>OX388343.1:83350253-85850253 GCA_947579665.1 Sympetrum striolatum
TAATTTAGATTTATTTAACCTAGCGATGATAAAAATGTCAAATTTTATAAAACAAAAATTTTAAACCTACTCAATAACAATCTGCATCCCTTTAACTTCAAATTAAAATACAATATCCATTCAGGAAGACGAAGAGAGCTTTGTAGAGAAGAAACTGAGGATTAATTTACTTTCTAGAACAAACTTAAAAATCACGAAAACTTCTACAGTCCTTTTAACGAAACAGCAGAAAAATGTATTTAAAAGCGTCGTCAATGACATATGTCGATTTTTTCTGTGCTGTGACCGAAAAGCGATTTGATTTTTACAGCTTGCTATCTGAAATAGGTCGGTGGGCTATCTGCAGCCATCGGTTGGCCCAAATGAAACGATAAGAGGGCCTTTGAAGCTGGAATAAATCCCGGAGACCGCGCTAATAAAACAGGCCTAAGGGATTTGGGACAGCCTGCAGCTACATTCAATCTGTAATCAACGACGAAGCAAATACACCTCTCAGAAAGCATCTCTTGGGCGATATTTTCTTAGGTCAGGTGAATTTGATACTGGGTAGAAAAGGGGTGCATCTCATTCGAATATAAGTAGCCACGTAATGAATATTAATAAATATATTTTATAATCGAAAGAATTTAAGTATGAGTTTTGTGACTTGATTAAAATATTTCAACGCAATCCTGATTAATTTGAGTAGCTTTAATCTTAGCATTGCTAATAAACGAATATGCATAAAAATCAAGCTTACCCTTTCGGAATGATTACGCTGGTATACTGCTTAATTAAATATATTCATTTGTACTTACTTACCTTTTTCATAGTAATGAATGAATAATTACAGCCGAGAATAATTCTCGTCACATTTAAAATATTTATGAAATTTTAATTGTTCAAAATGTTAAAAAATTATTATTAACACAATAGGATATTGTTTTTATTTAAATTTCGTTACTCGCTTCTAAAAATGTCATTCCCATATTGATGGATTTGTTTGAGCAGCTTAAATCGCGGCCTTGCTTAGAAATATATGGATAGGTATAAAAATAAAACTGTTCCCCTTTGGGATGACCGTACTAGTATCCCTGCTCATTCAAACTACTCCTGTATACTTTCTTATTTATGCATGTATTTTTCGCTGAATAGGAAGTAACACATCACTTTACATATTCCCTTTTGTTTCTAGAGCTAAGTATCGGCATCTCTTCTCTTTGGAATTTAGTCTTTCTTTTCGGATTCCCGAATTATGTTTCTCTTATTAAGCATAAGACTCGCACAATATTTTCTCATTTGATAGACAATTTGCATAAATATCAAAAAAAATCATCCGCCGATAGAATGTACTCAACCTCACATTTATAGGGCGCAGAAATCTGATCGACTGAAAACCAAAAAACACACGAGCGAATTAATTCGCAATAAATAATAAAATATATTAGGTATAAATACAATCTCGATTGGAGGTTTTATTGAACGTAAATTATGAGCTGTCCGGTAATAAATATCGCTTAAGTGAGCTGCTAAATATTCCATGACGCAATCCAACCGCGGCAGCTCAATGTGTGTGTGTGGCCTGGATATAGTTATGTATCGGGGGAAGGAAGGAAAGGCCGGAGGCGAGAACGGAAGATAAGTTGAATGGTAGGGTAGGACTGGACGGATTTATGTCTTAATGCAAGGACTATCTACAGCAGGCCCGCTTTCCGCGGCGCACTTCCGGAGGTCCTCGAAAAGGTGACGGCAGAGGAGAAACCATGCCTACAATCACGCTCCTAAGACCTTAGAATCCTTTATTATCTATGAAATAGAAAGAGGCTATGAAATTTGGATAAAAAAAAGAGCGCTAAACTTGAATACCAAAGTATCAACGAATCTCTAACCTACATTCACATCTCACGGAGCGAGTTTAATTTCCGTAAAACGGAGATATGGAAGGTACTGAAAATTAAATCACAACCATCATCAAATTTCAATTCTATGTAAGTATGTGCCAACAGATAATACTATGATGATTTTTTACTGATCATACATAATTTTTATGTTGGAATACAAATTTACAGAATTAAAAGGGATAAAGATAGAAGAGAATGGTATGAAGGATGGAAAGAAAGTGTTATTAAAAGTGAAAAAATGATAAAAATTTACAGAATTAAAGGAGATACAGATAGAAGAGAATGGTTTGAGGGAAGGAAAGATAAAATTTTATCAAAGAGACCAAAAAGGAAAATATGCACAGCTACATGTGATGCGACGTGGGTGTTTCACTGACTGAGTATAAGCAAAGGTCTGCAAAACTAATTTCCTCGGATGGTCGCATGTTGCATTCGACCATGAGTAAAATAACAAAAGATCGCATATGAAACAGCATTTGAATGGCGTATCGCCCACACATTTATATGGTTCGACATCTACATTTTTTTGGAAGAAAACCGATTTGGAAGCTAAATAAATCTAAATAAAATATATTCCGCCTTATTTCCCCTTGACGGGAAAAATAAGAATAGGAAACAAAATCGTTTAAATATGAGCTTTCGTTACCGGAGTGTAAAAAATAACAACCTCGAACCCTTGTAAAGGCCATCAGGCCACGTATTTCACGTACCTATCCAAAGGATTGGGTTACATAACCATAGTGAAGAACTTGAGGAACTTTAGGGTTTAATAGTACAAATTAAGGAGAAACGTACCTAACAATAGCTTATCAAGTCGGATGATAAAGTGATTACTTTAAAACTCGCAGAGAGATTTCTCCACTCGGTTTTTTCACGGCGTAAATACACTGGCTGTTTAGAATTTTTCGACTGTGTAAACAAAGTGAAACTCTAGATATACCTCTCTAATAACTCCTACTTTCAACTCCACTACGTTACCCTCTTTAAAAAAATAAGAAGATGAAAAAGAAATTAAAGACATGTTGGCATGACCAGACCTAGACATCTGCGGTTCAAGCAACCGCCTAGGGCTGTCTGATCTCCACTGACTAGAGAGGTCAGTCAGCCTTATCAAAGATTTATCGTACGCCCTCTTAGAAAGCTCGCGTGCTCTACTGCATCGGGTATTTGGAGCCGGTGCTCAGCTTCTAAAACAGCCTCGTTAAATATTCATGTACTAACATGAGACGCTCACGATAAAGAGTGAGCAACTCTTGCGTTGATTCTTCACTTACTGCTCTTTCCACTGTTACCCCACGAATTTTACCACCAAACACATGTTCTTCCTCCATTCATCGTTAGCAATGCAGATTTTGAACGCACGGAAAAATGCTTCATCTGAACCAGTGCAGGTAAATGATAATGGAATGGACGCAATGCTAATTGGGAACGTAGGACGACGAAAATGAGATTCAACTGTCGATCGTTCATGCAGTGAAATTTGTATTTGTAGCGAATCTACCCATAAATACACCATTAAATCCCAATTCTATTTTAGCGAGATTCAGAAAAAAATGAGCCCAATACAGCCAAAAAATACTTCAAAATGGCGATCAATTTATAAACTATTTCCTCGTTCCGATTTAAAATATTAACGATTGCATTTATATTTTGCTGTAATTACTGTATTGATTTTTCTAATTTAATCAATTTTAATTAAACAATTGAACTCTATGTAAACAATACATATTTCGGTTTTCACATTACTTTTGGCATCACTTCATCCCATTTGTATTTACCTTTTTGTTTTGTTGCATTATTATATCATCTATTGATTCTACACATATACTAATTCAACATTTGTTCTCATCAGTAAATTGTTTAATGTGAAATTAGATTGTTAGAATTATTCGTGGCACATTCATTTTTCTGAATCACGACTTCCTTTTAAATTTTAGCTGTAACCATCATTAGCTTTCGCGTGTTTTTCACGTCCCAATTTGATATGTTTTCCGGCAAGTTTTATGCTATTCTCTTAAGTGCAGACTCAGGTGTTTTTCTAAACCCACAAAATAGCTTCCTCATTCTACATTTTCTTTTACCTAATCCCTAAATGCTCTTTCTATAAATCCTAACAGGAGCAGGGTAAGAAGTACGAAGAGACTCTTTAAGTCGCAATTTCGTTCTGAATTAAAGTCGTTTTATCGTTACTATTATTAAAGAAGAGAATGGGCGAGTAATAAATGAAACCATCTTCGCTATTTATAATAATATTGAGAAGGCTATTAGCTCATGGAATTTGATACTGAAATGATAATACAAAAAGTAGACAAAACATTTCCTTATAGATTCCTTCCGTATAAGAAATGGCTGCATGTGAAAGGAAAATATGGAGAAATACGTTATTCGTAGCTGCTAAACTCGAAGGAAATGAATTTTGTAGACCCAAACGGAATCATTTTAAATATTAAACCATGCACTCTTGGGATCAGATCGTCAAGAAATTTGAGAAATTATTTACGGACAATGACGCTAAAAGCCGGAAAAATCAAGAACGGCTGAAATACAAAAGAGACATTAAAATATTCATGAGTAATAATTTAATAATTTATTGGACCGCAAAGGCTACTATGAATTCATCAGAGCTTTACTTTCCAGAATAAAGTGTATCATATGGATGAACTTGATGCAAATTAATTATTTCAGGTAGAGATTAATCCGACTAAAATCAATGTTTCCATTACTCTATGATTGATAATATAGCAATTCACTTATCTGCAATAAAAGAACAAAGAATGGCTATAAGCGTAAATTGTGACTGGTGTGCCAATTCTAAAATTAATACCAACGATAAAGGAGGGCAAAAAAGCAACTAAAGTTAGAATTAAGCGAACAACGATAAGTATAAAATTAAGGAGAAACAAACAAAGAGCAAAATAAGAAAAATAAAAACTATTTAATCTGAAATCCGTTACTTAGCGACAAGGAGACGAGTAAAGAGCGAACCAAATCCAATCAGTCGGGGAAATACTTTCCTGTTTTCATTACATAGTTCTGGAGCATCCCAACGACACGCCCGGATAATGTATTTCATTAGATTCCTGTGTCCGCGTTCCCACGGCGTCGCTGCAGAACGAAACCAGTGAATCGTTTGCATCGCATTTGATGAACTGCCTTTCGATTTGCGATTTCACTTCCATTGGCGCGTCGCTTCGCCCGAGCGCCGCGAGAGGCGCTGTTTCCGGATTTTCGCGGTCATACGTATATATCCATTCGACTTTTAAATCAGTGGAAGCGCAATGCGTTGGGAAAAGAATTTCGAGAACATCTGTTATTGGAGATTACAAACAGAGGCGTCCTTGGTTGAAGGAATATTGTTTTTTCCATGGAAATTAGAAGCCTCCGCATATGAATTTCAAATTCCTCGTGGAAAACGTAAATATCTGGACACAGCGAACGTTCCGGCTTCCCGATAGTAATGCTCCCTAGGGAAAGGGTTTTAAAGATAATTTTTTCGGGGAACAGACCTGCGGGCTTATGGTGAACACCATCTTTCTGGTTATAATAACCCTTGAAAGTATAAACAGTGTTAGAAACAATCCTTAAAAGTATCTAATACCGTTATAAATAAATATACGAATCTCTCTATGAAATCCAAAACTTTAACATAATTCATTTTCATATTGCGCGACCTGTTTTTAAATAAATAAGGAGTAAAAATAACTCAGAAATTATCCTGAAGTATTTATGCTGATTGATTTAATTCTGCTGTTTCAGGAACACCCATTTAAAAGATAGCTCATCTGCAGCAGTCTTTCCTTATAACTAATGAATAACCATATTTATATGACATAAAATAGCTTTAAAATAACATATTATAAACACCGTACGCTAAAAAATATAGCTCTAAATATCTGTTCAAGGAAAAAAATCATAAATATATCTATATGGATACGTTTGGAATTTAAATCGATACATATAAATAAATACCAAGGTTTTCGAATAGAACACGATATTAAAGGAATTGATGCTTCTTTTTTTAAGTAGGTCATGACGCAAAAGTAATGACAAAGATACACTAGAAAATTTTGTACCCTTCGTATCATCGTATAAATGGAATGCACCTTAGTTTTCCAAAATACTGCATTAAGGAAGGATATAGAAGAACATTGAAACTGACGACTGATCGTCGTTTGCCATTAACGTCCAAACCAAAATTTCAATGGAAAAGCTATGGACTACGTCGGTGATCACGGTACATGAGAGTCAATGCAACTGAATGGGTCTCTCCCCGCAAATCCTTAAGCCTCGCAATGATTTCCCATGCGCCTAAAATCCGTAAGATATGGACGAGTCATTAAAATGTAAATCTGAACGGAAAAGAGATGTCAGCACAGCGACTCACTTATCGTCCAACTCCATTACGTCGCGAATGGCGGAACGCTTCCGACGTTCGCTCGTCATAATACGCGAGGATATTCCAATTTATGTCACTCCTACTTACATTTCCTCGGTATCTTCGCCTACTTTCCAGATTTCGATGCGCTAAGAGTTAAATCATAACCGGAGGAACTGTATTAATATGGATTTTAATCCAGAAATTCATCTTACGCCCCAAATTCTATATCACTTACAATTTCGGAATATACGATGTATCAAAAATTATATTCTTCCTTAAATTTCTATCCGTGGCAATTCAAAGAAAAAATTAGAATAATAGAAGCTACACTGAAGAAAAAATAATTGCCCCACTAAAAAAATCCAAACACCTTATCGAATCCCCGGCTACGGCAGACTTTTTTTTTTCTCCTTCGCTTCCATCTTGCAAATACCTTATCGAATGTTAAAAATGCCATGATATTATTTTAAGTAATAACTTCAGGTTAACTAAAATAGAATATTCTCCTAGGTTGTAACTGATAATATCGCATAGGGAATAGGGATTGTAAATTACGGGATTTCCAAGGATTTCTATCCCCTTAACACGCAATAGATTTTAAGTGAGATGTATTGTATCCACTATGCGCAATAAAAAGATATTTATTTTCCAATTCCTCTATAATACCAGCATAAAATAGCATGTAGAATTTACTCAAGAGTAGAAACACGAGATAGTTTTGAACTATGTCTGATGAAGCAAATTTAGGAATATTAAAATAGCACAATATATTTATTTCGTTATTATTCTTCGCACCCCTAGGAAATGCTTCACTCCCGGGGGATAGGGCCCCTCGGATTGGAAATTAATATAAGTATTGAGGCATATCATATTTTAATCGGGTTCCTTTCGAGATCGAATCATAAGACCCATCTTTATCCAACGTTATCCATTTTGTGAATGATTGCCAAGTGTGTTTCGAGAAAAATAATGCACTCCGAAGGGCAACGTTCTATTTAGAGTGGAAGCGGCATTTCGGTGGGGTGATCATGGGATTAACGCCACCTCATTGGCACTTTCAGACCGCAATGAACCCACCACCTATTCATTCAGACGGCTACTCAATTTCTTTCGAAGCAGGGAAAACGCGATTGGAGAACGAACCATGAGCCTAATTCATCAAAGGCGTACGCGTCACTAACCACTCTATCTGAAGGCCGAATATTTCAACAATTTATTTCCAAACGGATATAGTGTTTCTGCTGTGACCAAAACATTAAATATTTCCACAGAGTAATATTTCTTCTACGTTTATATTACATGTGAATTATTATAACGGAAATACTAGGATTATTACACAAGGATGTATGTGACAAGATTTGACTCCTGCTAGCCGGCATTAAAGGAGACCCTTCGGCTACGAGAAATTGTCTTAACAAAATATGGAAGTTAAATAATATCAAGGGCTGAATTTAAAAGGAATGTGCTCGGTTTTACACTTATTTCTTATGGTCATCTCCAAAAAGAGATTAATTCTGTCGGCACCCACCACAATTTTACAGCATTTTTTCTTCCATTTTTTTAATCCCAAAATTGGGACATGTACAAAGTATGAACGGCAGCAGATTCAGAACAGTGTATTAAAGAGTTTCAGCAAACGCTCTACAGTTAATCTTTACGTGCCAAAAACTTCAATTAGCATACATGAGACTTTATGGTGCCCTGGTCTGACTTGCATACACAAATTGGCTATAAGATATCATTATATACTGTACACTATGCTTACATTATCTAAAATAGTGTATGTTAGTGATTTTAAAAGGAGAAGACGACCGAGAAGAACGGTTTGAATCAGGAGATTTAGTTGGCAAACAGTTTTACCGAGCTTAAAGAACAAACGGGGACCGTCCACGGACGTATAGATGTGTCTTAAGCGAAAAAGACGTGCGCAAAGATAAGGAAGTAAGTAGCTGTAGTGCGAATAAAGGAGATGATGATGGTGACACGATTACCACTATAGAGGATAGCGCGCGAGATACGTATGCATTCATGTTTTAGCATTCAAAGTCCTCGTATGCCTTTCTGCATACACCTGGAATCCATCCCATACTTGCTAGAGAAGTTGAGACGAACTTTAGAGGGAGGGAGAGCGCTAGTTCCGGATCGTTTGTACTGGACACAGCATCCCTCGGAAAAGGAGCACCGTACGACACACAATCCCAGTGGTCCGCTTTAAGCGCCACCACCTGCACTCCGCAACATTCATTTTTCTCCCTGTATCGAATCTCTCACTCCGGCGTTGATTACGCATTGAAATGCAGTCCCCTAAAGCGTCCGAGTAAAAATAGGCTCGAATGCGGGCGCTCGGACTTCATTATGGGCGGCGTAGGTGTGGAGGAGAGATGAGATAAGGAAGGGATGAGAAATGATGGAGAAATAAGTGACGCAAAAGGGGCGAAAGTGAGTAATGGAGGGAATTGGAGTGAATCGGAGCTGATGAATGAAATGAAGAGATAGGGCAGGACAAGGGGAGAAGAGATAATGGGAAAAGAAAGGGAGAATGCGGGACGGAGGGGATCTTAGAAGAGGATAAATGAGAACAAATGATCATAAGAGAGAGGCAATAAAGGAGGAATCGGCATTTTATTTCCGGAATAGACAGCCAACATCGTATCAACCTTAAGAGTTAGCGACGAAAAATGGACGCTTGCGTTTTAGATACCAGTGGAGGCAAATGTGGATGGATGGATTTAAAGCACTCATGAGGCAATACGCTTTGCTGAAGATAAATATTTAACACTGCGTTATAAAAGATACTTTGCGAAAGAAAGATGTTATGGCTATATTGTTATTATTTGACTCATTTGCAGACATTGTTAGTCCCAAGTGGGCCTTTCTTCCCACTAACCTTGTACGTAATATTTGCACATGTATTTATATAATAAATTGGGGGGCTAAAATAGAGAGGAAAAAGAAAGATTGGTTTACGGTTAGAATCTCCACAACTGAAGGCTTAAAGAGAAAAAAAGCCACGTCGCGGGAAAACACCTACATAGGAGAGGTGTGTGGAAAAAACGCGAAAAATAGAGAAATGATACCAAAAAATTAATTCTCAATATCTATGATGCAGATAAAACTGATAAATTAGATAAACAGCAGGCAATATGATTAAAATAAGTATCAGCTAACTAATTCTCTTGCTTTGAATTATTTATTTCATAAAATCATTAGTTGAAGCTGACATGAGTAGCCATATATGCAATCAATTTATAGCAAAAACAGAAATTTTAGATATAAAAGGCAGCGAAAATAAATCACGATTGTTATTGGATCCTCAAAAAAGACAGATTTTATGCTTTAAAATCGCTTTATAATCTTAAGCATCCCTCAGATACTGGTACCATATATATTTGTATATACATGGTAAATAAGAATAAATATACATAGAATATACAGAATCGGATCTCTAAATAAATATCCCATTCACCTTCACATTTGGAGCAGGTAAATAGCTCTTCCGACAAAGATCGGGAGAGTTTAGATGAGTATTGATGTCACATCTACAATATTATTCAAATATTGATATTTCGGCGATCCGTTAATACTCGAAAAATCAAAAGAAAAAGCGGAAATTGTCGGATTGAATTCGCTGGAGACAAGGGCTGAATGAAAGTAATGACGCTCGGTAGCGGTTTCATTTTCATTTTCCCGTGAAAAAGCGATGATCGGACGAAGGCACTAGAGGGCAACGTATCTCGCCCGGTGTTTGTTTAAATTTTGAAGGTTGAACAAGCAAATATTGTCAATACGGGAAAATAAACATTTCCAATAAAAGCAAACATCCAATTCTTTGGAGAAACGAAAATAACGGCATCGGATGAGGGCAAATTATGGGCGTTATGAAACGAAACAGCGGCCGTGCTTACGTCAAATCGTCACTGTTAAACTGAACAGTTCAATTATTGAGAGGGAAATTATGTTTTTGACTTAACCTCTTCCATATAAACCAATATAACCATCGCGCCATTCCTATTAGGAGTTGGAAGCCGTTCGCTCATTTCCTCCATACTTACGCTTCTTTCCTTGCCAACTTTTCCGTTTTTGAGGATCCCTAACTTTTTGAGTATTTCATTTTTATTAGAAAAAGTCCATATAATAACAATGAGCGCCATATAAATCTTTGATAACCACCGCAAAACTATTTCCTGGTCTTCAATTCCCATTACGGCATTCCATAAACCGATCATAAACCGTCTATTCTTGTGTTCTCATCCACTCAAACCACCAAAACTCATTCCTTTCCTGATGGTAGAGCAGAATTCCTTTCATTCTATATTCATTCGTTAACCAGACACATCTGATTCCGTTCATCCGGATTTCCCAAGCACATTTGCATATCCAGCTCGCACTTTTGCATTTCACAGAATTCACTTCTTTCGACCAATGACCGGACACAACCCTCCGCATATCTGCCAAAGTTATTTTTCTGTACGGCAACATTTTACGAGTCAGCGTCATATCAAGACTATCATGTTACGTTAAATACATATTTGTAAATCCTCATAATTAAATCAGTATAATTTAACATACACTCAATCGAGAGATTGACTGAATTATTTTTCTATACGAATACATTCTATGTATTGTGCTATATCAATACTATTACGTAAAGCTGAGTCAAATACATGCTCGATAATATTCTGAATTAAAAGAGCATGATTTAACATATACTCAATCTAGAGATTCGACATCGTTTTAGATCTATCTTGAAATTAGAAGATTAATTAAGGACGGAAATTTTACTGCACGACTTTCAGGGGATAGACTTGCACGCATTTCCCATCCATTCCTCATGAAATACACATTCTCAATAAATGTATTGGTGCGCGACAAAAAATGTTTCGAAAGCCTCAAATTTACTGGGATGGCAGCGAGAAGAATATTGATAATGACTTTTCTCCGGCAGAAAAAAAAACCCGAACATGAATCCTCAATCTTATTCAGTCAGCGTCCTACAGCGCAAATCTCTCAAGCGTATATTTGGAAAATTTCCGCCGCGAATAGAAGACAAGGGAATATTTCACTGCTTTTCGTCACTCTCTATGTGATTTCAATCTGCGTTCGGCTCCTTTTTCACGGGGACATCTCTTTTCTCGGAATGATATTCATATCGCTCGCTATCCATCAAACGCATCGCTCCAAATATCCGCGAAAATAAAGCGACGACTACGATAAACGCTCCAGATATCAAGATGCTTTGAAAGAAATTTAAAATTCGAAAAAGAATCCGACATTTTCGGATGGAAGATTACTTTTTCTTTTGTAGCGGATACGAATATTATTTCCAGCTCTATTCACGGCGTAGTTATTTTTTTCTCATCTCCTCCGGACAAACTTCCGAAATATTGAAAGCGTATGACGCATTGTTTAAGATAAAACAAAACGGATGCTAAACTTAGGTAACTAAATGGATGGTGAGTGATGTGAACACAATGAATGAATTGGCAGGTATTATTTGAAACTACTTCCTGCTTTAAATGGCTGGGAACTAATTTCACTCCTACGTAAACATTGAAATCACTGAAGCTTTTGTATGATTTTTGATACAGATATAAAACCTGTTATACGTCAGGTAATATTGGCGTAAATAAATAACGTTTTGCTTGTATATAAACGAGCCATAGTCCTTCCTTTGAAGCTACGTACTTCACAATGACTAATTAGCCATATATGACGTAAAATGCAACTGCATGGCCCACATATTGAGAAAAACATTTAAAAATTGAAAGATAATATGCCTCTTTATCGATAAATGGACTTTTTATTTGTTCCCTAGCTTAAAATACATTAGACTAAAATTTGATGAGAGTTAACTACCCATCTGTGCAGAAAGCATACATCTGATATTGTAATCTAAACAAGAAAATGCCAAATGATATTTGCTAAAAGAATATAACGAGCATTCAATTCAAAATTCTGTATAGTTAAACTCAAATGCAGGGGAAAATATCGAGTCGTTCATATCCGATTAAATCGCAAAATATATTATCGTGAAATTGCTTACTCACATGAACATAGAGACGAATGTGAATGACTGTGAATGCTTATGATATTTGTACTCGTATCTAGGAAATCTATTTTCAGACAAACAATGGAACATATTTAACATTACGCTACAAATAAATTACACGCAGATTTCAATGCGTAGTTTAATCCTCTGGTTTATGAAAAATTCACTTTTATGAGCCTGACTGTCAGCTATTAATACATGACATACAAGCTAACAAAAATGTTGACCAGATTTTTTCACGGAATGCGACTCTTAGCTTTAGTTGATCGCATAGTTGATCGTAGTCGGCCACTTATATGGCCAAGGCTTGTGACATTATAATTGTTTCGTTAGTTTAGTTTTATTGCTTTCAGAAAGAAATCGAATTTTACAGAAATTACAAAAAAGGCATAAGAAAGCATTAGGTTGCCTTAAGAGGTACCTGCGTGGAGGCAAATATCACCAGAAAGAGTACATTCATGCGTTGCAAGGAAAAAGAGAGTTAACTGACAATACATAATTTGCAATTTGACAAATTAAAATACAAAAAAACGAAGTGAATGTAAAATGAAACGTGTAATAAAATTTAAGAAAAATAAACTAGTGGTACTCAGAAAAAACTAGGAATTTCCTCAATTAACAAAAACCAAAACTTCGTAAGTCTATCAAATTTGTTCGTGCACTTGGCACTTTTAAAATAATTAGGTAACAAATTAATTTTTTTTTCTAAAATTAAACTTAGAATTAGCAATAGACGGCATGTTGCCACTAATGATATAAAATAATTTTAATACCTTAAATAAAAACAAAAGTCTCAAGGGCAGAATAGACAAAGAGAGATAGTAAATGTGAGAGATTTTTGTAAATTTCAGGAGTCTTTCACATTGCAAACGATAGTCATGGATACCACACCACTAAAAATCTCCGGTCATCATTGCGTTTATCTCCGAGTTTCTCCTATTATCAGTATTTACGGAGATGAATTTCACGAAAAAATCAAACAAGCTCCGGAATTAAATTTAGATTAGAGAGCTTCCATGACTAATCGAGATAAAATTAATGACCGTTATGACGAAATGAAAGGTCCAAGTGGACATCGTGATGATCACCAAGCTATGACTGAATTATGCCCCACCGACATGTAATTTGAAGGAGTCGACACATTTCCAAATTTAACGAGAGATCTTCATGTAAACGCCTGGGATTCCTTTCAATGCCGGAATAAGAATAAAAAGAAGGAAGATTGATTGGAAGAGCGAAATTCGAATTTAATTTTGTCGATATTAGACAACATATTTGCTGCAGAATACGAGCAGCGAATAGCTTTGTTCGGAGGGTAAGTTACATTAAATTAAGGAATAATCAATAGCAACGGAGCAAATTTCGATATCTTTTTTATGTGACTGGTGAAATAGCCCCGAAACGATCGCGATGACCCTTACCACTTTAAAAAGATACGATTGAGCCATCCGCGGCTATGGATAATCAATAACTCGACCTTAAACATATACGTACGTATTTAAATGGGCAATAATACATCCTTGAAACTATAAATCTAGAAGTTGTCGATAAATCGATTCTATCCCCGCCATATTTCTTCGCAAAGGGAACCGATGGCTCCACTCTTCTCTACGCGTTCCACAACCCCTAGCAGTGTTGCCTTTAAAGCGCATACTTTCGTAGATTTAGCGCAATCGGGGCTCGTTTCGGGGAATGGTGGCAAACCCTTTCGCATAGTTCACTTATTTATTGCCTATACATACTGGAATAAAATGTTGTTTCTCCATGAAATTTACATCGACGAGTAAAAAGACAAAAACCAAAGTCAAGATATTGTAACAGTATAAATATATCACTTAAATAATTAAAAATAAATGAATTTCTACGTTTTTTAGCAGCCTCACTACAGAAAAGGGGAGTATTTATATGCTAAGCTGATTTAAATGGATTTAATATGAAATATATTAGTGAATTAGATAGTTAAGTTTCCATCTAAGCAGCTTGGGAAGGTGCAGCCAATTTAAAATCGCTCCTCCTCCTTGGCCTCATATCGGTTTGCCATTAGCTGCGTCTCTTTTTCAGCCCTTCCCTCTCAATCAAGAGCGACGCTGCGATGCAAAAGGCGATATTGGGCGACTTCCTGAGCCCACGGTCGACGAGGGTAGTAGGCGTGAAACTTCGCCCTCTACGTGAGATTTCCTTCTCCCGGAAACCTTTCACGGCCTCTATTTTTCTCCCGCCTTCACGAGGGCGCTCACGCCATTCTTCCGCTTCCCAAACAGACGATTAAAAGTTGAAAATATCGTACGTCGTCGATACCAGTAACGAGGAAGGTAGGCAAACCGCGTTTGCATTATGAGGTTGCATCGTTAGCTGTCGGAAACCGCGCTACTCCAAAAGGCAACTTGAGGGACTACGATAACTCTACCGCTACGGTGTACAACCCACGACACGCACACGGCCTTAATCCGGTTCCGTGCGCCCCAGTGGATAGCTCTCTCCTGAATCTTCAGTACGAATTTCTTTGCTAGCACACGATGACTAAAGCAGGTAAAATCGAATAATTGTTGGACCAGAATGTAAACCATTATGTTCCGAAAATTCAATTTAATTGTGACAATATTAAAATAAAATTTCATGTCTTATGATTAATTACACAAGTAAGCCTGTATAGTAAATAAAGGGTGTAAATTAAAGAACAAATGTTAATAAAATATTTGTACATAGTTTTTTTACTTTTACATGAAAATCTAATATTTGTAAGGAAAGTATTTGCATTGTAATAGTGCACTGTTATAACTAGATGACAGCTGTATTATAATATTAAACTATGTTAGCTTGAATATAATTTTAATCCAAAATTATAATGCTGTAGCTAGGATATAAATGTATTTTAACATTGTACTTCCATAGCTAGATGGTGTATTTTCCGTAAAAGCCAATAACAATGCATTATTGTAATGAGCATTGTAACAGTGTATAATATGGAATGTGTTCATGTAAAAGGTACTGTAGTAATGTTTCCACCGTACTAGTAGTCCATTCATAACAAATTGGATCAATAATAAAGATATCATATTCAAACTAAAGAAATACATTTTGCAGTCAGCTTAGTCTTTTTATAGCATATCTTAGCCCTAGAGCCTAAATTGTGATTTCCAGTAAATATCTACATCTCTATCCTTTTAGTTAAACCTATTATAAACATTTCACAACACTTCCGTGGAAAAACAATAATACATGCCTCGTAGGAATTTAAATGATCCACTTACTAGAAAATTGTTTCAAACTCAGGGGCTTATTTTTTGGCAATTAGATTGAGATATCGCCGGGCCCTTTTCTTTACTTAATTATTAATGCTTGTCTATGCTCCAGGAGAGTCAAGTTGTTCCGCTAAAATCTCAACATTTTTGAAGCGTTCCCTCGCTGGCAAAGCCTGGGAATCGCTGGCCTACTGCAACGAGAGATGTGCGAGCACCCCCTCGAATACTTACCTATCCACTATATTTCTCTGTAGGTGACGCATGCTTCCTTAAATGTTTTAAATTTAAGTTTATTACGTTAAATACAAAAAATCGTAAATTTGTCTACGATTATGACTTGAAATATTTACTTCGCTTTTTACTTGGCTGTACATATTTGCATCTGTAAACCTTATTCTAAGCGACTCACCGATAAACAGTTATTTAGATAAATAGCCACAAGTTACCGTTGAGTTTTTATCGATTTGGTTTTATTTTAAAGGGAGAGAAATCATTAAATTATTTGTCAATTTTAAAGGTAATTTTATATGGATCCCCGCCTCAAGATCTAATTTTTATCGCAAGTTTGATCATTTTGTTGAACGTTATCTTACCCATCTGAATTGGATTATGGTTGGCTTAAAATTTTCTTTAACAAAAATCCTGTAAAAAGTGATACTGCACAGAGATCCAATTGAGTTTTCCTTATTGGCCTTTATTTCAATCATGATCTCTAGGTCAAAGGAATTGCCAGTAAATGATTCAAATTTATCTTTATAGCTATAACTTTCATTCACAACAAAAATAACATTCCAGGAGTGCAGGATTTCTACGCTAAATGCCTTGGCCCACGGTCCTGCTCTGTAAATGCATATAGAACCAAAGTTAAATTACGCTTATTCTACAGAATATGAGTCATAAATAATATTAATAATGGTTATTTTTACCCTGTCCGAAAGCAATGATGCACATATTGATTTCAAAAATCCACAGTAGTCCAATAGAGCATGGAACGTGATAGAATAAGGAAACAGGTATGTTAAATCAAAATCCTTATTTCCTATAAAACATTAAGTCTTGCATTGATAAGAATTTACATTCAAGTTAAAACATGTATGATAAACGCTTCCCAAAACCCTTTCTTCTATCACAGTAGATAATATGAAGAAGATTTGATTTTATAGCATTTAACGATGGGATCTCAGTTGGTGAGAGACGTTAAATTTCAATGTTATAGGCACTATGCTTGAATACGATCGATCTCTGCTTATCCGTGCCTACGATACCCGAGATCAAATTCGTATATCTTTCCCCTGTGGAGGCAATCCTTCGCACATGATCATAGAGTCATTTCCTGCGACCCCGGATTAACGATCCCCCGCGTAGACACGGGCGTATTTCATCTCGAGTAACATTGTCCGTGCCTTAAGTGCATCCACTCTCCCTCATATCGCCCGATTCCTTAAATAATTCCCATCACGGCCCCGCGCGAAAGCGATCTAACGCTCCTCATGGGTCATAAACTCGAACTTAAGTCTCGGTACTTGCTGCGGAAACACAAATCCTTCAAACTCCTGCCCGCTTTTATATATCCCCCCCCCGAAAAAGCACTACCCCGCCTCACGAACATAAATCCGCCCATTCCATGCGCTCCCCAAACTGATTGATACCTTGGGAGGCAGAGCCAGTACCGCTTCAGCGACTCACCAAATCAGTTGGAGGCGGATCCTAACCACAGTCCCTACCGAAAGAGGTGGTTTGGGTTGGACGTTACATTGCTCTGCCCCAAACAACCTACCATCTGACGATTGAAAGAAATACATTATAAATATACACGGATATGATACATCCTCACTATGCTTTTTATATAAATCTAACCCCTTAGCATTTTCATGGAAACTTTATTTTTATATACAATCGTATACAGAAAAGCTCGTCAGCTTTGAATTAAAGAGATTGCAATACCTGTAAAAGATTTATTTCTTATGGGATGCCTAATTTTCAGTATTTATTAATTAAAATTTCCAAAGCATGTTCCTTTTTGTAAGTAATATTAAATATTATTATTGTTACTTTGTAAACACATCATGTACTCACGATAAAGTTGTGCATGAAACCCAGCCTTTAAGTTTTGGGCTATCACACCCAATATTAACCTATTATATTTCATATCCTATTTAACGCCATTTCATTAATTTCTTGGAAACACTCTATTCTTTATGACATCTAACATCTTCTGCCTTTGTCTTTCTCACAGTCCTTGTCGTTTTATCATTTTATAATGATACATTTAAATGAAGGAATCCATTCTTCTCGTTGAGTTTTCGCGCATTATTGTTTAGTTCTCTTGCTTCCCTGACTTCAAGCAAAACGTACCTAGCTCTAGAATATAAAAACCACCGAATACTTGGAAGGAGAAACTCTATCAGCACTATATGTATGCAAAGTTTGAATTGAATTGAATTTCAAATCAATCATTTGTACAAAAATAAGTTTCTGGTAAAATGAAAAATTAACTTATTGTTTTATGTCATACCTCCTCAGTTATAAATTAACGGGCAATTGGATAATAATAAGGCAAAATTACTGAACAAAATACATAGAGTGTCATTATAAGGCATATTGATCACCTTTCTGAATTACTATAAGAAAATTGAGTAACAATGTCAATTTATGCCAAGTTAAAAAGAAAGAGGTTACAACCATAGTATTAACCAATTTACTATAGGTAAGGGGATCATGATCGAAAGAATTTACATAAGACTTAACTTAATATGCGTAGCTTTAGGCGAAATAAAAAGGTCACGAAAAGAGGATGTTCAATGGTTTGAGACACGTTTTCTCCATATGTAAAAAATTTAATGCAGCTCCTTCATGCGATTTTCAGACCGTACAATCTATCAACTTATCTCATATACTTACCATGAGCAATAGTAATGTCTCATGAATAATTCTAGGAGGTATTCGTACACTTTGTTATAGTATTAATGTCATCAAACGAATAGCATTGGAATGAATACGCTTTCATTTACCTGGAATAACATACGAAACTTACATGATTAATCTCGCGTCGAAATATTTCCTTGAGAGAGAGAGAGAGAGAAAAACGTGAGATAAGGAAGGAGATGAGAGAAAAGATAAATAAGCAAGGAAAGCAGATATGAAGCTGGAATGCCAGCGAGATGGATGGGAGGAGGAGAGGGAGTGAAAATAAATTCGGAATTCGGATCAATCATTGCGGAAAAGCTTTTTCTTGTTTTTTCTCAGCGACGAAGGAAAAAATTGAGGGGAAGGAAAGATATGAGAACGTGAGGTTATCTCCGAATTTCTCCAGCTGCCTTCTTTCCCTTTACGCTTGCTATCTAACACTGTTTTCCTATACCTCCTTCTATTATGTTATCAATAAGTTTTTATAGAAGACGGGTCCAAGGGTTTTCTTCAGAGAAATCACACAACAGGAGAATCGAATGTTGTACAATACCCTTTCTGACCTCGCCCCTTGCACAGGTCTTCTCGCATTAGAACGCATACATCGCTCTAAATTTGTAAGCTAAAACATTTTATGACCTCAGGATACTTACTTTTTAGTACTCATAGAGATAAAAGCAAAATATATTCCGATTTAATTCATCAATACTTGAAAGATGATTTACCTTATAGACTCAGCGTCTTATTTAACCTCGTCATCAATTTTAAACTTCTCAAGAAGTTAGCGAACTCAATAAATCCCCACTTAAATGCCGCTTCCTCTTAATCTCAATGAATGCATTACTTCAATAAAATCTTCCTTTGCCTCATTCGACATTTCTACTTTGTACTTAATCCGATCACTTACTTTATCAATTCCTCCTCTTTGATATTATCCTCACAGATTTACCATGCCTCAGATTAATTTATACAAAGGGCATAACTCCATTTCTAACTATCGGAAGCCCTTAATCGTTTGTATTCGCATTAATTCTACTCATTTCATAATTCACAAAGGAGAGCACGATTTCAGGGAATTCCACAATATCACCTAAAATAATTAGGAGCAAATTTTCTTTTGTCTCAGATTTACACAGCTTTTTTTTTAAATTAACTATAATCTGGAAAAATCGTGAGTGTAATTTTTATTAATTTAAACTTAACTTTAACCTAAACTAAATTTAATTCTTTGAGTCAATCCCATTAAATACCTTGATAGTTTCTAATCTCTTTTTTTTGCCTTCAATTCCAATTAAGAAAGCAAACGTGCAAACAAGATTCTACATCCAACTTCATGACAAACGAAGTGCAGGGGTAGTATGAATGGCGAATCTGCTTTTACAGCGGAGCAAGGAGTAGGAAGCGTTCCGTATAGAGTAAATTCCTGGGCTCTGTTCCCGCATCTCCTCCCCATTTCTTCCGCTCACCAATTTGGCATCGACATCTGGAGAGCGGATTCCAAAAAGGCGATCGCAGATAAGAAATTCTTCGATCGGCTCTAATTAGAGAGCCCAACACAACCCTCCCCTTTCACGCCTCCACTCATTTCTTATGGACACGATTCCACCTCGTTATTCCTTTTCGAAGGGCAATCATCCCCCGAAAGAATTGGATCGATCGCATTGGTCGTCTGAACGTAACGTGGACGCCTTCTTATTAGTTATGACCACGTGCAATCCAGATTTAGGATCGAAAATATCCGGGTGATGAGCAATCCGGATTTGGGAACCATTCGTACTCCCGATCCGGATTTGCGGAGTTTGGAATCGGAAATTCTGGAATTTGCGGACTTACTGAGTATGTGTTTTTTTTGAGGAACTGGATTTCGGTTTCGGATAGTCAGATGTCGATGGAATGACTAGGGATTGGTAGCGTTGTCTGCTATAAGTCATCTACAGGCTGAGCTTATCATCCGGACTGTAGCACTGTGTGGTCATCAAACATAATACGGAAACACCCAAGTAATACTATTGCGAAATCTTGAAAGTAGAAAGAATAGAGTTGGCTTCTGATTTAGTGGTAAACCACTGAGGATTAGCTTGTTTTATTAACGGAGATTTCACGTTTTGAAAGTGGTATTTGGGCTACAATGAAGTCTCTGGCGTGAGAATATTTCCTGATAAAGAGATCATAATACCAAAGAAAACTTTTCCAAAAATGAATCAGTGATTGAAGTAGGAGAGGACTTGGCAATTGTTAGCAAAGAGAAATATTTCCATGGGTAATCCAGAAAGAGGTTCAGGGAAGTAATTGCTCAGACAAACACCTACATATAATATAATTTTTCCACAGTGCATCAAAATGTAGCTATTATACGCTAAGCTAGGATTAGGTAAGGACTCTGGTGTAAATACTCCAATAAAGTCCACCTCAAATGGGAGGGTTAAAATGTAAATCAAAAGATGGCATTCTAATGAGAGGAGTAGCTAAAAGTTGTAATAAGGACAAGGAAATTCAAATATAGAACCAGTTTCTTTTAGAAGTAGTTTGCTTGTCCTGATAAAATTTTCCGAGAAAACGGAATCGAGTTAACGTATATACTTATAGGAATGCGGATCGCAAATGCTTACAGGGTCCTGAGGGAGATTTGTTAAGGGATAGGCCTTTTCACCGTACACCCATAGGGATTCTCAGGGTCTTGTGGAGAGATTCATAAACGCGCCCCGCCCCCAGGCCCACGTCCCATGCGACAACATTCTATCTAAATGCAGGATGACTCCGCCTCTCTTTCTGCCCCCGAGCACTCTCTAAACCCCGTCACGTATCCATGGTTGCAACGAAACAAATTCGCAAGCTCTCTCGCTAAAAATCCGCAGCTCTTTGTGTTCCTCCAGTTTTACTTTTTTATTCCAATCTTGACGAGTAATCTTATTTTAGAATTTCTGCTGAGATTATTTGGGGTCGCACATTTAATTTACTGAAAACGAATTCAGAAAGAGACTTTTCCAACGGATTCTCGTACTGACGTAAATAATGGAGAAAATATTTCTATGGAGTCTATTTCCTGAGCAATAAAACTTACCATTTATGATCGCTGGAGCTATATTCCAACTGCTGCCGTAGAAGTTAATTGAAATTTCGGTTGGACTGATAAATTGTATCGAACAAAAATATTGAAAAAACGAATAATGATATTATTACTTTTTTATTTCCATTTACCTTCCCCACCCACCTATGGCTATCTTAGTTTGAGTATTTAAAAAAAATGTGTGTTGCCATGGCGAAAGGCTTCAATAAATGAACTCAATGGCAAGGGTTGATATTTTCTCTCTCCATCATAGTTTCCTACAACAAAAGCTTGCAAGAAATAATAAAGGGAGTAAAACACAACTGACTGCTTAACATCTTAGTTTATTTCTACGTTGATTTGCTTTATTATAGGGTAGGGGGAAATTTAAATTCGAATTATAGAAAGATGACGCCTTTGACTGAAATGACTCTAACAGACGGTTTTGAATTAACAGCAGTGCATAAATACGAAATAATATATGCGTAAGAAAGAGATTCATTCGTTAGTAAATCCTCGATACTTACATATTCGAATAAACGGAATTCGGAATAAACTGAAAAAACCATCAACTCGTAGAAGGCCAGTTTAGGACTCATTGACATGCGAGGAATCAACCAGTAACTGAATAAAGGCGTGCGTTTGCCGAGGGTAAAATCCCGATAGGCCATTACACGACGGGTTGGGAAAAGGAACGAAAAAATTAAAAGGTGCGAATGGTCCTTGAAGAACACGAAGAGAGAGGGAGGTAAAGGATAAAGCGTTTTCTTATTTCAGTTTCTATTTCCTCCAGATAGCTGTTGATAAACCCTCGCTGGGGTACCGTTAAGGTAATGCCCGAGTGTTTGGTAATGGGCGTCCTCCGCAGCCACACTCTGGGCGCGGATTGAATTTGAGTCGGGTCGATAGGGTGCGCTAAGATAGGCAGGGGATAAGTAAGGTGTACGGGACACGTGAAGTCGGTGAACGGGCGGAAGGCGCGGCGGAATACGAATGAGAGTACCAGAGGGAAGAGGGCAAAGTATCCCAGGGTCTGGCGAATTTGTATTAAATTGGGTCAAGACTCAAATGCTTCCCTCATGAAAGTCAACCGGAGGAAACTGGGAGGATCTTTTCCCGTGACGAATTCAAAATGTATCTCCGAGGGTAGGTTTGCTACCTATCCTGAATTTCTCGAAATCTCCCGGGATTTGCCACATTTAGAGGCATCTCCCCGGGCCTCGGGAGTGGATTGACCAGACAGACACCGAGAGGAGTCCCAGAGGGCTCTGGGATGACACCATTCCGAGGTTGTCGCATTTGACTCAATTTTATTACTGTCTCCTCAGTGCACAAGGGAAGAGACAAACTAAAACGATACCATGCAAAATACAGAATTTATTTTTTGGAAAACTCAATTCCACATGCGAAGGTGTTACATAGTGGAAGACCCGTATAACGGGAATAAAAGACTTCGTAATAATACGGCAGTTAATTCCATTGGCTTACAAGTACTAAATGTTTTATTTCCATTCTCATGCGGTACATTTTCGTTTACTTAATAGCAAATTGAAAATTAATACTGATGTTATACAACACAACCTTTCTTAGATAGAGGTTAAAACCCTTGGGATACTTTCTGATTAGTAACGCAACCAACAACTGTTACGTCAATGAGACAGTTTTGTATAAAAAGACGATCAAATAAATGATAACAAAAGATATTCAGAATTTCAAGAACTTTATGAAATCAATGGAAAATGATGATAAAAAAACAAGTATTAGTTACAAAGGTATATAAAATGTAAATCAGCATAAAATTACTCCAAATTAATTTCTGAAGCAGTAACAAATTACAGTTAATCCGAAACATGGGATATCGGGTTTTAAGCGTATTACAGTAATGCACGATAATTTTAGATCATATACAAGTTTTTAAGAGTTGACTTTGAATTGGTTTCTTGAAGAGAAGCTGGGATTACAGCGATTTTACAGAGAAGATATGACTAAACCATGAAGATAAAAGAGAATACATGGAAATATATATGCATGCAGAGAAAGATAAGTATAAGGATAGGAATTTAGTGGTATTATGACATACGTATTCATCGCGAAAGACCTTGGATATTCTTGAGGGATATTTGTACACTAATTAATATTAATAAAGTTTGCTGAGGAAATTCAATTTGATCGCACAAAATGATTATTTCATCAAACAAATACACTAAGGGCACTGGGAAGCAGTTGGGATACACGAGAAAAGTTAGTTCCTTTTACGTTTATCATTCTACAAGGAAAAAGGGTCTTTTCTTCGCAAGGATTATAGATCAGAAAGGAAGGAACGAATCGCTAGGCGGCAATCCCATCTGCAGGTCACTATTCTATTTCCCTGAATAAAAGAGCTCTTGACGGAAGATGATGGCGTCTACTCTGCGATTCAAGTAGGTCAGATTTTGAGGTTTGAAATGGAAGGTGCAATTTTGATGGAAGGAAGTATGTGTCAAAGTATTAATAATGCATGGGGTTGAGAAAACCTTAATGGAACGTCGGATGAGTCTCTGGAAGATCGATAACCGTTTTAAGAAGTCTTATGGCGGAGAAATGCTCCATGGAAAAATGGGAAATCACAAGCGGGAACTTCTTTTGATAAAATGTCTCCGTCCAAGGTCGCTCCTCCACTTCATATCTCTTTGCAGTAATATCAATCAATTTGGCCGAAAACCTTTTAACCGGGCTTGAATTATTTATGCGTCTGAATTTTTTCGGGAGCGAATTCTCTTGAAAGAAACTCCCACGTTTGCTCGAGTCTTTAGTCATTCTCTCTCCCGTTGAAATGAAAATAATCTATCAGAGAGGGTTCCACTCGGTAACTGTCTTCACTCTGCCACTGACAATTCTGTCTTCGAAGATTTAAGTGAGGGAATAACGATTTGTTTTTAGCCCTCTTTCCCTTGGACTATAAAGTTGTCTTATTGGAACGAATCCGGAGTTCCTATAGAGCTGTACTGCCTGAAAGGTTCCTGGAATGGTCACCAATTCAGTAGGGTCAAAAGTTAGGCAACAGAACGTCTGTATCTCACCAAGGTGACTATATGGCTTCTTTACTCCAGTGGGGACTGATTGTGAAAAAGTGGGATCTAAGATTGATGTTGAAAACCGCGGATGATGCAGACAATGAAGGACCAAATGCAATAACTTACACCTATATTTGATTTGCACCATGATGTAATAGATAGCAATGGTGTAAAAGGCACTTAGTTCGTGCTAGGCAGTGATGGGACCTTCTTTGACATCATTCCCGAAATATTCCACAAACGAAATCATGACAGACCTCTCTATCCTTGATTTCCTCGAGAATCTGGTTGCATTCATTTTTACGAGACGCAACTCACTAATCCAGAACTTTTCTACGGATGGTCCACAGGGGCGCAGTGAGAAAATAGCAATACCAATATTTGTTCCTGGTGTAAAAGGTTCTTCATGAAAGGAGATATTTTTTTTTTAATTTACCGTTGATGAAAAAAAAATTACGATAAAAATATTCTTATATCGGGTCCTCCTTTATATTGATTCCATTAGAACTAAACATTTAAAAAAAATGTAGATAGAGTTTCACGAAGCTTGGGCTAATACACTAGTTAGCAGAGAAGGCAAAAGAACAAGAACATACTAACTTAACAGATATGTAGAGACAGAAAATGTCATCTTCTACTAATAAATAGTTAAGTTACAAATTAAAAATTTTACGACCAATTAATATGTGGATATTTATAGACGATATATGGAATCGGCAGAGATTGAGAGGCTTAATGGAACCAGAAATTTTAGAAAAATAGTTTCTCGATAAACTTCACCGAGATAAATCATTGTTTACGGTACTTATCTTTAACAATATACGTCTCCATTCACTTCGGAATGTAGCTGCGGATGTATGCACCGTTTAACTTATTTCACTCCTCGATGTCGCACGTTCGCCGAAATATGTATTTTCCATTCGAATAGTCCTATAATGCTCGTTTATCTCACAATATCAGATCGGCTTAAAATTCAGCGTCAATGCAAAACATCCGAAACATTCTACGAGAACGTAATAACTCTAAATTTACTAATCAAATTCCATCCGAGTTTTGATACAATTACTTTTGAATATATTTATTATTGCTTTAACATCCTTAATTTAAAAATGATTCCAAACCTTATGCTGTTTAATATCGCTTTCCCAGATAAAGGATTCCAAACCAAAACATTTTCAAGAGAAATTATTCGTGTACAGTTGATAAAGTGAGACTTTAAGATCATATGCGCGCGGGCTCTCTGATTTTCTTGCACAGAAATGGTTTTCATTGTAAAAAGTTGTTCCTCTCGGAAAAATTAACCGATTCTCAACGGAAGTATGCTGGTACCCTGATCCAATGTTTCGCTCAACCCGATAAAAACCTCACATAGTGAAATCCGCATTCAAATCCTCGGAAGGGTAAGCAAATTATGCGCGATACAGCTTAACGGGAGCATTTGATCGGGCGAAGGGTTTCGTTGACAAAGGGAAGTCGGCTGAAACAACGGCCGCCGAAGAAGACTTCCATTGTGCAAGTGGAGCAAGAAGCGGGGAACAAAAAGCCGCTCCTTGGCCAAATGGTGCGGCCTAGATGCCGAGGATTCGTTATCGACCAACGCCCCTGCTCACCTGACGATCTCTCAAAACACTCTGTCCGCCATCTTATTATGCGAGTGCACGGATTACTCTATCCTTCCTTTATCTCTCGCACCGTCTTAATTGCGGACATCTTTTGCACGTCATACTGTTTCCGCGTCCGAACCGACTTCCTATCCCCTCTATCCCCTTTGAGTTGGGTCGGGGAGACCTAAGTAGAATCACTCGTCATAGAAAGGTAAGAAAGACAAGGAGGGGTTATTTTCCTGCAAGCATTACTTATCTCTGATGCTGTATTTTAGGTAGAGTATCAGAGAAAGTTTATTTTCACATACTATTGTCACAATCTTGTTCATTTTCTCCTTACGGAATGCTACGAAAAATTGTATCTGATCGTATCGGTTCCATTTCCCCATTGGAGTATATCTAAGGTCTTGATCTATTTTTTTCTGCTAGTGTTTCAACCCCTCTTACAGTTAGCCTTATCCCCATTACGTATGGGGTTGGATGATGATCTTTTATAATTGGTGGTAATTATGATAAAGAATTTGGTTTTTAAAGCTGGATACCCTTGGAGCGTTCAACCCAACTCCAGGGATAAATCAGACGCAAACATAACCATTCGGAATCGGATGAGCTGGGACTCGAAACCGGGACTTCCCCAAAGAATTATAAGTCGGACTAAATTCATCTATAAAATAGTAATCCATTATTCATGCGGCGAATCGTCTAAACTTGAAGAGATGAATCTTTAGAATAAAAGGTATGATGACGCGACGCGCCGAAACCTAGGTAGCAAAATAAATTATTCCCGTGGCACGGGAAAAAGTCTTATCTTTATCTTTTAATTTCTGTAAGTTATGGATTCCTACCACAAAGTTGTGCCTATTAAAATTATGCACCCGACCTATTGATAGAATAAAAGGGGAAAAGTTTTTTTTTAAAGATGTACCGATACGACGGAAGCAAAGCTACGACACAAGGATGGGGAAGTATGGCAGAGAAGGCTATACACATAAGGGTAACACCGAAAGGGAACAGAGTCAGTTATACGGATGCACTTACGTACAGCACATTATGTAACAGTTCCTCTCACGGTTTTCGAAACTGCTGGAAATTTTCACAGCGTGTAAACAACAGTCTTAGGTGGCTGCTCATTGGGATTCGGGCGAAGCTCTTTCGGCTGCAAATGCAGCGCAGGGACAATAATCAAAGCGAATCGATTTGAGCAATTTTGCGGCGTCCCTAAGTGGATTTCGGTACACTTGCATCACGTTCACAACGGGCCCCACAATGCGTTCATTAATGGAATAATCCAGCCATTACGGCACCGAATCAATATCCGACGCGGCACAGAGCGCAGAAAGTATATAATAGGCGAAGATGAAATTATGAGCCGATTGCGCGGCTCTCTTTTTAATAATGCAAAGAGCGGTCTTCGCGGAAAGGTTGCGCTCGTTTCTCCGCGCGGTGATTCATGTCACCCGAAACAAGTCATGCGACGCGCGAAATAATTGCGGTCGCCGCTCGAAGTGAGCGAAGCAATGGCCTTCGCACCTGAATTAAAGACGATGGCATTTCACTGGAACCCTGCCAGCGACCTTATCCCCCGTCCGAATGACACTCCATTGAAATTGACCGCCCAGATAACGAGCGGAAAATAATTAACTAATTATAGACACTCCCCTGACTTACGACCGACCGACTTATGGTTGTCCGAAGTTACGATCTAAGTATCTTAAAGTAGAAAATTTCCATTAAATAAAATTTTATTATAACTTCGCAGATAACCTCTTATTGGCAATACCGAAACTTTTTATGGAAAATAGTCCAATATCAATTAATAAGAGTCACCGCATATTATTGTTTTATACAAGGTACTATCTATTCAAATCAATTCAGATACGATTTTTTTAACATCTGAATAGTCATTTAATGTCAATGGTGGCTTAATATGTATATATTATCATTCATACCTGCTTTTTATTAAAGTATGATTTTAGTAATGCATACAGCAATATTAATTAAATCCGGAACACAACCTATGGGTAAATCAGAAAAGTTGTACGAATTTGAGTTTATTTGTTCATATGAAGACCAATTGCATAATATGACGACCTTAAGTATATGCCATATTGAGAAATCACGTATTAAAATTACCTCCTTGGCATGCATGTTCCCTAGTTAAAACCAGAATAATTCTTTTCAAGTTAATGATGTTTCTAGTTAATAGAGATGCAGCCACAAAACATTGCTTAAATGTCAAAAATATAATAAATATTAGATGTAGATAATACTCAAAGTATAACAGAAAGATTCCAAAAACCGTCAAACAAGCATAATAATTTCATGTATTAAGTAGATAGTTCATCTAACGAAGAAATTTCAAACTCTCGCTAACGCAATCCAGGTTCATCCGCAACCACATCACATGAATGGCACAAACGCATAGCTTGTGGCCTCAAAAAGCTCCCGGATATGAGCTAGGAAATTTCATTTTCGAACGGAGGATTGCAATTTGCCGCAGCCGCAACTCCGCTACTTTCCGAAATATCTAAACGCAGAAATATCGCTGGGGGAACCTGTTGAGGAAAAATGACGGACGCTCGGAGGTTTTCCTTCGGACGTGGTCGTTTCGGACGATTTCGCGTTGTTATTCCGCGGTCTCCTCCGTTATGGGAATTTGCGTGGGCAGCGAGAGATTGGGAGGAGGCTGAATGATGGACCACGAGATTGCGGGGCGCGTGTTGATAACGTGCGTGGCAGAAACACCTGGCCTCGCGGAAATTGCACTGAGTGGTTGCAGCCAATCTCTCTAGCAAAGGGCTGAAGCCCTACGTGGAAATGCGCAGGGACTAGGCATTGAGGGAATCTGTGCGCTTTGCGTCAAAGAGCTTTCGGTTGTGATTCGTCTTCAGAAGAGCTCTAAGCGCTCAATTTAAGCTGCGGGATTCCTACGATTTATTTATAGACCCCCATGAAGGAGAGAAAACCCCGTTTCTTTCTAGTAAGACTCGTTGGTTATCATCAAAGAAAGTAATGGAGATTTTTTTTGCTATTCCTGCAAACCTTTTTTGGATGAATGTGAGCCCCACTGCCCATTTAAAAGGGACAAATATAGTTAATTTAAATTATTTTCAAAATAAATTAAAAAAGGTATACTATTAAATTTGGTATTGCAACATTTTAATTTCCGAGTGGTTAGCGTTCTCGCACGTTAAAACTGCAACCCCATGGTCCCGGGTTCGAATCCTGGCTGGTCGGATTTTTCCGATTAGGGAATGGTCTTGTGTGATTATTGTCAATACCTACCACTGTAAGGGTCCAGAAAATGGATGTTTGTGGGGTATATGGAATAAATAAAAAATATCGAAGTATATATATATTTTTTCAAGAGTATATGAAAATTTCAGGAATAATGCTCAGCAACTAATATACGTGATATACTACAGTGAATTTAAAGAAATAAAGATTGTCATTCGCTCTCTGATAATTTCTGTTTGGCTTTTCTTTTCGAATTGGAGAGAATCCTAAGGACTTTTAATAAGTTTCGCGCACATGCAGACCCTTACGTTTCACTTTTCTTCATTGTTCTTAGAATTCTTCTCGAATTTTCGAATTACGACTTATTTCTAACACTTACAGAGAATGACGAACAGAGTTATAAAAGCATACATATTTTAACTCGTAAACGAAAAAAGTTGCGTAGTCGAGGAATTTTTAAAGGACGCATAGAGCATTCTTCGCATACATAATACGAAATTCAACACAAAAGATATTCATATACCTAGTCCTTATTTCTGAAGATTTAATCACCATAAAACACGGAATAGCCGGAGTACCATTTATTATCTGATCAAAGATAAAAAGATGATAACATAAAAGGAACTAAATAGGAGTGGCCGCATGACATGGACTTTGGGTTGATAATAGTTCGCGGCTTCACCGCTCCCCATCACAAAGCCACACTCCCGGGGAGGAGAGACACAGTTCAGCTCCACCCAAATTATAATTATTATTTGAGCGTCCAACGATTCAACCGAAAGAAACGGGGGCGTATCTTATCAACAAAAATGACACCGACAAAAAAAAGCGCGTCCGCTGAATTAATACATCCCGAAAATATCGGAATTGAAATTCCCCGAGGCGGACGGAAGTGGGTAATTTAAACGCTAAGATTTGCAAGCGGCAAATAAAACAGCGGCCGCCGTCCAATATTTACGACCGCGTTTGACATTTTAACCTCAAAGCGGAAGATGACTTATTACCGCAGCAAAAACAGGGGTCCGCCGAGTTTTCTCGCGGGAATTTAATTACACCTGTCACCGGCACCCTGACGCCCGGGGTGGGGCGCGTGTCGGTGCTTTCTTGCGTGGGGCGAAGGAAGCTCTCTAGGATCTGATGGCGCAGTGGGCTACGGAATTCCCCTCCGAAAGCCCTGGGAGTCGTCCTGAGGGTCTGTGGTAGACGCAGATCTACCCTTCCTTTCCACCCTTAATCCCCTGCCCTAATATCTCACACCAATCCATTTCCACGGTCCTCCGGAATAGACTAACGTTCAGCTGCCTCTCGTGTTATTGTTTGAACAGACGTGCACCTCGGCCACGCCCCCTTCTGCCGTTGCCCGCCGAACTTTGATTAATGCTCCGCGCCGCCCGCCCCTGCGTCCCAGGCCATTCATCAAGTTTCTCTCGGTCACTCCACCTCCTACACATCCATCTCCCTCCCATCCAACGATACCCTTTCAAGTCACCTTCCAACTTCCCTGCTACACCCATTTTACTCTCCTAAATTCCTGCCGTACCCGCGATACTTCCATCGCCATCCAATTTTCATGCTTAACCAAAATTTTTGTTTCTCCGTCTGAAATACCCTCGCATTCGAGGAAGTAAGAGGCTCCTGAACCACGGATAACGGAGACTTAGAAAAGATGGGACACACAAACGTATCATTTCCGCTATTCTCTTTCGGAATTTGCGAGTTGTTTCTTTACAATGCTCTCCGTACTTTCCCATCCGTGGATACGTCTTCACGCACAACCGTACATACACAGTATACTTTCCCTTTCCTTATTAAAGGTGCGTAGTTCTCTCAAAAATCTCATTCACCGCATTAAAATTAGCTATTTTATGGTCTTCCTCCTCTGTGTACGATCATTTTTGTTTTTCAACATTGTAAAGTTATCCAGCTTCCACTATTCTATTTACTTGTTCAAATCAACGTAAACTAACTATTCTATGTGGTCACAAATCCTTCTATTCCACATTAATTCTTTATGAATTCATATTTTTCTCCTTCTCCCGAAATAAAAGGACAACTTAATTTAACACAGTATTATAAGCTATTACATTTTAGTTATATTTTATCCAGATTTAACCTCGCCAATCGTAATCAATTAAATTAAAGAAGCGTGTATTCAATAAATAAAGGAAAATGTATTGTATTATATAAAGAAGTGTATAAAGTAAATCATACTTTCTCTTTTACCAAAACACCTATGCCAGCCAGTTTCCAAGAAAGATTACGGCGGTCAATCATCTGAGCTTGTCGAAACAAGTACTTATAATAGAATAAATAGTATGGTTTCATTTTACGTACGAGCAAGCAATTATTAAGTTACTAAAAAACAGTTTACTTTGAACATATATGATTACCTCCCAATCACCTCGCTCAATTCGGAGTTCCGACGAAATTGATAATAGAGAGACATCAACTGTTCGTAATAATAGTAAGTTACCCTTCCCTTGAGGTATATTGCTTGGATTTAGTGCGATCGCTGCTTTCTTCCGGTGAAACCTCGTTTGATCTCGCCTTCGTTATGCTGTATACGTTTTATCAAGCTACTTACATAATTTGAATTATGTTGATACACCTTACAGACCAAAATGTAATACATTTTTTCTTTTCTTTATCATCTTATACCTCAAATTCAATAAACAAGGATAAGATAAACGGTGGAGCTTAACTATGTATGAGGAATGAACAGGGATAACCACATGAGGTATCCAACTCCATTAGTAGAAACAATCCTTTTCTCAGTTCAGCGGATATTCAAGAGCGCGGATAACCTGTTGACCGATTCCTGTGCTTGTCTATATCAACTCGAGATCTCATCATTGGATTCCCAGCCTTCTCCTTTAATGTGATGAATTTTATCATACCCTCCCTTCCGAATTCACAACGCTCTCCAAACACGTCCTTCCCTCGCTGTTTCCCATCATCCAATATGTCATTTCCGCTTTACTATTTCTTGCTATTCTTCCCTCTTCACCAAAACTCACTTATTCCGCAGTTTTGTATCCCTATTTCAGATCTCTCCCTCACCGCACAATCGGTCTCCTTTAATGATGCTTATTTACGCATCGCACAAATGTACATTGTACTGGTAGTATATTTCTATATTTAGTCATGTTTTTTTCTCATGTTTTAGTCTTTACTATTGGTAAGTTAGCGCAGGTTTTCCACACCAACCTTCTTTGTGGGTGTTTTCCTGCAATGGATAGTCTTTTCCTAAGAATCTTTCAGGTTTTTCACACCCTCAATTCTTCTATTTTTCTCATTCTTTTCTCTATAATTTAATTATTCTATAATCAATGACGGATGAAGACTTTTAGTCTCAATCTCGCCCGAATAAACACGAATACTATTATTATTATTAGTTCTTACCGCAATTTCCTAAGGTTTCCGACTTCACATTCAACTCTTTACCATTCCTCCACCTTCTTTCCAATCCGCCTTATTTTCTCGCGTTCCCACTGTTTCTTCATTACTTCGGCTCTCCCTTTCTTCCCGTTTCACATTCAACCCCTTTCTCGCTTTCTCCATTTCCAGTCCCTCTTCCAATTCTCTCCTCCTCGCCAACTTCGCCCTCTTCCGCTTTTTCCGTTCTACTCCGTCACACCTACGGTCCCTTCCTTCCCGAGCGTACGTCCCAACGCCACAAAAAACACACGTCCCGAGATCCGACTTACGAGGTTGGGACGGGAATTCGCCCAATGAATACTGAGCGAGATTTTACACCAGTGGTCCGGGAATTCGGCGCGAGACAAAGATGGGGACTGAGATAAATTTGCAGAAAGAGAGAGAGAGATAGAGGAACGGAGTGAGGAATTGCGTGGAATTTTCAAGGAGGGAGTGTAATTAGTGCAGTCATCGGCAACTCTTAGGCGTGGGATTAACGCAAATTGGCAAAACATAGGGAAATGGAAACAAGGGAGGAAATCCGGGAAGAAAACAAAAGGGAGACAATGCAATCAATTTGCGGCACTTTGGGGATATTTGTGCGAGGAGAACGGGAATACATCTCAATGATAAAATTAAGCGATAGAAATAGGTTATAAAATATCCCAAGTTTCTCCCAATTTCACACAGAAAAAAAAAATTATTCTAGTTTTACTCCTCTTATTTTATTGTGAAAACCTTCATACCGCGACATTTAGGTATTCCCTCTTACGGATAAATTTTTACATTCATTCCTTAGCTTCATTTAAATTTTTAAGTCCAATAATAATTTCTTTCCTGATCTCTTTCAACTGAAATTGACATTTATAATCATTTACTTATGATATCTTAGTTGAAATAACGATGGGCTGAATGGAAGACGAATATTTAAAGACTCAATTTCGCTCGGAGTGAGGTTTTATTTCTCATACTGGTATATTTTGTTTTGCACGCTGATTACTGTAGTTCATATCCTAGTTGCGTAAGTATACTTATAATTTCGTTAACAAGACGAAACTTTTGTCTAAGATTACAAGAAGGAGATAAAAGAGAATCATTTAGCGAATGTTGGAAATAGAGAGATAACTTTTGAAGATAGCTGAAGGTAGTATACTAAGGATGGAAAAAAAGGGTGAGGCAATACCAATAGCATTCAGATGACCTAAAGGGAGGGGCTGGATACCAAAATTTATTTCTATCAAATTCCCTAAATCTAAACTACTACACCGGTATTTCAGCATTTCCATTCTCATGCAAATTCGATTCGTTTAGAGTACATTAAATTATAGTTTTAATCTGTTACAACATGTCGCAAAACGATAATGGAACTGTGAAAAGCTATTTTACGTTCTTGTAACATGAGTGATAAACAAACCGCTTCAATTGAGTGCCGAGTTGATCAAGAAGTGAGTATAAACACTGGAGGTAAGGTAAGAGGGCATAAAGATGTAATTTCTAGAATTGGGATTGAGCGATTGTAAGAGAGAGGATATTAGATTGAATGGGAGGAAAATGGGAGAGAAAATACAGATGCGAAGACGGATTTGTATTAGATTGTCTCCATTTCACGAGAGATTTAGAGAAAAGACTTTCTCTTTCCTGATAACTCAATTCGGAAACAAAATCGATTCCAACGGAAGAAAAGAACTCCATACTCAGAACAGTTACGGGGCAATTAAAGAACAAAGGACATACGGTTTCGAATTACGTAAACGTAAAATTGTTAGAGTTGCTTTCTATGGTAACATCCAAGGAGAGGATGGAAAAATAGCGTAAAGGGACGTGGCAGAGCTTCAAATCAGTGAATCAAAACTGCACATTTAAAGAAATGTTAAAAAAGAATGAAAAGGTGTCTGAAAACTGCTGGTACTTTGTGCAGAGTAAATTCAAAATACCGCCGAAGCACACATATCTAATATAAAATAAAAATTACTGCTCATTCGAATCGTTTTTGCCGCTGCATAACTCGTAAATTTAGAATGTAAATAGGCGAGTAAAGAGGAACGATAAATTCCGTTTTCTTTTTGAAAACGGTGAAAATTACCGTGAAAGAAATTCATAGTAAATAAAATTGTAAACATCTTAAAGTAATGAGATGATTTCCACAGCCTACGCGGACTTGGGTATCTACGACCTTAACTTACGATGGAATTAAGTTAAACCATCCCTTGTGTACTTAACGATGGGTAAATATGGATTATTAAAACGCGTTAAAAGGTTCCAATCATTCTATCAGTCCATTAAGATAACCACAATCAGAGGGATGTGGAAATATCTTTGGAGAGAGCTTGAGGAATAACGCGGGACCGTAAAAGAGGGAGGGGAGGCTGGTAAGAGGGAATTACAGAGTGGAAAGGGGTGAATAAAAAGCATTTTTGGGGGAGAGAGAAAAAAGGATCGGAGAGAAAGAGGCAAGGATGAAGGAATCAGAAGACTATTCCCTTGATTTAATTTCGTAATGGAATTAATATGTTTTCTCGGGCGGAGCTGTTGTTATTGTGGATGGCACACGGTCCGGTAGCGAGCCATTGATTCGCAGCGTATCGTCGTCGAGAGTAAGTAATTAAAGGAAGAGGCGGAGAAAATGACGGCAGAAATGCGCCGGGGATTCCCATCGCAAATTGATTGCGTCTTTGTTGCTTCTCGTTCGGGGAATTCGTCCACGAGGCTGAGAGGGAAGCGGGAGAGAGGAAAACGATGGATTTTCGGAGAAAAAGTGGTTTAATTCATAATTGGAGGTGAGTTAAGATACGATACATTTTCGTTTATAGGAGAGGAGATCTTACTTCAACAGGTTTCATCCACGAGGAGAAAATAAACGAGAGAGGAAATGGACGCGTTTTCCGGAAATGTATTTCTTTCGACGAAACAAATTCCAACTCTTCGCAGAAACATGAAAATGGTTGAAGGTGTATCACCAGCATGCTCTACATGTAGCTTTAACTTTCAATTACCGGCTTCAACTTTACTTTTAGGAATCAAATACATTCTCATAAGCTTCACTTAACCTTTAGAATCGCAGAATAATGACTTCTAAAAGTGCTGTACGACTACTTCATTATTTCATTTAGAAGCAAGACGATTTAAAACAGCTTTGTGTTATCTTGTAAACTGAATTATATTTTAATTAAAATAATGTGCGACTTAATTTGATTAAATGACAAATAAATTATTTTTAAAAATATTACGAAAAGAATTAAATGTATATCAACAGCATGGTTACAGCAGCAGCACTTTTAGAACAAAATGCGTTCTCAGATTTGCTTCATTTATCCTTAAAAATAGCCATGACTTCTTTTACATGCCATATGGGTGTTTTATTGTTTCCCTTACTAGTAGGGCGATTAAAAACAGCTTTGTCCTTTCTCGGAAACTGAATCATATCTGAATTAGAGTATTTACGATTTATCAGACAAGGAATGAAAAACGATGGCGATCGACTGTGAAATATGTTTCGAGGGCGACGCGTATCGTATTTCTTCCCACGATAGAGTTGTGATTCTATCTCGATGAGTTAGAGGCATTTTACCATTATCGATTTATCATCTCACAGACTCGAAAGAGGAATTGAGTGACTGCGATAACTATGACATACGATTCACAGTGGAAACTATGCAGAAATATCGCTTAAAATGCTAGTAACATTCGATTCTAAAGCGTCTCGACTAAATCTGTTAGAAATATTGTAAAGAAATAACTTTGGACTTTCTTATTAGATTTGGATTAATTATAAATAATATAATTCCATGATGAGTAATGATAAATAAGGAATAACCAAATGACAATCCATCCCTCATATCATTTGATATAGACCGAACGGATACTCTCATACGAGCCTCTCTCTCTAGTCAATAAGAATTTCATTAGTATACAACATAAATGTAAATTAGTAGAGAAGAGAGTAGACATTACAAAATAAAGTTCACTCCTTGCATAATTAAAAACGTCTAAAAATTAAAATCGTCTACTTAAGCTCTCAGAGAGACCTAGCTTACTCCAAGGTTAGCAACTGCTACTAAAACTTTCAATACGCTGCTCATTATCGATTAATACGGGAATAACGCCGCATGCTATCCTATAATATCCCATGCATTCGCCTCATCCATCAATGGTCATCGGTGTATAGTTCGAACTACCGAGAATGGCGTCCACGATAAAATTCTGGGACATTCCAAAGGTCTCCTTACAACATTCACACTTAGAGCAATAAAGTCTCGGAGAATGGAAAAACAAAAGGCTGCTTCCTCGGTTAAAAAGCGCTGCTTCAATCCTCATACGCACATCCTCCTGCATAAATGAAATCCCCGTAAACTCTTGCCTTCCTTTTTTTCCGCTTCCGGTCACATCTCGGTGACCCATTATTGCCTGTGCCTTGGGATTCGATGAATTTCTGCCGTCGCAGCTCCACCTATCTTAGGTCCCTCCCACGTGAGTTATGGCCCGAAGGCCCACTAACGGCCATTCCAAGCGCCATCCAATTCACTTTCTTATCTCACTTAGAAAACAGTTCTATCTCTGCTCCTTCGACCGTTTGCACCATTGTCTTTCCCTTTCTGCACTCCCCTCTCATGCGCTAATAGCGGAATCATCTCTAAATTCATTTGTGGTATTGCTTTTCTCTTTCTTTCGTCTTGGCTTTCTTGCTACAGATTATCCTCGTATTGGATCATCTCAATGACTGCTGAATATAGTGAAAGCAAAGATGGCAGGAGAATTGAGAAAATGCTCTGATCATAGAGATCATAGAAACTTAATGTTCATCTTTGAAGCAAATCACTAGCGAAAATTAGTAAGGAAAAAACTGCGATGAATTGATTTGAACCTTATTTTGGATACGTTAACACCAAAGAATCCTTTTCAATGCAGAATGAGATTGAACGAAGGAAAAAAAAGAAAAAAAACAGCTGTTTGCGTATTACCAGTACATATCTAAATACTCGTAAATAAGGACATGGCAAGGATAATTTAAAAGAAAGAAAACAAAATTATGTTTCAGCTACGATAAGAAAGTTACATCTAACAAGGGAAATATTAATTCCGAAGTATAGCAACTTGACAATCGAATCAAATAGAAAATATATTGTACTTACACAAGGACGAAATTACGAATACTCGTATATATATTAGAAATTCGCGAGCCAAGATAACATGCAGTGAAAGCTCCAATTCATAAGAATAATTAATTATAATTATAATCCATCATAAGTGCAATCAGTAGATATTATCATCCCATTACATTCAGCAGAATAATCAACCTTTGTAGGATTGAAACTCAGTAACATCTAGAGTCTTTTATCCTCGCAGTTTTTATAACCTCCGGCTAAATGTATACAAATAGAGACTGATGCACCTATCTCTTTGAGTATCGGAACGGTGTTTATAGCTTTTATATGCGAGTGTAAGTGCCGACTGACACGTCACAACTCCACTCGATGGGTGTTTATCCCTCACTAAGAAGATTCGGTCCATTACGAACTCCTTTTAGGCATCCGTTTCTTTCATAATACAATTGCCTCGGAGAAAGTCGTGGGAGGAGAACGAGACGGGAATACTAAAGAGGCTTTGCCATCTCTCACCGCTCCGGGGCGATGGGAGAGGATGTTACTATGGTGATAAATACAGAATTAGAATCTCTTCGTGCCTTTATGCTCCGTGCGATAGATCAAGTAGCTTCCGGAGGGCGCACTAAAGATCTCCCAGGCACAAATAGTGGGATTTACGGACAGAAGAATAGTCTCCTCATATTTAACCTATTTTCCCCGAAAATGGTGGCAGGAAAATTATTTCGATTGAATCTAAGGTGTTTGAGAAAAGAGATGCTATGCAGCTGGAAGTAAATGAATAACATTAATCCACAGGAGTTGGGATAGTAAGGTTATGTATTAAAAATTACTTTATGCGTCCCCATAAGCAAAAGCTGGTGTTCATACAAATTATATTGCTCTCAAACTTCAAATATATTCACATTATTTACGTGAACGGAAGATTAAATGAGTACTGGGCGACCTCCGCAATACTTTGGCTAGTCCGGAAATAAATATAAGGGATTAAAACAGATTTCTGTAAAAACTCATTTTTGCCGAGGTAGAGCCAAACTAATAACAAGTTAAGTACATTTTTTTGATTGCTGGGAGTTTCACTATTACAGGACTTACAACTGAGGCCGATAAGCGACTTGAAATTTATGTTCGGTCTATGAAAAAGAGAAAAGTGTTTTAAATAAAATGTTTCTTTTAGATGTATAAAAAATAATATATTTTGCAGGCATATATCATATGTATTTCCCATTATTTTTAAAAATACAATCAAATTAACTAAATTTTATCTCATCTAAAACTCATTTTCCTTCAAATGAATGAATAATAACGATGGAAGAAAAACAAATATAGATACTGAATAGCAAATCTATCGAGCAAACCTTAATTTCGCGGAACTCCATAACGGTAACAAATAAAGTTCATCGTACAATTAGTTATATATATATTCCTTGAATAAATTTTCAAATCTGGGATATTTACACAGTGAATTCTATTTATTAGCAATAAAAGTAATAACTTTTTGCAAAATAATCCCTTTCTACGCCATTTTTTTAAATATACATGTTTGTGATACCTTTCTGCTACTAAAATCAATGAGTTTAATTTCTCGAGAGCGATAGCGTGAGTTTAAAATGTCAGACGGAATCCTAGAAGAATGCGGAAGAAGGCGTAATTTGGAGAAACGTCCGTTCTAAAGAAAAAACGCAGTATAAATCGAACCCATCGTCCAGTACCCAACGGGCGCCCCTTAATGAAAACACCTTTTAATCGCCTCCCGCGATTAAAAGTCCACAATCTACACCCGCCATTCCCGGGCCCCATATGCTCCGGCCCCCTGATCGAACGGAAAGCTGTAAAGTCGCAAAATTCCGAAAGGTATGCAGCACGGAATAAAAAGGGTTGGAGACGGGGAGAGGTGGAGGGGGGTTGCCGCCGACAAATATATAGAGCTTTCAATATTTCAGGGGAGGAGTGGGGTCAAGGTTCGGCGCGAAAGAATTAACGGAATTGCTCGAGGGAATAAGAAAGGAATTATTCACACGGTAGGCTCAGGAGGGGCCATAATCCCACGATCGTAAAGAGAGCTCGAAGTGAGGTCAGCAGCGGTGCTTCTTGGGAAGGCACGTGGGATGCGTAGCGGTGAAAATTATGTTCCCGTGTTTTCCCGCTTTCACAGAGACAATAATTGGAGTCGCGTCAAAGACCTTCCGTTTCGTTATAATCTTTCCCTCGCTCGATTTATTCGCGTGGAAAATCCTTCGTTTCCCTTTTCCTTTGATCCGACGAGACCTGATTTTTGAGGCCCGCGGCGCCTTTTATTTTGCCTCGACGTTTTACGCAGTCGAATGTTAATTAATTTTTCCTCGGTCATATTCTCCCGTCCGATGCACTCTCTCCGTTACACAAGCGCTTCAATTTGGGAAAATATCGCTCCGAAATTTTCAATAATACATTAAATTCGTCCGTGCATTAGTTAAATAGGGGGCCAAGTTGAAATTCCTTTGTTGAGTTGAGAGTCCTACATTAGTCCTGTATTGACGAAAATCTCACTTTGTGGATAATACTTTCGTAATGCCAACTTCGATGACATTTTTATTGAAAGGTTCTCTCAGAAAATATGAGGAAGACTGATTCCACTTTCTTTTTCTCAGAATTGAGCGAAACTAGATTTTATGAATGCAGCCCATATCCATGGAGTTCTTCCATTGTACTGGAGGATTCAAAGGTGAGAAGAGATCAAACCGTGACGTACAATAGCCCTCTTGGTCTGTAAATTGAAACGAATAAAGCACAGGTCGACTTCAGAGATGTCTGATTCGCTTCACTAAGGTATACTATTCGTATTCTGATATTCAATGTTAATAGAATGGCTAATAGTGCAATGGTAATTAATCCATGTAGCTTATAACTTACAGTAACAGCGGCCACAACCTCGAAGAAGAACGTATATGATAATCTCTCAGCAAAACTCACCTGCGAAAGAAGAAAAAACTTTTATTAATACAAAATTATGACATAGCTTATTTACCATTAAGTTCATAAAATAGGAATAGAAATTAAATGGCACTAAAATTTCTCCAAGGAGAAGAATACCATAGTGATGAAAGCAGAATATGTAACTCTGACGTTGTTGAAATCAAAAATACGGAGTAAGTAATAAGTTGAAATTGAAACAGATGCAAAATCAAAAACTTTAAACGAATAAAATGTTGGAACGTAAAAGCAATAACAAGTTCAATTGATTCGCATTAAGTATGATAATACAGAAAATATTCAATAGGATAACGAGTAAATGGTAGAAAATACAAAAGGACCCAAATTGAAGGCTATATTTTGGAATCAAATCTTTAACCTTTCCTTGACTGTGCCGTGAAAACTTACAAAAACAGCTGCGCGGGGAACTCGGGTACCCCAAAGCTTTTTTCGCGAATATTTTGTTGTTTTTGGTTTTTCTTTTACTTAACTTATGATTATGTTTAGGAATACATTACTTATGATTATTTTGCTGAGATTATCTTTTATTTTTTAAGAGATAGTATTATAATGTTGACTATTATATGGGATAATGCATCACAACTAAATTTGAATAACCTTATTTTATTTTAATTAAATAATGTGATATAATTACTGTTAATGCAATAAATAATGAATAAATTGAAACATCTATAGGAATGGGTGACTGAATTTCCACAAACACACCATATGACATTGTGTATAGCAATCCAAGAAAAAATGGCTGTGCGGGGTACTTTGGTACCCCATTCAAAAACTAAAGATATTTTGGAAATAAGTATGTGAAACAATTTTTTTCCAATTTCATAATATAAAAGAAACATTGATGCACGAATACATAGAATAAGAAACATATATGGTTAAAAATAAAACTTTTCTATAGAAATTTAGCTACTTTGGGGTCCTCAAGTACCCCCCACCGTCAAGGAAGGGTTAATTACCCCACAATTAAGAAGAGATTTATTTCATCGCCCTAAAAGAGAGGAATAGGATAAACAAAGTTAAAATTTTAGCAGCAGTTATTGTATCAATGAAGCTCAAACGTGCGAGAATATCCAACAGCATCAAATTTGTATAACATTCCTTATTTCTGTCACTTACAGTAAGAAAGCTATTTCTACTGATATTGGTAAAGTGACAAATGAGCACGTCATAAAGTAACGTTTGAGATGCTCCAAAAGAACACAAGAAAAATTCGATCAAAGGGCAGGTAAAACTCCCTATCCAGCAAACGGTCACACAATAAACCTTAAATTGGAAGTTAGGATACGAATTGAAGCTAAAGATCCTTACAAGAGAATAAAACGACTTCAAGGAAGAGGGTGCAATCAATCTTGCTCAGAGAGATCATGTAATCTCAATCACGATCCAGCACGAATGACTTTACGAACGAAATTCTCATTTCGTGAAGGATGAGGTACGAGTAACGAAAAAAGAAGATCGAGTTTTCTCACTCGTGAAGCATTTTCGTGCATCGATAAAAGCGCACTAATCTAAGACGTGATTCCTCCTCTCAACGCCTGCTCCATGGGGTGGATCATTTCGCGACTTAAAAATCATTTCAATCTCTTGTTCCTTAAGGATGATGAATTCATTGGACAGTTGGCCCCATCGGGAGATCACAGACTTTATAATAGATTGCAAATGCACGTTAGTGAACCCTAATGGATTGGTAAAATCCAGTGGGTACTAGATTTTTACTAGATTGGATGTAAGGTATACGAGTAAGCATTTATCGGCAATAAATTTCGTTATTTTATAATACCATGTATACATCATGAAAAAGGAATTTAGAACTAATAATTTGAACTGAAATAGAAAATCTTCACCATAACATTGAATATAGATCCATAACTGGAGAGAAGATGGTTTTTAATCATGAGAATGCAAACTCTCTAAACTCTAACCGAGACTAAAAAACTATGAGCCCCTCATCTACAGGATCAAGTAATTAACATCAAATACTTTAACCAACTATGCTTCAAAAATCGTAACAAAAAGAAGGCCTATTTAATTTAAGCTTTAATTAATTCTTCATTCGGCAAGGGCCAGATGAAGCAATCAAAAATATTTGGGCAGATATATAATTTACCTCCAAATATTGGCTAATGATACATACCGAAGTATCTAAAGGTGTAGGTTTATGAGATGGTCCTAATGATTCAACGCCATGATTACCGTGAAATATTCTGACCACACGCCTAATTTCCTATAAATGGTTACATGTAAAGCAAATGTTTATGAATATCAGCTCAAAAATCACACGAAGAAACAGCAGGCGTGCCTGAGAGCCGAACTCGGTTGCGGTACAAATATTTAGCAGCAATAGAAACTCTAATCCAGCAAATTAAGTGCGGCTAAATGAGAGGGCTAATCATTTAACGAAGTATTTGCCAAACAGCTGCAACTAAATATTGATTCGCCGATATTCGCGCGAACGCTACGAATCACTTTGTGTACACAAGAAATTAAACTGAATTATGGGAACGTGCATTCGGCAGGAAAAAAATCCGAAATGTCCACAATGAAGTATCATCCCACGAGTAGCGGGCGAATTTTCCCATTTAAGAGCAACTAACGGTGCATTTACGCACAACTTAATTACTTATTGGCTGTGGGAATGGCATTTTATACGAAAATATTCGTCCGGTCGATTAACGGCGTGGGAGCGGTAAACAAGGAAAAATGGAAAGGAAAGCTTTTTTCCGCCAAAATTCCCTTTGTTTAACAATTGGTCACATTTTGCAACCCATTTGACTTGTTGGGAAGTTCTGCGATTCGGGATGCAAATATTGCATTAAAACACGCAACGTAAAAACGAAAATGAAGCTGGATAATCGCTATATCGTGTTATTCTGTAATTGGCAGTGCAAAATAAAGAGAGCTTGATGGATCATGTGGGACAGATGAGGATTCAATCCCTCAGTCGAATCCATACGACCAGATTGGACCGCATGCAAATTCAGTCACAACAATATCATTCCAAAATAAAAATTCGCAATGATAATCATTCCCACTTTTTTATCGTCTTTTCGCGGTTTTGCAGACATTGATTCCTTAGCTCTTCATACATGAGCTCGTAAGTAAGGTTATACCTACTTCGGATATTTGAAGGAATAAATTGAATTAATTTAAGCTTGCTCTATCAGAGCGTTTGAAGCAATATTTTGTGAAGAGATTATACTTCATCTATCTTTTGGTATGTACATGATAGAAAAATGCAGCTTTCAAAAATTTTCTCATTAGTTTTGATCATTTTTGTGAGCATATGTAAGTAACTAGGGTATCAATGGTGATGAGTACTACAATGATGCTACTGTGCCAACATGCACGTTAAATACTTGACAGACTTCTACGGAGTTACTAACGTTTCCGAGCGTCTCTTTGCTTTCTATACCCCATTCAAATGAAAGTGTAACAGGCACAATTTAAGTTTCCGGCAGTGAAATGATCACTGTAAAGTCTACACGTCCATATTATTGTAATGTATACATTTTATTACTCTTACACTTACGATAATATAAATGCTGTAAAACAACCTGTCAATAAACCAATGACCGATAATATGATAAAAAACATTTAAAATACATTTATCTTCATAATATAAATCCGAGAGTTGATTCTAGATTGCTTTTATTTTAATTGAACTCCTGTCACTAAAAGTCGTCGTGATGGACTACAATCCCTTTCATGACACAGAAAGAAGTAATTTTTAAGACGCTGCTTTAAGTATCTCAAACTCCGCTGATGACAAAGTACAGCAACAGCCATAAAAGAAAGGATCACAAAATAAAAATCCATCCCTTCGACACAAAAGAGAGAAGGAAATGGATGGAGACCATTTTCGCGTTAGGCCCAAGAAAAAACAGAAGGTAGTACAAGACGTCACAGCTCTTTATTCTCTGAAAAGAGATGACCTTACAGAAGAGACTAAAGTGCGTCAGAGTATAATGCCCCCAAAGAGGATGGATTAATTAGGAAAGAGAGAAATGTCACGGGGGAGTTGATGAAGGCAATGAATAGGATCAGAATGAATTGAAAGAGATAGAGAGGATCTGAATGAAACTGGTTTTTAAGTCTTGTAATGGAGATAAGTTAGAGAGATGAGAACAGAGGAATGAGAAAATGGAATTGAGGTTTAGGAGTGGATGAGGAAACCAAAATGGCGAAACAAGGCAGAAAATATGACAATCAGCGAAGAAATTGAGAGATAAACGGAAAGTGAGAGAACACGCAGAGATAGGGTACATGAAAATGAGATAAGAGAGCCTGAAAAAGAGACAGTTAAGAACGAATGAGCAAGAGAGATAAGGGAAAAGAAAGGAGAGGCAGGATAAGTAAAAGGATAAGCGATCACTTACAAATAGTGTAAAATATTACACTATACTATACAAATAGAGTAATATAAAACACAAAGATATATTTATATGTATTAAAAGATACATTACGCATGTACGTATAAGGTAAAACAAAAAGTAAATTTCATATAAATGAACTATTTATTCAAATTGGATAATTTCACATTAAAGCAGGTGTTGCAAATCTTGTAATAAAAAAAATATCCACAATAAAAGTGGTGAAATATCTGCGAAGCCTAACAAAAATTCCTAATATGTTTAAAATGAAGAAAGAAATAATAAGGAATATGCCTAAAAAAATGAAAAACTGACTGTTCATTTATACAAAAAAGTATACGAAGTAACCGATATTGAATTTAAATTACCATATATAAAAGTAGAATGGAACAAAATAAAAGGTAAGCATATTAAGTTAATGACAGAAGTGAAGAAAAAACTGAAACTGAAAAATACATTATGCATATCCGGCACACAGGATAACTCGTTTAAAAGCCAGAGAGGTACGGGAACCAGAAAAGTAAGAAAAAACCCAACGTTACAGGATTAGTAAGTATAAAATGGGAAGGGACTGAAACTGAGCTTGGTACTTAAGGATAAGAAGATGGAATGAACTCAAAGGGTAATGGTGTTGAAAGAGTATGACGAGAACGGAAGGTGAACGCGAATCATAATCCTTCCGCGCGGATTCTCTTACTGATTGAGCTAGCAGAAGTTTCGTTTCGCTTCCAAAGAGTACTAAAAGAAAGGAGTAATAAGAGAAAAACTGATCGAAAATGCTGCGAGGTAGTTCAGTTCACCCTCATGACTCATACTCCCTGTCCATTACTTCAACATTAGTTCCTATTCAATTAGACTCCGTTCTATCGTTTAGCCCTCGAGCTGATTGTCCTCTTTCAATTTTCTTTAGAATATAATTCCTCGAGAGTTTGTCTTCTCCTTTTTTCTTTGTTGTTTTGCCGCGTAAAAAATCGTGCCTCGGTCCCTTATATCGAACGTGAGTCGTAAAGTGAAGAGTCGTGGGTTGGGTCAAAGGGATAGAGTCTGAGGGGGGCAAAGGTAGGGGATTTGAAAGGGCATAGGAAGGGCTGTTCGAGGCGTGAAAAGAAGCCAAGGATCGAAGAGATGCAGCGTCGGATAACGAAGAGTGTATCGGAAAAGGCCTCTGGCGGAATTAATGCAGGCCTTTCGATATACTAATTCACGCCGCTTGAAATATTAAAAAAGATACTTAGGAGATATCGTCGCCATCCCAGTTCGGAAGAATGGAACAAATTGTGATGAATTACGTTGCCACTCCATTAAAAGGAACACCATTAACAAAGACGCCGTATTGATTGTCGGCGTTCCCAATTTATGCTCGTTATCCAAACATTAATTTCCTCCAAGTCCACCATTTCCGCCGTTTTTCGGCATTAATAATGGACGTCATGACGGGCATAATCAGCGAAGAATTGAATGGAAAAAAATCAAAAGCGGTTTTCCATTCCTGCCGGAATCGCCTCGTTACATTTCGCCCGGCATTAATTCGCAAAAACAATTTCATTCTTTATTAAAATTCGCTATACGTCTTCCCCATAATAAATTATGCCATACGTCGATGGATTTTCAAAACCTTCGTTAATATTCATTCGCTGGTCGAATCCATTACTGGAATAGTATTCAGATTTGGCCCGCAATTCTTTTTTACCTAATTTTAGCTCGTGCTGCAGCGTGAATTTCAATGATTTTTAGTGGACGTAATTTTCCATTGGGTTTTTCTAAAAATACATTTTTTAATCAGTGGCAAATTTCCCGTTGGTATATTAAATTTCCTAAGCTCTTAATTCAGAAGATTAACTTTCCCTCCGAGTTTAATTTGGAATTACATTGATTGGAATACAACAAAAAATCTGGGATTTCACTCTCGTAAACGGATCAGTTTTCAGATATTTCGCGTAAATTTATATTTATGCAATTTTACACCCACCGATCCTAGATTTAGAGGAAAATAAGCCAAAATCACATTTTTTAGAAACATACTAATCAGTACTTAGGAGAAAATATTCTCGCTTACGTGATCGTTTGTAATACATTTAGTATGATTCCAGTTTATCTAAAACAGCTACGATTAATCCTATTCCACTTTCACTAATTCCCGATTTAAACTAAAATGAACACTGCGACGTATTCAAATCAATCTAAATCATTTTTTTCGCTAGTTTCATCCGAATACACGTAATCTTCAATTAAAGAAGTACCCGGATGACTCCAATCGTTAACGGCGCAAATCAATAATTTGCGCCGAAATAAATAAAGATGTAATTCTAATGAACCGCCTCATGATAGATTTTTCGAGCAAATTTCCATACAATTTTTGCCATCCCCCACCATTTTATGCTAAAGAATAATCCAATCACCTTTTTTTTAATTCAACAAATTTTCGCTTCACAAAAGAGATAATCGACTTTGTTCGTTCTGGAAATGAAAGTGACCTTCTGAATCCTTTCACTCAAAGCAACGGAACAACTTTCCGTGGAAAACTTTACCGCGTTCCTCTTGGAACCTATGTTTCAATCCATCGATCCACTAACGAACCTGTATTCAATTTGCATAAAATGTGAGAGCCTCCAATCAGTTGAGAGGCGTCCTTTCTCACTTTCCTTTCTTTTTACCTTTCCCTCTACTCTCTTCCTTCGAATCAATTTTCGACCACGGAATCGATGACGATGCATCCACCGAGCAGCTATTATGAGCTTCCTCCGCATGCCTGTATCAACCCGAAGCTCTGCCCGCAGCATAATCGGTGAATTTCCATTCACATCTCACTCATCGTTTATTCATCTTCCGTCACATATTGAGCCTTAGAAAATCATTTTTCACCTTGTTAAAGTACAGCTGTCTAATTTAGCTTCCTTTAAGAAATTCTTGTATATTGTAGACGAAAAAGATACGAGGGAGTAGCTTGAGAATGCCCATGGAATGAAATCCAACAGTGACCTAGACCTCCTACATATAATTTTCTAAGCTCTGTTTACTTCAGACAACTTAAGATTTTCTGCTAACCTCTGGAATGCTGCTCGATCCGATATTTTTCCTAGGTTAATTCTCCAACGATACTGTTGATAATCTAATATCTGTATTTTCCTTAAAAATATTTCAGCTGTTCAACAACTATTTAGATTTACTCTATTCATAGTCCAAGGCTGTAACGTAATGTACTGTAACGGGCATATAATTGAAAAAAACAAAACCTTTCTTTTTATCAAAATAATACGTGAGTGTAATGAAAATTAACCATCTCAGTTTACATTTCTCATTTGCGATGAAGTTGAAGGAGTCGAAGAAAACCGTAGCACTAATCACAGAGTAAATTCTAACTGATTAACAATACTTGGTTGAAACATCTGGAATTTGCCCATGACGTTTCTCTTTTTGAATTCTTATTAGATAATAATTCAAATCATCCAAGCAAATAAATTTAATAGCTTATTTATTCAATTTCATATCAACTCAAATTGGTGTTGGTATTAATACCAACCAGTTAAGAGCCAATGAAAATCATTATTTTTCCAAACCATATTTAACTTCTATAAGGTGTCACATTGAATTTTAGAGTATATTTTTCCCCTCTCTATTTGGTTTCCTCATACCAAAACCCAAGGTGGAATCATGATTAAATAATGACGATTACGCACATAAATCTTAATCTATCAAGTTATTTACACTTTATGTTGATCCATAAATATGCGATGGATAATAAAAATTTGATTTGTCATAGGTTCATTCATAATTAACCAGTATTATCGTAATTTGGTCACATTGGTGTGAAAAGTATACAATAAGGAATACATAAAAATAGAGGGGCACGATACGTTAGGTACCGTAAGTTTGATCAATCGACGAAAGTTGTTGGGTATCGTTAGGAATGGTATGAATTCCATTGAAGAGATAAAACTGATGTAAAGGAGAGAATGCGGTTGGAAATTCAGATAGAATATATTTAATGGATGGATTATAGTGAAACTACGAGAACGGTTAGTTACGAAGGGAATGATTAAAAAACACGAGAAAGAATTCTAGGGCGCATGAACTTACAGAGGAATGGAGGGTACGAAGATGACGATCTGATAAGCGCAAGACGTTATCAAAGCACAGCTAATTTTCATACTATCTGACCTCTCGCGAACTTCTCCCATTCCGAGTGCTTATGATCAGCTCCCTCTTTATCCATTCCTCAAGCCGATCGCTGTCGTCCCAACGAGGACGTCTCCTCCGAAAAAGCAACGCTATCTCAGATATCTTTCTTTTGTTCCGGCCTATCTCCCCTTAACATCTTCTTCCGTACGGCAGCAAAGTGCGGAAAAGCTGAAAGTCGTGCCCCGCAACAATGGCGCCTAATCACGCCGCTTGTTTCTCATTAAAGAGGAGAAAAGAAGTCCGTCTGAAAACGGGCGGGCGGTCCGCCGCCGATTGCGGCCTAAAGGGAGCAGTCACGCTGCGGGGGTTTATTTGGTAAACTACACAGAGAGAGAGGCATTTTCAGCAGTATGAGAAAAGTGACTCTTTGTTCCTTCCATGCGTGCTATCTTTCGGAGAGATAGAAAAAAAGGAGGCCCACTGTGGCATGTTCTTTTGAAGATCTCTTGTTCGCGGTCAACCTGAGTCTGACTTTTGCCGTTTGATCATCGTAAACGGCGCTAATTAAATGGCCGAAAGGAACTAAAGGCGGAAATTAACTCGCAAGGAACTGCGCTGACGTGTTGCCGCATGCTGATTTTTCATATTTCTTACGGATTTCTCTGATCTTTTTCTCCATGCTGCAGCTCAAATTTTGATATCCGAAATACAGTAGATATGGAAAATTGGAAAATGTGGAAAAATTCTTGTACAAATGTGCGAACGCTTACATTAGATTCTGATTACTTAGTATACTAAGTAACTAAATATTTCTCCTTCCGAAATAAATATCTCAATAAGCAAAACTCAATTATTAATCATTATTTTTATATATTCAAGAAAAAGAGGATAGCTGAAGAAGAGGATCAAATAGTAGAAGATAATTTCATGGAATTTAAGAAAATAAACTGCGGTCCATGAAACTGCAAAATTGCATTTTCAGTTTCCGGCTAAACGGTAGCAGCAGAAAATTTAAAAAATTCTTACGCTATTGCTGTGATTAGTTGTAAAATAATCAAATATATATTAAACCTAACCGCATATTAGACTGGAGAATATGATGGTATAAGAAATCCGGAAATTGTGCGGTACACAGAGGTTCAGAGCGCCACACTTACAGCTCGAGTGGAACCAGTTGGAGTACGGCGACCCTATTTGTGAAAGGAATTAGTATATACAATAAGTACGGGTAAAATATTGTACCTCGACTGGTATGAGTGATTGATTCATGAAAATGTTTTAAAAGGAAATTTTTTATAAACACAAAATCGAAAAATATTCCCCGTAGACCGAAAAGCTTTACTACATTTTTCCTGTTATTCTTTATCGTTTCATGAATCGATCGAGGAAAAATTAATTTATGAATCCGACATTTCCTGATATTCAAATATACCCGAATAGCACATGATATGTTCTATAAATTACAAGAATATATCTTAGAGAGATTAAATGTAATGTAAGTATAAATTATCAACGGTGTGAATCTAAATCAACCGAGAATAACGCTGCGCAACCACTTAGACAAAGTCAACCAACTAAGGCGAGAAATGCACTATCAGAAAAAGCGCCTTGAAAGTAGGTCTCCTTGTAATGACCCGTTTCCATTTTCGCACACTACAAACCGAAATATTCCCCACCTTTTCCTCTCCTTGCAACATTAACTAAATTAGGAGCGTATGATATGTTAGAGATGCCACAAATTACGCTGAAATCCTTGGCTATCCCTCGAGAATTTTCTGGGAGCCATCCTCTCGAAATGAAATTCTTCCATTAGTTACTCCGAAAAAAACGCCGCAAGTTCTTGCAGCAACGTGTCCGTGATGAGAAATGTGAGGCAAAGATGTCGCATTTTCAAGAGAGGAGTCGCAGGGGAAAAGGCACTTGGATAAGGAGACAGTAGTCACGGACACATCTTTAGGCATTATGCACTTAAAGAGCCTTACGGATTGAACTAGATAAGCACGAAACTCAACGTGATTTGGAAATACGATCGTTGATGCCTCCTAGTAACCGTCTTCTATTTAATATTTTAGATGAGGTACAATTGGAAAAGTTCACTGAAAGAATGTTTGAATTTAGAAAATGATTTTGGGATAATTAATAAAGCTAACTGGTATTCACACAATATGAAATAACTCTACGAAGGAAAAATGCGAAGATAATGAAATATCTTTGGATGAATTATATTTCGATAGATACTATCGATGTTCCCTGTAGTATTTTAGTAATTAATTGGTTTTACAATCTTCTGAGATATAATATTTTATCAAGCTTTAAAGTAGATTAAATTACCTATGGAGCAGATATTACAACAAGAGTAGTATTCTGCCTAGTAACCTATTAGTTAAATACAGAGAATATTAAATATTAAGCTAAATAAGGAACTGCTTAACTCCATTAAAGACAAAACCGACAGGATTTCTGTTAAGTTTAATGATGGTTTATAAAAAAATGTACAAGAAGTGGTACCGGGAGCAATACATAGATAATTCATCATTCATAGAAAAAAACTACTTACTAGCGCCCTCAACTATCTTTTTTGGAAGAAGTAGCAATGAATAATAGATCAGAGAAACAACAATATTTAACTGCGAGAGACAAAAAGTGTATCAAAATAACCAGAATTAAAAGAATATATATTTTTATATTTAGATAAGAAGGTTTCAAATTCTCATTATCTAACTTTAGCATTTAATAAATCCGAAAAAAGATGCTAGCTAGAATTAACGAATAGAAAGATCATATAGGAAAGAGGAGAACGTCCCTGACGTTGACGAAAAGAAAACTGAAAAGAAAGACGGGTAGGAAATACGGAATACAAACGATGAAAAGAGGGAAGATGAGAGTGAAGAAAGAAGGAAATGGAGTGACTTCACGCCCGCGCACTAATGACCGTAAATTTAAAGATTTCTTTCCCCTCACACTCACAACATCGCTCGCCTTTATGCTTTTTGAAAGGCTCTCCTATTCAAAAGAGACGACCAACTCTCATTAATTCACGAATCAAAATACATTACTTGAATACATCCTTGTATATATATTTGAGTTGAGGCATATATATATATATATATAATTTAGTTGAGCTAGGCCATATATACATTTATATACATGGCTCAACTCCGCCTACCTCTAATTATTAAGCACGCCATATCAGAGAAAAGTCTGGACTTCAGACAGAGCGAAGAGAAAAATGAGTCAACGAAGTGTGAGAAAAGGGCTAAAAGTAAAGATGCACTTCCTGTAAAAGAAGATAGCAGATAGGTTAGGTATATATCAACGTAAGAAAGTCTACAGAGAGCTAGTTTACCTGGGGTAGACAAGAGATAAGAGTGCATTGAATTTAAGAAATAATTCCACAAATCGTCAATCATGTATGAAAACTAAGCATTTTCTCGGTTGATCTTAGAGAGATATTAACATACCCACATCTTATTTACTTAAGATCCTCTATAAACTTATTTTTGTAAATATAAATTTGTAACATACCATGACCCATAAGGTGGATTCGTAATGCACAACGAAAACTAAAAAGATAGCAATTTTCGCAGATAGCAGTAATTTCGCTTCAATTCTATGTTTAAAATCTTCAAAATTTAGAAACAAATTGTTATAGTAGCTATCAAGACCTTCATACTCTAGGGTAGGCAGACTTGCTAACTCAAGATTGTTAAAATCATATAATTCCTTATTTCTAGCTTCGGTTTGGCTGCGATTTTAAAGATAAGTCTTCGAAATTTAGAAAAAAATTGCATTATAGCTATACTTTCCTACCTCATAGAAAGAAGACCTGCTAATTCATGGTTAAATCATAGAATAATTTTTTTCGTAACCTTTTGGCTACAATCTAATTCTTTCACTTGACTAAACACTAGTAAGAATTAAAAGAGAATTAAGATAAAAATTGCGAATTTATCCTCAAAATTTGCATGTAAAGAGGATAACTTTCGCCAAAGTTACAACATCAATAGCAGAAGGAACGAGAATTCCAATAATGAAAGGAGAAAATAACAGATTTCGAGGTAAAGCTACGTCCGGATGAATCCAAGATGAAAGGTAATCAATGACTGTAAACATCGCCATTTTAAGAGGGAAACGGAAGAGAAGAAGATACGCATGTAAGAGTATAAATGTAAGGTATTTTCGGTTGAGACCCACCTCGGGGGCAAGGACACAATTAATGTGTCAGACATATTCTCCGATCTCTTTGACTCCACCTTTGCCAGCGAAATTGAGGAAGCCTTCGAGATAGTTGCCAAGGGAAAAGAATACGCAGCGGAAGGAGTTCCGAGCAAAGGGTTCATATGTTTTTCCTCAGGCGAAGAGAGAGAAGAAGAAGAAACGGAAGAAGAGTGAAAAGCGAAGGAATGGGATTGACACACAGAAGAGTGCCGATCACAGAGAAGAGCCTTTGAAATCCAAACAGAGGAAACTCTTGCATGGGAAAGCCTAGTTAATATGTCGACCTTTGCAGCTCATCTCCACTGCCAATTACGGGTAAATACTTCTATCACGACTTTTGAAGCGGTTTTGAACGGGTAACAGATACGTAGAAATGGGAAGAAGTGATGCTATAGAATCAATGAAGTTGGATTTGTTTCAATTCTAAGCATGCTAATGAAAAGATTCAAAGAATCACGAATGACGGATTCTATTCAGCCAAGCATGCCAAGAAATAAGAATAAATTGAAATAATTAACAAAGTTATCTTGAAATTTTACACAGTAATATTAATGTGATTATAAGAAAAACTATAATAATGCCTTTACTTTCAATGGAAAGTAAATAATCCTTAGAAAAAAAAATATTAAATATAAATTATCGATGTATTTAAACTTGTCGAAGTATGCAGTTAGAATAAAATAATTAAGACGAATATTTCATCTCTTCATTACTATTGCCAACATACACGCATGTTTATTACTGTTTTCGTGCTTCCCTTGTCTCCATCCTGCCACAGAATGTTGGTGTTGCAGCACCTGAATCTTGTTGACGATTTCAACGTCACTTTCCGCGAATCAAATTCTTCTTCAACGTCTATACACTTACTGAACTATAAGTTCATTCATAAAGTCAAACATATATTAATCACGCAATGAAAAGTATTTCAACTATGAGCCAAAGAAAGAACGTAATTTTAATATAAAAAATTCAACTCATGAACAAAAATTTGCGCACTTTTGTTCGAAAGATAATATTTTTCAAAACAAGTACTCAAATGTTTTAAAAAACATGGAAATTGAAACGGTGAGTCTATTACTTATATTTCTCGACCGAAGAGAATTTTGAACCTATGTGAAGTGAGGGTGAAAAATGAGAAATCATGAAATTACGCCACGGATTCTAACATTGGCAGATAGATTTCGCGAGAGATGAAAAATATTCGGATTCGAAAAATATTCTAGCGTCAAAAACATAGCCATCAATTCAATGTTCAAGTGGACAACTAAAAATTGAACAAAAAAACTTTAAAATATAAACGTAAATATTTACAAATTAAGAGTACCATGCACTTTACCAAGCCTTTATAAATAATACATATTATATAGGACTGTAAACAATATCAGCGAGGACACTAAATTGTTTTTATACCCGCAAATAAGCAAAATATATTTATTTCTTTTACTTTCTAACAAAAGTGTCGATACACAATCTAAATAAATATAAACAAGGCACTAGCACTATTGATGAGGATATTCTGATCACCTCTGATCTTCCGCAATTGACTGAACTCTCGAGAGTTTCTGCGAATATTTTATAAATCGGCTTATTTGATATGATCTCTTTTTTCTTTTCACAAAATGTTTCCTCTCAGGGCTCTTATAAGTGCTGCTTGACAGCTCTACGAATTAAAATCACCCAAAAGACGGACGAATTGAATTCAACTGTTAATTTCAATAGTTCAATAAGATTAAATAACTTACTCATTCTCTGATTAAGCTTCTACGACCAACATAAGTAACAGCAATAGTAAGGAATGGAATCAGAGATGTTATTCACCAATGGAATTTAATAGAGACTTGATTCCGTTGTAAAGGAAATTGCTACACTAATTTTATTCGCTTGAACAATTTGAAAGTTTGAAATTAAAGTTTAAAATGAAAGTTTTATAACTACTTTTTGATGAGTCCGATGTGATAGAAAGGTAGCCGTAGAGAGCTATAAATAAAAAACGGGTTACGAAACGACTGGGAAAAGAGAGTATATAAAGAAAAATTATCAATACTTAAAACTGATATATTACGAATACACCTAAGCGTAGAACTACATTTCAACGTCGGAAGAACAAGATTAAAGAAAATAAGAAACAAATAAGTAAAATCTGGGATTAGAGAGAGAATAACAATCCAATTATAAATTATGGCTCCACTAATTTTCGGTTAAACAATAGTACAGTTCTGGAAAGTTAACAACTTAGATTCAACAAATAACCTTTCGGTGTCAATCTGCGCAATATAATGCGTTCTCAGCAGGAGGTCTTGACACGCCTTGTTAAATGCGAATCGGTCTTCAGCAGTCATTAAAGTTAAGTTACAAAAGGGTAGAGGAATATAGAGTATGATTCAATCCATAGGAAATCCATTGTCCTTAAATCACGTCTCCTTTGGACAAATTAGAGGTGTGGACCCAAATATAAACGGAGTCGATAATGTAGGCGATCGCATTTCTCGAGCGGAAAAGGGGACAGTAAATCAACGTTAAATTCACAGCGGAGGAGGTTATCAAGCGATGTGCGGCAGGAAGCAATAAATAACCACTCCAAGGAGCTCCCTTCGTGACTTTTCAAACCCAATTCAGACTCTCTCATTACCATGTTCGATCTGTGAACAGCGGCTATTAACACTAACTTAAAATCGTCGTAAAAGCTTCATAATGCCCGTATAATTTCCGAGATGATTGGACTTGAAGGGATTTGCCTTTCCTTGGTTCAACAAAAATTAGTCGAAAATGATCTCGGGGATTGAGATCTGTAACGTTTAAGCTGGTGAGAATGCCTGGGATTAAAATGATATCGCTCCGTTTAGCCGTATTTCCGTAACTTTCGCAAATTATTATAATGTCCGATATCTGGAAACGATCACGATATCCGAAAGCGGTTTATTCTGAGCTTCAGTTTACTTTAGCGCCAGTGAAATCGGTAATAAGTCATAATATACGACTATTACCAATGGAGTACGTATAAGAATTGAAATCGCCCACTCTAAAAATATTTTGAAGATTTACATACTGTCATAATGCGTTTGTGATAAAGAAATTTGCTCTGTAAATAGAGACGTCAAAAATAAAATTGACGCTTATCGGTCCTAGTTAAAATCCTGGGTTTTAGTTTTTTTATATTTAACGTTTAATATAACTGATAATTTTCTATTTGATATCACTCTTCAATATAATTGACTCGTTCCGGAAAAAAATAAATTTAAATTTCTCCAGTCTCGACTGATCCTAGCAAGATTCCTATGGTTGATCGTTGGAAATTATTCACATAAATTATTCTGCTCGTGATGATATTTTTCTTATCTAAAAACAAGCGATTAAAAAATTCAGAAAATGCTCCATCATACCTTCTAGAATACAACTAAACTAATCTACAATTTAACTAACCTCCAAAACGATACGAAATTTACATCAGCCTATTAAATATATTCATTGAATATATTGCTTAGTTATTTTCGGTGCATTATTTTTAAAACGCAGTAAGAATATCGAATATGTAAATGAAAAAAATACGGAATCTTTGATGGTCGTCGAAGCCGTGATGCTTGTACTTCCATAAACAATAATAGTGGATTGACTGAAATTCCGAGAAAAAACGCATGCTAATACATAAACTTAATTTGTTTATTTGCGTGACATTGAATCATCATTTATTAATTATTCAAGACGAGGGTTAATCACACATTTCCGCTCACCTCTTGCTAAATGGCACGGAAGAGGTCATTTAATATAACTGCATTTAATTCTTTTTTTTGAAATAGTCGTAATGGCGAGATAAAGCGAAAAGTTTTGCGAGTGGAATTGGGTCAAAAGACCATTAATGCAATTTAATCGTAGCGTCGGCGTAATTGTGTCTCTACGTGACGACGCATGAATCAAACGCCGTCATTTTTTCCTCTCCGGAGAGCGCACCTTCGCTCGGGCAAATGGTTGTATTGATGCAGACACCATTTCCCTCCGCAGTGAAATCTTCTGACTTTTAATTCCGAGCGATAAAGAGGGAGTGACTGCCGTTTAATCGAGTTTCCAGATCACGCGATATTCCAACAAACTTCGGTGCCGCGGGCGCCGATTGCAACGCTCCCTAAAATTAAAATAAGCAGCGGGCTTTTGTAAATGCGAGTGCATTTGTTTTTCGAAGTGTAACGAAAGCGAGAACGTAGGGTCGAATTTTGAAGGGGAGAGGATACTTCGAGGGCTCATTTCCGTTTTGTAAATTACTGCGTACGCCGTAGATTAGATCAGATGAACCCTTTATTTAGATATCATGGCTGTGTCCCTTGAAAGCTTCGATTCCTCCGTATTGGAAACTATAAAAAGGAAAAAGTTGAGAGGAAAAGTATCTCCACAATGTCAGGTTACGAACAAAAACTAATGGACTTGGCACTTAATTTTACAGCTAGTTATTTAGTTTTTAACGGGTTCTCTATTTTCCGCAGGAAATATTTTAATAGACTACTGTTAAAGTTGGTCCCACGTAGTTTCAGAAACCCCATTGGCATTAATTTGTAATCTGAGACCGTTTCTGAGACTAACACTGTTGGACAGCAAGCTAACCTTGAAAAGGAATGTGATCGTGTCTATGCTCGAATGAATTTACGGGTAAAAATATTTTCTTACAATTGAATATTAAAGAAAGACCTTGAATATTGGCACAACATTTGCTAGGCAGCATACTGCACACCACTTCATCGAGGTTTGGATAAATTTACAAGTACGTACACCTCTTAAAAAAATACGCAGTATGTGCGACTGCACCATTTCAACCCGATCTCGAATAAGATATTCGACATTAATGATGCAAAATACGTGGAAACGCGGCGAGAAAGTCGACGCTGCAAATGGACCTCATCTGAGGCGGCGGTCGATTCACCCGCATCTGAAAAAAATATTTCCAGCGAGCGGCGACCGAGAAAAGCGAAAACAAAAGAAAGGGCACCCACGCAAGGACGATCGAATAATTTAGAAAACAAAGGGGTGGAGAGAGAGAGAGAGAGAGAGAGAGAGAGAGGTCAGCTAAGTCGTCGACTGAGGGAAATGCAGAGCTGTCTTCATCTCGGAGCGCTTTTCTTGCAAATCTGCATGCGTTAAAACATTTTGACGTGAGCATTTTCACATGAGGTAAATACCGAAGGTCAGACCCTATTATTTATGCATAAAACGTCTAACACCGAATTTTACCCAAACCGGGTCAGAAATACGAATATTGAATTAATAAAACAACAAAATCGATTAGAATAAACTTTTGTTGACTTTACATCATGGAATGCATTATCAGCTCCTATTTATTCATATCTACTATAAATTTGACTGAGTTTGTGCTACATACCATACGCTTCCTAAGTTTATCATGAAACCCGACCATGTGAAATTATCCTTCAAATTTGCATAAATTCATATCGTAGCTCGGAAATGGTAGGTGTATTCCTACTATTCTTACATTCTTTTAGGAAAGTAGTATCATTGAAGTTAATGCATAGGAATATTCATCCTTAATTTGTATTTCATCAGAAGTGTTCCTAGATATTTTAGCATATACGGTTTGATTAAATAAGACTTGTTACAAATTGCTAATTGATCTATGTACTATTATCTTCAACAATTCTATTTCATCTATGTATTTAGATGACTGTAGAGGAATTTGGATGGTATTTACTTCAACCCCTTCAGAGATAGCACTACTATACTGTATTAATTTCTTAGGAAACGAGGCGTAGAAGTATGCTTTTATTATTCTTCCTGAAATTCCAGACAAGAATGTTATATTGTACTATAAATGTTTTCGGCCTTAACTGCATGGGATTTCACGATAACAATAGAAGGTTAATTGTTTATATTAGAATAGCTAGATTTTAAATTGACGTTGATCATAATTTCGATGTGCAACATTTGATGATTCCAAGTATCTAAACCATGGCTGCGTTAGTTCAAAATCTATTGTGGATAGCAAAATTAAACAGTTCTTTAAAACCTTCTGTTGATGCTATACAGTGTTACTCCTTGAGGTTCAAATTAATGTTACCCTTGAACAATGGGAATCAAGGCGAATCATTATTGCCAATCACTAGCCAAGAAAAAATAGACGCCATCATCCTCGTCAGAACTCAGTTCTCTCCCATGTACATCACTCAGAATATTTCTGCCGATTTCACGCATAAATTCAATTTCAAAACTCATCCATAAATGCTCACCCAGAGATGTTGCGAACGCTGATGAATATTTAGGAGTGATTAAAGTAAACAGAAATTGTATAAATCACACCGCGGATGGAAGGCCATCTGGATGTAACAAAATATTTAGGTTTTTCTCCGGCACACTAAAGCAGAGGAATTTCTCCGATGCCAACACTGGCGTAATCCAAGGAAGTTAATTAGAATGTGACCCCGTTTTTCTCGAGAGAAAGAAAAGAAACAAAGAACGGGAGAAAGGAATAATCGGAAAACTCTCGAGAGAAGTGGAGAGAAATATGGAGGACGTGAAAATACGAAGGCCGAAGTCGTTCTCGTGAATTAATATTTCAATTTAAGCCGCTACGACGCCCTCTTTCTGATTGATAATGTTGAACGGTCGCCATCTCGCGAGAGATTCGTAAACGAACTTTTCATAACTGACAACTAATCCACTCTCGTTCGCCTTTGGATTAAATTCTTTCTTATTGAAAGATAATAGCGTCCATGGCGTGCGTTTTGCAATTTTTAAATTTTCGTTTGGCGAGAAATAATCCAAAATAGCATTAAAAATGACGTGAAATACTCAAAATACAAATCTGAGGGCATATATTTAGAGCAACAGATGCTTCAAATCCTACTCAATCGTGGCAAGTACAATTATAAATTCACCATTTCATTGGATGAGAGAGATATAAATATTTCCAACGTCGTAAAAGTGAGGAAAGGCGGAAATTGAGAATTAATTATTTTCGCAGAAAGAAGGGCTACCCTGAGTAAATCGCTTTTTCACTCAAAGTGTCCATAATTTAATCTGTAAAACAATTAATACTCATTTTTTAGCGAAAAAAGGAAATGGTGAAAGTAAAGTTAATTAATGCTAGATTATACATATTTGAAACTATTAAATATCCCAGACCTAAAAGGCACTTGCTGAAGTGATGAATTATTAAGTTGTATATGATATGACTGCAATCAATAAATACATAAAACACTACTTAATGAGCTAAATAATTTTACTGTTATAACCATGAACAACAAAGCAATGTTCTAGTTTTTTCAGTGATGCAAATACAAAACTACAAACATTGACTTAATATCAAAAAGTATCATTGGGGGAATATTAAAATATCAACGTTTTATATAAACATTTAACTAACGTATTTTCCCAAAAGTAAGACTGGGCATTTAATGTTTTTTATTCCTCTAAATGCCTTAAGGCTTGGTTTCAGGGGTCTCATTTTTCCCGAACAAATGTATACATATAGAACGAAAATATCCCTTTATTCGGAATCTGACGTCAATAATATTATTTATATATATGTGTGTATATTCATTCATTTATAATTCGATAAGTCAGTCATATCGTCGTTTTAATGGAAGCATGATATCCGTCGTCTCTCGAACATCAAATAATGCCAATAATTTTCGTTGCACTTTTAATAAGAACGTGCAAAATAATCTATTAGAGATTATTTTCGGGACATTACGGTAAGTTATTGATAAAATCAAAAATGTTCTGAAATAGTTCTAACGTTTAGAATTATAAAACATTAGATTAACAATTTAAGGATTTTAATCTTCAAAGGTAATATTTTTAGCGACAGTCAAAAGGGCTACATTCAAGAAACGTATCATAATTTTTCGACCTTTTATTAGGCAAGGTTTAGCAAGAGTGAGGCTCACTTCCACCTAATCCTATGTATACTCATACATAAACTTGAGAACATAGTGAACCGCTGACGGCTAAGCGTGAAGAATCAAGAAAATCAACAAAGCATAAAAAAGTGCGTACCCAATGCGCATTTCGTTCGAAAGCGAAAATCCACAGAGACAAAAGTAGCCTTTTAGACCAGTCTTGTTTTTTGATGGTTTGTTGGTTTTCTCGATTAATGTCATTACCTAAATTTAATGTAAACTTTCACTAAAATACGATTCTGCTTATCAATTACACCTCTAATGGTATTTTTGGCTCTTCAGAGGGTCCATCCGGCACTACGTCTAACTTTCCAGAGAGCAACACCGATAGGAAAGAGAGAACAGAAGAAAAATCGCAGCAGTGTCCTTAAGATTATCATTTCCACCACGCGAAGACTGCACGAACGAGCAACCGAAGCTCGCTCATGCGAAATCTTCAAGATCGGGATTTAACTGTGACCCTACGTGACCTGGTTACCCACGATGACCCGTGCTTCGAGACAAATACTTCAAAGAACAATAAAAATGTCGGGGGGTCGAGATTCTCGAATCAGTGGCCATGACAACGAGGCTGCGCGACAAAGAATTGGCTCCGGGCGAGCAAAAACTGTTATGGTATGCGATGGAAGAAAGAAGAAGATGAAGCTCCGGGAGTTGGATTCTATGTAAGATCCAGAAATTGGAGTCCACGGAAGGCTCGGATGCCCAAAGGGACGATTTTTGGTAAAAGGAGAGAAGAGAAAGCGAAATACGGATCTGATTACACAGAAAAGATTTGATCGAATGCAAAAGCGAACTTTGAAAGGAAAACGAATTGTGTGTTTCGAACCAAACAGCAATTTCGGGAATTCATTTTTCATTTCGGAAGCAAAAGTGTCCCAATCAATGTTAAAACAACAGGAATATATATACAATATATACAGGGAAAACACTGCAAACTAATACGACGGTCAAACAACCACGTAATTTTAAAATCGGATTTTTCGGTAATCGTGTTGTTTAATGAGCGTGGAGCCCGTTAGCCGATTAAATTATATCGCCCTTTTATATATTTTTAATTATTGATGGCGTTTTACTGAAAAATAAGCATTTAGTCGCAATAGTTCCCTCTTTTTTACATCAATGGGCGGAGAGGAAATCGCAATGAACGCTTTAATTAGGTATTGAACAGTTGATGCTAAAAAACGAAATTTGAAAACATTTGATTTTTTAATAGTAAATGATATATTTAAAATCCCATCACAGAATCACAATGAGGAAATCGAGAAAAACTGTGATTATTAAACGAGGAAAATTTGAAAAGTAGAGGAAATGGCTTGAAAATATTACAACAAATTTTGAGTGCTCGATAAATCGGTTGGATTGGATTTAAAAAATACTGAGCGGTCGCCAAGATAACCGCATGATTGAGAGCAATTGTTAAGGCTTACTCTATTCCCCTCTCCCCATCTTATTAAGTATTTAGAAATCTTTTAGACGATGAGTGCTCATGGACAAAGTGGAATAATGCTTTAAAGTGAAATGAATCAATATTAAATTCAATAAAAATTAAACAGCCGGTCCAAGTAAAAGATAGAACAATGGTATATAATAATTTATTTGCCCTGTAATACATAATGCTGAAATTATTTTAAATCAAATCTAAATATACTCCTTTCTAGTCGACTGCCTACTACATGGGGTTGTATGCTCATTCCAAAGGATTGTATAGTCTGCGCCATGCAATTAGCGGAAAATGCACTTACCAAACATTTCCATAACTTATCTTACTTCTCTGATTAATTGCACATTGGAACACAAAATGCCTAATATGTCTTGCGTCTCAAATTTCCTATGTGGTTGTGAGAATATTTATAAAAATATAACTGCTACTGATTTCTAAATATATCACATCCTCGGTCGATAAAAAAGATGTTACGTTTATGAGCACCAAGGGACAATAATACTCGTAAATTAAAATATCGATAACAGGAGTTTGATCAGAGTTACGGTGCAACGTCAACCCTTTATATTTTAGGATTAAATCTATCGCGGTGAGATGCCGAAGAGATGCTTACCGCTTAAATTGGATGTTGTTCTTGGAATAGTACGGATGTTAATCGTCAGTGGTATTTATAATTACACACGTTACTTTCATTTATAAGGTAAGAAATACGACAAAACTCAATGCAACAGGATGAAAAACATTTCAAAGATGATATTTTTATCGGTTTTATTTAATTACATACAAAAGCGAGTTGTGTAAACGACGATATTTGGAAATCAGCTACGGAAGTCTTCTCGATATGTTTCGCCAATGTTGCTGTCTCTCGAATCGGTTATTTATTTTATGAAAAAAGACATTATTACAGCATTTCCACCTGAAGAATCAAACAGTTGTGTTGTTGAAACATAAATAATAATAAAGTATTCCTCAGCTAATTCCTAAAATTATCCGTTATCGTAATGCAGTAAAAAATTTCTAATTTAAAATTTTCCAATTTTTATTTTATATTCCGTTAATTTTCATTTTATATTTTTCAAATTTTTATCTTAAAGTTTGCTAATATTTATCTCATCTTTAAATTTACAAAACTGTTGGTATTGATTGTAAATTTATTGTTCTTGATGTTCACTCTAAAATGGTAAAGCACTGTATGTGAATCTCTTAAATAAATGAATAAAAAAACCCTTTGTACTAAACATATTTATTACAGAGATTACCCTATCATCTTCTGTAAATATTGAAACATATTTTCAACGATATTCCTACTCAATGCAGACGTCTCTTGAATTTACCTAGCGACGAGAAAGCGGACGAAAAATCTGGTAGCACACAGATGAATAGCAAGGGAGAATAAAAGCGAATCGACAAAGGTGATAATCTCACTTCCCGGATGGACCCGATCACAACAGCGCTCCGATCATAAACCGCTCCTCGAGATAACCTTCAGTTTCCTCATTCGAGGGAAAGAGCGCAAAATTAAACGCAAAGCCTTAACCAACAAATTGGCGCCGAAATGAGAGATAGGCGACATCGCAAATGCGATTAAAAGGGAAAGGATGCTTGTTCATTTATTCCCTCCATTTTTCATTCCATCCTCAGCGGCGCGGCTTAAATCAAACGGCATTAAAATTGCGGAGAGCTTACTCTGAGCGGACCATTTTTATTTCGGGGACAAGTTCCAATTATATCACCGCAAGAATTCAAGCGTACGCCCCGATTCCGAGTTCATTACATTCGGGCGTAGGGCATGGGTTCGAGGTGCCGGAATTATGGAACGGTACGAAACAATGTCAAGCGAAAGTGAAAATAAAATGGAGGATCCAATCAACGAGGCCGAGGATGAAAAGGGAAAATTGAAATCGAATGAAAGGGAAACCTACTTATGAATAATTCCTCCTCGTTATTTACCCAGGAACTTTTGTTCGATTTCTTCAATTGAGCTGTTTTTCGGAGAGAGCCTTTAATCGTTGATGGTTTTGCTGGACCGTTCTCCGTTATTGTGAGCATCCGACGCAATTCAAGGGGCTAATTGGGACGAGAAGAGAGAATTGGGTCATAGGTGAGGGAATTTAGATTGATCAAACGATAAGAGCCGAAAAATGAGATGACGATAGCAATCAACGTCGCCTGGTTCTGAATCAACGCCTGGTAGCAATTCATGTTTACGTTTCTTAATGTTCGTTAATTTAACTGTTCCTTAGAAAATATGCTCGCATAGATATGCCTCAACAGAAAATTGAGATTATCAAACGAAGCTATGACGACTTGTTTGAAAACAATACTTTAAGCTAAATTGGTGTGCTTTGTAAAAATCAACCTATGCTAAATCAACCTATGCTAAATCTACCTATGCTAAATCAACCTATGCTAAATCAACGTATGCTAAAATCACAAAGAAATATCTACAAGTTACAAAAATTATATGCACCGTAATAGAATAACGTTTACGGAGTTTTAGTCACAATACTCGATTTTGGCAGCGAGTGAAAATTTCAACAAACAATTCATCCTAAAAATCCATATATACCGAAGCACTTCGCGGGAAAAAATTGCGTTGACCGTAACAGTACGCCCGTGCATATCCAAGGCGGTAATTTATGAGTGGAGGCTCGTTGGAGAAGGACGGAGAAGTTGGGAATTTCGACGAGGTTCGGAGAGAGAAAGAGAGGCGAACAACACGGCTCGAAAGCAATAAAAATATTTCCATAAAGTATTCACGATGAACAAAGTGTATCCCGCGTGTGCGAGGACACGTTTTAGGAGTTAGTTCGGAACAAGGCAACTCAAACAGGGATAGCTAAATACTTGAAAGCCAAAAAACAAACAAAAGCGGGGGTCTTTGTTATTGGAAGGGAGTAAAAACGCAGGTAAGGGAGGCACTCCAGAGACGCAGCGGCGGAGTTGGTGCGGTTTTCGAGAGAGTTTCCTCCCCAAGGATCGAAGGGGGTGGGAGGTGGAGGGTAGGGGTAGGGTAGGGGAAGGGGTGAGAGAATGATGAACATGACCGGCGTCTGAGGAGGAGGAGGGGCCGCTAACTATTTTATTCCTTTAAAGAGAGAGAGATCCCACCAAGATCGGGTAAATCAGGTGAGGATTTTTGCCGCCTACGCAGTGATGCTATTCGCCCTAGATCGATAGGTCGATTCTGAGGGAATATCGGACTATCGATTTCGAATCTGGAATTCTACTTTCCCTTTCCATACCGCCTGGGCCCTTGGAGCGTCTTGGAGACAAATTTATTTAAAAACGAATCGTTAAAACACAGCTGTCAGCCTAATTAGAAAGAAAGGAGGTGACCGTGGAATGGTAAGAATTCATTTTCATTCTAAAGACACGAATTAAGACTTTTTCGCTAAATATGACGAACTGAATAAAGAACAATTCATCTTTATTACGGCCGAATGATTAGAATAAATATATTCGACGAATAAAAAGATATGAAAATTTACAAAGACTATTTTTCTTACAGCAATGTTACTGATGTTTATGCCTGGTGAGACTTAAAACATTACCAACATAGGGATACCATTATTACTCAGTTAAGAGAAAAAGAAAAATTGATTCCTAAGTAAAATATATAAGCTTAATTAGCTTATTCTTATGGAGTACTTTTTTAAATGGAGTTACATTTTTATTAGCTTAAATCAATTAAATTCACTAGAATTTTCTTGAATCCATCATTTTCTTGAAATTTCATGTTCTTAATTTTTGAAAAAAATCAGCCAAGACATCATATAGTGCTACAAAAACCTACAGTATTGGTCAGCAATATTATCTGTACAAAAATAGCTTAATGAATTAGTACTGAAAGACAGTTCCCACCATCTAAGTTCATTTTTCGAAAATAAACGACTTATGATCAAAAAAACACGCTTTGAAGGATTGAAAAAATATGATTTTTTTATTTAGGTCATTCAAGAAGGATAATGTGAAACCGTCTATGACGATATGGTTAGAGCATTTAAATTGGAATAAATACAGGCAAATGATAATTAGAACGAAATAGAATGGAGGATGGAGGGCGACCACCGCAATTCGTAATTACTTTCTGGCGATAGTAAGATGAACATTAGATCACGTATTTAGCGACTTCTCCTGTTTTCTGCCATTGTCTACATTCACGACCAACTTTGCGATGAATTCTAAGTTGCGCAGCGTTGGAGAACTGAATAGCATTCAGAACTTCCGTCCCTTGATTTGTCATTGGAAAAATGAATGGCCCCAATAGCTTTGCAATCAGGGCCAAATCGGACTGCTTATGGAAGAAATTGGTACGATGAAGTAACTGGGAAAGTTTTTCTTCTAGACTTGCACATTGCTAAGAAAGATACGGATTCTTTAAGTACACTTTATATTGAGATAAATTCCTGATTTCAAACATATAGCAATATATCTTCACAACAATGCAAACATAGGATATTCGGCCTAAAACAATATGCATGGTCATCTTAAAGTATTTAAAGCACTTCCGAGCTAGTATATGCAATCCAAGTTGGAATTCCTTCGAGTTATGGCTATAAATGTTTACATTAAAGAAGAATAAACTTATGGAATGCAATAGTAAATGTACGTAGACCTCGTAATTATCTTACAGTGTACCTACATTTGTCATCTGTGCCTTTAAATATCTTTAATTTGTAATTTGCATCACGGAAGGGTTCTTTTGTTTTAATCATGCTTGATTTTTGTATTCATAGATTGATAGACTCTATTTTACAGAAAAGATACAGAACTATTAGATCGATTAAGCTAATTAAATCACGGGTTTACTGTGCATAAGTCAATACGGAGAAAAGACTAGAAAATACGACTCCTTACGATTAAAGAAAATACTTCTCGCGATAAAAATATCTTGATAACCTTTTAAGAAAAAATTGAGGGATAAAAAATATCTATACATAAGATACAAGTTACTATGCTACAATGAAACGACACCAGCCGTTTACATCATTTCTATATATTAAAAAATTAATGTCAATAATTAATAATTTTCACTGTTGACAAAAGTAATGATTCACATGAAATATCTATGTCTATGTAAGAACCCTGCAAGCCACCTTTCGGCGTGTGGCAGGGGGTTCTGACACCTTGATTATATTTTCCTTAACTAAAATTTAAAAAAACTGTTGCTTTCGCGTATAGTTTGCGGAAAAATTGAAATTTTGAAACGATTTTTTCAAGTATCTATTTCCCTAATCTTTCTGGCAGATTCAGAACGGCCCATATAACATGGGGGCTATAATGGGCGGGGTCGCATTATATCGGTTACTTCATCTGTGAACGTAATTTCTCTGAACTTATTTGGTAAGCCTATCTTTTAAATTAGTCTTCTATCTTCTAATGATTCCCATCCCGCGTCCCATATCATCTGAGTAAAACTCGCTGTTTAATCGTATCGCTTTTCGTCGAACTTTTTCCAAATCCCGAATATGACATTTGTCGGCCCATACACTACATGCGTTCTCAAAGTGATGTCTAACTAATGCTAAGTAATCTAACTTTTTCTTTGCTCCTACCGACTATTCTTTAAACGAAGCCGAGTTTCTTAAGTGATTTTCCACATATATTTCGGATGTGGGTACTCCATGATAGATTATTCGTGAGAGTTACTCTAAGATACTTCACCGATTCTACTGTCATTAGGTTTACCCCACGGAGGATATAAGAACAATCATTTATTATAGATTTTCTTTCGAAGAAGTTAACTACCGAACACTTTTCTACATTAAGCTCTAATTGCCAATCATCGCACCAGGTCATGATTCTATCTAAGTCGTTCGAATGGGTTAATCTATCCTCTGAACTATGTATTTCCCTGTAAATTACTGAGTCGTCCGCGAATATCCTAACATTGCTTTCAATGTGATTGCTGAGGTCGTTAATGTATACTAAAAATAACAACGGTCCAATTACACTGCCCTGAGGGACGTTCGAGGTCACCTTAACCAAGTTGGATTCCAATATCGTTTGAAAATATTCCATGATACAGAACGCTGTTGATATGGGTAGGTATAAAATTATGTTTGTTTAAATAATCATTAAGGCATTTAATTAGCTGACGTTCAATCATGACCGCAAATACCGCGTGCCCTTCAATCCATAATTTTCATGTGAATCCAAACTATGGGAAAACACCAATTCGCTAAAAAGATGTATACCCGGTTGCGACACGACCACTACTGAAATACTAGTTAAGATGAATTATGGTACTGATTATAGTATCTCCTCATGGACTTACACGTTACTTGTAAAGTCAATGTGCTTCACTTATGAGAGCAATTCAATTCTGGCTAGGTGATGAATGCAAGGGCAAACTACCTCACTCCTCATTTTGTCCAGTAACCCTCATTTCCCTTTCTACCTCTTTGTAGTCATATTTAGAGGTCGGCCGGCGAGTTTTCTACCGGCCTAGGGGCATAATAATTATCAGAAAGTTATTTTTTAGGACAAGGGTTGATTATCATAATCTAACGAAGTCTCAATTAAATTCACAATGAAATATTAACGTAAGATTATATTTTAAAGAGGTGTGTATACATTTTTGGGGGACCCTGCGGTCGTTGTCATAAATATGTATAGAAACGTTAGAGAAGATTCAAATTTTACGCTTAAAAACTAGGAGCAATGTAGAAGAAGAACAAACAGATGCATCTTTCAAACCATGGAGCACAGAATTAAAGGTGGAGCGTCCGAGGTGGGCTTTGTTTCATCTGAGGAAAAAGCAGAAGTCTTCATTTCGGAGAAAATCGTGGTCGACAATGGAAGGAGAAAGTGAATAATGTCCAAATACCCCAAGGATCTTTTGAGCACGGTCCAATCCTTTGGCAAAACTTGGATACACAGCGGTGAGAAGGGGTCCGCTGGAAAAACAAGGCGATGGCCGAGAATTTACGCGAGGCGCTTAAGGGAAAGATTAAACCTAGAAACAAAAGACGGGCGGAACAAAAACAAGGGAACGTCGTCCCGCGATGCATAATGGCGAGCCAGCGGAAAAGTCGGCTAATTTCCCACAAACAGGAAGCTTTAAAAATATTTTCCCATCTCATCCGTGAGAGTTCTATATGAGAGGTCACTGCGTATGCACGATCCACCGTTATCTCTGTCGGACGTGACTGTGTCACGGAGGAGCATTTTTTGAAATATGTGCCCTCGAATTTGAAGCTTGAGATAGATGTATTGCTTCAAATGCGGAATTTTATGCAACCGTGCATCGGATTAAATTCTCTTGTTATCTCCTCCGGTTGCCTGGTAACGTTTATGTTATCCGTGATAAGCATGCAGACATTTTTATACATATTTTATGTAGTATACTGGAATGATCAAATATCTTAAACATATTAAATCACCTTAGGCACCATTGAAGTCAAATGATACATCTTTGAGCTTACGATAGCAAATAGGATTGCGAAGAGAAAATGTAATAATGACTGTATTCCGTTATATAAAAACCTGATCAAATTTAGAACACTAATTTTACTGCTGGATACTGATTACTAGACACTGATTTTGTTGATTTAAAAACCAATACAAATAATAAAATCTTAGATTAACAGGATGTTCCAACCCAAAAGTGATCATTCATCGTGAGATCAAAAATCATACTTAAGATAATAAACCCACTACCACAACCATTTCATATTGGTTTGCCTAATCATCTACCTGTTCCAGCCATTATAAACTTTAAAGGTTAGAATTTGCTTACATATATAACAGTTATTTTCTTGATTGACATTTATGTCAAGTTAAAATTCGTTTCAAGTATCCTTAATAAAAGATGCTGTACCAAAATTAACTTTTCTTAACAATTCTTAATTCATACGTTATTCTGTCGAAATATTTTGACGGCGATGTTTACGGGCGGAATACCAAACTGATTAAATGTGTCATAACATCAGGCCAATTTGCATCACTACTATCAAGAAATTATAGGCCTTTCGGCCATCAACTTTTTATTTAAAGTATGGAATATGGGCGTTCCAAAAAACTGATATTGCACCACAAAATAGTTTTTAGATGAAAATTTGTTTTTATAATCATTGGCTCGTTCTTCAGAAGAATAGAAAGAAAATTTACTAGATAGCCAACCAAGAAATTTTCTGCCTAAAGAGAGAATATCGCAAACACAATCGGAACATTGAGCTTTCATATTCGATCAAGTAAATACGAGAATTCGCCAATTCGGCTCATAGATAGGTGTTTACGTCGAGGCTGGGAATATCGTAATACATTTCTCAGAAATTTAATATAAGAAAATAAGCCTATCGTGCCACTTGACTCGTTTGTGACGTACTAACCTGGGATTTTAATTGGGCCGCGGCGGAGTATTTCTATTGTGGTCGAAAGATCGGTCGCCCGTGAATAATTCGCTTGTGATTCAAATTTTCACCGAGGCGGCGCTAATTGCACTTTTACTGCAATTCGGATAAGGAATGATGAAAATTCCGCTCAAATTAATTCCGACTGAACTGAGTTTGTGCATTCGAAGCTCTAGGATTAGACGGCGATTAAACTGACAGCCGATCAGATTCTCTAGAGTTTTAAGCAGGCGTGGCAATGTTCATGCCACGAAATACTGCCAATCTCACACTCAAGAAATTGCGTTTTTCTCTAAAAATATTGCCATTATATTTCAATAGATATAACTACTACTGATCCGTGAATCTATTCTTCAACTTATAACAATCTACTTTCTCTAAAGTGAAGTAAAACTAAAGATTTACAATATATGAGTGAGAATAATTATATATTTTATATGTATGTTTCATTTTAAGGATTTATGTAAAATAAAAGATATTTGTATGTATTTTGTAATATGGAATATTCAATATGCTATTAGAATGTGTGGATATATACATAATTATGCAGAGACAATAGAAATATATGTATAACTATTTGTATAACTTTATAAATAAATCGTATCTGGGGAGACATGTTTACCTTCAGTGTTTTTATCTAAATAAAGTTGTCAATTTACCATGTCAATAAATTGCTACAACCACCAATAGATTTTAGGAAATTCAGAAACTGTTGAAATTCAAGAAATATCCTCACTTACATATATACTTCTTATTTCTTCATGAACAGCTATGTGCAAAAAACACTTTAAATTCCTTGGGCTGTATAAGGCTAAGGGTCTTTTTTAAAAAGTCTTTTTTTTGCACATAGCTGTACAAAGGAAATCTGTTTATAAACGGATGTATTATATCGTTACGTTCGTTACTTTTCAACAATTCAGTGCACAACCGGCGTGAACTTCCATTAATCGAAATAGATTAACATTGGAATAGCAGCAAGAACATCGGGATCTGCAGCCAGGTTTATCGTGTTCGTTTTGTAAGCAGAGAATTGGTGAAGTTACGAGACTTGGTTAGGGACAATGTTAGGATAATGGTGTTAATACATTATCTGCTACACACCGCAAGTGATTTGTACTTTGGATTTGTAACTGTATATTTAAAAGGCCAAACCTGATTTAGTCAAAACAAAACTAGAAATTTGCTAAGCGGCAATTACGTCATCATCATCCGGTGTTCTGCCTGTAGGCAGGTCCCATACACCACAACTGTTTCGGGCCTCTTCTTTGGTCTCCTTACATCCTTCTCCCTTCACCTCATCTATTAATTTCAGCTTTCTTCTTCCTCTTCTCTTTTCTCCTTCCACCGTTCCTTCAATAGCAGTAGTTAAAATCCTCTTACCTCTTACAATATGTTAGAATCTAAAATAATGTAAGACAATTACTTACGCCCAAAAACTGATTCCAACAAAAGGAAGTTAAAATGATACTAATGCATATTTTTTTTGCTATGGAGTATCTCTACATACAGGCTTAAATTGTTTGTTAGAGTCATTCTTTACCGACAACACTAAAGGAATCATTAGCGTATAAAATGGTATAATTTCTTCCCTGATATCTGAGAAAAAGAAGGAATCTCACCAAAATAAGATTTATTCTGTTTTACTAAAATTAAGCTCATCTCAGAACAGACAACGCAGGGGAAAAATCTAGCACGTTGATGCCTCGGGCAGACAAGAAAAGGAAGCGAATGCTACACCTAGAAAACGAATAGAAAAGGACAATGGGAATATATAAGCAACTTGCGGGGAGGCAGTATTCACCCAGAATATAGAGGAAGCATGAAGAGGAAAGAGAGGGGCGAAGGAAAGCTCAAAAGGAAGAGCGAAGGTCAGGAGGGAATGTTAACGGGGATGAAAGGCAGCGGTTGGAGAAGATAAACACTATACGCGTGAGAAGGGAAAGAGTAAAAAAGGGTAAAAAGGAAGGAAAAAGAGCTAAAAAAGGTCTTTCTGTCACAAAAGCAAAGTTACAAAGTATTTTGAATAGAGTTACCAGGATCGCGCATAAAACTTCAGCCACATTTTCATGCGAACGCTATACGCTTTCACAAAGGATTCCGCGCCGGGTTTACCCTGCAAAAGAGGATACACGACACGAATAAAAAACAAAGGCGCGACAAACCTTTTTCGGAATTCCGGTCAGCCTTGTTTCTTTAGGCGAAACATATTCTCGCGTTTGTGAAACGCGCTCTCGAATCGATTCCGGGGGAACGCCGAAATGTCAAAGAATTTTTCACGATGGTTAGCTCGCTCATATCAAGCACGCAGTCTACTTGCTCCCAAATCACGATTTTTCCTAAAGCGCGGATCCTGTAAGGTACCGCTCTCGCACCGATTATATTTCCGTGGGCCGCGAAAAAACGGCTCGGTATAAAAAAGGACGGAGCCCCGGGTCTTGACTACGCTTGGCTCTTCTCTTTTTGCAGTTTCATTCACGTCTGATTAATTCCGACCGAATGTCAATTAGTTCGAGGAAAATCGGAAAAGACGCGAGTGTGGATAAGACTCGCATAAAGAAAAAGAATTTTGAAAAAAATGTGTGGGCTCGCTTCGATCCTGAAACGCGTTCAGACTGAGCGAGGAAACTTCAAAGCCAATGGCGAAAAAACGGCGAAAATCTTTTAATACGGAGACTTGCCTACATGGCTGTGTAAGTCCAATCTCTTCACCTGGAAATAGATAGCGAACGCAAAGGACGCTTTACTTGACACTTCACCTTTCATTTTATAAAAGCTGTATTCCTTTCCGCTTCCAGCATTATCTAAATAAATCATCATCGAGGTTTAATCAGACGCTGAGAGCGGAGCGAAGGTTTACAAAGAAGAATATCTTAATGAATTCAATGTTGTTTATTCGTGGAGATGATAAAATGTTAAGTTATTAAAAATGTGGGAGAATATAATAATGAATTCTATAAGTTATTTCAGTTAATAAAATTCTGGGATTTTATTCAGCGAAAATAAATTTATTCTCGCTTATTAGGCTGCACGGATTGAGGTCATAATTTCCAAACTACTATTGCCAATTCTTTTCACAATGAAATGCATATTCCGCATATTTAAATAGGCTTCGGCTTTTGTTAATTTTAACAAGCTGTCCGTGTAACTCGTTAGCATCAATTAGAATTCGTATTCAAGATAATCTAATGATCATTTTAGTTGCGTAATATTCTTTAGCAGTACGGAAATTTAATCCAATGATGAAGTGAATATAACCAATGGCAGCTGATAATAATTTTAACAATTAACAACACGTCAATTTCTCGGTATGGGATTTGATTATAAAATTTTATTCTTCGAGCTTAATCTCCTCTAAAATATCTCATCCATTGAATCGAAAATGTTCACATTTTCCAGCATTTAATAGTGTAATAATATTCATAACATATAATAATATTATATAAAATATATATAATAATATTCAATACATTAGCACAAATAGAAAAGATTAGCAGAAACAGATGTCTCGAAATAAGAATCAAATAGTCATAAAGGAACTGTTACCCTCGAATCTTTCAAATAAATCAGGAGAAAAAGCGAATTGCTTATCTCCATTTCCTTTGTACAGCATACATATTATATAGCTAATCTGTTTATATGGATTGATTACATTATCTACGGAACTCTACAAAGACTACTTTAAAAGGATTAGGTTAAATTTGGAGATCTAATCTTCCGAAATAAAAAGATTAGATGTCCTAATTTGACCTAATCCTTATTTAACCTAATCCTTAAATTAACTTAATTTAGTTTCTAATAATTAAGTCGAATACGCACGATATACAGACTTAGAGAGGAAGTAGTCATACATACGCGAGCCAATCAATGGTAATGAGTGTTAAAGCGTAACAGGAACATGATCATGCAATTTAAATGAATGATAACCTTACGGAGAGAAGTTTTCACATATTCAGCAAAGTATATAAGTAATTATACTTGGCTAGCACAAATAACTCTAGCCATGGACAACATATAGAATAATTTTAGTATTATAAAAAACTCTAAAATCATAATGCAGATACGCCTGCAAATAGTAATCCCGTTCTCAATTCTGCCTCTATATTGTAAAGTACGCCACTGGAGCATACGTCTTTCCGAGTCCATACATCTGCAATAGAATGATCGCGGAATCATTAGTAATTGCAAGGGAGGAAACGGCGTGCTTTATGAATCGAATCCGCAATAGAGAGGAATGAGATTCCCTTATCTAACACGAAGAGAGCACTCTCTCGCTCTGAGGTCGCGTTTTATCGGCCTTTCAGCGCCACCTGCAGATTTAAGTCCCCGATCTTCGATACTCCCCTCTCCCTTCCGGGGAAAAAAAGAATGCTTTCGAGCGCAAGACCTTTTCCATCGCCTTCTGCTCCCGACGCCTGCCGCTGTGATAACATTCATGTTTACCCAAAGACGCCCTGCACCACACTAAGGCGACGTCGCGATGTCTGCTTGGGCGTCTCCTATAAGGCCATGGACCAAGACGTCCCCTCTCCTTCGTCTCTCCTTTCCTTGTATCCTATTTGGCCCGGGCGCAGCTCTGCCAGCACTGCGTATAAACGACCAAAGGCACTATCCCCTTTATTCTATCGCTGCCACTCTCCCTTTCATGCCCTTGCCTCACTATCGCGTTTCTTTCCCACTCATTTTCTTCCTTCGCTATCTCGTTCCCTCTTCCCAACTCCCATTCTCCGTTTATTATCTCACTATCTCTCTTCTTCTTCATTCCGTCCTCCGCGTTTCCTTTTCTCGTTTGCTTTCGCTCTTTCTTACCACTGTAAAGTATTAAGCTCGGAGGTTGGTTTTAACCTGAAACCCTCCGCTATTGGCCAACAAGAGCTTTGGAGATAGAATGAGGCTTCCTATTTAGGTGAGATGAGGCAGTTTGCCCTTAATTTCCTCACTGTGCAAGAATGAAATTAGCCTACATACGTGCAGCACAATTTCCCGAACAATAAAAATGTTCATAGGATACAAACAATATGGATTTCTCCGATTCAGAATATATTCAGAAGATAAAACACATACGAAATATTCGTATGTGTTTTATTTCTTTTAATGCTACAATTCTTGTATTTAGGTTTATTGTAAATTGTGAAGATATTTTATTTGATTTGATTGCTTGTAGTGAATGTGTATTGTCTCTTTTGCATAATTTGTATCTATTCTCTACTTGTCTTTCATAATTCTTTTATTCTCCTTCTTCACAAAATACTGTTTTCTATCTGTAGGTTTCGCAGGTTTTTCACACTCCCCTTCTAGGGAGTGTTTTCCTGCAGTGGAAATTTTTCCTGAGCCCTCATCTTAGGTTTTTTAAAAATCCACATATGTACTAATTTTCTTCGTGTACTTTTGCAAACTATCTCTTTCTTTCTGTTTCGCATATGACGATGGGTTAGGTGTAAGAAGAGACTTTCTAGTCTCAATCTCGCCAGAATAAAGGCCATTTATTATTATTATTATTATTATTCAGTAACGCTTATACGTAGCTTTTAAGTTTTTATAAGCGCAAATAAGAGTTTGAAAAAATTAAATTTAAAATTAATTAAAAACGACAAACTCACTGTTTTCCAGTAAAATTAATTGGTACGACCGGTTTCCATCTTCACGATCATCTTCAGCTCGATTTCCTCCACGATCATCCCCGTGAAGATAAAAACCGGTCATAGTAATTAATCTAGTGGAAAATACTTAATTTTGTTGTCTTAAAATGGCGTCCCACAAAGTACAGAACATCTTGAAATTAAATTTAGGATGCTGTTTAACTATCTTTGTGTATATCGTTCCAGATGAGAAGACTTAAAAAGTAATCACTTACTTCCCTAATAAGGCGAGATCATGAGTGTCGTAGTTTGCTTTTGTAGTGCAATACAATTCAGAATACATTAGGCAACTCGTTAATTCGCTGAATAACATTTCTTTACCAATCTATCAGGAGTAAACAAATTACGGTCCTTGTTCAGTATTTATTGCGTCTTATATAGAGTACCATATCTTCGCAACTACGAACAAGACAGAGACAAACCTAAAAACTACATTTCTTCTTTATCCAGTGTCAGATGAAAAAAATAATCTATTTATCAAGATATGATAGCGGGATATATATTTCTTAACTCATTTCTCTGCTTACTGTTTCCTCAATTTCTTTCTCCCCGCCCTCTTCCTTCACCCTCCTTTCATTTTATTGCTTATTCTTTTATTCATTCTCCCACTCTCTGACACCCATTCTCCGTTTCATCATCCCTCAATTCCTTCCTCTCACTCTTTTTCCCTCCCTTTTATTTCCTCTTCTCCCCTCTTCACACTCCCTCTGCCTTTCCCTTCATTCGCATTATGTCCTTCCGTGGCTTTTGTATTTCAAATCTCTCGGTCATTCTTTAACCCTCGCTGGCTCCCTCTCGTAATTCCTATTCCCCATTTTTTATTTTAAATCATTCCTTTGTTATCTCTCCTCCTTTGCTCCAGAGATCTCTTTCCCGAGACGGACCGCGGATTTACTTCGACTTGGAATGGAAAAATTGTCTCGGAAATGGATTTTTCCGGAGAATAGTTTTTTGTTGCGGCGATGGTGCTAATAATTAACTGTTAAATATTTCGTGTCATCTTTGTTGTGTTTTACTTTCAAAAAAATTGTATTTATTTTCTATGAATGATTTATAATATTTTTTCATTGTGTATCATTACAATTTTTTCCTATTTTATTTTATTATTATTTGTAATTTCATTTGTATGTTTCATCTTATGTTTTACGTGTTACTAATTATTTTCTCATAGTGTACTATTGCAATTTTTCCTTTTTATATTTTATATTACTATCAGTTTTGTAATTTCAGTACAGTAATTTAATTGTAATACAATATCCATGTTATACGCAGCTTTCTTTAAAATCTTTTAGCTTGTACTATCAGTAGGTTTGCACTGGTATTTCACACCCCACTTCTTTGTGTTTGTTTTCCTGCAGTGGATCTTTTATCCTAAGATATCTCCTCAGGTTTATTTTGCATCCACTCCTTAAGTATTCCTCTCTTTTCATATTCACCCACACAAAACTTTTTATGCTTATAATATTATTGACGAGAGGTTAGATGGAAGAAGAGACTTAACAGTCTCAATCTTGCCTTAATAAAGACCTTATAATTCCACCTCTGCTGCGACCCGAAGTTTTCCTTGGTTTTCGCGTTCTCATCGATCCCACCTCGCAGTAATTTATTTCGGCGAACGAATTAATAGATACCGCGAGTACAGCTACTCTCTATCGCGAATGCGTGATTAACGATTTGATTAACAATTATATTCGTCAATTAAGGCGGGATTAACCGAAACGTTTACGCGTGCAAAAAGTCCGCGAAACAGATATTTCGTGTTTCGGGAGCGTTGTTTTCGATTGCGAATGCAATTTATCTTCATCGGAATAGGCCGAATACATATCGGGGGCAATCCGATCCATTAATAATACGCGGTTAAATATAGCGAAACTATTCCACGCGTTATTTTGCGGATGGGAATTCTTTCCTCGAATAATTTTCTGGTGATAAATATCTAGTTCGAACTAGCGCGTTTCAATTACCTAGTTATAACATTTGTACCATATGCTAATCACAAACGTGCTTCATCGATGCGTTCCAATTTCATGGAAATGAAATACCGGTTAAATAGGGAGATTAAAACGGCTCAATTCTTTCTTCCCACAGCCCAATGGAGTAATTGTTTCTACATTTGGAATTTCCACTAAAGGTACTATACTGATCTATTTAATAATTAATCGTTCAGGTAATTATAATGTAAAACATTGTAGGAACACAACATTCTAGTACATTTGTAATTTTAATGTACAAAAAGTAAAGGCTTTGTGTTGTAGGTTTGCGTAAAGGCACTCCGCCTTGATATTGCTAGTTGAGATTGCGTGGGCAACTTACACTAAACTGATACAGAGGGCATAGTTTTTGAAGTTCCACTTCTTGACAAAGTAAGGAAACAATAGGGTCCTTAAAATACATCGAGACCGATTCATAATTGCAGTGATAAGTGATTATGACAATGGTGAAAAAGAGACGGAAAAAATGGCGACAGATGGAATGCGACGTTACTTGTAGAAATCAAATACTTTTCGAAGGCAATAAAATAATTTTCCAAGTAAATTAAATAGTGCTACGGTGGATTATGGATACTAGGTATTATTTAATGAGAATAATTAGCGTTTCTCGTGATTAATTTACCGTTAGGAAAGCGCTAAAGAAGCCGAATGATGTTTCAACTTGTACAGTCCTGGCCAAAAATAACGCAGCACCGGCCGTAAGGATCGCTTGGGAGGTGCTGCGTTAATTTTGGCCAGGAGTGTACATGGCGGGACTGTGTTCCTTATGGTAGTGATGCTCTGGAAGGGAAGAGGCACTAGAGAAGAGTTAACCGCGGAGCAGGGTAATGCGGCAGAATCTCTCCTCGATGATTCTGTAGAACAAGCGACTTTCAACTTCAAAACTAAACCCTGACAGTGAAGCGTTTCCACTAAAACAACACATTCATTACGAAAATCAGTACTGAATGGCATTTTAAACTCTTTTCGACATACAACGAAGAGACTTACGTTATCGCTGCTACAAACGAGTCATCTAAAAGTTATCCTTTTAAATCCTTGGCAGGTCTCTGCATCCTCCCTAAGCATCAAATGCATTAAAGCTAAATCGTCCGCATCTGTAGCGCCTTCCCTTCTTAAGAGCACTCGAAAACAGACGAAAATTAACCGGATCGCTGCGTGCCTCTAATCTCCCGAACACTTTCCATATTTCACGGCAATCTTATCGCGCATAGCGCGTGCCTCTTGACCAGGGGCAAGATGTGCTTTCTGCTGTGTGTCACGGCTTAAGAGGGGCTCGCCAGACGTGACATGATCCCTTCAAATCCCGCACCACGGAGGAGCGGCACTTCCTCTCGCGTTCCCACTTCCTACTTAGCGAGCTAAGGGAGGCCTACGCATCCTCTCTCTTTCTAAACCGCAGATTCCATTGGAAGATCCATGGAGGCCGTTTCTATGGAGGGAATACCGGTCACATAGCCCTGCGCCGCAGGGCTTATACATTCGGCGCAATGGAAAGCGACAGCTAAATGATATTGCCAAGTATCTCTAATTTAAAGCTATTCATAGATAGATTGAAACGGTAATGACGTAAAGAGTAATATTGCGTAGTAATATTCTCTTGCAATACGCTAACTGCGTCTCATTCATAGAGTTGGATTTATTTCAAATCCTGGTTGGATAGGAGGCAGGAAAACTGGGTTCAACCTATGTATGGGGAATTTGTTGGGTTTGATGGGACGTATTGTAGAATTAAACATTACATAAAGAATTGGAAAGGAGAGTGAGTGATTGAGGTAAAGTGAATGCTAATGCCGTAGACATTCCAATGAATCAATGCATCTGGTTCAATCAAGTTATATCACAGTAACAATTTGTTTCATGGGTAAAATCCTGTATACTATTAAATTTTCAGCTTTAAAACGACAGATACTACACTATAAAACGAGGCACGGCTTATAATTTTAATCTTTTAACCATAAATAATTCATCATCTTAAAGAATAAAGGCTATAAAATCAATGACAGTTAAACCACCTTAATCTGGACACATGTGAATCACGTGATGTTTTCCTATGAGCTTCACTTGGCCGAGTGAAAGTAAAGTTGGATTTGGAAGCTATAGATGGTGCCAGTATACCGCATTTTATGTTATCATAAACCTAGAGTTTCTCAAGACATATTCTGAGATATAAGAGGAGACATTTCCATTACTAAGGATCGTATTCGGATTTGCCTTGGGAGCGATTTATAAGAGACATGACGTTTCTTTGAATCGCGTCCCCTCCGATCAGAAAATATCTACACCTCAGCTCAAACATCAATTTCGAGAGTGATTTGAGATTTCAAAGACCTCACTGGCGTTCCTTAAAAAAATATACGACTATTTCCGAAAATTTCTCTGCTCCAGGAACAACAGCTAAAAGGTCGCTAAACTAAGAAAATAACATCGCTAAGGTTTTGATACAAGATAATATAACTTAAGTTTGTTTCTAAACATAGAACATCATTGGAAATATTACACAAATTATAACGTCTGATATAAATACTACGTCATTTACCAACAGAGCACAACGCTATTTCAAATTTAAGATACTTCAGACCTGTTTTGAGTGCCTTTAGGAAGGTCGACATCATATATGTCCCTAAAGAAGAAAAGAATTAGTTGGCAATGATGTCTTTACCTCTTCTCCTTTGGCATAAAGCGAAATCATCCACGTATGCTTGTTCTATTAAACACGAGAAAACTCTTCTTCATTCGATTTTTCGCACATCAAAATTAATCTAACAGATTTTAAGTTGGTAAAACCTACTGTTATCAAAAACGAAACCCACATGCCCATTCATCAAAACAACTTCTGCATTAACTACCGTGATTTGGTATCCTTCCTCCTCTCCAAAGTTTTCAATTATAAAAGGAAAGCGTAAATGGCAACCGTGCAATATCCTGGACGATAAAGCGAGTATATGAATGAATTTAAATTAAAAGTACACATTTTCCTTCCGCGAGATCCCAAATTTAGATCCCTCTTCCGCAAAAATAATTCTTACACGTGAAACACGCGCAGTAATAATACGAAGAATTCTCAAAAAGGGTAAACTGACTGATCACGAGCCGCATTCTATTGGACGGGATTAAACCGAATTAATAAATTTCCCCGCGAAATCCGCCAATCTCAAACGCAAACGCCACGTTCGAGAATATAGAGGGCACGAAAACAACCGATCCCGAATGCAGAACACGGCTTCTCCGAAAATATTCCTCGGGGAAAAAAAACGAGCAAAGAGATCGGAAAAGTTTAAAGTTTAAATTATAAAATCAGGTCGTCACCCATTCAGCGAGGAAAGCAACAGTAGCCGGGGACACGTAACTTGCGGACCGGAGACAGCAATCCGTGGACCAGTTCCAACAAAGGCGACGATGTCTCCTTTTTTCGAGGGGCCGTGGGACGGGCCCTAAGCCCCCGACCACCGCCGCCGTTGTCAAACCCACTTAAAACGACAACACTGGTCCTCGGGGACAAAGGGGAGGTCGGGGCTCTCGGGCGAAAGAGAGCACAAATATTCCAGTGTTGATGCAAGTGCGGCGAGGGATTTTTATTCGGAGGGAGATTGAGTGTATAAAGGAGGTTAGGACAAGGACAATGGATGCGACAAAAAGGACGTCTTCTGTGAGAAGGGTCCGCAGGGGAGGATGAGATAACGAACTCCGCGGTGTTCGGCTGTCAATTGCCGATGAAAGGAGAACACGGATCCGGGGAGCATCTGAGACGCTCACAGCCTAATCACGTGGAAAAAGGCCGCTTTCCTCGGACGCCCTCTGTCCACGGGGTCAGAAATTAAGCCGTTTCGCTTTCCGATTAATTCCGCCGGAAGAGAGGACTGGATACTTATTAAGTTTGCCAGTCTTTAGGTAAACACGCCCCCCCCCCCCCCAAAGTTCGAAAGGTTTTAATTTCAGTCGATGAAAAACAAATAGCCGAAATTTAATATCTGAGAGGGAAAACAGGGCGAGATGATCTCTCGTTGTTAACTATAAACAAGCCGAATTATGAGGGGAGCGGAACCCCTTATGGATTCGGATTTTTCTCGAGACGCACCTTTTTCAAAAGATAGATCGCGGTACCGGAGGTCATACGTAGCTCAAAATATTTAACGTCGTAAATTATTTTCCTTTTCGTTGATCACAACAGCTTAGGGTGAAGAGATAAAAGAGAAAAGGTGCATGGTGCCATTTAATGACCTTAAAATTCTAACATAATACGTTTATGACTATAAGTTTTATTTTAAGAAGCATCTTAATTTTGATGTTTAGTGACCAATCATTCAAAAATATATTTTTCCGAGTACCATCAGAAAATTCTTATTTCTTAGATACATTACACCCGCGTTAATGATTGGATATGATGATGAATAATAACTATTTACCTCAGTAATTCAGCGGTAAGGTTCACTTATGACCGACTTTGAACGCTTTCAGAGTGAAAAATATGAGTTTCTTCATTTAAAAATATCTTTTGAATGATTACAGAAGATTTTATTCCGTTTATTCCGAAGTTATCTTTAAATTTAAATCTTGATAGATATGATGGTCGATTTTCCAAGTAGCTTTCCTCCATTCACAAATAGAAAGGAGCCACAAAAAATATACTTTTGAGATAGAAAATATGTTATCATAATTTTAATGATCGAATCGTCTTTGTCAGAACACAATCAAAAGCTATAATAATCATTTCGCTTGAACAATTAAACATACCATTACATAATCCGTTATGAAATATTAAAATTTACCAAAATAATATTTTATTCATATTAAATTATTTGGAATTAAAAATAAAGTGAAAGTAGATCAAGGAAAGACTTGGCAATAAGTGAGTTTTATTGGTAGGTGAAATGAGAATTGAACTGTGACAAGTCCGATCTTGCAAGTACCTTGAACAAAGACGGTGGATCCCTTTCGTCGGCACTGCTGCGTGATGCAGCCCTTTCATACTAAAGACCTTGATTTCAATCTACAAACTCTCCTCGTTCCCTTTTTACAAAAGGGCACTATTGCTCTCGGAGGAAAAATGTAATTAAGCTCTCGAGGTATTCTTATCATCCCGTGTTATCGAGAAGCCTATTATCACCGAAAGTGCCTAAGTTTGCGAAAGGGGTTACCATTATCAGAGCTATATGCTAAATTTACGGTCGGTCGTCTAACAAGTACAGCTGTTCCTCAATCCCTCGATCTCGCTCCGGAGGGCCCTCGTAGCAGATAAACCAGTTCGAGAGACATTCAAAGAGAGGTAAGTGCCATCCGAAGAGCAAACAAACTCTGGAGGACATTATGGGACCTCACCTGCTCAGATTATACGGAGATTTACCTAAAAGAAATTTTTCGACAAAGAGCATTTTAGAGGTCCTCTCTAGGAACCGGTAGTTGTGTGATTGAACACAATGAGAGACAAGCTGTCACAACGTTCGGTAACTGGGACACGATCTTTATGTGCAGCCGAAGCGAGACGATGCGCCTCCAGTCAAATTTAAGTGCGGGCTCAGGACGATCTGATGCAGTTCTGAGAATGAAGTGTATCGTATGAGCTGATGTGAAACATGAAGCATGCCTTACGGGATTGGTTCCCAAAAGGTGGGTCGCTTCGGAGCGGGTGGTCGCCTACGAACGTATCCCATGCGCGATTATCTTCACATTTTCCTTCCATTAGAATCCCTTAGTAGATTTTTATAATTATTATGTATATATTTTACGAAACGTATCGTATTTAAATACATTAAACTATTCGTGTACAGTTCTTCTCGATTATATTAGACTTTCATATTACTGGAATGGTGCCAAGTTTACACGAGATTCAAAAAGCCTTGTGAGTACACGGAGAGCTGGAATATACGAGAGCTCCAACATCCATATAACTCATGCTATTTGTTTTCGAAGAAATAAAGTTAATTTCCTCTTGAATCAAAATCTTCAAATTTTTCCATCCTTGCATACAAGAGTCGCTTCAGAAACATTCATTTCTCTCGTTATACATCCAGTTTCAAAATTGAAACTCCGTATCTTTTCTTTATCAACAATCTAGTCACCTCTTTCTGACAAATTTTTCTCTCTTAGCTATAAAATTGAAAAAATTAAGAATTGCGTATATTTGTACTTTATATTATTTTAACTTAAATGTCTGAATATCTTAATTTTCAATGGTATACTTATTTTTGCCATGTTAATATGGATTAAAATTTTTCTTTTGATTATGAAGTTACCAGCGGATCGTTCCTCCAGCTTAAACACAATAATATCATGGAACTGCTAACATTATGTTTGCTGGAACTACATTATACAAAACAATTTATTGGAATAAAAAAAAATAACAATAATACTCAAACACTTGTGGAATTGTACAAGTGTATAAATATTATTACCTCAAGTGTTTTTAAATTCGATGTTCGAAGGCGTTACCTCATGGAAGGCAATTATGACTGAAGAAGAACACTAATATACTTCCACAGATTTCCACAAAATCTGTGGAAGTGTACTAGTGTTCTTCTTCATTCAAGTGTTTTTGTTGCAAAACATTTTTTGTACAATAGTATCAATAAAATCTCCCGCAGTGCAGCAGGCGGTGTTACTCGCAAGTGCCTGTTACGGGAGAATTACATTTGACTTCTAGTATACCCAGGAAGGGGATCACATTCGCACCGCTGTGGATGACGCGAACTGCGAAAACTTGTACGCAGGCCGCAATACGCACGGCGTGATCGTGTAAGCGGTAAATCATCACGGAAAAAACTCCAACCCTTCCTCTGACAAAAGATCCCGAAGTAGCGGTCCAAAGGTGGAGGAAATGTTGTTGGGGTTAAAATCGAAGCGTTAGGACAAGATGGGGCTAAAAGTTAGTAACTGCGGGGACCCTTTAGGGCGGGCGACCCTTGTTTGTGTTGAGACGAATGCAGAATCGCAGATTAACGCTCGAGGGCTATGGAAAGAGGGGCGGCAAATGAAGGAGTCGCTGCGATTGGGCCAATATTTTGTAAGCGGAGGGACTGAATAAGATGAAGCAGAGATCAAAGTTCCTCCGTCAGTTATAAGCCATATTACTCCATGGCAACGAGGGGCAGACACGTGACCATTACTTAATCTGCGCCGAAAGATAGTCAGAAGAAGTTCAAGGAGCAAAATAGGTATTAATTAAAATGAAATAAGAATCATCTAAGTAGTGAGACCGTGGGAAACCATTCGTTTCTTCCTGTATTTTCAGCTGATCATTTCTGAAGCTGACACGTAAAGACGCTTGAATTTGGATTAGCATACTTTAAATGTAACTAATTGCTAACTCTATATACGATAACTGAGTTGATGACCAGAGGCGTAGAATAAGCGACCTTGGAGCATTGCGCGGTCTATTAATGCGCTCAATATGAACAATTCTTACACTGTCGTAATATTTGTATATTTTTAAATAATTTTGTTTCCAAATATCGTTCTTTTACGGTAGCAGAAAACAGGTAAATTTTCCACTTAGGAATACTCGGGTACACCGTTTTTAAGATTTAGTCGGTGATGAAACTTTTTTTTCCTCACTAAATCAATCATGAATTTCGACACTGTAGGAATTTTGTCACTGAATTGGGGCCTAAAAGCCTCACGTGATGAAATGTACATCTGCTGCCTTTATCTCTACATTTCCGCCTATTATGTTGAAAGTTGTCTCTCATTTCATTCATTGTATTGGAATTCGAAGCGATTCTGAATCCGTTTTACTTCGGCATTTCCCAAAATTGAGTCATTTCTTTTACACAAATTAACCAAACGACAATTAGAAGGCTTTAAAAATACAGCAAACATGTTCGACGAAGATATTATTCGGCGAAATTTCAATGGAGAGGTCGGATGGAATCGGAAACCAATTGTTTCAAATTGACCGATAGATTAAATTGCTCAACAGTAAGTTTAATATCACAAAATTAAAATATATAACTAATTTCATTTAAATCGTAGCACAGGATAATGCGAAGGGCTTGACTTTGAAATTACGATCACACGCCAAAGAAACTGCCTTTCTTTCTTTCATTGAGAATGACTGCGTTGAAAATATATTCCCCTCATTCGCTTTTCCACGAAGGAATCGATTCAGACGCCGAAATTTACATCGAAATGCAGCGGACTAATTACAGCGGACAAATTGCTGAAAACAAACAGGATGCGAAATAACATCAAAATAAATTGTAAGGTAATCATGCAGAGCAGCGCAATTCGAATGGGACTATGGCCAAACATAACTTAAGCATTCAAAATTTGCCGACGCCAGAGCTACTTCACTTTGGAATTGGAGCGCTTTTGAGGATGAACAATTCCAATTAAGGACGGTGACTCATTAAAAAACATATTTTTTCCAAATTGTCACTCCTCTCGATTGCATCGTTATTCATTTAATTTGACGTTTTTTCGGGTAACTGGCACTCATCTGCATGCGACTCGATCTTCATTTTGGCAGCTTTTTCCTAGTGTCCCTTCTCTCATCACACACCATCTTCATAATTCAGCTCTCATCCATCTTTTCGATGCGTCCGAACCCCTTTAGTACTCCACTATTAGAATTTCCCTTCCTCCTCACTCCTTCATTATACATTTATCATTAACCTCATCGACCTTGTTTTCCTCACTCATATTTCGTGTGTAATCCATTAAAACGGCTTTCAGTTAACAAATATGCTCCTGATGGTCTTTAGTTTCACAACCGTGGACGCAAAATCTCTTGTATACGTAGCCAATCCGGTTCCCTTCCTCATTGAAAAATCATGCCTTCTTCTTGCGAGTATTATCAGAGTAGAAATAAAGCATATACCTTCGAGATAACGATGAGCATCAAGCAAAGAAAGTGAACTGCTCCAACGAATAAAATTTGCATAAGCCAACCTCCTATATTTACAAGGTGTTAAGGAACTTCAAGTTTTATTTCGTTTGGATGTGTTCATTTAATAAAGAAATCAGGTCAAGCCCGGTTCACAAGAAATCGACTGGTATGACCGGCAACTCGACTCCATTAACAATTCCGCTATAGTCGTGCACGACTCATGACCTTCACTCAACATTATCCCAACAGTGTGTTCAGTCGAGTAAAGAGCGGGAAAATGCCGATTAAATTAAGAGAATCTCGATCGTTTGCGAATTTACACGACCCACTTCAGGTGGAGTCGTGCACGACTGACAGTGGCTTGACTTCTGGCTTTCATTCGATCGATTTAATCACTAAAGTAGAAGTAAGTCTCTCACTCGACCCCGTGAGGGCCTGGATTAAGGACTTGTACTTGTACTAATTCAAAGTCTAAATGAACAGATTAGCGAATAGTTCCAGCAATATTCCCGATAAATTGAAATCACCTGGCCCTAAGATAATATTGAGGAAATTAATTGAAGTTTGATTATCGAGCTAACAAAGATTAGCATCCAACATCAAACTGTACTCTTGACACGAATACCTGTTATTCAATGACATGCTTTAATTACCGAACGCACTCGCGCGCTTTATGAATAAATTAAATGCAACATCATCTGGATACACTTTGTACTTTGTAATCGATGGGGGACTTGAGTGCACCATTGAAATATTTGTAGGCATATATAATTAACTATTTAAATAACGTAAGTATCAAAGTAGAGAAAGTGAGTTAATGAAGCTTTCGCCGAAGTGCTAATCAATAGTTGGGCCATTAATCGTTGTAAATGCCAAGGCTTGCTATGCCTCATTAACTATATCGAAACACCGAAATTACTAGTTTACCTGAAGAAGGAAAAGACGGTAAATTATTATTTATCTCAATATAATATGCAATTAATTAGATTGCTATGAAGTATGACATAAGGTAAAGGCTATATTTTTAACACATATTGTTAAACTTTTGTAACAGGTAAGTATGCATTTCCATTGCTGTTTGATAAAATACTACATTGAAGAACTTTATCTCGCAGAAATAGTATGATTTCAGATTTTATTTTTAATTATGTATTGTAGACTCCATTAAACTTGTTAAATCCTTATTACTATTACTGGCTCAGGAGGACTACAATAATGAATTTTGAATCATTGCAAATATTTAATCTATAGTTTCGTTTTCATTGAAAAAATATAAACATATTATTTGAAAAATAAAAAGTATTATTGATTGACTTTATTGAGAGATATAAGTAGCAATAAGAAAAGAATTTTAAATAGTTATTTTTGATTTTATACTAAAGATAAGCTAACTACTGTTGCATCATCAGACAACTCTACTCTTCCACTACAAAAATCCTTAGATACGTTGCAATTATCCAGCCCCAAATTTTTTGAAAAGTGCCTCGATAAGGAAGTGAGTGATCCAGCCCTTTGACAGCCAATACGCTTCTGGGTTGCCCGGCAAGTTGAGGTAAGCACTGAGTGAAGAGGAACCAAAAACCACAGACGACGGCTGACGATTTTTCAACATTTCTTCCGTCGAAAACTTGGCTGAATATGGAGGGAAAGGTGAACGCATGAATGGGCCCGCTTCTTAAAGAGTAGGAAGGCAAAGTTAGCAAAAAATCCTCGGTGGAAGAGAGCTTCCGAATATCGAGTAGAAAAAACCGTATACGTATAAATAAAATTGGCTGGGTCGGATGTCTAGGGGTCTGCGGGGTCCTGTGGGATGCTGAAGGGGTCGGGAAGAGATGATAGCGGATGGAGTTATGCAAGATAGGTAGCTCGGAAGAAATTCCTCCCCCGGGGACGGTTTGCACAACCACCTGGAGGTTGCCTTCGTCGTATATATTGACACCAAGTTTTGGTGGCGCTAGTGATGTCGTGAAGTGAAAGATGGATAACAAAGACGAATCATGGAGCGTCTCTTTTAATCTTTTCCGTCTTCTTCCTTTTACTCTACTCTTCTTCCAATTCGTACCAACTAGCAGTTGATAATAAAGAAAGAAATCATTCAAACGCGATACCTAACAGTCAAAATTCATTTAATTCTATAATGGAAATACAACCTAAAAGAGCGATCAAAACAGCAGTTGAAAGATTTCCACAATAAAATATATATATGGAGAAAAAAGATTTTTTTCTAGGAGATATAGTTAAGGATTTAAATATTTCAACACAATGGTTCTAGAACTGTATGCAGAAACTAAACTTAAGACATTGTCTAAAGAATTTTTCCTTGAGATCCATGATATATATTATACAAAACCTCCCTAAGTGAACATTAAAGTAAGAAAAATGGAGATGAATCAATGGATCCGTAAGAATACTGCCCGCAAAGCAGGTACAATTATGATGATTACCAATTATTCTCCATAGTCACTGATATGAAAATCGCTCCTGTAATGTATAAAGCAAAAATCAAATGTTTTGACAAATAATTGACATAATGGTAATATTGCACATAGGATACAAGCAAACTATGATATATGATTTCTTTTCCACTAAGTTATAAAATAATTTACGGAATAAATATTATAGTAAAATATCATAATTTCGTTCATATCTTATGTGTATTAGATGAAGTTTCAGAAATTGAAGGCCGAGGTGATTGAATTAAATAACTACGATACATTATTATATAATAATGGCTATTAATGGAATTATATTATTATAAAATAACCCAGACTAATAATAGAGAATAATAACGCTTACAATACCTCAGTTACGGTTAACTTTAACCCCCATGGTTAGGGTAAGTCCGCACGACGGATTGTACGCATACAACGGCTATCTGGAGCTCTTTTAACTCTTAATGTTAATAACATAATCGTGTTCCTTTTTTCCTTTTAGTTATAATCCAGATTATTAGATTAAAAGAGATTCCAAAATGAAAAACAGGAATTTTTCACGACCTCGAGCAAGGGTTGTGAAATTAATTTCCTCTGCTAGTAATGTAAGTCTTCCGGTAAACCTTACTTCTCCCTTTCGAAAATGCCATAATTTTAGGGACACATATAGATAGGTATGAAAGTGTCTTTCCAGCTATAAGAGTAGCTAAAATGCAGAAAGATCTCACATTATTCTCAAACCCCAAAAGGATGCAGAATGTAAGCGGGGCATACAGATGACGTTATGCCGCAGATACGGTTCATTTTTACGGTAAACACCCATCTGCTTACATAGATATATGACGACGATATCCATCCGTAAAGAAAGCAAATGTCGAGATGCTTCATTTCGGCGAAAGTTCATCGGGAACATTAGCGACGTCATCGAGGAAAACAGCAGCGCCGGATCAATGAGGCGGAGAAATTGGAATCATTCGACGAATCACGCATAATAAGCGGGAATCACGAATGTGAGTCTGAGAAGGAGAGACGAAAATCGAATGCATCTAACCACGTCCTTCTCTCGAGACGTACACATAGAAAAACTAAGTTGTTAGCGACGCAGTTGGAAAAAGTTGTTGGCTTTGGAGCTGTTTGGCTCCTTTTTTTGCATCATAGTTTGTACATTATCTTTCTCTCTATCAATTTTTTCAAGTTCACTTCCCCTTCATTTCGCCCCGCCTTCTCCTAACCACCTCCTACGCCTAATTTATTTTTCATTAGCAATGAAAAAACGCTCTCGAGATGTGAGAGAGGCAGAGATGTGGTAAAAACTAAACAGACAAATTTAAGTGGCTGCGGACGAAAACCTTGTAATCTTCTTTAAAGCGAAAACTGGCATCTGTTTTCAATTCGCGCGCAAAAAACGGCGTGGTTTTATTCACGAAACAAAGAAACCTCTTAAAACTCGTACTTTCCGTTGTTTTCGCTGCTCCGCCCGTATAAAGTTCAACGGGACAAAAACTCTTGAGCTGACTTTATTTCCTTGAGGGAAACCGGGGTAAAAATCCCGTTATCTTGGTGATTTCCCATAAGAGTTACCGGTTAAGTAGTTAATTAACGAAATCCTTCCGGTGAAAAAAATTCCCGCTTTTTTGGAGCCTTAAAATTCCACGATGACAAGCATTCGATATGCCTTTTCAACGAGGACCTGTGCTTTAAAATTCACGCTCGAGATATTACATGTATTTAACTGAAGAGTCATTACCAAAATTTCGGCATCTAAAATCCCACGAATAAAGACTGCTATTGTGCGGTTTGAAGAGGTAAATATTAGTGGTATGGTTAAAAGTGATTGGGCAGCTGAGGTCATACGGCACATTGATTCCGAATATTAAATTCTGAGCTGAACACAGAAGTTTTATACTTCTAAGTAAATGTAAACTCAAAACTAAATCTTCATCATTTAACATGTCGCCCTTACAGTATTCTGGAATATCCGGATCCAAATGCCGGAAAATCCGAATCCGAAAATTTAGGATATACCTAAGAATCAAGATTTAAACTCATAAATTAACCTCTCCCCTATTTTATTTTTTTATGACTATACGCTTGTACTAGATTCATTTTAGCGTTTGATAACATTGTGAAAATTGTTTAAGGATTTTATCTTCAACCACAACCTTAAGTAATCAATTTTGTCATTCGTGGTGAACGACACTTTAGCCCACAAGGATTAACTGGGATTGCATCACACTAAAACTTAGATTCCTCTTCCGGTATTGAATTCGCACCCGTCATTTTAGAATCACTCTATGGTGCGATTGAAATGGCAGAAATTGGAAGGAACGCGTGCACCTTGAGAAAGAGCGATCTTCCATTCCCCGCACATCGGAGGGAGAAGTGCGCCAAAATATATTCATCCATCTCCGAAGGCCCATCCTTGCTTCCACTCGCAGGTCGTAAATCGCATTGCCTTCCCCACGCATTTCCATCTCAATTCCTTGCATGGACATTCACTTGCGATTCTCACGCCATATCCATTCCCCCGCTTGAGGTCTGCTAACGAGATTGAATTATTTTTCGACGTTGGAGTACACAAGTCATAGATGCCGATGGTACTACTCTAATCTCTACTGCTATTCTCAAACACCATCTCCGTAATGAATTTAACCACATATGATAAGTAATGAAAGAGACAAAAGCTATGCATTTCGTTCATTAATATTTAATTATTTATTAATTTTATTTATGTATTCAAATCTCACATACAGCATAACAATGCCAATTTAAAGTGAAATACAAAAAATATACATATAGTAAAGTAATAAACATAAATAGTTAAAAAGTGACAAAATATAGAGAAAAAAAACAAACATAAAGGAAGGTTTTACAATTATATGGATCTGGTGTGTGGTAGGCTCAGGTTCAAAACTTTCCGTTTAGATAGGGAGAAAGGATCAATAGAAGGAGGAATTGAGTTCATCAGAGAAGGAAGACGAAAGAAAAGAGAGCGCTTGATAAGTGAAAGTCTAGGAGTAGTATAGTGAAGTAATGATGTAAAACGGGTAGATCTGTTTGGAACACGATAATTGATAAGTGAAGTTAAGGGAGGACAGTCATAAAGGGAGTTTAGTAGTGAATGTAAGATGGATAAATCATGTTTTGATCTAGTGACAGAAAGAGATTCCAAGGATAGTGAAGATAAGATAGAATTTTTAGAGGCTTGACGGAAGGAAGGAACTCTGGCTTTTACAATTCTAAAAACTAACTATTTCGAGGAGGGAAAAATTAATCCATATTCATAGAAGTTAATTGATGTTAAATGTTGCCTGTTTGAATTTGTCGGTAACGCGGTACAAATATACTGCGCGCTCGGAAATAGTTCCTACAGTCCTCGTGATTGTAAACTAACATTATTACACACTCGATTTAAATTAATTAGCAAGAAGTAGTTGCACGTGACTGAGAAAGTTTTGATCGGCATAAAGAATCATTGGTCTAGTTCTCTGCTAAGTCAGCATCGTTTGGAGATCACGAGAAGATGAAAGGCGGAAGAGCGGGGTATTAATTTCTCTTGCGTAACTTAGAGAAACCGTACCAAACACGAGGTAAATCCGCAACGGACTCTTCTTTAGGGATTATCCCTTTCTAACGCGATTCGGTCATGCATTTAAGCGGCGATGTCCTTCCTCTTACGCAAAATGAGATCGTATGCTTCCGTAAACGATCCCCTTTCCCACACCTTCAATGTAAGATAAGATTATTGAATTAATGTACGACAAATAAAAGGATGTTTTAGACTAATACATTTTTCAATCAATTCTTATTACATATGAAGTACTATTTACCTGTATTTTGTGAAAAAAATACATGATGATATAAATTTGAGAAAGATATACAGCAAGTACTGAACTAATAATGTAAGCAGGGATTATAAAAGCTCAGCTTTCACTAAGTATTTCTAATGGACACCATGAATTCAGTTTAGGGGTATGATATCAATATCTAAGTAATACGATTTTTCATTACCTCCAAAATTACTATCTAGATGAGATAAAATATGAAAAACAAAAGATTTGTCTGACTGAACACTTGCAGGCCCAATCAAAAAAGTCTAAAAATGAAACTTCATTAAAAAATGACTGAGTTCACTTCATAACATAATTCATGAACTTTACTACATATTATTATTTACTATCTGTAAGTTGAGCACTCAAAGAAATATTCTGGATGCACCTTCGGACACATTCAGACATCCTTTTATTATTCGTTACGCTACTTGAATCTATCCAACATTTGATCATTTTCTGGGCCTTCGCATTTTGAACAATTCAAAATTTCTCGCACACCATTTTACTTTCATCCTGCCTTTTTGAATGTTCAAACTAATATGAAATACCCTTTCACAAAGACCACGCACCCTTTCTTTCACTCTACATCCGCTTACACAGTCATTACTGACTATCTACCTCGCGCACACTTTTTAGCCGCACATACTCCCATTGTAATCCCTTTCAAACAGATACGCTCCCAATTAAAATCACTCAAATAGATTTTTACTCGCATACAATCCGCGTAATGCAAAGCTTTGCAAAGGAAACATTACCGGGGCACATTCAATTCAATTAGACCGCCTTGCGGTAGAGAATAACTTTAAAACGTGCCCGCAAAAGGGATACGCATCAAAGGATGAGCTGCCGCCGCTTGCGATAACATCATATAACCGAAATTATTCCAACCTCCACACTTTCTCTCCGTGGGAACGGACGAAGAAAGCGAAGAAAGGTCTAAGAAAGGAAAAGGTTGTCTTTTCGGCCCGACCCTTCCCCTTGAAAGCCCGTCTCCGAACCGCAATTTTAACCCTGAGTTGGGTGGGCACCTCAAAAGGGTCGAAAAAAGCAGCTATTACCGCCAGCGGGAGAAATATGGAGAATGTGCCAAAGGCGGACGGAATTAAAACCCGGACGGGCGAAGATAAGCACTGAATAAATTTCGCAGGGTAATTCGTTTCGAGTAGCAGGTGGATCGAAGTAAGTAAGGAATAGGATGGATCCCTTGGGCGGGGGAAAGTTTGGCACATGTTACAGCGCCGCCACCATAACCCGAAGGTCTCCCGTATGAGTTTACCCTGCATAATTAATTCCACGTATACAGAAGTTTCACTAATAGGCGTCTGCGATCCCATAAGCGGAAACGGGCTGAACTTACGACGGAGCTGTGCATGGCTACTTAAAGAAATGGGATGCCGCACGGGGGATGCGAAAAAATTAGGGGTGGAGATGTTATCCGGAAAAAAGGCAGGCATAATTAGAGAGACGGGAAATTATGGATGGCCCGAGTGAGATACAGCGGGTAACAGATTTTCCCCAGCGCTCGAAGATTCAGCTAATCACAAAAATGAACCAGTTTGGTGAATGGACGATCAATTCTCGTCTTTATTGAAGCTCACCTAATACAGTTTTATGTAGCGGATTAACTGAGTCAAGACGTGAGTGAAAGGTGGATTAAAACCATTAGCGATATTCTTGGGAAGTAGAAGATCCATATGGCTCACGTCAGGGTTCCACATGAGAATTTACAAGTTCGACCGGAATTAAGGTAATTCGTTCATGAAATTGAATTGACTTGATATTTACTGGTTTTAGATAATGAAGAAAAACGATGCAATTTTCCACACTTTTATTTAACTTATTTACGACTGGTTTCGCTACCGAAGTAGCATCTTTTGGTGATGATGCATACATCTCCAGAAGATGCTACTCCGGTAGCGAAACCGGTCGTCAGTAAAATAAAAGTGTGGAAAATTACAATGTTTTTCTTCATTATCTAAAATGGCTTTCCACAAAGTAACGCCTGATCATCTACATTTCATTGATATTTACTATTCCAAGATAACTTCGTCAAAACATCATTCCCGTTTTTCTTCTCCTCTCTATTTCTTTGCACGCAGTGGCGGTTCTTTAGCGGCGGATTGATGCTTTCCAGAATATCACAGATCAGCTCACAAGAATCGCGGTTTATCAGAGAATATATGAGATCTGACTTCGAAGTCAAAGCACATTAGGGACACCCTTATCTTTTCTCGAAAGAAATGGAAATCCTAAAGCATTATACATTCATTGGAAAAATCCTTAAGGGGTCTCACTTTTAAAGATATAAATATAAATTTCGCTTTGATAAACAGCAAAAGTAACATTCTTCGGAAAATGTAAGCTAAAAAATATAATTTTAGGTTATGGAACATTCAATAAGTTAGACTCGTACAATCAAAGGACACGCAGATAAATTTGAAAATAAAAATTTCAGAAAAAACAGCAGCCTAGATAATCTTCTTCCTGAAATTGCCTGTGTATTGATGAGACTGTCATTGATTATGTTTCTCACTAGGAAATCTCCTATAGAACGCTGTTCTACGAATATCAAACTCGGTGTATGTAAACCACGACTAAATATTCTCCCCATGACTTATATTTCGTCGTTCTGTGATTAGTAGCAGCTAGAAATAGTGCTTCCAAATCGATGTGCCGCGATGGGTAAGTTTGTCGTGACGTTGCGTACATTGAACTTCCGAGATTTCAGTGTACAGATATTTAGAAACTCGTATTACGTGCACAATACCTTCTGTAAGAAAATTTTATTCTATACTATTTAGTAAAACGTATTAAAATTTTCTTTTACTCCACGCATAAAAATATTTTCATGTTTATGAAGAAAAGATTCAGGTAAAAGGTGATATAATGATTTTAACAAAAGCTTTAGTTGGTGGGTATTTTTTGGAGTGGAATAGAGACTGCTTGAGAGGATCAACTCCATTTCCGCGAAGATGTTTCACAAATCTTTTCACGATAATCTATTTAGTTTCTCTTCATTCTGAATGTATGAACATGTACCGTATATAAAATATCATTTACTCATTACTAATCCTAAGTTTAGCTTTATCTAAAATTAATTTCCACGATCCAATAATAAAAGCGACAAGGAGTTCGCTTCATATTTTTATTTTCGTTATCACTATCAGTTTTTAATCTCCTCCACAGAAAAGAAAAATTTACATCGGTCTCTTGCCACTCTCATCGCCAAAACTCCGACAGAATTTCTTTCTCCCAGAATCGATTTTATATTCAATTTACAACACACACTAAGAAGTCGTTTTTAAAAAATACTTCGCTAAACATGTTCATAGTTCTTTCAATACAAAAATATTAGGAACAGTTGTGGATATCAATGAAAAACACTTCCCTTTGGAAGCATAAATTCATTTCACGATTCCGTGAATTTCTATCCTGCATCCTCTTTCATGAATCATAGCAAAACAAGTTTTTCCCAGTATAAAAGTTGCATCCGAAATTTCCGAGGTAATAGTGAGGCGTTTTAAAGTGCAGTACGCTACAGGTAATACAAAACTCATCTATGTCGAACGATAAATTAATGCTTGACTGAATGTCGCATTCTGAGAATGTATATTTTGTAATTCCTTTTCGGAAAATGATAATAATTGGAAGTCTGCCGAGCGTTCATGATTCTAGGTTCAGTCATGGCTCTTTAAACTCGAATAGTACCAAGAAGAAAGCAATGCTGATATACTGTCAATCATCCTTCTCAGCCAATGAAAGCAGTTTCAAAATATAGCATTGAAAGCACTTGAAATTCAATCGACATTTCCGTCCCAATTGCATATGCTGCTATCGAATTTCTATACGGCTATTTCAGATAAGGCATTAAAGTGGCCCACATGTAATGAGGTATTTTTCTTCATAACGACCGAAGATTTTTGGAGCACAGCTACATGTGTACTTTGAACTAAATGACAGGTACTCAGTGACTTTCAAGAAGGCTAGCGGAAATCACACCACGTTTTCTGACTGTTATCAGAGTGTGTACTTCTTTGTAGAATGCGAAAATATGGTCTGTTAAACTAGAACTACCTTCAACTCAATGTTACATCTTATGTTTGATTATTTCAGTTTACATGATACCAAAATTTCTTCCCCGCGCAAATTATTTTCTGAGATCGTCTAAAAAACTCTGTTGGGACTTCCTTATTGCTAACACTCCACAAATCACTCCACTTTCAATTCCAATGGTGAGAGGGATGTTGCGAAAAGGTGGTTGATGAACAGGAAGCATTTTTTGAAACGCGAACGGTTCAAAGTAGAGTGGGAGATATACAAACATAAATACACGTGCACGACGCACCACCAAGCGTCCACCTTCACGTCTATATGTGAAGCCCACAGCGTAGAAACGAAAGAGGTTAATAAAAGAACATAGTGATAGAAGCTCAAAGGAATGCGCATGATTCATTAACTGAAAAGAGACTCAATAAAAGTCCTCTAAGAAGATGCATACAAAAAACAAAGTAATTTTTGTCCGAATTGGTTGGGCGACCAGATAGAGCAAGGTAAAAGCAAATATAATAATAACCAGTTCATTACTGGGTGGTACTTTTAGCTTATAGAGAGAGGACTCTTTCAGTTAACTCTTGACCGACTTACAAAGATAAACATGCTCTCTCTAAGATTTGTATCTGGGACAAGAACACAGGAAAGTACTACGATTTATTTTATCCTTTGTATATCAATTTTCTTATTAATATTTTGTATGTTTGGTAAAATAGCAATGTATTATGAGGCTTTATTACCTTACATGACGTTTTTATTGAAATGCATTTTCAGTCAGAAATTTTCACCTGGATAGTAAATATACTGCAGAGCGTGAATGGAATTATGTCTTCTTCGTAATTTTTCAAATGTATAATTATTTTCTTGTATCAGGTAGGATTGTCTTGTGTATGCTGGAAACCTTCGCATTTGTTTTTTTACCGTTTTATATGACCATCCCGGATTTTGGGGTCCTTCTTATGATTCAACAATTATTATTAAAATATAAAGCGACATCCTTTGGTTAAATTGGGACTTTTAAGTCCCATCTTCCATTCTTTTATCCGCTATCATCATATCCGCGAAAATATACGGCAGTCGCTTCGTACATTCCCTACCTCCCTAAATGACACGTACCACTAACCTACTAGGGAAATAGAATTCACGGCGCATGCATCCCTTTCCCGAACCCCTAAAGGCGGCCATCAGGGTACATGTGCAGCCTTGGACGCAGAAAAGTAAATCTCAAGTCTCTCTTTATAAGGCCTCGCAAGCCTTTTTTCATTGGTACCGCCGAGATCCTCCGCATAAGCGCGAGGAAGGCAAATGTGGAGCATCGCGAAGAAGATGCGATCAATGCAATCGATGGCGAAATTTGGGTCAGAAAGACATCGAAGGGAAAGTGAATCCTCGACTGAGGTGTCGTAACTCTGAGATGAGAAAAAAAGAAGATCTCCAGGGCGAGGGATTTGAAGAGACGGACGGAAAATGGGTCGCGGGAAGGAGATCGCGAAGGGATATTGGCGCGCTTTCTAATAAATCCGAAAAAAGCGGAAGGCGTTATTGAAATAACGAGCCCCAAGTTGTTTTCGAAAGTTGAAATGGGACCGTCATTTTTCACCTCCTCCGTCTTTTTCTCCTGAATCGGAGAAATTTTTCATTAGCGTCGGAGACGAATTCTCAGAAACCGCTGAGTTTAATAACGGAAACCGCAGCGGAAAATCGTTCTGCGCTCTTGGCGGAAATTTCGAGATGAAATGATCATCTTGGCGAGAATTTCTCGTGTCTTGAGATTCGGTTGAGAAGAACGGCTCTGGATCCGACGAAGAATAAGGGGAACGAGTGGAAAATGGACATGAGGCAGCACCCCCCCTGAAGGCGCGACTGCTCCGGCATTCTACTAGACTTAAGCAGGCGGCGGAATTACCTTGGAAAGCGCGCGGTTCAGCGGAAAATGAATTTTCAGGAGCATTGATACCGAGACATTGATGGTTATGCTGCCACTTAGTGGCCCCTAAATTCCTTGAAGATACGCTCGAGTAGGAAGAAGATTTACAGCCAATCAATCATTGGATTGAGTGCTGAGCATTGAATACTTTTTCATAACTTGCATGCATAATTACTCTGGCATTAGGTAGGTACATGTGCCTACTTCCTGTTGAATTGCATTTGTTTTCTTTCTTGATAACATACACCACCCTGTATATATTTTGCCTTTCTTTTACCCTCTCTATTTTCCTTTGCATTCTACCATTAATTTATTTATTTAAAATCCCTCTCCTCTTAATATTAACCAATATTCTCTGTTGATGGTTAACTATTTAAAACACTATCACCAAAAGAATTTATAGCACTTCAATGTTTGCCTGCCTATCAACCTTACTTACGACTTCCATCCTACGCAACACTCAAACATCGAAGGCCTATCTTTCCTTGACGTCCATTATTTGCACCCAAATGATAATAAAAATAAGTTTCTTCCATCAAATCTTTAATAATACGTAGTAAGTCATGCTTCAATGTATTAATTTTTAAATTCGTAATGAATTTAACTGTAGAAATTCACGGCTGTTAGTGATAGCAACTAAATAAAACAGGAGTATAGTACTAGCCTAGCTAAATCTCCCTTAACTTCAACTATTTTAGGTATGATCAGCTTGTATGTACCTACACTAAAAAAAACTGAAATCGTTTTTGATATAATTCTATCAAAATGGACAACACAAACAAATTTACGTACTATTGACTCAGTGATGGCATTGAACAGAAAGCCATAGTAACATGATAGTGTACACGTAAACTGTAATTAAGAATAAAACAGAACAATTCTGTAGATTTTGTTACATTTTATCAAAGAGCACTTCATACTATGTATCAGCGGAGTATTCAAACTGGAACTTGATTCCTTTCCATAAGCGTCTCCATCAAAAGAACTATCCCAACCGTACATCTCAAAAAAAGAGAACTTTGACAAAGTAATAGCTAGAGATGGAAGTCACTAGGTGCTAACACTACCACTCTAGCCTTATAGAGATAGCATTAATGCTTACGAAGATATAGGCAGTTTCTTATATATAATATTTGTCTCACCGGTTAATTATCAAATACCACAAAATTAGTGCGGAAGGTTTTACCACACTGGTGTGAAAAGTTGACCCCAAAAAGGATGGTATAAAATATTTGGAGGATATAAAAAAAATATTCCAAGCCCTTGAGAAAAGGTTTTGGATTAGGCGGGGAAATGAAGCTAGGTTGTAAGCAAATCTGATGAAAAGCGCTGGTTATTCCTGGAGAAGATAAAGTTGTGGTTTAAGACATGAAAGAAAACTTTACGTAGATAGAGCAGGTATTGGAAGATGATTCTGCGAAAAAGTCATTGAAGGAAGTAATGAATGCAAATAAACAGAAAAGATGGAAATCTCGAGCGATGTTACTTAACGTTAGATAGGCCTCACCTTGAGTATGCATGCGGTGTATGGGACCTCGCCGAGAAATGTTATATTCGGAATTTAAAAAAAGTACAACAAAAGGCAAATCGATTTGTAAAGAATTGCTACGACAAAACAGCGAGTGTCACTCAGATGTTACAGGACGCGGGATGGGAATCATTAGAAGACAGAAGAAAAATTCAAAGGATAAATTTATTATGTAAGTTCAAAGAAATTACGTTCTCTGATGATGTAACCGATATAATGTGACTCCCCTGTTACATGGGCAGTTCTGATACTGCCAGAAAGATTAGGGATATAGATTCTAGAACGAATTGTTTTAAAAATTCATTTTTTCCGCGAAGTATACGCGAAAGCTACCGTTTAGGAAAATAGAGTCAAGGTGCTTGCACCCCATGCCACACGCCGAAAGACAGCATGCAGGGTTCTTACATAGACATAGACAAAGATAACGATAAAATATTACGAATGACGTAAAGGCAGGATTATTGATAAACGGGTAAGATAAAAGTGCTTTTTATGTGGAATTTTTGTTCTTACGAGTCTCCGGAAGGATAAAAGACCTAAATGTTTATTACCGCATGATTAGACTAAAACATGGAAATAAAAGAATACTTGATCTTAAATTGATCCTGAAGTAAGAAATATATTCATACAACAACAGAACTAATGGATTGGTGAAAGGATAATTCATTGTCAACCTCCATATATTATGAACGGGTTGCTTGTTGTTGCTTCTTCGAATGATCCTCTTTTTCCAAGAAGTCCAATCACTCTTTAAAAGGGCTTTGCGAAGAAATAACGGTCAAATACAGCTAAAGTAATCAATTTAGCTGAACATAAAAATACAAACCAGCATTCACATTTGCCCAAAGGCGAAAGATGATGCGCGAAGAATAACCATTCTCAAAGAAACTAACATTCCAACTTATTTAATTTTCTCCACTCTAAAATTTCATCGCATGAGAAATGAGATCGGCGTCCCGTCAAAGCGCCCCCAAATAAACAGAGAGCCGCTAAAACATTCTGGAGACGAGGAATCTTTTTATGTGCTTCGAAATATATTCCCGCGAGTAAACGCTACGGGAGGACCGCTCTGTGCGCAATTCGCATTCTGCTGCGGAGACTTGTTTTTACAAAGTCGTAAACTAGGAACTTAACAAACATATCACGCCGCGTTGGGGAGGGGGCGATCAAATGGGAAGGGTGGTCCAATCAGACGCCGGAGGCACTGCGATGCGTCAACGCATCAAAGAGAGCGAAAAACGCCCAAAGGGGATGTGGGAGATGCGCAATATTCCGAGGACCGCGGAGGAAAGTCTTTTTCGGGTGGGATAAAGGTTTAGTCGCACGACTAAGTAAGTTAAATTCGCTGATACCTCGGCTCACGAAGATTAGAAGGCCCCGGTGGTGCTTCTGACGCTTGCGCGGTTGATGAATTCCGGTTGGAAGAGTCCAATTGCGAAGGGGGAGGGGGTGAGGAATCTTACTGTGTGCCATACCCTCTGTTGACTTTAATTCAATTTCCTACCCGTGCTAGCTTAGCAACTCCCGGGTTAGGGCATGTTTGTTTTTGTGTGTAAATAAAAGGGTTATTTGCAATAGTGGTCTCAACAGACGAAAAATCCGGCCAATAAAGACGACTTCTGAATCAGAGGGATACATGCATAATTTGAGAAGGTCTTCATTTCGAACATATCATTTGGTCCGTAGCTTTTTGTGTCCAAAGAATGTAAAAAAATGCGTTTAATTCGAACAAATTCACTCGACTCCTTCAAATTAACACTATACAATCGATACATTATACATCACTACCGAAATCGCCTTGCCCTGATATAATATTAATAATAATCGTCTTCATTTGGGCGAGATTGAGACTAAAAGTCGCTTCTTCCATTTAACCCATGAGGTAGAGGGACCATAAGCCATGTGTGGCCTCTACCGACGCCGACGGTCAGTTCGGCCATTTGTTCACTCTTTTTAAATATTCGAGGATTTGTTTGTTTCTTATCATCGTTTATAACATCAAGTGGCGATGCATAGTCTCGAAGTGGCGAAATAGTCTCTTCTAAAATAATCTTCAAAAGCTTACTTGTATAAAACTTGAACCTGTACTTTTTAATATTTAACACATTTAGCAAGGGTTGTCATTTAAAATTCTTTTGAAACGAAACTCCGTCAAGTATTGCTCAACGATATTCATTATAGTTTCCTTTAATTTTCTTAACGATTGAATTCAATACTCAGCGTCCAATTTCGATATTGACCCGCTTTGATACACGCCATACAGGTAGGTTAGCCTCGATGGTTTATGAGGCCTACGGCAATACGGCCTTCCAACTACAATGGTCGGAGGAAGCTCCTATCGGCTGTCGCTGCAACTGCCGAATGGATCGAACGACGGCAAACCGATACTAAATGGTCCAGAAGGTGATAATTCTCCGGACGATTCAATCAGTCCCTGAAATAGGGCCGGTGAGGAAGGGTCAGTTGGTGGGATGAGCGAAGAGTTGTGTATGCGTTGATTAAGAAGCGCGGGGCAAAGCACAGGAAAGGGATGATGTATAGGACGAGGATACTCGCATTGTCTTCGCTTTATATGAGGGCAACTTAACAGCCCCGATGGACAAAGAGGGAGGGAAGATGAATGGCCCCGTAATTACCCAACAATAAAAAAGGTTAATTAATTATCAAGGGGCTGTCGACATGGCGCGAATGTTGAACTTGGGTGTTCATGTAAATCGGTTTCCATTAAAAGCAGACTTTTCTTCCCTGGGGGGGAGAAGTGTAGCGAGCTATCAAAACTCGCAGGGCGAGAACCCTTAAAATTTAGCGTGATTTAATTTCGGGGTGTTTTTTTTATATTTTACGGGAAATTAACTCCGTTAGTTTTCCGGACCGCTAAAATTTCGCTCTTTTCCCAGAAACTCTGACGCAGCGCGAATCTCGGCGTTGATTTTTTAAGCAACTGAAGGAAGACTTGGGAAACAAACTTTTTTTCGGAATATTTTATGGATTTTAAATAGAGCTGAGAACACCGAAATTTCGTGGGCATGGTAGTCTGTATAATTATACTCCTTCAAGGTATGAGCAAAGTGACGTGATTCTGCGGCTCATATTTTCTGTAGTTAAAGCGTGAATAAAATTTGCACCGAAGACATTTCCTTCCACATATACCTTATAATTATTTTAGCATATTTATAGCATGTTGGAACCTAGGTTTTTAGAGTATGAAAAAAAAACAAGTATTTATTTCAGTTCAAATGCAAAAACAACAGTCTACAGTATACAGTCTATAGTAATACAGCTATAGTTAAATAAAGATTTAAAGGCGAATTACTTGCAGTGATAATATAGCTGATGATTATGTAGGTTTTAATTTAATCGTAAAACTTAATCTTCATAAGTCAATTTTTACCACATGAATTTGATGATTTGCTTCCATATTACGAAGAATAAGACCAGGAATAGGATTATGTTCTAATTTGCTTGAGGTAGAAGAAAATATTATATACAAGTAAGTATAAGGTGATAAAATAATTATGGATAAATATAGTAGCTAACCATGTAACGAAAGCTTTAGGCACGTAAAATTGTATTTATTCCAAAGGCTTTCCCGAACGAATTAATTTGTGGTTGAAGTTAAATGTTCTTACATATGCGTAACGCCCAGCTAATTTTTCTAGTCTATTTTTAACAGTTAATCCCACAAAATATGGAGTTATACCCAGTACGATTTCTAAAATCTCGAGTTCCATTGCTTTACCTCCGACAAATGGGACTTCATAAACCTCGGCAAGTATAAATGGGCCATAGATTACAACTGATGTGAGCTGAACTACCAAATATCTTATGTTCCTCCGCTGTCAAGAATTAGGTCCTAACTCACACATGAATGACTTTACGTAGCTTTGGAGACGCTAAACCATAGCGAGATCGCTCTAATAAAGCCAACAAATGAAAATTACGAACACGGTCTAAAAAAGCGAAAAGAAAGAGGAAGCAACCACGCGCGACGAGCTTCTCACAGCTCGTGACGTCATCGCAAGGAATTTTTCCCGCTAAATTCGTCGCCTTTCACCTCCGGAAAATTTATCAGCGTGCATTACCATCCGCTCGGTTCATCCGATTAAACGCACAATGACGATTCTTCCACTTAAATCGGATTTCCGCGGAATTCCTACGAAACGCAGAATGGCGGAAAATAAGGAACAATACGACATTCTTGTTCACGAGCTCGATTCTCGGACACAAAGGGGATTATAACGAAGGCGCCCGATGCAAAACACGAGAATGCGTGCGCTAGTTGCTCGGCACGAATAAAGAGGGAAGAGAGTCTCTCTCCTACAAAGGTTCAATCTCCCCAATTCTCTTTGCGTTGGGAACAAAGCGGTCGCGGGGGGGGATGAGGAGCACAATGCGATGGCTGATGCGCGACCTTTCGCCTTTATGTTTCCTCGACAAACAATTTGAGTTCGCCCCAATGCGACGGAGAAATAAAGTTTGGGAAGGAATGGGATTCGGAAATTCGCTAAGTTGCGATGAATTGCCACCAAAGAACCCGATCCGGGACGGCCTGTATTCGAGATAAACTTGCTCGCGTTTGTGAAACAAACGGCGAATGGGGACACGCGTTATTCCAGTAACTGGTGGAAATCCAAAGACTTATTCTCCTCCAAACAATTGACGCGGGATCCCCGGAACATGATTACACTTCATATTTTACGGAGTCATTCACTTGGGCACGAACTTTTGTGATTAGTATTAATTCTTACGGAAAACATAATTCTTCAGAATGATCATAAGATCAATTAATTTATTTATTCTAACTATCAAAAATATGTACCAGGTCAGGTGGTTTTCATTCCTGTGAGAGAGGGAAAAATAAAATACCATGCCTAGTATTCACCCTAGTGGGGAGGAAAACCCTTCAAAGCCACCAGAAGGCATTGGCGTCAGTACAATGATATCACAAAATTTTTAAATTTTAATATACAAAATTTACTGCGATATTAAAATATTTACAATCTACTGCATTATTACACAAATAAAATCGACTGTCTGAGCTTTTGCTTGGTGGTATTCCATGACAACATAAGCAAGCTGACAAGGGAATAATATATTTATAGATTAATACCACAAGAAATGTGGTGTTAATGTATAAATAAATTATTGCCTTTTCAGCTTTTTCTTGTTATTATACAAATATTTTCAAAATCTTCTTTACATTCTGATAATAGAAATACCGTTCAATTAAACATTATTAGTAATAGAATAAATGTTGATTGATATTATGAGATTTCCATCCACGTAATCTCTGGGGTAGTAAAAAATGTTGAAAGTGACGACTTATCACCCCTGCATAAGAGAAATCTAATTTAAACCACGAAGCTTTTCGGCAAGGAGATCATTTCCGGTTTCGGCGATGGTATTCGATACATAATGGGGCTTTATGGCTGTCATTCAAGAGAGAACACGAAAGAGGTAGGAATGGGAAGGAGATAAAACTATTGGCGCATGTATTACTTTGGTAGCAAAGAAGAAATTACAGGGAATCATGGCTGCAGTGAGAGAAGAAGGCATTGGGAAACATCACTTTTGATGTACAAACGAAAGCAAACGTTAATTTTCGATTGGGAGAATAATCATTCTAATATTTCGAGATAAACTTGTAAAAGGCGTCGAAGAATGCTGTAATAACATTCCAATGTGTCAATTACTAACATTACTCGTAAAAATATATTAGCCGCTACTTTTCAACTTTACATTCATCTCTCACAATCAGAAGCAAGGTGATGAATATGTGGCTCAATATTCGATTTTTCCATTGCTTTATAAAAATCCGCGAATAAATGATTGAGCGTCGTAGAAATATCATTATGTGCATACCATCGATTTTTAAATAAACAGCCCCCACCTAAGTAATGTATTACTTCTATTGAAACAGTCCATAATTGAATATGATGAATGATCCTAGTCGCCACTTAATGGAATATCAAAATGAAAGAAATGAAAACACTTTTTAATAATTCCCCCGAATATCCATTATATATAGACGCTTCTCCGGATATACCTATATACACACTCATTCATTCATTCATAGGGCATCAAAAGTCTAAGCATGTTCCACAAGTGCCACTGACTTGAAATTTTTACGACATATTGGCCATATCGTGTAACCTCCAGAAAAAATCCGACTCTGAACCTGAGTGTCATGGGTTCGATTCCAAAAGGCCCCAAAGTCCCGATTTTCTCCATAAGGATATATGGTGAAGATTTTCGAAAATTTTTTGAGGCACTTCCCTGATATGGAGAGAGTTGAAACTAGAGGGATCGCTAAAAGCCGTGCATATCCAACGAAAATCAAAAAGACATCGCCGAATATGGTCCATGGTTCGATGCTAGGTCGGGGCAAAAATCGGCCGTTTAAAATGCATTGTGGCGATTTTTAAGATTTTTTTTGGACCCGTTCCCGAATGCAAGGAAACTTGAAATTCGGCATGGGGTCACATATCATAAATATATTTCATAATCAATTTTCACACATTCGCTGATGGTCTTGGTTCGATCCCAGAGGGCCATTTAAATTCCTCAATGCATTTCTTACGGAGATAACGGAAACACATTTTAGGTACTTCCCGGAACGATATCGACTTCAAACTTTGCATAAATAAAGATCAAGTCAATACTAATAAAACTGTGCATTCACAGCTATCAATGTGTCCTGGGTTCGACACCAGGCCAGGTCTCTAAAATCAGTAACTGATCCGATTTTCAATAATTATTTTGAACCCTTTTCCACCAATATAGAAACTTGAAATTCAGCATGTAGATAGAAATCATAGATACATTTCAAAATCATTTTTTAGATTTCCAAGATCGTCCTTGGTTCGAATCCAGAGAGCCATTTACATTTGTGAAAAGTAAAACGTCTTTTGAGGCAGTTGTAGCCAATATATCTGCTTGAATTCTCACACATAGCTAGAGATGGTGAACTTTTATTGTGCTGCATAGTTAGTGTACCATTAAGACCCGGGTTCGATGCCAGACGATGAAATTTCAGCGAATTTAAAGAATATTTTCAATCCTGTTTTTCTTTTGATTTCCGTCTAGATATGATGCCGACATGAAATTAGTGTTGTCCATCTGCTTGCAGTATGCAAGCAACATTTTACTCGTATATATATAAAGACCCGACCGGTTTCATATAATTCATTGTCATTATCAGGTAAAGGAAAAGGAAGACTACTAAAATGCATTAATTTACCTGATGATGACAATGCATAAGCTGAAACTGGTAATGTTTTTCTCAAATATAATCTCTGGATTTATTACAAGGTGTTTTCATTTTTACAGTTCTACATAGCACTGTACGTAGGAAAACGAATTCAATCGCTAGAGAACAAACGGACAATACTTTTTTATTTTACGTAATTTGGGATACCAAGAAATATATTTCATCAAATGCCAGAGTTTGTTTCAATAACGGAATAAAAGGCTGCATAAAGGGCCTGGAAAGGCGGCATGAGACTTTCGGGCCATAGGGTCGCTAACCTCAGGTTTATTCAATCTTCGTCACAGCCTCGAAAGATGATCACGATTCACCGGCGAAAGTAGAGCACCGGAGAGAGTTTTTGGGGAGATTTTAAGGGGATAAACGGAGGTCGCTATAATTTCAAAAGTGACGCGGAAGATTTATGGTCTGCTCCATTTTCATTTAACTAATCCCAGAGAGCTCTCCTAATGGAAGTGAACTTTTGTTGCAATAAAAACGAAAGCGATTCGAAAGACGTGTCTCTTAAAGGGCAGATTGAAGAAATGACATTTCATGTATAATAATGAAAGGAGAGGACTGAGGAGGAGAAAAGGTCAGCGATAGTGAGGCCAATAAGGAGGAGGAACTCTTAAAAAGGGGATTTCATTGTCACGTTCCCTCTGAAAGGAGAAAGAGAGCACAAATATTTCGTGCCTTCTCCGAATAACCCAAAAAATCATTTTTCCCCGTGGAGAAAAGCAATAAAGATGGGGAAAATAATCGGGAACGATTCCCGGCCAAAGATGGCAAAACACCGGGTGATAAACGAACATTCAGATCGAAGCTGCGGGCGAAGTTAAGCGTAGATTAGCTACTTTTATCCCTCGTATATCCGCATAAGTCCTGCCGTTACAACTCCGTTTCCTGAGCTTTGCTGATAGAAAATATCTCTCCGTGTCCGGCGATATTTTTAAGGGCTTTATCCCCAACATCACACAAACTCTTGCGATAGGAAAATGAATTGGGAGGTGAAAAAGGGAACGGGTCGGAGAAGGTAGTGGGAACGTAGCGGCGTTCCTAGAAAAAACAACTCCTTCAATGGGAGCGCAAAAACGCTTGGTTCGCAGCTCAAAGTGATCGACGGATAAGAGAGAAAAATACGATCTGGAGAGAGAGCAGGAAATCCTAGTGAAGGATATGTCCGATATTGTAAAGGATCGTAACTTGGAGAGAGGCTATTTTTACCGCGCCGTTCTCGTTTCGTATCTTCATTTCACATTTCATACATGAACGTGGTCAAATTATGACAGAACTATTTTATTCTGATAATGGGTGAGAAAATGAGGAGGAATAGCCATTACATTAATGCGATAGGGCGTGAAAAACGGACAGTTACTGCCTCGAAGAGAATGGGAGCGGATCGTCACTCGCATTTATCGTTTTTCTAGTTTTCATATCTTGTAATTTACTTCGTGGGGTCACGTAAAAAACTTTAAAATGGTTTCAACTATATGAATACTGATTATTATTGTTTTAAAATATGTAGTGCATTTAATGACGATAGCAGACTATCTTAAAGTTTTTGTAATATTTATTATATAAGATTAACCGATAATTATTTATCAACCAATTTGTTTATCTTCTACCTTATCATTAGTATAATTATTATAATATACTTTATTGAATTAGAAAGTTTTAACAAAGAAACATGCAGCGGTTTACAACCGATTAGTAGTCAAAATTAATTGGATAGCAAATTTTAGTAATCAATTAGCATTTTTTTCAATTCTGGCATCTTTACGGTCGTATACAAATTACGAAATGCAAATTTTTTCTCCAATTTTCGACGCCCCTTACCCCCACGTAACACCTGACCGGACCCATCCTCCCCCACGCACCAGGACCGCAACGCCTCGACGGACCCCACCCACCCCAAAATTGCGTTACGTAATTTGTGAACGGCCCCTTTCAAGTTACAACGTTAAGTAAAATGTAAACATTGTACAGCATAATTAAACTTGCACTACATGCAATGTTGCATATTACACATAAGATAAAATCCGTTTACTCAACTTATTTAAAATAAGACATGTTGGTTCGATATTTAATTAGTTCATACTTTTGGTAGTATTTCCTATAATTCCATAAATGTTACGAAATATGGCGCGTAGTTATAATGCCTCAGGCAGTTTAAATGGTGACAAACGGAAAACGTACGAGCCAATCGGTACATAAAGGCTTTCACTATTTTTCTAAACTCATGGTTATAGGAAACCACCACAAATGTGTGTCACAAGCGAAGCCATACAATTCAAACGAAAAGAAAATCTCGCTGAGAGAAGTTTAAGAATGCAGAAAAGCTTAGTGACGAGACAATTTCTTACTCTCGGACTTGCAAGGTAAAATTTGTAAATGGTATCAAATAGTTAAACGAGAAGAATATAAAACAATCAAAAAATCATCAAGTATTGCAAACATCCAATAGTGACTTTCCGAGTAATTTAAGGCATTAGAATAACACAATTTCAGCTTAACAAATTTTATGAGGAGACTTGAGCGCTAGGTTTGTGTGATTTTTTTTTCTGCAGCTAGGCCTAGGAAGATTAATGCGGACGTCCGAAGCGTTAGAATAGATCACCGAAATACCACAGAAGAGTGTGAAAAATAACTCTTCCGAGTTTATCAGAGCAGAATGAAGACGCATATTTCACCAGTTTTAAAGATTATGGAGTGTCCCCGAGGAGAACACTTTGAAGAGGGGCATTAACCTCTTGAGATACGAGGGGGTAAATTCTCATGAATACGCTGCAGGGAAGTATTTTTGCAAGATCCATTCAATCGTTCACTCGATAGTTTTTATTTTTGAAATCTCACAAATTTATTTTCACCCAACCAGAGTTGACCCACATTAAGCTTCTAAGGGAAAGAGTGAAAACAAACTCAAAAAATTTTCCTTCTTCACAACAATATCCATTCGCGTATATTCTTGAATACGAAGGAAAACTAAAGTTCCTCTGTCTTTAACCGGATTTCTATTTAATCAACGTTATACAATCTATAAGAGAGTCTATTACGACATAAAACGAAAATTAAGTGAATTAGATATCTTTAGGGTATCTGTTGAAGACAGTAGGCCGCAGTGGCGGAATTTCTCCAACGCCAAAGCCTCAGGTTGAATTCCCGGATTGGATCGGTATTTTCTAGATAGTGAATAGTTATATGAGACCGATTTTCCAGGTAAGAGTTGGTGATAGGATGGACATCCGGTCTTAAAAATATAGCGCCAAATCAAACTTCATCCTCGCCAAATTAGCGATAACCATCAGCTGATCTCATGAGTGATGGAAACAATGCTAAGGTATTCACACTTGGTACTACGACAAGAAACTATTCAGAAGACCGTACTCAACCTACAAAAGGATAACAATAAGATAAAATCGAATAGATAGATCCAATCATAGGGGTAAGAAATCTGGAAGATACATTACAATTTATTTTCTAAATATCAAAGCATATATATTTACCGAATATATTTTATTCCTTCTCTAATATATTCATTAATAACATCCATTACATCGTACATTTTACACAACAGCTTTTTTATAATTTGATGGAAGATTTTAAATAAAAAGGTTAAGAACTTAAAAATAGTAAAAACTACTTCAAATAATAAATGAAATGTGATTTTTATGTAGCTGATTTCTCTTAGAATATATTCACGGGAAAACACATAGGCAACCCGTAACAGTTCCTTATTGACTCACCAAAATAAGGATAGTGTGAAAAGACCATTGGCTCCTATAACCGAAAACAAATCTTTGCTCTCTCGACCCTACATGGGCAGCGTAGGCGCATAATCTATGCGGCGATAGCTGAGCCCATACCGCACCGAGAGAATTAAGGGGAGAGACCATAAAACTCGGCCTTTTTACCCTTTAACATGGGAACACCAAAGCATACGCGTCCTGCACCTCCATTCGTGCAGAGGGAAAGAAAGGCGCACAATGAGAGAAGGGAGATAAGGTCTTCCTCGTGAATAGCCACTCCAAAGTGCGGATGCTGTGGGAGTCGTAGGTATAATGACGGGGGGTAGCGTGAAAGAGGAATGAAAAGATAGATGATTAGGGAGAGGAATAGGGACCCCACGTTATGCGGGAAGGGCGAAATGAGTCGCAATAGACGACTATTAAAAGAGAAAGGAAAAGTCGACGACATTCGCAAAGGGTTTCCGAAAATATTTCTTTTAATGCCGTGGAGGAGCGAGGGGATTAAAGCAGAAGATGGTTTTCCGAGGAAAGACAAACACGGCGCGGCAACTGACAACGGCGCTACGAGTTCGCACCCAAAATAAGACATAACATTTACGATAAAAAAACTTAGGCTTTTTGCTTATTGATCTATTGGATGAGTGAAGTTACTCATATGTATTCATATCGTTTAGTTTTTTCTTCCCAACCGGAGCACATTTTCCTTAATCCCAATGTCAATAGCGGATTAAGTAGAGATTATAACAAGTGTTACGATAATTTTACTGTAATTATTGGGGTACGACACCACATTTATTACTTCAAAACTTAAATTGATTTAATTTAGATCTTATTTTGAGTATATTTAATTTAGATCTTATCTGTGTTGGTGTGGTGGTATCATCACCTGATGATGATGCTATGCATCTGAATCTGGTCATGTGTATATGTATTTAGTAGTTTAGTATAAATTAAAGTTAGTTGTCTACTTTTCCCGTTTTTATCTGTTTTTTTCTGGTTAGCTTCTATTTTTATACACACATATACTTTAAATTTGTTTAATTTTTTGCTTGCTTTTTAATTACCTATAAAACTGTGCCAACACTGTATGTGCATCTTTAAATGAATTACTAAGGACGTAATGCAGAAAACCTACAACTTAGAGAACGATCTTACTCAAGAAAGTCATATTAACTCACTGTTCATACCATTATCTTCAAGAGCTATTGTCTTTCTCCTTTTGTGAGAGCCGCTACACCGAGCACAACTGAGAATGCGGTAACATTCTTACTAAGGATTTCGACTAAGAAATGAAACAATAAACTTTGCATTTTATGCGATGAAATTCGAATGTTTTCTGCATTCAGAGTAAACAATTTACTCGGAAATAGTGAAATTGCTAACTGTGCTACCTTCTTCTTTGTAAGCTGCATAATTAAATTTTACGCAGAAATGAAATTTCTATGGAAAATTCAGCTTTCATTAAATATGAATATTTCTTATAACTGCAATTGCTTACAAAACGAGTGATTTTTATTATTCTATTTGGGCCCCTCCCTATGTTTATTCGATCCAACGAATAATTCCATGCTTTATCTCGACGAAAAACAATTTTAACGAATCGTTCTATTCGTAAATGTCATTTAATACTATACGTAAGTATGTTTTGAAAACTAAAAGCTTAAAAAATAATAAAAAAGTATCTACTACACAATGAATCACTTCCGGCTCTACTTAATAAGCCCTAATGAAATTAGTAAACACTTTCTAATTTCACACAAATTTTGTGGAAATACGTTTTTACTTATTTCATTCTACTATTTTATTATTATTATTATTGTATAAATGCTACAAGTGGACTAGTCTTCCGGTGGTAACACATATACATATATTACATATATTATTATAAATCCCATCTAAATTTTTGAATTACAAAAAAATATATATTGATTCACTGCACATGTACTAGTAAATGTCAAGCTCACTCATCCTTAACAGTTCTACCCAATCTTTTCACAAACTCCCTATGATCTATTAGGAGCCACTTTCCCGGAAACCAATAATAATGCTTCGGCTATCCTAATCACGCGAATTCCAGGGCAAGCAAACGAGCATTCGATTAACACAAATACTGCATAAATCATAAACAATTATATAATATATCAAACTCAGTGCATCTCCACTCGTGATAAATTCCTTGTAATTTTCGACGAATTTAACTGATTTTCTTCTTTATTAATAAGCATTAATTAGTGAAAAATCATAAAGATCTTTAAATGTAAGTTTTATCTGTTTAGTTCTCGGAAAGGGAACCTATAACTGGGAACAGTAGTGCGCGTACATCGGATGGACTTAAACCTAAAATGAGACACGGCAGAGCAATAATGAGGGGGGAAGAAGCGAATGAGAAGTAGAAATTAAGGAAAACGAGGGCCAAGGGAGAGGACGATAAATCAGGCGGAATGAGGGAAGCAAATGGACGCAAAAAGCAGCTTCGGAGGAAGGAATAGAATTGAGAAGGAAGGGAAAATGTTTGGGCGGTGCTTCTGTTGGCGAAAATTTCGCCTAAAAGCAGCGCAATTTTGCTCCTGATTTAGAACTGCGGGTGAGGAGCGGGACGAATAAACCTTAAACTAAAATAGAATTTAATTATTAGGAAATGCCGCCGACAAATATCATATCCTATTCTTGGAAGTATGTAATTCGCGCAAATAATTACTCGGGAATGTTTAAGGTAATTTAAGCGCGTGAGAGCAAAATTGCGGAGGATGGAGAAATTCAATAAAAACAAAAAGGTTTCTGTAATAAGGAGAATCGAGATGAAAATTGATATCTTAATCGATTAGCTTATAAACTTATGCAGAAGTTGATATCTGAATATATTCCCTTTATCTCTCGAATGAGTTATTAAATAATATGTTTACGCATGAAGTCGAAAAGACCCTGGGCAATGTTTACAACATATTCAACGACAGACCGATGCAGATACGTAAACAATGTAATGGAACAACCATAATATGTACAGGAAATAAGGGCTTTGATATAACTCTGCTGTTTACTTCAGGTAAAATGTAACGCATATATTTACGCATTGCAGCAATTATATGAGGAAACCTTTTTATTAATCTAATTGTACGTGATTCATGAATTCATTGAAATTTCACACACAGGAAATGAAATTGTAATAAAATCTAGTATCTGCGAAGAGCTGTTCCGATTAATTCGCAGTAACTTTAACATCCTTTGTGCTCTTTCATATTCTGTAATAACATTCTGAAAACGAATCGCATTGCAATACGGTTTCTGATTAAATTGCCTAAAATGTACGCAGTAGAGGTATTCAAATAGTAAAATGAAATGAATCTCAGGCGAACCAATGAAAGGTGATGAGGATACCGGAACATTACTCGAGAGTTCTCTGTTTGAAAAGGTAATCGCGGATACAATCTATACTGAATCTCACCAAGATATTAAATCCATCAGTACAATGACGAGATTAATCAAGGCAAAGGGAGGAGACATTTTGAGAAGAGATACACGCAAGATGAACCAGCATATGGAAATGAGGAAAATATGCCGCGATCTAGTGGCTTCTCAACGAGTCATTGGCCCACGAGGTTGAAAAGGTATATCTTTCACAAACAAGGACGTCTAATTAACTCCGCTACTTCAAAGACACATGAATACATCCAAATGTAGACGCAAAATAGAGAAACCTTTACGCAAAACATGAATCCGGCAAAACATTACCGGAATAGCTCCGAGAGAAATAAAAATGGAAAAGGCAATTTTACATTAATGCCCGCAATAGCGTCAAGAGGTCCGGTCAACTTCGGGACTCTTTTTTCTCTGTGAGCATATTCCTACTCCTGTAATGACATTCTTCTCAATACCTCCGCAGATAACAAAAATAGAGGGTACTATTTGAAGAGTTGGCGATCCGGGCGATCATTATTATGATTAAAATTTCGACAGTGAGCTGACCATTTAAGAAAGTAAACATATGACGACCGGACCATCTTTGGTAAATACACATGCGGTCGTCCTATCAAAGGTCATCGAGCGGTCATCCTTAGTATCAAGCAATAAATGCGACGGGTAGATATTATCATCACCCCGAAGGCTGTAAGAGATGTGAAGAATAGCACAGCGTAGATGTAGACGGAAGATTACGTAGATGTTCGAGCGACATGATAAGAATGTACCGTTAAAGTAATATAATCGAATATTAGTAATAAAAGAACAGGGTATTTGTAATAAAAACAGTCGAAATATGAATAATTTCCTTGAAAATCGTCTTCGATTCATCACTACGAATTGCAATACAATTCTATGATTGCATATTTATTATTTTATATTTCTACAACTAACAAAGTATTGTAAATGTTGAAACAAACAATAACTAAATGAAATGTTCATTTATTTAGGAGCACTAATAAATATTAGTAGATAAATACAGGTAAAGAGTTATATAGATTTAATAGAGTTCTTTAAGTACAGTAGAATACATATAATCAATTTTAATGGAGCAGTTTATTAATAAGCAGAAACATATCTTTAACGTGAGAATTATTTCTAAATAAAATAAAGCACACCCACAGCCAACACAAAAAATACATATAACCTATTTTAACGGAAATTGTAACATCTTAGTTTACGGATAAAAATCTCTCAATAAAAATACATTTGGGAGTAAATGAAGCAAGTATTAACCTTTATCAGGATAACTGATATCTGTGATCATGAATGCCTCTGAAGCGAGCAAATTCTTTGAATTGAATTTCCCGCCAAAAACACGGCCCCAATACGAACCCAGAAGCGGCAACGTTCCCGTTGTTGTGGACGAAAACGTTGCGTGAGCATAATTACAGGGCTGGCTTACGTCAAAGTGACACGGCAAAGCGACGATTGAAGGGTAAAGGATTCAATAAAGCGCGCTTACACGACAAGGCCTAAAATAGGACAGGCAAAATATATAGTGGAGAAAAGATGAAATTGTCCACAGCGTGGCACCGAAGCAAGAAAGCAAATTATAAAACGTGCTTTATGAAAATATATACGACGGAATCTACCTTGCTGCACGGAACAGAAAATTTTGAATTTAGAAGCACATGAGTATATTGAATAATAAGATGCATTCAAATTTTCACTTCCGTTTATTTTTTGAGTGAATTTTGCAGGAATAGATTCAATGAGTTGCATGTGAGGCGGAAGCAAATAGGAATTGGAAATGAGTGTATAATGAAAAAAGGGGACCAAACATAAAGGATTCTTGTCGAGTAGGAAATGAGTGTTTTACGCTAATTTGAACATGCAGAAAGGGTGTACGGATGCAGAAAGAAATTTATCTTTATTGGCCAGAAGTTTATACATAGCAATCATTCCCAATTAGTAGATATGGAAGGTAGACTTACGAAAAACCAGCAGCTCCTCGGGGGAGCCAATAGTTCAATCAAAAAGTTAACAATTGCTACCACACATAGAATGCCCTACTGGATAATCATTCTTTTTTTTAAATGAGTTATTTCTTATAAGATTCAATCCTTGACCAAAAAAATGTGATGGAAATCTAAAAGAAAATGAAAAAAAGATGAATTTGGATGAATGTGGTGAATAAAATTCTGAAGAAAATGGAAGTTAGTATTCTAAAGAAAGGTAGAGAAATTCTTAAAGAATTGAATAAATAATTCAAGTGCAAGCAAGGATACACAGAAACTAGAATATATATAGAGGAAAGATAAAATTCGACCAAGTTTCTCTCACCAGGCGAACGACAGAAAATATGAGTCAGAAATTCTAGTTAATAAAATCCGCAGGAGAAAGAAAAAAAACTGCTCGTACGTGACTATTTACTCGAGAATCCTCGCGAAGAGCGAAACTATTGTTTCCGCGAAACCGTCTACAACGGTTAAAATCGTGGAAGGGAGACGCACGGGGAAAATAAGAAACCCTCTAGTGAATAAAATTCCCGCGGCTCTGATAGAAGTCGTTCCTTAGGGGGAAATGCACGGCTTAGGAACGCAAATAAGGCGAAAAACGAGCTGCAATATCGCCTCGACCTTTCAGACCCTGCAATAAGGCGCCACGGTCGCATTGGAAAGCCGCGGAGTTGAAACACCGGAGTCGCTTCTTTGCAGCGAAATACCTCCGACAGAAGGCAGAAGAAATGAGGGAGAAATTCCTGTGAAATCGGAAATGCACCTCTGCGAGAAAATGTAGGTTCTCTTGGGCTTTCCATTCCAATTGATAAAACCCATTCCATCCGAAAACGTCGGAATAAATGATTCCTTCCGAGCGGAGCCTTATTTACGCTCGAGTTCGACATAACTCAGCCCTTTCAACTTGTACTAAGCCGATGAGCAGTCTGCTCTCGATCAACCGTGGTAATGAAGGGCTAAATGAGGATGGATAATGAGACACGCGGATGATTCTAAGACATGAGAAAATGAACGATTAGATCGCTGAACTTTGTGTAATTAATCCTACGCTTTATGACAATCGTTATGCTCCTGTCATCGTACAATGCGCATTATAATTAAATGAACGTCATAAACAAACGACTTGAAATAACAAGAGCATGTAGAATAAAATCCGTCGAAGCTTTGACTTAGTGGAAACCCGTACTAGGAAGCGAGGTGAAAAATTCCCACGAAAATATTTGTTACTTAATTTTTAATTTCGTGGAACTTAGGTAGATTTTGCACCATGCGTTAAAATATCTGTAGTTGTATAAGAAAAATATACTGACACAAATTTACGTCATATCTCTGCATGGTAATTCTGATGATTTGGAAGCCAGATAATCAGATTAACTGAATAATTACGATATAATTTCAAAGGGAAATTGCTCGCCGTATAAATAAACAACGAAAAACTTCCGAGGCTTATCTCTCATTCACTAGGAGAGCTTACCAGTCACAGTAGCGCCAATCTCATCTGTTACAAGCTAATGCTTCAATTATCCGACATTCAATCAGTTAATACACATGCAGCGAACACAATGGAGCAGCGCAATTCGAAATATTAAAGAGATATGAATGCCCGAAGGATGCCTCCGTATTTTACGTGCGCCAAGCAATATGAATGTGAATCCAATACTACGGAATATACGTTATTGCCGATAATGTGGGAACGTGAACGAATAAAATATTCAGCCATGGTCATAAATATATAATGTATTTCTAATGCCAATTCAATTTGTTTACGGTGGAACGGCGCACGCTGTAGCGACTTTAGTATAGGGAAATAAAATTGGCAAAAATTATTTTTTTTATTAATAAAAATAAAATTTTTCAGAAAAGAGAAGCATTTATCCCGGAGAGCATAGTATGATTATTGGAGATTAAATACTACCACAATCGAAGGAAAAATAAGATAGTGATACTTTCAAGGAAATTAAAAGTGTATTGCGATTTTTTTCAACCGATGTATTTGAGACCATCTTTCAAGGTACACGATATTTCTCGGTATGAAAAATCTGCTCCACTTCATGCACTTTCCAGCTACATTATTAATTGAAAAATGTAATAGATGAATTCCAAGCTTTCTCGGGAGTATTACTAGTTGCTGATAGATTAAGTTAATCCATTGAACATGCCATTTCCGCGTAGTTAAGGCTTTTCATTCCCTCATAAGTAAGTCCCATCCCATCGATAGGAGAAAGTGAAGAGGAAGAAAGCAATGCGAGCATTTCTCGTGAACGTGAACTCGCGCAGCGGAGAGTTCATCACGAGATGTCATTAATAGGCCACGAGAAAGTCAAAAGGAGCACCGTCGTTCCCTGCCATCACCTCCAAGCTCAAATCCATATTCGACGGATACTCCGTTCGAAAACGAGATGCAAAATAAACAAAAAATGACGAAACGTTGTTCCCTGCTGCAGCTTCCACGGGTCGTTAAGATAGATCGAGACCAAGTGTAGAAGCACTCAACAGGCAGATGGCCCCGGGGGGACCATTTGCACTCCCCCCTTACGACGAGGTGCATTTCACGATGTGTACTTCCTTGTGCTGCCGCCCTTCTTTCCCACCTGAGGCAATTCGGAGCCCATTACGTTCCATCTCCCACGAGTAGCATACGGGAAGGAGAGGTGATTATTCCTCCGGCACGTCTGCCCGTACTCTAGCATTGAGAGAGACAAAAGGTCGAGTCGAGGATGCACGTATGAGAGGATGAGGTAATAGGGTCTAGTGTTTAATGGGGGTCTTCCCTGGACGGCTAATTCCCGGGGAGGGGAATGAAGTGTGGGCGGGAAGAAGGGGAGATAGCGATCGGAATGCGTTTGAAATAATCTTGGAAACTCGGATGACGTGACGGATGGAGATCCAGGCGAAGATCACGGACGTGCTCTCCGAGGATCGTGCTTCGACGGCGTCTATCGTGACTCCATCGCCGGGGCAACTAGTTGCGTCCATCGGTGGCTCGCACTTTGCCTCTCGCTCGTCTTCTGTATTGATATTTCCGGCCTTCGGTGAGCGGAAAACGCTAATATACTATGAGACTGGGAGTCAGAGCTAACGCGGCTTGCTTGCTCGAACGTAATACTACAAAAACAGCACGCTGTGAAACCTGGATAGGACGTCTCGCATCAGCTGTAGTGTTGTGTGCATTCTGTAGAGATCCGTTAATATTTACGAGCAGATAAATCGGTTAAGTTTTATTTGAGAAAGCGTATCAACGGCTTAAATTCCGCTAACACAAGAAGATTACAAGAATGAATGTATTAGATTATACTATCCACAGTTCTTTTCACATACACGCGACGATGGTTCATCATGAGACACGAATCTTCCTGTAACCATCCAGTGTTATAGTAGATTTCCACAAAATTAAGGCCGAAACCAAGCAAGGTGAATATCCCACTCATATTACTAAGCGATAGATGTATAGATAAATAGCATACGAAACCACTAAACTTAGAAATATACTACATCAACCTTCTCATTTAATTCATAAATATTTTTTTTTACGACGAGTAAGTTTTAATTTCGAAGTAAAGGTTTCCGAGTAATTTTTATTCGAGAAGAAGGCAACTTAAAAACTGATATGTTCAGTTATGTTTGAGTACTGTTACCAAAATAATCATATTCTATGTTACTATGAGAATTTGCCTAATCTTATATAAAACCTGGGAAAGAAGAGGGAAAAGAAGTTAATCTCTGAATCCCTAAGTGACAACCATTCATAACCAACAATAGATTTTGTTTGGGATTGTCAATCATAGTTAGAGGTTTATTAGTATGTCAGGCTTAAGAACTGCGGTGATTGACAAGCTGCCATTTACTTGCGAACTTACTGATAAGCCCTGCATCCGCCGAGATGCAGGGGCCCAATTTTTCATCCATATCCTTCACATTGTTAGCTGTGGGAAGGCCACCGTGATGTCGTACAATCTTACGACTGAATAAGTCTTTTCACGCCAGCATTACTTAGGGGGTTATATAGTGCTACAACATTCTCCTCACCGCTGCAATTATTACCACCACTCCTTAACGAGTGCATTCACTGCAAAATACAACCTCATTTGGGCCCACTCACTCTACGCCTTAACAACACGAGCAATGGCTCGAGCGGTCTAATTACGACTCCATTATTTTAAGAGAGAATTCTTTCCGCTAAATAACGACGCCCTACGCACTTTTAGAGCCACTTCATCCATTTCCTACTGCTGCCAATAAGTGGAAGTTTCACGGGACTAACCTTTCACCCCCTCTTTTCAAGATAATTCTATGGAAAGGTAAGAGAAAAGGGCCAACGAAAAAGCTACTCACGTCCGCTTCGGCGTAAATTGCAGCGGAATTTTCTCGTTAAGTCAGCGTCGATTTAGCCTCTTATCTGGGCCTATGAGGAATACCTTTGTTACACTTAAAAACGTGCTCGTTGGCGGAAATTTTTGTTCCGAATCCTTCCGCGGTGGAAAGATTTTTATCGTTAACATAAGGTGTTGGCCGAGAGGCATTCGGCACTTCGAAGGAGTTCATTACGCTACGTAAGAACGGCTCCAAAGTTTTGTCACAAAACAATGAAAACTCTCCGTAAAGAAATGCAATTAGACAGCGTTCTAGCACCCTTCAACATTCGGCTGCCTATTTTCTGAGGATTTCAAGCCTTCCGTTGGAATTCGGAATGATAATGGAAGTGAAAAATGAACCAACGGGAATAGAGAATAAAAGTACACTTTCGAAGCAATTAGATCCAAAAATAAAAAAATGTGAAGATAGTTCGTCCCACAATTAGTTTAATGCTGGAAATAAAGCGGGAATTTTCTATCTCTCCCACAAATCTCATAATTTGTATCATTGTCTCTTCTTCCATACTTCCCATAATTATCTTCTCTCTTAAACTTCTTGATATATTTAACGTAAGATTCCCAAAATTTCGTCCGAAACATTGCCGTACCTGTGCTTATATTTGACACTTTTTGTGGAAAATTTAACATTCAACAATAAAATAAGGACGAATTATTCCCTATTAGCAACTTTATATGCCATCTAAAATTAGAATGATCCTTGTATAGACTCGTATTTTTTTATCATAAATTAAAACACACTTTATGTATGTTATTGTATTGGTGTTCTGATAGGATATGTTATCCGAAAGGTTATACAAGAAATTGAATGAGAAAAAAACGCTGATGAATATTGTCAATCTCAAAAGTGCGCCACGTGCTACATTCAGTTAAGCAGGGAAAAATTGCTGGGACGAAAAACGTTTCAGCGGGTGATTATCTCAAGAGCTGTGTGGGTGTGAGGCTTGCGAAGGATAAGAAGTTGTCCGATAATTAAACACATATATAATAACCACTTAAACTTCTTTCGCAGCTGCCACCCTTGCAAGTCTCCACAGTTTCCTCTAATTTTCCTCATCCTTGGGCGGAAGTTATGATTGCGTGGATATCTTTTTATACAATGTTGCCCACTATTAATAAAAATTTCAAGGTTACGGTTTCATTCTTTATATAGAAAAAAACAACTAATCCTGGTTAACGCCTATGATGACTGATGAACATGATTGAATAATGAATCTATTAAAACTACCCCGGAAAATATAGTGGACACAAAAACGCACGTACAGTTTAGATGGAACAGTGGGCTATTCACGAAGCCTGCTTGTTCGAGAAATGTCCTGAGTATATTTGTACACCAGTTCAGTTAAACTTAGAATTAGGATTCGAGCAAAGGATAGCCGACATCGGAGATGGATTCTGGTTAAAATCCTAGCTTGTGGAAAAATGGCGCAAGCCACCTTGAGATGTAAGTGTGGTACAGCTGTGATTAAAGAGATCCGTCCAAAGTGTGGATAAAGTGGCCGGTGTGGATGGACCGAGGCCTTTACTGTTAACTGGTAACGCTGCGTTGGCGGAGGACTCGATTCAGAGAGGAGACCTGCCCTATCATCACTTACAACGAACGGTAGTATAAATGGTTTGCTGGATGAAATAATGCAAAAATCTCGCTTTTCCCAGACTCCGATTGGTACAAACTGGAAACTGGAAATCTCCGCAGGATTCGAGCCTTTTTCAGTCACAAGTCCATTCCGCGTCAACGGAACGCGAAAACGACCACTAGGGATCGACGCAAAGGAAAAGACAGGGGAGCCGAGGAAATTGCCAGCGGTCATATTTATGCCCTCCGCTGCGGGAGTCGAAAAAATACGGCCAGTGCAGCGAACCAAAAAGCCCAAGGCAGGGGCATAAAGTATACAATCCTCGCCATAACGAGTTTGTGTCGCGAGAGAGAGAGAGAGGTGCATGCGAAAATGCGAACATCGGCCCGAAATGCCGAGTCCGCCGGATTATCTCGATAGAGCATAAGGGATATGACTGACGCACGGTTAAACCGTAAAACCAAACGTTTCTGATGGCAACGTGTTTGTTTGTCCGCAGCGCTCTCGTTCAAACGAGATAAATGCGGGAATCCGACGGAGTACAGATGCGAGACTTGTTTCTAAGCAACGGCGCTGCAAACCGTGCGGCGTAATTAGAGGGACCAAAAGAGCAAAGGTCCACGGAAATCACACTTCGGTGAGCGATGGAGAAATTCCGCCCCGAGGGATGCTGCGAGTGAAGTCTGAATAATCGACAGGGGGGATATTTGAATACGCATCGTTCGATTTTCAAATATTTTTAATACAATCAAAACATGAATTGTTTTAATTACTTAAAAATACTTTTTTTAGACTTTTGATGCGAAGTGTTACACACGTGGAGCGACTCAATAAGAGGGCAAGAATTCCTTACGTATTCCTTTAATGTTCCCGCAAGTAGCATTTTCTCGGTGAATTACTTTGGGTTAAACGTTAATTGTTTCAATAACGGCTAAAGGTAAATAATTAGAAATTTATTATCACTTGGATTTATTTTTGTGGATTTTCAGGGTTAGACTCGTCGCATAGTAAAAGAATGAGGTATAAATTTTATACTCGTCGTGTGGTAGCAGAATAGGGTATGAATTCCTTATACCAGTGGTTCCCAACCGGTGGGGCGCGGAAGGGTTACAGTTGGGCCGCGTCTCCATCCTAAAACTATTAGAAACCATATAATAACCACTTCTAAACGATTTTTTGGACGAGAATAACACATAACGCACAAAAACAAATCAGGTGTTTTACTCCGCCATGGACCGATGCACCATGGAGGTATTCCGATAAGGAAAGGTGGGTCGCCCGCTGAAAAAGGTTGGGAGCCACTGCCTTATACAATACATCAATACTCTGATAGGTGTTTTTGGTAATTTAGTATTTCCCGATGTTGTACATTCAGTGCATCAATGTGAAAGGAGCTTTCACACACACAATATTATCTGTTCCCGAGCCAAAAATGTCTCTTAAAGCTCTCTGATCAAATATAAATCGGTCGATGATTATTTTCTAAATAAAAATTTTCAAACAAAAAGTATCTTAGCCTTATTCTCATCACTCCTGAGATCGGATGATGATTTTTGATCATTGTTAATGATGATAAAGTGTGAGTTGGTACTAATTTTTAAAGCCCGATGGCCTTCCTGTTGCCAACCATTATCGGGAAATATTTCCCAACTGGAATCGAATCCAGGACCGCTTTTGCCGTTCGCGTTGTCTACTCGGCTATCCAGGAGCCATCTTTTTTAAAACATGAATAATATAAATACGAACTTTCTAGAAAATTAAATGTAATGCAGAAAAAATACCTTATTCAAGAAAACAAATGTATCGCAATAAATATAAGGATTTCACTTAAAATAGACTTCGGACGAAAGCTTACACGTGGTACATTGATCACGCATGATCATTTCCATAAAAGATAAATAATAGAATACATCAGAAATTAAGATACGCCTTGATTTGCAGGATATGACGGAGTTTATGAGAAAATATATCAATCGCCTCGACTTGGTGGTAGGTCTCCATTAACTGTAGTCTTTAGTTATGACACTGGCAAAGGCGTGCCTCACTATACCTAGAAGACGTCACTAAGTTATTACAGTAATGAGATGTTTCATACACCTTTCACATCAGACAATGGTGTATCATTAATTGGGAAATTCGAATTGCCTAGCATATCCTGGATCATTGATTAGCTCAACAATCTGTAACGTCTTCCCTAATAGGAGCCTCATTTCTTATTGAAGCGTAGGCACCCACGCCCTATCCCAGAAGGCAGGGAGGGGCTCAAGGTCGAAAGGGCCCTAATATGCCATAAATTATATCTCTGCCATCATTAGTTGTTAGAGGCTTACAATCCCGCTGCATTGCTATCGAAATTATCAGGATACAAAACTGAAAATTTGTAATTAAATTTGCCTTTGACCGATCAACTGTTATTTTTTGAATGATCTGCTGTGAACGAGGTCTGTAGTTCATTAACTGAGTATTCTACCTTACGGAAAGTTCATAAAATTTTCTCCGATGTCCTTTTCTTTATTCTTCTTTGTCTAGTTTCACTTTGTATTCTACTTACAACGAATGGCAATACTTTTCCTAGAAGAATGCTACAACAAAACCTTTAGTATTACTCTAATGATTTAGGGCATAAGAGGAGATTATTTAGAAGATAGAAGGTTTAAACAAAGACTTTATATACTTATTGAACTCAGAATCAGAAAAAGTACATTCTCTGAGTATATCACGTCCTCTCTGTGATATATATATAGACACTATGAGGAAGATAAAGGTAATAGATGCTAGAATGAGTCGCTAAAAAAGTTAATTTCCTTTTATAACGACATGCGAAACTAACTGACTGGAGAAGAAAAATCATGGTTTATGCATCCCCTCTGCCAAACCTCGAAAGGTTACAGGGTAAATATGTAGATGCTCATATCATTCAACAATGGCCTTCCACATGTATTTTCTCAAGCATTAAACCTAATATTTCTTTCTTCGGTAAACCCTCTTCTCTCATAATCTGAAGTACTCTTATCTTATCAAGCACCTCGAATACCTTTATTCCTACCTTTCTTAAGGCCCACCTTTCATACTCTCACAGCAATACGTACGCGTGGATAAATGTAAATAAGCTCACACACATGCGTAAAAATCTCTCTCATTTCTATATCCAGGTGTAATTGTGAGCATGAGATATGGAACACGTTATCTGACCGCTCTAACTCCTTTGTTCTTTATCGAAAACTCCCCCGTGGAACTCCAGCATCCCCCGAACGCCATGCATCTTCCTGACACCTTCGGTATCTTTGGCGAGAGATATGTCTGCCCCTTGCTGATCTTTTTTCCAACTTCCACAATTCGCATTCCCCGATCTCCTTCTTTTCTATCTCCATCCATCGCCTTTTTATGTACGGCCTCTGGAGCTTATTTCATTCCCAACTCGCGACACCGGTTATGTGTGACCATCAGATAAGAAGGCGATGGAATGCTTCATTGCAACGCTTCGAAAAACTTTACAATCCTTCGCTCGTAAGATTTGTGTTGAAATTCGGGCGGTCTTATCAAACTACTGGATCTTTTCGGAGATTTGGAAATGTTCGTACGCGAAGAATAACAGCAACTTTTACGTTGACAGGGATGAGAAGGGCGAAGTTCAGACTGCTCGAAGGATGTGGTGCTACAATCGGAAAATGATGACACGTCTTGTTTTTTGTTTGAAAATCGCGAGATTTTTGCGCAGATGCTTTTTTATGCATGTAAACTTCTACCTCTTCCTTATTGCTTTTGATCTATCCCTACACTAATCTCTTGGAAAATTCGTTATCTCAATCGCATATATTTAAATGTAAGCTCCACACCTAACGGCGCTCATAAAACTTCCATTTGTATGCTGCATGTTTGAACGCAACAGAATCCCATTGCGTGCAAGAATGCAAGATTCGCTTTCAAAAGAGTAGAAGAAAGGAAACAATTATTTCAAGATAGAATATGATAGTTAAAATTGTTATGAATGGCTATTTATACTGGCAAAAACTGCTTCTTTTCGAATGTGCAAATGGCAAAAGATAAACTTTAAAGAACTGCAGTGATTGTGCAGTCAGTCAATCTAGAAAATTGAGAATTAGGAGACTAAAATACAGTTCGAGATCTACAGTTAGAAAGAAAAAAAATATCCTGGACTGCTATACATGACTAATAGTTTTCACATAAAATTCCAGATTACATATTTGCTTGAAATATTAACACAATCTTAGTGAATTTGGATGCAGATGATTAAATAAATACGGCACGGAAACGGAACTTTTTTATGCTTATTATTCTCATGAATAATAAGCTTGGAGAATAATTAAAAATAGATTATTCAATCATCTTAAGGAACCATGGGAGAAAGACATGAAACCTCGTAAATCTTTTCCAAGGTATTCAGAAATACTTAATTTTACTTATTGTAATATATGACAAATTCCCTAAACTATATTTCTTATAGTTATTATAATGATTATATTATAATGATCCTATGAAGAAAATTCATACGATAGTTATACCATTTTGAAGATAATTTGAACCCGATTTTTTTATTAAATCCCTACCTCAAACAATGCGCAAAGATTTCAGACCTTTTCATCCTCAATTTTTCAATAAACACAGACCAATCATCATAGTTTCCTCAGCAATAAAATAACTAGTCCGACAACAGATTTATAAGTTCCGTGTAGCAAAAATCCCGACGATAGAAAGACACTGGGTATAAATCCAAGGGCTCTCTTTAATAGAAAAGTCCTTCCGATTAATCCTCGGTGAGAGAATAATCCGAAAGCCGATCTGCAGCACACCTTGGAGTGATTCCGCCGGGAAAAATGGATTCGCATTACTCTGCGACCCTTTTTTTCGCTTCCGATACAAAAGAGAGTGATATTAAAAGAGAGAGGGCAGGTGAAAGATGCGCTCATATCGATAGGAATAATGGATTGGGGGAAGAGGGGCTTTAATGCCACAAAGGGAGAGGGGAAGGGAACGAAAAAAGGGTAACGGCCAAAGGACAAGTCGAGAAAGGGGCGGAGAATATATAGTACAGAGGATAATTCGGAATCGAGTGATTCATGGTTTGAAATGTTCGAGGAAAATTTTTGCGCTGCACAGATTTTCCTCGCATGCATAAACTGCGTAACGGGAAAATGTTTTGGTTGAAATTATGGGTTGAAATAAAGAGCGTTAGAAATCGCTCTACTATCTACTCAAAAGACAAAGAGCGAGGAGTATTAAATAGTCGTATCCGCAAACTGAAATGTCGAGGTGGAATATATTTGGTATGATCAGCCATGGTTTAACTACGAAAAAAATTCATCTTTAAGCTAGCCTCAGAATAAGTTATTACAATAGCGATTTAGAAGTGTTTTGGTTAGCTAACTAAACTACTTTTATCGATATTTAAACCATCGTTATTTTTCAATTTTTCTATTCTTTAATCTTAAATTAGACGATTTTCAACATCATTAACAGAAAAAAATATTTAGTCAGCTAAATCGATGTTGGAAATCACCAAATTAAAGATCAAAGAATTTAAAAATAGCGACATGATTGTAATAGTAACCTTGTATTATTAAGAATCTTTCATTATTGCTTATCTTTAGTTTTCAAGGGTTACGATTCCTCGTGCAAAATTAAACCTCTTTACGTTCATCAATTAATTTTAAGGAAGAACGTAAAGAGGAAATATAACCACGATAATGATAGTCTTGACCACATCATTTAATGACATTTAAACAGATTGAGATGATTCATTTCTTAAACTGGGAACGCATTCCTCCCTCAGAATATTCCACGACAAAATCCGGCATTGACATTGGACGAAAAGATGCTCGATTACCTCACATTTTGAGCAAACTAAACAAAACCATGTTGTTTACTCAGGCCTACGGACAGCGATTGCCCAAATAAGTATACCCTGGTATTTGAGCGCGTTCTTTCCATATCAGTAGCGTCTCGATTGGGGTGCGTCTTATGTTCCAGAAAATAGGGTAGTTTATCTGACGAAGGAGGAAAACCGATGGGGAACGAAACAGAGAAAGAAGAATGGTCAGGTGAAGAAGAAACGAGAGGGAAGAATTGTGGAGGGGGAAAAGAATTCCTCCCCCGAGAACACGAGAGAAAAGGGACGGCTAGGATTCTTAAACCGGAGAAATGATCTTTCCCTCTCCATGCCCAATTCTGAATTCCATAAAGAAGGATTGGCAGTCTGGCGAGAACTTCATTCTTAGAGAGGCAAAAGGGGTGGGAGAACTATAAAAAACAGAGAAGCTGCAGGAGGGATTGGGGAGGAGCCGATATCAAAAGTTTGTTTGAATTGCCTGCAGGGCTGAGGAATGGAGAAAGGGATGTCGAGGGGCCGCTGGATTTGAGAGACTTAAAGAAACAGGAGCTGCACAAGGCGCCGGAGGGCGTGCTTTCATCTGCTTAGGGCGCGCATGAAAATCAATCGAAGGCCGACTCAAAGACACATACCCGTGAAGCTGGAAGTAGTGAATGTTTAGAGACCGTTCTAATTTTCAAAGTGGAAGATGCGCTGTACAACGCTTTACGACTCGACCCATCCCGTTTAAACTGCAGGTTTCACGCATAGGAGTTTTGCTCGGCGAAAAAATGCGAGTGATTCCCAGACGTAAATACCCTACGGAGCGATGCCTTGATTGCTTATACAGTAGGAGCGATTTTGTTTATACATGCGGGCCTATAGCTTACATTCAATCCCCTATCAGGATTAGGTAGAGGATTGATTTACTCGGAATACCCTTCCATACCTTCGTATCCTGAGATATCTCTTTCGCTTCAGACTCATCCAAACATTTCCCTTTCACTCCTGTAACACTACACTAAGGCTGCACGATCCCTCACTTTTCACGATCAGTAGGGATACCCTCTACCACGTGTTATCGACTCACATTAATACGTGCGCACAGAATCTAACTAAAATATTAAATATTAACTAAATAATATTATATAATGTAAACGTTTAGTATAATAGACGTAAATTTTTACATAGTTATAGATGTAACTGTTATATTTACATCGAAATATATACAGCAATAAATGTGTGGATGTGAATCATTGTTTTTTTTTGTTTTTTCAAGAAAGAAAAGCAAGACAGAGCAGAACGAATCTTGAATCTCAAAACAGAAATTCCTTAGGAAAAGCAATAAAAAGAGACCTCTAAAACTATCCAAATATGTTTATCTTTCTCCTAGTTTCAACAATTGTTTACCAAGCGACAAGAATGAATAATAAAGTACATTAAATATCATTGTTAGATTAATAATTCTCAGTTATTTACAATATTATGTCTATGTTAATTAAAATAATTGTGACTGGTATTACTAAGACACAAAATATCAATTAACGACTTCTAACCCTTTTATGAGGTTTAAATATTTTAATTATGACAAAAATAACGAATTACGCGAAGCCGTTGCTATTTTATTACTAAACAACAGAGTCCTACCGCTAAGCACAGGCCAAGTTCTTCGACTAAGTCTGTATATGTCTTCTATTAGTTTTACTTTTAATTAAAAGTGCTAGGATAATTTAGGTCACTATCGACGTGCAATCCCATCGCTAATCAAACCAGGGTTCGCTTTCTCCAGAGCCGAACGCGCTGTCCTCTTCACTATCCGGGATTTAAAATTCCTTTTTCGGATAAAAATTCCCAGTAGAAGGCAAAGAAATCTTGATCTTCCTCCGAACAGCATGAGAAAAGAATAACAAATAACACTAGACCCCCTATGACTTCCTCAATAACAGGGATGCGACTCGTGAGAAAGAGCGTAAGCTACCACCACGGAAAAGGTCGGTCCAGAAAGCGGAAGTGACTAACCCAACCTTTCCCCACGAAGCAGTGGGAGATTCCCCGGCTCCAGATTGGCTGCCTCGCACACGTGAACGCATCCTCTCGCCCTGGGGCTCCAGAGGAGATCTGAGGCGGTCATGAGATATGCGGGGGAAGCGTGCCTCCGGGGCATCCACGTATTAAGTTTTATTTCCATAGACAAGCATCCCCCTAAATAATACTCTTTGGAATGATAGTTATTACCATATTACACGCTACCGTTACCCCGCGGCGCTTCGTATCTCCATGCAGAGGGCGCGTAGATGTGCTAATCGGAGGGCTGTTGAGGGTCGAGGGCAAAGAAGCCAAGGGTGGGAAGCCAAATGAAGCGTTGCTGCTTTTGATTCCCGCTCTATCTCTAAGTTTCAAAGGATGTGCAGATGGGTTTAAAATAGATTTTTTGAAATGCGCTGATCGTAACGAAAGGGAATTGTGGCGCCCAATCAACATTTAGGAGCCTGTAAAGTGTGGATTAAAGGTCTATATGAGCTACAGCAGAACCAAAAGATTTTTGGACTCTGTACGAGCTTCAGACATTAGTCTGCTATCAGTATGGAAATCAAGTCGGGCTCTTATTAAACGGATCGGACCGGACTCGGGTCATATATTCCCCCTTTGAGAATCAAAATTGGAGAATCAATCTGGATAGACCCCTAAGAGAACCAACTAAAAAACTAGCTAAAACCCACTATATAAATCGAGATAAAATATTAACCACGTACACCGAGGGAGTTATTTAGTATTACAGTAACTTTTTCCCTATTTGAAAAACAGCCGTGTTCCCCATCTAATTTGAGCTACTACATAATTTCGTTAAACGCTACCGTTTCTTCCGGCTAATTTCTTAGACCAAATGCATAGCTTACATACGTTTATCAGATAAATATTCACCCTAAATGAATAACAATATACATTAAAAATTAAGACATAATCTAAGCCTAAATTTGCCTCTCTCCATCCTCCATTCCAAACTTGGATAAGATGTACAATTCTTTACTTTTCTGGCACTATTACCCTAATGATGCTATTGTTTCCGAAACTGGTCGTCCAAATAATAAAATAAAGGGAAAATTACAACTTTATTCTTGATTCGTCGGATCAAATACTTCCACGGCGTCTATTACAACAAAGTTTCACAAATATTCCTGTTTTTCCTATTCTAATTTTTACCCTCGTTTTAAACTTTGAATTTCCACACAATGTGAATACCCCGAAAAATAATAATAGTAATATTTTATTTGTCAAAACAAAATCCATAGAAATTTGTTATTCTTCACTCCTTTTTAATTTGTACACTCGAATATCTATCTTTGCTGATAAGGAATTATTCAATTGTGAAATCGATAAAGAGAAGAAACCGCTATTATAAGATATGTAGAGAGAATATATGAAAAATCAGAACAATTACAGTATATAATAGAAATACTTGAATACCTTACTCATTTCAAACTATATGGTAAGTGCACATAACAAAGAAGTTCTTAAAGTTTGTATAAATTGAGAATTTAAGGAAAGAGAAGTCCCTTGAGAAGTCAAGAAGAGGAGTCGTAAAGTGCAATGACTGCGTAGAGGCAAAGAAAAGCCTACGCATCGCTCGTGCATTGTGAATGGGAGACAATTTGGCGTCGCTGAGAAATTGGAGAGACGTTTTCGGAGGCGAGAGAGACGACGGTTCTTATTCTGGACGGGAGACGGAATTGATCCGTATTAACAATCCTCTTCGTATTCTACACTATATCCGAATGCACACTTTCTTACGGGGCAATGTTCCTTGGAAAAAGGAGAGACGTCTCAATCAAATTTTTCACGAATAGTTTTATTCAAATAGAGGTGAAACAAAAGTATGCAATAGAAAAATTTCCAGGAAATCCAAGCACCAAATATTCTTGGATATCTAGTGGAGGAATATATACTAAACTACAAAGAATTTACCTACGTTAAGAACCCCGAGAATCTAACCCGAGAGAAATTTATTTATTTTCAACTTATAACGATGCTTATAAATGGAACATGAGTTAAATACAATTAGTGACTTTTTCAACATAAGCATTTCTCTTCCTGATTCTCCTATCAGCATTCCAGACCCATCTTAGCCGTTCTTAGTACCTCATAACTTTGCGCTTAGGAGTACTGTGGTAACTGACGAAAGTATCCGTTTCAAGCATGAAGGCCGATTTAAAGCTACTAAAATCAGTTCTAGGATATAATAATAATAACGTCTTCGTTGGGCGAAATTGGGACTAAAAAGTCCAATCTTCCATTTATATATTGGAAATAGTGGGCAGAGATGAAATTTGGAGACTTAATCTCCGAAAAATGCTTACTACTGACATTAATATGTCAAGACAGGACTTCGTGGAACACCATAACAGCTGGTAAATTTAACTAAACTTAGTATAGATGTAGTAGTAGTATTGCTAAAAGTGCTTCGACTGTTTAGGTCATTTCGCACATTGGCACCCACTGGGATTCGAGCCCGGGACCGCTTTCACCAAAGGCAAACGCGCTGTCCACATGACTATCCGGGAGCCTTTAGTATAAATGGTTATTACTTACTACGTACATACATAGTTATATCTTGTGTGACGATAACTGAGTTATTTCTTAAGAAACTTATAAGGTTTAGTTTTCTTTATCTACTCTAAAAGATTTAATCATATAAACACTGATATCCATAAATATATTGCCGATTTCCCAACTTTCAGACAATATTTTATAAAGGATATACCTAAATAATGGAAAGGTTAACATGGACGATTTTTTAAATGTAAACGAAATCGCTAAATTGTTAATTAAGACATGACGAAATTACGCAGCACAGCAGGGTTCACGGGCACGCAGGGTTCACGGGTACAGCGGCAGAGAATCTCTGGGGTAAACGTTTCCTGGCTTCCTGACGGCAAGATCCGTTCACCCCAAATCTCCTCTTCTTTAAAACAAAAAAGGGGGAGTGATCACTCCCATATCCGCGCAGCTTACGACGAGAGCACCTGAAATCAGAGCCTTAAAAATGGGAAACCACTCGGTTCGGATGCAAGTCCTCTAGGAGACTCTTTGGGTCGCAATCAACGGGGGCTGAGTGGATAACTCTTGAGCTGTGAATCGGTTTACAGAGGTCCTCGACGGCGCCTATTTATGCATGAGGTGCAACCGCACCTTTAAGCCGCTCCTCGCCAGCACTCCCCCGGAAAATTGATCCACGGCGCACTCATTGTCCACGTTAGAACATATTTGCTATTGAAGGAGACGCACCTTCGAGGAACTCAATTTAGAATGGGGTATTATGCATACGGGGCTACTGGGAATCGCCGGTTTTTATCTAGTCTTCGTCCCTATTATTATAAGGTAGAGAAAAGGGTTTGAGGGGTGGAGAAAATTCTCCTCAACCGTTCCCAAAAATTTCAATGTTCTCTTCGTCTCGGATTCCGGGAAAAGTTTCTCGAGAAATGTAGAAGAAGAAATCCTTTTCGAAGAACGAAATGTGATGTTCCACTTCAGCAGTAATTTATCAGATCCTAGAAATACCGTTTAGTTCCGAAAAAAAAAATAGATTTTGGCATCAAAATTAAACCTTTAATAATACCGAAAGAATTCATCCCCTTATCGTTTCTCTACGTTGAACTCGTTAGATGGAGCCTATGAGTGGCCATCAGCAATATTCACCTCGAATTAATTGCCTTTCTCACTTACTAACGTTAGGATCGACCTAAGTACATGGTTACTCCCTCCATATATACTGTTATTACCAAGAGTAGCAAGTATAAGTACAAACGTGAATTATTGCATGATATAGTACAGAAAAATATTGACACGTATTCATCAAAATACCGGTCATGTATCATATATTTAATTAGAAAGTTTATACCCAAACAGTTTTATAATGGGGGCATTTTCTAATCCGTATCTTGAAATAATCCTAGTGCCTTCTTCGAAAATCGCCCCATTTGCTACTTTTGGAGGTAAATATTACGAACACCGTTGTAATAAATAAAAAATATACATATATAATTAACAATAAAGTAATTTAAAAGTATAATTGCCCCAAGCAATCATCGAAATTATTCGACTGTAATAAATTCTTTGAGAATACTATAATCATTATTTTCAAATATATTGAATTCTTTAATTTAATCCCTATTATTTTCTGAAGCCCTAGACTGAAATGTACCGCACAACTAAAGCAGTAGCAGGCATAACCTTTTATTTCCAATCGCTTTCAATGCATCGTTAATAGTCGCAGAAATAGGACATTTCAAAGATTAAAAATTGCCCCTCCTTCCTCGACCCATCGATTGTGTGCTCGCGCTTAAAAACGCCTTAATTTACGGCGAATGACGCCGATGGAAATAGCTGCCGTGATTAAGGATGGACGTAGAGGAAAGGATTTCAGTCCCGTGTTCCGCATTACGACTTGGGGCATCCACATATATTTTCCTTACTTTTACATCTGAATCATTACCCCGTTCGATTGCAAAGGAATCCGAGCATTTCGCGGATGTTTTCATTCCCGTCCTGTTTTATAGCTGCACAAAAACCATTTCCCATACAGCACACTCCCAAAGCATCCGATCCGGTCGCGAGCGGGTTGCGGTATCGAAAACATTAGTCGAGCTGTTCTGTGAGACCGCAAATTATACTGATTCCGGCCGATCCCTTAATCCGCCATATAAAGTTCTGTCGCAGAGATTAAACCTCCCATCGCTTTTTATCGAACGGCATTTCATGGGCGAAACATCGGCCTTTCCTACATTCCGGCGAAAAGAATCGCCTCGTAAACCTCTTAAAAGGAATTTCCGTGGAAACTCTGCGCAATTGAATCGGGAGAAATCTCCGAAAGACGAGTGGCACCCGTCAATGAAAACGAGTGACGGATGGCTCGATATAAGTTGAGAACTTTCGGAGATACCGTTCGAGAAATGTGTCCGCAAACAAGCGTCCGGGCGCAGTTTTCGGGTGGATTAAGTGAATGCTCCCACTGCTTTATTTCGTGAATAGGGCGTATATTTCCGCGGAGGACAGCTGCTCTTAACAACTTATCATCGGGCAACTGACGGTTTTTGGCGATATTTTAGAGTTATCAGCTTGTTTGTTCCACAGGAATCAAGAAATGGGAAACATTTTCGTGTGAATTATCGTTGAAACAGGCCGTATCCGATTCGTAAAAAGAAAACGATCCTTTGAAACGATTTACTGTGAAATTTGAAGAGATACGACTGCACACGTCCTAAAAGAAGTTATCTTTAAGCACCAGATTTCCAGTCCGAATTCCGCAATATTTTCAATTGTTATTGAGTTTCTGGAAATCGAACTCTTTTTTTTGTTCCTTTTCTCAAAATTTGGCATTTCTTTTATCGCCCAAATTCCTACCGTTTAACTGTTTCTTCTCGCCAACCTAATTAGTTACCAACTATCTTACGCTTAACGTTCATAATGAAACAGCGTGTAGTATTCTGATTTTACTTTTATCTTTTACTACACAAATTATTTTAGCTGAATAAGTTGAACATTACAAAAATCTTAAAAAGTAAATAAATTTATTTATATATAAATATATAATTTAAATATTTTACTAGCTGCGCACAAGCAGATATCACTAATTAACTCAAAGGATCAATCACACAATCGTATCCAATCTCCAAACTACTTAAGCATTCACTTTCATAGAATCTCTTAGGTTTTTTACATCCACAATTCTTCTAATTTTTTCTACTTCTTATTTTATAATTAATGACGATGGGTTTGATGGAAAAAGAGACTTTTAAGTCTCAATTTCGCAAAAATAAAGACGATTTATTATTATTATTATATGCACTATGTATACTATTAGATCGGACTGTTTTTTGTGAATAATTTCTGTTCTTTCTCTAGTGTAAAATTTGGGTAACCATCGCGATTTCAAGGTAAAATAATTCACTGAAATATTGATTTTGTATGATTCATACGAAAATTCATGTCAAAATTATTCATTATTCATAAGAATCATAAATGAGAACCGAACGAATCAAGTTTCCGACATAGATACTTGTCCGTGAATCGAAGTACGTAATTCATTCTGGTTTGGTTATCACCCCGACAAAATACAGTGTTGTTTTTGTTTGGTTCCGATTTGATGACCCACTTTGAAAACGTAAATTACACTGCAAAAATGAACTAGTCGCATTGATTTCAGAAATCACAACTCTTTACGATGATATTTTATAACAGCACGCACGATCGCAGACGCATTTGTGGTTCGGAGTTGTCCATTGCTGGGAACGTCCATGATTTTCGTTCTTTTGCATTACATATCAACATTTAAGTGTATATCATTAACACAGTCTGTCCATTTCTCCCTTGCGGATCTGGTGAAGGACCCTTAAGCATAGATCCTCCTTTCGTCGGTGCTGAGGTTCTCGTCCTCGTCAATTAAATAAAAATAAACGAGCTTCGCCTCAACTAAATAAAGGGACCACATTCTGGCATCGGCGGTGAATTGCTGAGGGTGCTATTCTTACCCTGAAGTCGCGGGTTCGAATTCCGTTGCCATAGAAGGTGGTAGGGTTTTAGAAATAGTTAAAAATAGTTTGCAATTAGGGATAACTTCCCACCATTAATTAAAATTCCCACCAAAACGTATTTCAGATCGAGATGAAACTTATAGCGCATTCTCATTTTCATTTCAATAGATCGTAGACATAAACTTCGTACATTTTCCCGAAATACCGGGCGAGTGGTAAGCGTGCTCGCACAGTATCGCTCCAACCCCTCGGTCCCGGGTTCGAATCCCGGCTAGTCGGAATTTTTCGATTATGGAATGGTATAACCACTGTAAAAGTCCAGAAAATAAATATTTGTGGGGTATATGAATTAAATTAAAAAATTACCTAAAAATATTGGTTTCTGATAACCATGATTCATGGCCTTAATGGATTCCTACTTGTTTTCTAATCTATTCGAAATTTCAAAAACGGTTTTACAAAATACTGGCATCTAATATGACGAATAAAAATTTTATTCACCTCGGGATGAAAGTTATTCAACCCTGTGGAAATGGGTGTAGTTGAGATTTAAAGGGTCAGATTTTTAACCAATAAGCTTCTACACAAAGTTGTAAATCTTTCAGAAAAATATAAACGGAAAATTTATCATCGCATTAATAAAGAAGAGATGTTATCGTGCGGCTTAATCTCTCAATCGAAATTATAACCAACAAACGAAGGCGATTTTTTTCGATGCACATCAGATCACATCCGATTTACGATGGAAAAAGACGAAATGACGCGATAAACTAAACACAACTTGAATGAGATTGGACGAGTTGGATGCGAATCGGAAAAAAGTGAAGAGCGTAATTCAGGAGAGCGAAGATAAATTCGCAGGTGAAAGCTGAAATACTATCCGCGCACCGAAAAAAATCGAATGCATCCCAATAGCGACAGCTTAACAGCATTAATGGACTAATTAACTTATTTTGAAAGGGATTCCAAGTAAACTTCTCTCGGACAAAGTACTTTAGGTCTCGAAGTATGCATTAAACTTCATAGATGAATAAATAGACCTGCATGCATATTCGTAAGCGAGGTGCAATATCGTAATTGATTCTTTGTCGACAAAAACATAGATGCTCTCGATGGGGATCTTTTCCGAATTAAAATTGTTAATACAAGAAAAATATTTTCAATAAATTCATCGCAAGCGATTCAAACGATTATGTTCAATTGCTCTCCATTCCAGCAGAAAATTGCAGCTTATTAAGCTAGGACGCTGAAATTAGACTGAGTAATAGTTATGAAATTAAATAAGGTGAGCTGAAGGCCATTGATTGTTCGTACCATAGTTGATGTGATTACACTCTCTGCAACACACTACCAACGGCTCTCACGTTGCATAAATACATGCGCTAAACCATTACCAAACTATAACTAACCAGAATTATCATAAATACATTTTAGGATAGTAATGATCATCAGTTCAACTGAATGAATGTTAGTTTTCCTCTTATAAGAGATCCTAGGGTTACTCTTCTGCATTAATAAAATTTCGTGCCTTCCCGTCATGCATCCGACACAGTTCCTGACCATCTTCAGTCAATTTTACTTTTCTTAGGACTACCGCTGTTGTTTCCCCGTTTCGAAGTTTATCGTAAGTCCGTTCTTGGCAAACATACTAACGGGCATGGGTCAGAGTAACTAAGTAAGTTTTGCTTTCGGCAGAACATGGTCAATGCAAACATACTTCTTCGAAAACAGCGTAACAAAGCAATGTCATGACGAATTAAACAAATCATATCCTCCAATACATTGAAACGGTTTCAATATCCAAAGGAGATTATATTAGATGAACATGTAAAACAACAATACGTTACATTACAATACCAGTCACAATTAGCACTACTGAAATTTCACTGTCAAAATAGATCAGAAACATATTAGTAATCCATACTAGTATCAAAGTAATGCCATCAGACAGAAGCGACTTCAAATTGACTGATTTTATTAGTTTTTATCTTATTTTGTTCGTATAGAAGAACATAATTCATTACTAGCGTAAAAAACGAACTTAATTCAAATTCGATTTAAAAAATATTTAAGCATATAATTTATAAAACTTCTCTTTCTAGAAAAGACTTCAGAGTATTTGAATAAACCGGATAAATGCCGCCATATTTAATCTAAGCCAAGCAACTAACAAATTCAATATGCCAAAATATATAGGAGAATTATAATTGCGATCAAAATAGTAGTTTAATGATAATTAGTTTCGATAATAAAATTCTGAAATAAAGCGAGTCCTGCTGATTTTCAACTAATCCGGAAGATCAGGATTCGGTGAGCTTACCCAATTACAGATGAGAGAATTTCAATGTCAAACATAACCCTTAGGATGTATGTATCATTTGAAGAACTTATCCCTTTCAAAATTACGAGTATTGCAGAGGATATCGTAATGAGAGCGATATAGTTATAAAATAGATATTTTAGCTCTATGAATACGCATTAAAGAGGTAAATGAAATACTGTTAATTTCACGCAACTGTGTGACACTAGTTAAGCAGAGTTCGAGATAGACTTCGACAGTCAACTTAAGATACGCGTAATAATGACTAAGAGGTGACTGTATAAATTAACTTACTCAATATCAGTCAAAAATCAACTTAAAAGAGATACAGTCAACAACAGAGATAGCAACATCGTGCCGCGGGGATTCATCTCGACCGGCCCTGGCGGATTGAGCACGCCTTTGGCAGTAGTGACCGGATTACCTTTTGCACGATTAATCTGAATAACATGTCGTCGGGCGCATTTGTTTTCTCGGGACGGAGTAATAAATTCAATCTCGAAAACATTTCCTTCGTCACAAACGGCTTCGGTCCATCTTCCGAGCGAATTAAATGTAATGGAAGGCCGTTCTCGCCTCTTAACGAGTTGCATTACGATTTACTCCCTTTTCGACGGATCGACATTTTAATGTGAGAAATTAAATAGAAAGGGGTAGCCGATTAAAGAGGAGAAAGAACAATAGCTCCAGTAGGTCGCGTAGTAGGCACTTTAATCACCGTTGGGCCCCCACTTAATCTAGCGCCACCCACACGTACCTCCCGTAACTAAAAGGACCTCCGCGATTAAACCGAGGGTTAGACCGTAGGAGGCCAAATGATAGCCCGCGGCGGCCGGTAATAGTGCGTTAAACACGGCCTTCGAGCCGACCCTCGGGGCCGCTTTTTTATACATATGTCTAAGAGGCATCCTCGTAACACCTTGGCGGTCGTTATCTTCCGCCGATGAATCCTATCGCGGGAGAAGACGCGGCACAAAAAGTCATAAATTGCGCTTTTTTGAGAGGAGATTTCACGCCCGTTAAGAAGCGGGGGAGTTGCAGGTGGGGGCCATCGGCTTTAAACAGCGGTCACTTGCGAGTCCACGGGCAGTGGCCGCCCGCCGTTCGGAGCGGGGAAGCCCGGGAACCCTCTCTCCACGGCGTCCCACAAAGGGAATTATCGTACCATCTGTACGCACCGTGAGGAAAGTACTCGGAATGCTTTATGTCCTTTATAGGCGTATGTGTTTGTTATGCATGTATGCCAAAAACCCAGAATTAGGTGATATTCCACGCGTGCGTTATTTCCGCGCTAGCCAACTTACGAGTTCCCGCAGATGGAGCTACTTTTCATGACATTCACATGATTTCAGCACAATTTATTTACTCTATAATCGTCGGATGCTACTCTCAAGCCACTTACGGCATATTCATACATAAGAGCGTACATAGAATGCCATTTCCTTCAAAATATATAAGCTATCATCACCTACTGTTCTCAACTCTCTACCGAGCAATGTTGCAATATTACGCTGATATACCTCCCTTGCTTCCTTTGCATCAATATACATCTTTACAAAATAAATCTTAACAAAAATACTTCCCGATATTTTCTTTAACCTTCGCTCCTGAAGACGCCCACTTTAACGTGGGAGAAACTTAAAAAATGCTCTCTAGCGTCCGCGAGCTCTTCATTATTCCATTTCAATCTTCCCTAATTTTCTTCCGCCTATCAGTAGGTTCATGAACCATAGAATTCCCAACTCAATGCCATTTCCTCAACTACCAAGTAACCAAACCCCTCCTTGTATAAAATCCAAAAATCCTGCCTAATCTATATGTATATTTCTTATTCTTATAAATATATATTTGGTATAAACGACTAGCAAACGCTACAATTTCTAATATACTACAACTAAGATGGAAAATATTAATATGTTGTCCCTTTTTCCTTGAAAATCCACCACAGATAAGTTTGTTATTTTAATCGGACGTATATTTTTAAACGTATTGTCTTCCGATGTCCCCGAGAAGGGGTCAGGGAGCACCGAAGTTACGCTTGCCGCCGTCTCAACAAATCGCTTCGCCTAGTACTGGATTTCGCCCAATTGCTGCAGCTCTTTTCGGCAGCGTTCCAAATTCTAGTACTTCGGAAGGGGTTCAACAAACACCAAGTAGCATAACACTGCTTCTCGTCGCGAGAAAATCGTTTGAAGAATCTTAAGTCATTAACTGCCATCCTCGAAGATTGCTCGACATAGAAGACGCAACCAAAGGATTTCCAAAGGAAAACTACCGTCAGGATGATAGAAATTATTGAATCTGCTTACTTATGAAAATGGCTTTATTGAAAAGTATCATCTAAATCATCTTCAAACTTAATTATGTATACCAGTGTAACTAAGGTTTCATCCGATGATTCTGATTCTACATACCATCGTGATATAGACTCTTCCGAGTGAAATTAATTAATTACGTCATAAAGATATAACATACATAATTCATATGAAGATTACTTTATGAAGCATTTTTTTAAGGAAAATCATAAAAAAGTAACGGAAAACAATACAAATGCCAACATTTACGCAGATTCCTGGTCTCCTAACCCGGTATGACAACCAATACCACCGTACCACCACACGTTCGAGCTCAGCTTTAAATTGAATATTGGTTCCATATATCTACGAATATGATTTTTAGATAGTGCAGTTAAATGAAAACATTAATTTAGGTATGACCAATTTACGGATCACATCCAATTACGTTAAACTAGGATAGGAAATAGATAAAATCCAATTAAAGTTATTTAGAAGTACTGAAATTAACTATAAATTTAATATTCGATTAATATATGAATATTAGAAAGATTCCTAAGTATCGACCAAACAGAGTACAATAACATCAGTGGGAATACATAAATGTACAAATACCAAAGTATCGTAAAGTTGTTTTTACAATAATTTTCCTGCCGAAATTTTGGTCTTATTTAGTAATGCAGGGCATTCTATAATGAGTCACATCTGATTGCGAGTTCTCCGAGGAAACTTTACGCCGTGTACGTGTGACAGAGAAGAGATTTTGACGGCCTATGAAATCGGATACTGAAACTGAGGTCGGAGGGCCGTGGTTTGGATGGGCCGAGGGTACGCGAGAAGTAAAAATATGGATGCACTGCCCGAAAGTTCAATACGCAAAAATCGGATCCAAAGACCGTAAATAATGAAAGAAAGGGAAAATAGATATACTACCCGCCGAACACCAATACGTAAGAATCGAGTAATTGAGCGTATGTTACCGTAGGTCTACATCCACTGGTAAATAGAAAACGAAACTGCGGGTGGACAGCCGATTCTTCTTCTACTGATAAGGAGGACGGAAGTTGTACCTTATCTTCAGCGACCTTCCCACTTCATTAATGTTTACAAAAATACAGGGAATCTAGAAAAGCAAATATACTCTAAAAAACTCGACATAGCACAACTTCCCACAGAATTTGTTTGTTAAGTCCATTTCCCGAATCTAGAGTTTCCGTAGTTTGTTCGTACGTCTAAGTTCACCTAACTTCCATAAAAACGCTTCGTATACTCGATGGATTCTTCTCAGATAAAAAACAGAGCCGTTGAAGGTTTGAAAAAACACTCCTAGTTTCGTCGTTTTAAAGCGATCATTGCGGTGGGTCCAAGTCTGAAATGGGAGCAAATTATCTAGCCAATTAATTAATTTGGGACACTCAAAGGCCGGGAAATTCGGCCTTGTATTCGCAATGATATCAACTTTATACATGATTCCACTGAGTGCCGTATATTAGATAATGAATCCCAAATTTCTGAACTTTCATAGGGAAAACGTTTTCGTAGCAATAATGAACGGGAGCTATGATTTTTGCTCGTGATTGATTAATATATTGTGACTGTTTTCTTCTGCTTTCTTGGTGCCTCGGACAATACACATATGAATTGTACTAGTCACCATCAAAATTAGGCGGTACACTAACAGTGTGTGCGGCACAGAAGATCCGCGACCTATTCCACATCGGGAAGTGTCATCCGCAGCAAATCTCCGTAAGAGCATCGCGGTCAAGTCCCCTAGTAGGGAAACTTTTAATAGGAAATGTTTCGTTCCCGTTCAAGTGGAGGATGTACTCACCCCATGAAAATGCAGCTCCATAGGCGAGGAACACGTGGGACACGATGATGCACTGTAAAATCCCCATGGCTGTCCTCTTGGTGGAGTCCGTCTTGAGGCCTTTGAGGTCCTCCGGGGACCTCTTCTTCTCTCGGCCGAAAAATTGGGCACTCCCACTGCCTCTCCAGGGATGGAGTTCGGGTCTATTGCGGGGGGCGTGGGCACTCGATCTAAGGGGACAAGGAACCACCGGCCGCAAATAAAGAGCACTGTCACCAGTAGGGAAAACGGATTCTATCGATATCCCCTATTCGAACAACGCCGCAGTTTATGGTCCCTTTTGAAGAGAGAGGAACAGCTGAAAAACGGAAACACAAGTAATTTCTTCTTCTTCCGAGACACTACACGAACCCGGTAGGCACCCGAAGAAGGCGATGAACGCTTCCGGGAACGAAAACAAAATTTTAAGAAACGGTGGCAAAGGGTCCAGTGGCGATCCTAGGGAAGGATACCATGCGATGCGTGGAGAACAACAAGCCGATTCCTCGGAGGAAAGAAGGTCGAATCGAATGAGCGCGCGCTCTAGCGGACGACCGACCGACTCCCGATGCAGGTTGCGACTGACGACGAATCGCCCGCCAACGGACCGCCAGCGCCACCTACTCCGATTCCGCCGTCGAATCGCTACGCTCGATGCAGGGCCTCGGCTCTCGCCAGTGAGAGCCTAGCAAGGAGCGTTGGGAGGCACAAGTTGGCCCCGATTGCCACTGCCAGTCAGACAGCCTGTGGATGCGGTCGTCGAAATGTTCGGCCGGATCATAAAAACGCCTGCTCCCGTCAAAATGTACAAAAGAGCGATGTTACATTTTTCTCGTCCGCACCGGGGGACTACCCACCAAAGTCTTTTTTTGCGGTTTCAGCAAATAATCCTTTGAAATAGAAAAAATGATGAAGGGAAAATGATCTGGGATTATTCTTTTTTGGAATTCGGATTTGGTTTCGAGGGTAGAGAATTACGCGAACGATTTACTTTGTCCACTAGAGATGGACAAACTGCAGCGGGAATGTGTTTCGTGAGTTGGAAGAACCTAATACAAAAACAAAGTGACAATTGGTCTAAAAGAGCTGGTTTGACGAGGAAAAAGAACTCGTAAATATTAAAGTAATTCTCAAATGGAACTAGATACATGCACTTCATGATTCCTGTCGACGAACTGTTCTATTTGGCCGTATTCATTGTTGTAGACTATAAAACTCAAATACTTGTCGTTTTTCACGAAAAAAATATAATTATCTTTACACAATAATAATTCTCCGAACGAATCAAAACACACTCAAAACAATAATTCGACTATTTTGTTATTTACTGATCATACTTATTTAATCTTCAACTAAATTCATGTCCTTCAAGCATTTGGAGCCTGCCTTAGTCAATTCTGTTTGCTCCATTCAGGTCCCAGGTTTATGGAAAAATGTGATATTTCTTTGCTCGTGACGTGGCTCACTGAATATTAGTAATACGTGTATTCAAAAAGATATTCGAAAAGATTCATACAATATAGATTTCTGACAAATCGTCATAGGGGATCAGAACATTCCTTAGGTACTAGATAAAGATTCTCAAAATAATTACTTTCATGCCTTTTCATAAGAGTTATTACTATAATTTCATTCTAACCGTCAAACACAAATAAGATATTTGGGTAGAAAACCGCTCTTTAACAGTTGTATTGCCGAATTCCGAAGATTGCCTTGCCCAGGGTCTTGACTGAGTCCCTCTGCACCTTTGTTTTGGACTCCCTCTTTGCAATGGACCTGTACTTCCATGAGATAGAGAGTTTCGTAGATTTGAGGAAGGTAAAAATATTATAGTGATGAAATTAGAATAATTTTTAGTATTCCTCTCACTATTCTTAGCAAGACTGATGGACTCTTTCCGCCTCAGTGCATCGGATATGAATTCGTAATCAAATATCCTAGAATATTAATATTCATAGACCCAAAATCAGTTTGTGATTAAAAAAGTTATTTATGTTACAATATCGCGAAACGTCACACATTGGCTTCCTTTAAATTAATTTCCCTCTTGGCGCTAAAGTATAATCCTCCTCTGTCAGGTTTTCCACGTCATTATAAATTGAGTTATCTTCATTGCATTCAGTATGTATTATATATTTTTTTAAGTACCTGAACCACTTTTAAAATTATCGATAAGATCGCTCTTATTCGATCGGTAATAATGATACTAAACTGGAGTTTTATATACAATTACTGAGTAACATTCTTGTTGGATTTGAACGGAATAAAAAGTTCTTTACCATCCCATAAAATCTACTCTGAACGATTTGAATGAGAAATATGCATCATTTTGAAGATACTTATCGGTAATACCGTTTAATTTTAAGTATAAATAGACTCCGGAAATTCTTACGGAAGACCTAACAGAAATGCAAATAGAAATCCACAATGAGAAAATGTATAATTAAAAAAAACTAACAAGTGTTTATAAAATGGTATATAAGGATGAATGAAAAGGTTAAGGCTTGCTTGCAAATTCAAAGGAAAAGTCAAATTTCTTCAACATTTTAGGAAAATCCCTTTCTTGAAACACTCTTACGAATTTGAAAAAAAACTGTGTACGAAAATTCAATGGCATTTTTTACTCAGCCCTTTTGCTTGGGGCGAAATAACGATTAATTTTTCTCCGTATAATTTATTACTCGTTTAGTATGCTCTGCAATTCAAGCGTCGCGAGCTCACATTTCGATACCTGATATAAGTTACAAAGTACCAATAATTTGACTCTTTGTAATGACGGTATTATAGATCGATGAAGCTGAAGAATTGGGACTCATATTTGGAAAAGCGGCTTTACTCACTAAAGTCGTACAAATTGATGCATCAAAAACTGAGGCTAAAAAGAAAGACTTAAGCATCCATAATTATCGGAAATGGAACTTCGATACGAAAGAAGGGGGGAATAAGTAGAGGAAGTCATAAAGTATACGTAGAGCAATATAGAGTGAGCATAGGAATGGAAGAAAAACAATCGAATTGTAAAACTGAAGGATGGGATATCCAACCATTTTACTAATATCAATACGATGTAATCAACAAAAATTCAGCCTTCAAGCGAAACCAATCCAAACAAAAACAGTATTGCATAAGATCGTGAAAATAAACTAAACTTTTCCTGATACAGCATTATAGAGTTTATGCACGATAGCCAATTTAACTCTACGAAAGAATATTGTGAGGACTCCGTGATATTGGTCAGTATATACTTACATTAAGAATACATATTCTTCGTGACATAAAATGCTAGACATTTTTATATAATTCTACAAATTTAAAATAAAATGTACATTATTTCGTTAACTAAGCTTATCTATCCAGGAACAGAAGTCTTAGATAAAGTTAACGAGCTGTTAAATTAATTTCAAGAGCTAATAATATTAAAACTCAACAAAATAATTTATTAAATACAATTTTGATTTAAGAATAATTACCCCAGTTGTAATAAAAGTTAAAACATTTAATTATAATGATATGTATTTTTTGTAGGAAAATTCCATAAAAACGCGTATTTCTATTCCAGCTTAGTTGAAAACAATAATGATATCACTTTACCCACCACTTAGGTATCACTTCACACACCACTTAGCCTGGATGTACTCTTCGTCGTAATGATTATAATACTAGGAGAAATTTATTTTAGGAGGAATAGAAAGGCTCCGTATATTTTAGGTAAGAGCCGCTAATGACAGGATAATTATGGGTGGTATAAAGGTTCGGGACTCCTGAACTACATTGTGTAGAATATATGGTTGCTGCAGTTAGTATTGGAGTTCTAAAGAGTAGAGGTCGAAATTAGCAGACTTTGGTAACGTAGAGCTCTTTCTAATTTAGGTCACAGAATTTTTAAACAACGACAAAAAACCCTGAATGCCTGTTTTCACTCAATTTCTACAATGGCTGAAGTGATTGATCTACGGGTGTGATATATTTAGCGGACGAATATTTAAATGAGGCGAAATAGATATATCCGCGACGTAAGAGCCCTTTAAGGGTTAAGGGATGGCCAAGCGATACGTGGTCATCGTATCGACTCCCTCGCAACGTTATTGGCTTATCTGAACCGCAATGGACCCCCTTCCTATCACTTCGGATAGCTCCCCAATTCTTCACGATCCACAGGTCAATCACGATCCCAGGTTCGATTCTCGTGGTCAACCATGATGTGGCTCCCACCGGGCATCGAACCTGGGTCCACCTGCCTCGAAGGCGTGCACCTTGCTCTTTTGGCTATTCGGGTGCCCTTTAATATGTCAAACGACCACGAATACTTTTATCTAGGCGGAAAAACCTCGGGGAAAAAATAGCCAAGGGGATGAGGAAAACGGAGAGAAATGTTTGCAGAGGAAGAGGAAGTAGGACGAGCCGAGCAGTTGACGGCGGATTCGGGTTAACTTCAGAGGAATGCGCGACATAAAACTCTGGGGTCCAATTGTTCAAGTGGGCATCGACGAAACTCTCGCTGGATTGTTTCCCGTCCTTTAGGGGTTTGATTTCAACGAAAGGAGAAACGTTGGCACTGCCATAGCTCCATTTCTGGTGACTGGACTGCACTGTTTCAAACGCTCAAAAAAGATAAATAGACTCTTTATGGGCTAGGTTGGACCTACATAGGCTTATTTTCAACCTAACTTGGTATATCGTTACAATATTTACAAAGAGGAGTTGTGAAACAAAAGTAAAGAGTACGGGAGAGGAAAAAATCGTTGCAACTTAAGGTTGCCAAAGCAAACATCCTAGTTGTTGAAAAACTCCCACAAGGAAGGGGTTTCAAATATCCCCTAAAACTCTTAAAAAATATTAGTGGCAAATATAATATAATAATAATAATAAAAGGATTTTATTAGGGCGAGATTGAGACTAGAAAGTCTCTTCTTTCATCTAACCCTTCGTCGTATGAGAAACGAATGGAAATAGATAGCTTGCAAAAGTACAAAGAAGGAAACTACTATGCGGATTAAAAAACCTAAGCTAAGAAAAATTTCCACTGCAGGAAAACACTCACTAGAAAGGGAGTGTGAAAAACCTTCAAAGCCTACAGATAGATAGCTAAATTTGATGATATAAGTAGGTTAAAAGAGTTATAAAAGACAAGAAGAAAAATCGATATAGGTATGCAAAAAAGAATGAACAAGTATGACATATTTAAATAAAAATCAGTATCTCACAAATAGAAACTAATTGAGAGATGATTTTCGAATATAACAACAGGAAATGATTCAATAGTAAAAAAATTGGAATATTAGGATTACAATACTCAGGCAGAGTGATAATTAGAATTTGAAAATTTCTGTAATAAAAAATAACAATATGTTGTTATACCACAGTGAATCTATTCAACAGAAATGTTATATAGATAATAATAATATAATAATTAATAATGAGCGGAGCATAAGAGATTTGGTAACGGGTATTGATTAGCACTCCTAGGAACAGCAAAACATTTTGCTAATCCTGGGAAATGATCCCTCAAAGGCAAAGGAAACATTGTTTAGCAAATGGGCTCATAATAATAATTTATTTATTTACCACTGAATTTACTAGGTTAAATTCGTCTCATAAATAGAATTTAATTAATGCAAATGCAATTTAGTCTGGGTACGCTAATTGTAAGAGACGATAAAATCAGATCCATTTTTGTAAACTCTAAAGTAAATTAAAACCGTACAAATTCAGTTATTCACGAGGTTGTTAATTCTCTGGTGTACGTATTATTCCATTTCCATTCTATCTAAAATATGTGCTCTTTCCAAAAAACCTGTGACATTTAAATTATTTTAAAATCATTAGTTTAGAGGTTCATTTATTCTCTCTGCTATAAATGTATGTTTGGATGTTAAATATAATTAATTTGATGGCAAAATAAATCCCAACTAGCACATCTTGAAGAATAAATAATAGTAATGATGAAACAAATTTCGCATCGTTTGAAAAGAAACAGTGGAAAATAGATCTTCAATTACTTTCTTCTGAGCCTTACTTATTTTTGAGATGGTACAAAAGCTAATGAAGTATTAGTGATTCTGAATGAATAAAACTTAGACGAGAAAGATAGATAGAAATTGACGCAAATATTCCAAAGCATACGTACGTTGAAGATAGCTATATGTTTTACGCTCAACGCCTTCAGCAAAAATTACCGTTTTGTTAATAAATCAGACACCAAATTTTATTAAAACAAAATTTTTTTAAGGAAAATAAAGATATGTTAAACGAGTGCATTGTGAATTCGATAAAATGTCCCGTCGATTTTTTTTATGCCTGAATGTGATAAAAGAGTAACCGGAACGAAAAATGTATAAAATCAAGAAATATATGCATATGAATTGTCTGAAAATTTTGATCGTGAAAGTGCGACTCAGAGGGTATGGCCGAATAAATGATTTCCTGTGATTTTTCCCCTCTCCAATACTTCGTCTCTCCTCTCACGTTCATTTTCGCTCACCACATTCCACTCAAATACTCATTAGCACCCTATTTCTATCTCCTAATATTATGCAAAAATCCTTGGAACCATTTCTTATTTTTCTTTCATTTATTTCAGGGGTTACCACTGGTGGTATGTAAGCGGGAACGTTTCAGATGGTACGCGTGGGAAATACAAGCGATTACGAGCGATAGGCTAGTAAGCATATTAATATACATACATCTCTGTATATTTTTAAATACGTGAAAATATTAGCATACATATATATCTTCATATTTTTCAATAAGAATTATCATGAAAAAATTGAAAAAAAAAATCTATAGTAATAAGAATAAATCCGCTGATGGTTATAAGTGATAAATAATTACCCGAATTCCAAAAACCATCAAAAGTAAAATACTTACTTTTGATGGTTTTTGGAATTCAGGTAATTATTTATCAAAATCTATAGTGTATATTTATCGCTGTCTCGATAAATGCTTGAAAAAACCGTAAAAGTGCATAATTAATCAAATATGAGGTATTCTTAGTATTCTAAGCAAAATAAAACAATTCATTGGGCACCTTTTTGACATTAAATATAGAGGAGAGTTCCCTATATAGAACCACTTTTTACATTTTACTTTATGTAGCTCAAATCGTTAGTCACACAGTGATTGAAACTATTTAATTTTGATCATTGTGATTTATTACACAGAACATGGCAGTTAAATTATCAAAATCACACCGTTAAGGGGAAAATATTTCTGAATTTACAAATATCTGCTAAAGGTACAAATTAGGTAACTGTTTTCCTAATTTTTACCAGTGGTCTCCTAAATTGGACCACCCATTTACTTATAACAATTGTAGCTACATATATCCATTACAGTTTAGATCAATGCAATAAATATATTTTAGTTTACTTGTAGACCTTTAGTCTATCGAATACTTTAGCCCTAGCCATGGATGAAACTGTCTGCATGATAATTTAGGATGTCTCTTCATCAAACCATAGAACCATCTTTTGTCCGCAATGCCTTTTTCAACGTTTAAGTTATGATCTATTCCGTTCTTTTATGAATAGTTAAATGCAAGATTTCTAAAATCGGAGGAGATTAAACGAAATGTATATTTTAGGATTCGTTGCTCTAATTCCTCTTAAATTTCTTCCAAAAATACTACGACTAAAAATGTTTATTTCCTCACTTGAGCTTTGCTCTTATTTTCAGCGTGCCTTGTTATAGTTTTTTTTTTTTTGAGATGTTGATCTAAACGGAAGTTTTTGTTAATAATGAACCGAGAGAACGAAGAAAATCACAGCTCGATTCCCCTGGAGAAAATGTCTCGTCCTTCAAAATATTCGCTTCCGTTTACATTTCAGGGATTTTAATAAGTTGCTGTATGAGTAGGAGCAGTTACTCTTCTCGTAAGACATTTAGTTGAAATGCAGGATGGATGATGAAAAGTTGCTGTCGTGGTTGAAGATCCATACATTCTTTCATTTGTCTTGCAAAGTGAGATTCATCGCATTCCCCTAGAAAATGTTTTTTGGGTTCGTTTAAATTGGTGCTGGAACATATACACAGGAACAGTCTTTAAAGCTCGTTTACTAAAATCAACTATAATATATATTAGGGAGCAAAAATATGAATACACTAGAAGGCATTGTAATAATGTTTTTATTTCAAATAAGCAGTAAATTTATCCACAGATAAGCTAGTTCTAAGATAATTTTCATATATGAGAAGTAAACACAAAGATATGCTTAAACAAAACAAGATGAATGCCGTGAATATTTAAATTGTAATTAACATAAGTTTAGTCATTAAAAGGACCATTATTGAAAATTAATAACCATATAAGAGCATATTTAATAGTATATCTTGCAGTTATTTAATCGATTTAAACACCGACGGTATCCTAGACTACAACTTGGTAAAACGTATGTGATTAATTTCTGTATCAATATGTTTTTTCTGAGCATTATAAATTCAATTCTACATTTATAGCAGTAAATTATAGAAAAAAGTTGTCAAAAGATTTGAAAATATTTCTTATGAGTAGAGGAAAAAGTACGGGTAAAAGGAAAAAGTGAAATGAACTATGAACGTTCGGATTGTCATAATATTGGTCCCAAGTGTAACGATTTAAGTAAAGGAGAGAGTAAAATTAAGTAAAATAGATTGGAATAAACAAAATGTATCGAAGGCAAGAAATAAGAACGTTCGTGAAACACTTCCTTTGAATATTTAATGAGGTGAACTACGTTTACTGTGAGCGAACGAGATGTTGGCGTATTACTCTAGGGCAAAAGTGAGGAAGATTTTGATCATAGACTAAGGCCTCGAGTCGCCTATAAATTTCTATAAAGCTATTTTTATGGCGTAAAGAATGAGGCGTTTCTCGAAAAACTTTGGCGAAACTTTTATCAGCCCACTTTAAACGAGCCGATATGAATCATAAGGAAAGTTTGGCGTGGAGGTAATCTACAAATTGACGCTATAAAATTTTTTCTCCATGTACGACAACCCCTGACCGCTTTTAAGGGATAGCGGATGATAACGAACTTTTTCATTATTTTATAGTGTTGGGAAAGATTCTACTTAACATTTAGTACTTCATATTTGGTGTAGCGCCGTTTATACTGTTTGAAATAACGTTGCACGCACACTGTTTCCTATCGGAGTAGGAGTATTAATAGGTTCGTTTATTCACAATGAACTCCCACGTTACTCCAACAATAAACACCTCTTTCACTTCTACATTTATGTCAATTTCCTTCATTATTTTCCTCATGATCTCATGTATTTTACTGCTGTAACTTTTCTCCGTCTCCCATATCCAACCCTAACCCGCAAAGAAAAGTATTCTAGGCTCCTAGATAGTCATGTGGACAGCGCATTTGGTTTCGGTGAAAGCGGTCCCGGGTTCGATTCCCGGTGGGAGCCAATGTGCGAAATGACCTAAGCTGTCGAAGTACTTTTAACAATACTACTACTACTAAGAAAAGTATTCTTATAGCTTTCTTCGAAATATATACACATAAAGGAACAATTCCTGGGTGAATTAAAAATACAACCTAGTACAAGTTACGAGAAATTGGAATATATTATTTATGAAATAAGGAAGATATGGCTTTTTAAAGGATTGCCATAATCATAAGGGAAAAATTGCAACATTTAGCAACACAGCATTACTTCTGTGAAAGTAAATAAAATCATTACACGCAGTAAAACAGATTGGAGAGAGAGTAACTAATTGCTATTTGATCATTAGGGAATCTAAATGGAGGATCCCGGCATTCGGTAGAACTATTTACATTCTCCTAGAGGAGAGCTTAACGCGTAATTTCTGAGAATTTCAGAGGTCGATTCACTTAGAATTAGTAGTAATTGGGCGTCAGTGATAATGGATAATTGACTTAACTAAGAAGAAATGTCCCATTTTGTTATGGAACTTTAATTACAAAATCGCTTAAGTACTTTCTGATTGAGCAGTTTGGTGTCTTCAAATTATTTTTTTATTTTATACGCGATAATTATTTGTAAATACTTACGAGAAGAATACAATGATAATGGAGTACTAATTGGCTTCCGAATTAAGTTAGTAATTAAGGACTCAACGGATGCATAGGACTGAGACTTTTCCACAAGATTTAGAGAAAAATAATTGGAAATGCTTAAATTGCATCATTCGTACCAATATCTCACTTTTATTTTACCAAGCATGTAATTAGAAGCATTAACTTTATTATACTGTATTTATTTATATATGTATATATTTCTGTGTTTATATAAATTTCTGTTATACACGACAACCTACCTACAGATTAATAATTTGGTAAGGCTAAATTCGTTTATCCAAACTTAAATTTTTAGTTCAGTAAAAATAGAGTTTATTACAATCTAAAATTATCTCTCATATTTTGATCAATATTTCGATCAAAACATTTTGATTTCATTCACATACTTTGTACAGTCATATGAAGAAATTATTTATTTTTCTTCCAGGTTTTTGGCTCATAAAATACTTTTAACTAACTTGAAAAGCTATTAATCAACACCATTTTCATGTCACCATCGCTTATGTATTAACAGGATCGCATACACCCTAAGTATTGAAATTGAATTTTTTCATAGAATACGAGAATGATGAAGAGAAAATGGAAAATCTTCATATACCTTACATTGCATAACCGTTGACTATCGAGGGGCATAATAGAAATAATCTTAGATCATTTCCTCGGTAAAATAAGAGAAATCCATGTTTCCATGCCCCCTAACGTACGTCGTGCCAGTGAGCGTTATGAATCCCCTTCAACGTCAATTCGGCCTCCTTCTACATCGCAGTATTACTTCCATAAACATCTAGATTGTTGGGGAGCCCAATCCATTTGGCTCCGTCTACTTTTCCATCGAAATTCACGGTGGAATTGCCGCAAATGGGAGCGCCTTCCTCGAGAGAGAGTCTTAAGCCGTTCCTTTGATTGAGAGCAACTCGTAAGCAGCGGCGAAATAAGGGGAGCGAATTTCCACCGAAATAAAAACATCAGAACAGCGGAGGCTCGCCCATTATTCTGAGGATGCAATCCGCCCACTCACAGCCGATAATGATCCGGGAAAACGAGCTGCATTGCGCGCCTCCTGTGGTCTCTACGTATGCCGATCTACATGATGGAGGGATTTCTCAGCTAAGGTGATGAGCTCGCCGATTGAAATACTCAGTTTAGATAAAGGAGCAGTTGAATTGCCGCACAAAATAATTACTAATACTCAATTCCACTTACCGAGTTTTGTGAGGAGATGGATCAAGGATAACAAACGTGTTGAGATAGATTTGATTATTTATAAAATATCAAAAACAGTACAAGGCCAATTACAGTTGACAATCAGGAATAATAATATTAAAAGGTTTCAACTAATTATAATCTTGACGTTTATTTTTTTCAATACACACACGCAATGCAATATAGTTTAAGATACAATAATCTTTAGGTCCTCTTGAGACAGTTTGGCTTGCCAGAGGGTCCCAATAACATACATAATATTCTACTCTACAAACGTAAACAACAAATATGAAAAAATCGTAACAAAAAAATATTAATATTCACATTTGATAATATTTGTAATTTCTAATAATAACAATACAAAAGTGGAATTCTGGTTTAATAATTGTAAGTAATACTAATTTAGCGAATTATTACCCTATTATTTACCTAATTAAGCAATAGCATAAATAATAAAGCTAAAAGACGAGGTACAGGGATCAGATTTCCGAATCAGTCTCTTTCAATCATATTTACCTACTATGCGTAATCAATAATTTCTGTATAGGTTTTCTACACGATTTATTATTTAATACCGATAATTATGAACATGCTTTATTTTAAGTTCAAATAATAAATAACATTTTAGAGCTACTTTTGAAAGAGGTACAACTTTGCTCGCTTTTTGTGAGTAGTATTCTATGTATTAATAAAGAGAGATGGAGAATATCTGTTGTATTTCTAATCGTAATCCCAAAGTCATTTCTTACTTATTAAACTATCTTTACTACCATTCCTTACTACCTCTGTGACCTACCATTTTTCTGCTACATCAAACTGAATTTAACTAACCTAATTCATCGAAAAACGTGTATTTTACGCCTTTAATTACAATTACTCTCAGAATCACTTAGAGTAATGATTCAATCCTAGAATTCATCCCCTTCTATTACCTGATGCTGGATGGATCACTCTGAAAAGCACGGGGAGTATTCGTGCAGAGTCAAAGACATTCCCCTCCTCCCTCTGCAGACACCCAAGGGAGGCAATATCCTGGCATTTTAATCTATCCCTAATAGATTCGGTAGATTTTCGCACTATGTTATCTGTGAATTAGAATAAGTAGATCCTGAAGGAGATTAGAGAGTCTTGAAGCGGTTAGTAGAGGAGCACTCATCTGGGATGCCGAGAAATCTGCTCCCTCACCTGGTATAATATGCAGTCAAATTAACGGTACAAGAATCGAAAGGGAATTTCGTATTTTTTGTGATCCCTTTACACATTGTATCCGAAAGATTTATAGGCTTATCCATTTAGGTTTTGGGGCGAATATTTTGAAGTACTATCTTTGAGGATTATCACTTAATGCTTAATGAGATGAATAAATAATATAAATAATTTTCTTATTCAACATTAAATATAATAATTTATTCAGAACATTTAATCAAAAAAATTGCACGAGAAATTAAATATACATACATATATATGAATGCTGAGCCGTAAAAAGAAATTCAGTCGTTCCAGGTAGCATTATTCGGAATTTATTTTCTATTAATGTTGCCTTAAAAGATAAATGAAGGTGAACTTTTTTAAATGAACCAGCTATGAATAATTTATGATGTTCTTTTGAAATGATATAATATATACAATTAAAAATATTATTGAGGGCTTTCTGAAAGATAATAAATGGAGATTAATGTCACAGTTAAAGTTAATTCTAAGAAAGCTGCCATGTAGTTGCAGTACCCGTGATATCTCATAGAATACGGATTTTTGTTTCAAATAGTTCACTTTTTAAGAAAGTTTTCTATTAGGGATTTCAATCACTTATCCATGACATTACCCAGAGTTATACCTGGAATCGAATTCTTATTGGTTACCCTCTTCTAAATTCGTGTTCGACAGTGCAATGACAAACAATATCTCTTTTGAGAAAAGATTCATTAATAGTTGAAATAATTCTTGCAAGAAAAAGACAGAGCGAAAAGGATTGAATGATCCTGTTATATTACTTGTATGTATGTATTAATGTAGATTTCTCAGAAGTGGATGTTTCATTGATAGCTTAAGGGATATTTACAGCCGTAATGCTGATTTACCTCAAAATTGACGTAAAAAAAGAAGATTGTATTTTGCGACCTCCGAGGAGGAAGACAATGTCTCCGAAAAAAATTTCGGGTGCCATAAAAGTGCGGCATTCCTTTCTTGCTTCCTCGGACTACCGGGAAGTAAGTCTCGGAGCGCCGACAAAGACGGCTTTTGAGGATTTCAAACCTCTAACTCAAAATTGGTGGCCTGTATTCTCTCCGGACGAGAGCTAAGAAATCAGATCAGGATGGGAGAACGTCATGACGATGGCACTAAGAATATTCGAATCGGACGGAAAAGGCGTTCTTTGGCTCTCAGTGTCACCCCCTGGCGGCTCCATCGGGGAGCTGGGGCGTAAAATCCGTAACGACGGCTTCTTATCGGCAACCGAATCACATTCGATATCACTCCGGCGGAAAATTGCATCCAGTTCCAATTATCCGGACGCCGTTTATATTGATATCTATACTACCAACGTTTGAATATTTGCATATTGATTACGAGCTGACACTAACGATGACCTATTTCATTTGTCCTTTCTATATATCTGCAGCATTTCGTTGGATGGCCTCTCCCAAATTGAAGTCTTATCATTTCCGCAGCAGATAATCTTACTGTTGAAACCGATTGCCGTTTCTTTTCGACTGTTTCCATAGAAGTACATGAATCATTAAATAAAACTTTCAAGGGGACCGTAATGAATACACCTTTTCGAATACTTACTTTCATATACAAGCAAACATATGGATTTACATAAATACCATATATGTGAATTATTTTGTACTAACAATAAAAAAACTAGTCTCGGCTACGCTTTAAACTGCGAGCAAATAGTTTATGAATGAAGAGTTCGGCGCAATTATTAATTTTATTTCTTTTAGTAGAACAAAAATGGGTAAAAACGAGAGATAAAATACGAGTAACTTTATGAACCATATTTATACGCGGAAGAGAGAAAAGAAAACATTCCGTTGTAACTGTAAATATAAAAAGGAGAATTTATCACCGGATGAGTGGTATAGCGGAAGATTCTTTTTAACTTCTCTAGTTATAAAGACTCAAAAAATATATTTCTTCTTAAAAATCTTACTATCAATCGTATTCCGAGGTATGAATCGCGAAATGGAGAGACTAATTCAAATTAGTACCTACTATATTAATGAAAATAGCATGAAATCATGTTTTTTGTTAGAAGTAAAAATGAATCTTAACAGCTGCAGATGGACGTTTTAATGGAACAATTCGAAGATTGAGGAAGGATGAAGATGAATTCAAAGGTTGGTTAAATGCTGTTCTTAGGTCATTGCCTAAGGATTCACAAACTTATAACCATATGATCTTACCGGAGTTGACGGAACGCTATTAATGAATAAGAAAACCTAACTTAGTATGCTCAGGAAGTTCTCTTGGGTTATCGACCGGCCAATGTTGCATGTCTCCTACGTTTCGGCTACCATTTTCCTTCGAGTAATCGTCCTTGAAAATGGTAGTGGATGTTGTTGCCGAAACGTCGGAGACATCCAACATTACCCGGTTGATAACCCAAGAGAACTTCCTGAGCAGAATTCACCGGGAAAGCATCAGATCCTGCTGCACTAACTTACTATTTTTATCAAAAAGGTTATTATTCAAAATACAAAATCAGGGTTCTCATTTATTAAAAACCTTAAAAAACGACATTTGCCTCTCATTATCTTTCGTTTAGGTCTTCCTCTGTTATTTCAATCTCCCATCAATCCTTCCAATTCTGTTATCAGTAGCTTATTCTACCTTAAAGATGGATATTCAGCCCTCTTCTTCATTTTATACGGAAGATGCACTCATGCATATAATTTATTTTTCCGAGCAAAAATTTATTGTGTAACTACTACAAAATGTTTTAAAAAAGATGCTGCTTGTTTGTTATATTGCCACTACATACATTTAACAATACATTAGATGGATTCCGGCGCTTTGAAAGGTTTATACGAAGCGATGAATCAATACTATAAATTGAATTATTCTAATGAAATAGCGTTCGCGAAAATACAGCTAGAGAAAGGTTATAATGAGATACCGCTTAAAGCAGATTCCGGTAATAGTATGAAAGCGGGAATCAGAAAATTTGAAGTGTTTTAGAGTAATTTATAAATTAATAGTACCTTGGTGCGGCGATAATAAATAATACCGAGCAAGGATTTGTGAAGACTTTCATGGAGTTTGAATATGAAGACCAATATTTATAAAAATTCATAAATACTTTTGTCGAGTACGAATCTGACATTGGTGGATAAACAAGGGAAAATACTAGCCTACTTTTTAAACGGGATAGGTACGTAGAAAACAAATTTTGCTGAATACGGGAGATCAACCTTCAAGTTTTTATCCATTTATAAAGCATTGATTAACTAAACTACTTATGAAGTAATTACTACGAAAGGAATACGGACGCAAGCTCAGTTCAGGCACAACTGTTTACTCTGCACCGAGATTAGGTCTTATAGAGATTCCGATCCTCATAACGGAGAACGATTCCTAAAAGATAGCTTTGGTTGACATCTCTCGTTCCCACGAAACAGTTTTCTCACCTTATTTCTGCCATCGCCCTTAATGAAAAGATTCCATTTTAAGATTACGAGCGGTGCAGAAACAAAAGAAGGCAAAGCCCCGATGAAAAGCAAGGGAACAAAGCGCGATTAAATGAGAGCAATTAAATGAGGTCAAGCAGTAATAAAATCGGAGGCATTACGCTTGCGACTCTAATTGCCGATGGCCGTAAACATCAGAGGGTGGAGTGGCGTCCAGACGTCATAATTAAATGCAAATATGAAGTTGTTTCTTTGAAATGTGGCCGCGATTTCAATATCGGTCGGCGGCCTACAGAAACAAAAGCGATAACGGAATTATGAAAGTCGATTTTTTTTTCAGATCGGTTTCTTTAATCATCGGAATATGGAATGATTAATAGTAAAGGACGATTCGAAGATTAAAGAAACGAGAGGCGTATCATAGCAACGGTGGGTTTATACTTCCCGACGGAATTACGTTTATCTCAAAGTTAATCACGAGATTTAATTGTGAGAGTCGTAGAAGGGTAGGGTTGGGTTTAATTTTTCGAATGGAATCTTCGCTTCCAGCAAAGGAGATACGATTCATATGCGTAAATTTATAAGCGATATATAATATAAGAAATATAATCACAGAAAATTTAAAAAATGTAAGTATTCTTAAATTTTTGAGTCTTACAGAGTTAGTTGAATATAAGAACCACAATAATCCCTAAATAGAAGTAAAAAAACTGAAAATATCCATCAAAGAAATGATTATGATAGTATCCATGAATATTAATGTGGATGAATTTTTTTAATTTAAGCTTTATTGGTACTAAATCGGTATGATATTTTGTTTTACATCTAAGTGATTACAGAGCACATTTTCACCAGTTAATATGATATCCTAGTATATGCACATCACTCATTGCTGCATCTTTGAAGTAGGCCGAAACTTTCCCACTGATGCCTTCCTATCCTTTCTGTTGCAAGATTAAGCACTCCCACGAATGAACACCACTGAACTTGCACTGGTAGTACTGTCATGAACAATTATTCGCAAGTTCTTATCAGCGCAATATACTGGTGGCGGTATATGGGGAACTATTCGATTTTTTACTCCAAAACCATCTATCACAAGTTTTATCCCCTGCTTTCAAGTATAAACCTTTAATTTATCGGAAACAAGTAAAACCAATCATATCCGATTCAAGAATTTCTAAACGACCACAGGCTGAATTCCTTGCCTCTGAGTAACGGGATACTGAGGTATGAAGACGCACATTTTATCCGATCCGATATCCAAATGCACAATTTATATAAGTACTATCGTTGGCTAAAATCACACTTTTATTTTTGAAGAGGTAAGGAAAATTATCATTTGACGCAACTGAGTATTTTTCAAGATAATTTTACAGATGCTTCGCGTGGACAAAGGATATATAAAATGGGTTCGAAACAGCGATATTTACATGAGAAGATATCTATCGTTTTCGTTATGCAAAGGTAACATACTATGATATGATTAAGTATGTAAAAGGTCTGAAAACTATCCAGCACGAACGCCGATTTCTGCTTCATCCCCTCCAGCATAAGCTACTAAGAGCTTGTATCCTCCTCTACAGAGAGGAATGAGGTTTAATATGCTGGATGAGGAGTGAGGTAGTTTGCCCTTGCTATCCTCACTGAGCCAGAATGCTTTAAGTGGGATATTACTACGCAAGTGAAGCCCAATGACTCGACGAATAACGCTTTTCTTGGCAATCCGTAAGGAAAGACCTTGATCAGTGCAATTATTCACTCATACCTCAGTATCTTTCATTTCATAACAACCATGATCAAAACTGTGATCAAGTAAATAAAAGATAAATTTTTCTCCATCCTGTACCAAATGACCAATGATAATCATAAGAATGTGGTAGCAGGAGCATATTTGAAATACACGTAAATGATACGATTTAAGTGAGCCTGATATGTGTAGAAAGAGATAGAGAGAGAAATAAAATTTCACGACGATTTATACTTACATAATTAATTTGCACTGAAATTAAAAAGGTAATCTTATTTTATTATGCCAATTTCAAGTTTCGGCAAAACTGATTATTTTCGTAGAATATTAGTTGGAGATAGAATATCAAGCATTCAATTCCAATGAGAGGGCTAAAAACTTACAGTAAATTATAATGAAAGAGAAATAATTTATCCACCTGAAGACGACCTAATAAAATTACTAATTTAATATTCTTTTAATTATTTATTTAAAATATTTAATCTATTACACCTTTTATTTTTTAAATCATATGAATTTTTATCATTCTATTACAAATTTATTTTATAAGCTCAGTTAACTGCTCCAAATGAGAAAATAACTATGTTTCAATGGGGATCTATTTGAGGTTTTGCTGTCAAATTTCTATGGGTTCCGGGACACGTGGGAATTTCGGGGAACGAAAGAGCGGATGCAGCCGCAAAAGAGGCTTTGGTTATCCCTATGCTGGACTCTGTACAGGTTACTCCCGACGACCTAAGGATCTCCCTCCGAAAAAAGGCCCTAGAGCAATGGAAGACAACTTGGAAAAATCTTCCAAACAACAAGCTGCGTTGCATCAAACCCGTCACGACATCGTGGTCCTCCTCAATAAGAGGCAGTCGAGGAGAGGAAGTAGCGGTTACTAGAATAAGGATAGGGCACAGCGCTCTAACACACTCGCACCTTTTCTCGGAAGATAAAATACCCCCCCACTGCGAAGAGTGCGACTGCCCAGTTACTATCGAACATATTATATTGAACTGCGATAAATACCATACGATCCGAAGCTCGTTGGGAATCGGAGGGGACTTAGCTACAGTGCTAGGAGATGATATTGGATCCATTTCCAAAGTACTGAACTTCATCAGAAAGACAGGACTTTTCAAAAAACTTTAAAAGAAAACTTATAAAACAAAAATTAATCGAGCTCAAATTCCAACCACAGACAAGGTTCCATGATGATATGACCTAAGTATCCTTACTAAGAAATGGTGCTAAATGACCATAGACGTCGACGCACCTAAATAAAACAACCAACCAACCAACATTTAAATCAGATAAAGGTAAAAAGTAACGTACGACGTCGATAAACATTAATTACTACAACTTACATTCTTTCATAATGGTCTAGTGTAAATTGTTTTGGTCACAATACATTACTTTCCCTGTGTCGAGTAATTCCTAACGACTCTTTTAAGATACCTAATTTCATCTACATTAATACCCTGCGAGCCGCCTTTCTGTGTGTGACAGGGTTTTTTTTAAATTTCAATTAGAATTTAGGTAATTAAGGTAATTTCAATAAGAGATAAGTGCGATGGATTACCTTGTAGTTTATAATACACTCCTTTAAAATCTGTGACATTAGTGCTCACGTGCTGTATGTATCATACAATGCAATTTATTATTTGAATGATTAGACATATAAATGGATTTGTATTATTTGAGTAATTTACGATCTCATGATAAAAGCCTGTCCAAGCATTTTGCGTCAAATAATTCTCCTAAATTTCAAAAGTGGTTGAATGTGATTTCGCGTAATTCTTTAGGAATTATTATAAGCCTCTTAAAGTTAAGCTCTTCCCAAATATTCGAGTTTGTATGAAATCCCCGACCCCATCGAAAAGGAGCGTTTTATTGAACATTGAAAGACACGCCCACACAGTCGGTTGAATAGCAGTTTGAACGCAATGGATAATAGTCGCTAGAAAATCAGGATGCGAAGAAAACTTAGAAAATGAATCCCCAAAATTAGAGAGCTTGAGAGGGTAAGAAAACACGAAGAAGTCGCCATTAGTGATCAAGCATGAGCTTTGGACTGGTGCTTTGACTTCTGTGCTTTGACCTCAGATACAGAACATCGGATTGTGTTACATTTGAATCGAATATATTGCGTACTATTTCAATATAAATAGGGGAGAGTTTTTTATATTGTACCGGTGCCTAAATTGTAAAACCACCGTAAAATAGAAGAGCCTCGAAGTTGGTGAGATCTGCCGTGGTAGTTGCAACATGACGGCACTAGACGCCGAAATTCCAGTCGTCATCTTTGCGTGTTCGAAAAAATTTGTGAGAGAATTACTTTTTATGCAGTTTTAAAACAATTTTTTCTTCACGAGGCTATTAGAATAACGGTAATAGGGCATTAGTAAACGAGCTGCATAACTTATCAGATGAATATACATAAATATGCCCAACTTTTCATAAGATTTGGTTCTGTAACTCAAACGGCAAGTTTGGAAGGAAGCGTCTAACAAGAAAAAAAGATTGAGAAAAATTGGCAGAGTTGCCTATATTGTACCGCTCGCAGTTCTCTTTATTGTAAATTAGGAAACCAGTTTTCTAATTTGTACCTTTATCATATATTTATAAATACAGAAATATATTCCTCTTAACGGTATGGTTTTGAACATTTAACTACCAGATTCTATGTACCGCATCACAATGAACAAAATAAAATTGTTTCAATGATTGTGAAACTAACAATTTGAGCTATACAAAATTAAATGTAATAAGTGGTACAATATAGGGACACCTTTACTATAATTAGCAAGTCTGTATTTATTTTAGTAATATAGTGGACTCCAAAATTTTGGTTATTTCTTATTTGTTCTACTTATATTTTTGTTTTTTTTATGAGCATCTATTTTGTTTTTTTTTTAATTTTTATATAACTAAATACTGTTTTCTACAACTAAAAGAATAAAACGCTTAATCTGAAGCTGACTATGTTGAATGAATTTACTCGGCTTTGCGAGAATCATCAGTAGACTCATCAATTTAATAATAGTTTCCCAGGTATAAGAGATTAGTTAGTACAGAACTCAATCGATTCAGCTGTTTTAAATGTAATCAGAAGTTGTTATTCACACACACCAAGACCTATTCGCTTCAAAAAGCTTATTTCCTCAAAAAAATGTAAAATACGAATGAAAATTTTGGGTAATATATTCGCTGGATTCAATATTCTAAAACAGAGAATATACATTTGCTCTCATTTTTTAATCTTGCATCCGAATCACAATTTATATTCCTGTACATTGAGAATATTATTTGAGGAGAGTGGCTCATAAAATTTTCCAAATGTTCCTACGTCTGTTTATTTTTTAAGTAAAAATATTTTAGATACATTATCGCGTTGTTATAAATACACAAGGAATGTATTTCAATATTTTTGGCAAGAGCCGCACCCTAAGGGTGCTTACAGAATTGTTCTTTAATTAAAAAACGATTCATATTTTCCCTGAAGGTTCAATGCAGGACATTGTTCTCTTCATTCATTCCAAATTAAAAAAATCTGATGTGGCCAACACATGACTTTCTCCGTATTTATGGAAAACATAAGCCTATGCCGGTAATATATAAATAACTCTAAAACAATGAGTGTTACAGGAAAATGTTTCATACAAGCTTTGTAGTAAAAAACATTATCTTCAACTTTGGTACATAATTGTATATACCTAAATTGCCTTCTGATAGATATATGTATGAAAAACTTCCTTTTCTGGGTAAACAACAACTTCCGGTTAACCATTATTGAAGAATAACTCCTAAACAATCAGTGTTACGAAAACATGTTTCATACAAAAGTTGTACCAAAGTACATTATCTATAACTTTTGTAAATAATTTTATATACCTACATTGCATTTTGACAGAGATATGTATGAAAAACTTCCATTTCTGGATTAACAACAACTTCCGGTTAACCATTATTGGAGAATAACTCCTAAACAATTAGTGTTACGAAAACATGTTTAATACAAAAGTTGTAGTAAAATACATAATCTATAATTTTTGTGTGTAAATGTATATACCTATATTGCATTCTGACAGAGATATGTATGAAAAACTTCCTTTTCTGGGTAAACAACAACTTCCGGTTAACCATTATTGAAGAATAACTCCTAAACAATCAGTGTTACGAAAAAATGTTTTATACAAAAGTTGTAGTAAAAAACATTATCTATAACTTTAATACATAATTGTATATACCTACATTGAATTTTGACAGAGATATGTATGAAAAACTTCCATTTCTGGATTAACAACAACTTCCGGTTAACCATTATTGGGGAATAACTCCTAAACAATCAGTGTTACGAAAAAATGTTTTATACAAAAGTTGTAGTAAAATACATAATCTACAATTTTTGTGCATAAATGTATATACCTATATTGCATTCTGACAGAGATATGTATGAAAAACTTCCTTTTCTGGGTAAACAACAACTTCCGGTTAACCATTATTGAAGAATAACTCCTAAACAATCAGTGTTACGAAAACAATTTTTATACAAAAGTTGTAGTAAAGTACATTATCTATAACTTTTGTATGTAATTGTATATACCTATATTGCATTCTTACAGTGATATTTAAGAAACAAAAATTTGTTCCGGATAAACCGTAACTTCCGGTTAAGCGATATTCTCCAAAAACTAATCAACTCTTGGTATTGTTAGGGAAATACTAAATATGAATTTTGAAAATGATCGGATAATTACTTTTTAAGATACAGCGCACACAAACTTTTTAACCACAGACAGACAGACATGTTCGGGAAAATAGCTTAAACATGCTCTATGGGCCCCAAAACATCTATTTCCGTCGAAATCTGGAGATCGAATTTTTTTGCGAATACAATACTTTCTCTATACTACGTATAGGGAGAAAGTAAAAATGTACGCTCGGATGCATTCTTTTCAGTTTTTTCTTTCTTTAATCAAAATTAATATACATTTATTTGTTTACATGCTTACTGAATGGTATGATGTGGAAGTAAGTTAATTATATTGTCGGACCAATTTTTTTTCTTCGTCATCTTCTGGTGACGATCTGAGAAGATGGCGATCAATCGTCGAAACCGGTCGTGTTACTGCTATTAGTAAAAATGAAAATTTGTGGTAAAAGTACAAATCTTTCTTAGATTCTTTCCATTATGGATTATCACAATACCTCGCCTGATTAAGTGAGTTTTAATCATTTGTATTGTTTACTTCCTGTTCTTTATAGCGAAATGATATCGAATACTACTTCTAATTTGTTTTTATACTATACTTTTTACAATAGATAATACATTCTATAAAATATAACCTTTTTGAGTTGATTTACTCACTGTACCTGAAATGCAGATTGATTCAATTTCAGCGTCAATGTGCGCATGCTATTATCAGGGTTTTTCCGCACAGTATTACGCAATTGCGTCTAGTTTAAATTATTTTGATTCTATACTTAAGATAATTTTCTTCAAAGGTAAAATATTCCGATATTATCAGTAACTCATTTATAGTATAAATAGATTATGAATGTTTATTGATTAATTACGTAGTGTACCACATTGTAGTCTGCCAAACATTTACTCCCGTGATATTACGATTAATGATTTATTCTTAACACCCTAAAAAAGTACTATCACAATTACTGATATTTGACTACTGTTGGATTGTCGTACAGTTATTCACATATTTACAAATTTGATCTTGATGGTTCCGATATTACAACGTTTAACGGTCTAGTGGTTTGAGCGATGGCTAAATTAGTCCTGAGTCCTGAGTTCCTATCCTGATTAGATCTAGGTTTATGAATTGAGAATGGCCAACTGTAAGAATTGTACCCTCAAAAAAAAATCACACGACAAAGTCAATATTATACGCTCTTCATTGTTTCTGATCTTATCTACTATAGAATTGTAAAATAAACCTAATGTAGCCAATGGCACTGGCTAGCATTTATTTAAAATTTGGTTAAAAGAAAACTTTTGAAGTAGTTCTCGGAATGACAATCGGGTTGCTTCAAGGATTAGAGCCGACGTTTCGGCTGCTGTCTCTCCAGCCATCTTTAAGACAAGTATCGTTGTCAGATTTTTTAATTTTATCTATCTAAATAATGGTCCGAATCGCTCTTAATATAAACTAAGGGTTTTTTTCCACGGAGAACTCATTTCTTAAGAAATTTCTTAAGATTTATTAATTTAATATCTGACCATGCTTCCTCTAAGATTGGGAAAATCTCTTTCAGTCCATGTTCAAAGTATGCCATCGATACGGTGCTCAACTTTTTCCTCCGTTGAGCAGATAACACGTGGCATTCCATTCGAAATGTACGCGAGCCGAGGAAATAAAAAAAGGCGAGGAACACAGAAACTACGTCGCCGGTATTACCTCCGGGCACGAGAAAAATACAGGTTTAAAAATGTTTCTTTCATTCAGCTTCCAAAGTTGAAAATTCTTCGTGCACGACTTTTTTACTTGCATGTTATTAGGAAATTTCCGGAGGAGTTTTATCTGTGCCTCCGTAGCAGCAGCAGCAGCTCTCCGTAACTTTTTCGACGGCTGTCGTAGGGCCGTGACGCTCAGGACGTGACTCGACCGTGTCCCATGCGCTGATGGCGAACTTTCTTCATCATTTCTATCAGCAGATTAATTCTGTAAGATTTATCACGTACGTGTGATAGTATAACGTGCGCATCAATTCAGGCGGTTCCACCTCGATTTAAATCCGTTACCACGGCTCGTATCTCGTAATGTTAGGGATATTACATCAAAAACGGTTGATTATTAATTATCTAATAAACTGGATAGTATTAAATAAAAAATGCGAAATTCCACAAAACAGAAAAAGGTTCCACCTAGTTAAGGCTTCTTCGATTGAATTTATCTAATATGCCTTTTATTTCATGGTATATGTGAACAATATTCTAAGATTCTTGATAACTGTTGTGTGTTTATAATTCTTGGATATCATAAGTGGTCGACATAACATAAACAATAGTTTGTCTTGTTTAGAACTATTTCTTATTAATGTCTGTACATTAATGTTGTCGTTTCGAACGTCTAGCAACCTAGTATGCTCTGATTAATTTTGAGACTCGCTATGCTATATAAAGATTGAGTAACTAAACTCATAGAGTAACTAAAACATACCAAAAGATTTAAAATAACTGTCCATTTACATCAATCTAGAATAACTAACGCATCTTCTTTAAAATAATGCAATTTATAACTAATGTATATACCAAAGCACATGTGTTTCATCTTATTTAATCTTGGTTCTTGAATATGGGATTAAAACAAGCATGAAGACTCAAGTGGTGGAAGGGAAAAATTCGAATAGTTCTAAATGGAGAGGTGGACCAAGTAAAAGCTAGCTCGGTAAATGAGAAGATATGATATTTATCTATATATTTAATGGTGTTACTTCGTCGGAGAACATACAAATGTAAAAAGTTAATGCATAAAGTTATTATTATACATTAGAGATGAAATTACATCCAAAAAACGAACATCTTTAGTGAATTTAACTCTAAGAATAAACGGTATTTTGATAAAACATGTATGGATATGTCATACGCGAAAGATGTATGCAAGTGTTGGTTAGTATTCGGGAATAAATGAGTAATATCAGTAAATATATAAGCGTCGCAGATATGCCTAATTCAATTGGAAATAGAGTGAGAGTTTTTTATAGAAGTCTACAACAAAACTTACGAAAATATAATGCAATCCTTTCTCCTCATGAATGTTCGAATTGCTTCTTCTTTATCTCTCTTTTAATAATATAGAATTATTTATGCTTATTCGGCAATTATATGTCATAAACAAGAATAACTCGAAAAAGGGAAAACAAGCGAATTATTTCCATCTTTTCGACCATGAACCACCCCAGAAGATGCATTCCCTCTTTGACTTGAACGCCCACAGCTGAAACCCTATTCACCAGGGAGACCTCCTGGTGTGCAACGAAATTAATATGAGATCCTCTTACATAAAACTACTCTTCAGGGGAGTAAGCCCACTTATGAGCCAATAAAAATGCATTTTATGGAACATCTCAAAAAAATTGACCGAAATAAAGTTGGCTGCGTCTCTTTTTTACTTTCTCCATATACGAAGTATAGAGAAAGTATTGTTTTCATGAAAAAATTCGACTTCGAGATTTCAACGGAAATACATGTTTTGGGGTCCCTAGAACACGTTTTGACCATTTTCGGAATGATGTCTGTGTGTATGTGTGTGTGTGTGTGTGTGTGTGTGTGTGTGTGTGTGTGTGTGTGTGATAGTGGGCGCTCTAACGTGATAACTATTAGTTGTATCAATACCAAACTTCATATATAGTAGTGGTGTGTGTGCTGTCAGAGTTGATTAGTTTTTGGAGTAAATCGGTCAACCGGAAGTCGAGCTTTATTCATTAAAGCTCATTTCCGGTTTTCAAAATATCTCCATAAATATGATATATACGTATATTGTATTACTTATAAAAGTTTTAGATAAGGTAATTTACTATAACTTTTGTATTTAACATATTTTTGTATCACCGGTTGATTAGGAGTTATTCGTGAAATACCGATAAACCGGAAGTATCTGATTATGTACTTTGTGGGCGCTCTAACATGAAAATTGTTTGTCGGATCAACACCAAATTTTATATATAGTATTTTGGTTTGTGTGTTTAGAGGTGATTAGATTTTGGAGTAAATCGGTCAACCGGAAGTCGAGCTTCATTCTTCAAAGCTCATTTCCGGTTTTCAAAATATCTCCATAAATATGACATTTAGGTATAAAGTATCAATTATAAAAGTTTTAGAAAATGTTATTTACTATGACTTTTGTATGAAACATATTTTTTTATCACTGATTGTTTAGGAGTTATTCATTAAATACTGATAAACCGGAAGTTGCTGATTATGTACATAGTGGGCGCTCTGGGCGCTGGGGCGAAAGGCCACTTCATCGTTTTTCATCGAACATGTCCTGAAAAACATTATTTATAATGTTTGTGACGTAAAAGATAATAATATATATAAATTAATCACTCATCTTCAAAGTTTAGATGGAATATAGAGTTCAAAATTACTGTCGTAGATAAATATTTACATCTTATATATGGAGAAAGTCATGTGCTGGCCACATCAGATTTTTTTATGTTGAGTCCATAAAAAATACACTTTAGATCCACGATCGATCTCTTTTTTTGAAGGGACCGTCGCGACGGTTAAAACCGATAGGTCCGAAAATAAGGCGAAAAGAGGATATGAGAACGATCATCAAAAGATAAAAAATCTTAAAAATGAGATGCTATATACTGAACATTAATGAAATGAATTTCTACATTATTAATTGGATGGAAGATGAGATATTAAATCTTAATCTCGCCCAAGAAAAGAAGTATAATTAATAAGTAAGTAATATAATTATTCTTTTCCTTATTATAATTCTTTATTAAAGTAATTCAAATGTTCCAAACTGATATTATCAGTCTTATTCTTGACTGAGATATTGTGGACGCTACTGAGGTATGTGTGTATCTAATGAACATGTAATGGTATCAGCTTTATTTATACAATGTATATATGCAAATCATATTTATTACCCTAAACTAGTTTGAAATAAATTCGAAGTAGTTAAAAATTGCGGAAAAGTATGAGTTGGGACTATAGGATACTCTTTGGTGAAAGCGGTCCCAGGTTCAATTCCCAGTGGGTATTTAGGGCATTTCGCTCATTGGCCGAATGAGCGAAATGACCTAAGCTGTCGAAGAACTTTTAATAATACTACTACAACAACAGGATACGATGGACGATAGAATGATATACCTATGAAGGAAAAAGACATTCCCATGGATGATTCATATAATTACAGAATGTATTACATATCTTCTTAAGAGTAATGCCCAGAAAATAACTCCAATGCTTTTGTTCGGGAAACATTGGAAATTGGCTGTTGGAATATGGGGAACCTAAATAGTAAAATCTTATTTTAAATACGGAAACGTCGTATTATGTGCCTATTCCCCTTTGACCATCGTAAAGGTTAGGCATACTTAGGAAAATGATTGACATATCCGAAAAGACGGTCAGCGTAGGAAGGGTGTAGAGCAGGGTCCCAAGGCATTAGTGCCAACAACAACGCCGCTTCCACAAAAAAACGGGCTAACAGAGGACCAATAAGGGACCATGCCATTGTAGAGGTTACGGAAAGTTTTAGGCGGTTAATAAGTTTGAATCTTCGTGAAGTGACACGTGGCGGGCTGGAGGAGACGTTGGTGAGGTGTTATTCATCTTGGTCCGCCCCCGTCGTGGGGAAGGCGCTTCGGGCGGCCCCCCCGGAGGCAGAATGGACAGTGGCCATCCGGAGCGCAGATGGCGGGCGTAAGGGCAATCCGAGTCTCCTCGAATGAAGTGGAATGGCATCTGGTGCTGACCGACGGGTCATCCTTCAGAGAGACTTAAAGAAGATGTCTTCGGATGGTTACGGCGCCTCAAGATGGTCTTACGCCCTGTTGAAAGTACGCAGAGCACAAGAATGACAAGCATCTGGGTGTACTGCAGTGCTTTTTCCAGTCTTTCTGATTTGGCGCCAAAATGAATGGGAAACTAACCAGGGACGGAGTTTCTGCTCGATTTCTTCAGAAATTTTCTTCTTCCCTATCCGAGCGATAGAATTGCGTCGAAGAGCAATTTCAGATACGGCAGCATAATTGGATATTTGCTGGTCTTGGAAAGTTGGTGTGAATGACCACCTTCTGACGGTGAGCAAGTTCGGCATCTCTCTCACGGAAGAAGCTAGACAATAATGATAAACCAATTTGTGGTGTTTTCTATACAGGCAACAATGATTCAGGATCGGAAGAAATAGTTATGAATTTTTATAAATATTTTTTGCGAAATAATTTTTATTCTCTTAAGAATGAGAAAAACTCGCTCGGCGTAATTCATAGTCAATTAAGACAGGATATGGGCCTAATTACCTTTCCTCTAGGTGATAATACGACAAAACGATGTTCCTTTCAGCAATGTTTTCTAATATGACATATGGTTACATATGATTCGTAGTCAACGGCCATGAAGTAGTCCCTTGATCGCCTAGCATGGAAATATATAATCTTGATGCCTTGAACTAAAAAAAATATATATTCATCCACATTTTAAATATCTTATCATGCACCTACTGCCCCGTAAATATTTGAAATACGGTAATTAGTAAGAGATAGAATCTTCCCCAAGAGAAGTTACAGCTATTCCACATTGATAAAAATATATATCTTTAACTATTTGACTTTTATAGTTATCTTTACGGCGGTCTCTAATTAAATTATTTTATTAATCATTTGGGAAGAAATAGAATAAAATTTAATGTGAGGAGCAAATAATTTCAATAGCTCATATTCGAGCATTACTACTCATTAAACGCAAAGGGTATTAATAAAAGGGTTTAAATTTAGTTCTAATGAACTAGATGATTAATTTAGAGAGCTATATCCATCCTTTCGGATACCCTTTTCAGGAAACATTAAATCTACCCCTTCATTAAAAATTAATACAATGATCGCCTTTCTCTTAAAGAAGAGAAGGCGCTTTTAGATTTTATTTGTCTTAAACTATCTTTTTCAAAGTTAGTTAAAGCTTTAATTAGACTATATCCTCTATCATTTTATAAATGTTTTAACCATTCTTTTAAAACATTAGAGGTGATAAATAATCATCTCATTTATATGAAATGTTAAAGTAGAATGTCTCTACTTAAACAGAAGATAAAGTATATTGGTATTTTATCTACTTGTCAGATTCATTTTTCACGTATGAAGTAAAAACCATTATTTAAAACCTGGACATATTTGAAGCAAATTTGGATAAAGAAAAACGAGTAAATATAATAAATGGACTCAAAGTGTAAATAATATGAATACTATAAGTTGCCTTAAAGCGTAAGTAGTGGTCAATTTTCATACATCTAGATCAGTGCTCCGCAACCTTTTCTCACCTACGACACACCAAAATTCTTCCTAAAATTCCTCGGCACACCAAAACTAAAATATGTAGGTATTAAATTGATACACAAATTTTACTATACTATACAAATTTACTTATGATAATCACTACATATGCTAAATTTTGAAAAATAGACAATATTATGAAAAATAATTTGTCATTGTGTATTAAATTCATAATGAAAAATTGTAAAATGTCAAATACATTGAATTTGACCGCGGCACACTTGTGTCTGTGCCACGGCACACCGGTTGCGGAGCACTGATCTAGATTAACCAACGCGAATAATGCGAACGATACACAGCTTCTAGAGAAAGCAATAAATTATATTAGTTGCGGAATATCTCGTAGTCATTTTGTATTATCGTGATGGCAACACGGCTCCAAAGACCGACTTCAATGGACTGCTAACTATACGTATAGAGGAAACTAACTACGCCTAAATGCATTTACTCCAGATTGCGTGCGTCTCGATGAAGATAGCAAGAAAGATAATGGGGAGTCAAATGGAGTAAAATGACGGCAGAGTCGAAGAACCATCAATTACAATTAGTTTTGTGATTCCATGTAAAACCGCCTATTCTTTAGCCAGATTCACTCACCATTAGGGAGGCTTTGGCGAGCGGTTTGTAAATTGCCTTTCCTCCTGATAAAGCACCGCCAGCGTGACACTGCACAAAAATGGAAAGTGAGCATAGTAATTTGTTAACAACCGAGCGGATGCTGGTTTTCAAAGACTCAAAATCAACCTTTGACGTTAACAGCTTGTCTCGATGAGGTTTCCGTTTCATAATCACTTCGACAACTCACGCATGTTTCGCAAATAGTTACTGCTTACTGCATCAGATACTGCGCCTTCCAGGTTTGTCTAGCGCCCCCTTACATTCAATATGGCAATACAGTTATTTTAGTACTTTTCACGTTTAGATTACATTCGACGACTTAGTATAATTTTCTCAATGCTTTCCCAATAAATGTATTTTCCCCCTTTCTTATTTGTGCACAACTCTAGTAATTTTGAAATATAATTTTTCTGATAGAATGATCGAAGAATTCTGTAGGAGTTGAAAATATTTTTCAAAAAACCTCATCATATTTGAATATCACAAACTATTCCATAGCTTTCGGATTTAGTAGGTAGGTTTATGGAAAAGAGAAAATTGAAGGAAAAGGGAGGCAAAATGCTCAAGATAGTTGAGATAGTGATTGTTCTCTTATTCATGGGTGAATTATATAGTTGTATAAAGGGAGGAGAGAGAGAGGAATTGATTAAGTTGTCTTAGAGTATCACACCATATGCAAAAAAACATCATCCACGTATCGGAGCCATCATTTAACAAATTTAAGAACTTCAGATGAGCAATTAAATCATTTATATTCTACATTGTTCATGAAAATATCAGTTAGGATAGGTAACGAAGCAGATCCCATAAAACCTAATTCTATTAATATTAATTTGATATTTTACGTAACGCTACATAAAATAGAATAGTTTCGCACTCTTTAAACCTTATTTATTTAACTCAAAATAATAAGTTCTGAGAAGATTTGAGTATAATACAACAGCAAGATTCACTAAATACAATTAGACAAAGTTAGTAAGGTTGGCAGAGGAGTGAAACATAATCTTCTGAAGTTTAAGCTGTTCCTCTACTGTTGTTGCTTCAACAGCTTCGGTCGTTTTGCACAGGGCCTTCCACTGAGATAAAATCAATTGACGAAGCTGTAACTTTGTGGAACTCCATAACGTAGGAAAGGAAGAGAACACTTTGTCTTAGTTCCACAGTAAATTTATTGTGCGACCGGTTTCGACTAAGGTCTAGTCATCTTCTGGCAGAAAATACAAAAAGTGACACACGTATATATACAAGAGACAACAATCCCTTTTATTGGTCCTATTAGCTATAAGATTGCGAACTCCCTCCCCACTGACCACAAACCGGCTTTCTACACTTTGAACAATATTGGCAAAATACTTACTAATTGTAAAGATAAGTTGGACATTGCTCGTAAATCTGGGGTTTATAAACTAACTTGTAATGACTGTGGAGCAATTTATTTGGGTCAAACTGGTAGAAGTCTGTGCACTAGGATTAAGGAACATAAACAATCCTTCATAAATGGTTCTGATGCTTCACATTTTTCCATGCACTTGCTGGAAGAAAATCATTCTTCGGACTTTCAGGCTAAGCTTCTACATCAATTACCAAAGGGCCCAAAGCTCGATATTTTTGAGCAAATGGAAATTTTAATTCACAAAAGAAATGCCTTTAACCTGACCAATGTGTACCTTTTCAATGCTTCCTCCCCCCTGCTGTCGCTCGTCAACCTGCTTCCTCCTCTCCCCTCATCCTCTCCCAACCCTTAGACTTACCCCACCCTTTTGCTTATTGTTGTCTCTTGTATATATACGTGTGTCACTTTTAGTATTTTCTGCCAGAAGATGACTAGACCTTAGTCGAAACCGGTCGCACAATAAATTTACTGTGGAACTAAGACAAAGTGTTCTCTTCCTTTCCTACGCTTCCACTGAGAATCAAACCCAGGACCGCATTCACCGAAGCTGAACGCGCTGTCCACTTGGGCATCCGGTAGCCCCCGGTTTTGAATGTAGGCGATACGCAGCTCAAACTTGGCCCGATGGTTTCATATACAGCCGAATGGTTTCGTATGTGTCCGAATGGAACATAAGGTCCTCCGTGGATAAAGGGTTCCCCACTCTTGGCTCGGTGTTTTAAAAGCCTCCGCCACATGGCTCGCATAGAACTAAGGTAGTTTTCCGTCGGACTTTTCTATAACGCCGGGTGACTGCGAATGAACTATGATGCAAGTCGGGGGAAAAAACCTCGAAAATTCGTCGGTGCACGACTGTCATGCAAAACGGATTTCGCTCAGTACAAAAAGGCGTGTGCCACATCCCAAATTATTTAAGTGCCGCATTTTTTCGAGCGGTTACTCGAATTTCTCACCGACATTCCTCGCGCGTTTTCGGTCGGCGTTATTTTTCGAATTATAAATTAGTATTCAGGAGTGATATTTCAAAACGAACAGCGCGGGGTTCGTGACGAGGGGATTGAAGCAAAAAGCGAGCAGCGGAGGGCGGTGATTACAGACCGCGAAAGAAAATTAATTGCGCGCCTCTCTGGCGGTAAATGGACGAAAACAATACGGAAAAGGTATTTCGAGATGAATGAGAGAGGAGAGAGTGTATTGCAGCCACAGGACAGAGGGTTACAGATAACACCACTGAGCCCATTATCAAATTATCCAATGTAAAGAATATTCGGAAAAACTTATCGATCAGCTGTCTACAGATAAGTCTACGATTTAATGACTTTGCGTTCTCTGCATTTTGACCATATGTTGCCATAAGCAGATAGCTCTCATTAGTATTTTTATAATCGTATAGCAACCGAAATAGTATCACATTTTCATTACCCTAATAGGCAAGATGATAATTAGGTCGATGACTGGAGACTGCCCATCTGAAAGGTCATCTGCCAAAGGGTGGGGGGATCCTCATCTGCACCATTAGAGATAAATAAACATTCAGAGAGAATGAGGGTTACTAGGAAAATGTGGAGTGAAATAGTGTACTTCTGAGCAAGAATTCTTTAAGAGGATAAGTTTCATAAAAGTGTAATACAATTACGCATAGATAACACAGCTTAGCATTCAAAAGGATTGACCACGTTGAATGTCCAGCGTCACTTATTTCTCAATAGCATTCACATAATTACAACCACGAAGAAGTCCGTGACGAAAGGAATTGAAAGATAAATTGTCTTTTACCCTTTTCCGAAATGCAAAAAAAAATTAGTGTTAGTGAATATATGGTCTTAGAAAACCCTTGCACTAGATAGCAAATGCTGCAAACTAATGAAATCCTATTTAAAATATTTAAAAATTAAAATTAACCAGCATCCATGAATCTACATTTTAGTAATTTGACATTTCAATATTACATAGCTCTAAAGTCAAGCTTGCACAAAATTTTACCAGAATATCAAGTCTGCCCTCAACATACTTTCACCTTGTATCCTACCATCCTTTTTTAATTTCTCTTGGTCTGAACATATTAATCGCAGCCGATTGATCACTTTCTCGAGCACCTTTTTGCTTTTAAAAGTGCAATAAAATAATATTTAAGGTTCTACCAATACATATCGTTAGGTTCGCCGCTTATATTTGTGTTCTTTTTTATTTTAACAATGCATATCTAGTCATAGAGATAAGGGCATATGATAATATGACTTTACCTCTATGATCAAATAAGAATATTTGTCCAATTAAGATCTTCTGAATGAGTTGAGAGGACAATATTGGAAATGATAAAAACATTAAGGCTAAATTCAATCGAAGTAGCCATAACTTGATGGAATTCCGACATTGAGACTACTTTAAATTAGAAAAGATAATTACATATTTGGATTATTATTTTAAGATTACTTAAAATATATTGAGTATTTGAAGAGGAAAAATATAATATATATATATATATATATATGTATATTCCTGGCCCTGTCAGACTTTTTTCAAGTCCGTTTTTCCTTGGGAATTTTCCTGGGTGCACGACCGTATGTGCAAAGTCACCTCAACCCCTCCCTTATGATATATATGGTTAAAGTTAAAGTTAGGATAAAAAAGGATCGTAATTCTGTTCTGTTGTTGAGTGACAACAAGAGAGATTGTGACGCAAAATTCATATTTACACAGCCTTTGACAGGACAGGGATAGAAGTAAAATAAATTTCTTTTTTCCACTATAGCGGAATGCTGAAAAATAATAGTAGATATTATTTGATGGCTATGGAGAGCAGCGTTTAAGGTAATAGTAGACAATGACACCACGAAAATGTTAATAACAACACTTCTGCATCTGGCGGATTTAATTTTCACTTTGGCGCCTTTTTCCGTTCTTTTGCGGATCCGCATAGCGCTAATTCAGATTTTGCAAACGGCTGCACCGAGTGCGGCACAAAAAGTGTAAGAGAAAGAGCGCGGATGGATATCGTCACGGTTACAAGAGTCGCTGTAGCAGGTCATGGTCGAGAATGGACCGCAAGCGAGCGCTAAAATTCGATCGCGCGGGATAAAGTGAAAATTTTTTGGCGCCGTTTCTTTCTTCGCCGCTTCCCGTGTTTGTTTATGTTACTGTTGGGCCCTTTACGGCTCAATCAGCGCGGGAATTGAGAGAGCCATTGTGAGCCATCGGAGTGCTTGTCGTGACAACGTGAAGAATGAGTGGCGTTCGCACCAAATGCCCTCCGAATTTTCATTCTCTTCCGTTTGGCGGCGCTGCTGCCTGAGGATGCATACGCCCCGTACCCTGAGCATTTCTCTTTAAAAGTGTTTTAAAATTCAGGAAAACGAATTATCAACGCATCCGAGCGAGATTGAAGCCTGGAAGCCTTATTTTCCATCAAAGTCTTCAATTTAAATTCATACTGAGAATTCAATTTTCTTTAAAATTCCGCAGGAAATAGGGAAGTTTGGGGACGCTAGATTTTAATTATTCCTGAAAACATAGTGGTCTTAAAAAAGGAAGGGTTACAATAAAACAAGCAAGAACTTTCAGAGTAGCTTTAGTACAAAATAAATTACAAGTGATGTCTTTAAAACATACAGCTATAAACGAAACGATAAAATATGATCAATGAATTATAAACATTGCATAGGATAAGTGAGACGGTTAAGACAGTTTAAAATTTAACAAATAACATTTACCTCATTGAAATATATTAACAAAAGAATTAAATCATATAAATTTACTATTTTGTAGTATATCTATGGCAACAAAATTAATAGTTAATATAATTTTCTTGGAAAAATATAAAGAAGATAATCAGTAAAATAAGTAATGCATCAGAAAATTGTAACTGATTTAAAATAAAATAAAAAAATTATCTAGTACTAAGAGGAGTTATTAAAAGTGATGGAAAAGTTAATGTAATTTCACTCATGTGCAAAAATTCTAAAAATTTTGATTAAAGTTACTTTTATGCGCGCGATAAAAATGCTATGGTAATAACGTAAAAATTAAAAAGTTTTTAAGCTATGCAGGACTTTATGAGAAGCACTGTATCAAATTATCAATTCCTGAGCTCTAATAATAGAGGTCACTTGTCGACAGAAACTTCTGCCGATTTTAACCCTAAAGAAGAAAACAATGCGATCATATTAAATTTTTAAAAAACTTGTAAACCTCCAAGGGACAGCTTGCTGCGTTTAATGAAATATCTTCCCAGTGTAGCAGTTATAAAGGAGAATTTTTCCATTCCAAAGATCAGAGGAGCGCAGAAAAAGATTCGCAGTAAACTTAAACTCAATGAGGATAGAAAATAGAGGAGGTTAGAACATCTAGCAGCATTCAGGAAAATGTACGGAATATAAATAACAAATGAAAAATGTAGGACATGATCCTCTATTGTGTAAGTAAATGCGGGATATGAAGCAAGAAATAGTCCATTGGAAAGAATTTCAACGAGCTTCGAAGTAAACGACTTCGGGGGTTTGAAAGTTTCTTCTCAAAGAATTATGAATTGGAAAAGTTGCAGATGGAATTGCTTTAAATTACGCTCACTCCTGAGGCTACAGAGTGAAGGAAAAATCCTTTTCCAAAAAACCTAGAAGACGAAGTAAATGTTCATGCCAATAAGTCGACTTCTTCGAATTTGACTAAAAACGAAATAAAGTTCATCAGATACTTGATCGGGTTTTAAAAGATCAAAACACTTCCATGGGTAAAATTGGTTGGAGGATCCATGATCGAATACCACTCATCGAAATTCACCACAGAATTTAAATGTATTAATTTCAGTTACAAATTTCAAATGCTTTCGATTAAATCATCCTATACAAGGGCGAAAATCTATAATTACTGCACAGATTTTGACAGCAAAATAGGCCTTTAATGGAAAGTTAAACTTTTTCATAGATAATCAGTCATGTATAAAAATAGGGGCTTGATGTTGTAATGAAACCAAAGTATGTTTTATATTTTTTTAGTCGAGTGAAAGGATATATAAAATAACAGCAATGAATTTTATGTGACTCGCAAAATTAGAGCTGATATACCTGTGAGAGATAATTTTTAATTTAATCTCGGAACTAATTTAAAGGGGACTGACTCTGACTGAAAATAAAAACAGAGCAGTGCGAAATCAAACCCATAAGCACATCTTACACAGAGTTGACGGAATTAAATCACCATATCTAAATTCGTATTTACAAGAGGATATTCGTTTTAAAGCAATTGATGTTCATGGAAAACTGAAAACGGTCAGACTGTATATTCTCAATGTATTTTAACTACTGAAATTTCAGAAATCCTTTAATTTAATACAATTGTAGCATGATTCTTTAGATTCATTTTTACCAAAAAACTTAATGGAAGGATAATGGTGCTCGCTTATAATGACGATTATAAAAATACACACATCTGACAATACTAAAAAAATAAAATTAGCTAATTGTTCTGAACTTAGTAGGCAAGTATACCTAGAGCTGGGAAGGAATATGATTTGAGATCATAGAATTTTATTTGACTGATTTATTCATAAAGAAATAGGATGTTTATGTGATTTGCTAAAAATTCCGATACAGTTTATATTTAGCAAATGAAAGTGATAAGAGTTTCCGATTTTCACTTTTTCCTCTTTGAAGGCGTAAATTTGAACAAAAAGTTAGATGCATATAATTTATTCTTTAAGACGTAGGTATGATGCATGATAGGAGTGAACGATTATAATCAAGGGCCATCGTCGACCTGTACTCAGTACCATAGAAAATAAAGATTTACAAACACTTTCATAATATATTGCTACTAGATACCATACTTCATTGTACTAATACGGTAGTCTATCAATGTACTAATATGTAGCTTTATAGTTGTATTAACCGTAAAGAATCTTTTTATAGAAACCATAGATTCAGAGCACCACGCATACAGTAGTATGACTTTTTATGAGATATACATAAATTCAACAACCATATAAGAGTAATATGCTAAAAGAGAGCTTTCATAAATTCATTTTATTTGCCAACGATAATGAATACGGTGTTCCAAACATCAACGCACCCTTTTGAACAACTCAATCACTGCCTCAACAGTCTACTCAAGGTTTTCTGGATCCTTATAATTCCCCATCGGAATGTGCCAGAAACGCTCAAAGAACCTGCTGCCTGTTCGTCAAATCAGAGTTTAAAAGGGAAACCCGAAAAATTAATGTTTTCATCGGAAATGGAATTTGTAGTGATGCTCGCTCCCTCGGGCCATCCGGTTGATATTACGTTCGCGGCGGAAATCATAAATTCAAATCGAGGATATTTCCGACAGTTTAATGAGTGCGAAAGAGAGGCCGGGACGATCGAATCCTTTTTCGGCTTTGAAATGAAATTCTGCGGCGGATCCGAGCGCGGCTAAGCAGATGCCTTCGATATTAACAATGAATCAGAAGAGTCGCGGAAAATACACGGGCGACCGGTCCTCCTACCGGTTTTATGCTTTCGTAGGAACATTCGTGAAGGGGTCATAAAAAAGGAGAGAAAAAAACCTCTGAAAAAATAAACAGAGCACAAACCCTAACTGCGCAATCACTCCGGACATGGTTCTTTTATTGCTCCTCTCTTTTTTTTACACCCCCGTATCCTCATGGCTTCCATAAAGCTCTCGCAATTCTCCTCTTTTTTTCCTTTCAAACGAAAAAGCTGTTCGGAATTTTAATTGCTCCGAAGCCTTCAGTTGAACAGTTTTACGGCGCGCGAGTTTAATTCGAAACTATAAACGAAGAAGGTAGAATAGTTGTGCCGCGCTTTTCATAATCGGGACTGCCCTCCTTTTATTATCCGCTCCGTGGTAGGATAAACAAACAAACGCCCCGTAAGGTTTTTTTTTTGTGGAGAGAAAAGAACGCAGTAATCAAATTACTATTTGTCAATAAAACGGAGAACCGCTTTCCTACGGCGTTCGAGAGGTTACGTGGAAAAAGGAACTCATTGGGCATGAATAATTTGATTCGTCGACGATATCGCTCGCTAAGGAGAAAAGCTGGAACGAGGATTTAAAACGATTGGGCGTAAAAAAAAGGCTGTCGAATTGGATGGGAGCCGAAGCTGTCAGATTTATGAGGTTGATCTTAGCATCGGTTGGTGGGACGATTTTTCTTTGAGGGTGTAAAACGTTTAGAGGATGTGATGCTCGAAAGCTTTCCCGGAGAATGTGAACTATAAACTACTACTTTCTGCTCTTGTGGAAGTGCTTCATAGTGCCTCCGACTGCTGTCCATGGCACCCCCCCTCGAATTTATAGGAAACGTACGACTTCAAATGACGGATTGCGTCGACTTTTTATTCCACATGCTCCAGCAGAAATCATTTCAGCTTTATCGGCTGGTGTAAACATGTAGTGAAAATTTAACGAATCTGTTTCTTCCTTTAAATCACACGACATTCTCTCTTCGGTTAAATTATGAATAAGCTCTTTCATGATCATAATCATCTTTAGCAGCGTTTCAATTTGGCCGACCACGAAACTCTCTGAAATTTTATACCTATCATCAATTATATTCCCTTATCAGAACCTAAAATTTCGTAAGTTATGCAGTAATTAAATGATTTTTACGGTGAGATTTGAGCGTCATTCGATCGCGTTTTGATGCATGATGAGAAAGTCTTATTTCATTGAGCTGATTCTCCGTAACAAGATGTCTTTTCACAATTAATACAGATATGTTTCAGCATGTTTGTTTTACTTTTGAATAAAATATCTGTCAAATAATTACAAAACTATTTTTTTTGTTTATAATAGTTTGCGCATTTGCGTCACGCGGGCTAGGCAGAGATGCTAAATTAAGTAACAGAAATATATCTACTTCTAAGCATATTTATTTAGAAAATTATGAGTATAATTATTTAAACTATTTGTGTATAGTTTTTGAATATTTAAAATCGCTTTGAAAGTTTAACGTTTTAATGCAGTAATATAACTCTTTACTGAGTACTAACAGTACACGATACCAATGATTATCATTTATAGCAATCAAGTCTGTATAAATAGAGAAATATAGGCAAGAAAAGAAAATTTATACACTAAAGTAGACTAAAATTCAGTGAAACGCAAAGATAAATGCCCTCCGGAGTTCTATCGTGTGCCGAGAGCGCTTGAGGAACTCTGTTGTTGTTATGATGGTACCCCTGCTTTAAATATACTTGGTAAACATTATACATTTATGAAATTTGGAATATATTGAGCTTGGCTGGCTGTTATTTCTTTATGCTTGAAACTTGATATAGTCAGTAATGGACATCGAGTTATTTGAAGTACGGTTTTTAATTGTTAGGAAGGCCGCGCGGTCTAAGGCGCCAGATTAAATAAATTTAGGTCTTCGTGTGAGGGCGTGAGTTCGAATCCCACTACTAACAAACTTTTTTCGTGGGTAAGCGACTTGGGTGAACACCAGGCAGAATACTTTATTTTTCCCTCTTCCACATGAATAACATGCACCTGGCCTGGTGCCTCATTGTAACTGTTATGAATGAGTGAATGAATGAATAAATCGTATTAGAGATTGTATGTACATATGAATTACCACAGTTATAATTTTTAAGTATACATTGAGCTTGTCCTTAAACACATGTACAAAAAATGGGGTTCTACGTATTTTGAGAACGAGCTTCTATTGACAATGATATTGGTCAGTAGAATTCACCTGGCTTTTCACTCTATAGATGGTATGCCATAGTAGATCCAGCTCCCGGGAGCTCCATTCGGCTATCCGGGAGCCAATTTATACAGAAGTGCTTTGTCAATAATTTAGTAGTTGGTATAGGTAAAGTTGACAGAATGAGGTTCTTTTAAGTGAAAATTAATCTAAATAAAGCAATTAATGTAGTATTCAATGTTAAATTGACCATTTCCTCGTTTTTATTTCATATTGCATATCAGAGGAGCACTACATTTTTTGCATTGTGAACAAGGTTCTTCTCTTTAGTAATCATTTCCTGATCGTCAATATTTCACCATCTTAATGTGGAAGGAAGAACAAGAAGGGGTTCCTCTAATTGTCATTTAACGCACCACCCGTTACTGAGCTGAAGCAAAAGGGAAGAATGGAAATCAGGCGTGAGGGAAACGGCAACAGCCTGGTCGCAAATATCAAAAGCGGGCATTTATGTTAAAGCTTTCTCTCTCAAGAAGGATATTCCAGGCTTCGTTGAAGACAACTTTCTCAGTCAGAAATTGCTGATTATCCTCCTTCGTTGAGAGATCTTATGATATAAACTATTAAAATAATAATTATTCAATCTCATTCTGATATTTGTATAGTTGATGAATTCCTTCTTCTAGAAAAGCAAATATCTAAGAGCTGGAATATCGATTAATGTTTCTATCAAGAAGAGGTGTTTTCGAATAAACATCATCGTTGAGCATAATTGAAGTTGCTAAAGAAACAGCGATCGATGGGTAATGAAAGTTCATTTCCAATAAAAAATTTATAAATTCAGAGGAAATATTAAACTGTCTTGATATTTTAATAGGGACAGAGAATGGGAGTTATAATAGAGGCGAAATGAATTCGGGTGGAAGATACAGTGGGATTAAGTGAAGAGGAAATCAGGTTGTGCTCTGGTACTTGAAAAGATTAAATATTTTCATCCCACTCTTCTCAAAAATGGAAGGTTAAAGACTGAAATTATTAAGATGAAAGCTATTCTCGGAAACAGCGAGCAAAGCCTTTTTGAAAGACGGCCTAGATATTATGGAACTTCTTCTAAAAAGGAATGAGAAATAAATACGTTTTTGCAGATTTTTTGTCAGTAAAAAAATTCGTGGTGGAATATATACCATTTCTCATCCATTTTAGCTTATTTTCGCTTCAGATATCTCAGAGTTAATTAAAACATTTGGCTTCTTCTACGAAATGCATGGGTAAGCCCAGATAGTCTAGTAAGTGTTATTTCAAGAATAGGCAGTTTTTAGTCACAAGAAGATAGCATACCATATATCAAGTTTGAAACTAATGCCAGATGACGAAGATAGATCATGAAACCCCTGGTAATGTTTATTCCCTTCTCACTGTGCTTTGATTCACTAGCTAAAGAATTTTGAAGATTTCCATTTTGTTACATAAGTGTATATGTAAGATTCCATTAGATGTTACTAAATTTCAGCATTTGCGTAGTGCATATAATGACAATGAATATCATATCTAATATAATAATTGAAAATGTAAGCTGTATTTCCAGAAGTCATTCTAGAAATGTTATCTTAAAATAACAAAAACTTATAGCAATTTACGGACGTGTATAAAGATAAGATATATCGCGAGATGATTAAAAAATGGAGGAACGAGGAAAGGCTTAAAAGAAGAAAGAAAGATAAACTAATAAGAAAAAACAATTGTGGGATCGAAGGAGCAGTGGGAGGCAAAAGGGAGCCTCAAGAGACGAACAGGAGATGGAAAAATGAGGAAAATTTGTGAGTGGGGAAAGGGGGAGGGTTGAAAACAAAGGCATAATGGCGAAGGAAGCAATGAGGCGTTTGGGTGAAAGGAAGGAGAAGATCTGACGGTTGATGTTTTGCGAAATTGGCGGAGTGGGAGGATATGGTTGGAACATTCTATTTAAGATAGTGGCGAAGAGAAATCTAGATAATGCTCGTTGGAAATGATACGGCAAAATGGAAAGGGACGAAAACGGTGATTCCTGCTCCCGAAATTCTTTTTTCTTTGCTTTTCATCCATAATAGAATATGTTTTCATCTCGAAATGGAATCTCGGATAAGATCAATGATAAATTCGGCCCAGAATCAAATTAAAGATCTGATCATTCCTTAAAGTATCTGAGATAAATTCATCGGTTAAATTAAGTTCATGCGCTCGATTTTGGTATGGAGATTACTTCGATGACTACGTATCTGACGCCAAAACAGATAACTAAGCAACGTTCAATCTAACTTCATTTTGGAATGAACGAAATGAATGGTTTAATTTGCTTCGACTGAAAATGCTGGTATTTGGATCAATCGTCGATCCGTTATAAGCAGCGTAACATAGTTTCTCTGTTACTTATCCCTTGTAATATATACTTGATTGTGGATCAATATGTACTTGTGTTTGAAGGCAAGTATCATTCCTGAGGGATGTAGGTATTATTATTGTGTGCATTTGTCTTTCAAACGAGGTTATGAAAAGTGTCAGACTAACCATTTGCTATTTTGGTAAATTTGGTAATTTGAGAGCAATTTATATTAAATTTGTTTGTCTTTTTGACGAAATTGATAAAAATCTAGAACAATATCAGATTACATCAATAGCTTGCATATTTGCAATTCAATAATTTTTTTGCAAAAATTTTACTTAGAGACATTGGTAAATAGTTAATATCACTTCACTATAATAAGTCCTATTCTTAATCATTCTTATAAAAAAGACAGCCATTTTTCACTTATCCCTATCATTAATGAATCATAATAAAATGCTTTTTTTAACATCGAATACCAGTTCCCCGACCAATTTCCCCTCCCAATCAACAAATTAATGAGAAGAGTACAACCTAGCAAGTATAATCTTTTCTAATTAAGACTATCATAGCACAATATATTCCTCATTTCTAAAGCATAATCAAAAGTGCAGGAGAATGCTTGGAGCTATTTCAGAATACCATACCATGGCATCAATAGCCATATAAGAAGCGGGATTCTAAAACATCGAATTTCTCAAACCAACCCAGCCAAATCGCAGGTAATCATAATTGCCAATTACCGGCGTTATTCTGAATCCTATGCGAGTGCTCGCATTACACTATGAATTAATAACGAGTTTTCTTGTTCGGATATTAACGGTTTCGCGGCACGGTTAATACCCCGTTTCTTATCCATTCATAATCTTTGAGTCGGCAGCGACTGCTTCCACGCGTGTATTTGTTGAATGAGCAGCTCCAACAAATAGAAGCAAAAACGGGCTCCGAACTCGTTTTAATGAATCCGCATCGCTGTACGAGGAGCCTGTAAAGTTGAGCGTGTCTCGTCTCTCAAATAACTCTAATTACGGAAATAATGGATGAGCTATCTTCGGAAGGGTAAATTGCTACGGAGGGCATCGGAGCGGAAAGAGGGGGATGCAGAGGAGGAGCAGTTTTAGCGGAAAGTAAGATTGACTCGACAGCAAAGAGATTGATGAGGGATAACGAGGTCGCGATGTCACCGCACAAACAAAAGGTATGTTTTCAGGTGTAAGTGAAAGGAATCCGAGAAACGCTTCGCGGAGGGGAGAAAGTTGGCAGAAATTATGAGACGAGATTGACGGGATCAGAAGTTGGCCATTTTGGCGAAATGGTGATGCGTTCGCAGATCTTTGATAAGGACCTTCAAATGGACCCTGGGAGTCCGGTCGAGGCTGAGTAATATGCATTATGTGGTATCTCTAAATGAGGGTTGGCGTCAGAAGGGGCATTGGCTAACATAATTATCCCGTAATCAAATAATCGTATCGTCTATAATTAACATCAACCTTCCTTTGATCAGAAACTGAGTTAGGCTTCACCTTCAGTATGTATGTATTTTGGAGCCCCACTATTCCCACTTCCCTTCAGTTGCAAAGATTTTTTTCCCACACTCTACTCTTTCTTTTTGTATTTTTTAAATAAGTTAACTATAAATGTTATCGACATACGAGGTTAGGTGGAAAAGAGGCCCACCTGGGCCTAACCTCGCCAATAAAGGGTCCAACTAACTATGTGAAAAAGCAATGCTAGTGAATTAAGCAAAAAATAATCCGTAAGACTATGAATTTAGCATAAAGTACTACAAAAATTCGTCACTGAGAACATAATGAAAATCTTTAGAAGGTAGAGTAAAAAAAGGCTTTCAATTTATTGAATAAATTAAAATAAAACGCTTCAGCCCCTTCAACCTTTACTTGGAAGATTTCATCTTTACACATCTTAAGTTTAATTTCGCTTATTATTGTCTGTTTATTTTATCTTATTTGTTCAGAGAAAATACGTTCACGGAGGAAGTAGCTGATATTATTCGTCCTACCTTTTACATACTCCCGTTTTGATACCGAGAGGAAAATCAAGGATATAGATGCTCAAACAAGGCGCGGCAAGAATTCATTTTTTCCGCGAACGCTACGCGTATTCAACCGATAAGGGAAGTTGAATTATTGAGCATTCCCAGCTACAGGAAAAAGACGGATGAAGAATAATGAAGATGAAGCTTGAATTTGACCCCTTTTGTCTCTAGGTGTGAGATTACAACAAAAAACAAAAAGCGATTGCTCAAAAATATAGTCTGCATACTTAGGATATGAATGGAAACTGGGAACGCAGAACCATGAAAGGACGAAAATTCAAGTGATTTTGCCCCAACCAAGTATCCGAAACGAAAATCAGTATGACTATGAAAGTAGGTTGACTATGAAGTTTGCCAATATTGGACCGTTTCCTAAATTCGACCGCATTAGCATTTCCCTCCCCTACGATTATATCAAACATTTGAGTTGGCAATACTAAATGATGATACCATCTAGGGCACGTGACTGGACGGTCAGAGAGTTTGAGTCATTTTTCCGGTGTGGATGGTCGTTAGCGTGATTTGATTGCTTGTGCTATAATTATTTACCCTGAGTACATAGGCTGCTGTCTCAGGTAAAAGTAAGTAATCACTCTTTCTGCAGAACACTTTTAACCTGAAGTATGTTAGCTAGTTAGTTAGACATACTGCACATGTGTGTGAAACGTAGTGTTTTCGACTGGCGTACATATTGTTTTGACGGGAACATGTTACTTAATTTGAACCACCACGTGTTGAGCTGGTCCATTTTAGGAGACTATTTAATGATGTAATTAGGAAATTAATTACTTTTTAATAATGATAATTTTATTTCCACAATAAATATCTTATACATTTAGGTGAATATTTGAATAAGTTTTCAGGATGAAAATAAGGGGGTACACACGGGAAATGGGACGAAAAGCATTTGCAGATGGCTGTGGCTTCAATATTAAATACAATTTTATATTTAATATTTTACGTAATGATAGAATATATTAACTTTGTTTTAGTCCACAGAATTTTTAATGGTAAGACTAGTTTCGAAGCATTGGCGTCATCATCAGGTTCAAAATTCGGAATTCATTTTCAGTGTCATTAACACTCGAAATAAGGAGGGACAGGGGAGGCTGAATGTAGGAAAGCTGATGCGAAAGAGTTAGGAAATGGTGGTGGTACGGTGAGGGAAGAGTTAGGTGCATTTTGGGAAGAGTGGCGTGTGGGTGATGGGTCAGTGGAAAGGCATACAGTGTGGATTAAAACCTCATCTCGTTTTTAGCTAGGGAAGACTATGAGTGTGGTGAGTTACATTGTTTTCAAAAGTTTGGACTCACTCAATGTAACTCACTTCACTGCAAACGCTTCCTTAGTAATTAGGGGCAGGATGGTTAAGGGGCAACCCGGACCAACCTAGGAAACTATGAGTCCAAATTAGGCAACCGGTTTCCCAATTATGACCATTAGCATTAGTTTGGTTTTTCCACTTAAATTATCTCAAGAATAACGTATTGCAAGTATACAACTAATGGCTGAACGGGAAACTATGAAGTATATATTATAGCATTAAAGTCTGAGGTTGATAATTAGTAATTGAAATATACAAGAAAATAAAAAATGTCCAAATTAGGTAACTTTCCAATATTTCTAATATCTGAATCCTTACTGCTGTAACGAGAAGAACCCTTTAATAATTGAAATCTAACTATTACATTCAAATATCTCAAGCTAGTAGTTTATATTTAATGTTGTTAATCATCTTCTCCACAGTAAGTAATTAAAAGTTCTACATTGTTGCCTCTTTCCAAGACATAACAGTAACACCCCGCTGAAATTTGTAGACTCGTTTTAGAGTATTGCATAGAGCCTGAAGTTGGCATTGGTCGGGGTACCCACCTCTCCGCGTTCGACCCCTAGTCTCTTGGTTAAATGAAGTTCCTTTGAATGATACAGAGAATTCTACGGGTCAAATTTTATATTGATTGATCGGTAATAAAAAAATGATAGTGAGGATCGTGTACAAAGATAATTATTATTGGTATACAATACATAAAATACAATTTAGTATTCAATATGAAAGCGAAAAAGTTCTAAAAGTTCCTAGAGAGTGTTAAAAGATATCCTGGTTGAAAAGAATTTTGAGCAGGTAACCCCGGCTCTGCCATGGAGCTATCTATCAACGTGTCGGATGATATCAAAAAGGAGCATCTTAGTGAGATGGCCTGGTCCATCTCTAATAAATATTGAATCACTTACAGACGAGATAGGGTGAAAAGAACGAAGCAGTCTCTAATGAATTTGCTACAATGAGAGGCACGAGATGTAAGGATTATCAAAGTGAATTTGGAGTTGGAATGGTCGGTCGTGGAGCGCACAGAAATATAGGCGCTTCAATATGCAGGCGAATATTTCAAAGTGAAAAGGGAATGTCGCGGAAGGAAGAGCGGCTCTGAATCATAAATGGGAGACGAAGACAAAAGGGTGCAGATACACTGGGGTCGCCAAACTTCTCTAAATTTAAGGACGTGCCTTACAACATCCAAAACGTTCCACTCATTCATATAAACTGCCTAGTCTGTGAGAGGTCGGATGTGCTAAATAATGGCCGAATCATTCCTCAAAATTTGCTCTATTCCATTTGCTTCGAGAGAATGCTTAATAGTCTTATTTATGAGTAAAAATTCAGAACATGGAGTGGACACTTTTATACGAATACTCAAAACATCTCTGTGGTTGCAGAATAAGGGATAATGCCGAAATTTGAGCGGGAAAAGCTAAAATATGAACAAAATACGTTTGTAACAAAAAACATAGTTATATTACCCATTTTATGTTTAAACATGCAGTGTTGAACTAGAGCAGAGAGAACTTGAACAGAGCAATAGACATCAGGCCATCCCCGGGACGCTCTCAAGAGCAATTGCTACGATTATCACAATTGTAACTGCATTTATTTTCAATGAAGACCACTCAAAGAGATATCTGGTAAAGTTGTTCGAGAAATGTGTATGAGATTTTGTCATGTTATGTAATCTAATGACTGTAAATTTATTTATTTATTATTTTGGAATGTTTATAGTGGTTTAAATATGTTATTATAATGTTCACCCCTCACGATATTCTGTTCTATATTGATTTTCACTAATTTAATTAAATAACAACCAACGCCATCTTAAGGATAAATTAGTTGTTAATTCATAAAAGCACGAGTTATAATTAGATTAACTACTATACATTGTAATTCGTTTGCGGCCGTTTATTTGATAGTTGCGATAATTTCGCTCACTCGCTCGCTTTCTGTCAGACATATTGGACGAGCTAAGCGACTGGTTCATTCGTTTTCGTTTGTGGTTTACAAGATTTGTGTGGCTGTTCTTGTGATTTCGTCTCCATTCATTTGGTACTCAGTGGTTTCCTCTATTTGTTGTAGCGACTGATGCATTAGTTTAGTCTGCGATTTAGATTTGTGTAGCTGTTTTTGTGATTTCGTAAGTCACATAGGATGAAGAGAATTATTGTTTTTTCATAAATTTAAGACTTTTCATATCTAATTTTTTTTTCATATCTAAATTTTATAACTTCTTTCGATTTACATTCCATTCATTTTTCCGTTGAGAATCAACGGGCACTCTGCTAGTACTGAATATACATGTTAGAGGTAAAGAATATCAATAATTAACAAAAAAAACCAAAAAATAAGTGCAATTAAAGCTAAAAGATAGAGGAATAAAGACACAAATCTTAACCGTTCACGTGAGTGAGATTAACGTGTGTGTTTATGGTTAAAAGTTGTGCCATTCGTCTGTTATAGATGGCTACCCCCAGATGAAGGAAAAAATAGAGTATATGACAATAATTACATTATATACTATAATGGTGGTCATTGTTTCTTTTACATCTGTAAATTGCCTATGATTGCACAGTTTTACCAAGTATCTAGCGTATATGAATTCATTTCTTTTGATACTCCATGGTTTTTTAATGATGGAGACTCACAGTTCTAGAGGGCCCTGCGTCAAGACGCTTTGCAAAAATTACCATAAAAATTTAAAAATGTTTACAGAGAATATATATTACACCCGTATGTGATATAATAATATAAAAGTAAAAATAAAACACTTAAACAAAAATAATGATTTCCCATTAATTTTCTCTTTCACGATTTTTTTCGTGTAATCATGATGAACCCCTACTTATTAGGATGTTTCCTCACCATAGATGGTGATAAACTTGGAAAAGGTACTTCAGGATCTGAAGAGATAAGGAGGAGAGTGCATTGATTGCGAATCGATTGAGGGATGGAAAGTGAGGTTGAAATCAGAGATAAAAGGAAAAATGTAAGAAAGAGGAAGGGTTTGATGGAATAAAGTGGGAGTAAAAGAGATAAATGAAATGGAGCAGGGGCGTCTTTGTCCAATTCCATCGGAATCAGCCGCTCCATCAAACGGTGGCTTCTTTCTCCGTTTGCTTTTGGGTGTTTGCTTCCTCGGCAAATTCAGGGGAGATCTTAACCTCGGAAATTAGCATATAAATACCATTTCAAAACGGTTACATATTATGGTTCCCTTTTTTCGAAAATTCGTTCATCAGCAAAAACTTAGCGGTGGTTGAATTATCATAGGAGTAATTGATTGCCTACGCGAGTATGTACTCAAACTCGGCGAGATTAGTATGGAAATGGGTGTTCGCATATGCATGCGAAGAATCATAAAAGAAGGGGAGTCATGATTTATTCAAAGGATCAATTATGCCACCACTTAGGAGAGCGAGGCTTTGCTCAAGAATTCAATTCGAAGGCCCTCTTTGCACACACGGACTCGAATGTCACCAAAGAAAATAAGATTTTGCTTCATTGCAGTGATTCCATTGCAGATTATTCACTGGTAGGAGGGTCTTTGCTTTCTAATGATTTAAGCGATACTTATATCTCAATGACTTGATTCGATTTTTCATTTAATATGGAGGACACGACTCTCACGACCTTTAGTAGAGACGGAAAGGGTTAACACCTGCTCCTGCGCCTATACTTTGACATTGCCGTCCGCCACTGAATATTTTCTACTGAGGTTGGTATAATGAGAAGATACGGTTTATAATTTTCAATAACTTTAAAATGTAACATCAGACTGAGAAATTCAATCAAAAATCGCTATATGGACGTAAGTTGACCAAGTGGACGTTCAGCTGAATTCCGGAAAATATTCTGGATTTCGAGATTGCTCGCGATAAATTGGGACTACCTAAGACCCTAAGAAGTAAGGAATGCCTATAAACGTGTTTATGATTCGGCTATGCAACTGCAATAATAAATCATTGACATTAAAAGAGTCATCTTTTACGCTAACGACTTAATGAAGTTCATTGCCATGCTTTCCACAAGTTTTAAGGATTTTTTAACAATAACAAAATTCACTGTTACTTCAATGAGAAAAATATTGATATTTTCTGAATGTGAAATAGAAGATATTTTAAGTGAAAAAAACACCTAGACATCTATTGATTTCAGAACTTTGAAATAATATGGGATGAATCTTTTACACTTTAAGACAATCTTAGGTTCTATAGCAGGGATGCCAAATGAAATTCGCTTGAAAATGAGAGAAGTGATTTTCATGTCTTCACTTTAACTCGATGCACTTATTCCATGAAAGAATCGAACTTATCTTTTCTAACTTACCAGGAAACGGAGGAAATAATTTTTTTTGGATTCTACATCAGGAAGAGGAAGTAGGCAGTACCTTGTAGAATCTTTTTACGGCTATTTATAACTTGCCTAAGGGCTATTGATCCGAAAGAAAAAATCGTCATATTTGTTAACAAGCGTATGGAATAAAACTTAATAGAAAAAGAAGAAGAACACTTATATCTCTACCAAAGGTTTTTTACTTTACTTTACTTAGTAAAGTTAAAAATTTTCTTCTTTTTCTCAAATTTTATTATGGAGAACTAGGTACCACAAAGTCGAGGCCGAATCAGCGGATTCTAAGGGCATGGAACCTAAATTATGCGTACACATATTAGATTTAACTTACATGGAATTACATGAAAAACTGGCTCGGAAATAGCCATAAAAGTGCTTGGCTGAAGAAATATCATCAAGTCAGGATAAAAAATTAGCTACATTGATAAAATATCGATGTAAAGTTATGGTCAGTTGGTTTTTGAGGTTCCTTAGTAATGAAATTCACAGTCTCTGGCGATTTTTTGTGGAAATACGTCATGATGAAGACAAATAATTTGTACTTTTTCCACAGTATTTTATTAAAAACAATAAAAGGAAACAACACGACTAGTTTCAGAGATTGATCTCCATCCATCAGTCGTGTTTTGAATCCTTTTAATGTTTTTAATAAAATTCTGTGGAAAAAGCACAAATTGTTTTTCTTCATCCTTAGTAATCTTCTACAAGTTGGACATTATCCTATACATTTTTGATGTCACGTGAATACTTTTGGCATTGGAATTGCACCAAAGTCAAACATTCTTATAAATAATCGTAGGTGAAAAAAATTTCTCAGATTCGCAACAAATAAAACGTTATCATTGAATTCAAACATCTATATTAGAATGTTTTTAATGCATTTTTGTAATTCATTTGCTATTCTCTCGACCTTGCAAAATCGACCTCTGTACATTTATTTGAATTTTCCCTACAAACATTTCTTTGTAACAAAAATGGTATCGAATTAATACATGCATTTTTTATTATTCGGTGAACTGCGAAGCCACGTAAAATGTTGGAACATTTCCCTCAAAACGTTTTCCCGACATAGTTTCTATAATCCAAATATTTCTTTATAGTTGCTCTGTTTTAAATTCTCGCACAGGCACTTTGAAACTCTTGTCGTTTTCTAAGTTGCTCTTCCGTAATTTGTTAGCCCGTTTTTCATCTTTATTGATATTATTTTCATAATATAATACATCAGTGATTTGGTAACCTCAATTAGATTTATGAAATTTTTGCCCACTGAAACCTTTACTGGCCAATTTCTGCTATGTTACTGATGAACACAGTAAAACGAGTTTTAAAACCCAAATAAATTATTTTCACTTTATGAAATAATTTATTTCCATACAGTCCTCACGATGCTTTCCTATTATTTAATACCATACTTTGCCTATATCTTCGATAACATCTCTGATGTTGTGGCTCTTCAAAAACTCCGTGTCTCCGAGTTTTCACTCCCTTTCTAGCATGTTATTTTAATCAAAATTATACATAAAAATATTTTTGACATTTTATTATTCATAAGTATTTATTTATGAATTAAAATAATTTTAACTGCTAATTTATAAGTATATATTTTTGATTTGTTCAATTTAAAGTTAGTTCATTTTTTTAATTCAAACCGGACTATAGCGAATTCTTTTTGCCTAAAACCGGACCATCCAATGCATCCCTGCTCTTCCATGGGCTTACCTCACTAATTTCTCTTGGCACCGGCCCTGCCCACTAAAGCATAAAAAATGTACAGGGACCAAGTAATTTCCAACATCCACGAAGAGGAGAATGTGAAGTACTTTCATATGTTGTCTCGCGTCCCTGACGCTGTCAGAATCGACGGCCACCGTATTGTTTATCCCCTGGAGAGCCTCTTACAAAAGCCTCGCCTTGGAAATGAGGTGCCGTATTTGCTTCGCAGTCAAACTTGCCGCTTCGGCTAATTTCCCGGAATTCGCTCGAATCTCCTAGGCTCCCGTATTTCCTGTTCCCTTGATATTCCATCTTACCCTCTGAACAATTCCCGTGCAGCCTCTCATCTCTCATAATTTCCTCCCCCTGGAGCGCTCATCCTCCCATTCCTTTCTTCCCACACGCCGTCCTCAGACACTAAGACAACCGCCTCAAGGCGCTACTGTTACGGGGGCAGAAATGGTATTATAACCAAAATAATTCTTAAGAAATACATGTTGGTGTCTCATTCGAATAAAATTTTAAAAATTAGGGGTTGATTTTTTTATATCTTACATATTTTCCTCCGGAAAAGATCGAGATATACGAGGTCCTATAAGTAACATTCCTGTTCTGAGAATTATGTATTTGAAAGAGCTGCATTTTAAACCTTTGAACCTTTTGCTGAAACAACGAAAACTTTTCAAAAGTGGAATCATAACTTTTTCGACAATTGTTTTACTTTTGATGTTAATTGGTGGGGTAGAGGATTAGGATAGCTGGATACTAGGATTGGTGCTTGATACCGAGATAGCTACGGTAGCCTTGCATGCGGACCTTACGAAAGTCTTCATGATGCTTATGCAAATTATTAAGTTCTGGTAACTATTATGCAAATATAAGTTATGCTTAAAGTATTTTGTAACCTGTTATGCAAATTTTCAGGTAAACCTATGCAACTACGCATACAGCTAACGTCCGTTAAATAAAGCTATTCATTATTTTCGAAAAAAACTTTCTTATTCTGCCATCTTCTTCCCGAGAAAATTTTAAGCAGTGCCAATTAATTATTTATACCTTTGTTCTTTTTCGTGTTAATCCTTAATTATTCGAGTGACACATTACGCCACCAGCCGCATCGGGTCATGTTGACCCGAAACTTAAAATCGCTTTTTAGACTTGATTATCCTAATGATATACATGAAAATATTACGATCGACTAGAATAATTTACGAAAGAAAAAATGAAGAGTATAAAAGAAAAATTTCTGTCTCATACCAATTAGCTTAAGATGAGTATTCGTAGAGACGTCAACACAATAGTTAAGTTAATTGCAATACGCTTCTGCGATCCACTTTCTCTTACGGTGAAATAGTCTGTGTTTTTTTAATTATCGAACTAACTGTAAAGAACATTGCATGTTGAAAACGGATTATGGTAGATCAAGAATGGCGATTCTCAGAGACAGTATCCATGTTTAATACCTTATACGATGAAAACTTGATTGAGGTAAATTAAAACTTAGGTTCAGATAAGCTGCAAAAATAAAATTCAATTTTGATAGTATAGAGTGGTAGATTGTAATAGATAGAAATGTTACGCTTTTTCCCTATTAAATCAAAATTTATACCGGAAAACTTCATTCGGGTCACACTAAGCCGACGCGACTATACAAGGGTACCTCATATTCGGTAAACAACATATCTGTGAAACAGATATTAGGAAATATTTCTTACGGAAAATGTAATGAGAAAAGAATGATTTTGATAAATTTTTTCAAGACAAATATTTACCCTATAAGCCGAGTTTATTATGCTGAAAAATTTCCCCTCGGCTTATACTCAAGTTAGGGTCCCACTTACCTGTTATTCGGTGGAAAAAGTCTACCTACCGGTTTCAATATAAGACCATCGTCAGGTACACAGAAATCTAATTTTTTTTCTACCTATTTAAATTTAGAATTTACCAGTAGATATTGTATTTCCCACCACCCACCCTTTCGAGTTAGTTTTCACAGATTTTGTGATGAAATTATAATCCTCAGCTTATACTCGAGTATATATGGCATGTATTTTTTAGCAAAACTTAATTTTCCATTTCTGATCTGGTGTTTCACGATGCGACGTCTTCAAGACTTGATTGTATAAAATGATTGATTTACTGTATTGTATTTATTAATTTTTTTGGAATGTGGATATGAGTTCTACATAGAGATAGACTAGCATCCAAGATGGAGAATTATTACGGAATGCAATGTGCAGATCTTTGTCTGAAGGAGGACGCATGTCTTTCCCCATTCCGTCCTTATCCCTCTGTGCTCTTGACGAAGACGTCTGAAATTCTCCTTCGGATATCCCTTTGGGGATTGGTTAGCGCGAGGGGGGCGCCGGTGCCCCCGGGGGGCGTCAGGGGGAGCGATGCATCACGCCTAATTGTGTGCTAATGCCGATGCGTAACGAGGCCCAGCAGCTATACTCCCCAGACTTGCTCATCCTTTGAAGAAGTCCGTTTGAGAGGTGGTGGATTGGAGAGGATTTCGCCTCGCAAGGGATCAGTCCAATTCAAAAAGGAAGAATGCGCGACTTCGTGCGTGTTCCGGGATCAAATTTGCCACCCTCATTCTTTTGACTTTTAAGGACACGGATTTGGGGAGAGGGGGAACGTGTCTTTAACTCACAAAGAGCGAATATTAAATGCGTTGAATTTTTTTGTGAGGGGGCCCGCCGTGGATAATCTTCGTAATTTACGCGTTTTTTTGATTCGAGAGATTTAGATCCGCCCCGAGAGGGATTTCATCTGGATTGCGTCATCTCAATCGAAAGATGTACGTTTCTTCAAGTTATCTTGAGATAAATGAGTGTGTGAATGAATTTTTTTGTTCGGATCTCGCGGAAAAAAACTCGGCAGGGATTTACCTTTATCCATTAGATGAGCAGCACCAAGCGTCTCAAGTGTGGAAAGGCGGCCAGTGGAAACTACACAAGATATTATAGGTTAGAGAATATAGTAGACAGATTTGAACAACATTTTTCAGCTCAAATTTGCAACATTGATAACGTGATTCAAAACAGGAACAGCTTTTCTGAAGGAAATAGATTCCGTTTTTTATGAATAAGCAAATTACACGCTTAACAGAGTGTACAGGACATTTTTTTAATTCTTAAGCACCATTTTTAAGTAACGAAGCCAGTGACGAGTGAATAGGATTTAAGATTGATGAAAGTGACGGAAATGATGCTTAAGTATTGAAACATGTCGTGTGTTCTCTATTAAGTGTGTAATTTGCTTAGTTATTAAAAACGGAATTAGTTTCCTTCAGAAAAGCTGTTCCCTTTCGTCGTTTATTACCACTAAGTAACTCGTTATTCGGTTGATTTTATTACGTGAAACAATAATATTATACACGAAATACGTTCTGAGCCGCATTTGATTCCCTAGAGTCGAACGCAAGGCTTCGCAAAATATGTGAAATTCTATTAAAATCCTAACAGATAGATAGCAAAGCTGAATCAATGCAGTTAAAATATAGTACATACTTCATATAAAAAATAACTAAGGAGACGCTCATACGTGTTTAAATCCATCATATGTCAGATACGAATGAAGTTCCGAGATAAGTTCCAAAATCAACCTTCAAGGAAAATTAAATTAAGTCGCTGAATAAAAAGTGATTTTCCTGTACTTTACCTAATGCGCAAGTATTTAAATTTCGCAAATTAGTCCAATTATAATTAAAACTTAACGGAAGTAAATTTCATAATCTTAAGCGTTAAGACGAAATTTCGTAAATTTACCTCTCTCTGCTTGTAGTATACGCCATAATAAATAATTAATGCTTATGGATCAAAGGTTTATGTATAAGTGAGGTGCATGTTTCGCCGGTTTTCTAAAAATTAACCTCCGGCACAGGATTCGGAGAATGTTGGCGTTGGAGTAAATGTTCTGCATGGATTGGTTCGTTTTGCTTTGCTATTTTATACGGAAGTTAAAGCGAAGAGAAAGCTTTCTCCAAAGACGAGCTCCGCAACTGAATTTAATTCGAGAACGAGAGTGGAAAGGAATCACACGGCTAAGAAACAAATAAATTCACCATACAGGTGAAGCTACTAAACTGGAGTACACCTAATAAGCCATTACATTGTCGAAACATTCCGGATTCACATAAATTTCGATATTTTTTTTAAGTGCACGATTAAATTTGTTGGGTTCTGTATCGATTATTGGGAGCTATAAATAACATTAAATTATTTTCATTCTTTACCCATTCTACTCTTTTATAAAAAACATATTCCAGCCAAAATCCACATATTTGACTTGCGGAAGGAGGTAAGACTACTTCCCCAAGCAAATATTTTCTTGTAACGTTCGCGGAAAAATATATTTTTGAACCACATTGTTTCTACCGTCTATTTCCTTGATCCTCCTAACAGTTCCTAAACGGCATTTATAAACAAGGGGACGCATAGAATCGGCTTTATCCTCTTATATCGTACCTTCTATGAATTTCCAAAGTAAATGGAGTTAGAGAATATTTTCTTTCTTATACAGGTTCCCAACCTGAATGCTGAAGCATCTGAGTAACGCCCGCTGCATTGTCGAGGCAATTCTTTTAAGCTTAGTCCAACGAGCATAAGGCAGTACGAAGTTTTGGCACCTTTTCTTTGGTGGGAAAAATGGTTAGGGAGCAAAGGAGCAGCGGGCTTAGGGAACGAACGCCCCCAACGAACGGCGAACAGAAGTTCTCTCCCCACGACTATTTATCATATACTCTAACGCACGCCTCCTTACTTATTCATTTTTATTCCTGGAAGGCTCTCTAGCGCCCCTCTTCCCTCCTTCCCTTTATCCACGCATCCGAGTCTACATTCAGGGGACCACTATTAAACCTCAAATCAGTCGATGTCGCTCCTATCCCTTTGGTGTGTAAATCAGAGGCGGGTTACGAGTGTTCTCTAAGCCACACACGGACATTTGGGCGTTTAATACGGCCTTTTTCGACTCACTGAAACGATCGTATTGATTTAGATGTATTTCTTAATCTACTAATCTTCTTTAATACGCCAGTTAAATATGAAGGAGATAATCAAAGATGGAACAGTAAAATGTCGAATTTTAACCATATGGACGTCGGTAATATAACACTCATGTACGCCCTAAAGGTTTTACTTCCGCCTAATTTTTGTGCTTCCGAATAGCGCACGTGTCCGTTTGAAGAAAATAGGTCCCTCACCCCTGTTCCATAGCTATATTTATGTTCATTATTTATTTATTAAATGTTTGCTTCCCTTCCTAGTTCCAGATGGAAGAAACGATAGCAATCATTATCAAATATCCATAATATATTAAGTGAGCGTTCGAAACAGTTGAATATATACAATAAAATAATAAAGGGCTGGAATCGGATATCATTCAAGTCATACAACTGCAATAAAAGCAATGAAAAGGACGTGAATAATTGAATACTAGAAGGCGAGATAAACGAATGAAGTCAAAGTAATTGAAAAGTTGATGATAGTGCTCCACTAATAACAAATGCAGAATAATGTTGTAGTTAGTGATTTCCATATTATATATCAAACGATAATTTTGCTCGCAATATGAATAGCATGATGGATAACATAATATTATACCCTCTAATGTAGTATTGGGTGTCAGTATTGGGTGTCAGTTATGCTTAGCCAGACTGATGAAAACAGTAAACAATTGAGGCAGCGAATTTGAAAAGAGTATGGTATCAAGATTACGCTGGAAATATTGAAATGTAAGTTGACAAAGAATATTCCTACTATTAAGAGAGCGGAAATTACTGCTTCAAACATTTGAATTCGTACCAGTCAATATGTGAGCTACTTTCTCGTTTGGTAACTGTATGTTTTGAAGACATTAAAGAAGGAACCCACGTGCAATGAGACCTTTCCGTTTCTTCGCTAATGCTAGTAAAATTGGCATTGACTAGAAAAACCCAATGATTCGTATAAGCGACGAATTGCCTTACAGTTATCCTAATGAAGAGTCAAACGCTGTGCACTCACAATCGAAACCTACGTTTGCTGACGTGCACTCAAGAAACGCCTCTTAGTCAGTTAAGGTGAGAGGGAAGAAAAATGCTGAGCTACGCTAATCTGCGTTCGTTGGACCCGTATAGAGTAGGCGTCTATTGTTTGGAACCCTGCGGACAATAGTTGACATCGTGCATTGCGTAAGGTCCTGCGTAAGGCTTTTCTACGAATTGCCATCGCAATCGGTTTCTTAACTGATTTTAAATTTTACTCACGAGCATAAGATAGAAATCACTTGATGAAAGTAAAGTAAAACTGTCGTATAGGCTGATCATGTTCAATATATTCAAGTTCAAATTTAGAGGAAACACTTAAAATAGATCTGGACTGGTTATAGATTTAGATCCGTTGTTTCTTTCAGTTTCAAATTTCTCTTAAGAATCGATTTATTCGATTCAATTTATTCCATTTTGCCAAAGATACATTCGAGGATTTCTTACTCCTACATTTAAATTCTACCCTCAGCAGTTCCATGATGAAGAGGACCTTCCCTTGCGTCTCGCCTAACTTACTTCCCCTCCCGCAGAGTCTACCGAAGGAGATTCTGACGGAAGTGCGTCGGAGGCGATGGCGTTTCTCAGATGGAATCTAAGACGAGATCAGAACAAAGCCCTGACCTCTTTGACAAATTAATTCTAGTTTAATTCAATTAATGCACACACGCCTGATCAAACGACAGTGAGAGACTACGAATCTCGGAGCAGGGATCATGTATTTCATGACCATTCTAGTGAAGTTGACCTTCCTTCTTCACATGCATTATTTCGCAAATATGAAGCAATGAAAAGTCTAACAGGGAGATACGAAATAAATTCTCATAAATTCGTAAATACTCTTCTGATGGTAAGTGTTCTATACCAAAAATAAGATTGCTCGAGATAAAATGGCAAATGAGTATAAGATAACAAAACACTTGTACTACATTGATATTAAAAAAACTTATAAATTCCACAGTATTTCCACCGGTTTCGATGTACTACTTCATAATCAGGTACAAACTTTATGTAGTTTACATCTGATAACGGTGTAGCAGGCCGATACCGGTAGATAGTGTGGAATTGTACAAATTTCTTAATATTAATGTACAAGGGTTTTGCTATAACAAATGTTTTTGTATGATGCAATTCCTCCAAGTATCGTTAAATCGGTTTAATTTATGAGTTCACTACTTACGCTGAAAAACCTAGCTGTATTCACAAAAGAGAATCAATTTGAAAGATATCTAGTGAGAACTGGTGCACATTATCAACGTTGAAACAAAGGATACTTAAAATGCGTATGCATGATTTCAATAAACCAAGGTATAACGACCGCTTTCGAGGTGACACCCTCATCTAAAGGCAATGCGCCTGTTGATGAGGGTGTAACCTTTCGCTATTATTGCGTTTGACTCTGATTAAAACACGCATTATAACTCGTCTTTTAACCATCAGTCTAAAATGGAAAAAAGAGTATGAATGGCAAATGAAAGTCCAAACTTCTCTTTGACAGGGGACGGATGATGAAACTGATGGAAGAGCCGCAATCTATTCGCTTTCCAAGGGTTGAATTTACCTTCTCAAAACAAAATTGATGTGATAATTTATTTCGTCTCAATGAATCCGTATTTACAGAAAATTGAGCTACGAATTAGAGATTTTTCAAGTAAAATAGATACAAAAACGAGCGGCATAAAAGTAATCGTTAAACACCTACAAAGATTTACATATACATTAGGTGATGGAATACAGATACATATCAATAGATAATAATGCATTTAGTGGCTACCGGGCGTTATACACGGCCAAGACAGCGCTTGCAATGTCTGAAAACGGTAACAGAGGTTACTGTCAAAATGTCGGTATTATCCAACGCGCTTACTAACTACATTTACTCGGTTAAAAACCCGAGAAGACTTACTGGGAGCAACAAACTATATGATGAAACTAGAGCGGCATCGGTATGAACTTATAAAGTATACGAATTTGATGAAAGTAATAACCGAAATAATAATTGCGAGTGCCAAAAGGGATCAAATTAGAAAAATTAATAATTAAATCCATGAATTTTTGTTGAAAATAAAAAAGGAAGGATGTGGAAAAATCCAGTCAACAGAATCAAGGACAACAGAATAAAAAAAGATTGCATGGGAAAAGTAATTCCAGCCAATCTAGGAGGAAATGAAAAATCATATGTGATCATTATAGACTTCCGCGATTAAATCATTCAATGATTGATTGGAAATGATAATACATCGGTTTTTCGGGTAATCTTATAATCCTGATATTCAGTTCAAGGATATCATATGAAAATTTCAGCTCTTTCGATCCATTCCGAGTGGACGATTCAATCTTCACTTGGGATAACCGAAGACAATATTCGCCAGTTTTCTTCCACCTTTTCTAAGGCCCTCTTTCTTATGCATCCTCTCCCCTCTTATCCATCCCTCTTTCTCCAACACCCTGTAAATCTACTGCCCGTCCCTTCCAATTCTTTCCAACAATTTATGTGATCCTTGAATTCCGAATGCACTCCACCATCAACATGCATAAACCCCTCTTCTGCATCCGTCTCTTCCCTTCTCTTTTCTTACACCGAGATATTCATCCTTCCCTTCCCCTGTTTTCCAACTATACCAGGCACATCCTAATTGATTGCTACGCTATTTCGTACTCTAGGCTTTCTATCTTGTCTTTGTCAAATCACGGGCGCTTTTCCGATAGGTACTCCTTGGAATTTGGAGGACGTTGGGGAATCAGATTCAGCGAAACCGAAAATGAGGTAACATCTCCTTATTTGCATTGCGAAATTACATGTAATGACGTTGGTATTTTTGAACCAAATAAATAAATCGTGAGAAATGATTTCCTCCAGAAAGAAATCTCGGATTAATTAACCCATTTATCGTTTTATCTTTTACGATTGTTTCTGATAATTTTCTTTAAAGTTATTTCTATTTGTAGTGTTAATTAATTAATAATTTTCTCATTTAAAAACATTATTTTTAAATATTGTAATTCTACAAAGGGACAACAATTCTTCAAGAATTTTGTGGTTTTATTTAGTTTAAGTTTACTGTATATGCCAATAGTATTGTAGATATTTTGTCGTATGGAAAATTATTCTTGCATCAAAAATACTGCTCCGTTATAATATATATATATATATATATATATATATATTAATAATTATATTATTAATTTATATATAATTAATCATATTATATATTATTAATTTATATATAATAATACTCCGTTAGTTAGAGAGTTAGTTAGAGAGTTAACTAAGGGGAAAATGCTTGTGCTTGATGTGAAGTCTATTTACAAACAAGTTTTAAACAAAATTATAACGAGAGGGAGAAAGATAAAATAGAAAGAACGAGAGAAACAAGAAAATTGAAAACAAATTAAAGATGGGAGAAAGGAGAGCTAATTAATGAAGTAAGTAGAGGCTTAATTTTATTAATTAAATAATTATCAGCGATGTTAACGCATTTTAACATATCTGCCATAAAAATTTATGCTGCTGTGGTAATCACAGTAGTAAGAAGTTTCTGCTCTTTTGCAATAATATGTTTTTAAGAAATCATAAGTGATTTATTTGTTGTTAATCTAAATCATATCAATTTGAATTGAACCTTAGATGACTTTTTTGGGCTAATCGTTTATACGTCCATAAAAAAATTTGCATATTTTGCACATGATTTCACTCGTATCTATAAATTGAGTAAAATATAAAAGTATGTATTTTGTAAGAATTATTCTAAGTTAAATTACTGTAAAAATTTGTTAAAACTGTGCTAAAAATATCGTTCTCGATAAGAAAACTGTAACTACCAAATAAAGCAGAGTAACAATTCACCAACTACGCCAGTGTGGAGACCAATTCTGTGAGAGTACCTAATTAGAGGAAGAAGGTTCTTGGAAGGGATCGGCATCTATATATATACATCGCATTCCTAAGCAATTGGGCGACACACGGAAGTGATTCGGTCTATCATAAGCTTCAGATTTGCTTTGACATAAATTACAGTTTTTTATGGAATGACTTAAGGTCAATAAATAACCAGTGGATGTTACGAACCCTCAAGGGTTAATTATAGATTTGAGGGAATTTTTCCTTAACGTTTTGATTTATTGCTTGTTTTCTTCTCCTAGATCCTAATTCTAGAACGAAATTCTTAGTCTCGGTTGCTTTCAAACCTTCGGCCGATATGTCGAATATATTTGAAGAATTCTTTAAATGTGATAATCATAAAACCTGTTTTACTGTAGTTAGAAATTGGAAGATTAAGGGAACATTTTTAATTAGGAAACCTTTTTTTGGCAACACTGCTACTATAAGCTGTCGGGAGTGTATTTTATATTTATTCTTTCTTCGAAAGTACCGTCTTGGAGATGTTCCCCAAACTTTTCGTGAGGAATCCAGGCCTAAGAATACCGTAAAACCTAGAGCATGAGATTTGCAAGGGCATATTTTTGCAAACGAAGATGAACGTGGTGCAGCAGAAAATACCAGTCATGTTATACGTAAAGTACGTAAGACAGCTGGAAACTAAAGACAGGTAGGGAGCCCTTTTTCTTCTTTATAAGAGGAATATGGAGAGAAAAAATCAGAGGAAACACTGTCAGAAATGGTTTGTCAATGAAAGAATGAAGTCTGATATAGTCTGCTAGTCTTATAAAAACAGGTTGTGTCACATTGGTTGCAAGTAGGTTTACATTTTTTTTCTTGTCTCGATTTGAATGAAAAATACTACAGTTACTAAAGAAACCAATAATGTAAGGCGGATCCAAATATTCAAACGTAAAATGCTCAAAAGGATGAAATTAAATAACTTGTTGATTATACGCGTACCACGAAGAAGGTTAACAAACTCATTGAATAAAACTCTCAAACATTCATTGGATAAATCAAAGTTTTAAAGCAATTTCCCGGTTTATTCCACTATAACCTGTATGAATATTCAATCATTCTTCGGCTTTTCAAAATTAAAATATGTTAATTCTAGTTATAAAACACGTAAGAAATTAATGAGAGTTAACTGTAACAGTTGAGAGGAGGAATTGCTTAAAAGGAAGAGGAAGACCGAGTAAAAGTAGGTTTACCAGGTGTAGAATTATAAAACCGGAATGTTTTTGTAAAAAATACACTTCTGTTATTTTAAAATTATCGTATCGTAAATTTTCTTTAAGTATCGTCTTCATCCAATAGCGCTTGCAAGTCCTTGTATTCAAACTTTTTCGGTGGTTTCCCTCGGTCCTCGTTTCTCACGTCAAAATAATTATTTTAAAATTTTTTAACCACTCAAAGCACTGAGTTTTGCCAAGAGCATATTCACCGTATGCTCCGACAAGCATTCTATGCGATTCTGCAGCAGTTTACTTTAAATGATAGCAGAAAACCAATGCTGTCCGCAAATCATAGTTCGTAGGCACAAAACTCGACATGTTTGAGGTTATAGAAAAATATACCGGTGTATGAAACTTAGGTTATTGCGTGATAACAAACTTTGTCAGCTGTTAGAGGGAGAAGCTGGCGCAGCAGAAGCGGTCTTACGGTTTTTAAACAGATAGCGAGCACCATCTATAGGAAAATTCCGGTTTTATACTTCTACACCTGGTAGAGTGATCGAGACATCGGAGTGCTGTAATCAGGTTAGTGAAAAGGAACATTAGGAGAGCAGAGAGTAGTAGCGTAGGCAGTCTGTCTGTAAAGTCTTGAGCCTTAGGACTTAACCTCACTTCCTTCACAATTAGCTTCAGAATACAGGATAAGAAAGCTTCAGAAAAAGCTGAAAAGAGAGGATGAGGTTTACGAGGAAGGATGGGGAGTGAGGTAGTTTGCTCTTGCTTACCTCACATACTGGAAGTACCAGTGTTAATTCAAAACGGAGAAGAAAACCGAGAAAGAGTAGACTAAAGGACGATAAGGCAATAGTGAAGATATTTTCGTACCTTTGGGAATTAAGCTCTATATATGTATGAAAAGATGAATTGATACCCGAGGCGTAAGATGAATGCAAGGCTAGGAAGTTGTAGTGGAGCAAAGCGAATATACGAGACATTTTGCCCTAAAACAGCGTGAAAGGTATGCATGTATGTATATGGCAGCATGCGCATTTTTGGGAGGACAAGGAGAGAAATTTCGAGAAAGGTGCGCAGTCGCTGTCGATCTTCGAGGAACGCGAAGTACATTTGGCCTCAGTCAAAACACCTCCTTTGAGTCTCTGGCTCACCTTCGCCCCCCTCCTTCCGGATTTAATATCCTATTTCTGCCGAACACGCGTTGCTTTATCCCACCCAACTTCTCTTTCCCATAACCCCCAAGTTTGCGAACATTTGGAGCGAGGCGGATGAATTCGAAGCATTCCAAGCCGAGTGAAAAATCCCCCCATACACGCATTCCCCATTCCTTCCTCGATATTTTCTCTATTCCCACGTCTATTCCAGGGGCGTCTATGTTTTAAGGGGATTTCTACGTTTTCTGTGGATTACACACATTTTTGAGACGTTTATCTTTGGTATCCGGTAAGAATTGTACCGGATGACCTAACTTTGCCCTCATTTTCTGCAGATTAAATAATGAAATAAGAACTTAATGACAACGCGAGATTGCACACAATCATAATCTAAGTACAATTAGTCTTTAAATTGCAATGTAATTATAGATAGTGTCCGTACAGATTTCATTAAAAATTTTCAAATCTATATTGAAATTTAAATCTATAGACTTGACTAAATGACATGTATAAAAATGTACAGCTCATATAAAAATATTATGGTTTAACTAAATATTTTTTAATAATATTCTTATTACCCAAAAAAAAATATGCAAAGTAAATAACATAAATTGGCTAGCATAGTGAAAAATGAGACCTATACAATAGATCGAAGCTAATAACCCGTCTCTATTCATTTCATAATCATGCTCTCTGTTGAAATACCTTAAACTGTTTCCCCTAATGTTCCATGTTTCTATTTAACGCATATTTGAATCATCTTGGGTTAATGAAAGTGCAAAAAAATATAATTTTTGTATTATACATTACTTTATTATATTAAGTGGAAAGATAATTCAAGTTTAAAAAATTCCTTCTTGGTGGAACTTCATTTTTTTAAATGAAGTTCCACCAAGTAACACTCGAGTTGATATCTTTAATAATTCAATAAACTTATATCTATGATCAATCACCGTAAATTTTTTTTTCATACATATTTTATCGAAATTAATTCATGCTAATCCTTAGCTATTCTCCTAAGGATGCAGGTGATGAACCTATGCTCCAAAAGAGATAGACTGGCAGGCGATAATTTCGCGGCGTTGTCCATGTGAAATACAATTCTTTGAAAAGTTCAAGCGTAAGATATTAAGCCTTCAAGATATGTATTCTGCCAATTTGTAATATTTTTTCGCCAATAAAGCTATTTTTGGCTCATCAATGACATAATAATATAAGTAATAGCGGTATCACACACCAATTTACCACCATGTAAATTTTTCTAATGTAAATGTACTTTTCCCTGAGAAAGATAGCATCGCTATTGAAATGTATGTACACTCCTGGCCAAAATTAACGCAGCACCGGCCGTAAGGATCGCTAGGGAGGTGCTGCGTTAATTTTGGCCAGGAGTGTACGTTGGGTGTCCATCAGAGAACGGCGATCCGAGCCTTCCGGTTTTCTCCGAATGCCAGTGAAGGAGGTGAGAAACGCCGAGAGAGTCGGCTATAGAAGATTTTAAACATCTAATAATAAAGATTTTCTACCACTTCGGAACGTGTTTTATTTCATCAAATAACGAGACACTCCGAAGTAAAGGCTCAAATTAGTAATACTATAAGTTTTTTTATCATTAAGATCATTACATATCTCTCCACCTTTCACTCTCTCTCCATCTCTTTCCCCTTTGAATTTCTCTTAAATTCAATCTCACAGATTCAGGCATGTAAAATCACCAAATTCTAATTCCTGGATTCTATGAAGAGAGAACAATTTTCACAGGAATAGATTAATGCGTAATAAAGGTATATATTTCATTTGCGGTTGAACTTTCTTAGAAGCTCACATAATATACCGACAAGCCCTTAGATTGAAGGTAAGAATAGAGACTCCTGTAATTTCGGTTCAACTGAACAGGTCGTACACCTTGCAGAAGAAAGAGCGTTTAAGATCACCAAATTAGCTCCCTAAAAAAAACAACTTCGACGTCTGGAACGCCTACATATTCACGCAAGAGCGGTGTATGAAAGACAAAATATACACGTGCACAGAGATATCGATTGTCTGATTCGAAGCACCTTCTGATTTGCCTATGATAATTGAGAAGATTGCCTCTACGATGCGGAGGCTCCTCTGATTAATGCTTACTCTAAAACAAACTCCGTTCAAGAGGACAAACACTGCAACCTCTGCAAACCTCCATGGAGGTACGAGACTACCAACTCTGCCTCAGTTTCCTGGAAATTTTTCATTCTGTAGGATCTTCAGCACTAGGAAAAATTTAACAGCCCTTTATGGATTTATCACGATACATAAGATTGCATCTACATTTTCCAAAAGGAGGTTCATTCTAAAAGATAATTAACTTAATTAACAATTACTTAATGTATAGAGCTAATATAGTATTGCGCTAGGTGGTGGCATAGAGTAAGGATTTTCCTTACTCTATGGTGGATGTTACCAATAACGAATGACGGTTTTAACTTAGATTGAATTTCTATACGTAATTTATAGATAAAGAAAAATAATCATGGTAATATGTGTGAATTTTATTTTATTTAAATGAATAAGATAGATCTGAGAAATGGATGAACAAGATCAATCGTTTAAAGAATCCATTTTATGAGAATGGTGCATGACATTAAAAAAAGTCATGGAGAATGGAGTGAAGGTTACATGAATTATATTCAATTTTTCAAGAAATTAGCTGGTTAATAGTTTATATACAGATCATTATACGAATAAAAGCCTATAAATATAGTCAAAGAATATATATTTAATTGTAGGTCTATTTTACATATTTCATGATTTTTCATGATTTGAGTTTCAATGCATTATTTTAAAATGGAAAAACAATATTTTCGAAAAATTCTAAATCTTGGATCGCATATAATCTTCTCATTTATGTACAAAGAAAGCCTTTATTATGCCCTCCCGAGTAAGCTTTGAATTCAATTAAGTCATTGTCATCTACCGAAGAAACAACTAAAATCGATTTAGAGTCATTTAATTTTCTTGCGAAATAAAGAATTTTAAACCATTTTAAAATGGTGACACTGCCATAAAAATATTCCTAAAAAACGGTGGATTGTAGTAAATGTGCGGTTTAAGATAAAAGATGCACCAGTTGTTTTATCGTCTTATGTTTTCGATTTCTTAAAGAGTAAAGGAGAATGTGTGAAAAGTTATGCGAATTAGTTCAAATTAAGCTATTTGGCAACGTTCTAAAAATATGGAAAGGTAATATAATAACTCAAGCAAAATAGCTTATCCAGCCCGACAAGATGTAGCATGAGTAATATAAATGCGTACTTTAATTGTTTGAAAATATTCAGTTTTATTAGAATTAACGAAGAAGACATTTCCATAAGTATTAGTTCATCGTGATGGGAGCGAGATATATCAACTAAGATGGTACATTTACGCATAAGCTATCGCGAGACCTTAAGACAACAGCTTCAAGTGAAAGGTTTACATAATTTCGAGGAGGATCTTGTTGTTTCAAAATGCAAGTTCATACCTCTGCCGAGAATTCCTTTAATCGACAGACGTAAATAGAGTTTTCTCGTTACGGGCTCCGATTAGTGCGTGAAGTGGAATGGCCTCCCATCCTTCGCGTCAGGAAAAATTCATATCTCCGAAGACGATTCCGTCAGCCCCCTTATCCTCCCGTATTATTCCACATCTCATCCTTTCATAACCTCATTCCCCCTAGTCAGCGTTTTCCTTTCTCCAACTTTCTTCACTCCTCACTTGAGCCCCTCTCTCCCATTTGGATTCAATCCGACCTTCGGGGTGGCATCCATTTCCTCCAGATCATCGATCCATCCTACAATATATTCCTCCTCCCCACGCCTACATCGCATCCTCCCACGCAAGATACACATTCCCTTCGGAAAAAGTAGTTTCCCTAATCTCGTACCTGCAGCTCGGCCCCTTTCATAATCCTAATGTCTCTTAGGCCCCTGGACTGCTTTATTTCGGCTGCCCCGGGCGAGGCTAAGGATCGGGCGGTTGCCAAGGGAGAGTACTTTGGCGGGAGGCTGAGTGGGTTGGGTTGAGCAGAGATGAGGAAGGGGCGGAATAGCGACAAACAAAAATCTTAGGATGGACCAAACGACGTGTCCTCCCACGCCATCAAACCCGCAATTTCGGGTGTAATTTACGAAAGACAAACTACAAGTTGCATGGACCCTTTAACAAGAATATCTGGCTCTAGAACACCAATCCTTTCATCGAAGTTATACAGCAGCCACCTTCTTCTCTTTGGGAGTAAACACGAATATGAATCCAGCAATAAGGGATTATTTTCTACGAGAACATATTTATATTCAGTTAAAGAGCAGTTTACTAAGGAAATGTGGATAAATAATAAATAAAATTACATTAAAAAAATTAATTTTATCGCGATGTATCGCTAGTAAGTAAGTTGTTAAATTCGTTTAATTATTAAATAGAAGAGCTCTTGATTAGTTTAAGCTAATTTTTAACGATTTGACGTGTCATGTTATGCATTTCCAACATCAGCTTCATGAATATAACTTTTCACTGATTTGAACGCCATTTGCTTTTTATATTTTTGTTTTAATTGTTAAATATTCGTCAAAATATGTATATATTTTTGATTTAATTCGATTTCATATATTAGTATCGGTTAATATTTGAACAGATTTTAAACAAATAATTGAATCTAAGTTTAAATAATATTTTTCAATATATTTAATTTTGATCTCCATCGGTAGAATTTTACCTCTTCACCAAAACGTTTGGTAGGTAATCCAGCACAGAGCATTTTTATGGCAACTTGCGGTATCTATTATATATAGATGCTTCTCCGGATTCATTCATGTATACACCTAGATAGATAGATAGGATACTAATTCACAGCCTAAACCGCAAGCGTCATTGACTTGAAATTTTTACGACGTATTGGCCCTAACGTGAAACCCCCAGGAAAAAGGCGACTTTGAACCTTAGTGACATTGGTTCGATGCCAGGGGGCCCCAAAGTCCCGATTTTCTCCATAAGGATACATAGCGGGGATTTTCGAAAATTTTTTTGGTGCACTTCCCGGATAAGTAGAGGGTTGAAATTCAAGGGATCGCTAGAAGCCGTACAACTCCAACATTAATCAGAAAGACATCGCCGAATATGGTCCATGGTTCGATGCTAGGTCGGGGCAAAAATCGGCCGTTTAAAATGCATTGCGGCGATTTTGACGATTTTTTTTGGATCCTTTCCCGATAACATAGATACTTGAAACTCGGCACGTTGATAGATATAATGAATATATTTCATAATCAAATTTTATATATTCGCTGATGGTCCTTGGTTCGATCTCAGAGGGCCATTTGCACTTCTCAATGCATTTCTTACGGAGATAACGGAAACAAAATTTAGGTACTTTCCGTTATGCTATCAACTTCAAAATTTGCATGATACAAGAACAAATATTTACAAATCGAACTAGGCATTCACAGCGTACAATATGTCCTGGGTTCGACACCAGGTGTCTCTGCAATCAGAAGTTGATCCGATTTTTAGGAATTATTTTGAAACCTTTCCCAATAATAAAGAAACTTGATATTCGGCAAATATATAGAGATCACAAATAACTTTCAGAAACATTTTTTAGATTTCCAAGATCGTCCTTAGTTCAAATCCAGAGATCCATTTACATTCGTGAAAATTAGAACGTCTTTTGAGGCAGTTGTAGCCAATATTCCTGCTTGAATTTTCACACATAGTTAGAGATGGTGATCTTCTATTGTGTTTCATAGTAGGTTTACCAGTAAGACCCGGGTTCGATGCCAGACGATGAAATTTCAGCGAATTTTAAGAAAAAATTAAATCCTTTTTTTTTTCTTTTGAGGACCGTCCCGATATGATGCCGATATGAAATTAGTATTGCCGATCTGCTTGCAGTATGCAAGCTACATTTTACTCGTAATCTCTAATCGTAAGCAGCCCTTGAATATCAAGAAAGTAGTTTCCAACAAAACCCAAAATTCGTAGTTTATAATATACATAACAATTATGTGTGAAGGTTAACATGGATTCCAATGACCATTGAAAGAATTTATCTATTATATATAGATGCTTCTCCGGATTCATCTATTATATATAGATGCTTCTCCGGATTCATTCATATATCATATCTATTATATATAGATGCTTCTCCGGATTCATTACTATATATAAAGCTGCAAATCCGACTCATTCATACAAAATCCTGGGCATTTCTAATCGAGTTGGAAGGCTGAAATTTTCAAGAGAGATTTATAATTGACAGTCGAGTTGGGAAAAAATCGAAAATCTACAGATTTTGTCCTAGGATTGAGCCCAGAGACGATTTTATTTTTCAATGTAATTAAACGGGAATAACGAAAAATGGCCATGCAGAGAAAATTTCTTTCGTTAATTAAATTATGAAAACTTAATCCTAAAGCAGTAGGACTTGGTCTGTATTACGTCTAAAAGATTAAAATAAACTTTTCTTGCGACCGATTTTAACATTCCTGCACGAAATTCGCAAAATCTTAGTTTGAACGCCAATTTTTTACGTTTTTTTCTCCTCATTTTGAAAATTAAATCTATGGCAACAACCATTGTTTGAATCGAAAACAAGTTTGTTTACGATCCTATTTTCATACGCCATGATAAAGGTTTGATGCATTGTAATTATTTTAAATGTTTCTTTCGATATATGTTATTAATGAATGCTGAAAAATGTAAATGTCATCAAAATAGACAGTGGATATCTGCACGGTCAATGAATCAATCGTGAATGCATGCTGTGATAACATAAGTTTATGTAGAGAATACGAGACCATTAACAACGAAGATAATCGTAAGTCATGTAAGTAGTGAGATTATTCTAGAATGAAGTACATAGATACGAATATAAATTAATAAATAGGGATATTAATGTAAATTAAAAGTTTTAACGACAATCTTTAGAAATAACATAACTGTAAGCATTACGAATCATTAGTTTCGCGAACACTATAATATATTAATATATTATATTTCATAGCTCACATACTGAACTCTCATCTAAATGAACAACAAATATCTAATCAGGAAATACATGGTATTATTGATCTATGTTAGGATATCGTTGGTTTACGCATATGGTGGATTGCTTTTCGTGTGTGTGAGTTTCTGTTGTTTTAATTTTATGCCTATTATGTTTATTCTTTCCTATTTTAATTACATATAATTATTCTGTCATCCTTTCCAAAGAGAATTTAAAATTAAGTTCTTTTTCTACGTTTCTTTAATTAATACGTAGTACACAATTAGTTCGTAATATATTACGTAATTCAACATTCATCAAAATAAAAAATCAGAAATCTACTCATAAAATACACCGATTTCCTTCAACGACCTTCTGATTTCGTTGTTCTACGCTGGATAATTCTTGGTTAGTAAAAACAATTTTTGCATGTATTATTGTATGAATATTATTTTCCCATCTTCTCCAAACGGACTTTAGAATAAAGTTCTTTTTCTACGTTCTTTAAAACTATTTACATAATTACGTTGCCTATTGTCTATTTGTTTATTTAATTAGAAACGGAGCACATTGTCGTAGTAGACACCATTTAATGAATATAGGATTATTTTGCAGAATGTCTTGCACTCAATCACATACTACACAGGTAATCGTCTATTTATTTTCCGCATTTTTATCTTATGCAGATTTTTATTTTGACTTTACTTTGTTTGGCGTATTTCTTTAATATAATTTTACGAATGCGTATTCATTAAAGACTCCCGTATCACATAAACTCGAAAGGCTTTAGAAATAATTATTTTACTATCATATTATTTGACGAATCTCGATCTCACTTATTTGAAAATTATTCATACAATAGACAGTGGTATAATTAACAAAAATTTTCTTTCCATATATGTTATTACTGAAGGTTGAAAAATGTTAATTTCATCAAAATGGACAGCGAGTATCTGCACGGTCAATGAATTATTCGGGAATACATACTGTGATAACATAATTTATGTAGAGGATACGAGACCATGTATCAACGAAGATAATCGGAAAAGTCATTTAAGTAGTGAGATTATTCGTGGATGAAATTGAAAGTTCTACGATAAATCTATTTAGGGGGAATAGGAAAGCAATATAGCTTATAAATTTTCATTAGTTACTGGTATTATACCGGGTCAAATCTACATGTACCTGAGTAAAAGTAAGTACCGCTGAAATTTACATAATCTTAAAATGACAATTTCAGAATATTAATGAAATTAATAGTTTTCCGGTAATCTTTATAAATAATATAAATACAAAAATTACGAATCATTAGTATCAATACCACTAAAGTTGAGTGATATTTCACTTCATAGCAGACTAAACCAAATCCATTTATCATATACTGAATTCAGACTATAAAGTTCCAATGGAGAGCAATTTCGCTGAACATTCTCATTAGTTACTGGCGAAGTAAGTATTATACGGGATCAAGCCTACCTATACCTGAGTAAAAGTAAGTTCAACTGAAAATTACATAATCCTAAACTATTACTATCATAAAATATAAATGTAAATTGATAGTTTTAACGACAATCTTTAGAAATGATATAACTACAAACAATACGAATCATTAGCATCACGACCACTATAGTTTAGTAACAGTAATTCACTTCATTCTCACTTAACCTAATGCATTTATCATATACAGACATTGTGTCTAAAAAGTTCCTTTGCCATGGTCGTTTCCGATTCCTGCTTTACTGCGTTGTATTTAATAATAATATTCATAACTTCTCTGATGAAAACAGGAAGATCCAAATTACAACCATTTCAATAACTATTACCATTAACAAAGACACTCAACCATTCTATAGACAGAAAATCTAGCAAGCCGGAATTCAAACCTTGGTGTTGTAGTCATAGCGCGCTAACCACTCCGTCACCGCAGCCGGTGTGTAAGGTATTTTGCCCTTAGTTTCTCCTACGATCGACGGATAAACTCAAGTGCACTGACTCGCGTGCCACCTCACAGTGTGCCTTCAGTAGATGACGTTCCTTTTAGGAGGGGAAGCAATAAGTAAAGTATTCCTCATTTTCATACTACATACATTGTAATACATTGTCACCGGAAAGCTCATACGGACAGCCAGATCCATTGCTGCCCGCCTTTCTTGAACTGCTGCTGCTACGTTCATCGAGGCGGGATCCCGAAAGAGATACCACGGAATCAGCCGATCGCCGCCGAAACCTTTGACCTTATATATTCATTTAGAACTGAAATCCAAAACTAAGAAAGGTAGGAATTGAATTGAGAATCGACGTGTTTTCACTTGCCAGCTGTATGTCGCGCTAGGAAGAGTACTTTCTTCAGATAATATCAGTGTCTTAGTTTCACCGGAGAGGATATTTGAAAACATTTCGCACGCCGTCAATATTGTCCTAAAATGTTTAATAGGGTAAATCTCTGCTCCATTTTTCCATTTAGCATTATTTTATTAATAATTCGGTTGAGATGTCTATGTTTTCGCGTTTATACTTCATTTAGTCATTTAGGTATCCCTGTTATTTTTTCTCAATTTTATGTGAAATACTTTTGTGCATCTTGCTACAATTAGTCGGCATATTTTCCTTCTGTTACTCTGAAATTTGAAACTAATTTCATTTGCGTGTTTTTTATTGGTTCCATATCGTCATCTGTCGTTTAATTAGATATGACATACATTAATGCATGTTTGTATGTTGGATGAGATTGATTTGATTTCATTTGATGCACAAGATTTTATCTAATCATATTGTCATATACCTCTTCAAAATTGTCATACAATCCTGGAAATTGATCAGTATTGTATCGCTAAGTGTTTTCTTATATTGAAATACATGTTCTCCTCTTCTAGTGCATGGTTGGGTTTTAATGTGATTTCTTTTTGTTTTAAGTTACTTCCGTTTCGTTACAAGACAAAACTTCTTCGTATTGCGTATGAATTGCTTTAAGCATACCTGCATGTTTCCCTAGGAAAGAGGACAAGTTCTTAATATTCTGTTGATTAACATTAACAATATTTTTTTTTGTGATTTTATTCCTGGTAAATCCTTTCGCGCATTCCTTTGCATAAGAACATTTGCAGGTCATTTAAGATCAGAGAAAAGATCAATTAATACTCTAAATTTATTTTATCTTTGATGTTATATGTTAACAAACATCAATTCATAGATATCTTACTCTTGATTTTGAAAATTTTTAGTTGAGTTGCCTTATTTATATTTGTTTATTTAATTACAAATGGAGCACATAGTGCCGCGGTAGACACCGTAATGAACATAGGATTCAATTGAAGTATGCCTTGCACTGAACCGAGTACTACTGGTAAGGAATCCTCTATCGATTTCTCGCATTTTTATCTTACGCAGATATTTATTCTTACTTTACTTTGTTTGGCGTATTACCTTAATTTAATTTTACGTATACGTATTAATTAAGGTCTCAACTGCAAAACTCCCGCCTCGATTAAACCTGAAAGGCTTTCGAAATAATTATTGTATTATTTGATGAAACTCGATCTCACATTTGAAAATTAGGTGAATATACAATGTAATAGACAGTGAAATAATTAAAAAGAAACATATTGGAACATATAGACCCACAACTCAGGGTAGTGTCCCATGATAATTTTCATTGCTTGCATTATGCAAGCACCCATTTACTAGTTACTATATATAAAGCTGCAAATCCGACTCATTCATACAAATTCCTGGGCATTTCTAATCGAGCTGGAAGGCTGAAATTTTCAAGAGAGATTTATAATTGACAGTCGAGTTGGGAAAAAATCGAAAATCCCCAGATTTTTACCTAGGTTTGAGCCCAGAGACGATTATATTTTTCAATGTATTTAAACGGAGAAAACGAAAAATGGCCATGCAGAGCTAATTTCTTTCGTTAATTAAATTATGAAAAATTAATCGTAAAGCAGTAGGACTTGGTCTGTATTACGTCTAAAAGATCAAAGTTTACTTTTCTTGCGACCGATTTTAACATTCCTGCACGAAATTCGCAAAATCTTAGTTTGAACGCCAATTTTTTACGTTTTTTTCTCCTCATTTTGAAAATTAAATCTATGGCAACAACCATTGTTTGAATCGAAAACAAGTTTGTTTACGATCCTATTTTCATACACCATGATAAAGGTTTGATGCATTTTTAATTATTTTAAATCTTTCTTTCGATACATGTTATTACTGAATGCTGAAAAATGTAAATTTCATCGAAATGAACGGCGAATATCTGCACGGGAATGGAATTAATCGTGATTATATACTAGAATAATATAAGTTTATGTAGAGAATACGAGACCATTTATCAACGAAGATAATCGGAAAAGTCATGTAAGTAGTGAGATTATTCTAGAATGAAGTACATAGATATTAATATAAATCAATAAATAGGGATATTAATGTAAATTATAAGGTTTAACGACAATCTTTAGAAATAACATAACTGCAAGCAATACGAATCATTATTTTAACGAACACTATAGTTTATTAATATATTATATTTCATAGCTCATTTAACCAAATACATTTATCTTATACTGAACTCAGACTAAAAAGTTCCATGTATGTTTCACTTTCGTTCTATATATATTGTGATAAATTGTCACCGAAAAGCTCATAACGGCAACTAAAACCATTGCTGCCCGCCTTTCTTGAAGGACCATGTTATCATTGAATATCAAGAAATTGTAACTTTCATCGAAATGAACAACAAATATCTACTCAGGAAATACATGGTATCATTGAACGATGTTACGATATCGTTGTTCTACGTATATGGTGGTTTGCTTTTCGTGTGTGTTTCTGTGCTGTTTATTTTATGCCTATTATGTTTCTTCTTTTCTATTTTAATTACATATAATTATTCTGTTATCCTCTCCAAAGAGAATTTAAAATTAAGTTCTTTTTCTACTTTTTCTTTAATTAATACGTAGTACACAATAAGTACATAGTATATTACGTAATTCAACTTTCATAAAAATGAAAAACAAAAATCTACACATAAAATACACTGATTTCCTTCAACGACCTTCTGATTACGTCGTTCTTCGTGTTAGCTGGATAATTTTTCGTTAGTATAAACAATGTTTGCATATACCATTGTATGAATATTATTTTCCCATCTTCTCCAAATGGGCTTTAGAATTGAATTCTTTTTCTACGTTCTTTAAAACTATTTACATAATTACGTTGCCTATTGTCTATTTGTTTATTTAATTAGAAACGGAGCTCATTGTCGTGGTAGACGCCATTTAATGAATATAGGATTATTTTGGAGTATGTCCTGCACTGAACCGAATACTACACAGGTAATCGTCTATTTATTTTCCACATTTTTATCTTATGCAGATTTTTATTCCAACTTTACTATGTTTGGCGTATTTCCTTAATATAATTTCACGAACACGTACCCATTAAAGACTCCCGTATCACATAAACGTGAAAGGCTCTCGAAATATTTATTTTACTATCATATCATTTGGTGAATCTCGATCTCACTCATTTGAAAATTATGTATACAATATACAGTGGCATAATTTTTAAAAAATTCTTTCCATATATGTTATTACTGAAGGTTGAAAAATGTAACTTTCATCAAAATGGACAGCGAATATCTGCACGGTCAATGAATTATTCGGGAATACATTCTGTGATAACATAAGTTTATGTAGAGGATACGAGACCATGTACCAACTAAGATAATCGGAAAAGGCATTTAAGTAGTGAGATTATTCGAGGATGAAGTTGAAGAATCTACACTGAATATTTAGGGGGAATAGGTAAGTTCTTTTACTACGTTTTCTTAAATTAATACATAGCACACAATTAATACGTTGTACCTTACATCATTAACTTCATGAAATTCATTCTTTGTTTGGCGTATTTCCTAGATTTTATTTTACGTAGGCGTATTCATCAAGCCTGGTGGCTACCGAATGCGAAGCGGCGCTGAGCTGAGTTGAGCTGGAAACAGTGATGCGGAGCGAATCGTAGCGAAGTTTTAGTCTCCGAGGGTCGGAAACTGGAGGAGGAGCTGAGCTGTGCGAAGCGATTCCTTTCTAAACTACCAAGATGGCGTAAGTTTAGCCTTTAGTTGCCGACCGAGAATTTAATTCTTTGATTACGGTTAAATCACAGACATTCCGCAAGAGGCGGATTCTGTCACAATATTCTGCTGGCACACTTTAATTAAGATATTATTTACAGCCATTGGACACGAATTTATCTATTTCGCTAATATCATATAAGTTCCTATCGTTCGTACCTCACTCGAGTACACTTTTCATTTTGCAATGACGGAACTGATAGTATAAATAGTTTTTAATTTTATATTAATAATTAGTTAAATTATTTTGTAAAGAGCATCACAAAAATTAACCACTTTACTCACATAAGCATGGCAAATCAATTTTTCTTCACTCTTCATCCATCGTCATACTTTTGCTGACGGGTAAATGTCTCGGAGAGGAGCACATGCCTTTTTCTTAATCTACTTCAAATTGCCGTATTTTTAATATTTTTAATGGTGCATAAATGAATATCCTACTGTTATTGGTTTTAGTGCTATGGTAAGCTGGTGTTCCTCTCCGAAACCTACTGACGATTTCACAGGATTAGTTTATTTTCAAAAACTTACCTGCGTTCAATGATTATATTTACGAGAAAATTATTCTCGGCTGCAGTGAACCTTTCCGACGGCATTTTCTCAATGATTGCGTTCCGCTAAGACGAGTAAATATCTTAAATTGGGATTTAATTGATTTGTAACCACATTGGAAGTAATTAAATTAGGTTTACGATCACAATTATCATAGGTTGACAAAGTGATTACTTTTTGTGAAATTGAATCGTTCATCAATTATTAAATTAATATTTCTGAAAGAAAGCTGTAATTGGGAATTAATCACACCTTTCAAGCTCATAAATGTGAATCTTAGGTAGGTAGTGTTGTTAAAAGTGCTTCGACAGCTTAGGCGATTTCGCACATTGGCTCCCACCGGGAATCAAACCCGGGACCGCTTTCATCAAAGGCAAGCGCGCTGTCCACATGACTATCCGGGAGACCTCAAAAATGTGAATCTTTCACACACTGATATCAATTCAAATACTGCCGATGAAAGAAGCAAAAGGCTCCCTCCTCCACCACTATCACGTTGATAACGGTGGAGGGGTAAGCTGACTTCGCTTCAGAACAAACCACGACCGTTCGGAAGATGTGCCTTGCGAGGCAGAGTGACGTCACAATTCTCAGCTCAACTACGCTTCGTATCCGGTGGCCGCAGCTGCATTAAAAAGTATAGATTCTATTGTGAAAGCGTAGTCCGCTCAACGTAACTTCCCTCAACTTACCTTCGCTTCGCATTTGGTGGCCACCCAGCCTTAGGGTCTCAACTCCAAACTCCCGTATCAATTAAACGCAAAAAGCTTTCGAAATAATTATTCTATTATTATATTATTTGGTGAATCTTGATCTCACATTTAAAAATTATGTATACGATAGATAGTGGTATAATTAAAAAGAAACGTAAATATAACATATAGACCGATAACTCAGGGTAGTATCCCTTCATATTTTTTTTGCTTGCAGTTTGCAAGCACCCATTTACTAGTTACTATATATAAAGCTGCAAATCCGACTCATTCATACAAATTCCTGGGCATTTCTAATCGAGCTGGAAGGCTGAAATTTTCAAGAGAGATTTATAATTGACAGTCGAGTTGGGAAAAAATCGAAAATCTACAGATTTTGTCCTAGGTTTGAGCACAGAAACGATTATATTTTTCAATGTATTTAAACGGGAAAAACGAAAAATGGCCATGCAGAGCAAATTTTTTTCGTTTGTAAATATATGAAAATGTAATCGTAAAGCAGTGGGACTTGGTCTATATTACGTCTAAAGGATCAAAGGTTTCTTTTCTTGCGACCGATTTTAACATTCCGGCAGGAAATTTGCAAAATTTTAGTTTGAATGCCAATTTATTGCGTTATTTTCTCCTCATTTCGAAAATTAAATCTATGGCAACAACCATTGTTTGAATCGAAAACAAGTTTGTTTACGATCCTAATTTCATACGGCATGATAAAGGTTTGATGCATTTTTAATTATTTTAAATGTTTCTTTCGATATATGTTATTACTGAATGCTGAAAATGTAAATTTCATCAAAATAGACAGTAGATATCTGCACAGTCAATGAATCAATCGTGAATGCATGCTGTGATAACATAAGTTTGTGTAGAGAATACGAGACTATTTATCAAAGAAGATAATCGGAAAAGTCACGTAAGTAGTGAGATTATTCGAGGAATTAATTCAAAAGTCTACACTGAATCTATATTAGAGGGATAGGAAAGCAATTAGGATGAAAAATACTCATTAATTACTGATGAAGGACGTATTATACCGGATCAAGTCTACCTACGCCTGAGTAAAAAGTAAGTACAACTGAAATTTACATAATCGTAAAATATAACTATCAGAATATTAATGCAAATTAATAGTTTTAACGTCAATCTGTAGAAATAATAAGTTATTTTTCTACGTTTCTCTAATTCATACGTATTATATTACGTAATTCAACTTTCATCGAAATGAAAAACAAAAATCTCCACATGAAATAAACTGATTTTCTTGAACGACCTTCTGATTACGTTTTTATACGATGGATAATTCTTCGTTAGTATAAGCAATTTTTGCATGTATCATTGTATGAATGTTATTTTCCCATCTTCTCCAAACGGGCTTTAAAATAAAGTTCTTTTTCTACGTTCTTTAAAACTATTTACATAATTACGTTGCCTATTGTCTGTTTGTTTACTTAATTAGAAACGGAGCTCATTATCGTGGAAGACGCCATTTAATGAATATAAGATTATAATGCAATATGTCTTGCACTGAACTTATTACTACATAGGTAATCGTCAATTTATTTTCCGCATTTTTATCTTATGTAGATTTTTATTCTAATTAACATTCTTAAGCTTATTTCTTTAATTTAATTTTACGAATGCACATTAAATCGTCGTCGTCGCCGCTGCAACATTCATCGCGGTGGGGTCCCAAAAGAGATACCACGGAATCAGCCGATCGCCGCGGAAACCTTTGACCGTACATGTTCATTGAGGACTGAAATCCAAAACTAAGAAAGGTAGGAAATGATTTGAGAAGCGACGTGTTTTCACATTGCCAGCTGTATGTCGCGCTAGGAAGAGTACGTTCCTCAGAAAATATCAGGGAGTTAGTTTCACCGGAAAGGATATTTGATAATATTCCGCACGCCGTCAATATTGTCCTCATCATCATATGGTGATCTGCCCTGAAGCAGGCGCCGCGGCCATAGGATTAAATTGGAGTATGTCTTGCACTAAACCGAGTACATACCACAGGTAACCAATCGTCAATCGATTTCTCGCATTTTAAATTTATGCAGATTTTTTTTCTAACTATACTTTGGTGTATTCCCTTAATTTAGCTTTACGAATGTGTATTCATTAAGAACTCAACTCCAAAACTCCCGTATCAAATGAACGTGAAAGGCCTTCGAAGTAATTATTGTATTATTACGAGTAAAATGTTGCTTGCATACTGCAAGCAGATCGACAACACTAATTTCATATCGGCATCATATCGGGACGGACATCAAAAGAAAAAAAAAATTCAAAATATTCGTAGAATTCGCTGCAATTTAATCGCCTGGCAGCGAACCCCGGTCTTCCTGGTGTACTTACTATGCAGCAAAATAGAAGATTACCATATCAAACTATGTGTGAAAATTCAAGCAAAACTATTAGGTGCAACTACCTCAAACGACGTCCTACTATTCACATACACTCCTTATTTGAGAAATTATAATGTGCTCTGGCATCGATCCCAGGAACAGCATGGTCTTATCTATTTTTTTTCGTAAACAAAGTGTTAATATACATCTTCCATCTAAGCAAGAGCTCCCTTACATATCGATAAATGCATAAAAAAATTATGAAAAGATACCCCATAGTATTATATATAGGGGAAATTTTTACCGCCCGGCATCGAACCCGGGTCTTTCAGGCAACACTTTCTATGCAGCACAACAGAAAAACACCATCTCTAACCGCGTATGCAAATTCAAGCAGAAATATTGGTTACAACTGCCTCAAATGACGTCCTACTTTTCCTTTATATTCCTTATGAGAGAAACGTTATTGTGCTCTGGCTTCGAACCCAGGATCAGTACGGTCTTATGAAAATTTTTTTCTAAAAGTTATTCGTACCATACATCTTCCAGCCAAGCACGAACATCCTATCATTTCGATAAGTGCATCTAAAAAAATAATGAAAAACGGCTCCCATGTATTTTAAAGGGCAGATCTTTGCATCGTCCTAGCATCGAACCCAGGATAACTTTTGTAAAAGTCATTGATGTTTTCGAAAGTCCAAGACCATAAATATAGGCACCTTGAGTTTTACTTCTCTACCTATCCGGAAAGTATTTTTTTTAAATTCCCGAAAATCACGGCAATGCATTCAAACGGGAAAAATCGGGACTTTGGGGCCCTCTGGAATCGAACCTATGACACTGAGGATCAAAGTCTCTTTTTTCCTGGGGGTTTCACGTTATGGCCAATATGTCATAAAAATTTCAGATCAATGACGCTTGTAGTTTAGGCTGTGAATTTGTATCCTATCTATCTATATAGGTATACGAGTAAAATGTAGCTTGCATACTGCAAGCAGATCGACAACACTAATTTCATGTCGGCATCATATCGGGAAGGCCGTCAAAAGAAAAAAAGATGGATTGAAAATATTCTGATTATTCGCTGCAATTTATTCGTCCGGCATCGAACCCAGGGCTTCCTGGTGATACTTACTATGCAGCACAATAGAAGATCACCATCTCTAACTATCTGTGAAAATTCAAGCAGAAATATTATCTGCAACTGCCTCAAACAACGTCCTACTTTTCCCTTATTTTTCTTATGAGAGAAATGTTAATGTTCTCTGGCATCGAACCCAGGAATAGTTCGGTCTTCTGAAAACTGTTTTCTTAAACCAGTTATAACCATACATCTTCCAGCCAAGCACGAACTTCCTATCATTTTGATAAGTGCATCAAAAAAATAATGAAATACTAACCCTATGTATTTTAAACGGGAGACATATTTACCGCCCGGCATCGAACCCGGGTCTTTCTGGTAAAACTTCCTATGCAACATTATAGAAGATATTAATCTTTAACAATGTGCGAAAATTCAAGCAGATATATTGGCTGCAACTGCCTCAATCGAAGTCTTACTTTTCCCTTACATTCCTTATGAGAGAAATGTTAATGTGCTCTGGCATCGAACCCTGGAATAGTACGGTCTTACGAAAATTTTTTTCTTAAACCAATTCTTACCTTACACTTTCCGGCTAAGCACTAACTTCCTATTATTTCGAGAAGTGCATCAAAAAAAATAATGAAAAAAAGGTCCCATGTATTTTAAAGGGCAGATCTTTGCATCGACCTAGCATCGAACCCAGGATATTTTTTGTGGAAGTCATTGATGTTTTCGAAAGTCCAAGACCATAAGTATAGGCACCTTGAGTTTTATTCCCCTACCTATCCGGAAAGTATTTTTTTTAAATTCCCGAAAATCACGGCAATGCATTTAAACGGGAAAAATCGGGACTTTGGGGCCCTCTGGAATCGAACCTATGACACTGAGGATCAAAGTCGCTTTTTTCCTGGGGGTTTCACGTTATGGCCAATACGTCATAAAAATTTCAAGGCAATGACGCTTGTAGTTTAGCCTGTGAATTTGTATCCTATCTATATAGCTATATAGCTATATGGCTATATAGCTATATGGCTATATATATGAATGAATCCGGAGAAGCATCTATATATAATAGATATATGAATGAATCCGGAGAAGCATCTATATATAATAGATATCATTTGATGAAACTCGATCTACCATTTTAAAATTAGGTAGACGATAGACAGTGGTACAATTAAAAAGAAACATAAATGTAACGTAACTCCCATAATTCAGGGTAGTATCCCTTAATAGTTTTCTTTGCTTGCAGTTTGCAAGCACCCATTTACTAGTTCATGTATATACCCAGATACCCAGATAGGATACTAATTCACAGGCTAAACTACTGGCGTCATTAACTCGAAATTTTTACGACGTATTGGCCATAACATACAACCGCCAGAAAAATTGCGATTTTGAACCTCAGTGTCATGGGTTCGATTCCAGAGGGCCCCAAAGTCGCGATTTTCTCCATAAGGATACATGGCGGGGATTTTCAAAATTTTTTTTGGTGCACTTCCCGGAAAACTAGAGCGTTGAAATTATAGGGATAGCTAGAAGCCGTGCAACTCCAACGTAAATCAGAAAGACATCGCCGAATATGGTCCATGGTTCGATGCTAGGTCGGGGCAAAAATCGGCCGTTTAAAATGCATTGCGGCGATATTGAAGATTTTTTTGGATCCTTTCCCGATAACATGGATTCTTGAAACTCGGTACGTCGATAGATATTATAAATATATTTTATAATCAAATTTTACATGTTCGCAGATGGTCCTTGGTTCGATCCCAGAGGACCATTTGCACTTCTCAATGCATTTCTTACGGAGATAACGGAAACAAAATTTAGGTACTTCCCGGCATGCTATCGACTTCAAACTTTGCATGATAGAAGAGCAAGTCTTTACAAATCAATCTGTGCATTCACCGCTTACAATATGTCCTGGGTTCGACACCAGGTGTCTCTGCAATCAGAAGTTGATCCGATTTTTAGGAATTATTTTGAAACCTTTGCCAATAAAATAGATACTTGAAATTCCGCATATAGATGGAAATCATAGATACATTTCAAGAACATATTTTAGAATTCCTAGATATCCTTGGTTCGAATCCAGAGAGCCATTTACTTTCGTGAAAGGTAGGACGTCGTTTCAGGCAGTTGCAGCCAATATTTCTGCTTGAATTTTCACACATAGTTAGACATGGAGATCTTCTATTGTAGTGCATAGTAAGTTCACCAGGAAGGCCCGGGTTCGATGCCAGACGATGAAATTGCAGCGAATTTGAAGAATATTTTCAATCCTATTCTTTTTCTTTGGAGGGCCGTCCCGATATAATGCCGATTTTAAATTATTTTTTTCGATCTGCTTGCAGTATGCAAGCTACATTTTACTCGTATAAGTTATGATTGGCAGAATTAACAAAAATATCACGTGTTTCTTGGTTTATATATGTACAATGGTGTTCCTAGTAAAATCACTCTTTACAGATGGAAATTAAAATGATGATAGATTTTGTTAGATATCAAATGCTGTTAATCTGCATTGCGATATAATTCCTAAATGCTCTTTTTTAGAGATCGTCTTTCATAAAAGTTTCGTTTCTGAATGCTTAAATAAGAAATGGGACTCCCGAGTAACCAAGAAGTTGGTACATTTGTCTTTGGTGAAAGTTGTCCCTAAATTGATACCCAGTGGGAGCCCATAGGTGCAAAATTACCTCAGCTGTCAAAAATATTGTAAAAGGAGCATAATTTAATGCGAAAAACCTATTAATTCTTCTTTTCTTGGTAATTTAAGCTTGATTAATCTTAAGCTATGCTCAACTGATGATCATTCCATTTTCAACCGCAATGGCCTGTGGTAGGCTGTACATACTTTGCAAAACCAAATTTCCCAGACGTATATTGCTATTTACTGATGTGTACAGTTCGTAGGTACATAGTTGAAATTACTATTTTAAGCATTCATTTAATTTGCATTTTCTTCTATCGGATTTCCCGTTGGCGCAATCTAATACAAGAGAATGTAAATTAAATAATTAGATGTATACTTTCTACTTCGCACTCTGTTACCTTTATTCCTTGATATAATTGAAGCAGGTTAACTGGAGTTTCTTTCTGCTTTCTACCAATGATTCACATCTTATATCAAGAAGAGTGAACTATTCTCAACCATACGAGCATGAAAAATTGAACCGAGTTCTCGGCATATCATCGCATCTTATTTCCTTAAACGATACAGAAATCTATAATTTCCGAATGTAACCAGCGGCACGTCACTCTTGTGGGATGAAAATGCTGTTTACTCGTTTTCCCGGTGACAGCGAATCATGACCGCTCCCTTCTGAACAATTGCGCTGTCAGACAAGACAGAGCATTCCCATAATCGCCACCCATGGACCATTTGAAGGTTAAAAATGATAGGAAATCGCGTAATGTGTCGCAATGGGGCATTTGTATCAAGCGGGAGATCGCAGTCCGGAAAAAACGCAATCGAGTCGTCGGATGTGCTCCCCTCTACCGGAAGAATCGGATGTGCGTCGGATGGCGTGAAGTAATGGCCGTCGGAATGGCGTTCCAGGAAGGAAAGGATCCTAAAGAGGGCCTTAAGACGAAAAAGGGACGAAAAAGGGATGAACAAGTCTTCGAATGAGAATGCAGCTTTATTTGCTCCTTCTGCCATATCTCGGAAGGAGTATATATAATTTAACCGAGGAAAAACGGACTTGAAAAACAGCCCATTTGTTTCGGGATGGAAGAAAATATACTTTTCATATGCTTTTGTCTCGTTCATGGTAATGGCTGTGTTAATGTGCAATCCACTGAGGTATGAATAATGCTAAATAATGGGATTCATTCCCACTACTCCTTTAATGCCTCGAAAAATGTTATTTATAAGACAGTCCTATTTCACTCGCATGTGCAGTAGTCTGGCTAGGTGGAACTACCTCACTCCTCATCTTGTAAGCCTCATTCCACTTCAGTTTTTCTTAGCTAATGGTAAAAGAGTCGAGGATCAAACCGACTTTCTGGATGAGTATTTGAAGACAATTATATTTTGTGAATCAGACCTATAAGGAGAGGGACATGCTGGGATTTCCAAGGCGGTTTTGAACCATAAGCGGTCAAACATACGCTTCATTATCATAAATTCATACCCAAAGCCTCTTTGCCTTCTTCTTATGGAGGGATATATAAGTATATTAGTAGAGGATTAATTTTTCAAACCACAATCCATTGATTCGAATAAACTCGATAGAATGTCGAAAGTGAGCTCTACTAAGCTTTCAGTTTCTCTTGGAGTTCACCGCACCATTTACCCAAAAGCGATTTAGATTAGTTTCGCGCTTGGTAGAGAGGGGAGGAACGCTCATTAACCTTTTACTTGAGGAATGGAAAGGAAATGCTTACTTTGGTTTTCAAGGAAGGAATAGTGAGGAAATATTTCAACTACAGTATGATAGCTCAGTTAGAGGTAAGATGTATGTAAGATTCTTCTGAAATGTCTGTCTGTAATGGAATTTGTACCACGGCAGGTAAGAATCTCCACTTCTCATTCACATAAGGAAAAAAAACCCTTTAGGGGAATGAGTTTTCCTAAGCAGCAGCAAGGGTGTGGTACTTTGCCCTTTGCTTTCCCCAATCAGCCACATTGTTCTGAGTGGAACATCTCTGCTACAGTACGACTCAGTAACTCTATCAAAAACTAATAACTTATTGTTGAATATGAAAGGATGGTATGAGATAATTCACCACCATTCATATCTCAATCGCTTTCTTGTTATAATACCATAGAATAGGGCTGAGACAAATCAAATATATTTTTTATTCTACTTGTATATGGCACCAGAGATATTAATGAGACACACTCCACTCTTACTAGGTAGCAAGAACGTTTTCTGAAATTTTAAGCTTCACAAATTTATATGTAATGGCTAGGTAATGTATAATTTATCTACTATATTAAATTCATGATTCAAACCCTCGTTCATTGACCTAAATTTACAGCTGTGATGTGATGTAGCAATGACATGTTTAAAATGTGAGTGTGATGTGATGTGTGATGTGGAATCCACTCTAAAAGCGACCAAGGTAGGGAAAAAAATTTAGCTCTGTTGTGATGATCAACAATCAATAAGAGGAAAGAGGAATTATTGATTCAATTCATAAACTTAGTGAAGATACGCTACAAAGTTATCTAGGTTATGAAGATAAAGGGAGTTGTTCAACAGATATTCAGATAATTGGTCACATAATTCTAATCAAAAGATGAACAAAAGTGAAACATCTATCAATCAGGAAATGAATACTGAAATTATAAATCTTGGAATGAGTACAAAATGTCATTTACATGGTAAAACCTTTACTTGCTCTTGATGTATAGAGGTATAAGTAGAAAAGCAATTTAAAAGAAGTATTTTATTGTTTCTTCCGAGATAAATAAACAATATAAAATAAGTTCATATTATTTTTAATTTTGATGAGAATTGATGCTTCTGATTTTCAATAAATAAACGTTTCCGAACATGATTAAACGAAAATTTATTTGAATAGAGCTCTTGTTATAGAGATTAGCAAGATATTCTGAGCTGAAGTATTTTATGCAATTTATACGTTACAAAGATTATTAAAATATTTTTAATTCCATTGACTCCATAATTATACTACGCTTTACTCAATCTTTTTAAGCTAACTTTTAACTTCTGTTTTTACTTTCTCCATATACGAAGTATAGAGAAAGTATTGTTTTCATGAAAAAATTCGACTTCGAGATTTCAACTAAATACATGTTTTGGGGTCCCTAGAACACGTTTTGACCATTTTCGGAATGATGTCTGTGTATATGTGTGTGTGTGTGTGTGTGTGTGTGATAGTGGACGCTCTAACGTGAAAACTATTGGTCGTATCAACACCAAACTTCATATATAGTACTGTGGTGTGTGCTGTCAGAGTTGATTAGTTTTTGGAGTAAATCGGTCAACCGGAAGTTGAGCTTTATTCATTTAAGCTCATTTCCGGTTTTCAAAATATCTCCATAAATATGATATATACGTATATTGTATTACTTATAAAAGTTTTAGATAATGTAATTTACTATAACTTTTGTATTTAACATATTTTTGTATCACCGGTTGATTAGGAGTTATTCGTGAAACACTGATAAACCGGAAGAAGATGATTATGTACTTTGTGGGCGCTCTAACATGAAAACTATTTGGCGGATCAACACCAAATTTCATATGTAGTATTTCTATTACAGTGTTTAGAGTTGATTAGTTTTTGGAGTAAATCGGTTTACCGGAAGTCGAGCTGTATTCTTCAAAGCTCATTTCCGGTTTTCAAAATATCTCCATAAATATGATATTTAGGTATATCCTATTATTTATAAAAGTTTTAGAAAATAACATTTACTATCACTTTTGGTTGAAACATATTTTTGTATCACTGGTTGTGTAGGAGTTATTCATGAAATACTGATAAACCGGAAGTTGCTGATTATGTACTTAGTGGGCGCTCTGGGCTCTATGGGCGAAATGCCAATTTCATCGTTTTTCATCGATCATGTCCCGTCAAACATTATTATTCATGTTTTTGGCGTCAAAGATAATAATATATATATATTAATCACTCATTTTCCAAGTTTAGATGGAATATAGAGTTCGAAATTACTGCGGTAGATAAATATTTACATCTTATATATATGGAGAAAGTCATGTGCTGGCCACATCAGATTTTTTATTAAGTATTTGTAATAAAATTTATATTTAACTTAATGTTATACTAACTTATAATACTTAATTTAATGTCATACTTATATTTTATACTTTTAAATGCTCTGTATTTTTATATAATGTCTTCTTTATTTTCGAGGATTTTTTCACCCCCTTCTTTGTGGGTGTTTTTCCGCAATGTGGGTTTTTTCGTAGACAACCTTCAGTTGCAAAGATTTTTTCCCACACCATATTCTTTCTTTATGTATATAATTCATTTAATTTTGTAAAAATTATAAAGACATGCGAGGTTAAATGGAAGAGAGGCCCACACGGATCTGACCTCGACAATATATAGTCGATCTATCTATCTATCTATCCATCTTTACTTCTAATTTGAGACAAGGACAGGTTATAGACCTTCAAAAACTGACTTATTTGTCTCAATCTCTCTTTAATGAAAACGATATTGCCTCAATTCCACGTGTGAATCTGTATTACAATATCATTTTTAAATAAATGAAGAACAGGAGCAAAAATTTATACGAATGCTGGAAGCTTCAAAAACGGTGAGCTCACCACATGAGAGATAAGCATTGTGGAAGAGGGCTGTCAACGTGTCTGATCCGGAAATGAGTTCATTCTGAGCGAAAAAAGGTTTATAATATGAGAGCCGGCTTTTTTCATTTCGATCGTCCTTATCAATGTCATCCGTGACGTAGTTAAAAATAACGGAATGGGCCTCGGAGGAAATGACAGATAATGACGACGAATTCTGTTCAGCAGAGAGCGTCAGAGTGATGTCATCAAATTTTCACCCAATGAGGGATGTTCTATTCAAATAAAAATTCAAACGACTTTGGCTTCGCCGTCTCTTGGAATAGCATAATGGACAAACCCTCGACATGTGAACATAGCAGGCATCTTGCGCTCTCTAATAAAACTTCGAGAAAAGGCGTTCCTATTTAGGACCTAAATCGCTAAAAAGAACAGCTATCTTTATGGAATTCCTCATACAACATGAATTAATATTTTATCTAGCTCTAAATACGCGTGTCAAAATACTAGCCAAATAAATTATATTGTTAGGTCACCTAATTAATTAGAAAATTAGTGTGGATACAACACCTGCCACATTCAGCTTGGAGTACACATATACAAACGTAGGAGTAGACGGAAATGGTGAGATAGAGGCAATATTTGGACCCATGGTTTCAGATTTATCAGTTAAATGGAGTTGATAACTTTTAAATAAAATAAATTATATAATCCAACATAATATTATATAATATTATATAATATTATATAATATTATATAATATTATATAATATTATATAATATTATATAATATTATATAATATTATATAATATTATATAATATTACATAATATTATTATATAATAATATACTCCTTCGGATTGGCAATGAGATTTGTTATCATATTTCGGTCTAATTATTATCTGTGTGTACATTTCTTTCACATTTCAACTTTATTGGTTTTTGCTCCTGAATTGACAGTTCAAAATTCCTCTCCGATACCAAACTAATCATTCAAACTTGACGTTAACATGCTAGCGCTAGTTTTTGCAATGTCGATAGAGTCAAAACTTTTGAATCGAATTTTGTACTAATCTGGAAAACGAAATATGTATACACATGGGAATAAAATCCGAATTCCTAATCAAATTACGGTGGCACATAAAATATCACCGCATAGCTCTTCCACTCACAATATTTTGGTTAAAAACTTGATTGAGCAAACGGTAGCAGCAAAATGGTAACCACGCTCAAAAATATTGCAAATAACCTGACGTTTATTTTTTGTAAGTTAGCTTACGTCTCTCGCCGTAGCTACGCTTCATTAGAGAAGTAGAAAATTCGCAATTTCAACCCTTCAAAAAATAACATTATGGTGCTAATATATTCGATATGGAAAGAGGTTAAAACATTTAGGTAGGGGATCCTAAAACTGAAACCCCGAACTTAATCAATCTGATGTTTATTCATTCAATCAAATAAATGAATCCTGCATCCGAATTTTTTCACAAGCATTCTCTCTTGATTTTCAACATCCTCACCTCTTTTTGACTTGTTGAGAGGTTTTTATTCATTTTTTCTTTAATCATCAAACAGACGGTCGCATTCAAACGATTTTGTTCAAAATTAAAAATTAAAGTATCTATTTTTTCGCTAAAATGAAACATTTCCTACTTTTTGATGTTAAGTCATTTGTTTCTGATTCAGTTACGCTGATTATTATCTATATGTAGGTTTATTTGTTTGTCAATCTGATTCTACCATTTTTTTCATTTTAATTTTTGTGAAATGTACATACCGATGATTGTATACATACGCATATTTTCCTATCCATGAAATTAAATATATATATATATATATACTGTTACATTTGATGTGAACACGAAACGATAAAAAGGAAAACATAACTACTTCCTGCTTCATTTCAGGTTCAAGCATTTTGATTTTTTGTTTGGTTTTCAGTTCGGGTAGGGTTCAATGTCTAGCTGTTGATTTTAGTAGATGTGCGATAAAGAAGGAAATAATGAAGGGATTGGTACTAATACATGCAGGATTGCACAAGAAGTGAGTTGACTGGGACTTGAACCCTGGTCTCCTATTTACCAGGCAGGTATTCTAACCACCAGAAGGACGTGGCTTGTTAGTTTAGTTGATTAAAACACCTGTCCGAAAAGTGTGAGACCTGGGTTAGAGTCGCAGTCATTTCATTTGTTTCACTTCTTGAACAACCTTAAGTTAGGCCGCACACTTTCTTGTGCCAAGAAAAAATAATTTCTATTGTCTCTCGTCCGTTATTCTTCTCCCATTTTACCAATAAACGGCCATAAAGACTTTCTGATGGAGAAGAAAATATACCTTCTCCCTCAAGAGGAATATTGCTCATAGAGGTGAGGGCTGAAAAGGAGAATAAATCTCGAAAACGGCATTCCGAGTGAGCTCACCCCCGTTACAACTTAATGCAACATTAAACGGAAAAGAGTATTATGGATGGCGTTCTATTCTGCTTGACAAATCTTTGCGGCATTTAGTGGAGAATAGCGCTGATCCAGGAAAAGGAAGGAATTTCGTGGAGGTAAACAGAATGCCATTTGGATGGAGAGGATCTCATTACTGGAGGATTTGGGTCACTCAAGAATTAAGGCAGCGAAAGGGAAATTAATCAGTGATCCTTTTGTTATTACACTGCTATACATGGCAATTTTATCTAAATAAAGTAGACGTAAAATAATGAATAATAATGTATGGCATATAATACAATTGGTAACTAAGTTGAATTCAAACAAACCTAGAAAAAATTCGACTCACGAGTTTTCGAGGAAAACGGCGTAATATTTGGAGTTAATCAGGGACAATGTTTGTACGGCTTTATTATAATAACAATTTACTATATTGCCCATTTATAGGAATTCGACTAGCCGACGTACAGATTTATGTATTTGCTGCATATGCATTTACTATCAAACTACTTACTCTAAGGCTGGGAACACATTCACCGGTTTCCCCCGGCCGGCAAACCATAGCCGGTTTTTAAGCTGGGTCACAAGGGTAGTAAGCAGTAGAAGTAAATGGAGCCTTTCACAGTAGCCGAGAATAGATTATAGACCTCGGGGCCGCCGGATAACAGCCGACCCAACGACTGAAGAGGACGGCACCGGGTTGGGACCTTTACGACCATTTACGACCATTAACGACCGGGTGTGGGTAGTAATGCACGTCGGTCAAATGAGCGCTTTCACATTGAACGGTTGTTGCCGGGTGCCTTCCCCCATCCCTTGCTGCTTATTTTGGCCTTTTAAAGCCACCAGTATTAATTATTTTTTCATCGGAAACTGTTGAATGTAAACATACATCACTTATCGTTCACCGAGAAGTAAGGTTCATTCTTTTCTTTTTGACATGCGGCCGCTGCCGAGTAAAAACATTGCTGCGATATGAATGTTTATAAGATGTTATTGGTGGGGAGGGAGAGTTTCATTATACGCCTCCACTTTGACAAATTCTTATTTAAGCGTACTTCCAATTATATATTTTTTAACTACCGGCAATGCACCAATCACTCACTGATATATCGTTTTATCATATGAAGCAATATTTTAAGAATTAATTATATAAAGCAATATGTAAAGAATTTAATTTCCGAAAATAATTTGCTGTTAACTGGGGCAGGTAAGGAACAGGATGTAATGATATGTGATAAACAATAATATGTGGACAAATGCCGTGATTTGCACTGGTTTCCAAATCCCTACTTTCTATCCCCAGCATAGTTTTTTACTTTCTAAATCCAATTCTAACTGTACACCTTCCTTGGATTTACCAATATAACTAAAACTTGGTAATAGAATATTGCCTAATGATGCTAGCTCACTAGCGAAACATGTCGCCTAAATAAAAAATCTATGGAAGTGTAATAAATTAATCTTTAATTCCTTGTAATTTCCTTGCCGAATTTGCCTCTGACGTGGATATAAAAGTCGCCGTCTGTAGGAAACGGAATGTTTTCTTTCGCCGAAGGCATTAATAAGAAAAATGACAAAAATTATGAAGGACTTTTATTTATTCCTTGTTATGCCTGCTTGATAGCGATTCTTTTCAGCAGAAAATCTGCAATAGGTGGAAGAGTAGAAAGTTTGCTGACTCAATATGGCGTCTATTTAGCTCGCCGACAATATCCTCAATTTCGCCGCTGGTACTTGTGGAAGATAATCGAATAACTTGCAAACGTTTTATTGGTTTCCCGGAACAGATTTTCTGAAATGCAGCCCAAAATAATATCCCAAAGTTCTCGGAAAATTTGACTAAATTAGACTCGAGCCGAAATTTTTTCGTGTTAACCTTCATCCGGGCGCGCGGACGGTAGTTTACCGTCACATTCATAAAAGCGCGTGCAATTTTTGCCTGGAGGTGTGTGGCGCGCCCGGATGAGGGTTAAGGAGGTCTAAAATGTATTGGTCTTATGGGAGTTTGGCCTTGTTTTAACGATTAATTCGACTAATTAAGGTTACCGACTTGGAGTACGAATTGATTTAGCGAGGATTAGAATTCCGTTCTTTAAAACCTAACACTTTATGAACAAGTCAGTTACAAAGATGAATGAACGATACATTTTACTCAATATTAATCCAAAAGACGAGTGAAAAATATTATATTAAACAAAATATAGTAGCAGTAACCTAAAATTACAGATATTTATTATTTAACATAAGGATCGAGAAAATTCGATTTATGGTTCGTGAAAAGATGTAGAAATTACTGTATTTATTTCTGCTGATAGACCTATAATATAAAGCGATCCACTACTTTGATCTGGTTAATTTGGGGAGGATTTTAAGCATGAGTATCATCTGATTTGAATTAAATTCCTCGCAAATCGGATCACTGAATAGCGAAAGAGTTCCTTGATCCAGTAGGGATGAAATTCAATGAAGGAATGCAAAACTCAACAGGAAATTAAATTTAAGTACCGAAATTAGTTGGAAGCTTTGAAAGTGGCTTAATATTTTAATGAAATGATAAGAAATTATTGGCTCCGCCTTGAGAAAGGTTAAGGTTAGTGGGAGTGGAAAAAATCCCCCTAAGGATAAATCTATTTGGCTGACCCCATAAATACTGTGAGGTCCGCTATTCCTTGGGGGTTTACTGAGAGTTTTTCTACTTTTTAACTTGATGAATCGTTAAAGCAACGATGCAAATGAAACCTACCCAAAACTGGGATACTCCTTCGTATCAGAAACTATTAAAAACCGATGCTTCTTCTCCTCCCCCGTGGATGATAACAGTTTTAATGTTCGTTTTCAAGCTTAATAAGGACATTATTAAGAACAAAAATTCTTGGAATGGTAAGAACTCTTAAGAATATCGTTTGCTTCATAATAAAATAATTCCTTTAAAATTTTGCCATTTGCTGCAATAATTCGAGGAAAGGGTAATTTATGTTATGAGACATGAATTCATTATTCTTAAAATTTTACTATGCTGATTTTCTTCATATAGTTGTTTAGGAACAGAATATGTTATGAAGTAACGACGAAAATGAATCTTAGGGAAATACTTTCTTCTATTTGTCGAAAATATATATTTATATATTGATAATCGATGGGCCACTAACTCAGGTGACGTTCTCTATCCTTGCCTTCATCAATTCCTTATTAACACTAAAAGCATTCATATTATCATAAAATTATCATGAAACTTAGACGCTACAGGTACAGATTGGGAAATGCTGATTTATATATCCTACTACATAAAATGTTTATATATTTGAAAATGTTGGTTTCAGGTGGTATTAAGGACAAACTGTGAAATTTAGGAATTTTTGCTCATAAAATGTTTCTAATAACTCTTTGTAAGCAATCTTATTGGAATAAATAACAAAGAATATAGGTTCGATATATATGAAGTCTCTCCGCTGTGTTATGTTCTCTCACTATTTTTAACGCGAGTTTAACACCCATGGCTCTAATTTTCTAGCCGAAGAGGCTTGAGAAGCAGGAGTTGAATTAATTCATACAGTAAAGTAAATTTGTTGAATGAGAAAATCTTGATATCGGGAATAAATAAACGGAATTAAAATCTACGAAAAACTGATCTACATTTATGGAACTATGTCATTATTCAAGAAATCCAAATCGAAGCATAACATTACATGCAATAGCACTTACTTTGAGGGAGATATTCTCGGCTTAGTCTCGCTAAATTCAAACAGCCATAATTATGGAGTGAATAAGGGAAAACAATGCAATGGTACTACAGTGAAACTTCCTTGTAGTGGTCCTCAAGGGGTCAAGCGGGAATCCCTTCGGAACTGGATGGATAAAAAGTAGTATTAGGTCATGGAAACCGTTCGTATTCGTTATGGTATTTACAGGTGAGGAAGGCAAAATTAAATTACAAGCAAACCTTCGGTGGACATTGTAAATGCTACTTTTAGATATTTTATTTTTGTAAGCTTTATAAATCTACAATATTAGGTATTATTTAAATAATTAAAGCATTAATTATTATTTACTATTATTTAAGAATAAGACATAATGAAAAAACCTAACATTGAGATACATAAAAGTGACATAGGTCGCTAAAAAAACATACTCTGATGAATTTATTATAGACATGAAAATATAAATCCTAAATAACGAATTTGAAAAAAATATTTACTACTCTTGTCCTAACTACTAGTATTACTTTATTTATTCGTATTAAATGACTCGTATTTCTTGCCGATTACATCATGCGTTCAAAATTTAGAGACGAATAGAAACGAGATGATCAATACAACTAATTTAATTTTATCATTCGACAAGATTTAAAATAAAGAAGCTGGTACACCGTGAGATACCGACCAAAATACACTTTATGGGCAATAGGTGGAGAACTTGAGCTGAATGAAAACTTTTAATTCAAGTTCCTAGGGAGCAAGACGCCGCAGGACGTAGTTCTAATTCATTAGGGAGCCTATAGACCAGCAAGATAAACACTTGGGAGTCTGAGACCTCCATCAACAAAAACGTGAGCGGTGATTGGTGCGTTAAATTTAGCCTCGCCATTGGTGGTCGCTTTTTGCCATTTCCAACGTCATGGGGAAATAGTTCAAACGTTAATATTGTTGAATGACCGTCTTCAATTGCCCGAACAGAGAACTAATGGAGCCATTAGTTTTGCTCATCAAAAGAACCTCACTGTGACCACTGTAGTTTCATAGAGTACAATAAGACTTAATGGTGGAACTCTAATCAAGTAAAAACTATGCTGCTGGTTGAAGCAAACAGAAAACAATACATTTACATTTGGTTGAAAACAGAAGTAAGTAGAAGAATTTACAGCTTAAATAAATAAAAAAACATATTAAGTAATTTTTAACACCTATAGATTGCGGAAATATATGCTATTTGCTCTGTTACACAACTGCTTATCTTTAGTAAAATTATTATTTCTACTGAATGAAGTATATTCCTGCTCTGAAGAAATGCCCTAACTATCAGATGTTTAATTGTAGAAATAACACATTGTTACCAACCTAAAGTTACGGTTGACTTTTAAAATATTATAGATAATAGATTACGAGAAATGATGTCCTCTCTCACTATCTCATCATATCATTATAATCACAAATTAAAGAAAACAATTGGTACCACTAATGTATGTAATTGTTAAATTTTATATTAGCGGTAGTTAGAAACCTTCAATAGATTAACTCCCGTTCGATTCATTCTTATATTCCAACAGTTATTCCAGGAAATAATCCTAATTTTTTTCAACAACTAGAAATACGTTATTTGTTTATTCACCTTTTCTTTATAAATATCATAAATTTAGTGTCCTTTAACAAGGGACCATTTTGAATTACGAAATTTGACAAGGCTCACTATGAATACAGTGTTACCATGTTAAATTGTACTCCAATCGCATGGGAATGTACAGTCCTGGCCAAAATTAACGCAGCACCGTCCGTAAGGATCGCTAGGGAGGTGCTGCGTTAATTTTGGCCAGGAGTGTACCAAGTGTTACGATCTGAATATATACAATTTTTAAATGGATAGCGCGGCTATTACCCAGCTATGAGTCCATAACTTGCAGCCAGTTATTACTATGTTGAGACACTGTTTAATTCCAAAAATCTAACATTCGAATAGTTAGCTGCACTTGCATAATTACTCCACTGTCCAGCCGTCGGTGAAAGGGGACTTAGCGAAAAGAAAGGAGCACACGCGATCTGCAAAAGAGAAATATCAAGCGATTTCATTATTAACAACAAACTAATTGGATAGGCGAGATGCAAGAAGAGCTCAAACTAGACGAAGGAATGGGAAGTCAGCGTAAAGATATTTCCAAAAAAAATAGAGATTTCTATATTTATCCGTGATTACGTAAGGTTTGCGTTATTTCCTTCCAAAATAAAAAGAAAAGATCTTAATTCGTGCACAATCCCTCTTAATTCCCCATCCTTACAGTACTCTATCCCTTAAGAGAGTTCTCTTTGAAGTCTTGAACAACGGATCTTTAATTTTTCCAAGTTCTCTTTCATCTCAGTTAATCATGTTGTACTCAGTTTTCCTTTCCCTTTTAGGAAAATCGAACAATTCTCATTTGTCATCCCAAATTGTCCAAACTAACGTTGCAATAATGCAATCACCTTTCTTAATGGTTGCCTGGACCCTTCAATTCCATTCATACTCTATACTATCACCTGTATTTGCAAATTCTCTTCAAAATATCATTGTTGGGTTTTTGGACACCTTCACACCACACTTTGCGGGAGTATTCCTGCGGTGAAATCGTTTTCTGTGATCAAAATTAACTGCTGTTAATGTTAAAATATTTCTCCTCTACTTTCGCATTACTTGTTAAAAATTTTTAATAACCTTATTAACACCTATAATAGCTGTATTTAAGTGTGTTTGTAAAAGACAAGAGTTAAATGGAAGATTGGGCCTCCTGGTCCCAATTTCGCCCGATGCAAACGATTGTATACAGGTATGTATGTATTAATTGATGTCTATTAACTTTTTATCTTTCATTCAGGTTCATTTTTCATTTCATAGCCTTAGCCCTTGTTCTGCTTAAATTTGTCCTTCCCTTAAAAATATACCTACATTCAAAAATTACATCCTCATTCGTATCATTCTTCCAGTTCCCTAAATTCTTATCCATTACTGACTTATTACCGTTTTATCTGCTCACTCTCCTTCATTTCAGTATGTGACCTGCTTTTCCCGACCCACTAAGTTTTGCAAACACACATGGTAAAGGGGGTGCATGCAAACTTCCGTGCACAACCATTTTCGCTTCTCTCCACGGACAAGTAGCAGAAGCAATGAGTAAAATTATGTGCTCAAGTCATTAGACGGGTGAGCTCTGAACGAACCAGGGTCGTAATGTACTATGCACTAAAAGGATTGCACTCAATCCTCTTTTTAATAGTTTTCATGCAAGGAGATTTCAGCCGAGCACTTTCGCATAAATTTGCATCTAAGCACTTGGGAGCATAACAATGATGTCAACGGAGGTAATCGATTTGGTGCTCTTAAAAAAGAACCTGTGTTGAACTTGATTAGATTACGTCCCCTTTAATTCTGTGCGAATTTTAAGAGTTGATAAAGGTAGCATTTTCTCTACGGGAAAGGCCATTTACAGCTAGGAAGCTAAAACAGAAGGTCAGTCAGCTTCAGAGAGCGGAAAGACAGGAGTTTGTTTTCAGGCCGAGCTAATGTTAGAATGTCAAAGAGTTAGCAGAGTATGTTGATAAATATTCTACTTAGTTTGGTCTCGAGTTGGTCATAAAGTACTTGTTGAAAATTTGAATTAAACACAAAACTTTCAACGGTCAAACCTCGACCTAGCTCCGCTGAACTACTTGTTTACTACTTCTACTATTACCATTTTCCTGCTACGGTGGATATCTTTTGCTGAGCTAAACCTTAGGTGTTTAAGCAGTTTTTTCTATTACTAAGGGTTAGATGTAAGAAGAGACTCAAAAGTCTCAAACTTGCCAATATAAAATATGTTTATTACTATCATTTGACAATGAATATTGGTAACGTATACTCTCCATTTATTTTTAATAATATGTAGTTTTTATACATCCATTGTTTTTCTTTATTTCCTCCAAATACACGAATAAAATTGATACTATTCTTTTTTCTCATTGGAAAATAATTTCTTTCTTCCCATAGCGTAATAACAGGGCAAATTAATACTATTCGTAATGCTTTACTTTGCTGGAATGCTGCCAGTTCCGCTTAATGCTAGAGAGTCGGAAGGGGCATAAGCTGTGGAGCTAAAAGCGACGTTCGGAGTAGGAAAATAGAGAAACTACTTCATACATTCTGTACTCGATTTTCGGAGTAATGCATAAAATCAATTTCCCCGTTAAGCCGATTATAAAGAGCAGGAGGTAGTGTTTAGATTGCAGAAAACATTTTCCAAATCGATGTTATGGAAGATTTTGTTGGATCATCTCAATTGAAAATTCGTTAAATCCTGGTTGGGAATAAGTAGAAAACTAGGAAAAGCTTGAATAGATAAAGATACAAAAACATTTATTCATGGTATCCGTAAAAATATTCAGCAGGAGGACCGGTTAGCACCCCACCCCTTCTGGCGTTAGCTACCATAAGCTATAGCTTATTAAATATAATTTACCCCTACTATAGTAGGGGTAAATTATGCTTACTAGGCAAGATGAGGAGTGAGGTAGTTTTACTTCGCTTTCCTTACCAAGCTAGAATGCGATGAGCAGAAAATTTTACGTAACTGAAGCAGAATGACTATAAGACTTTTCTTAGCACTCCATTGGGAGATACCTAAATATGCCTTAATATATACAATTTATGTATACAACACAAGTATGTATGACTAAAATAAACGCTTGTGGCCTTACAGTATTTTTTTGCTAGATTAATTGGCAAATTTGATAGGAATATAAATTGAATTCTTTCGCGGAAGGTTAATTTTTAATCAGATCCCATGTTTTCATTGGCTCAATATACGACGTTAATAAATATTCCGTTCCGAGCACATCCAAGTGGATGGTATGGGTTGATTTCAATTTGTTTCCGTGAAAAAAAAAACAATATTATGAAGAGAAATATCAACCGATAATTAAAAAGCAAATTGCATGAGCCAGATTACTGTAGCAGATGTCACAATTGATTCTGCGACCTATATCTTTCGTTTATCCAATAGGGAAACCTACATATTTTCAAGCAACAACTTTGAATTATTTCCGTGACACTATTCTCGTGTAGCTGCAATTTTTCTACATCTATATCCTAGGGAGAGACAATATATACGCTTATCCCAATATAATCGCATAATGCTTTAAATTTCTGCATATAGATATAGTATCTTGCATATACTCTCGTCTTTACTAAAGAAACAATGATGAAGCTTGTGGAAGTGTAAAATATTACTATACTTACAGTTTCTGAGTGGACAAATTCCATTGTCAATCCATCAGAATTTTTGATTTCTACGAAATTATGCAGAAGGTAAGTTCTTGACGGAGAAATAATATGTGCATTATTTAGATAAATTACATTGACATCAATTATGTCATCCTTAATAACCCGAATTCAATGTCATGGCCTTTGTTTTTTGGTAACTTATTCCACCAATTATATCACCTAACATCTTTGTTCATTCTCTTGCTCAAATTTTCTAGAACTGTAAAAGCAAAATTACCTCTTAGTGAAATCGATAGTGAAAGTCAAAAATTCACTATATATGGTGACATTTTTTTGATAATCGTTCGCTGCAAAAACATGTTGATGAATGCGATGTTGCGGATAAATCTATTATGTTTTTCCGGACCAATAAATAACATTCTTTAGTTATTAATGGAAGCTACTGAGTGGAATTCACAATGTTTCCTATTCCTTTTCACTAATAATAATGATAATAATAGTAATAAATAATATTAAATGTTGACCAAACAGAGTCTTCTAATAGCGCCTTCGTTGCAGATTACGATAATTTTAAATATGAAATTTTCCGTTTATGTGTCACTTGAAATTTTTAAGGGCTCGTACATTTGCGAAATGATTCATCTGAATCTGTGGAGCCAAATAACAAAGTGACGATGTGTTTGCTGAAAAGGTTTCATATGCCCCAAAGATCCCTGCTCTTTATTCTCTTTCTCTTTGTTCCTCGAAAACGATTCAATGTCTGCGTCATAAGCAAGGGATTAATATGTGTATATCTCTTTAACACAAATTCGATTAATGTTGAAGTAGATTTAACCATATTTACAGGAAATAATTTTGCAGTTACACTACATGTACATAATAACGAGGAGATTGATATGTTTATAAACCGGGAGAATTACCTCGAATCGCCTACTTTTAACTCATGAGTTTTCTCAAAGAGAAAAATAGGTTATAATCTGCGTCTATGCAACCCGGAGTACACTCACGGAAAATGGTGTCTATGCTCTTTTTCAGTCCAATTGGGAATATAATGTTGCACCTGCGGAAATTTTGTCACTCACGTTGTAATCCAGGTCCTGAATATGGAATCGTGTTACGTACCTATACTGGATTCCCATTCTTTTATCTGTGTGGCTGCATTGTGCAAGTCTTATCCCTTGATCAACATGTACGGAAGTAATTAAGGTCTTTTGTACGAAGAATAATTAATTTAGAGCTGAAGTAGGTAGGGGAATATGAAACGCAAGAGAATTTCAATTTAGGAGCATAATTATGTAGAGAGTGAGGTGTGCACTAATCAGTTTCAAATAAAATACAAGTCTCACGGAGTCAAGCAACTTTAATCTGGATGCAATCAGTTTCAGAGTCATCGTGAATGCAAATAAACAGATCACAATATGAGATATATTATATACCTGTGAAAATCAAAATAATTAATTAATTCCTGGAGAATATTTTTACAATGTATAGATACAAGGGTCGTGGTCAAGCACCCACGTTAATTTATAGGAATTACTTATGTCCAATTTTCGTTTCGTTTAACCTTAAACATACCTGGGGGGTCCTCGGAGGATCCGAGAGAGGTATTTTCAGTGATCCTGCAGTTACTATGGCAAATATTTTTTTCTTGATTTTTGCATATGCCCTGAATTAATTTAAGATAAAACAATAATATTAGACTTCCATGAAATTGTTTTATAGAAACTCAAAAAAAAAACTTACTTGAGGTCCCGACACAGCCCTGCTTAGTGCACCATGTTGATAGTACTGTTGGCTCTAACTGGTCCAAACTAAAATCGTAACATGATATAAGAACCGCAGAGACGGCAGAAGATGAATCAGTAAGGTCTATGCTAAATTAAATTATATTGTTGGAATTAACACATTACAAAATCTAAATATAATTACATAAAGACGTTCATGAATAAGTGAATATAGAGAACCTTTTTTAGTTAATCAACTATTTTAAAATAAATGAATAATGCCAAGATATAGTTTAAGAAGCCCAAATATCTATTTTGAGTAACTACCCGCAATAAAAAAGGAAGGAATAAATGAAATACCATGGGATTTTCTGGAGACCCGAGTTAGGTAAACAACGTAGACGATCGAAGGCTTTTACGTTGAAGGTTAGGTAATTGCAGACACAATGCATTGGAAACCGTAGCAATGCAGTTAGAGTGAGATAAAGAGAAAGGGAAGGCTTTGTAGAGTTAAGAGAGAGTAAGAGAAATACAAGAAGAGCAATGGGAGGGATGACGCACAATTAATTAGGAGAGCAGATAACTTTGAAGAAAAACATCTGGCTCGTAAAATTCGGCTTTTGCCGCAAAAATGTTGGGGTGGAATAGGTAAACAGCTGTTGAAGATAAAAGGGTGAGGATTGCGAATATTTTTCGCGGGCTGTAATCTTTCGCGTAGGTGAGGCAAAAATCAGATGCTCTTTTGTTTATGTGATGCGGAGCATGCGGAATAAAGCGAGGGGGAAGGAAACAAAGGCGCGATGCTGTCGCCCTCTGAGTTCGTCAGCGGACACCAGAAATAAAACGACACTCGAAATTAATTTCGACCTCGCAAATAAACTCCCGCCGTTTAGAGCTGTATTGTCTCCTCTCGCCACTGTCACATCTTCGCTAAAAATGAGCGCTATTAAGTTTGCGGCAATTACGGCGCCGTTGGCAATTCGGCGGACCTTTGGCCCGCTTCGAATACTAATTGCCGTCCGAAGGCGTCGCGAAGTTGCGAATTATTTAAGTATCCGCGCTCTGCACGGACTTGATTGAATTAGCGAGATGAACCCCCGAGCTGTTTGCTTAATTACTTCCGCGCCCAATGACACCGATGGCCTTCGTCACGCCTCCTGATCATCAAGGACTCGCTGCAGAAAAACGCTCGTTTGCATTAACTCGGCGAGGAAGATGCTCGTTCTCTAAACTGGAGGACTTGGAGGGTTCGGAGGTATTTTTATAGGTGGGGTTTGGAAGACCTTAACATATTTGACGTTTTCATTTAATCATGCTAATGGTTACATATTACACAAAATTCTTAATAGTTCTCCATAGTTTTTTACACTTTTCCAGAACTTATGCTGTCTTTTCGTAGTTTATATTTTTTCTATTTGGCGTCACTCCTTTGTACCCGTTTTTCCTTAAGTATCATTTTTGATTAAGCACACTCTTTTTTTAAATTTTTTTGCTGTAATTTTTATATTTCTCTCACGTCCAGCCACTCCATAAAAATTTTTTTCTCTACTCGTATTAATAAAATTATGTCAAATGCTTTGAGAATGCTGGGTTTCCTAAAGGGAAACACAGTTGAAACATTTTCTGTGAAGACTGCAGAAACTTCTTTTTGTGCCCTCGTTCTAGCCATCACTCGAGTATTGTAGTATATGGAATCCGGTATTTAAAACAAAAATATATCAGATCGAGAAGGTGCAAAAGCGTTTCGACCGATGGCTGTGTCTCAAGGTAAATATGCCTTTTAATTCTGATAACTATGTCACTTTGTACGAAGTTTCATTTACTTCCACTCTCTTAATGGCATCTAATTGCTGATGTTATTTTCTGGAAAAAATTATCACCGAAGGTTCCTTCGACGCATCTAAGTTAATTGAACTAATACATTTTATTATTCCATTGCGTAACACTAGATCACTATTTCATTTCTGCATGCCTGCCTGCAAGGTCAACGTTTACAAAAATTCACCGATTCCGAGGAATCTCAGTGCTAACAATTCTGTCTTAAATTAACTCCGTACTTTAGACATATTCTTTGATAAATTTGACTCGTTAGAGCTCTAACCAACTACATATTATGTATCCTAAATAAATAATTTAATACTTATTTTTTATGGTTTAACATTTTTTATGTTAATCTTTCAACCCTTGTTGACTTCTTGGACTTGTATTTTTTTGGTAATATTATAGCACTCTTTATAATTTCTTTTAGTCTATGTTTTTATCGTATGTTTCTTGAAGTTTATGATTATGTACTTGTTTGCCTGTCATTTCTTTCTCGTTTTGACGCATTAATTAATTACTTTTTTGAAGTATTAATTAATGTATTATAACCCAACTTAGTGGGGTTGTTCCTGTTTTGAGTTAAATAAATGAAAATGCTCTTAATTTTATGGTTGAAAAATAGGAAAAAAATTTAAGTACAGTTTTCCTAAGCTTATGCAAGTGCAGCATAAATTGGTGATTCTAAACTTTCGATGGTAAAAATGGTAAAAAATGGCGTCCCTCTTACAACATTTTGATGACCTGAATATTTTCAGGTACAAGATGAAGAAAAAGCTATATTTTAATAATTTTTGGTCTGTCTTCGTGGCTGAGATAGTAATCGAGCTATGAATAATGCTGAGGGTATTCATCTTGATTACTTCTTATCGAACGCTCAGAGAAACGTTATCCACACGGTATTTAAGCTACAGTATTGATAGAGGATCCAATCAAACTTTTGGATGGTGAATTTTTAGCCTGGGAATTGTAAAAAATGCCACCGTGGAAGGTCATAAAAATACTTTTCCTTGCAGAAATGAAAAGATGTGAGTTCGTACTCAATAAGCCCATAAACATATAAATATTTCAGAATAACGGATAAATTCTCAAGTTGATCAGACTTTTTTCAAGTCCGTTTTTCCTTGGGAATTTTCCTGGGTGCACGCCCTTATGTGCAAAGTCACCTTTACCCTTTCCTTATAAGTTTTAAGTGGTTATATAAAAACAACTAAATCAATGAGACAATAGAGCAAAGTAAAAATAAACAGTCCAGGACGGAAGTGTTCAACGAAACTAAGAAGCCTTTTCCTATCCTTTATTTTGTTTCAAGATATAACATTAAAGGCTGAAGAAAGTAGGGTATAATATAAATATGTGAAAATCATCTAATAGGAGATCATATTTTGACGTTTCACTGGAATTCATAATTATTATTCGAGAATTATTTGAAGAATTAGAGGAGAACAATTTAATAAGCACAGGAGTAGTACCTAGCTGAGGTATCAATCGTATTAACTCGAAGGTATTTCAGAATGAGAAGCTGGAGGTAATCGTTAAGGAGAGTAGGTCATAAGTAAAGAGGATGAGTTTAACGGAGAGATACAGATTGAAAATTTGAGAAAATAAAGATGAGAACATACACATCGCAAAAAATGGAAAAAAGAAAATAATAATTCGAATATGAGATTGTTGTCGAGAAAAATCTGTATTCTACAATCGGAAATTGACATTACTAAGTAGTTTTTATAATATGGTAGAATCATTCATTCATAGGAAAAGGTATATTGAAGGCGAATTACATTTATTCAAATTTAAAGCGTAAGATGCTAGTTGCAGACCGTAATTGGATTAGAAATTGAACTTCTCTATTCTGGATACTTTTTCCAGGAAAATTGCTGCACGTGTAACTTTTCAAGAAGACTACAGCGAATGAAGAGCAAGTTATATCCTAATCCGAATTATTTTTTAAATGTTATTACGAATTATGTATTATATACAACTTAAACTAAGGAAGTATTGAGGTTGGCTGAATATTTTGAACATTGCTATGGCTTTATTTGAACAGCATTTTCAAATTGCGAAGTAAACTATTCATTTACATTAAAAAGACAAATTCCTACAATTTTATTTCATCCAAGTTTTCTTTTAATAAGCATAGAAAATGTAAGCATGTATTTACATATAATTTGTGGATTTTTAAAGATTTATTTATATCGTATAAAACACAGTTATGGAAAAGAACACGAAAATTATAATATTTCGGGTTTCTCCTCGCTAATGTTACAATGTAAAATTACAAATACATCTTCATTCAAGCATGTTTTATAAATTACCTAAATACCGCATAAGTAATTTAACTGTCCTTAACTATGGGCAACGCAAATGTAATTTGAGAAATGAAATGCACGACGTAGGGAGAGAGGAGTACCTTGACCGTGGTGTACCTTGCACCACTGTAAATAAATGGAAAGTGCTGCTTCATAGCATGCAGCTATTCTACTGATTCGGTCATTACATTATTCGTATTTGCTTTGCTGAGTTTAAGCAGTATAGGTGGGCTCATGTGGCAGTAGGAATTATTTTTAATTTTTAGCAAGTCAAAGTAATTTTTTCTTGTGTTACTTAGTGCAAAATATTACTTTTTTGTTGTGCAAAACGCGGGTGATCACTGTGCCAGCTTATAGAACAAATTTCGGGGAGTACATTGATATAATTATTTCACTTTTTTATGCAAAGGTAATGATACAGTAGCCATGTTAGTTTAAATTTGCTACGTATTGTACTTCCAGCCCAGGTCGCACCTTGTACCTTGAACCAGTAGTTAAAAGTATGTACAACATTTTGCAATAAATTTGTACTTATTTGTTTCAGGCCTGATGCACCGTGCTGCTAAACAAAGTGAGAGAAAATACGTGAAAATTGCAAGGTAATAATGGATAAAGGGCATTTTACAGAGACACACAGCTGAAATTTGATAAACACATTATTTGTGTGCTGGGGTTGAACTGAATGCTTGGAAAAGATACATTTGTGACTTTTGCGGTAAACTTCGAGATGAGTTGGAAACATGAGAAACTTATTTTCCTTAATATTTTTAAGGCATCTCAACGTACACTAGCCTAATGCACATATCTACACCCACTTTGTATCACATGAAAAAAATGAAATAAATAAGTCTTTTTACTTCGTTTCACAGCAAGTTTTAGATCAATCACCCTTTTTAGTATGTGGGAAAAAACCCAGAGATTTACGTGGTGCGTATTTTATTAAAATAATCCCTGACAAGCGGTCCAAGATACAACAGCTTTTCCTATGGCAGAAATTCTCTTCTTTTAAACGTAATTTCCTTTTTAGACATTTCGACCTTATATTTTTTTCGGAGCTAATGCAAATGATGGCTTTTTCTCATCAATCAAATAAAATTAAACACATTTTTCCTGGAGAGAGAAGATAAATAATTAACGACGAAGCCATTAATGCCGGATAAAGCTAATCATTCCTTCGAAAAGAATTCTTCGGAGATGTAATCCAATTCTATCGGAAACCTGTCCCAAAGCGTGCCTCAACCTCGGACGTATTTCGCGGACTGAGGGCGGAAAATGCGAGATCAAAATCCCACGAGATCTCAATATGGACCAGCGCTGCCACTTATTAGCACCGCGGGTTGGAGAGAGAAGGTTGTACGACGGGGCTAAGTCGGGCTTCGTGTATTAAAAAAAAATTAACGAAGTGGTCCTTCCCCTCTGCGCCGCTCACATCTCTGTAAACGCATCCCGAACCATACGTCACCATGGAAACTGCTACATTTTAATCCTTTTTCCGCGTCCTTCTCATTCCCACACTAGCGGAATGCCTCGGCGCTAAAATCACCGGACCATGTCCTTTCATACATTAATAATCATAAAAGCCCCTCAGGCCGACACTGCCTCCCCCCCACGGCGATGCCTAGCAATTAGCGAGTTTTTTTTATCATTCCCTTTTATACAAAACGGTGCATTTCTTTGAATGGGACTGGTGGCAAAATGGCCACCGCGCTAAAAGGTGACGTGTTTTAGCGTAATCACGGGCAGCCCACGGCGAGCAATAGGCGAGGATTTGGGGAGTGTTAAAAAGCAAAATTGCAAGTGTCGGCGCAATAAATTGGCGGATGAGTTTCGCGGATGTCGGGGAGAGAGTGGGAAGGGATGGAATATGGCACGTTTAAATTTCGCGAATTTCACTTCTCGTGCCAAAAACTTTGAAAAATCGGTGGGAGAATGAAAGTGGTTTATCTGAAGCTGGGGGTCCTATCCAGGGAGCAACGGAAGGTGCCGGATTTTGTAAAGATTTATTTATATCGTATAAAACGTAGTTATGGAAAAGAACATGGAAATGATGATATTTAATGAGCGCTTTCGAGTTTTCCCTCGCTGATGTCGCTATATATTATTACAAAGATATACCTTTATTCAAACATATGATTGAAATATATGTTAAATAGATGTTATACAGTTATTTTCATATCGTGTAAGTAATCTAAGTATCGTAGTCGATTGGCAATTTACTATTGTTTTAGATAGAATAAAACAAATAGTTTTTCTTATAATAAGAAGGAACTTTATATTGGATAACTTGATTGTCGGGCTCCACCAAATTATTGGCAACTAGTTCCATAGGTTAAATTATCCGCATCGAAAGTAGTTGATGGTTCGGTTCTCGGCTACTGTAATTTTTTTTATTTCGGTTTCTTAAGAATGATAAAAAATTCCTTTCAATAGCTTCAGGACGAACTATGTGATAGGTATCATTTCTTTAAGTTTAACCCATGCCTTATTGAACTTTCAATTCTGATTTGATTGTAATGAACGAGATATCATTAGATATCTTTTTTAGATATGCGAACAATAGTGCTGCTTTATGGACCCTTAATCCGAGATAATAATTTTATTTGAGAAATGTTTTCAGATGCGGAGAAGTAGTTAAAAAGTAGCTTATTTCAGAAAAAAAATATTACCTAAATTAAAAAAAATAAAATGTTTGAAATACGCCTTCAAATGAAATAAAGGTCTTGAAATTACTCTAAAAATTCATAATGTAAATATTAAGTATAACAAATAAGATTCCGCGATACTTGGAGAAATTTCGTAAAAAAATTATTTACAGCATGGTTTTCCTACAAGATTTGCAATAAAGTCTCTTTTTTTAATTTTGTCTTTTGTCAACTGAAATTGATGCTACTATTTGAATTTAATATATGTCAAACATATTATGTATGCAACTTATTGTGTCTATGGGAGGGTCAACGTAATAGATTACAGTGTGAGATGCAGAATAGAGGTAGCTCAAAGGATGAAAAAGTCGCTAGACCCAGCGAATAAATCCATAAATTAGAAACTACTTCCTTTAGCAACTATAAACCTAGAAAAGGCAGAGAACATTCTGTTCGTTTATGGGAATCTAATTGAATCGAGACTTTATCCGGCATGTTGGAGGATTGGGTTCAATTCCCCACTACACCAGACTCCTCTCGAGAGTAATTCTTTCCATTCTTCCTCAAAATATTTGTTTCCTCATGCCATCTATTCCTGATAAGAAAACATAAGCAGATAAATTTAAGTATTATAGCAATATTATAAAGAGCCCAATTGTAACCTTACACTTCAAATAAAAATAGATAAAAGGGTGCAGAATTCAGTATTAGAATGGTTGGAAGGATTTAAGCATTAGTAGCGATTGAATAACGCCAACCACTGTGGAAAAATTTATTCTACGTGAACAAGGAGATTATTATCAGCTAATGCCTTTATAATCCCGAATTAATTATACTTATCCATTTGTTTGTATCATTGCCATTTCTGGAGGGAAAATTTTCCAGGTGAATTAAATATTTTGGAATATTATAAACATGCAAAATGTATAAAAACGGAAATCTAAGCATTGGCAAGAGTTTCACATATAGAAGAATGACGAATCTTAACTGGACATCATTATAACGAGGATTGACTTCTCACTTATTGTTAGTTTTAGTAGTTAATAGATTTGGGAAGAAATGAATGACACATTGTACGAATGATGCTACTAAAAAAAGAAATAAATAGCAATTTAAAATCCTGCTACAGCTGCTCAATTGGTTATGAATCTCTTAGGGGAAAGTGAAAGATCCGGGTTTGAATCGCAGCAACGCTCGACTTTCTCTTTCAATTATTAGAATATCTCCCAAAATTCTTTAAATGCGCGAAAAATTTAGATTCACGCCAAACTCTTCATCTTGATTTACCTAATTAAGATAATTGAACAATATTAATAATGAAATTACGTTACAAACACAATAACACACACCTGCTTTTTGCCGATATACTTATCCTAATTAATCTTGGGAAATTAACATTTCCATGATGAATTAGACTAGATAATGTTATTCAGGATATTAATTAATTAAGATAGAGTATTAGGAAAGGGTTGAGGTGACTTTGCGCGTAAGGGCGTGCACCCAGGAAAATAAGATAGAGTAGTTAAACCATGGGTAGTATGTCAGATGACATCTGAAGTATGCAATGGAACAAAAGGTATTTTCTACGGTAAAACACAGTATTACTATATATAAAGCTGCAAATCCGACTCATTCATACAAATTCCTGGGCATTTCTAATCGAGCTGGTAGGCTGAAATTTTCAAGAGAGATTTATAATTGACAGTCGAGTTGGGAAAAAATCTAAAATCTACACATTTTGTCCTAGGTTTGAGCCCAGAAACGATTATATTTTTCAATTTATTTAAACGGGAAAAACGAAAAATGGCCATGCAGAGCAAATTTATTTCGTTTATAAAAATATGAAAATGTAATCGTAAAGCAGTGGGACTTGGTCTATATTACGTCTAAAAGATCAAAGTTTTCTTTTCTTGCGACCGATTTTAACATTCCGGCAGGAAATTTGCAAAATTTTAGTTTGAACGCCAATTTATTGCGTTATTTTCTCCTCATTTCGAAAATTAAATCTATGACAACGACCATTGTTAGAATCGAAAACAAAGTTGTTTACAATCCTGATTTCATACGCCATGATAAAGGTTTGATGCATTTTTAATTATTTTAAATGTTTCTTTCGATATATGTTAATACTGAATGCTGAAAAATGTAAATTTCATCAAAATAGGCAGTAGATATCTGCACAGTCAATGAATCATTCGGGAATACATACTGTGATAACATAAGTTTATGTAGAGAATCTGAGACTATTTATCAACGAAGATAATCGGAAAAGTCATGTAAGTAGTGAGATTATTCGAGGAATTAATTGAAAAGTCTACACTGAATATATATTAGAGGGATAGGAAAGCAATTAGGATGAAAAATACTCATTAATTACTGATGAAGGACGTATTATAACGGATCAAGTCTACCTATGCCTGAGTAAAAGTAAGCACAACTGAAATTTACATAATCCTAAAATATTAATATCAGAATATTAATGCAAATTAATAGTTTAACGGCAATCTGTAGAAATTATAGAAATAATAAGTTATTTTTCTACGTTTCTTTAATTAATACGTAGTATATTACGTATTTCAACTTTCATCGAAAAAAAAAATCTACACATAAAATAAACTGATTTCCTTGAACGACCTTCTGATTACGTTGTTCTACGCTGGATATTTATTGGTTAGTAAAAACAATCTTTGCATGTATCATTGTATGAATATTATTTTCCCATCTTCTCCAAACGAGCTTTAGAATAAAGTTCTTTCTCTACGTTCATTGAAACTATTTACACAATTACGTTGCCAATTGTCTATTTGTTTATTTAATTAGAAACGGAGCTCATTGTCGTGGTAGGCGCCATTTAATGAACATAGGATTCAATTGCAGTATGTCTTACACTGAACCGAGTACTTCAGGTAACGAATCGTCTATCGAATTCTCGCCTTTTTATTTTATGCAGATATTCATTCTAACTTAACATTCTTATGCTTATTTCTTTAATGTACTTTTACGAATGCATATTAAACCGTCGTCGTCGCAGCTGCTACATTCATAGCGGTGGAATCCCGAAAGAGATACCACGGAATCAGCCGTTCGCCGCGGAAACCTTCGACCTTATATATTCATTGAGGACTGAAATCCAAAACTAAGTAAGGTAGGAATTGATTTGAGAAGCGACGTGTTTTCACATTGCCAGCTGTATGTCGCGCTAGGAAGAGTACGTTCCTCAGAAAATATCAGGGTGTTAGTGTCACCGGAAAGGATATTTGATAATATTACACACGCCGTCAATATGGTCCTCATCATCACATGGTGATCTGCCCGGAAGCAGGCGCCGCGGCCATATGATTCAATTGGAGTATGTCTTGCACTAAACCGAGTACATACCACAGGTAACCAATCGGCTATCGATTTCTCGAATTTTTATTTTATGCAGATTTTTATTCTAACTTTACTTTGGCTTATTCCCTTAATTTAACTTTACAAATGTGTATTCATTAAGAACTCAACTCCAAAACTCCCGTATCAAATGAACATGAAAGGCCTTCGAAGTAATTATTCTATTATTTGATGAATCTCGATTTCACATTTCAAAATTATGTATACGATAGACAGTGGTATAAATAAAAAGAAACGTAAATATAACATATAGACCGATAACTCAGGGTAGTATCCCTTAATGATATGCATTGCTTGCAGTTTGCAAGCACTCATTTACTAGTTTATTTATATATCTACGAAAGCCAACTCCCACAAAGACAGGGGTTTTAAAACTCATCGCAAGTCGGATCTCTTTTTGAAATAAAGCCCATAAACTTGCAAATGATCCGTTCCTCGATGACAAACTGAGAACGCGAGAATACTTTTACCTTAATAAGTTTTATTTCTGATCTTTGAATCGCAAATAAAAGACTATAAATCTCAAGCGCATCGCATTACGGCGGAGGACAGAGGGGATTGGAATTCGATGTAATTTTCAGGGAAAAAATAAAAGGGGGCGTGGGAAGGAGTGTGAGCAGCGGATATTAATACCATCAACCGCAGATATACTCCTCTTCCATCAATCTACCCTTCGAGAAGAAAAAAGGCTCTCTCTATATCTTTCGGTCATAGCGTCCCTCTAGAATCGGCTCTTTCCTTGTTGGTTTTTGCTTCTAAAACCCTTCCAATGCGTTTACATCCGATATTTTACACATTATAAATATCCTGTGATAACTGATTCCATATAATATACTTCAAATAAGTTTAATATAAGGTATAAAATCTGTAAGAGACGGCTTGATTAGTTGTAATTCTATCTCAATAGGTAGATCTATTATATATTATATATTCTACTAGCAGAAGCGCCCGTTGAATTTCAACGGGGAAATTTATATCGATATTAATTACTCTGGGTATGTACAGTCTTGATCGTAACACATGCCTCATAATTATAGGTAGATATAGATAGCAAATTTATATGAAGTGGAAGTAACTTAAAAAAAACCACAAAAAATAACATTTTGCATTCTGCATATAACAAAAGATTAACTTGCTTTACCTTTTCTACGCACGGATTTCTACACCAATTCACAGTTGAATTGATCGAGAGAAAGCAATTCAGGTACACTATAAAGCCATTTATCTCACGGAATAGTCAGTTAACAATCGCGTTGATATAAATAAAACTTGATTGCTACGGACGCTTCCATAAAATGTAAAGTCTTTCTTAAATACTGGTATTCGTATATTTGTACCCTGGATTCTTCACAGTATATCGTTCATAGCTGCAGTTACTAATATCTCCTTAAATTTCCCTCGTCATATAATCTATCACTTATTCTTATCTTTGATTTAAAGCAGATTCAATGTATTCTTACCGATAAATACATGAACTGGGGACTCAACAATCACCTTTATCGTCAGGGGGATGGGTTGTTTACGACCTCAAAATTTCGATAAAATATTCACGTTTTTATCAAAATGTTCACAATTTAGAATTTCCGACAATATTACATGACCAAAATAAAAATCTTTATTTAATTTTACTTCTTTTAGTGCTTGATTCGACTTCCTAAGTCCGTTATTTCTAATTTAATGTTGCAAAAGAAATGAACCCTGCAACGAAAAAAATGACCTCTACGTGTATTTCTTATGGAAAAATGTTGACCCGTCTGGGTTCGAACCGTGGACTATATGGAAAAAAAATTAGCTATACTCTGCGCGGGATCAACTTTTAATAATGTAGAAAATTACAAAGTTTTGCGACTCTCGGTTCTCGAGTTTTTAGCGAACATACAAACACACACACACACCCACACTCTATTTTAGATTCTAATTGGCATTTTATTTACAAGGTAAAATTTACTTATACATTATAATGTTCAACCATTGCAAATAAATAAAAGATATGTTACTTATTTTGAAAAATAAATTCCTACTTTTATATTAAAAGGAAATATATATTTATTAATGTTTTATGTTTGAAATTGTGGAAATAAGTAATTATCATTAGTTGTTGTTATTATTTATGTAATAACTAACCTTAGCTATATATCTAATTAGTTGATCAATGGTGGATAAATTACCATATGTAAATAAAGGTTACCAAATGACCTAGTGTATTACTGCAGAGGAAATGTGCAACCATAATAAAATACAAAATCCGCATAATATCCGCAAAAATATTTTAGATTCTAATTGGCATTTTATTTACAAGGTAAAATTTACTTATACATTATAATGTTCAACCATTGCAAATAAATAAAAGATATGTTACTTATTTTGAAAAATAAATTCCTACTTTTATATTAAAAGGAAATATATATTTATTAATGTTTTATGTTTGAAATTGTGGAAATAAGTAATTATCATTAGTTGTTGTTATTATTTATGTAATAACTAACCTTAGCTATATATCTAATTAGTTGATCAATGGTGGATAAATTACCATATGTAAATAAAGGTTACCAAATGACCTAGTGTATTACTGCAGAGGAAATGTGCAACCATAATAAAATACAAAATCCGCAGCAAGATGTATCCATCAACCCTCACAACTGGACTTGAATTCGCCCATGTCTGCATGGATCCTTAATCGAGCAGCTGGGTGTACCGTGATCATCATGATACTGACCAGAAGACCAGAATCGTGCCGATTGATACATTAATGCGAAATGCCTTGCGGCGAAACGTTGGGCGATTGCTTCACACGACTCCAGACACTCTTAATCTCTCACTGTCCGCCCGATTCGCTTTCCCTTTTAAGTCGCCACCTAATCTGCCACGTGAAAGGCCTGAGCCTAATTCCCATTAAGATTCATTTGATTGCGCACTGGTAATCTATCAGTCATTTCGAATTTCAAGGCTCGTCCGTTGGATATGAGAGCAGAACTGATTCCTTCTGCCTCCAGCGGTCAATCATGGGCGCCGACACTTACTCCCAATGAAAACTTAAGGTTCATAAAGGAGTGTATACACGAACTAGGTCCTCTACTTCAACACACTTACTTAATATTTGTGATAAAATTTCTGCATGTTCATCATTTTTTACATTCGGATACTACAAGCTGCCTGTTGATTTTGGGTATTTTAAGAGTACTAAAAATTCTTTTGTTAAAAAATTTAATCACTTTGGTCTTCATTTGCTGGAACTGTATCTTGACACACATAAAATAAAAAAAACAATGTCTTTATTAAAAATTTTGTTGATTAAAGAAATAGTCAGTTTTCATCTTATGTATTTCTTGCGTTTATTATTCTTTAGTGGAAGTAATGTGTTTTAAAATTATGTAAACGATCATCGGAAGACTGATTGAAGTTGATGGGAAGTCACATCATAACCATTACGTAGTAGTTAATTCCGTGATTTTATTTTGCAATCGTAAAATAGCTTCCACTACCCTCTCTTCCAAAGATTCTCAACCCGCTTCAAAATATTTTTCCGCGAGTTCTGGTGTTTCATGCTAACAATATTTCACAAAATGCACCACCTTGCGCTGAATCTTCCTGAGCTCAAGGACTTCACCGACAGTAACCCGAAAAATTTCGGCTTGTTCTAGATGAGACCTGAAGAAAGCGAAGCACCATTGCTGCACTACATTCACTTAGCATCTAGCGACTATAAGGTTTTTAGAGCCGATTTATTCAATTGCCTCACCGCAGATTTCACCGGATGTGCCTACTCCAGTTGAAGTCACTTGAGTTTTACTCCGAGACGTTCAACTGAATCGCCTACATTTACGTTGATCCAGCTAATTTTATACGGGTCATTCTCCCTTAATAGCTTCCTTTTGAAGAACTTAATTGCGAAGCATTTGAGTACTAAGTATAAAGCCCTACGTGCATCTTTGCGTACCGTTTGAACACAACAACTAATACGTCTATGCCGAGGAAAATACATTTATTTCCCCTTTACATTTTTACACCTTTTTAAAAATTTAATTTGATTTTTGTATATAAGTATATGAAAAAAGAGTAAAGAAATCGCTTCGATCACGCTGCTTGAAGACAAAGATTGTGTCTTTCATGAGAAATAGATGGATACATTCAGACCTGTTAGACTAGTATGGGAGGACTGAAAGAATCAGCGATAGCATATCGAAGATCAAATGACGACCAAGGAAAGTATGTATTTTTAACTAGTACCATAGAGTAAGTTCCTTACCCTATGCTAATACGAAAAAAAATTGAGGTGAAGGGGATAAAGGTTAATTTGGACTCATCTAAGCTAAGCGTAAGAAAAATTGGAAGGCTGTAAATTAGCTAATCATTTCCTAGCAACAATACATTTCTTTGATATAAGATCAAGAACGCCTAAACAGCTTTAATTAAATTCAAATTAATTTCAAAAGAATATTTATTTCAACCAATCAATTTAAATTCTTAAAAATAATATACTATTATTCAGATAGTTAAAGGGAAACCCAAGGTTCAAATGCTTCATTTTAGAAAATATGATCCTCCAAGTCTCATTATCGGCTTCTTCAGATTTTTTCATACAAGTCAAATTAGATTAAGTCAGTAGAATACGAAGGATGGAAAAAAATCTCGTAAATATTGGCCAGTTAAAGAAAATTATCATAAATATCCTGACTAAATTTGTGGCAAAAACATTTATTTTTTTTTCGCACAAATATAAAAATCGTGCATGTGTAAAATCTGACATTAATATATTACAATAGTGAAACGCGGACACAGTAATAATGTCTGATTTCATCTATTGAATATTAACACTTTTATGAGTTTTTCACTAAGGAGATATATTCATGAGCTATTCATGAATGAGACGGCAGTTGTTCACGATTTTGCTATGAAATCAAAACAATTGTATACAGTCGCGCAGAAATTGATCCTTTTAAGTAGACAGCAGGTATTGTATGTACATTGAATGAACCATTGATTTGAACCATCAAAATGGGAAAAAATAATGAAATTCTGGATTAATTGAAACTGTCACGGAGACTTAAAGAAGTTATTCGTTTAGATAAAAATCTGAAAAGGAGTAATAGAATAATGTAAAAAATGCTAAGATTTGGTAATATTTATATTTCTTACGATTACTTTTACCTAGTTACATCATGTCCCAACCATCCATAAAATTTGATAGTTATCGCAAATAGCAAAACAAATTTACATTAAAATTAATTCTAGGTGAACATCGCATAAATTTATAATAGGGGGATAAAATTGATTTAAAAGTCATAGCTATTGATCGTGGATTGATTAAAGTGGAAAAACTGGCTTAGATGGAATTTATAGTGTCTCGAAACAAATAACATATTTCAACAATATGAATTTTGTATCCCGCAGTACATTATGACTACGATGCGATTTCCTATCAAACACAAAACTAGATTTACAGTTTTTAAATTACCTGTCATTATCTCAAATAAAAAAGGATCATCCCGCGTAACGATCTAAATAATTACGAACTAATGGTCTGAAACGAAAACATTATTTAATTCAAATTTATAGCGATATTACTTTTAACCGTGAAATTTGTTTGTGAAGAGCGTAAACGAGCATTATCACCGCGGCTCTGATTTGAAAGAATGTAATAGCTGCATTAAATGTTAATAATCATGAATTATTTCAATGAGCTCTGTACGTAATTAATCTTTATTTCCACTGACAACCTCGAAATTCTCCGTAATTAGTCAAATGGAAAGGGAAATTTCCGGCTTGTGAAAAACATTAATGCATTTACGCTGCGGGTTGCCGCATCCTCTTTCCTAATCTTTCGATCTTTTTGCTCAGCTAAATCCGAATCAGCATGTGAGCGAATTTAATTGAAGTAAATGGAATATTTTGGAATAACTGTTATCATACTAACTGAGTACTATTTAATATATTTGATGGCGCGACCTTCTGGTTTGAGTTGACCTTCATTTCATAAAGACTACAATTTGGCTCAATGATATTCACTATTTATTTTAAATAACTTTATACAAAATAAAAATAGCGTAAAGCGTTTTTATGTAATTTTAGATATCCTCTAAAACTTTAAACTTTAAAAATATGCGTTTATCGCGAAATAGATGGTGAATTATTGGTGAGGGTTTGGCAAGGTTGAAGTAGAAAGTAAAGCATTAACTTCAATCACTCACTATGATGTGAAAATATACCAAAATAACCATAAAATATTATAAAGTATACTATACATAAATACCACGTAAACCGCTCATAGAAATGGCAGGGAGCGATCGACCTATTTGAATTTGATTTCGTACCTTGGATACTTCGTAGATAAAAAGTTTTTAAAACGATCTGTTTTGCGAGTTTTTCTTAAACTTTTGTGTTGGACCAGGAGGGTGCATAGTAAATATAGTGCCTTCCCTGAACACACTTTCTTTGTAGAGTCGTAGGAATTATGTTGTGCGTGGCGATCATTATGAGGAGTTAATATTATGGAAACGAAGGATGTGGTTGAATACTCGGTTATTAATAGAGAAGTTAAGGATTGGAATATGTTACCTGAAGTGGGCTTAAATCTATTAGCTGAAAACAATGAGTTTATATAGTCAACATAAAGTATTATTATAATGAAAATTTTAAAGTTACTTGAACTTAATTTCGTAATAATATGCAAGTGATTGTATTGTAGTTAATGTATACCGAGGAGATATAAACTCAATCAATTGAGGCTTTACTGAGTGGAAGTTCAAATCCATTGTTAAAATATTTATTTTTACAAGTAAAAATAAAATTAAAAAGTTACAATTACACATCCACCAAAACGCTAAAAAACAACGACCGGTTTCGGCACGTTCGGCCATCATCAGGTACTGAACAGGATACACACGGCTATATATAAGTAAGTTAATGTAGGGGGGAAGGTATTGAAAGCGGGGTTGTAGAACGGCAAGGGAGGGTGCATAAGAGGAGGGGAGAATAAGTATTTGGAATGTAGTCGTTAGTGAGTGTTTTGCCAGATAAACGGTGAATCAGAATCTGCCGCATCTCATGGAATGTCATCTTATGTCCTTTCTGCAAGTTGTGAAGAATAGTGGGTTGAAATGAGGATGAGTGTTTACTTGTAAGGAGGTGTTTGGCGAAATGAGAGTTAAATGACTTATTTTCAAAAGCCCTTTTGTGCTCATTAGCACGCACTGAAAAACTACGACCAGTTTGACCAATGTAAATTCCACCGCAATCATCACATGTTAACTTATATATACCAGAATGTCTAAGGGGCTCAAATTTATCCTTTTGATTGTTTAAGAAATAACGGAGGTTTTTAGGGTTGTAAAAAGCGGGTCGGACATATTCTTTGGGAAATAAATTGGCTATTTTTAAGGAAAAGTTATCAACAAAATTGAGCCTACACCACTTCGGGTGGTCTATTGCGGAAGGTGTAGCGGATGAAAAAATATTTCCGATAGATATTTTCCTCAGCTTCTTCTGAAGGAGCCTTTCAATTAAATCTATTTGATAGCCATTGGCGACAGCGATTTGCTTGATTATTTGTAGCTCTTTCTGAAAATTTTCAGGGGACATAGGAATGTGTGTTAGTCTGTGAATTAGGGATCGGAAAGAAGATAATTTCTGAGAGGGATGATGGTTAGAAATAGCTGGAATGGTGTGATCAGTGTAGGAAGGTTTACGATAAATGGAGAAAGAAACTTGACTATTGAAATGATGGAGTGAAAGGTCCAGGTAATTGAGTTTGTTATCATTTTCCAATTCAACTGAAAATTTAACCGATGGGTGAAGAGAATTAAGAAAATTATGAAACAAGGACAACTGACGTTCACTCCCAATCCAAATACAAAAAACGTCGTCAACGTAGCGAAACCATCGAAACACATATTTTAAAAATTTACACGAGGAGTTAAAAAGGTTTTTTTCAAATTCGTCCATAAAAATATCAGCTAAAATAGGAGACAAAGGTGAGCCCATAGATAATCCATCCTTCTGACAGTAAAACTTATTGTTAAACAAAAAATAATTTTGGTCCGTACATACACTGATTAGAGAGATAAGATCATTCACCGCAACACTGTCCATTTGCGATTGGGAAAGGCGGTCTTTGAGCACTGATAACACTTCCGGAACAGGCACATTAGTAAACAAATTGGCAACATCAAAAGAAACGAACTTTGAATTAGGGGGAATGTGCACATCTTTCAGTTTCTTCGTTAATTCAATGGAGTTACGAATTCCAAACTTTGCTGTAAATACGTTGGAGTTTTTTAAAATTAAGTTCAGCTGTCGTGCTAATCTGTACGCAGGGGAAGACACACACGACACAACAGGTCTAATGGGGATATGTTCCTTATGTAATTTCGGTAATCCATATAGTCTGGGGGGTAATGGATTCATCACTGTTAGGCGAAATTTAGCACTATTTTCAAACATACTGGAAGTGGCGATGACTTCTTTAATTTTCTTCTGGTGGCAAGAAGTAGGGTCACTCGGGAGTGGAACTATGTTATTTGCGGTAATAAAATCGAGGCACTTGGAGATGTAGACATCCTTATCAAGAACTACAATACAGCTACCTTTGTCCGCTTTGGAAAGGATGAGGTTCTCAGTAGACAAAGTTTCCCGGATATCGTTAATAACCTTACGATTTTTTAACTCAAGGGTGGTAGGTAAGTTTAAAGAACTGACATGCTTGGAAATACTTTCCGCACAGACGTATTTCATATGCTCATGATTAGACAAGGCGATATCACAATCTGCAGATAGGTTGATAAAGTCGTTGTGGGATTTCGGTAAGTTAGGGCAATATTTGAAACCTAAATTGAGAAGATCCATTTCAGAGTCTGTAAAAGAATGACTTGACAAATTAAGCACCCGTTCATGGAAAATATGGGGTTTAGGATGGATCTGCTTAGATGAAATAGTGACAAAATTTTGGGATTGTAGATTAATAAGTTTTTTACGGAGAGAAATACGTTTGTCAAAGCAAATCTCACTCGCTAACTGTCTCACTTGATCGTCCAGAATAATCCACTCAGTCCAGTGAAGGGAGTGTAAAAGTTCCGTATGGAGAAGAAGAAGGTAATACGACAAATTCTGACGAACTGCATACCAATGTCGTATTTCTTCTTTCAGCCAGAACACTTTAGCTTGGGAGATTGCTCGTTGACACTGGGTAGATGAATTGCGGCACTTGATGTCCATATATCGTGGGAAAACTCTCTTACGCAGACACTCACTATTGAAGTATATCTTCTGAGAGATGAGTCTCTTCTTTATAAAAAGTTTCCTGAACAATTTAGCCTGAATTCCCGTAGAGGACTTACATATAAACTCAATCAATTGAGGCTTTACTGAGTGGAAGTTCAAATCCATTGTTAAAATATTTATTTTTACAAGTAAAAATAAAATTAAAAAGTTACAATTACACATCCACCAAAACGCTAAAAAACAACGACCGGTTTCGGCACGTTCGGCCATCATCAGGTACTGAACAGGATACACACGGCTATATATAAGTAAGTTAATGTAGGGGGGAAGGTATTGAAAGCGGGGTTGTAGAACGGCAAGGGAGGGTGCATAAGAGGAGGGGAGAATAAGTATTTGGAATGTAGTCGTTAGTGAGTGTTTTGCCAGATAAACGGTGAATCAGAATCTGCCGCATCTCATGGAATGTCATCTTATGTCCTTTCTGCAAGTTGTGAAGAATAGTGGGTTGAAATGAGGATGAGTGTTTACTTGTAAGGAGGTGTTTGGCGAAATGAGAGTTAAATGACTTATTTTCAAAAGCCCTTTTGTGCTCATTAGCACGCACTGAAAAACTACGACCAGTTTGACCAATGTAAATTCCACCGCAATCATCACATGTTAACTTATATATACCAGAATGTCTAAGGGGCTCAAATTTATCCTTTTGATTGTTTAAGAAATAACGGAGGTTTTTAGGGTTGTAAAAAGCGGGTCGGACATATTATTTTCCTTAAAAATAGCCAATTTATTTCCCAAAGAATATGTCCGACCCGCTTTTTACAACCCTAAAAACCTCCGTTATTTCTTAAACAATCAAAAGGATAAATTTGAGCCCCTTAGACATTCTGGTATATATAAGTTAACATGTGATGATTGCGGTGGAATTTACATTGGTCAAACTGGTCGTAGTTTTTCAGTGCGTGCTAATGAGCACAAAAGGGCTTTTGAAAATAAGTCATTTAACTCTCATTTCGCCAAACACCTCCTTACAAGTAAACACTCATCCTCATTTCAACCCACTATTCTTCACAACTTGCAGAAAGGACATAAGATGACATTCCATGAGATGCGGCAGATTCTGATTCACCGTTTATCTGGCAAAACACTCACTAACGACTACATTCCAAATACTTATTCTCCCCTCCTCTTATGCACCCTCCCTTGCCGTTCTACAACCCCGCTTTCAATACCTTCCCCCCTACATTAACTTACTTATATATAGCCGTGTGTATCCTGTTCAGTACCTGATGATGGCCGAACGTGCCGAAACCGGTCGTTGTTTTTTAGCGTTTTGGTGGATGTGTAATTGTAACTTTTTAATTTTATTTTTACTTGTAAAAATAAATATTTTAACCGAGGAGATGTTTTATAAATTGAGTCTTGTCGTAGTTTTGGGATGCTCTAATGCTATATATGATTAGATTAATGCAGTTTTGGAATATCTATCTGAATAAGACTTATGGTGGATTGAGTTGTGGAGATATTTGAGTTTTAAGTGATCATAGACATTTGTTAGGGCTAGCGTAGAGAATAAAACAATTCCAATCATTAAGCAGAGCGCATTTTCGTAACGCTGTTTTATTGAGACATAGAATGTATAGTCTTGAAAAATTGAAAATTATTCTTGTCTATGAATTTGCTTATTACTCCAATCTAACCAAGTACGAAGTTACTAGTACTGTTACTTTTAGTGGAATACATTTAGCGCGAGAATATTGATCTGACGGCAGCAAAGAAAACATTGGCTGGGTGCCCAGCTAGGAGGGTGATGCTCTTTCTTTTGCTCCTTATGTGATTCTCGCTTCCTATGGTCGCATTTTTGTAGCCGGACTTGCGAACTACAGAAGAAGTAGCAACGTCCAACTTGGTCAGAGCTGAGTGGCCCCGAGTATGTGACCTCTGGCGATCCCATCTCATAAGTAATGAAACGTGTCTCGAAACTTGTCTGAGGGATTAATTCACGTTTATTGAACGTTTCTCTCAGGGGCAAAAAATTTTGCTGGTACAGCTCATGAACTTTTACTAACTGAAATGGCGGAAAACTCGCCCGAAGTACGGTGGTATGGTTGGTTAAAAGTATCCTCGATACTAAATCTTTGAATGCTTGCATTCCGAAGTTGCTTTTCCCTCAAGGATACAGTTTTCAGCAAAGCGACGCGAGAGACCAAGCTCGGCCTATGAATGTGTTTCTATTTTCTCAAGAATCTTTTTCGTATACATCCGAATTATCGTTTAACTATAATGCATTTCTTTATTTATGTCTCTGCTAGGTATGTGAGGTCTAAAGCATGCTGAATACCTTTAACGTTCTACACTAGGTACCTTAAAAGATATTAATTCTTCGGTGGTACATGATAATAACTCACTTGGGCTCCCGGATAGTCATGTGGACAGCGCGTTTGCCTTTGGTGAAAGCGGTCCCGGGTTCGAATCCCGGTGGGAGCCAACGTGCGAAATGACCTAAGCTGTCGAGGCACTTTTAGCAATACTACTACAATAACTCACTTTTTTATATGAAGCCAATGAAGAATCTTCAAGTAACTTAAAATAAAACTTCAAAAATTTTAAACTAGAGTAAAAATAGCTGCAGTGAAAGTAACTGAAAATGGTAGAATTACTTCGCTCTCATAATTATTCGAATATATTATAAATTTTCAAGTAATTTGTAAGAAATCTTATGTACAAAACTCAATAGATTGTGGTAGGGGATTAAAAACTATTTAAAAATCCTTACTTTTTCGTTGATCCTTGGTTTTATAATTCACATGCACATTAAAAAGTGAACCATTAACTTGATTCCAAATGAAACCACTATATCTGCTATTCGTTGAATAAATAGTTATTTCTGTGTAGTTGCATTGACCATTACACTGATTGATTCGGCAAAGTCGGGTTTTAAAGATTCATTTTGGAAATAGCTAAGGTTCGCTACTAAAGATCTTGCTCTCAGTGGAAATTTCCTCCCCATTTTCATTGCAGTAAAAACCACTACTTTAAATAAATGCTTCACAGCATTCAGCTAAACTTAAAGACTTGAAAATCGTTTGCTGATCGTCACTCTTCAATAGGGAAAGCTGACACTCATTAATTCAAAGAGAGTGTAACCCATTTTTTCAAGAAGTTCTATACACATAACATCTATACACATATACATTCGGGGAGGGACGGCTTGAAACAACAAAATGTGATAATGGATCATTAGCTTCGGGGAAGCAAAAAATTGGCAGCGCAAATGGTCTCCATAAGCAAACGACAGCGGTGTCTCTTTTAATTCGTGTGGATCTCTTCGAGAAGGGGCAAAAACACCCTGTTGATTCAATTACCATTTGATTCCGGCCTAGCGACGGCTGACGAAGAGAGATTTTCACAAATCGCTGTCGACGAAATGTGAACGATTTCCCCGGCGAATGCCATTAAGGCCTCCTGAGGGATTCTTTTCCGGCACCTTTCCGTTGCAACTTTTACTCCTCCCAAACAATTATCCCCTTTTGAGGCTATTCCACGCCATTTCCACTCCATTTCTCTCGCCTTGGTGCGACGCGTTTTGTTCTCTCAACCATTGTCATGCAAGTCGCCTTTCCAATCACAGCATTTTCATCATTGTAATCTCTTTCAATTCTGCAAATTAGTTTACATGATTCGAATGAAAATAAATTCTGCGTGATCCGGGATGGCCTCAGTGTAAGATAGAACTAATAAGAATAACTGAAAATTCTTAGGTGAAATATAAAAATATAATTAGTGGTATCACACATTTAGAGAATTAATTTAGAATGATATAGCTTTATAGTAAATTATAATAAATCCCATCTTCATAGCATTGGCTGATCATTAATGTTTTAGCTGAACTTAGGCTTCAGTAAAAATGACTTGACTGAGTAGATATGTTAAAGATTTATGTTACAAATTAATACTTGACTGAGTAGATATGTTAAAGATTTATGTTACAAATTAATGAATACAATATGGGCAAGAATGCATTCTGCTTAATACTTTATATTTTCATAAAATTCTAAATGTATCCTATATTTAATTGAGTTAATGAGTTAATTTATTGGTACTTGGTATTGCTAATACGAATCAAATTTTTAAAATACAGATTGATAAATTAAAGGTAACATCAGGGACGGATCTAGAAACAATTTTTGGGGGGTCCGATCGAAAAATTTAAAAATAAAAGATATTTCGGCTTTCACAAAACGTGACGTTAGAATTGTGTTAGACAAACTCGAATTTTTTCGCTAGTGATTACTTATTAAATCGTGTGTTTATTTGCGTTATTTGAGTTTCAGTTTCGAAAAATAGGGACAAGAATAAAAAGTTTAATAAAAGTAACTGTCGATTGTGATCATAATTTATGAGAATATTTTTTTATTAGATGTTAATAACACACAATATAATATTATAAAATATCGAAATGACTTATTGACTGTATATATTGATAGTATATACAGTATCTACGAATAGTCTACGGACATCCAGCGCAATTCGGAGGCCGTCTCCTACGGTTGAAGGACCGTGTACGGGTATTGAGATTTGAGGGAGTCTGATATTTCGGGGGGGTCCGGACCCCCAGGTCCACCCCCCTGGATCCGTCCCTGGGTAACAGTGATCTCTCTCTCTACTCAGAGAGAGATCACTGTTACCAAGATCTTCACGTCAGCATCTTTTTTCAACTTTTAATCCTCAAAACACAAACTCCATATTCTCCAAATACTCCTGTCAGTTCGCATTTGAACATCATTTGAAATTTCTACGTGAGTGTAAATGCATCACATTTCTATACCCTGTATAAATACAATGGCTTCTTACTGTTATTTTTTAGAGGTTAATAGTAATTTAATTCTACTATAAATCTTATTTTTGTAACTTATATTCAATCCAGTAATTGTTTAATTGTGTTTAATTTCACTTTATTTCGGATTTCCTGGGCAGTATCAATATGAAACTTCTGAAATTACATTCCTATTTCTTCCTAACTTTCCTAATGCTGTGCATCACGTTTCAGTTAATTTATCATTGCTGAACACAATTTTATAATCCTATTTATCTGAGCATTAATAATGCCTTCTTAAACTCTAACGTTAATGTATTTTTCTATGCATACTTTCTCTACTAAATTTATATGAAAATTGATGGAATACAGAACAAGTATTTCTTCTGTCTCGATAAATCCAATCTTAGAAAGTTAATTTTGGCTCAGTCGAGCGTAAAATTGAATCTTACGGCCACTTACAACTGAATCTTATAGCGCGTGCTGCTTAAATAGGGAGATTTTTAAAAATTCCGATAGCTTACAGCGCATGGGTTTCAGCGAAGATAAGAGATGCGCATATTCTAGAGTTGATATCTCTTCCAAAATTCCTGGAGTTTCTAAGTATTTAACATATTTAGAATAGACTATGAGCACTGAAATATTTTAGAATACTCGCAGACGAGTTACTTCATTATTTGATGTCAATATGCTCAAAGGAACTGCGGAAAGGTAACGATGGAGCGGTGTCTGCGAAGTAATTTTTGCTGTATTTTTTATTTTAACTTGGGTGAACTAAATTTACTGTACTAGACAGAACAGAGTAAATTTAATTTAAGTTGTATAAACTGTAATCAACTAAAAGTAATATAATGCTTGATTATTTCCTGTTTTCTTTTCATACTTTACCCCCTAACTACCGATTGGAGATGAATTAAGCGTATAAAAATAAAATAACCTCTTATATAAAATACCTGGTAAGTTTTGTGTGTTTTTAATATAATCTTCTGCATTAAGTATTATCGATTTACTTCGATAAATATTTAGCGATTGACGCAAATGGACTTGGTGAATATCGTAAAGGTTTCCCAGTTTCAGTTAAGGACAGGAGTTAAACGGCGATTTGTAAAGCTTTAGCAAATCTCCAATATCGTGTCCCTCCATTGGAAAGGTAAGACAAGTTTACGTTTTGTTATACGCAGAATAAAAAAAATATTCATTGTGGTATTTTAAGTGCTTCCAATTCTTATACATTTACTATCATTCTGTTATCGGTGTACAATCTCGGTTGTTTCAGAGTGATACAAAATACATTTTGTTTTGATCATTGTTTCCGATATCCATTTTTTCCCTTTCTTAAAATGTCTCATTAATCGTGATGCTGCTTATCCTAATGCTATCTTCGAATATACTTTTTATAATTTTTTATATATATTTAGGTAATACAATTTTATAATATTTAGGTTACTTAGCAGAATTTATTATAACTTTATTTTGTTTTTTTATTGGTTTGGAAATGATGATAGCCTGGCATTTGCTATCTAAATAAAATTATCAGGCATGTGTTACTATCAAGCCTGTAACAAAAGTATTTATTAATTTTAATATTTCCCCATTGAGAATCAACGGGCACTTCAGCTTGTATATAATAAGATATAATATAAATTCAATGAATAAGTTCATGCACACTTTACTTACGCGAAGATATGTTCTCTGCTATTGATTTCTTACATTTACCATAAACATATTGAAATGCAGTCATTCATACGAAATAGACGACTGTTATGATACACAAGGCATTCACAAAAAAATGTTAAACGCGTTGGCCGATTTTAGTAGGAAAAAACTTCGCAACTGACAAAATTGAAGAATCATGAATAAAATGATACTGATGAAGAAATTAATCACGATGCACTAAAACTTCTGAAGCTTTTTCGTCCCCCGCTAAATGTGAGTTTCTTTCATCTTTGTCATTAAAGATCTACCTTATCCTAAATTCTACTGTATATCGATCGAATTCCAAAAAAAAAAGTTAATTCTGACAGAGATCTCTCTATGTGTTGTTAGATGAGATTTTTCTTTCTCCACAAAACAACAATTTACGAGAGAGAGTACAGCGTAAAGGTAAAATACTTCCAGCGTCGGATTAGATTATAGCCCGGCTAGAAATATTTCAAATTATCTCTCGTGGATCCAACACTTTAATGGGATCCCAGGACCATCTCAGCAGCCGATTAAATTGGATTATAGCGCTCGATTTCATCGCCGAGCGAAGAGAGGGCCCACTTCCCTTCAATGACTCTTTCCGTGTTTCTCAACTCATCAAGATAACACTGCCACTTTGCTAGTCCCGCGCCTTTTGAATGCCGGGAAGACATTACCACAAACCGACTCCAAGGAAAGGGGACGCCATTTTTTTGCGGGAAAAGTCTTCCCCTGCCAATGGGAAGGCGTGCAGAGTTTCGGCCCGCAGCGCCACGACCCAATTTGACCGTCAAAAAGGTCCTGCAAATGAAGTTCCCGAGGGCCTCGTCGGCCTGATAAGAAGCCACTAGGGCCCTCACAAAATGGCGTAGAAACTCTCTCTCCCCGACGCTATACGAGCGGCGTCCGATGGAACGCAGTCCACGGCGATTAAATTCTTGCGTCCCCAAAATGTAATTAGATCCTAACGTATATTTTTAATCAACGCTTCTTCTCCGAGGGAATATTAAAGGAAGGGTTCCCTCCTCAGAAGAAGTTAAGAAGTAGTAAAAACTATGAAATTTGAATCATTGCGGTGGAAAATTCTTCAAAGCTTTTCTCTTTACTAAAATCTTTTAGTATTATTCTGATAATCAATTCTAATAACATCAGTTATAAGCATGAGAAGATGGAAATGCTAATTTTTTGAAAGATCATGAAATAGAATTTACGTCACATTAAGTTTTCTTTGTCTATGTAAGAACCCTGCCAGCCGTCTTTCGGCGTGTGGCAGAGGGTGCAGGCACCTTGACTCTATTTTCCAAATCGATTGCTTTTGCGTATTGTTCACGGAAAAAGTGAATTCTTGAAACGATTTCTTCTAGCTTATATTTCCCTAATCTTTCTCGCAGTACCATCTGCACGCTGAATTCGATGAATGGAATGCATAAATTGTTAAATTCGATTTGTATTCATGATCATGCTGTTGCACCCCATGAAAATTTTTTATTTATTTAAATTCTTAATAAAATATGAGAAATTACGATTTTAAAGCTAAATTTATGTTCAACAGTAAGTACTTTCAGATTTAAAGGGGCGTTCTCCTGTAAAATTTTGAAAAAATCGAAAATTAAAAAAAAATTTTTTTCAAGACTTGGTATCTAAAAATAAGATACAGAAAGGATTTTTCCGAATTCGAAACCTAAACCAAGTTTTGAGGCAAGTTGTTTGGAGCTCTCGCGGCGTGCCGAGCTCGCACATGGCGCGCCGGAAATCATTTGTATTTCAGGTATTTATACCTGAATTATTTCTGATATCCGAGGAAGGGAAAATAGGGTGAGGGTTTGAGGAAAAAAGTCTGTGACTAACACACTCTCATGGCTTCTTTTAGATGTAGTTAGTTTCGTTTTCGTCGTGGTTGCGTCCACTCGTATCGAAATATTCTTCTTCATATTCTTTTGGATTCGCGAGTAATTTGCCTGCTCAACCATGGATTGAAAGGATTCCGAAAGCAAAAGAACCTTTGCTTATTGAACAAAAAATAAAAGTTTGCAAAGGAACGTCGGCAAGCCCGAGAAATCTACCGAGCACGTCGTCACGTAAAATTGAGAGCGCAAGTGACACCGACTTCGTCGTCAACGAACATATAAGCTACAATTTCATCGATATTTTCTCTGTCTTCTCGACACATGCTACACTTGTAGTTTGCAAGGACTGCCATGGGGAAGTAGCATTTGAGCGGAAAAGTGAACGTGGCTTGGGCTTTACCGTGTGCATGAAATGCAAGAAGTGTGGTAGTGATGTTTTGATAAATTCGTGCCCACTCATAAGAAATGCCTACGAAATCAACCGTCGTAGTATTGTGCTTAATATGCGTCTTCTGCGAATTGGTTTACAAGGACTGAATTTGTTTTGTGGCCTAATGCGGGACGAGAGTCGGATCATCCGTTCGGAGGGGCGCATGAGCGATCTCGCTAAAAGGGCCAGGATCCATCGGAGAGAAAGCGATTCTGCTAAACCAGAGTTCGCAGAGGTCGAGGAAGGTGTGTTGTACGGTCTCGGAATGGCCGATTTATTTTAAGTGACATATTTCTAAAAGAATCTAACTTGAAACTTTGAACGCGTTTTTCTCAAAACCACGTTTTTCAAACTGGTTCGCACGATTCCTATAAAACTTATACACGGATTTAGATGCGTTTTCTTTTTAAATGCGCGGTAATATTTTCGCTATCGTTTAAGGGCGGTTTATCCCCCTATTATTAATAACAAATGTTTGATGAATTTTTTAAGATGAAAAAAGGGAGAAAAATTATTTTTTTCTTCTAAGTCCCGCCATTTTGAAAATTTTTATCGTAATAAAAAAGTCCCCTTCAAACGATAATCACAACGTCGTAAATTGATAAAAAAAAATTATGCTCGTTTCAGACCAACAGTATTTGCGCTATCGTGCGAACTATCGACCAACTTTTTTTGGAAGGACAAACTTTGCAAGGGTGCAGTGGCCAAACAACGATAGTTTTTCACCAAATATACCTTTTATTTGTAGTTAAAAGATGAATAAAACTTTAGAAAAAAAAACACATTGAAAAATATTTCATACTTTCCTCACAGTAAAATTCCGAAAAACGCTTTGAAAAACGGCCGTTACATGAGAACACCCCCTTAACATTTGCTTTGATACGGACGTGAGCGTAGAGTGAATTGCAATATACTACGATGTACTGGCTCTTGCAAAAAATTAACGTTTTTATAGTTATCAAAACAAATGTGATGATCAGTAAAGGGTAAGAAATAAGCTTTAGTTGAATAAGATAGTCATTTTTAGTATGGATATAAATTTTTACTTTCTCCCTATACGTATTATAGAGAAAGTACCTATTGTATTCGTAAAAAATTCGACCTCCAGATTTCGACGGAAATAGATGTTTTGGGGCCCATAGAGCACGTTTTCGCTATTTTCCCGAACATGTCTGTCTGTATTTAAAAGGTTTGTGGGCGCTCTATCTTAAAAAGTAATTATCCGATCATTTTAAAATTTCATATTTAGAATTTTCATAACAATGTCAAAAGTTGATTAGTTTTTGGTGAATACCGCTTGACCGGAAGTTGCGGTTTATCCGGAACAAAATTTCGTTCCTTAAAGAACTCTGTAAAAATGCAATATAGGTATATACATTTACACATAAAAGTTGTAGATAAAGTACTTTACTACAACTTTTTTAGAAAACATTTTTTTTGTAACACTGATTGTTTAGGAGTTATTCTTCAATTTTGGTTAACCGGAAGTTGTTTACCCAGAAATGGATGTTTTTCATACATATCTCTGTCAAAATGCAATGTAGGTATATACAATTATTTACAAAAGTTATAGATAATATACTTTTCTACACTTTTTGTATGGAACATTCTTTTCGTAACACTGATTGTTTAGGAGTTATTCTTCAATAATGGTTAACCGGAAATTTTTGTTTACCCAGAAATGGAGGTTTTTCATAGATATCTCTGTCAAAATGCAATTAAGGTATATACATTTACATACAAAAGTTATATATAATAAACTTCACTACAACTTTTGTACGGAACATTTTTTCGTAACACTGATTGTTCAAGAGTTATTCTTCAATAATGGTTAACCGGAAGTTGTTGTTTATCCAGAAATTGAAGTTTTTCATACTTATCTCTGTTAAAATGCAATGTAGATATATAATATATAAATATATAAACAAAAGTTATGGATAATGTAATTTACTACAACTTTTGTATGAAACATTTTCCTGTAACACTCATTGTTTTGGAGTTATTTATATATTACCGGCATAGGCTTCTGTTTTCAATAAATACGGAGAAAGTCATGTGTTGGCCACATCAGATTTTTATACCTTATATATATGATGTAAACACTCTTGCTGGGTCTAAAAGTATGTATAGATACATTACTAGTCGTCGATTTTTATACGACAGAATAGTGGACAGAATAAGATAAGATTAAGTTGATCCCTAGCTTTTGAAGTATAATTACGAAAAAAATTACAGAAAATAAGTATCCGACCTTATTGACCCGTAGCGGCTATTTAAAGGTTAATAATGAGAATGAGTACTACAGTAAGTCTCAATACTGTTTAAGATTAAATGTTGTTCAAAATAGTATGAGTTCAGCTAAGGTGCGTAATACGAGTACGACAATGAATTTCTTATAATTAGCGCTAATAACTGATTCATAAATGTCGAATCGATTTATGGAAGAATGTGACGTTCATTAAGTTTCCAAGAAAGGCGAATGCGATATCGGAAGGCCATAAATAACATTGGAGAGAGCGAAAGCCAATCAATCCGCGGATTCTGCCTCAAAGGCAATCATAACGAACGATTCAATCAATCCTTATTCCGGCAGAAGAGGAGCGACAGTTTTTCAATTAAAACTCTTTAGAGGTTTGAATAGGAAGCGCTTATCTTCTCTTCCCAGTCGAGCGCAGACGCCTTCGTCCATTTCTAAAGCAGTTCTTCGCATTCTATACTTTCTCAAAGCGAGCGGCTACTTTTGCCAATTCGCATTTTCAGAGAGAGACGTTAATTTAAGCTATCGAAAGGGACTCGCGCCGCGGACTCGGAAAAAAACAGTGTAAGAAAATTATTTTGGAAAAGGCATCCTGATAATTAGAAAGTCGAATGTTTCTTTCATGAAGCAACCGGAGGTACACTATCTATTCTTGCAAAAGTAAATGTCACACGAGACTGATGACCATTAAGTCCCATCGTCTACCCATTATTATTGTATTCGACTTGCAATTGACTGCGATCCATTTATGTATTTTTTTCTTGTAGCGTTGCCCTAAGGTGGTCTACCACAGGGCATTGATAACCATTATAATTATTCTTGAAATATTCATCCAATATTCATCCTCTTTAAATAACAGTGGATTCACATAATAATCGAGTGAATTATCCGTTATTATTTATTATTAGCTTCAGTTTTCATAGCTATACTAGCTCCTATGGTACAACTAGTTGTTTTAGTTATGCCAATTTGCAATATAATACGTATGAAATGCTCATTTTGCGAACATTAGTTAAATAAGTTCAAATATAAGTTTAACTTTTACAATTTTTCCCGCAGTTCCTGTATTAATTTGACACTTTTAAATTATATAATATATTTAGTGATTAAACAGGATTAATGAAGTAAACAGAAGAATGAAATTTGGCTGGAGCGCATTTGGTAGGATTTCGCACATTCTGAAGTCAAGAACGCCAATGACTTTGAAGAGGAAGAGTCTTCAACCAATGCATTTTACCTGTCCTGACCTATGGTAGTGAAACTTGGGTGTTAAATGCTGCAATAACCCAGCGACTTCAGACAACGCAAAGGAGTATGGAGCGCTGTATGCTGAGAATCACAAGAAGAGACAGGAAACGCAACACTTGGGTGAGAATGATGACTGCAGTTACAGACATCATAATGAAGGTAAGATCACTAAAATGGTGGGGGGCCGGCCATTTTGCGAGAAGAAACGACAACCGTTGGACATCTACAGTTCTCAGCTGGATACCAAGAGATGTGAAGAGGCCAAAAAGAAGATCTATGGACAGGTGGAATAGAGATATCATCAAGTAATTAGGTGTAACGTGGCAACGAATTGCTCAGGACAGAGAGAATTGGAAAGTACTTGGGGAGGCCTACACCCGACGTCAGATTTAAAATGGCTGATGATGATGATACATAGGTAGAAGAACAAACATAACGAGACTATGGGGTAAAATATTATCAAACTTTCCCTTTTATGAACCAAGTATCTTGCCTATATACATCACAAACACTAAACCTAAACTACATCACAAAATTATATATTACACTTATACACTACACACAAAGCATAGTAATTTCAATGTCTTACATTTTCATTTTGGAAATTACTATTGCTGTTATACTATATCACTTCGACGATATGCACTCTCCTATGATGCATGAGGACCCTTTGGGCTGATGGCTGAATACACATTTCACGCGTGACCAAATTTTAAAATTAAAAAGGACAACAGATGTAATCAGTAATTGATGTTTATCTAGGCCATCTCATACGTAAAATGTAATGAAAATCATTACAAATTTAATATTCAAGCTTGGTTCCTTGTTTTATTTCAGCAAACATGTTTTATTTAATTTGATGCTGTTTATGAGCTCAATTACATCCTTATCCACGAAAAAGGCGGCCTTTTCAGCGGCGACTTTGTTTTAGCGTTCCCTTTTACGTAGAAAAAATCGCATAAAGTACTCTCGAAAAAAGAACGTAGGTGTAGAGTGCTTGACGGAGATGAAACGTAGAGGCGAAAAGTTTTTTTTCGGCATCAAAGAAAAGGAAGAGAGGTGTTTAAGAGATTTGCAATTATTCTCCTTTTCGACGCATTACTTGGATGATTTACGAGGACAAGTTTTCCGTATAAAATGAAGTTGCTCATAAAACTGTTGCATGAAATTCCTTTGTTATAATTAACCAATTCCTAACCATAAGGTCCTCTAACTACAGTACCAATCGAGTCGATGATGCTTACATTTCCATGCTACGTTGAGCAGATTTTCTCTTTACTCGATTTTCCATGGCTACCAATGCTTTAAACAAATAATTGTAGCTAAACTGTCTGGTGACACCATCGAACATTTAAGCGGGACTTTATTAAGTGTGTTCTCATTTTCATTACTTATTATTATTTCATTAATTATTTAAATTTCTATGCATTTTAATTATTCATGATTTGCTATTTCCTTGTATATTTTTAATGTTGAAATATTGTTTTTAATGTTTTATAATAAAATTATACCTACGTATAATTTGATATGACCATCTACTTTAACCTCAAGATATTTCTAGTCAGATTTCTCACGCCCCTTATTCTCGCGGGTGTTTGATCACGCCATTAAATCTCTATTCAAATATATTCTCTATCATTTCCTCGTTTGTATTCCTACTAACCCAACATACTTTATTATTTTGCGCCCCATTTACTACATATCTCTATAATATAAAAGATTTTAACATCCACTTACCTAGGGTGCAAGTTTCATACCCATACAGCATAATACATACATCATTAACGATAAGGTAATTTAGTATTACATAGTAATACAGTAGATAAGGTTATTTTAAAATCTTATTTTTTAATTTTTAAAATTGTTTCGCTCATTGTGTTTGTCCAATGGTATATAAACTCTATGTTTTTGATTTTTTATTCATTCTTCAACCTTAATGTATTTAATCGTTTTGTTATTCTTGAAATATTCGTATTTGTCTCATATTTTTTATGCTACAATTCTTGTATTTAGATTTAGTGCCATTTGTGATTATATTTTATTCGATTTGATTGCTTGTAGTGAATGTGTATTGTCTCTTTTGCATAGTTTTTATCTATTCTCTACTTGTCTTTCATAATTCTTTTTATTCTCCTTCTTCACAAAATACTGTTTTCTACCGGTAGGTTTCGCAGGTTTTTCACACTCCCCTTCCTGTGAGTGTTTTCCTGCAGTGGAAATTTTTCCTGAGCCCTCAGCTTAGGTTTTTAAAAATCCGCATACTAGTTTTCTTCATGTACTTTTGCAAACTATCTCTTTCTTTCTGTTTCGCATGTGACGATGGTTTAGGTGTAAGAAGAGACTTTCTGGTCTCAATTTCTCCCGAATAAAGGCCATTTGTTATTATTATCATATTATTATACAGCACGGCTTGCCAAAGATTTTACCTATATTATTCGTTTCTTGGGTTCACGTTTCACACTCATTTAGCAAGTCAATCCGCGGTAAGGATTTTAATGATTGTTTTCCGATTTTCTGATCAATGCTTCAAGCAATATGTCTACTTCAGAGCCATTTGAAATTCATAATGATCATAATAAAGTTACATTATGAATAAGAAAATTAGCGAGCGCTCAACTTTTTTAATTCATACGATATATGCCAGGTATAAAAATATACCATGCAAATTAAAATATTCATCGAAAATGTTATTAAATTAATCTTATCTTATATATCTATAAAAATGCCTGTATGTTTGTATGTATGTATATTCCAGATAATCTCGAAAACTAGACGACGCACAATGTTCAAACTTTTAACATCGTTAAATGTTTTTCCGGGGATGATCAAGTGGTATTTATAATTTCCCGAAAGTCCATGGTTCGAACTCAGACGAATAAAATAGTTTGCATAAGAAATACACGTAAAGTTAATTTTTTTCGTTGCAGGGTTCATTACTTTTGAAAAAGTAAATTAGAAAGAATGGTCGCAAGAAGTCGAAACGAGCATCAAAACAAGAAAAATAGATTGAAGATTTTTATTTTGGTCGAGAAATATCGTTTTTGATTCGAAATTGCGAGAATTTCGATAAAATATACGAAAATTTTGACTAAATTACCATGTATAAACAAACCCATTCCCTTGACGATACAAATTTTTTTTTTCGAATTTTGTTGACGAGTCTGTAGCAACCAAGTTTTATTTATATCAATGTAATTGTTTACCGTCTTTTTCGTATAATGAAATGAGTTTTATATCAGTGGTTTACTGAAAATGGATTTCTATCGATCAATTCAACTGATTCGGTATAAATATCCTGGTACGTTGCTTAAGTTTTGAAGTATATTCTTCTGAATTAAGTATTAAATTTAATCTATTTGCATTGATGCATGTATAGCAATTTACGGAAATGGAGTTTGCGAAGGACGAAAAGAATTCCCAGATTCGTAGTTTGTTATCCTTGATGAGTTGAACGGCGAGTTGTTAAGTTGTAGCAAATCTCTAACATCATATACCAGACCAAAAAGGTGAGGAAATTTTATTTTGTTAAATGCAGGATGCAAAAATTGATATTAACGTTGTTTTTAAGTGCTTCCACTTCATATTCATTTACTATCCTTCTTTTATTGGTGTTTAATTTTTGTTTCTATTTTGACATTGCGATTACTTTTGTGTTTCGTGTTTATATTACACATTTTAAGATTGAGATACGAGTCAGCTCCATACTACATTTACTTTCCGTATAGAATATTCATATTTGGTTATTTGAGTGAAATTTATTTTATTTCTGTCATTTACGTTTAGTGCTTGATTCATTTGTCCCCTTGTACCTGTATGAAAATGTGACTTTAAACGAGGTACTGCTTATCCTTATGTGATCTTAGAATATATTTATATATAAATATATTTCAAAACAAGGGAAATAGATAAATATTCTTATTTTGGCTGAGAAATATCGTATGCGTTTTGAAATTGCGAGAATTTTGATAAAATATACGAAAATTTAGTCTAAATTTTCATGTTGTAAACAAACCCATTCCCTTGACGATCAAGGCAATTGTTGGTTCCGAACTCATGTGTTAATCTATAAGAAGACATGGCGGATCAATGGCCAGTTAAAATAAATTTCGAAAATAAGAGTTGAAGATTTATGATGAAGAAAAAATTGAATGGCATTTTAAAATTTGTTGTGACATACAATATCCTGTGAAGAAACGCACGTTGAAAGGTACGAACATTTTTTCAATTTTCTTTAAGCGTCTGTGAAAACCGAGTTTTGTTTATGGTAATGTAATTGTTAACTGAATTTTCAATGAAATAAAACGATTTTTAAATTCGTACGTTGATAGAATTTGCATTCTCGCTGTCAACTCCACTGATTTAAAATAATAACGTGGTAAGTTGTGGACATCTCTCATATTATTTTTGAGTTTTGACGGAAATTATGGACGTTCTTAGTTATTATGTTTAATCGGTCTTTGTTTTCTTTTAAATTTTGAGCGACGAGTGGTCAGGAGCGAATAAGTAACATTTCAAAGCCTAAAAAGGTAAAGGGATTTCAGTTATCTGTAGACCGCAAAAAATCTACGATATTGTACTAGAACGGGTAATCCCTTACATCAATCCAAATCCAAACTACTACCCGCGGGCCGCATCTGCTGTTTGATAGTTAATAAAGCTGAGAAGTTTGGAGACCCCTACTTGAAACGCAGTATATTGTGGATATCATAGACACAAGTATAATAGTTTTTGAAATCATTTCTCAGTTTTTCAATCACAAATGAATTAAGTCTATTCTACTGCACTATAATACTATGCTATTTTGTGTTGAACATTCTTACTGCAAAAGATGTAAAAACGTTTAAAAAACTTATGTAACATTAATGGCCGGTATTGTAATGTATATTTTGCGTTGTTTATAACTTTAATCTTCATATAAATGGCTTTGTCTTTTCGTCATATTGTTTATCAGTTTCAATATTATGAAATTGCATGATTTTATGTATTGTTAATTGTTGAAAGTGAAAAATTCTGTTTTTTTCGAAACCGTATAGAAATATCTAATGCTGCGTAAATTATAGCGGCAGTAGCAATATCAACGATCAATTATAATTACGAGCATCGTGATCAACCTACTGATTTATGCATTTCGTTATGAATATATAGTATGATTTACCTAGGTGTTTACTGGACGGAGTGCCATGTCGAAATAAAACTCTGATATTGAAAACAGCTAAACGAAATGTAAATACATATTTAATATACTGTACGTTGAAATTTATTTATTTGACCTCAGCCGAAGAATAGGTTATAATTCTTAAACATCTTGAACATAAGTTTGTTTTCGGGATAAGAAACTATACAGATAACCACAAAATGTAAATTTACTTAAGCCACTATACAACTTCTCAACGGAGGTAGGTGGTGTCTGTATTTATTGATTACTGTGAAGATTCTACGCTGAATGTATTTTGTGGGTCCAGGAAATAATTTATTTTAGAAGTTTTTCATTAGTTACTGGAGAAGGAATTAATATATCAGATCATTTACATTGCCAATATTTTCCCCAGCCATACGTCACTCGCAGAGTACATAAATCTAAAAATCTTAACCAAGTCCCGTACACAGACATATCGGCAAAGTGTTTACCGAGATCAAACTTGCATTTTTCGAAGCCTTATCACTTGGATCCTAAAGGAACTTTCCTGACATATTTCTGTGTGAGACTGCCAATGTTATTATTCGATCGAAAATATTTTCAGCAATAAAATAATTTCAAATATTTATTAGGTTTGTAATCAAATACTTTTCTGCTCACTTAACCCAATGCACTTATCATATAATGAATTTCGACTTAAGAGCATAGCTCCACAGACTGATTTCGGTAAAGTTGTCCCTCTATTGTCATGGCTTTTATCGTTTCATCCTAATATGGCGTTGTGTCTTGCACTTAATCATTCCCAAGATCTACGACTACGTTTCTGGGCATTAATTAACATACCACAACATTTTATACGAGTCACGAATTTTCACTAACAACCTCATGTTATAAGTATAGCCAAGATAAAACAATGAAACATACCTTCTGGTTCCATGATACACCATTTCTTATTTAATGTCTATAGTTTTTTCTTCACGTAAGAAATACAACAATGACGTCTTTGTCCATTCTCGGAATTACACTTATTCAGTTACTGACGATATCCTCTCAATGATGACCAGTCGAAAGTTTGCGTCTTCAGTCGGCGTAGAAAGAAGAAAATTGCTCCTTTAGGAGATACAAGCCAGAGGGGAAGAAGCTATTATGTATGCCTCTTTTCATACCTAGATACATTTTCATACATTGTTACCGAAAAGCTCATTTAGATACTAGAACCTTCCTTTAGATATAAAGAAGATGTAAGCCAAGGGAGAAGAAGCTAAAGTAAGCCTCACTTTCATATGTAGATACATTTTGACACATTGTCACGGAAAAGATCATCAACCTGCGTTTAATTGAATATTGAGTTAGAGTGGATTTGTAGACTTAATTGTAACTTACATTTCTTGATATATTGGTTTGGAAAGTCTGGTATTCGCTATTTAACAACAGTTATGAAGAATTTGTTACGATCAAGGTTATTACACTGATATTTATGAAATTAAATATCCCCGTTGAGAATCAACGGGTACTTCTGCTAGTATATATATAAAAATGGATGTTTGTTTGTATGTTTGTATGTTCCAGATTATCTCGAAAACTAGACGTCACACGATGTTCTAACTTTTAACATCATTAAATGTATTCCCTGGGATGATCAAGTGGTACTTATAATTTTCCTAAAGTCCACGGTTCGAATCCAGACGAATAAAACAGTTTGCATAAGAAATACACGTAAAGTTCATTTTTTTCGTTGCATGATTCGTTTCTTTTGCAAAACTAAATTAGAAAGAACAGTCGTAGGAAGTCGAAACTAGCATCAAAAGAAGGGAAATAGAATAAAGATTCTTATTTTGGTCGTGAAATATCGTTTGCGACTCGAAATTGCGAGAATTTTGATAAAATATACGAAAATTTGGTCTAACTTTCCATGTAGTAAACAACTCATTCCCTTGACGATATAATTTTTTTTAAATTCGAATTTTGTTGACGAGTCTGTAGCAACCAAGTTTTATTTGCATCAACTTAATTGTTTACCGTCTTTTTCGTAAAATGAAATGAGATTTATAACAGTGGTTTACTGAAAATGGATTTCTGTCGATCAATTCAACTGGTTCCGTATAAATATCCTGGTACGTTGCGTAATTTTTGAAGTATATTCTTCTGAATTAAGTACTAGATCTAATCTCTTTGCAATGATGTATTTAGCGATTGACGGGAATGGAGTTAGAGAAGAACGTAAAGATTTCCCAGATTCGGTGTTTGTAATCTTTGAAGAGTTGAACGGCGAGTTGTAAAGTTGTAGCAAACCTCAAGCATCGTATGATAGACCAAAAAGGTGAAGAAATTTTATTTTATTACATGCAGAATATAAAAATTGATTCAATCGTTGTTTTTAAGTGCTTCCACTCCATATTCATTTACTATCCTTCTGTTATTGGTGTTTAATTTTTGTTTCTATTTTGACATTGCGATTACTTTTGTGGTTCGTGTTTATGTTACACATTTTAAGATTGAGATACCAGTCAGTTCCAAAATACATTTACTTTCCGAGTAGAATATTCATCGTTGGTTATTTGAGTGAAATGTAATTTATTTCTGTCATTTACGTTTAATGCTTGATTCATTTGGCCCCTTTGTACCTGTATGAAAATGTAACTTTAAACGTGGTACTGCTTATCATAGTGTGATCTAAGAATATATACATATATATATTTCAAAACAAGGGAAATAGAATAAAGATTTAGATATTTTGGCTGAGAAATATCGTATGCGATTTGAATTTGCAAGAATTTTGATAAAATATACGAAAATTCCGTCTAAATTTTCATGTTATAAACAAACCCCTGACAATCAAGGCGATTGTTGATTCCGAACTCATGTGTTAGAAGAAGAAAACATGGCGGATTAAACTGGACATGGCCAGTTAAAATAAATTTTGAAAATAAGAGTTGAAGATTTATGATGAAGAAAAAATTGAAAGGCATTATAAATTTTTTTTGTGACAAACAATATCCTGTGAAGAAACGCAAGTTGAAAGGTACGAAAATTTTTCATTGATTTTTTCAATTTTCTTTAAGCGTCTGTGAAAACCGAGTTTTGTTTATGGTAACGTAATTGTTAACTGAATTTTCAGTGAAATAAAACGATTTTGAAATTCGTACGTTGATAGAATTTGCATTCTCGCTGTCAATTCCAGTGATTTAAAACAATAACGTGGTAAGTTGTGGACATCTCTCATATAATTTTTGAGTTTTGACGGAAAATACGGACGTCCTTATTTCTTATGTTTAATCGGTCTTTGTTTTCTTTTAAATTTTGAGCGACGAGTGGTCAGGAGCGAATAAGTAACATTTCAAAGCCTAAGAAGGTAAAGGGATTTCAGTTATCTGTAGACCGCAAAAAATCTACGATATTGTAGTAGAATGGCTAATCTCTTACTTCAATCCAAATCCAAACTACTGTCCGCGGGACGCATCTACTGTTTGATAGTTAATAAAGCTGAAAAGTTTGGAGACCCCTACTTGAAACGCAGTATATTGTGGATATCATAGACACAAATATAATAGTTTTTGAAATCATTTCTCAGTTTTTCAATCACAAATGAATAAAGTCTATTCTACTGCACTATAATACTATACTATTTTGTGTTGAAAATTCTTACTGCAACAGATGTAAAAACGTTTAAAAAACTTATGTAACATTAATAGCCGGTATTGTAATGTATATTTTGCGTTGTTTATAACTTTAATCTTCATATAAATGGCTTTGTCTTTTCGTCATATTGTTTATCAGTTTCAATATTATGAAATTGCATGATTTTATGTATTGTTAATTGTTGAAAGTGAAAAATACTGTTTTTTTTCGAAACCGTATAGAAATAACTAATGCTGCGTAAATTATAGCTGCAGTAGCAATATCAACGTTCAATTGTAATTACAAGCATCGTGATCAACTTACTGATTTATGCATTTCGTTATGAATATATAGTATGATTTACTTAGGTGTTTACTGGACGGAGTGCCATGTCGAAATAAAACTCTGATATTGAAAACAGCTAACCCAAATGTCAATACATATTTAACATACTGTACGCTGAAATTTATTAATTTGACCTCAGCCGAAGAATAGGTTATTATTCTTAAACATCTTGAACATAAGTTTGTTTTCGGGATAAGAAACTATACAGATAACCACAAAGTGTAAATTTACTTAAGCCACTATGCACCTTCTCAACGGAGGTAGGTGGTGTCTGTATTTATTGATTACTGTGAAGATTCTACGCTGAATTTATTTTGTGGGTCCAGGAAATAATTTATTTTAGAAGTTTTTCATTAGTTACTGGAGAAGGAATTAGTATATCAGATCATTTACACTGCTAATATTTTCCCCAGCCATACGTCACTCGCGGAGTACATAAATCTAAAAATCTTAACCAAGTCCCGTACACAGACATATCGGCAAAGTGTTTACCGAAATCAAACTAGAATTTTTCGAAGCCTTATCACTTGGATCCAAAAGGAACTTTCCTGACATATTTCTGAGTGAGACTGCCAATGTTATTATTCAATCGAAAATATTTTCAGCAATAAAATAATTGCAAATATTTATTAGGTTTTTAATCAAATACTTTTCTGCTCACTTAACCCAATGCACTTATCATATAATGAATTTCGACTTACAAGCATAGCTCCACAGACTGATTTCGGTAAAGTTGTCCTTCTATTGTCATGGCTTTTATCGTTTCATCCTAAAATGGCGCTGTGTTTTGCACTTAATCATTCCCAAGATCTACGACTACGTTTTTGGGCATTAATTAACATACCGCTACATTTTATACGAGTCACGAATTCTCACTAACAACCTCATGTTATAAGTATAGCCAAGATAAAACAATGAAACATACCTTCTGGTTCAATGATACGCCATTTCTTATTTAATGTCTATAGTTTTTTCTTCACGTAAGAAATACAACAATGACGTCTTTGTCCATTCTCGGAATTACACTTATTCAGTTACTGACGATATCCTCTCAATGATGACCAGTCGAAAGTTTGCGGCTTCAGTCGGCGTAGAAAGAAGAAAATTGCTCCTTTAGGATATAAAAGTCAGAGGGGAAGAAGCTATTATGTATGCCTCTTTTCATACGTAGATACATTTTCATACATTGTTACCGAAAAGCTCATTCAGATACTAGAACCTGCCTTTAGATATAAAGAAGATGTAAGCCAAGGGAGAAGAAGCTAAAGTAAGCCTCACTTTCATATGTAGATACATTTTGACACATTGTCACGGAAAAGATCATCAACCTGCGTTAAATTGAATATTGAGTTAGAGTGGATTTTTAGACTTAATTGTGACTTACATTTCTTGGTATATTGGTTTCGAAAGTCTGGTATTCGCTATTTACCAACATTTATGAAGAATTTGTTACGATCAAGGTTATTACACTGATATTCATGAAATTAAAAATCCCCGTTGAGAATCAACGGGTACTTCTGCTAGTTATAAATATATTTACAAGTCTTTTCTATGGGAATCTTTAAATTTATGTAAATATGGCTTAATCCAACATCACTCTTTGAATCTCAAATGGCAAAAGAAAAATGTGTACGGTATATTTGGTTGTCAACTTTTTGTGGTGGAAAGATAGTTTCTGAAGAACTCATCTAGGTATCCCAACACAAAGCTTAATGTTGCATAATTAACCTTACAAATTCTCCTCCGCATCTCTGGAAGGTACATACAAATGGGGAAGATGTGCTTTCAAATGGATTCAGACCGAAATCCACAGAAATTTGGAGCACGGGAGGACATCTGTATGCAAATGAATAAAAAGAGCGAGTATTTAAATGTACTCCCGAGGAGAAAAAAAAGGGGCGATAAAACTTAAACAAATGCGAAAATAACCTCGTATTTTTACGACCAAGTTATGGCGCGCGGGATCGCTGGAAATGCGCGGAAATAAGAGGATAGGCGGAGGACATTCAGAGGAAAGAGGAGTCTCATTCGAAGACGGAATTTGAAGAGACGGAGCAAAAGTGGAATTGTTACGGGTTCTATTGCATATCGCGGAAATGTGCGCATGAAAACAAATATCGCCGTTGTGCGACTTTGGCCTTCGCGGGGAAGAGGAAAAAAAAGGCATTTCTTTTATCAAAGCGAGACTTTGGTGAAACGTAATTTATTCCCCCCGAAGGTCGGGGATTTTTTGCGTTCACCTCTGCACTGGCGGTTACGTCAAATAAGAACATTTCGGATCCTCGAATCCCTTCTTTTTTAAAGACACGACCGGGGAAGTGGATAAAAAACAGAAAGAGGTCCCTTTTGAAGCGAATTTTAGGAGGAAAACATTGCAGAACGGCGGGACATGGAATGCTCTGCAAATACGGTCACGTTGCGACCTCAGAGAAAACGGGAGGCTACCACCAGATGACTCCACTCTAGCCCAAGATAATGAACGAGACGCAGTATTTAACTTGCTTAGAGACGATGATGTCGTTTAATTGAAGACGATTATAATTATGCGCGGAAAATCCCCAATTAAAAAAGCAGAGATCACGGCTGTAATTACGGCTTTCTTTACTCTATACTGCGGGAAGTATTTTGTTCGAAAAGTATTCCAACGGAAGTATTCGTAACGATGTTTACTTTTCGCCGGTTCTTTCACGTAAAAATTTTACCAATGAAATATGTACATCAAGGTTTTTTCCCTGAATTTATACGTATTCCAACAATAGGTAATAGAATTTACAATTTTATTGGAATGTTTTAAAAAGTTCATAGCTATTCAAATACAGAACAGAAAACAGAATAATAAACAGCAAATAGTCAGACAACATCGATCTATAAATCAAGAAAACTACCAGCCCGTACCATTAAATATGACAAGAATGATCTATATATGATTGTATGTTATTTTTGATACTGATATCATGAATAATATTGCGATATTCGCCGTTGACTGTTGTCTAACCGGTGAAGGATATTCATCAGAAACGCAAATTTTCACGAAATCCTGATTTCAAGTATAACTATACTTAGCACATAACATACTGTTTTCGAGTTTTGCAATTGAAAGATCGTTCGATGATGAAAATAAAAATGTCATTATACCGACTTAAGGTTTCAAATAGGCAGTTTTCTATTTTGATTGGTAGATGATCACAAAAATTCTTGCATTAATTTTCAGCGCATAGTATTCATTCATTAAAATCTTAGATACATTGCACTCTCTGAACTTGATATAAATGATACTTATATTTTTCTATCGATTACTGAAATGAAAATTAGGCTTGGGTTACCGTTACACATTTTTCAGATTTAGAACAGTAGTTCATCGTAGATTCATAATTAAAATTAATTTTTCACGGATAGAAATTTGTTTGGGAAGTATCATTTATATTATAGATACATTTATTACAAATTATTTAAATTATTAAACTATATGAAATAATACTAACATTGGAAATAAAAAATATTATAAATTCGGTTTGATTTAATTTGGGTGAGTTTCTCATAATAATAATCAATGTTTATTAATTAACATTACTCAGATATATTCATGGATTTACCCTTTGTGACGTTTGCATTGGACCACAGTCGTTCAAGATACTAAAAAATGGGAATAAAATTTACGGAGTTTTATACATTACATGCATAAAAACGTCTTTATTGTGAAAATGGGGACCAAGAGGTTTCATATTCCTCTATGACCTTCATATCATTTATTGGGATTAACATTTGTGTAGTTTGGCGATACTGTTAAGATATTATTTTTAGTTAACGTATTCATTATTTAATGACTAATTCAATTTTACACTCCTCCCACTGTCTCTATATCACTGTTTTTACTTCTTATTACACTTGAAAATACGATCCTGACATTTTCTAAGTTCGGGTGGTATGCTAACAGTAATGATGAAAATTGACCGTTCCATTGAAGTCAACACAATTATTCTATATTATATTTATTATTCAATGTGAAATAGCATGGCATTTAAGCAATATCTCTCTGCCGATTCATCAATCTTCTGTTATATTCCAATTACCTATTAAAAGCGCTAACGTGTCACCCTGATGCGAAACTGAACTGCCACTTTTTGAGGAAGGCTAGGAAAAAGTACTCCGCATGTAGGTTTATTCCTCAATGCCTCCTCGATGAGATAAATCAACTTCGTCAGAAGTTATTATTTATTTTTTTAAATTTTTTTTCAACATCAGCAAGATGAAGGCTGATGCAGTTCATCTTGTAACTTGAGGTACTAGAGTGAATCATTATCTTCAAAAACACAAGGTTCCATCTCCAATACAGACCGAAGGTTTATTAGTTTAAAAATATGTCTATGTCTACCTAGGAACTCTGCAAGCCGCCTTTCCGCTTGTGGCAAGGGGTGCAGGTACCTTGACTCTATTTTCCTAATCGATTGCTTTCGCGGATAGTTCGTGGAAAAAAATTAATTCTTGGTATTTTTGTATCATTTGTTTCAGCACCTATTTTTCAAATCTTCCTCGTAGTATCAGAACGGCCCACATAACAGGGAAGTCGCATTATATCGGTTACATCATCCGAGAACGTAACTTCTCTGAACTCATTTAGTAAACTTATCTTTTGAATTATTCTTCTATCTTCTAACGATTCCCATCCCGCGCCCCGTATAATCTGAGTAACACTCGCTGTTTTATCGTTGCAATTCTTTTCAAATAGTATCGCCTTTCGTTGTACTTTTTCTAAATCCCGAATATGATATTTGTCGGCAGGGTCCCATACATTGCATGCGTTTTCAAGGTGATGCCTAACTAACGCTAAGTAATATCGCTCGCGAACTTTTTCTTTGCTCCTAACGACTATTCTTTTAACGAAGCTGACTTTCTTAAGAACTTTTCCACATATATTTCGGATGTGAGTATTCCATGATAAATTTTTCGTAATAGCTACTACAAGACGCTTCACCGAATCCACTGTCATTAGGTTTACTCCACGGAGGCTGTACGAATAATTATTTATTAAAGATTTTATTTCGTTGGAGTTAACTATTGAACACTTTTCTACATTTAGTTCTAATTACTAATCATAGCACCATTTCCTAATTCTAAGTCGTTCGAAAGGGTTAATCTATCTTCTAAACTCTCTATTTTCCTTTCATTTACCGTATCGTCCGCGAATAGCTTAACTTTGCTGTCAATGCGATTACTGAGGTCGTTCATTTATACTAAAACTAACAACGGTCCGATTACGCTACCCTGATGGACGCCCGACGTCCCGAGGAGGAACTAAGTTGGAACTAATTCCATTAAGTACTTCTCATTGTTTTCTGTTGGCGTGAAAGACTTTTATAAAGTTCATTACTTCTATATTGACACCCGCAACTTCTAGTTTGTATAACAATTTGTGAATAATGATAATAACTTCTCTAATAGAAACAGGAAGATCCCAATTAAACCCATTTTAATAATTATTATTATTTACAAAGACAAACAACCATTCCGTAGCCAGAAAAATCCGACTAGCTGGGATTCGAACCCGAGACCTTGGCGTTACAGTGCCAGCACGCTAACCACTCCGCCACCGCAGCCGGTATGTTTATAGTTTACGGTGCCTTACACGTTGTTAGCAGTAAACAATTAAAGCAGTTCCTGAGTATCCTTAAATTTTCTATGGTTTTGATACTGAAAAAAATCATTTGGCAGTGCATGTGTTATTTTAATAGAATAACTTCTGTTTTGTTGAAGGAAAGTTCATTTTCAACCATTATATGACGAAATAATTCAAAACTATATTTTATTTAACTCGTTGTCATTTCGGTGGACGAGAAGAAACATGGGCACCGCGCATAGATCACATCGCGTGCTAAGTTAATTTAACTGAGTGGTTGGAATTCGTGGCAAACCCGCTGGCTTTTTTACGACTAAGAAAAGAAAACTAGAATGTCCATATGTACCTTCAGCTCTTCAACCAGCTACACATGATTAAATACTTCGAGTTTCTAGGCCATCATCTAAATGAAATGCCTTTTGACAGCTGCTTATGGGAAGAATCCTGGCAGTGGGAATGCAGAATCCGTAGTATGCGATGCTACATGTAATCCTGGGGTTAACGGAGAGTCATATCCGATTGAGTGTACTTGCTCGAGGCTCGAGGTCCAAAGAAAAGCTGAACGGCCATCCAAGCGCTTGTGAAGATAGAATTTGCTTGCTGAAAATTCTTGTCAATATTTTGAAAACTAAATAATACGATATCTTATCTCATAAATAAAGAAAAATTACCACGCTGTTGTAATAATGTAAATGCCCTAAAGCAATACATGAGACACACGCAATATTCGAATGAATGACTCCTATTAATAGAGGGTCAACTTAACAGCTGTTTTGCTACATAGTAGACCACTAATAGGTAAACAGAATAATCTGAGGACACCATGAGAGTTCTCGCAAGAATACTGTACGTGTAACAGACATAGTATAATGTACCGATTTGAAAGTAATAGAGTTATTGCTTCGCATACAATGAAGAATCACCAATTACTACTGTTTTCTACGTAGAATATTGAACAATTATTGCATAATAATATTTGGAAAGGCAGATATACAGGAAGATATTCTGAAACTAAGGTTTGACCTCAAAGAAATGAATTAATTCCAGGGAATGATAATATCAGGCCCGAACCTTATACACAACACAAACGTTAGAAGTAAAGTTCTGGAAATGTTCTTGCTAACGTTTTGGAATTTTACTGACAGTAATATTAGTAAATATCACATTGGAATGTTCTTTTTATCGAATGAATAAATTTAACTTCTGGGATAAATTCTTAATTTTATACAGTTTCCGTAAATTATCATGCTACAAAATGGAAAAATATATGAATAATTTTCAATGAAATTAGTAATGAAAGCGAGTGCATGTAAAATTTCGCATGGATGAAAGCACTATAGTTATTGGAACACAAAAACTTTACGCAGTGGGACTTTGATGTAGTATAGTAGGGTAGTGTAGTAATCAGCAAGCCAAAGTTATTCAAGAACTACTACTAGCATCCGTGTAACCGAGAAAAAGTTAAAATTAAACCAGTGTTATTAAACTAGGTGTAGGCAATAACGAATCGCAGGGGTTCTCTCCATTTTCACAGCATGTTTATTATTGGCCCGATAAAAATCACAAAACGGAATTGAATGTTAGAAAACAGACGGTGCATGTTTTCCATGTACGTCGAATATTGCTTATCGAGAGAGAATCAAACCTCTGTATCTGACTTCATGAGACTTTGCAATTAAAACTAACGGTTCCAATGAAGCACCTCAGCGGCTTCTACGACAATTGACCTCGTTATCAGCTTCTCGCACTGCCATCCATGGATGGACACAGGAGTCAAAATGGTCCCCCTTAATGGCGACGGAAGAGGACTTCAGACAATACATTCTGCCCAATGGCCATTCAGAGTCCGCACTTGTAAAAATAAATCGCGAAAATGTTGGAACCCTGATTTAACACGACGGCCAAACTAGTCTGCGTGCACTCTCCGATGAAAAGGCGTTCGGGTCGAAAAGGGCACCCGGAATGGTCAGTGCTGCCAACTTTACAGTCACCTCATTCACTTAACATATATTTCAGTTAAGCGATCGCCAACTGAAAAAGAGCATCGACAACCTCTCTTTGACACATATTCATCTTCTTACCTTATTTTTCATCAGGGAAGCTTACTCGTGGTGTAGCAGGGATGCGATGAGTGGTTTGATGAATGATGATTGTAGTGGATAACATCAAACACAGAAGGAACGCAAAGTGTACAATTAATGAAAGATAATCAGTGAAAGGATATACGGATCTATCAGAAGTAAAACAATTATGTAAGGACGATTATAGAGATGTGTATGAAGGAGTCATAAGAGTCATTCGAAAGAAGAAAAGGTAAGAAAATGGTTGCAGGCATGAGCGTAGTCTGATTTGCATTTGGGAGTGGCCTATGGAAATAGATGAACTTGTATTTGCTCACTAAAAATGGTTGAGATTGATTGGGTTCAATGAAAACCGGAAGCATATTAGCGGCTACATATATAGTGCATACATAGTATCCAACTTTACTTTTTACTTGGTTTAACTGTAACTATTTATTACGGTAGTCATGGTCATCTAAGTTAATTATTGATAGTTTTGTTTGCTCCATCGTCTAAGCTAGTCTCTCTCATGGTATTTCATACTCTTCCTTGTTTTTTTTTATTGGAGGGTTAAAGAAATAGATTTTCTCTTTCTTACACGTCTAAGGGCATTTATTTAAATAATTGTGAGCCTTCACTTAAACTTCGAGAAATATTAAAATAGAAAGAGACATGCTCTATTTAGTGTGTACGTGTGTGTCTAAACTGTTATACTATACAACTATATGCTATATATGATATGCAATGTTATATGTATATTATCAACGCCGTTTCGGTTTTATTTGGGTACTCTAAAAGCTTGTAAGCCTTCCGATAACAATAATAAACTTTCTTTATTTTAAGTAGCTATACAAAACTGAATTAATTGGAAACCAAGAAGCGGGGCAGGGTTTGAAACCGATCATTATAAATTGTTTATCATTATTACTATTATCCTATAAGGATTACAAATCTGAAAGTATTCAAGATTTCATTAATTGAAATTAAAATTCCACGTTAATTAAAAATCACTTATGAACCATAATCTGACTTTGACAACTTGAAATGAATCGAGAGGAGTCCATAGCAAAAGAAGATCCACATGAATAACTGTTCTTTTAAAATAATCTACCGCGCGTGATTTGCTCTTGTTTACTCGATACCGTGCAGGAATAAAAGGTCGTTATATTATTTGAATAGAATAAAGCGAATAGCAACTCTCTTTCCGCAATGTCTTTAGCGTGGAAATCGGTCTAATACCGTTCCCTCCGTGGAATAAAAAGCGTAAATAAAGCAGTTTAATCAAAAAAATTGACAAAGGGAAGGAAACGGGTACGCAGCTGAGGAAAATAATTCGGTGCCTTGCCGACGAAATAAACAAACAGCGGATTTCGTTAACAGAGAGCTTATAAAATAAGTTGAAGAGAAAGGAAACCCAGAAAAAATCTAAGGAATGAAAATTCATTGGAGAATATTTTCTCTGAGAAAAGGAATTTCCTTGATTTTTTGAGCCTGCTAAAGCTATTCATGCAATTATTCTCAATATATCAATTTCAGTTCCTTATTAAATCTATATTTACGTTTTATGAGTCACAAAGCATGCAGAAAAGTTGGTAACGGATGCTCATAAAAATCAAATTATTATTGGTAATTCATGGATAATTATATTTCAGTTATACGCACAACTTAGGTTTAAGTGTCTCTTCATTTACTTCTTAGGGTATCGTATAACTTGGGTAGTTCTATCAATAAACCCTGATTAGGAACAAAGATAAAGTATATGTTAATAAGAGTATAACATAATATAAGTTCGGGCTGTAAAAGTTATACTTTTTAATTGTTCCTGATGGAGATTTACCACGATGTCACGGCACATTCACTGGATTAAACCACGATAACTTTCCTCTTTCAGTAATCTCGCTCATTTGTCGCTCAAAATGATATCCAAACTCAGGTATGACTGAAAGACTAAAAACGTTTTCTAAATTAATGTAAAAAAATTAAGACTAGCATTTACGTGGTGTATTTTTCTTACATATCTGCTTTTCGTTGTGTTTTTTGGTATTATCTTTAGCAAGCTGTTGTAAAATTTAAGACTGTCATTGAATTAACATAAATACTCTTAATAGTATCCAAAGATTTTCCACTCTTCTAAGTGTTTTTATAAGACTGCGTTTCACCAGATTTCATTGGACACGACCAAACATATCCAACTGATGGAAATCTCAATATAAAGTGCACCATGCGCTATACACCATGCCAATAATGCAAAACGCTATTTATATTGCACAAAATTTGTTATACTATTCAAAAATATTGTAAATTTGTTATATCTTTACTTACTTCCTACACAGTACTCCTTTCGAACATTAATATCAAATAATTAGTTTTTTTCGTTTATGATATCTGAATTATTGTAATTTATTTAACATCTAAACTTTCATTCGGAACATATCTCATTTTCACGAAGAAGGTGAAAGTAAACCTGAAAATATAATCCTGAGTAATTGAGCGCGGTCTATAAATGATGATTCAAAAAGGAAAGCAGCGCTCCCGACGGTTGCCCTTTTAACAAGCGATCTTCGAACGGCTTTTCTTTATTTTCAGAACGAAAAGGAGATTCCGAAGAATGCAGAGCCGAGATTAAGAGAACCCAGATTTCGCTAATGTCGCTCCTTTTCATTTTTGGACGTTCTGCCCGCTTTTTATATTCCTAAAGGCCCGTCTTTTTCATTTCGAATGCCTCTGGACTAATTTGACTCTTCAGAGGATCGCCCGAGTCAAAAACATTTAAGGCTCATAACTGCTTTACAAGAAATCTCAATTACAGGAGGACGATGGGCTCCCTATATTAAGGATGGAAAATCCTCGTCTTCTTTTCCAAACGGTGGCGAATAGTATCAGGCTTTTCCCGTGTTTATGGAGCGGAGAAGTCTCCTCTTTTTTTGCTGCTGCGAACGCATACGTTCTCTTTAATAGCCACGCTTCATAACTGTAACCATTCGTCATGGAACGTCCGATGCTGGAGCTAAGTTCTCCTCTAATTAATGAACCTGACTTTATTATCCTTGGCTGCCCGCAACGTTAACACCAAGAATCACCACTAAAAGCAAATTGCTCTGTGATCTCGGTTTCCAAATTACATTTCATGTCTTCAGGGAAATTTCTCGTGCAATAGTGCTGAGATAAAGACCATAACCTGATGAACGTTTGTGAAATGTAATATGGTGATTACTATAATTCGTAAATTGATATATGATCATGAAGTGTTATGAATACATAATTTGCTATTTATTACTTTCATGTATTAGTCATCGCTTTCTTCAACAAGTACTTTCCTCGTAATTACAGGGTCATGAATATTAAGTCACTTTTGCCAGTAGCTAATAAGGTCGAAAGCCATTAATCAGCATCACTCTGGATTCAATAGTTTTTATACAACGAGAGCTTAGAACAAATATGAGGTAATATTTAATGAAACTTATATTTTTCTGTATCTCTTATCAAAGGATAAGAGATGAAAATTCAATTAATCAGGAAATGAAAACTGAAGCATACTATGGGTGCATGATTATATTAAAATATATACGAGTTTTCTACCTTTCGGTTGGTTCATTTGCCTTAATTCCTTCTTTCCTTCGTTTCTCGGTATTCAACATCTTCTGACTTTATCTTCTCCACTGTTTCTTTCCTTGTATTCCACCCTCATGTTTTTTCTTCCACAGCTCCTCCCCTCTCAATATTTTACCAGAGAGGGACTGCCAAAAAACGTAATTGTAACTGTCAGCTGTTTAAAATCCCTATCATACGAGATCTTGAAGTTTACTTGGTACCATGGAATTCACTGGTTATTAAGTATTTAGGATCTCGTAGGTAAAATTTAATGAAAACCTGTTATATTTTATACACTTTGAATTCCTCCTTTGCGTTTCTTTGCTAAAAAAGTTATCGCGACTAAAATTTTGAAATTATTGTATCAACATATTGAAAGAGTCACCCTGTTCATTGTATGAAATAGAATGTCCACGGAGATTCTCTCAACGAACGAAATCTATTGCAGTGAGGAACCCACGAAGTGAGGTAGAGAATTCTGCACTTGAACCTGGAGTTAATTCAAGAAAACAACGGTGGATACGAGATGGAGATAGAATCGATCATATCCTTATCGATTAATAATATGACATCAAGATTTGATATACGTCTCTTACCCATGTATGTGTCATTACGATCAGATTTTGATAGCTTAAAATCAGATTAATGATAAATCGATAGACCGGTTTCCCCAATTAGCTCAGTCTTTTGAGTATTCTCACTTATCTATCCATTATTTTACGTTGAATACAATTCCAGCTGAAATGACTCTCAGAGATACTGACAGAGAGATTACGATACAAAACAACAACAGAAACGAACGATAAGATCCTTAACATATCTCAGTATTTGGAAGGAATTCACGGTAACTTACTTTAACAAGCTCAGGTCAGTGAACCTATTCCAAAGGAACAGTATTTTATTCCTACAGATTGGAAACCAATCCCATAGAGAATGTAATAGAACAAAGCGTGCTGATACTCGTAAGTTAAAGTATATTTACCTGTCTTTAGAAAAATTTAATATTCTATCTTTATTGAAAAAAGTATCTATATGCATCAAGAATTACTAAAAGCAAGGGATTGCCTATTAGGGATGTGCACAGAGGATATCCCGAGAGTCTGAGAATCGCTGAGGTCGAGAATCTTGCCATACATTGCATTAATATTGGTTATGAATAAATTGAATATTATTTTTTGGATATCAGCATTCTAAAGCCATTACGGCTACTAAAACTGAAGTTAAAGATATTACATAGAAAAGTTTGAAACAGTAGATAATAAAATATCAATGTTAAACCCAAATATTAGCGTCCTCATAGAGACGGTTAGGGTTCACACTCAAATACATCAAAATACCGTATGTATGCGCAAATAGGACGATAATTTAATCATCATAAAGGATACCAAAATCCGAACTCGTCGTAGAGGACAGATACAAAAAAATATAAATTGCCAGGTGCAAGAAAATAATTTTTTTCTTCGGAACATTGTAGATAGGACGTAATTCCATATACGATTTGCAGTGTTATTATCCGGAAGATGATCGTTGATCTAAATTAAATTCATTGCCTTTTGATAGATTTGGGGTCGTCTTATGGGACATAAAAGCTTAAAATATAAAACATTGACCAAAACTTATACCTGGTATTATCTGCAGAAATATTCGGTATATTACTTTTAAAATATTTAATTTGAAAGTCGGTAACATTTTCGATCTACCTACCATTACGAGAAACTAAACTTACGGAAAGACAAGTTCTATCATCTATTTCCTAGATATTTCTAAAAATATTTCTCTGAAACGTCTTCCTCTATCTTCCAGCGATTCCAACAATGTTTCAAACTCACTAGTTTTTCGTGATTTAAGTTTTTCCTTCTATAAAAGCGTTCAATGAGATGCGTAAAACACGAGATATAATCAAAAAGGAATCTTTCGCGAAAGATGAAGTTGGTTAAAATATCAAAAACAGGGAAGCTGTCTCTTCATTGGATCGCATGAATCGTATCATACTCGGTAGGCCTTGTTCAGAGACTTTCATCGAAGAAAACTTAAATGACATTCATGTCATTTTTTTAGATTGATTGCTTAGAGCTTATCTTGGACGGCCACTAACTTTTGAAGAAGGTAAAAGAAAACTTTTGAAGTAGTTCAATCTTTTGCGGAGAAAAAGTCGCTCAAAGCAAGTGTCTCGGATACTTGTTCTTCTTTCAGACAATAGAAAGATTTGCCGCAAATAGCGGAGAACGGCGAGAGGAAGGAATTGTAGAGAAAAAGAGGAGATTGACCAATGGAGTCGGAGCTTGGAATGAAGTATGCTGGGAAATATATTTTGATGGAATAGACCAAAATGTTATGAGAGGTATTTCAAAGAAATTAAATCCATTGCTCCGTGGGCAAAGCTTTGCTTAGCTAGGAAAATTAACACTCTAGTACTCTTGTACTGCAGCGTTCAGTGAAGTCCTTCTGCGAATTTCTTCCAGATGGGGCGTTATTTACTTTTCTGACACTTTTTCGGAGTTTTCCACAAATTTAGTAGCCATTATTTTAAACTTTTGATCGAGTCTAAAAAGCTTCCCTATTCAGAAAATCCGGCGTAGAACTCGCAAATACCTCAGGTTAGCGTAAATTTAAATTCTATGGTTCGAGACTCGTTTCCATTAATTATACATATTATTGTCACCTTTGATATTACGCACTTTTTTCAATGTTTGCATGAATAATTTCAACGATGAAACGATAAATGCATGAATAATTACATAGATCACAAAAATCTCTAAAGATTCCTTATTCCAATTTTGTCAAATCAAATAATTACAGATGTATGTAAAAGATGGTTCTTTGCTTCATGCTCTCTTCTATCTTGGTATTTATTAATTAATTCCACCATTCATTGTATATTTAATTTTATTTCAGCTAACATTTTTGAAATATTATGAATGACAATATTTTTCAATTATTCAAGTTAAATTACTTTTTGGTGCATTCTTGGCGATAAGATAAAATACTTGCTACGCAATTAACAGTATTTATATCGGTCAATTTTCAAGTAGAAAACCTCTCATGAGTACGGGATACACAAGTTTCCAACGCGATTTCTGATTTGCATCCTCTTCAATTTATGGAGAGGCGACGAAACTGCATGCATTTATTAAGCTGCGGCGTAAAATCTTTATGGCAATATTTTCATTGGATCGGGCCTTAGAAAAATGAATTTCCATCTTGGGACGCAACTTTTTCCCGTCGTAATATGACTGACTTAGGGAAGCGTTGAATTTCGGGAGTATCAATGCCGTTATTGAACTCCTCCTCTATACTTTCCAAAGGCCCTTTCGACTCCTCGGCTCGTAATAATGGAAATGTATTTTCTCGGGGAATCGAAGACCGTGGACGTGTGAATATAAAAACAATATTTATCATGGCTTTCGATCGGCGTTACAGAGGCGGAACGGAGATAAAATCTAAAGCGATGGGAAATAAAAGAAGGAGGGGGTGTGCGCTCGGAAGAAGAGGTTTGGCTGAGCGTTAAATGCAAATTGGAGGCAATTGGGGGAGGTTTTATGGACGGGGGCGTTTGAAGAAATGCTTCGGGAAGAATGGAGAGAGAGGAGTCCTCCATTTTGAGTGAGAGTGAGTTTCTATGTATGTGCATACGCACTGGGAGTGACCAACCTCTTGGAGATAGCGCTTCCAAATCACTCTATTTTCTCGATATTCGAGTAATACTCAACCGCATCTACATTTCTACTCTGCGAACCGCCGTTTGGCAGTGGTTAGTCCGAGCGATTGTCCTATTATTCTTTTTATTACCATCCCTGGTCATTCGTAGAAAGGGTTTCTAAAATGATCTGGCTTCAAGTCTATCTCTCTCATTCTATGATCTTCATCCCATCCACCTATTTATTTACTTTCTAAAGTTCATTCATGTCCAACTACGTTTATGCCTTTCGGCGGGTGTCAAAGGGTGCATACACATTACAGTCAATTTCCTTCCTTTATTACTGTACTAGCAGCCTAAGGATGTGACGAGATGCTCTTAAAATAAGAGCTGGGGAAAGTTGATGGGTGGGTACGGGGGAAAATCTATAGCCACCAGTTCATAAATTTCCGAAAGTTTGCGGTGCTGCCAACTGTTGGATTTTTTTTCTACCGCTTCAATCTTCACGCTTCACCGTCCGTTTAAAGCTTAGTGTGTGGCAGCAAGCGTAGGAAATAATGGTAAGTGTTCTAAACAAGGGTTTAACTCTCTCCGTTTTAGTTCGTCTCTGTTTCTAAGTTCGTGCGAGGGAGAGAGAATGGTCATGAACTTGGAAACGATCATGCGCTACATTGACACTCTATCTCCGTTCGTTCGGGGGAAAACTGAATTTATTTGATAACCCGTCTTAAAATTTTCTGGATTTTTCTCGCTGAATAAGGTTATATTCATAAAATGACGAATTCATAGCATTTATCATGTCGTTCGAAACTGTAACGATGCTGAATTAATTGTAGTGAATTAACCTATGTTTTGAAATTTTCATCCTACGTCATGAAGAATCTTGGTAAAGCTTACCGATTTAGAGTTATTAACCATTGAATGGAGAATATACTGTATGAAAAAGTCATTTATCAAGTGATTCAGTAGAATAGAAGTATTTTAATGACCGGCTACAATGACCGAGGAAATTTCACCAACTGACAACCATACTTTTCGACTTATAAACATTTCCGCGAAAAATAAATTAGAACTGTAGCTGTAGATTACGACCACAAGCAAATCCAATTAGATTGCAATTTGAAAATAATTTAATTTTTCCTATCATACGTATATTTTAGAATGTTTCATACAAACTAATTTTAATTTTTTACGATATCTGCGATATGATTTGCTGTTGAAGATAGTTTATGAATGAAATAAGATCTTCTACAGATGCAATCAATATTTAATCAAATGCCTTCCTTTTTTATTTGAAGACTTACATTTTGAATTTAATCAACGAAATCTTATCTCTCCAATCACTTATAATTCTGTAAGAAAATCTTTTAGAATTAAGCTCATTATAAACTTAATGAATACAAAACAAACTGTTCCCTGATATCGATGATATTTTCTGCAAATGTAAAAGGATGTGAGTGGACCGAATGAGACATGGAAGAACAAGCAGTCTGCTTTGAGTGGAACATGGACGCACACGCTCTTTGTTCCTATGCAAACATTCCCTCCGATTTGAAATTAAAATTCGATGGGTGCCTCTCGAAAATAAATTCTCATCTGGCGGAATTTTTTCGATAAGATGGTTTATTGCTCCCTATGTATGCGCTGCGTCTGAAAGCAATATAGTAAACGAAACAGCATGCCCACTTGTAATGTGATGTGTTATGCGTTCCATTTAAATGCAAAATTAAAATAGGATATAATACACAAATGCAACATAATTTTATCGTGTTATATTGGCCTTTATATATTTAAATTTTTATCTTACTTTTCTCGTGAAAATCGAAATTCAAAGTTCATTTATCCATTTGAATTTGTTGATCAGAAACTTGAATTTTTTTAAATCCTTCCTATTCATCTTCTAGTCTAATTCACCCCCATTTTCCCTACTTAAAAAGATACTAAAAAATAAGAAAATCACACAGATTTTAGTAGTTTTTTGGACATCATTCTGCCCTCACACGTCTTCCGAAGCTACAACATCGTTCACATACTACTGGTTCTAACAAGTATAAAATAATCAGCCATATATGACCTTTCGTAAGGTCGGGCTCTATTTTGGGTCTAAGCAGACTGGACTATAATGGTTCTATTGCCATAAAATGTCGGCTCTTCTTCCCTATACATTTCTTATGAGGCTATCTTTTCATTACATTCGAAAGAGTTGAAAAAATCACCTTTATCGTTAGGGAATTGTTTACGCACACAGAATTACACAAATTTTTCGTCATTTTTGTTTTAATTCTCTCAATATCGACTGAAATACGATCAAAATAAGAATCTTAATTCAATTTCTCTTCTTTTGGTACTCATTTCGATTTTGTTCGACTTTTATTTCTAATTTAATTTAGCAAAAGAAAAAATGTCTGCAATGTAATGCAATCGATCAAAATGAACATTACATGCATTTTTTATGAGAAACGATTCGAGTTGTCTAGAGTAAAACCAAGGATACTTTGACCAAACAAATTTAAATATGCAATACTCGATTGGACTTTTAATGACTCCCAAATATTTATAATCCTATCACGTCGGCAAGAATGTGAAGCTAAAGCTCGAAATTTCTCCCATGCATTTCTTACGAGAGTTACTGATATCGGATAAATTTATATATTTATATATATATATATATATATATATATATATATATATATATATATATATATATATATATATACACACACGAGTAAAATGTGCATACTGCAAGCATATTGATAATACAAATTTCAAGTCGGCATCATATCAAGAGGGTCCTCAAAAGAAAAAATCTGATGTGGCCAACACATGACTTTCTCCGTATTTATTGAAAACATAAGCCTATGCCCGTAATATATAAATAACTCTAAAACAATGAGTGTTACAGGAAAATGTTTCATACAAGCTTTGTAGTAAAAAACATTATCTTCAACTTTGGTACATAATTGTATATACCTAAATTGCATTCTGATAGATATATGTATGAAAAACTTCCTTTTCTGGGTAAACAACTTCCGGTTAACCATTATTGAAGAATAACTCCTAAACAATCAGTGTTACGAAAAAATGTTTCATACAAAAGTTGTACCAAAGTACATTATCTATAACTTTTGTAAATAATTTTATATACCTACATTGCATTTTGACAGAGATATGTATGAAAAACTTCCATTTCTGGATTAACAACAACTTCCGGTTAACCATTATTGGGGAATAACTCCTAAACAATCAGTGTTACGAAAAAATGTTTTGTACAAAAGTTGTAGTAAAATACATAATCTACAATTTTTGTGTGTAAATGTATATACCTATATTGCATTCTGACAGAGATATGTATGAAAAACTTCCTTTTCTGGGTAAACAACTTCCGGTTAACCATTATTGAAGAATAACTCCTAAACAATCAGTGATAAAAAAATATGTTTCATACAAAAGTTATAGTAAATTACATTTTCTAAAACATTTATTAATAATAGTATATACCTAAATATCATATTTATGGAGATATTTTGAAAACCGGAAATGAGCTTTGAAGAATGAAGCTCAACTTCCGGTTGACCGATTTACTCCAAAAACTAATCAACTCTAACGACTGTAATAAAATTACTATATATGAAATTTGGTGTTGATCAAACAAATACTTTTCATGTAAGAGCGCCCACAAAGTACATAATCATCTTCTTCCGGTTTATCAGTATTTCACGAATAACTCCTAATCAACTGGTGATACAAAAATATGTTAAATACAAACGTTATAGTAAATTACATTATCTAAAACTTTTATAAGTAATACAATTTACGTATACATCATATTTATGGAGATATTTTGAAAACTGGAAATGCGCTTTAATGAATAAAGCTCGACTTCCGGTTAACCGATTTACTCCAAAAACTAATCAACTCTGACAGCACACACCACAGTACTATATATGAAGTTTGGTATTGATACGACTAATAGTTTTCACGTTAGAGCGTCCACTATCACACACACACATACACACACACACACACACACACACAGACACACACATACACACAGACATCATTCCGAAAATGGTCAAAACGTGTTCTAGGGACCCCAAAACATGCATTTCCGTTGAAATCTCGAAGTCGAATTTTTTTATGAAAACAATACTTTCTCTATACTTCGTATATGGAGAAAGTAAAAAGAAGGATTGAAAATATTCTTAAAATTCACTGCAATGTATCCATCCGTCATTTCATCGAGGGACTTGAAACATCAAGATGCCTTCTTCATGAACCTACTGATTTATTCCTACAAAGATAATTTTGAGGGATACCATTTATTTAATTTATTGTATGTAATCGCTGAAATTTTTTATGATTACCAAGCTGCGACGGTCATTCATATTATAACACGTATAGTTACACGAATGATTCATGCATGAAATTTTGAACATTCTTGTGAAAAGAACTATTTATTGCTGTAGTCGTACCCCACTGATGTGTTAGGCACTGCTAGGATTATCGGTGAGAATTTTCTTTCGGCCCAAAAGAAAGATTTGGAATCAAATTCAGAGGAGGGTGCTAGAATTTGTTCTTGCTTATCTCAGAAGAATGTTTACCTCTAAGGAGTAACAGTTCCCAAAGCGAGTACGCTTCCAGAATGTCTAACGTTAGGCTATTGAGCGTTGTGAACAATGCTATTTCTTATAAACGGGAGTTTGACGTATAATTATGCAAATGGCACGTTTTATTTGTCGGCGGCGTTAAGAGAAGCGCTCGGAGGCATCTTAAATGCAAATAATGACCGCTTACAGCGCCACTTCCGTAAGGGAAAATCGCCCACACGGAACCAGAGTACTAATGCTCGCCTACGAAATGCCGATTCAAATCCCTGTTACTTGACGAACAATGCGCACACTGAGTTCTCACGCCTCCTTACTCCAGCACCTCCCTCATTCGTGAAATTAATGTTCTCTGCGCTTTCGCAGGGTGCGCCAAATCCCTACAATTCTCCCTGTAAACATTTATGGAACGTAAAACATACTACATTGCTTACCTAGAGTGTGAATATGTATGTATGTATTATGAATATTACCTTGTGGCAAGGATAAACGTATAACTGTATTGAGTATGTATGTAGTAAACGTGTGGTTATTACTATGTATATGTACTAAATGTGAGTTTTAATTAGGTAATGTATTGATTCATTGTCAAATGTATAAAAACTTAAAATTCATTGTCTTAAACTTTTTGACACAGTGAATCCAATAAACGAAAATCAATATCTTCGGCTTCAACAAAGCCTTATAAAGAATTACTCATTGAAACAACTTCTGGTCGTTCTTTCCGCAGCAAATTACAGAAACAACACGGATAGATTAAATAGGAATTTCGGTGTATGTACACCCTGTGCCATACTCTACTGACAACTCACGGCGTTGAAATATTCTTAAATAAATGAAACAATTTAATATTCTATCGATGTATAATTTTGTAATGTATACTAATTATGAAATGTTGATTGTGTAGTTATGTGAATTGTCGGTAGCTAAGGCGCTCAAAGGGTAGCAGATATATCTTTATAAAAAAATATTTAATAAATATACAAAATTAGATATTGCATTCCTTCAAAAATATGTGCATCATAGTTTCTCAATTGAGACTTAAATCAACCCAGATTGTTAATCATGTTTACACTTAATTGTTCCGATAGTGGCCCGGACGATCCCTTTATTTTTTTTTGATATGATGGTTGTAAATGTACAGAGTTTTCTCTAGCTGCAAAGCGTGAGTGAAAAAAGTTTTTATATGGTGGTCGAAGAATATAAAGTGAAAGTTAAGTGAAGGTTATGTAAATATTATAGGCAACTCTTGGCTTTCCACATCTTTCCGAGTTTAGTTCGCATCGTTTTCTGGCTTCCAGAGGAAAGCATCATATTGTTAGGAACTTTTCCTACACCACAGTAGCAGTTAATATAAGAAAGAATCGTAGAGAAGATAGACAAATCAGAAATTTCCTTCAGAACTGGCATATTTCATATGTGAACTCCTTTTCTGTTGATTTTTAAATCCTAAATCTTCTGTATTCAATAACAATAGAGCTCTCTGGCCCAGCCAAATTGCCAGCGATTATGTTTGAGAGAAGTTGTATGCAACAAATTTTCTTTCCATTGCTGCAAAATTTCCTTCATGATATTGTGAACTGTTGGCTCCCACGATCATATGAATTAAACTACGTTTTCTATTTTACATTCGGAGATTTTTCGGTTTTGATCCACTGCCTCAGGTGATATATGTATATATGTACATAATTAACGATAAGGTAATTCAGGTTTATTTTAAAATCATATTTTTTTATTTTTAAAATTTTTTTGCTTCTTGTCTTTGTCCAATGTCATATAAACTCTATGTTTCTGATTTTTTATTCTTTCTCAACCTTAATGTATTTAATCGTTTTGTTGTTCTTGAAATATTCGTATGTGTTTTATCTTTTTTTATGCTACAATTCTTGTATTTAGATTTAGTGTCATTTGTGAAGATATTTTGTTCGATTTGATTGCTTGTAGTGAATGTGTATTGTCTCTTTTGCATAATTTTTATCTATTCTCTGCTTGTCTTTCATAATTCTTTTATTCTCCTTCTTCACAAAATACAGTTTTCTACCTGTAGGTTTCGCAGGTTTTTCACACTCCCCTTCTTGTGAGTGTTTTCCTGCAGTGGAAATTTTTCCTGAGCCCTCAGCTTAGGTTTTTTTTAAATCCACATACTAGTTTTCTTCGTATACTTTTGCACACTATCTCTTTCTTTCTGTTTCGCATATGACGATGGGTTAGGTGTAAGAAGAGACTTTCTAGTCTCAATCTCGCCCGAATAAAGGCCATTTATTATTATTATTATTATTATTGCAAGTGCGATTTTTATCCGCCATACTGACTAGAAAAACCAAATCGCAGTTAGAGTATAACTTATCGGTAAATTTTAATAAATTACAAATGTGCTGTAGTAATTATTATTCATATCTAAATATGCTCAATATTCACATACAATGAACTCGAAAACGAAAAAAAAACAAGTTCATACTTTTCATTTTGTAAGCAAAGACGATTTAAAAATAGCTACTGGATCGCCTTGACAAGGGCCAGATTGTTTGTCGTCTGCAGAATTACTTGTCAATTTCCGTTGATGGGATTGGACGATAAACGTGACTTTTAATCTGTCCGCTTGCGAATTTAATTATTAATTGAATTGAAAATCAAAGCCTATTTTCTTCAGACTTCATTTACTCTTGCTCATTACGCGATGAAAACCGACTGTCATGGCAGGAATGTGATAACCAACGAAATTTATTTTTTCTGTAAATGGAAACTCGTTGTAACATATTAAAAAAGTAAATCATGAGGTAATCATACCTTTGGAATTGAGGATATATAGATTTTAGTTTATATCCATGACATTTAATCTACTGAATGCGTATTTCATCATGATTAAATATTATGTTACAGGCAAAAACTATCTAATGGTATCGTCTTTAGGTATAAAATCAATAATAGATAACAACCAATAACTCATTAACTCATGAATAATTACGGAAACATTTATATGCATGTAAGAAATATTAAAAGCTTTTGGTTTCTGGGAAGGATTCTTTATTGAAATTGTTCAAATTTATCAACTTTTCAGAAATACTCATGCGTTTACGATGGATTCAATCTAACAAATATCAATTGCTCGTTACTTTTTTAATCAAGCTCCAGTATAAAATCAAACTTCAAATCTCACTAATGAATGTGTTTAGTCGTGATTTTTAATTCGAACTTCATTCTGGAAATTTGGACGACTTATCGGTTGTGAAAGAGGCTGGAATAAAAGGCTGGAAAAATGAAATGACAGTCAATAATTAGGTTCCTAAGGTCACATTTGATATAAAGTAGAATATAAAAGATATGTTTTACGTGACGTGAATTGGAGAGATTGGGAGTGAAACCCACTTCGCTTTGGAAATATTCCGCAATATTTACCGTCCTGTACTCTTATCGCATAGCGAGGAGCATGGTGGCGAAACGATAGCATATACAGTATTCCTAGACGTGCTATGTATCTAAGACTGCTATCGAGCAACTTAAAACGGTACGCAAGATATATTACATCGAACATCGAATTTTACATCGGCTCTTCAGCCCAAATTTCACATACCATGTTTCCCCATATTCAACGAATATCAAGGCATCGAGGCAAATTTCTTCAAGGCTCAGTATGCATCAGACGCATGGACCGATGGAAAAGCTGAGGAGAAGACGCCTTTGAAACCTGGTGTAAGAGATGGATGCTAAAAATTGAAGTGGACACATAAAGTGGGATGCGGAGGAGTGTACTTTGGATCAGAAGAGGAAAGGTCGATGTTTATACGAAGGAGAAGGTGAGATGGATTGGTCACAACTTGAGACGTAATAAATTCCTCGAGAAAGGCTATGGAAGGGAAATGGACCATAAGACGCCACGTGTAAAACCGAGGATCAAATAAGTGTATCGGATATAAAAGAGATAGAGAAGCAATAAAGGCAACATTGAAAGGGGAGAATAAACTGAGGGAAGGGAAGGTGAAAATGGTAACTATTCCTCTCCCATAGCATATCAATGGTTCAAATTAGGGCCTCGAGAAAAAGTATATTAGGAATATTTACCTCTCAAGGTATTTTTTTTCAGGATAAGACGGTTTTTTTCCTTGCTTTCTCCTAATATCCCTAACAATTTTCCTATCATAACGGAATTGACTCACACAAAGTAAAAAACTCTTTTCTAAACTCATATAATATCTAATTAATTTGTTTTTATAAGGTGTAATTCTTTGCACTGATTTCATTATCACTGTTTATATTTTAATTTTAAATTGGCAAATATGCAGTATGTGAAGTTAAACGAATAATTAAATAAATATATGTGCCGTTTCAGACGCATACGTACTTCTTTGCAAACATTCTAAGTTATTAAACTACAGACGTTTCCTTCATCCAGGACATCATTTGGCACTTAAATTGACTTCTCCTATTACTTATTTTTCATTCATATTCTTCTTACAAATCATTTAAAGCATTCTGCTCTTTCGCCATTCTTTATGTATTCACAAATAAACGTAAAAAAGCACTTTCATTCATCATTCTTATGGTATTTGAATAAAATTTCTCTTTACATCTCTTCAAGACAATGCATCAGTAACAAATTGATAAAAATGCTTCGACAGCAGAAGTTATTTCCCATTTTGACTCCCGCTGGAAACTCGGAGCCTCCTTCACTAAAGCCGATGGCGCTGCCCACATTGCTTTCCGGGAGCCCGATTTGACTGATATGTTAATGAATATTAAGAGCAATTAAAAAAATGTACTTTAAACTGAAAATGAGGGCATACAGATTACGTATAGATTTTTTCTACCATTGTTTTGTTGATTCTTCAAAATAATATTTACAATTTTAGGATAATTTCAGATTCTAAGATCAAGCTACCATCTCTAATCCCATACATCTACGGATGAAGTCGCATCTACAAAGCTTCATCATCTACAGTTTTAGAAGGAAATCCTGGAAATGAATGTAACTTCTTTCTAATCCAGATTGTGGGTATATTGAAACAGTATCCTTTCCTAAAATTCAAATCGACTCTGCAAAAGACTTCGTTTTCTCCTTTGTAGGCAATTTCATAAAGGATTCACGCACTCGGATTTCTATTTCGCCGGAAATTTCGCGGGGATTTCAAAGCGAAGTGGACCTCGCTCGCATGTACGTGCTTTGCAATGGCAAATCGCTGCGTTTTATTAAAAACAGATTCGCGGAACGAAAGGGAACAAATCGGCCATCACTGGGCTGAAATCCCAGTTTGATTCGCGGCACTAACTCAAACGATATCCAGGATTGAAGCAGGAAAATGAACGACGGCGCAAGAGGAGCTTCGGGCAGCAACATCTGTATAACCTGCAACGAGGAAGTGGGGTTGGACTGCAAAAGAGGAAAACCCTAAGGCAACGAAAAATACGTAATTATATTGATGATGGCCTTAAGGATTTGGAATTTTCAAATTAACAATTTTAATGCTCTGGGAATTTGAATTCACTGGATACTAAATTTAAAGCTGAAGTGAGTTTTCAGCTTACTACTGTGAAAGAACCTACTTATAGCTTAGTTAATTACTAAATAAAGAGCAGTACGTTATAATATAAGAAAATAACGACATGAATACGGGAATAAATGACTTAAGTATTTAATGGAACTGACTTGGGCTACAGTCGATAGCGTACCCACCTATCGATTGACGAGGGATATATTGGCCGATCTTCACAGTCCATTGACGTACACGCGTTTATTGATTGGTCATGTGATTTGTTCTTGTGAAATTACGATGTACTTTTTTGGTGCATAATGGAAGCAATGATGAAATTCCGTATGTGTAAAAATACAAATTATGACTAAAAAATGGTAAAAATTTCGCATCTCATAGTAAAACCGAACCTCTTTGCTGAATAAAGGCGAACAGAATTATTTATTTTTTTATTTATTTGGTACCCTCAAAAACATTCGCTTATGGAAATAAACAGTAGAAGTATTAACAATATCGAGTACGATTGCTTCCTACAATAATCACAATTGATACAACAAGGATAATCAACAAAACTATCTGCATTGGATGGCCAACATGCCTATTCTCAGCGCAAACTTGGCAATAGTGTCTAACGATTATTGTAACTTATGGTAATGAATAAAAAAGTCAGGGGGAGAGAGAAGTTGAATCCCCCCTTCCTTGATAAGTGTTAAAATAGTTTTGCTCATAATCTACGTCTTTCTAATTGGCGAATTATACTTTTCGATGAGGAAGTAAGAACTCCGGAAGAGCTCCAGTAAAACATTGGTCCCAATCCCACTGGGGTCACAAAAGTAGTTCGAGGATTGATATTTAAGTAGAGTATCCCACAAAGCGAAAGAGAATGTTTGAAACACTGGAGAACCCATACTTATTAGTACAATTATGAATGATCAATACGTAGATGAGACGTAAATGTATTATTTGTCCCATAGGTGCTGCATTATGGGATAGAGCTATATCGTCATTTATTACCTTGAGGAGATGTACATATAAAGTTGGCTGGCTTAGAGTGATACCAGGAGCATCTTTCTTTAATCATAGAGATTCCTAAATCACGAGTAAAGTGCGTGGTGCCAAATTAAGCAGCTAAAGAGGGGATGCCATGTGTAGGACGTTCACGTAACCTGACCATCTTACGGTCGAGGAAGAATAGCTCCGGTGGGCCGTCTTTCAGACCACTCGTCGTTCCCTCGCAGCAAGAAGAGAAAAATGCTTGCGCTGCCATCTCCCTTCCGAGGGCGCTTTACGGAGATTAGCCTCGGCCGAGTGCATAACAAGTAGTGCCCTCTCTCGCGGATTAGGCGCAACAATCGCCGCTAATGCACCCACGAGTACGAAGAAGAGTTAAGTCATCCGCGAACGCGAAATTTCGAGCAATTACGCGGCCCGCATCGCGATGATCACCTTGCGCTCCCATATCGCGTCCCACTCGACCGCCGGATTCGAATACGGACCGCAATCCGGCAGGTCTGCCCATTGTGTGCTAATCCAGAAATTTTCAATTAAATGGGTCCCGGAGTAGGTCCATCTTCGGAATGCAGTCGCATTGTTAAAAGCGGCGTCCTCCGCTGGAAACTAATTTGTAAGGCGGCTTCCCCGCGGGACACAATGGGATGCGGCTGACCGACTGTCTGGCCGCCGTGTCTCCTCTACCGGAAAATGTCTCCCCGTTTATCCGCTGGATTTGGCGATCGGCGTCGGAGGATCGGTCGTTCGGGGGGCGATGCTTTGGGATTCTTAAGAGCGACGGAATGAGGGACGGTGGGCGTCACTCTTGGGTGCGGAGGTAAGCTTTTGGAAGAGATTCTGGGAAAGGAGACGTTGTCAAGTGGTGGGTCCATTGTGATGGGATTTCTCCGGCGAAGGGGGGATTCTATGAGAAGAAAGGAGGAGTAGAGAGAAACAGGTAGCTCTTCCTCTTGTATTGGGGTCCGCAGATTCACAAAGTGAAAATGTCGCACAAATAAGATAGACAGAGGTTTAAGCCATCAAAATAAGCTATGTGAGAAACTGTTCGTAGTTCCGCGTTTCATGATGAAAAAGAAGGAATTTCATGTCTATATATGGAAAAATAGCGGGAAAAGCGAATTGAACCATCAGTAAATTTACTGCAATGCAATAGTTAACTCGCAATTTATTTCTTTTTCACCTGATGAAGAATATATTCGAGTTTCTTTTTAAAGTCTAGAAGCAAGCATTTGCATTTGAACGACGAAGAAAAGATCTGTCGATATTACGATTTCAACAGTTGATTACTGGAAGAAAATCACAATTAAATTTCTGATATTCATGAATACATGATATACTATGAATGAATCACTTTATGACAAGAGAATTATTTAGTATGAAATAACGGTATACGTTTTAATTCTCAATAACGCAGGTGACCTTTATTGCAGCTTACAACATAGGACTTTTTTAGGCCTATAGGGCAGACCTGTATTAAATATATTATTCATCTGAGTTCCACACTGTTCAGAAGAAACGATCATTTACTTAGAAGAAATGGTCACCTTGCACAAAAGAAGCATATATATATATGAAGAAACTATTCACCAATAATTTAAGATTTTCTTCATTTCCTGATATTTCTAAGATGTTTTTTGCTAAAGAAATATCGATGCTCCCTTTAAGATAAAGTTGTTGAAAAGAATAAGTCTGATATTTTAATAATTAGTATTGGCACATACTTATCTATCTCCAGGAATCAGTTATAGCTTTGGTTTCATCTCGTGAGAAGTGCTTTTTCTACCGCTGGATGTGAATATTTTTCTCTGCAAAGGAACATTACTCTCTTTTGATAGCCAGCTGCAAACTTGATCCTTCTAGAAACACTCTCATCTGTTTCTCGCCATTAATTACCTTCCTCCTTCAAATACTTCTTTCAACATCGCAAATATTCTTGACCCGGTACGTTTCAACGGGGTTACTATGTAAAATGCTATCCGCTCAGGTTTTTTGAGTTCTCAAACGATTTCCTTTCTAAAATTTCATAGATATTTCACTAGGAATCGTAAGAATATACGACTTTAAAATCATCTACAATATATTTCCATTTACAATGCACATTTGTGTATGTTATGTCAGAGAGTGTAATGAAACCTAGCCAAGAAATGTGTTATAAATAAACACTGACAAAATCTACCCCATAAAGCAGATAGTGCGCAGTAAAAAGTATCTGTTATGTAGTAAGTTTTTTGTTTCAATTTTTGCATAGTGTCCAATAATAGTAATTACCGAGAAACTACGTTTTAAAATAACTTACGTAAATATTTCGATAAAACTATTCATTAACTCTGATTTAACTGTAAAATATAAATGCTACGAATGATTAATGAAGATCAATGTGCCACGATTATTAACTCTTCATAACAATTGCTTATCTGGAAACTCAAAAAATCTACAATTATTAACGACCTATGGTAATATACCGAGGATCAGCGCTAGGAAATTGTTATTGAGCCAAAACTATAGCCACTCTATTGGAATTGCTATACAAAGTAAAAGGCTAGAATATTATTCAAATATTTCTTCTTTAGTAGCTTAAATCAAGTCATCTGTTATAGTACGTCTGTTTCCTTTCAGGATTGTAATTACAGCTTTGTCGAATGATACTTTTATTTTCTACTCGTACTTTGAGGTGTATATTATCATATAGTTTTTACTTTCAAAGAAAAATTGCTCAGGAATTATTAGCTCACATTCTGCCAAGCTCTTGTCTAGTTGATGGAAATTTGATGATCAACAGTGATTTAATTGAGGTGTTTACAAACACCAGGTGAGTTTGAAGTGATTGAGATAAATTCCAGAAATTGAATTCAAAAGAGATTGAATTTAGGGTACAAGTATGACTGTAATGCGAGGGCAGCGATAAAATTCGCTTTATCTTATAAAGATCCAATTCCGTTCAAACAGTAAAGCTTACCATAGAATTATCCGCTAATAAATTCCCGTTCCTCCATTGAAAAGCATCTCATTCAGCTAAAGATTGCATTTCGGGATTGGATTTTGATGAGAACTCCCACAAATTTTCAAGAGAGGTTGCTCGTATTAGCGTCAATATCAATTCGTTAAGAAAATGTAAAATACTATTTTCTCAATTGAAATAAATGCGCGGTTTCAATGAAAGCCAACGAGTGGTTTCAATGCAATCAAAGAAGACTCTTCTAGTTAATGATAGCGCACTTGGTTTCCATAGTACCGAAAGGAGGATAGGTGAACAGTTTGAGTAAGAATTAATTAGAGGACATGTATACGGGGACGAAGAATTTGAACGTACACGAAATTAAGGCAACAGAAGCCAGCCTCTCATTCCTTTGAGTGGGGAAATTTGAAGCTGCAGCTCAGCCCGGGTTTTTGACGGTTCGGAGAGAATCGTCGAGGTGTACAACAAGCTTTCCGCATTGATTCGGAGCATTTAGAGAAACCAAACATTCCCAATAAAGGAGCCATTGTACTGCTGCATCCGAACCTGCTAACGATGGGTGGAGCGCGTGTACTCCTGCAATAACAATGGAACAGCGGTAATCGCCATTCGACGCGGAAAGACGCGAATTACACGCTCCACGCGCACGCTTTTCTTACAGCACGAGTACTTTCCAACCTCGTTAGGCTTGTATGGACATCATAAAGCTAGCGAATGTAATCACTCCTTCAATGCAACCGTATTGAGCCCTGTTAGAACTTTGGTGGTGACTGCTATAAGAATCTAAGGCTTATTTTTTCTGAGAAAATTCCGCTGAGGTGTACAATAGTACCCGAAGAGGAAATATTAGCATTTCCAATAAGGATTTGAATTTCACACCAAAATTCTGAAAGGAAATAATCTGTTGCTGGGTTCAAAATTTTGGCAATGATTCCGCTTTTATGGTAACGATAAACTTATCACGCTCCAGGAGATGCCCATAGAAAAGTGAAGGAAAAAACTACGGATGTTATTCTTTGACGGAAGAGATGCTCGTGTACAAAACGATGGGCGAATACAAAATTTAATTTTCAATTTGGTTCAAATATTCCCTTATAAGTATATTTAAAACTTTATCTTCTACTTCAGGTACAAATATTAGTAAGAAATCCATAAAGTTAAGAATAAAATAATAAATTTGTTTAACTTTGCCACTATATACTTGTCTCGACGCACATGATCCTAAAATTGCTCCACATAACTGCAGTATATACATATGTAGCTTAAATTTATTCCATATAATCCACAATAACAATGAACAACCCAACCAACCCAAAACCATCAAATGAATAATACACGACCATTGCCTAAAACATCCGGCTAGCCGGGTTTCGAACCCGGAGTCGTGGGGCTGGAACAATAAACTGCGAGCATGCTTACCACTCGGCCACTACGGCCGGTTATTTAATGAAATAAATTAGTACTCATTTCTTGATGGCGTGAAGCATTGAAACTATAGACGAAGAGTAATGATATATCGGGGTATATATAATTATATCAATATCATAAGAACAGGAAAAACTGAAGAAATACCTTATGAGAGCCTATTTAGATAACACACTCGTTGTTTGGAGGTAGAGAAACAATTTATTTTCAACTTTTGCCGTAGCGATATTGAGCATTTGAAAAGTTTCACTTAAGACATGGACTCAGAGAATTTTTATTTCATCCTTTTGACTATGTAAACATAACGTGCTTTTTTTATAAATTGTATTTACGTATGAATGAGAGCATTTTGATGCATGCCTTTGACCATTTTAATTCATTAGTGATTTGTATCCCTATGCCAAGCCATGACTAGCAACGAGCATACGAAAAATCTAACCCCTGCAATGCGTGACAAAATGGGTAAAAAACCTATTTAAAGAGGAGTGGGGAAAGGTCTGTAGTTCTGACAGTTTTTCTATGAACGAAATTCTTGTTATTTATACACAACAAATTGGATGAACATGGAAGATTTAATTTCGAATTGCTGTTCCTCCAAACAAATTTCGCTCTATTGGACAGGAAACAGAATCAAGATCCATTCATTTCGTGACTATCCATGCTGAAAAATTTGACAGCAAGATATTGAAGTGATCACACAAGTTAGATGGGGGCATAAAAATTATTGGAAAATCGATAGTTCCTTTTTTAAATATATATTCATCTAAAAATGTATTTGTAGGATACAATTACAAAAGAAACATTAAAAAATATTCAAAACACGTCAAACTTTCATCATGGCGTATGAAATCAGGATTGTAAACAAATTTGTATTGGACGTATATAATGGTCGTTGCCATAGATTTATTCTTCGAAAGAAGCAGAAAAACCGCAATGAATTGCCGTTAAAATTAAAATTTTGCAAATTTCGTGCCGGAATGTTAAAATCAGTCGCAAGAAAAGAGAACTTTGATTTTTTTTAGATATAATATAGCCCAAATCTCACTGCTGTACGCGTACTTTTTCATATTTTAATGAACGAAAGAATTTTGCTCTACATGGCCATTTTTCGTTTCTCCTGTTTAATCCCATTGAAAAATATAATCCTTTCTAGACTCAAACCTAGGACAAAATCTGGGGAGTTTCGATTTTCCCGGCTCGACTGTGAATTATAAATCTCCCTGAAAATTTCAGACTTCTGGCTCGATTAGAAATAGCCAAGGAGTTTGTATCAATGAGTCAGGAGTGTAGCTTTATATATAGTAATAAAATAATAATTCATACGTGTATTCTTACTTTGCAACTCATTCATCATAAACCATTTTTAATGAATCTTGGAAAAAATCAAACTAATACAAAAATTAAACATCATTGATAATACTCAACACGCATTGTTTGTGACAGCTTTGAAAAAGAGTTGCGTGTGGGTGAGATAGGCGTGGAAATTAAGGTAAAAAAGTAATTAAAGTAATGATATACACGATAATTTACATAATATTGCAAAATACGATCAATCCGGTATCGTTGTGACAAAAACCCCTTAAGTTTCTTTGGAGGCTAGTGCAGTTAGAGAAGAATCCATGGCTTATAACGCACGAAGAAGTACTATCTACTCAGCTATCTGAGAGGCCGATGCGTCAACTGAAGGTTTCCTACGGGAATGCCAGAGTAAACTTAACAGTAGCGTTATTACAAGTGAGTAGAACAACCCTGGGACGTCATGAACTTCCGTTTAGACCACCAAAACTCTTTTCACTGGAAGTTGCTTTCAGTACTATTTCTCCAAATATACAGAGATCCTCTCGTGGCTCAAGTAACTATTTGTTTTTTGGAATAAAATCTGTTCAAATTACGAATATCTCGGATGGGATTGGGCCATGAGTCTTGATTTAATCATGAACGTCGTAATTTCGTCACTCCGTGTCCCTTTGATGCATACCAGGACACAAGGAATGCCCCATTTATGCCAAGATTTAATTAAATTAACTTTTGGCTTTACTATGCATTTGAGTATAATTGAATGTAAGAAAATGCCTATAATTAAGGAGTTTCTTTTCTCTCGAGTGTCACACTTAGTTGCACATACAAAATTTACTTTCAATTACAATTATAGAAGATTTTCTTAATATTTCCTGGTAAGCGTAATTCTCTTCTATAGCTTTTAATAGCTAAATATAAAAGGTGTGAGATTCATCATATTCAAATCATGAATACTTCTCGAGCATTTCTTATTATCGATATTTTCTTCTTAATATAATTGAAGAGGCTTCCCTTTCTGTCATTCTATTACTCAAGATCTTAGCAATTATCCTTAGGGAATAAGTGGAGCCTTTGATCATCCTTTTGTTATCTTGCTCCCACATTTGAAAAACGTACAGCATCCTCTACCTCTTGCAAAATTAAATCGGAGACCTCAATTTCGGGATTCTTTGTAAAAACAACAAAAATGCTACGGGGAAGTGACGAATTTATCTATTTTTATTTCATTTATTATTGATTTAATTACAATAAATACATAATTTTGACCAGGATATAACCAGCCTTGCATCACCATCCTAAGATTACAAATCTACATTGATTCTTAGTGTATATCCGTAAATTAGCTCTTTTTGGTTACATTAAACCCTTATGTCATTTCTAGTCATCAATCCAACGTTGCGTGAATGGACACCCATTATGGCAATAGCCAGAAATAAGTTTAGCTTTGCCTCAATTCTGTAACAAAGAACACCATTGAACAAGAACAAAGAAGTTCATTGGTGAAGAGTTCCTTAGTCTGGGATTCAGTTACGGAAAGAAGAAGCTATAATTTTAATTTATCACAACCGAATATATATAACCGAAATTATTCTATACTAGCACCTAATTACGACCACTGAAAGGAAAATCCAAAAATAAAAGATACTAACTCGTTTATCAAATACTACCATGGGGTGGAATTTCAAATCATGTGATATATACCACTTAAAATTGTACCACGAAGAGATAACCTACGAGGTCAAGGTTATTCTAGCAAATACATTCCAGACTTTCGATTTTTCCACATCTTGTGTCATAAATGCCATGCGTCTATACACGATTTCTCGTAAAGCAACATTAAAAAGAACTGTTCTGACGGTACCTTTTTCCTTTTGTGAAATTCAATATTTTAATAAAAATAAAGAACTTAATATTGGCGCGCGCTTTGATTAAGAGGAAAAAATATCTGTGGCTTTTGTGGATTGCATAAAATTTACCCTGAATTGAAACATTTATGGTGAGCACGTCAAATGAATAATATATATTTTCATAAATTAATACAAATATATATAAACATTTACACTCACACATAAAAAAGAAAAAAAGAGGAAAAAGAGTTGAGAACTCTCTTTTGGGGATCCCCTTTACCAGAAATGTTGTAAGTAGAATACGAGGTTAACAGTATGTAGCTAGTTTGAGCATTAAATAATTACAATCTTCTAGAGAAATAAGATAGTATGTAAATTGTGAATAACGATCTCCAACAAAGATGATAACAGTGGAAATTGCAAACAAGAATATTTATCCCTAAATTAACATATTTTTATAAATATCATGTTGCAAATAATTTGCTGAACTCTATTTATGACGAATTAGGATTATCGTAAACGAAAATTTTATTCTCCACTTTCTCAGTGGAGATAGTTTTGAGCTAAAACAACTTTTAGGTTTATTGCTTCTAATACCTTCAAATTCAGTTGATGCAATCTGATATAATCGTAGCTTAGCTTCTGAATCTCGGAATAATAAGCGAAAATCCCAACCTACCGAAAGCTGAAACCGAGCAATTTTTCCCTTCGCAATTTCAATTTGTGCGTCAAATTATTTTCAGGCTTATAGATATTCAAAATAATCAGTGAAATTCAAATTCCAATTGATTATTTAGTCATTCGTATCACGTATCCGTATCATCAAATATACCAATGATTGCAAATAATCAATTAAATTACGTAAATTTATGACATAATTAATTCATTGACATCCTAAAGCAAGTAATAACTGGATTATTTTGTGTTCACTGCAACATATTTCCACAGAGGTTGTTGACATATTTTTCAGTCTTCTCATACGTGCATTGCGAGCCGTAATACTTACGGCAAAGTAGAAGGATTATGAGTATCTCTCTCGAGATTTTAAACGGTTAGTTCGGTTTGCCAATGCGATACACCTTAACTTCGAGCTCTTAATGTTTACTTCTCAGCTTATATTGGCTTAATTCCCTGTAACAGCAATTTTTAGTCGTGGGGCGAATTAACGTAATGGTGGTTAGACTTGATCGATATCCTTTAGCTAAGAGATACATAATCCTCTTGGACTAACAAGAATTTTCAGGGGCTATGAGGTGTTATGTAAAAAATGATTTTTCATAACCTTGCTGCATTACATAATAATAGTAATAATAATAATATTAATCGTAAACTCAAACCTTTCAGGCTTGCCTGAGTGGAAGTTTATTTCCATGATGAAATTAAATTATTTTTACGAGTAAAAAAAAAACAAAGAAACTGATACACATGAACATGTTAATAACATGTGGATATGTATCAGTTTCTTTTATGTTTTCTTGTAAGAATAAATTAATTTATCATAATATTAATCGTGTATATTTGGGCGATATTTATACTTAAAGTCTCTTTTTCTATCCAACCCATCGTCTTTTATTGCAGAATAATAATAATGGATTAAAGAGAATAGTATGAGAAAAAAATTACAAGAATTGTGGATGCAATAAACCAAAGTGATTCTTAGGAAAAACATTATCCACTGCAGAAAAACATCTACGAAGAAGAGGGGTATGAAAATACCTATGAAAACCTGCCGAGAGTAATAACTAAAAGATGACAAAAAATAATAAGACAAAATGTAGAATACATACATATCGAACATACAAGTAAACTATTGCTTGGTTTCATAAACATATCGAATTATTAATAACTGTCGAATCACTAAGGATTATGATTTACTATAGTATCATCTATAAAAATTCAAATTTATCAATAAAATACATATGATGTCATGCTCTGATTACACAAACCTGCGAATTTAAACTTTCCGATCATTGCATAATGTTTAAATAGTGATCTATTATATATCTGGTATGCTGATTATGAAACTGCAATCAGATTTTCTCTATCAGATCAGGTTTTTTTTACAAAATCAAAATGAAAATATGAGGCACGCGCACATGTAAGATTATTACTATCACATATAAGGAATACTTCTTTCTCATTATTTTCACTCATCTGAACAATCCTATATTACACTGCTATACTTATGAACATAATATCGTATAATATATATTTTTACGTATCGAGAACCCCCCCCCCCCCCCTCATCCCGGTCGTATCAAACATCTCTTCCGATGTTTGTACTCAGGGGGTGACAACGCTCATAAAAGAAATTAATAAGCTCTTTTTTGCTAAAGAGAACCAAAATTATGGATGGCACGCTTATAAAAGAGGTGAGCAAGGTGATCCCGCACGGAAAATCTTCCGGGAACATATATCCTCACCTGTAACTCGTGTCAGGCATGATGTTCCTTCAATAACCTATTTGAATACACGGCTAATGGGACGACTTCCGAGAACACAACGCAGTCAATACTATCACACTCTTCAAATTCAAATATTTAATTCTCAACAAAATAACACTGAGCAAAGAGAATTGAATCAAATAAGTAACACAAAAAATACATACATACGCTAATCCTGATCGATTATTCGAGCTTCTGTATATTAAAATGAAAAAGTATATACATAAAAAACAAAATGTATATCTTTGTGAGACAGCACTATGTACTAAGGAAAATTCGTTACAATATGTAATGTATTATGTTAACAGATTTTAAGAAAAACAGAGTCAAATGGACCAAAATGTATCAAACATTAAGCCTCATAACATATTGAGAATGGTGAGTCTACGGTTTAAATTTTATAATATTTTAACTTTGTTTAAGAGACTTATTTGCCTTGCTTTTCGCGTGTTAGTTGTAGTTGGATCTTCTCTCTTTTTGAGAGAACATTTGATGTGATATGGGAAAATTAACGTCAGATACTGATTCAGGACACAAAAGTCACCCTAAAAAGCAATGCAGGATGGCGGCAATGAAACCATCGCAGGAGAGTGTTTAGAAGACAACATTGATGGAATTAGGTTCATAATTTTCATGCGTGAAATACATGCAAAAACCCCAACTTTTATTCTACCTTGAAAGAAATACTGAATACACTTGAAAATATACGAAATGTAAGAAAATGAGAATAAATTTCGTCATTCTGCATTTTGCATCAGGTAAGTTTGGGAACCCGATAAATAAGAGTGGTTCAGGTAAACTCGACCCTAAAATTAAATGAAGTCTTCTATCTAGAGTAATTTTTTTATTACAGCAGGTTTTTCGGTCAAGCTTAGTTAGAATTTTATTAATAATCTACTATGCAAACATTTAAGTTAGAATTTCAGCTATATAAAATTGTTTTTATGATTACCAGCTCTTTCTGACATACGCACAGTTACGCACGTCTGATTAGCACTAAAACCATTTGCTAGCTTGCCATTCGCTTCTATTTACGCATCAATCGACTAATATTTAAAATATGAGTAGCGTTTCCCAAAAATATATGCATTAAATTCATCAACTGTTTCAGGGATTTGTGAATAATTTTTCGTTAATTTCGGATTATTCCATTGTTTATCTCAATCAATGAAGCAATTTGTATTTTTTATTTATTTAATTATTTTGCAACTCAAAACAGCCTCAAACGGAGGGTAAATTATATATCTTATGAATACAAAAATTTTAAATGGATTTGATGTATACATTTTGTTAAATTAATGCGCGATTTTTTTCTCAATTTACATTTTTGATGGTACGTTGCATTCGCTTGCTTATATCACGCTGCACAATTATAATACATACATTGGATACCATTATTTATTATAACTTCTTGAAAGAAAACAAGATTCAACGCTTTAACCCTTTTCTAACGTGTAATGAAAAAAATACAGTGAAATTAGAATAGCAACAATTTTTCCGTTACAACGTGTTTTATCATCCCTCTTTCATCTTGAAGAGCAACAAAGTGGAGGTTGAAAGAGCGAATTTTGTTACAAAATAATCTAAGAGTGCTTTATTATGGTATGTGTGTGTAAATACTACTACGTTCAAAAAGTCCCGAACTTATTTTTTCCCGCGAAAACGCCGAACAGGCGAAATTGAAAATTATGGTGGTAGATAGCGCTACATATTGTGGATACACCGACCTACCACCTATCTACCTACCTCTCGTCTATCTATATACCTATCTTCCACCAGAATGTTACATTTCTCCTGCTCGACGTTTTCGCGGGAAAAAAATAAGTTAGGAAACTTTTTGAAGGTAGTATTTTATGTTTGTTTATATCTTGTGTACACTTTTTTTGAAATTTTCCTTTATTTTTGCAAATAATATAGTCCCTCAGGCATAGTTTTTCTCCTCCTCCCTCGCCCTCGAAATCAACCCTTCTGAACAACGGTCCACTTCTTTACCTCTTTGAAGAAAACATCTCCCGCTGCTCCCTTTTCATCTTCCCTCTGTGATTCTCTCTCCATTTCATCTGGACCACACTCAAGGCTTCCTCCAGTGGCTGCTTTAGCATCTTCATTATCTTTTTCAGAGACTCTTACGCCCAATTCCTTTATCTGCAGGAATTCTCCAAGACGCTATTCATCATAGCGCCGTTATTTTTATTTTCAATTCCTTCGCGAATCCCCATGCGATGTATGTGAAAGAAGATGGGTGCTCTTTGTTAAGGCCTTCGCTCCAGATTTTAAGCATTAATCGAAAAATGTAGATCAAAGATGGAAAACGAAGGGATTCTTTTTTAGGGAATGCGAAGAAAAGGCAAATACTATGGGGCAGGTCAGACTATTATTCTACGCTCACAACACAAGGTATTAAGCGAAGAAAATATTTTAAGACAGCACGATTTACAGAAAAATAGGCCATTCCCCGTCTCGTGAACAATAAGTCCCAACAATATAGTTTGTTGATTATAATTTCTAAAACTCCTTAAAATTCACAAAATCACTTAAATACATTCGTCTTTATATTTGTTTGCTTGCTGGGCGATTTGAAACCCATTCTGTCAACTTTAGGATAAAATAGCTTTGGAAATAGAATGAGGCTTACAAAATGGTGAGTGAGGTAGTTTACCCTCGCTTATCCCCTTGGGACAGAATGCTATTTGTGGGAAACGTATGTGCAGTGAATAGATAACATATTTCATTGCATTCACCAAGGGCAGATAACGATGAAATCCATTATCAACATCAGCCATACCTCAGTGGCATTCATCTTAGTACAATCATGAGCAAGAGCGTTAACAAAATTATATAAACGATGAATTTTTCTCTATAGAAAAATGAAGAGTATTCGATTTATCAGAATGTTTGCATTCAAAATATTAATGAAACGCTTAATATTTCATAATAATAACATAAAAGCGACGGAGGTGGCCGAGATGTTGCGTAAATTCATCATAAAATAACATGTCTGCATTATGTTATGCTAAATATTTCATAATAAAATATAGATAGAATCTCTACTCCTGATTATTCGCTACACTGAAATGAAAGAAGTTACTGATTCAGCGCATTTTGTACGTAGATCATTTAAAAAAATCGACAGGATTTAAAATCTGAGGCTACATTCATTTACTCTAAGAGTAAATGAATGTACTTAGGTAATACATAGCTTCAATAGCTTCTACTCTTTCTCTCACATCCGCATCATTTCAGGCACTGTTTATCCTCAACTAATGAATATAAATGATACCCATCATCTAAAGAAGGAATATTTGTGTTTTCTGATACTCATTACAAACCCATCGGCTGCTGGACCATTATCAGTTTATTAATACAGTTAAGTAATTACAATTTTGCTAATTCTTTCAGTGTTTTTAGCGAGATTTATTCATCCCTTCTTGTTGGTTGTTTTACTACAACGTTGGTTTTTATCTGTATCAACCTTCAACTGTATTGATTTTTCCTACAAAATACCTTTCCTTCTGTTTATTTTTTTTCCTTTTCATAAGTTATATGAAATAAACACATTTAAAAAATATACACATGAGATTTGGTAGAAGGCCAACTAGAACCCAACCTCAAAAATTCAAATAATATTTTTAAAACGTGAAAATGGTTTTTAGGTAATGGTAATTGGTATTCTCATAAAGAATTATGCTTACGCCTATCTTTTTGTGAGTTAAGAAAATGGAATAGATACGTTAAAGAGTCTTTATTTAGGCGAAGAAAGAATGTTTCTGCAACTACATGTATCAGATTGATTCTTTTGCATAAAATCTGCATGTATTTTTATACATGGAAGGAGTAAAAATAAAAATGATGAACAATGGAAGTGTGGAGAAAGATGGAATTGTTATGACGGGATGCGAAAACTAGAACATGCTTAGAAGACTAAGAAGAGCATTAATTATTTTGGAATATGTCACAGTTCTAATACCTTTAGTTATAGCAGCTGAAAAAGTATAAAATTTGTAATATCAGCTTTTAAAAATATTTCATAAAGTCGATAATGTAACAATTTTCACAAACGCCCTCTACTTAAACATTTGCTAGGAACTGAAAATACAAGATACATTTTTTCTCACGGACAAATGGTGCAGACGGAGAATGAGTTACATCCCGTTGGATTCTGCTTTGACAAATATTACGGCATTAGTCACCTCGCTGCAGCAAATGCACCAGAAATTCGACCTGCATCTTGAGGACAAGAATAAATCGTACGGCATTCCTCCATATTGTGCATGCGAGTGTTCGGCCCGATATCGTACTTTGCGCCGCCTTGTCCTTCACCTGTTTGTTTTAGGACGCGCAAATAAAGCACCACGTCCTTCCAAACGGACGGTAAACCTTGCGGTCTCAGAAGGCATCTCGCAGGAGCGGCTCCCCCTCCAAACGTAACATGTTCGTCTATCTTGATGGGTAAAGGAGGGTTCCAAGTAGTAATCCACGTCCCAGAGGATGCAATTAAGTGAATCTCAAGAGAGATCAACTCATTGCATTTATGAACATGTCCAGAGTGTTATAGATATAAATTTAGCTCAAGCAGGCCTCCCTAGATGGAATCCCTTAATTTTCAGGATAAAATGGAGCCTCAAGGTCGACTTTTGTCGTCCCAAGAGGAGGAAATTTGACCAAGGAGATGTTGTCATATTAAAACTGATTCGACAGCTGAGGTTAATTCGCACATGTGTGTCCCTACCAGGAGTCGAACATGGTATCTCTTTCGGAGAAAGAAAGCGCCTTGTTCTACTTTGGTGCCGTGAATCTTCTTGTCTATCCAAGATACCCCTGATATTTTCATGTAATGCAATAGCAATATTTCTAATTATTAATATGCTTCGTAATTTATTTCTAACCTGGACACTTGAATCTTATATTAAGAAATATTTTCGATCGTATAAGTACCGGCCACAGATTCCTCTAAGCCGTAAAACAGATTCCTCTAGACCAGAGGTGGGCAACACTTGGCACGAGTGCCAAGCGTGACCCACGGATGACTTGTTTCTGGCACACGAAACCTTGCCTTGCCCTTTTCAAATCCCTTTGTCCATGCCAAATATATTTTCAATTTTTAGGGGACACTTTTTTTTGTAATTTTCGTAAAAACCGTTCATTTTTTAATTTATTCTGTTTTATGTGATTAACACAATCACTTGCAAATCAAACATCGAGTGATAAAATGAAATGTTAAAAAAAACTTGTAGATTTTGTATGCAGTCACAAAGAGATTTGCCCTGCTATTAAAAAAATGACGGACTCCGAGAGGAGTTGATGGGAGTAATCGATCACCACCTACTGATGATTTTACAGCACAAGTATTGCATTAAGTAAAATATGAAGCATTTAGCAAATATATAATATATAAAAATCGCTTTGTGTACATCGGAAGTTTTTCACGGATTAAATTAAAGCCGAAATTTAAGTATTCAGAGATAGTATAAATTACGGCACTGAAATTATAGTTATTTTAGGTCAATTATATTTCGCATTCATCTCATTGGCAAGTTTATAGATCCCCTACTGCTCGAACCCGAAATCTATGTAATATTGTATGATTAGCCGTATTTTCACTATCCGATAATCGCCTAAGTAAACAGAGAATTCCACGGATCGACACCTCAACAAAATATTTTTATTTTACGGGCGATTTCGCGAAACACTACACCCCCTTGATCCTTTGGATTCATAAAGCTTTCTCTAGAAGTCGACACTCTCTGTATAGGAGGTGAAATGGGGCCAAAAGAGAAATAAAGTTTCCTTGGAAATTTGCCTTCCATTTTGCCGCTCGGGTGCTCGGGTGAGATGTATGGGCGGAGATTAATCAAGTACGTTTTGGAAATTGGTTTCTCTAATTGGTTCGGTAAGCGGAGTAAAATACGCTCACCTCGTTTATAAATAAACAATGCTTATGAATGGTTAAATAGTTAACGCGAGCATATTAATGCCCGACAATTAAGAAACTCGTACGCCGCGCCAATAAAGCTGAATAGTTGAATGAGTGGGGGACCTAATTAAAACCCGAGGCTTGAGTTACAACACAGTATCAGTGAGATATTTCCTCTCAATCCTGAATTATCGCAATTTTTTACTGTAAAGTGACGCCTTCAACCAACTTATTTCCATCCATTGTACTGAAGGCTCCAATCATCATCACTGAATTGTTAACTGTTGCCGACACTTGAAGTCCTTCTCACCAGTTTTGATAACGGGAGCACAGTAAATGTGTTCGGAAAGGTAAGCATACTTTTACAATGAACAGGTCTATGAAGTAAAAAAAATTTAAAATCTCCCTCAACATATCGATAATTTATAAAGCTCATTTATTAAATTCTTTAAACAAAAGTACTTAGGTGGAAACGTATATTTGTTGGCCTTAATTAACGTTTGGCATCATGTCAGATCTGAAAAAAAATGATTTCCTCAACATGCTAAACAGATCAATTTTCAAGAATCTAATGAGTAAAAGATTCCTTTTAACATGGCACGTGACTTATATATCGATAGTAATGGTGCTAGGGCGTGGAGTGTGTTTGTATATTGAGATAATGCACTTAACATAATTCCAACTGGGTATTTCACTATAACTCTCGGGCATTTTAAGTCCTTGACTTATCCTATATATTCTTATTTTTTTATAAATGCATGCAGAGGCTAAAAAGTCATTCATTTCAGTCATTAATGCTATATTGTCATGTGAGAAAGATCAGCTAGCACTGATGTAAGTGAAACAAAACTTCTACCCTATTACCGTGCTGCTCAATGGAAAAACTTTTCATAAACGAGTATGGATGGAAATTCTTTGTAATGATGTCATTGTGAATGGAGGATAGAGACCTTACGTAGGATAGTTAGCTTGTATCAAGACTCCCAGCTCCACTTCAACTTAAAATCATATCCAAGGATATTACTTCAGAAGGTATAATGGTATACACAATACTAAAAATGTTCACAAAAACAATAAATATGTCTCCAATTTGTTACAACAATGTCTCCGGTTGCTCTAAAGAAACTGAATTTTGTTTAAGCCAAAATTGATCCAAATTTCATTTCAGACGCCAAAAATGAATGTTCTCTTTCAATATTTCAAAAAGTGTGAACGCGTTTCGCTCCTCTCAGAGTGGGGTAAACGTTAAGCACGCTTCCATATGAACTGGATTGGAAAGAACGTGATTAAATTAACCGTACATCTTTTCACATTTCAACGCCACTAGACTGACATCTAATAAGAAACGGGTTTTCGATTCATAGCTAACTGAACAGATTCGCTTCAATGCTTTGGGATAGCGGTATACAAATTGGCTTAGCGTAGACTTACTAAACCGAAAATTCATCTTAAAAAGGGAATTTTAATTTGGCGCCTTTCCGTAATGAGATCACACGCACTTCCAATCCGCTGACTGACGCAAAAGAACCGAAAATTGATTCAAACTTTATTTGAGAGAAGAATTGGTGGATTAGGTTGGAATAATAAACATTCCGCTCGCGCAACGTTCGAGTAATATCTGAATTGCAGGAAAGCCTTTCAATTGGGATTCGGTATTTACTCCGAAAATAACCTTTCCTCAGACACAAACAGATTGCGAATAATATTTGTTGGGGAGCGTTTGCGTTTTGGGCTGCATGTTTATCTAAATATGGATTACATAAAACATTTGTCATCGACCACAGTGACTAAATGTGTTCTATCATTTCACGGTACAGCATCTAAAGTTAGATGCAGCTAAAATAATCATATATTAAAGGATTACGTCCAGTCAAAAGAATTCATTATTGCGGGTAAATTACCATAGATATCAATTTGTTTTTATACCAGACTAAATTTGAGAATCAAATAGAGAAAGATATACTATCAGAATTTTTACTATAAAAACCTTTACCCTTAAAGTCATTGATAGTGAAAAATCCAGAAATTGGTGAATAGAAGTATTGTATAGTATCGAAAATAGGAGATAGTATAGTTACACGTCCGATAAATTAATATTCAATCTTTCCGTAAATAAATACATTTTTAGGAATTATTTGATTATAAAACACCGAAATCATAAAATTCATAATCTTTCGTTACACCTCGCTTATACGTAAGATTCATGTATTTGAATTCTTGTCACAATAATTTTTAATTCATATCTGAATAGTAGAAGAGATTAAATTAAAGCTGAAAATAAAGAAGCAATGGAGTAATTTAGTGCAGTAGTTTCGTAAAGCACTCTAATAAATTAGCAAATATTTGGATACGTTTATCCCATAATCCAAGAGGTAAATGATGACACACTTTATTATATTACTCGAAAATCAAATAAATAAAATAATGATTTCAGCCGTCGTAATGCAGCAAATTCGTAAATTTTAAAAATTCACGCTGACTTCCCAATTGATTGTAATAAATTTCTTCATATTGAGATTCCAATCGTTTCTGTATGCAGTAGATTAACATCCAACTTTTTGATGATTGAAATACATTGTCAAAACATGCATACTACAGGCGAAAAGCACTGATTTTATGACACATTAATATGAGTTTCAGGGGTGATTCATTCACCTTAATCACAGAATCTTAAATAACTTGTTTCGTCTGATTCAATTCTCTTTTTGTCTATCAATATTTAGTACCCGCAATCAATTCGGAATGTTTCCAGCACATAAAATTTGCGGAATCTGTACTCATAACCATTATATTTATCTTTCAAATATATACGTAAAGAATAGAATACTTGTTAAGTGATATTGGTGCTTGAATAAATATTTGTTGGTGGATCAAATAAAGAATCTATTGGAAATATTTCTTTTATTTTCTCGTATATCTCAGCATAATTTATTCAAGAGATTCAAGAGTCTTATTTACATTTTCCTAAAGGGAAAACATAACAAAGAGTTTTTTAAGGACAATAATTATCATATATGTCTTTCACACCTTTGGAGGTGCAGCTTACACTTCGTGCATATATATACATCGCTATTCAACTAGTCTCCACCGAAAATTTAAAATCATATTATGAGATTTACTTAAAATAAATGTAGCCAATTTTAGTAACTGATTTTGCCATACCAAGATAAAAAATAAGATATCTTTTTGAATTATACTCTTAGGTTTTCAAGATGTAATTTTAGGAAGACAATTTATTGGACTCCTTTCTATTAACAAAATATATTTTAAATGGTTTTAGTTATCATATAAGTGTTTATTTGCAATAAATTAATTGCCTGATGAATGGTAATTATGATCCTCAAGACAATCATGATATCGAAAAAACCATTTTCTGATGTAAATGGAGCAAACTGTTTCGATGTGACGACTTCGAACGATTTACATTTTTAAATATACTCTACAGTTTCAGCTACATCCAGTACCATTTTCAAACTTATCATTACTTTAAGTCGAATGATGAACAGTACAAAACATTCTGTCAATCGTTCAGCTCGGAATTATTGATAACTTTTCGATATTTTCAATATACCGACCTACGTAATAAAATTTAGTTTCAAATAAAACTCTTATCTCTAATGATTTTACTTTCTCCTCTCTCTATAAATACTGCTGAGGTTGAGTCCTAATCACTTTCACCGAAGTTTTGTTTGTGGAGGAGTATTTACATGTGAACGCAAAATTAATTCACTATCTTTGCCTTTGGAAATCCCTCCGTCATTACAGGGATTGGACGGGGTACAATGCATACCTTTTTCGAACCCCGTGCCGCCTCTTCGTTCGTCATTTGCCTAATCGACTCTTTCATTCCGTCGGAAAGTGGCCTCGCTTTTGTGTCTTCCTCATCAAAGGGCCCCCGATAACACCACCGCTTGATTTCAATCAATAAATTGGTAACGAGAGGGAAAGGGATTCGCCCTTCCTTTATTTTCCCCGAGGGTCGTGCTCCCTCTTTCACCTCCACGTTTCGCGATAAAAACAAACTAAATCAAACATTGGCGCTTTGGCTGTCGCAGATATCTTCGGAATGTTTTATGTGATGTTTTCAGGCGTGTCGGAGGGGAAGGAAAGCCAGTCGCCCCTCTGCATGGCGATTGGTCGCGTAACCTTCTAAATCGCCGATAGGCAAGAGGTGGCGAATCGATGGGAAACTGGTACTTTTACGGAACTATCCTTGCTAAACATTCCTCAGATATTTCTCTGAACTCTAAATTTACGTTGATAATTAAATCCCAAGCGTGTCTAAATCAAGAGGAAGACAGAAAAGATTGGAGATACTAACATGCTTGAGTTAAGAAAGGAAAGTTGAGACATGGCAGTTAATGAATTAGAGGTTTAAAATCTCCAATAGCCGTTTTTGTCGGCGTTCCCCGGTATTCTGAGAAAACAGTTCTGTCTTGTTTTCTCGGAATACCGGGGAATGAGAAGAGGAACGCCGACAAAACGGCTACAGGAGATTTTAAACCTTTAACAAAAATGCTTGTAAAATCGGTTGCCCATTAAACGTGTAAAGAAAAAATAAATTATTGAATCACATGGACCTTCACTTGGTGGAACATCATCTTAAACACACAAAATAAAATAACTTTACTTTATTCCACAAATAAAAATTAAAAAAGGACGATACACACGACGGTGTTTAACATTATTATATCGTAACACCAGAAAATGACGTCATAACGTCGAAGTCGACCGTATTCCGTGCCCTTTTCAAATGGCATTTGAGGTATTAATTTAAGTTTATTTATCTTACGTGTTTTAAAACTAAATTATATTATTACTTCGTATGATGACAGTACACATCATCATTTATCGATATTACCCACAGATCACAACCACGTAGATTTGAATTGCATCGATTGATAGTGAAAAAATATTGAAAAATTGTGATGGAAGGTACGATACTTCTGCTGTACAGTAAATTTTTATTGTGAATGATGGAGGCTCATCAGGGCTCAAATATAGAACCATATTTATAATAAATTACTACATTTTTCTGACTTCCAAACCTTTTTCCTCCTTATGTATAATTATAAATACATTTATACTTTGAGGTAAAATACACTTAGTTTGCTATACTCATTACGTATTAAACTAGATGAAGAAGAAAATGCCAAATAAAGAAAATAGTTAAGCTAGCAATATGTTTAGAGTTTTTAGTGAACAATAAAATATTCCACTTAATTGATTATACATAAGATGTAAAATAACCTGTATACTCTTTTGGAATCTGCATAGCTCACCTTCAACACAATACACAAGTTTGAAATCCTTTCCCTTTTGACTACCATATGGATCCAGGTATACGTAATCCTCGTTTTCCATCAACCTACCCAGAAATCCGCTTCTGCTTTTCGGTCTTGTCCTCTCCAAAGGGCACAATATTACCCAATATTTTCCTCATTTTAGATATAATCTTTGAGTGACCTCGAAAAGTTCAAATATTTCTTCAGGTAAGCTCTCCCAGTTTTCAATCGATAGATTTAGAAAGGAGGATGCTGTTATATTAAAGATTTGCTTAATTTATTTTGATTTACTCAAAACCTGGAGTCGATTTGACTCACGTCAGGTTATAGCTTGACCCTCGTCATATCTTAACGAATAATACTTCAAGATTTGCTTTTTTTTGGGAAAGTGACAAGTTACAAATAATCATTTCATAAAAATAAGTCTAAGCTCACATCTGAAAATATACAATACATAAAATAATTATCTGAGTTTAATAAAATTAGATGTTGAATAAAATAAAACGATTTATCTAGAGAAACTGGCAAAATTATATACAATATTCGCTTTGAACAATACCACATAAAAAGGAAAATCAGAATATTTTCATAAGTTTCTCCAAATAAGTGATTTTATTTTTTATCTCGGTATGACTCAACGAGAGCTCTGGGCAAATTTGCCAACTGATGGTGCAATGTGAGTTATCCAAAATTCCATAACTTGGCCATTATAAAAAATGTGACTGACACCGATAAAGAAATAGTATTAATTTACCCCTAAAATGAATATCTTAAAACTAACTAACTCTATGCATTCCCTAATTCTTTTAGCATCCCCGATACCTTTTCAACCCTACCATATTTAAGCATGGTTGAAGCTAACGCCCCCTATCTGCATTTTTATGCAATATTCTTACGTTGCAGGATAACATAACACATCCAATTTTCAGAAGTAACGGCTAGGTAAAAATGCAAAGGTCCGTAATGACGTAAAATGAGAATTTTTGTGGAAATGGGAATGTTTGGAGGGAAGCCCTTTAGGGTGAGATCCCCTTGGCGTATATCCCATCCAAGGAAATGCATTTACAAAACCAGTTTTTTCTGCGAGGGATGGGAAAAGAGGCTGATTGGTTTCCATGGTGATAAAGGACCCCGTCAGCGTTTCAGGTAAAATGGAAGGTGCTCTTGGAAAATATGACCGGAGAAAGGGAAAAAGGGAAAATCTATGCATCGCTCACAAACTTCTGTCCGAAGAGAGGAATAGGGATCTTTCGGGAATTCCGTCGTCCGGTTAAAATATGGAAATGACCCGCCCTGTTTAATCGAATACATATTGGTTTCGGCGGACGTTTTCTTGATCATGGAAGGATGTGAGAAATTCTGCTTATGAATTCTCAACACGCCATTCCCTTGTCTTTTGCTTTTAATTAGTTGTTATGGTTTCTCTTTTCAGTCATTTACGAAACTATACGGAAATAAATTTTACTTTAATTCAAGTACATTTTACGAACAATGCTTTAATATATTTTAATTTTTTACCCCAAAAATCAATCCTTTCTTTTGTCTCTCTGTTTTAGTCCTGTAAATGCAATTTTTAATATAAATAAATAAAATTAATGATATAATTATAAGACTTATGTACGAGGATAGAGGGAATAAAGCCTATTTGGTCCTAACCTCACCCAATAAAGGGTCAAATAATAATTAAGTATTGATGAATAATTATTTCCTTATTATTATTATATTTTTATAAATATTATGTATCTGCTACTTTTTGTACAACATATGTTTAGGTAGAAATATTAAGTATTTAATTAAGAGAAAGATTAATTACTTACGTAAATCAGGAATTAATTTGAAAAAAAAATATCCATTAATTTGAAAGAATTGTTAAAAGTTCACCATATATTCTTTATTTATTAAAATGCACCATTTAATCATTATCGCATTCTTTCTTATAAAAATTTATAAAGATAAAATATTTCGTGCTTTATATTGTGACAGAACAAAATCGTCCGCAACATCTAAAAACACAGACAAAACAATCAAATCAAATATTGGGTTCCTGAGTTCGTCGACGGATTGCACTGCCGCCCCGCCTTGCAAAGACAGATCAATCGCGAGTTCTCGAAAGAATAAGGACCCCAATTTTTAGCCTCATACACAATTGAATTTATTAATTAATACTATAAAAAAATTAGGATCAACAAACAGAAATAAATTCGGAGCAATGTCATCCGTGATGGAGCCGATCGGATTCGAATACCAATGATAATTCGATGTGAACCGCTCCCCGCGATCTCGGAGCGAAGGCGTCACGGAAATCTCAGCCGGGGACATCTCTTTTGGGACCAACAGCGTGTCTTCTCCGTTAATTTTTTGAAGCCACCTCACTCTCTCGTCGATTCGCTATCCTTCCGCACTATCACGATACACAGCATGCTGGATGCGACGAACGGCCGAAGAATTCTAACTTGCGTAAGCAAGAAAGTCGAACTTGTCCACTTCTCAGCGACGGAGTGCAATAGTAGATGGCCAAGGCACGTCAGCGTGTGAGATCGAGAGAGAGCTTACTCGTCGACCACTTTCTTAAATATCACCGAGGGTCACCATACACAGAGTTCATGCTAATTGCCGGTGGCCTTTCTGCTAGACATCTAGCGCCACCACAACAAAACACTTGAACCAAAAAACAACGAAACACCAATAAGAAAAAACCAACACATATCTTCATCAAAAAAATATATATAACAGAGTTTGGAAAATATCGTTACAATATAAGAACATTCAACTATTTTACCGTAGGATCATTACGGACTATTTCCTCCAAACATCTGATTTTCCTTAATTAATTGTGAATTATGTAATCTACGGGTATAGAGACCAAACAGATACGACTTTTCTGTATCAATTCTGTATAACTGAATATGTAAGGAATAAAAATCAATCCTAATTTGTAATTATATGTATTCATTCATTTTTGGAATGGTATTAATTAATTTGCGGTGCAAAAATGTAAAGTGCTACGTGTCTTTTATACCAACCAAGCGTACGAAGGGATAAATGACTGGGGTGGGAGAATAATCCGAGAGATAAGGTTTTCAAAACAACTTTTTAAATATGCTTTGGAAATACGGTGGAAGTGTACTATCCGAGTCAGTGTAATGAACCTCACCACTCTGCATAAGAATTTGCTCCAGAAAACTTTGCTTTCATAATACGTGACGTTGTGGAAAATATCCAAATTTTTCGCTCTCTCATTTAAGGGGAATATAATTGTCCTTTATGCATAGCCAAATTACCATAATCCCGAACGTATGCATATCGCGCAAGCGAAGGGGAAAGAAATGTTTTGTAATCACAGAGGGGATATTCTGTCCTGATAACCTTTCCTTAAAGAAAAAAATCTGCGAATGAAAATCGGGTTGACATTTTCAAAAACTGTTTTCAATGCATGGGTTAAAGAGTATAAAAGAGAAAGAGAACGTATATCAGAAAAATTCCAAAAAATATCTGTATATCACAACAAATTATAAAACCTTTGTGTGGACATCATTCTAGCATCGATTAATTTTTTCCTTCGAAATGTAATCATAATTGTATTTATTAATTTATTTTAATTTTTTAAAACTGTTTTTCATATGAGGACACATTTTATCATTTACCCTCACTGCAACTTAAAATTTACAAATTTTACCATTTATATATTTTTTGTGACTGTCAAGTACCCTTAGAATCAACGAATTGATACATATAAAATTACAAAAATTCCTACAAGCCATAATAATATTTTAACTGGTTAAAAACATGATTTTGTGTATGTTGAAAATGTTGAGAAGAATGAAAATTAAAACTTTTTTAAAATTAAGACTTTTTTATAAGTCTAGAGATATCATTCAGGTAATTAAATAATCATTAAATCACATAAAATACTTTACCTAACTGTAAAGTTATACTTATATATCGCATCCTTCCAACTACATCACACGATACAAATCTAAGAGAAAACATTTTCAAGCAAATACATTAAAAGATTTTTCTTCCTCCAACCAGCCACGATAAGGATAGATTAGGATATAATGCTGATCACTGTTTCCATCCACTGCCTTTATCTATTAGAAAGCAAGCGTGTGCCTATGAATAGGGGAGATCTACGGTCAATCGTTGGGTAGTTGCATGGTAATAGCTGATTGTCCGTTTACGCGTATTTTTTTGTGTGACGAGATGACCGACATACAATTTCTATCACTCATGTGTTCTGTATCGCAGGCTCCCGGATAGTCATGTGGACAGCACGTTTGCCTTTGGTGAAAGCGGTCCCGGATTCGAATCTCGGTGGGAGCCAATGTGTGAAATGACCAAAGCTGTTGTAGCGTTTTTAACAATACTACTATACTACTGTTCTGTATCGCTGGATTATTCTATCGTAATACTGGCAATGAAGACCAAAGCTGAGCTCGTTACCCAAGTCCCCACAAAGTCCATCCGGATTTACAATAGTTCCCCAAAGAAATGTCACGCACTTTCGCTGGCAAACGGATTCGATGACTAACTGCGCATGTCTCGGAATGGCCTTCGGCACAGTTATGTATAAATTTCGAAGAGAGCAAATACAGCCATACATTCCCATTCCCAGTACGGCGAGCGGCAATTGTTTCTCCGACTGATCCGTATTTTCATGATTTTCCCCCGCATTATCTCGTCTCCTTTGAGTTTTTGCCTCGAAGGGTCTTTTCATTGGCGTGCGTCATCGGAGATATTGGTTAAGAAGGGAAGGGGAAGAATGGGAGGTGGAGGATTTTCGATAAAGATGAGGACCGAAAGAGGAAAAGAATATAAGGGAAGACATGAAAAGGAAATTGAAATTGATAGGAGACAAAATCAGTTCACGAAGGAAGAGGCATAGGAAGAAAAAAATTGAAAGATCTCCGTATGAGTAAAAACTCTGAAAAACATATATTTTATTAGATGGAATAATTTGTCACAGGAATTAGTGAGGCTCTATAGTATGGCATCATCACATTTCCACAAAGTCATAAATATATCTGACAATCTGGCGTCCCATAATTTCTGCAGTTTTCAAATTTCTTGAATGTGTAAAATAGGGATGGTACAATTATGAATGTACTACATACCACCCGATGTCACATACCATTCACAACTTCGAATCCAGAGTAATAACAAACATCAGGACTGTTAATTCCTACTATCATATTGTGATAAATGCAGAATATTTCATTTTTTTCTTAAGTATAAGATATAGAAAATGCTCTTTTCATTCACTTTTACCTCCGACTTCTTCGCAGATGTTATGAAAGATAGGTATGAATGATACTAATGTGTAGAACTTATCCTGAATGAATGCTATGAAAAGTGATTGGGTCATTTTTATTCTCTCACTAAGACTTGATCCATTTTCGCTATTTGTGAGCACTACCTTACTTCACATGCTTACTAGTCGTCTCATTCCTTCTTTTAAGCTTCCAATAGCTGATGGTTGAGTGTTTGAGAAGTGAGTCAGCCACCGGGCCTATGACTGAATTGACTCTTGTATAAGAGCTTTTTAAATGGAAGATTATAGCCTATTATGAGCATAGGTTGCCGTGGTTAGATATAGTTTTGTATTTTTCCTCCAAAACTGATTCCAGTACTTGATATCCCTGTAACATGTTACATAAGTATAATTCAAAACCATTTCTTATAAACAATAAATATTTTGTCTTTCACCCCCAGTAATAACTACCAATACATCTACCAATACATCACGTATCACAAAGCATAATAACTTAATGAAAATAAGGCAGTCCTAAAGATAACCCATGAGCGAAAACATACATGCCATGAAGAAAAATCAAACAAAACAAAAATCAAAAAAATTTAATTAGTACGCTAATATATGTAGTGAGGTAAATACGGTTTAAAAATAGAAATGAAATATTTATTTTGAACTTTACCAAAAGAGAGAGAAGGAAAACATATTGGATAGAAGATTGTGGCGGAAATGCAGAGCAAAGAGCTACTTTACCTCTGAGGTTGATTTAATAACAAATAATAATTAAATTAAAAATAGCAGTGACTAAGGAAGCTTATAGGGAGTTGAGAGAACCGAATACGAATGGCATTTAGTATAAGGAAATGAGGAAAGATTGACGCAATCATAGCTAGATTATTTCATGAATTGAGGTGAAAAATTGAGCCGAAGGAAAGAGGATAGCTAAAGGTTGGCAACTGTTTAAATTTGGATGAGGATCAACGCATGAAGAAGTTGAGTTAATTGAACACCAACAAGGAAGTGTTGAAGAAGGTGTGGGAAGAAAAATTATTGAATAAAATAATTAAGTCGTGGTAGAGGAAATGGATATTTCAAATATTTATGACAGGGATTGAGAAAAAAGTAAATGGAGGTAGAATACGAATGAGATTTCTAATGAGAAAGCTATTCGGCAATGTTTTGTTTAGGGTTTTGAGTAAGCAGCGAAGAAGTTAGAGAAAATTCCTTTAACAGGAAATATACGCACGGAGAGGAATATGGACTTTTTTTAATGCCTAAGGAGAATTGACGTGGGAAAAGTTCTACAAGATTGGGTCTTGAACTCGGCTCTTTCATTAGCTGGATGAACTTCTTTGCGTTTAACCTTGAATTAATTGAAATTGGACCACAGATTTCATTAAGGATTGGAAAAATGACCAAAGAAGTCAAGAAATGAAATCCCAAAAAATGACCTCAACAAAATGGGAATGCTTGTTAAAACTCTTGAGTCAATACAATAAAAATATATAAACATTTGCGCTTGTACTGTGATAATAATGGTAGGTCATTGACAGAAAAATTCACAATTGCACTTAGATAATTTATAGAAAATGATCATATGTCTAGTCAGAAATAAAATGATTATAAACTTATACATTTATATTATAGTTTCACACAATTCAATCCAGTCAGTATAATTAACTATAAATTGATATCATTTGTAAGCATAGCTATATAGCAGTAGTAGTATAATTATCTAAGCATCGATATAAATATTAGTAATTGCATCAATACAATAATAAATAAATATAGGGTTTTAAATAAATTCAATCGCTATACGCCAGTTTATCGGGAAGTTATGAGCTAAGATATGGGAGAAGAGTAGTTTTTAGGTTAGGGATTCTCGTATCACGGGATGTTGAATAGAGTTGGATGAAGAGTTGCAGAGAGAGAGAGAGAGAGAGTAGATGAAGCGAGAGAAAGAGCTTTGCTTTGGCCCAAGTCGAGAATAAACTATGCCACATTTTAGCCCTTGTTCGCAGTAGAGTAAAACAAAAGGGTAAAGCGAGAGTACATAAATAACGAGGAAGGTGCGGGAGGATGAGTAGGGAGGGGTGATTAATTGACGATCGGCCGAAATGCGCGCACTGAATGAACGATAGCACGTGACAGCCTGCCACTCCATCAACAAACCAAAGCGGTCGTGAAAAGGCACCCAAATATTCTTCCCATATTAAGTCTCCCCAGCGCCATATCCCGCGACCAATATGCGATACGACCGTGCACATCTGCGAGATATTCCAAACATTTTTTGGGATTTTTTTGTTTCCGTGTTTTGACAGCGAGTAAAATGGACGTTGCGATGTACCTGCTGAGAGCTCGATGGTTTTCGAAGGAGCAAAACAAACGAAGGTGGGCTATTGTCGCCATGTTAACAAGTATCCCGCTGTGAAGCAGCATCGCTGAGGAGCCATCGAGATTTTCGCAGCATTCATCGGAATTCCCGTCGAAAACGGACGCCGCGGAGGATGGAAGAGGATTTGTATTAACGGAAATATTTTCGCCGGAGTACACGAGGTGAATGTCACAGTCCGTGGTCGGATCATACTTCACAGGAGGCATTGAAACTGCGGGTGTCACGAAATTCCTTTGTTGGTCGCGTCACGTGGTTCTTCCAGTGCTTCGGACGATGCTCCCATTGTTCCCTTTCGATCAAAACCAATGAAGGAAATGAAAGGGATTACAAAAGAGAAGCACCGAGTTCTCTTTCGGATTTTTCTCGGATTTGGGTGGAGGTGACATTATTTATTTTACATTGTACGTTTGGATTGTGATGTTGCGCAGCTGTCGTTCAAAATGGGAGAAAATTGCAATTGTTTTATTCGAATTTCTTAAATGAAATTAACACTAATTATCCTAGAGCATATACTATCTGCCGGTAAACGTTAACATCTTTGCTCTAAATTCATTCTAATAGAGACATTGCTAGAGAAGAAATGTTTCGTTGCATTTAATGCGAGATGCTCCCGCATTTCTAATAGCTCTCCACGACGAATAATAGGAGCTTGACAGCAATTTTTCAGGTGAGTTTTCTAAATGGAATAACTACAGATTATTCTGAAGATTATGTGATGATTAATTGAATATTACTGCTTGAGAAATGTTTTACGAATATCTCTGAAAAAATCAAAACTTCCTCAAAGTAGTGGTGCATCAAAGCAAGATTAGGCATTTGCAATTTTGTGGAATTTCAATTCATATCTATATGATGGAAATGAAATGAAATTAGACATAACAAATCGTGTCTTAAAACCTTGATAAACCTAAGAATAAGCAAGAACTGAAATATAGCGATATGAGTGCGACTCGAACTCAGGTCTCCCTTTTTACGGACCAGTATAATAACCACTACTAACCATGCCTCGTCAACTGCACTTCTATAATTAATTGACGACCTCCCTGGCACTCGAGTAAGTGCAATTTATGATGAATGGTATTTTAGAGGGAATGAATTACTGCAGCTAATAAACAAGATACAAAAATGCTGAGCATAAAACAAGTAAATTTTCTTTGAGACATTTCCTTGTGAGACCGATCATATTCTAGAATCATAGTAGTCTCCGTTTGCTTCGACTGCCCAAAAGAAGAGCTAGGTATATTGACAGTATCTGTCATCTTCAAGTCGAATTATGGCACTTCTCCATGTTGCTTCCCTCAATAAATTCTCCTTTGAACCTCGGATTCTGCACCGTCAAAGAAAGGTCAAATCTGATGGAATACGAAATCACGCTTTGATATCAAGTGATCCGGAAATATTATCTGGTCCAAGGAAAACATTTATCACCATAATTGATGTTGCTACATTACTGGAAAGCTGCTACTGTGACAATCAATTACAATGGCTATTTCCTATCTTCATCCATACTGAAATTCATGGAAATTAGCTTTGACCTTGGTTATACACTATATATTTCATAAGTGAACTAGAATTTAAAATAAATATTGAATGCCTTTTAAAATTCATACCTCGATGAGAATTAAAGAACATTGTAAAGTTTCATTAATTTTTCGAACCTCGCATTAGTACTCCAAAAAATAGTGCAACTTACCATAGTTATTTTAATATCATCCTCGATACGGAGTTACAAAGTGACGGCTTTAACCATCGATTTTATTTATACTTCATTAGGATGATTCTTTGTAGGTAGAAAAATCCCTTTAAATGTATGTCCTGTAAACTAATGGAATTGCCATCTAGATGTAAGTTAAACATCCAAGAATCTAGTTTCCGAAAGACATGGAGAATGTCATGTACGGCAAATAATGTGTTGAATTTTGCCATAAACTCCTTTCAAACATCAAAAAGCTTGTGGAATATTTCGTACGATTCCTAAGAAATGCGTCCAATAGCAAGTGATAAATAGTTTTGTTGATAAAATAAAGGAATAAAGAAGAAATTGGAAAAAATATACTTTTATGCTGCAATCATAATCTGAAAGTAAACTCATTAAGTTGAAGTTTGTCACCACTAGGCCGAGATATCTGATATCCGAATATTCTTCGCGGATTTCGAATTTCCAAAAAGTTGACGCGCCCGCCAGTTCATTGATCCCCACCAAGCGTCGCTGCGGTTGTTCGGGATTTGAGTATATTCAACTAAAACGGAGATGATGAATGGAACGGGAGTCAGGACACCAATTAAGGGACTCCCAATAATGGATACGCCCCAAAGTTGACATCAAAGTGTACATAAATCCAGCGAATCATGCGGAATCTCATTCGCCCGTCTCAATACGTAGCCGGAATGCGCCCCATGAAATTAGTGAATTGTTTCCATAGGTGTTCCTACGGTACTTTATTTGGGCTGCCACCCGTTTTAATTTTGCGGTCGAGAGAGAATGCAATTTTGCTATATATCGGAATGGAGAGAGAAAGTGCCCCTGCGTTCGACAGAAGCCTGTAATTTTCTGCGAATTCGGTTTTTGAGCCGCTACGCCAACCACAGACGTTTGGCCGCAGCGGAAATTTTTTCGTTATTTTTCCCCTCGCGCGGACGAGCGAAATGCTAAAGTTTACAGTTTTTAATCTCCGATTCGAAAGGGAAGAATGCGGAAAGTAGAAAGAGGTCGGGACTGCAAATAAAACGGATATTGATGGCGGATGTGAAATTCGCGGTGAGAAGCGAAAAAAAGTAGGAAAGAGGAGAAAAGGGCAGAAATAAAGTAAAAAATCGAATGTGAAGATTAGAAGAAAGCAAGAAGTAAAGAAAGAGAGAGAAAGAAGGAAGAGAAGAAAGGGGTGATTCATGATGAGATGAATCAGCATGAAATTGAATTAAAAGTCCAATTCATGTCACCACAGCTGGAGACGGTCGCAAACCGCTTCTCAGAAGTCCTCAATTCTTATTCATGCGAAACAAAAGAATAAAAGATCAATTGCAAAACAAGATAAATGTAAAATGGAAAGATTCATGTCCCATTGTGAGCGTTTAATGGAAAGACTTTGCGCGCAAGTAAACAAGCGTATAAAGGTGTATGGCAGTGCGTGATTAAAAAAAAAAACTTCCAGGATTCTGGAAGATTAAAGAACAAAGCAAATGAAGTGAATACATTTCTATAGAATAAAAATGAATAAAATGGTTGCTATTAAATTGTGAATTTTTAACAACAGGAGGTGAAGATGAGAGAAAATTTGGAAACGGTATTCATCCCTCGTCATTGATCGTGGATCTCCACGATATCTCGGCTACTTCCGTCGAAATTATTTTCCAAATCAATAACTACATAATCACATCATGGTATTTATAATAATTACAACAAATTCCTATCCTTGTTGATAATTTTATCAGAATTTTATGGTAGGTTAAAGTGAAAGAACGGTACTATCAATTGCTTAAAGTACGACTTGGTGACGGGACTCTATAACGTGAAGAAATGAAAGTCAATAAACATGTGAAATAGACAACCTTCGCTTCAAACAGAAAGAACGAGTAATGAACAATTAGATATCCTTAGGACCCTCGCCACCCACATTTCTTGAATTCTGAATAATTAACTCTCACCATTTCCTTCCCCAATCTTTCCGGCTGTGGAATTCCTCTTCCAAACCTCTTCAATTCAATCATGCTCTCCTCACCCACCCTCGTCCCTACATAATTCCTCACCATGTTACACTTAATATTGACGATAATTTTCTGTAGCCTTGCTTGATGATGGCGCGTCATGACGGTAAACGTCGAAGCCTAGGAGTCAAAATAAATTCTTCTAGTGGTATGGGTAAGATTCTTATGAAATTTAACGGAGTTTGAAGTCGAAATGGATATTCTAACAAATATCTAGGCATATTTTATAATAGCAACTAGTTATTTATATGGATATTTTTCTTTAAAAATTTGCATATCTGACTTTTATTTCTGATGGAACATTATGTACCTCTACCCAACTCATTATATGAACATTTCACAACATTACTGTTCGCTTACAAACTGAATTATGAGAATTATCGAATAACTCTAATTTTTATAATTTTCATTTGGTAACTTTTATTCAAACTATGAGGCAATATACCTCTTTTCTCCGATTTCACCAATTTTCGAACATAATTGCGTCGGTAAATTCTAGGCTCTAGATGCAATATAATAGAGAAATTGTTAGAGAAGGTTTATAATAAGAAAATAATTATTAAAATCATTAATTTAACTCTCTAATTTGAGATCTTCAAATCTAAACAATTCTTTTATTCTCGCATTTCAAGCTGTCCTCTCAACAAATAGAAGGAGGTTGACTGCAAGGGAGTGGCTGAGAATTTTCCTCCGAATTTTCAGCTAATCCTCGGATGGGGCGAAAGATAAAGGTCACGGGAAAAGATTAATTCGAACCTTATCGACGAGGGCCAGAAGCAATGACAATGGACAGGAGATTCCCTTTCTTTTCAAGTTCGAAAAACTCCGAATCACACGGCAAATGATATGGACGCCAAGATCTCAGAACTGACGAAAGGAAAGCTCAAAAGGGAAAATTTTTCTTCTCAATATTGGTAAAAAAACCTCTCTCGATATTCCTGCAAAACGCTCCATCAAAATATAATGAAAGCCTTTCAATGACAACCTACGGGATTCTCTTCCTCTTCATGAACACGCCTGTCCTTCAAATTCCGAACAAGAAGTTCGTTAATTAATGAAGATTATATCGATTATTCATTTTTTGAGGTTTAATCCCCGAAGTAAGAGAAGGGAACGCAGGAGGCCGCGGCCTTTTTTATTTTCCAATTTTCGCTTCGATAACATTTCGATAGCGAACGATTTTGTTTCGGACACATTTCCTGCGGTTATAAAATTTATAGAATTAATTAATACAAACATTTTTGAATACCGTGTTTTATTGAAAATATTCCTCCGAAAGATCTGGATAATTAACTAAATGGTTTCTTATTATTTTCGCGTTTTTTAAACAGTGTAATGAACTACCGCGAACTTATATTTAGGTTCGATTATTGTTGGGGAAATTTCATTTCGAGGCATAAACGTGCTGCTTTTCTTTGTTTTCTCCATAAAAATCCTATGATATGAATGAGTCTTATGAGCTATAGCGAAATGAAAGTGAGGGTTTATCAAAATAATTAATTCTCTTGTATATACCACAGTGGTACGTTATTTTTTGATATTTATTGCAACAGTTATTTTAACTAACCATCCAGAAAATAGAGCACCCGGTTTTACCCTGTTTACGTTACTTCCTCTTAGATTCAAAAAACTAAATCGCGGTCCTATAAAGAAGTACATGTTTATATATATTTTGCTTATAAGCAGATTACATTTCATTCAAGAATTCATTTAGTGTCAAAAGCGTACTTAAAGTTTTATCAACCTGCATATTTTGTAAGTACTGCGGTGTGATTAGATAATTTCCTTGGCCTTCAACATGCTGAGATGTAAAACAAACTCAGCCGCGTATTATCCAATATGATTTAAAGTATAGATTGGGTTCACGAAATTTATCCATTTAAAATTTACATTCAAAACATCAATTAAACAACAATTAAATCTACCAAAATATTTTCAACATATTTTCGATCGAATGAACGGTTGATGGTAAGGTTCTGACTGAATGAACTAACTTGGAAATTTATTCACTTTATTTTCACGAGCAGCAAAAGAAATTTCAAAGAAAAATTACCAAGTGCCGTCTCTGCAACTCAAGATTGCCGTAGGATACAATAAATATCATACACTGCGATTATAATCTGAAGATAGCAATCACTCTTTACAAAGGGTTTCCATTTTAAGAGGAACTTTATACCTTAGTCTGTATTGTGGTCCAAATGCATCGAACAAAAGTTAAATTGTTTGAAGACAATATATCGTGCTAGTCGGTAACTATGGTGTGATGATGATAACTATACGGAGAAACCGAAGGCTAAACAAGATGGTATATTTACCTTAGGATATCTATCTATATCCAGGATTACCTTCTATTTTTACCTTAGGAAAACCTCGAGCAAACTGTTGGTTCGTTAAAGGATAATAGCGATAACGTAGAAAACGACGTCAGAGGCAAAGCTGATATCTTGAATGATTTTTTTCGTAGCGTTTATACTTCTAACGATACATTAAATAATCTCCCGAAGGTTTATAAGCCTGAATCGATGTCGAAAATAACCTTCAGAGAAGACAGCATTATTAAACTATTGCGGCAGATGAAAGCGAATAAAGCTCCGGGTTCTGAAGACATACCGGCTCGAGTGTTCATTGAAGTAGCAGAGAGCATTGATTAGCATCCTTTCTTAAAGTTACATTTGATAAGAGTAAGAGCGAAGATAAAGTTCCGAAAGATTGGAAAATTGCAAATGTCACGCCAATATTTAAATGCGGCTCAAAGGATGATTCAGCTTATTACTGGCTTATTTCTTTAACATCCCTGAGTTGTAAAATTATGGAACATGCAATAGCTAGTTTTTAATGGGTTTTCTTGAAACATCGAATTTCATAACAAGGAATTAAAACGGTTTTTGTAAGACTCGTTTATGCGAGTCTCAGCTGCCTATATTAGTCTACGATGTTCTGAAATCTGCTAAAAACATAAGCAAGTAGATGCAATAATTTTAGATTTTTGGAAGGCTTCCGATAAGGTACCTTATCATAAATTGCTGTACAAATTAGAAGTTGCGGGTTTCAATGCAAAAGTAACTAACTGGATGAAAGACTTTCTCTCCGATAGACGACAACGAATAGTACTCGATGGTATTAGTTCGAACTTGGTTAAGGTGACCTCGGGCGTCCCTCAGGGTAGCGTAATCGTACCGTTGCTCCTGATTTTGTTATATGGGCCGTTCTGATACTGCGAGGAAGATTAGAGAAATAGACGCTAGAACAAATCGTTTCAACAATTCATATTTTCCGCTTAGCTATACGCGAAAGCAATCGATTAGGAAAATAGAGTCAATGTGCCTGCACCCTCTGCCACCCGCGGAAAGGCGGCTTGCATGGTTCTTACATAGACATAGTAACATGGGCCTTAAATTATTCAGCAAAATATTTGTAACGAAGGAGATGATAATTAATTAAAATTTAGTTTCCCTCTGCCTAATTGTAAGAAAAACGAAGATTCCATCAAATGTAAGGTATGAAATCAGGTGGAAACCCAAGAAGAGGGTTTACATACAAGGTAGAACAAAGAAACCACTGTTTCACACAACAGAAACACTCCGGGAGATATTAATTTTCTGGTCCACTGGTCTAACAATAAGCCTCCATCCTTTACAGCAGCCTCTCTGTCGTGCTGTTAATTTAAATCCACATTCGCTTATAATACAACATAGGGATCGATGCCTCTTTGCCTTCTGACTGAAACCTGTGTAAACGGAAGCGAGGGGGATCGATTTATAGTGGGCTGTATTATGGCTAACGCAAACAAGACAAATGCATATCGCTCGTTAATATCAAGGGACCAGAAGAATTCCTTCACTTAGAATGTTACGAAGCTTAAGGATAGCAGGGCAACTAATTCCAAGACCTCTGTTATAAGAAAGAGAGGAATGTCTGTGCCATCAATTTATAATTATAGGTACCTAATTTATATCAATATAAAGCTCACGCCCAGTCATATATCCATGTGATTTTACCATTTTATTTAGGAACATATTAAATATATTATAAATCTGTCATGCGTGGACCATTTATTTATTAAGTAAGTTCATCTACATATTACAAGCATCCAACCGGTTAAAAATCAACCGATTAAAAAAGATTCTTAGAATCACGAATGAGAAAAATAATTAGTAAATGTAATTAATATGAACAGCATTCATATGTAGAACTGAAAATCTGAAATATTTTGTATAAATTCCACAAATTCTGGTCAGTCAATGTAGAATTAAAGGAAAAACATAACAATAATGATGATAATCCATAAAAACAAGTACTAAGTATAAGAAAACATGCCAAGATAAGGAGGATGGAGAAAAATGAATATTTCAAAGCATTTTTAAAACTGACAAAAGGTGTAATTACGGATTAATTCACTCTCAACACCTGTGAAACAAGATGAATACATTATTCAAATCAGTAACAGCGATTTATAAGGGAATTTTGATTTAATCTCCTTCACACCACCATAGCTACATTGAACTATTCTTAAAGTTATTCCTCACGGTTGTTTTCGGGAAAAATTCAACAAGCATTGGGTAAGATCCGCACGCACGCTTAACCCGCAAGCTCCCTGCGGCATCTCTGACCCGTCTTCCGTCATGTCATCGGGAAAGCAGCCGATCGAACATGGCTCAAAGAGGGGAGGCTCCTGTCTTACAAGAGCTCACCCGACGCACAACGGATTTCGACCGAGCCATTCCCCCTTAATTTAAACCGAAAAGGTGGATTTGCGGAAAATATTTATCAGTAACTTTTCGATGGATATCTCAAAGAGCTGATATGTGAATTAATAACAGGATAAAAGTAGCAATCGAATAACATTAAATTTTGGGATTAAATTTGGCGTTCTTTTTATTTTGCCGATAGTTAACGGTGCATCTATATATTTTGTATCATAATTTACTCATATTACTTGTATTACTTATTCTTTTGAATTATATTACTTATATATTCTTATATTTTGATTATTGCAGTAGTAGCATTGTTAAAAGTGCTTCGACAGCTTAGGTCATTTCGCACATTGGCTCCCACCGGGAATCGAACCCGGGACCGCTTTCACCAAAGGCAAACGCGCTGTCCAGATGACTATCCAGTAGCCTATTTTGATTATTTAAAGTAATTTTTACTGATTTCAATCCCTTGCAAAGTTAACTTGCTGTTCACGAATTCATATTATTTATATAGCAGTCGTGGTCGAGTGGTTAAAGCGTCTGACTCGAAACAAGATTCCCTCTGGGAGCGTAGGTTCGAAGACTACGAGAGCTACTTCTTGCTAAAAAGAATTTGGGAATTTTCCTTATTGATTGAGATAGGAAGGGTACCAATATTTCTATGAATCATAAAACAAGGGCCAGAAAATTCACGCAGGCACTCATTACAAGTGCAGATCGCCCAGATATAGGATCAGTTCCGTTCTCATAAATATGCTACTTTGTTTTAACGCGATGATGTGAAAACGATGTGATATTTTGGACTAAAGGAAACACTGTAAACTAAGAAATGTAGTTTTTGTGATTGCCGGATATGTGTGGAGTACATGTTTTGGCGGGGGTTATAGGAAGATGTCTATTAATGAGATCTTTTAGCGGTATTCGAATACTGTCCGTGGGTATATATTACTTTTGAAATATTTTTCGATTGAAGCTTGTTACAGACAATATTTAGGGCTGCCACCAGAAGAGATTTTACTTGCAACATGTATAATAATAATTATACATGAAATAAATAAACACTAGACAGGAATCCTCTTTTCTTGGAAAAAGCGATACATCTCCGGTCAAATTTAGTTAATTAAAAATCAATGCTGAACCGTTACCGGCCTTGATGGGATGTTTTATGCTTGTTCAGACATCCTATAAGAAGTCGAGCTAAAGCTCGTCATAGCAATAGAAATTCGTCCTGTGTGATTCATATAACTTTCCGTACTAGTTTACGCGAGAGCAGCAGGAAGCCTCGCGCCACCGGATTCATTATTAATCCCTCCAAACATTGTTTTCTTTCCGAGACATTTCCTCCGCTCGCTTTAACATGGCGTGTTATTATGCGATCGCCCGTCACAATTCACTTGTTTCCTTTGCACGCTCTTTCTCCCGCAGCCCGCTTCCTACACCGACCGCCCATCCCGATCCCGCCCTCCTGTCAACCCCCCGCTGAGAAAATGGAATTAGGGTTTGCGGCCCATCCCCTCAGGGATGCCCCACCTTCCCTTGCACCTCTGACGATCGTGGATTCCCGCGTCCAAGATGTATTCCTCGTAAAGAGGAATACATACTCCCCTTCCGTTCTTCGCCCCCTATCGAAAATAAGAAACGGATTCTTCTGGATATTGCGAAAGGAGTATTTGCGAGCGAATTCCGTTTTAATTTTCGATTATTTATGGCGGCGGTTCTTTGATTGATGACGCGTGGAAAAAAGGAAACCGTCATCTACTCGCTTTAAAGAGATTACACCCGCTTCGTGTTCAGCTCATTTCGGAGTTTAAGTAATTGGTTTTTGTGACTAATACCACTTTACATTACACAGCCCCTTAGCAGTTCGTTCGTGACTCGTCCTTTAGCCTACATTTCATGGGGCTCTTTCGTACATGGCCATAACATATTTAACAACTTTTGCATGCAGAATAAACTTCTTCTTCATCTTTTCTCCCCATTCTATCTCAGTAACCATGGACACCTCGTCAAAATCTCTAATAAAACAGTGAATTAGCTATTCTGCAACTTTTGATATGTTATAATGTAGCGTATAAGTGAGGAATAAATCTGATCAATGCAACAATCTATGAAATAGTCTATGAAATTGAGACTGAAAAGTGTCTTCTTCCATCTAATCTTTCATCAACTATATTATAAACATGAGTTGAGTGTGGGTGAATAGGGATAGTGAGGAAAACTTTGGTAGGAATGGATGTGAAAAAACCTAACGTTACATCTTAGGAAAAATGATCCTTTGCAGGAGAAATAGCCACAAAGAAAAGGATGTGAGAAACTTGCGCAAACCTACTGATAGTACAAGCTAAAGGATGTAAAAGAAAGCTGTATGCAACATGGAAATCACAAAAACTATAACGAAATTACAAAAAATAATAAATTCAAATAAAAAACAGGAAAAATTTCAATAGTACACAATGAGAAAATAATAATCAACACAAAATAATAAATAGTGATATGAAGATAACTTTTAACCCTAAGTGAGAGAAGATGTTACAATATGCTTTTTTATTTGTATTTCATTGCATATTTTGCTGGTTACTGCTTCCTGGTGGTGGTGATATAAGGAATGTATTAACTAGAGCAAAGATTTTCTTGTTATCTATTATACCTGTTTGGTGAGGGTAGTTCCGCTCATGGGTCGGGGAAGATGGGCTTCCAGCACGGCCACCGCACCTACGGGGTCCCATATTTTTATTTCTGTCGGTAAAGTATTCAGCCTGAAGGCCGGTTGATACCTAACCCCTATAACATTTGCTACCTGGAGCAGGTGTAGAGAATGAGACATACCAGGATGTGGAGTGAGGTAGTTAGCTATTGCTTTTCTTTCCAAGCCTGAATGCAATAAGTGGGGCAAGTCCACGTAAGTGAAGCATAATGATTCTACGAGTAACACTTTTCTCGGAATTCCTTAAGGAGAGACCTTAGCATATGCCATTTTTCAGCGGCATTTATACCTCATTAGCATTCATGTCGTCATAGCCATAAACAAAACTGGCAAAAGTAGATGGAAGATTCAACTTCAAAACCCAATACCTAATGGAATTCCATTCATCAAAATTCGGTAGCTAGAACATAAATTTACGTAACTTAGCAATCAAAGTAAGAAAAAATTTACAGCGGATCATTCACACATTCTTTCGTTTTCTTTTTTAAAGAAATTAAGTAGCGAAATTAGGTTGTGGAGTCTCAACTATGTTCAACATATGTGCTGGATTTAGAAGCTCCAAAATTTATTAAACCACAGAAAATTTAAATTCGGTGTTTTTTTTCCGCAAAGGGTAATTTGGAAATAGAAGTATGTTAAGTAATTCTCCTTCATCACTGAAAAAAACATTTTTTGGATACTACTGTGTGTAAAATGTGTTCTGCAGAATTTGTCACTTGTGTCATCTTAGAGTTCATATGAGTGTACATTTTTCTACTTAAAAAAATTCGTAAACAAGATTTTCCCTTCATATCTTACCCGAGAAACTTGATTTTTTTAAAAATCAATATTATTATTATGGGAATTTATTTGGCGGAATTGGGACTTTTAGGTTCCAATTTCTAATTAAGCAATAAATTTAGTCACAAAAAATAAAAAATACAAATTAGATAATGAAAAAAATACAAAACTACCTTACTATATTTACATCATCATCGTATGTATGTAATTTTATCCGTAAGTTTTGTAATTGGCCGATTATGGCAACAATTAAATGCTTAAGAGAATTTTGCTCGGCAAGAGATACAATGGTTCATAGGATTCACTCTGTAGCCAGAAATAGACGTTCCTTGATTATGCTACTACTAAAAAATGGATAATTGCTCCGATGAACTGTCAATCACTCAAAACGGTGGAAAATATTAAAAATCGGCTATGGACGCACAATCATTTTCCCGGAAAATATGAGAATGTGCTGCATCACATCATTAATTAATCCGTGGCGTAATTACGTATTCCCGGAAAACTGTCTCTTCGCGAGTTCACGGAATGAGTGAATGAAAATGAGTGACTCTGTTCGTGCGAACATGTTTAGACTGGTGGATAATAGCTGTTATGGTTCCAGAAATTGATGGAATGGATTTGAGTTTCAATATGAAAAAGCAGTAAAGAGAAAAGAAATCGATCAAAATATGGCCACTTCGTAGCTTAGAGTTCAATTTTGCCGAGAGAATTAACATTCTAGGAAAGCTGATTACACTGCTGAGTATTAGTGACTTCAATTCACTTAATTCTTTGGTATAGAGAGAGATTTTGTCGATGCGCTTGATAATCATGGTAACTAGATACAATTTAATTGGAAAACTAACATGAAATGCACAGAAACGTCGATGCAGTGACCCAGATGGTGTCCCAAAAAAACTTCCTGTATAATCTTTTTCGAGACAACACTAGATTATCCCTAATATGAAAGGTAAAATAATCAAATATTCGTTAATTATCATCAACAATAAGCCATATATCCATATTTTTATAACAGGACGTACTATTATTAGCTACTATGGTCAATATACCTTCGTGTATATAATTATGTATTCGATGTCCGTAAATCCCATAAGGATTAAATTGAGACCCATTCAATATTTACTGTACTTTCAGAAATGTATATTAATGATATTGTTCATAACTAGACCTCGATATCTATTAAAATTCGTCTTTATACTGAAAAAGTATCGTTGGATAGATCCTAATGTTATTATTAAGCTGTAGATGCTACTCCAAATACTTCATGCTTAATTTAGGCAGTGTTAGTTTCGACGTTTGTAGTCTTTATGTTTTACACAATTTGTTTTATATTAATATTCAAACTAAATTGGAACGGATATTCAAATAGCTAATCGAGAATAAATTAGAAGGAGACAATTTTCTTACATGCTGGCTGGCTTACATTTGGAAATACAGCATACAAATCGCATGGACTAACTTACTACCATGTAGAAGTATCTTAAAATTAGTACGATCTTAAAAATTTCTTTTCCACAGTCAACAGGATGAGGAATGCTTCACTTTAGAATAGCAGCATAAAATTTGAAAAAAATATCGATTTGGTGGCCCTGAACTTATGATTATGTTAGGCACTGAAACTCGGATGCTGTTGTGGTGTTTTCTAATGGATCTTTTAAACTTTATTCTCTGTGTTATTTTTTTATATGGAAGCGTCATATTTTGCTAGTAAGAAGTTGAGTAATTCTTAGACGCAGAGTGATAGAAATAAATTCATGTACCTTCCATTCTGATTATATTCGATAACTCCCATCCCGTCTATAATGGAATACTGGTTTAATTATTTATTATACATCTATTATATATTTATAGAGATATCTAATGCACTGCTTCTAAGAATTAGCCATCCACCAATTAACGAATTTGACCTCGTTAATTACCAATTGACGATATTTGACCATCACATCCCAGAATTTACTCTGAAATTGATGTTTTTCCTTTTCAAGCAATATTACCCTAATTTCAGTAGCATCCAAATTAGTGTAGTTGGAGGATAATCGTCATCCCGCACTTAATAGCATGCACCTAGGATATATGTAAAGTAAGAACGGATATGGAAAATGTTTAACAGGACCAGAACTCGAGCACGGTTTTCCCAAATGCCGATATGTTTCTCTTTTTTTCCTCTGAGCCTTATTCCCATATTTTGATCAGTTCGGCTGATGTGGTGTGGGTGATGATGAGGATGAAGATGATTTTGGCGAAGATTTTTAACTTTTACGGCCGGATGCCCTTCCTGCCGTGAACCCTGAAACGGGAAAGTCAGACAAACACACAAAACCAATGCACAAAAACCCTGCTCAGAAAAATCCCGATCAGCCGGGATTCGAACCCAAGGCCTTGGGGTTGGAGCAATAGCGCTTAGCACGCTAACCACTGGGCCATCAAGGCCTTGGCTTATGTGTTTCTCTATCCGATGAATTTATCCTTGATAGAACTTTCTGGCTGAATGACTTAATAGAATAGATCAATCAACTGGGAATCGGGCTATCAAGATTCTAATTTTGGTTCTGTTAGACTATTTTAATCTCCGTCGTACCTTACAAATATAGAATTTTGAGGCACCCTATACTTACTATATAAGCGTAGAACAAGGAGCAATCCCTACAACAACTCTAATGAATAACTTCTCAATAACGCAGTATTAATTATGTGGATGTGTCTGTAGTAACAAAATACTAATTATGTAGAGGTATCGTACATGTTGGAGAAACCCATTAGAAACAAAAGAGAAAGTTAGACTTTTACATGAGAACCTCAGTAGAGATAATACAACTTTTCTATTAGCTCGATGCGATCCTCGCTCTGATATTGCTCGAAGTAGGCTGGGATGCCTCAGCGGGTGGGTTCACGTTGAGAAAGATATAATCTACGACTTACAAGAAGATACAGACGGGACGGAGTTAAGTTTGAAAGGCATTTTGTCGTGAATGAAACGAGGCCTGTGAAATGAAGTAAAGAGGCGTATTAGAATTTATGCGGAACTATTTCACTGGAAATTGCCTGAACGAAACTTGAAGGGCAGAAGAAAAGGATTCTCCTTATTATTACCTAAGAAACTTGAAAATGAAGGACAGATTTCGAGAAGCTAAAGATGGTATATATCTTTTCTGTAATAATCTTCTCCTTAGAAATGTATCATGCTGAAATTACTTTCCGATGATGCTTCATGTATTAAACTCAATATTTGGTTGCATTAACATGATCCTGTTTTTTCACCAGATGGATTAACGTATATTGGATTAATAAGAAAACATACAAGGTAGTAGATTCCAGAGTATATATTATACTAATAAATATATGCAGGGATTCTGAAAAGTCTTTTATCATGCATTTACTAATTTTATAAGATGTAATTAAGTCTGATGTACTAATTGATTCAACGTAATTTATATGTTTCAATTATTTCTCCTTCTCTAGTTATTCTGTTCTATAGTATGTTTTTAACAATTCCTTGCTATTATTTAAAGTTATTAATTGCACAACTGTGCCAAGAGACTTTGTTCTAACTGCGGTGGAATATAAGCAAACAAATAAAAAGCTGAGTATGCAATATAATTGAGGTACTGTAATAAATACAGAGTTATTATTTACGTCACGAGGAAGTTAAGTGTAAATTTCATTCTATTACGTGAATACATGTAAAATATGTATACATAGGCACACACATATTCGTAATTCTGTTTGGTATTTCCACGAGGACCGACAGTTGAGTTTTAGTTCTTTTGTTTCCAGTCAAAAAAATGGCCCAAACGCAATTAATAATTAAAAAGAATGCAAATGTAATCGAGAGAAACCTTTCCATCGGATCATTTATTCGAGAGAAAGGAAATTCATACGGAAATGACTGATTGTAGTTTCGGAAGAAACTCATTAATGTGAACGTTGGTGGTGATCAGCGGGATATCATCGACAATCTCAGCGGGAGGATGGAAAAAAAGGCAGAGATTAAAAAAGGGCCGGTGGAAAAGAAACAAAAGGGTCCATTCCATTTACGCGGTGGAAAAGCGATAAGGTATGACGAAGCAAATGAAGAGCGTGGGAGAGATACAAAAGAGAGAGAAAGGGGAATTGGATCACGGTTTCCAAAGTGTGTGCAAAGGAGAATGTAGATGCAGAAGCAGATATCACTCTCGACGGACAAAGAAACAACTTCGAGAACATTTGGTACAATTCATAAAAAGCTATGGAATATGGAAATGCATTACAATAAAATTGAGCGTAAATTATATCTGGCGAGTATTTTCTTTTTCAAAGCACCCATTGGTTGACATCAAGTTTAAAATACAAGGCTGGATAGTTGGATTAAAAAATACCAGTATGTTTTCAGATTGGAAATGCTATCTCCATAAATTACATTTTAGTTAATTTTTAGTGGCTTAAGTCTAGTTTGATGTACCTTTTTGATCCAACAAATGAAATTGAAGTATAAATATAAACAAAGAATCACTCATAATATAATATTGAATAAATGAAATGATATTTTGATCTTAGAAAATTTTTTTTAATTCGATCGGAATGATCGAGTTTAATTTCTGTAAGTGTTCAAAGAAAGTTTCTGATAAAGAAAGAAGACTCGAATTGCTTACTGATCCTACACTTCATGAAAAATCATTGTAATTCATTTTACGCGCAATTTTGATTGTGAGATTATTGAATTTGTATGCTTTTCTTTGGCATAGTAAATCTAAGAAATTGTTGGGTTATTTTTATTTATTTTTCTGTTACAGTTAAGGAGGATTTCTTATAGCATTTCTTGTGATTAAGAAAGTAGTATTAGAAAGTATTCGATACAACGTAAATACTTATTACTTTCTGTCCTCATGGAAAATATTCAGCCCGAAGCCAGTTACTAACATTACTTTATATCCTATGACATTAGCTATCAAGGGCTGATAGGTGGAATGAGGCTTACTAGGCAGTGTGAGGATTGAGGTAGTTAACTCTTCCTTTCCTCATCGACCACTTTTTACTTGTTATAAATAATTCTCATAACAGCGTAATGCAAACAGAACAGAACGAACAATTTTACTTAAAATGTTAATATTATTGTGAAAAAAGATTTGCCCAGTATAGGTATGGAAAAGTTAAGAAGAAAGTTATTGCCTCGGTAAAGGTCATACAAATTAAACATATAAAATTCGTTGATAAGATATCTATTTTTATCTAAAATTCGGCTTTGATTGGAATATCCTAGATCTGCGACAAATTCAGTGCATTTTTTTTAGCCAAAGAGCCATTAAAATCACCCATGTCATTTGGTTTGCAGTAACAAGAGGAAGTTCGGATGAAGGAATCCGAAATGGGAACAAATGTGGGACCTTGAGAATCGGAATGGTAGGAGGAGCGCGGAGGTAAGAGACTAAACGAAAAGTATTTGGGCCTGAGAATGGAAACAGTGGGCAGAGTGATCTTTTAAGAAGGGGAAGAGAAAAGAAGAAGTTTTGGGAGAGGGCATTCGATTCGAAGGTGAAAAGGGGAAATGCTGAGATGGAGAGAAACAGCGTCACCGTGGGAGTAATAAAGGCAAAGAGTGGGGAATTGGAACGTAAAAAGAACTTTGGGATGGGCATCGGAAGGTTTTAAGCCCAGGACGAGAGAGGAGATGAATGGCCGGGAAACAGAATGGAAGGGCTGAAAGATGAGGAAAGAGATTGAGATGAAAAATTGAGTCGAAGCGAAGAGAGAGATCTGGAAAAAATGGGGGATAAGAAGAAAATGGAAAACAAGGGAGAAGTTAGCGAGGTGCCAAAATGACCGAGAAATCGAAGGGAATCAAAATGCTTTCGGAAAAGTTCGCCATTGGCCCCCGAAATCGATTTCAACCGAATTATCTTTTTAGTCTCGGAGTAAGGGAATTGAATCCGTAATAGTTTTAGTTAAGGATCTGCCCTTAGAAATCACCATGAATTGCGAAATAAATTAAAGTTGACAGTTGATCGGCAAGTAAATATAGCAACTGACAAGGATGTTCTATTAATTTGCCCAGCAGTAAATCACCTAAACTCATATTTCTCTTACGTCGTAACATATCGGAAAATAGTTACGAGTGACAGGTTACGCTATGGTAACATTGATAAAACTATGGTCGAGAGCCAATAAAAATAGTACGAAACTGATATAGTATTATAATAATATATATCACCATATTTAGCTCTATTTATTTCTGCAGTTCAATCTCCAGAACACGAAAAGGAAAAATAATGACTCGATAGAATCTTTGAAATCTCTATTAAAGAAGGCTGTAAAATATAAGGCTATATATAATATAATAAAATTTATAAAATTTTAAATATAATATAGAATTTATGATATGTAAAGAAGAGCGAGAAAATCTGCGTTTCGAAGAAAATAATCAGAAAAACGTTTGAAAAAGAATAAACTCAACTGGAAATTAAGGCTATTGTCTCTCTCTTTAACTAACTTATAAAATATTTTGAAGCTGTTTGAATTTCAAATCCTTAGACTAAGGTGTGGAAACAAAGCATGCAGAAGACAAAGAAGAAATTACTTTTCCATGATATTAGTAATTCATAGAAAAAAGATTTTTCGAGATTTCAACGACATTTTCGTGCGAATGGATAAATTGAATTTATTATTAATCTGAGAAAAATGTGAAAGGTTTTGGAATTCCTAAAAAAATATAGCAATATTCTTCTCAAATGCTGCTAAAACTTGAAAATTCATTAAATGAATACATTTTATTCAAAGAGGATCTAGTCCACAATTAAATTTTTAATGTGACATATGGTTTTGTGTAAGTTTATATAATTTAATGTCTTAAACCGGTAAAGATTCATTGAGCATAGAGCCTCTTCATCTTTTGATGAGTGATTGCTTCAAAGGTTGGATAATTTTAGTCTGAAGAGATTAAAATATAAAGATATATTTATATAATTTCGTTTGAATGGAAGGCATACAGTATGTTTCTTCAACAGGAAAACAGCGCTCAAAATCTTTTCGAGGCGGAATACCTCGAGAGAATTCGGTCTCATCTCTTTCCAGTCTGCGAAATAAACACTCGACGAAAAATAAAGCTAAGAGATTGATTGATCGGAGAGGGGTTTAGGAAAAGTTCCTTAGGGTGTAAGTAGGGAAAGGGAAGAGAAACGATTGTTGAAGTTTGAAATAAGATTGCCACGAATTTCTGCAAAGGACAAGGGACGGTGCCTGAGGGAGATTCGTGGGAGGGCGTATGGCAGGGGATGGGAGCAGGTGAGGGAAGAAAGAGGAGCAGTTGTCCCTAAATGGAACTCGTTTGCTTTGTGAATTTCCATGCGACGTTATTAACGACCATAGAAGCGGCATGTCATCGTGTCAGCACATTCCCTTCAGGGATAATTATCAGATTGAATAAGATTCCGAATTGAGGGACCTGGGAGGGCGTTTGACAAATCTTGTGTAAGTTAGCCTCTTTCAGGGGCCTAATCATCCCCCGCCCGAGCGATAATCTGAACCGAGTTTTTGGCTGATAGTTTTCACTAATGCGTCTGTTACTTCACTGACATATTCCTCTTTCGGCGAGTGATTTGGGCTGCATAGTCCAGGTGTCGGAAACCAATTTTCACTTGAGGGGCACACGAACGATTAGGCCCCCTTTAGAGATTAGATATAATAAACAAGATTGAGGAGCTATTTGAAGTACCGGAGGTCATTTCAATGAGGAAAAAGGATAGTGTAATTAAAGTAGTGGTATTGTTAAAAGTGCTTCGCCAGCTTAAGTCGTTTCGCACATGCACTCCCACCGGGAATCGAACCCGGGACCGCATTCACCAAATCCGAATCGCTGCCCATATGGCTATCCTGGAGAAGCCTCAAGAATTGAAAACACACAACAGAGCCGAAAAATGTAGGCAATGTGCAATCGAACCGTGCTAACTAATGATGGTTCATAAGGCTTTAAACGTTTAATCGATCAGCTGTTATTCATTATCCTAGGCTAAATTAACACTAGTTTAAAGCAGAGTGGACATACAACTTTGCATGAGTCTTTGGGAGTGAAACATCTCTGGATTAAAGGAGCAAGTTTAAAGTTAAGGTTTCTTTTTATCCCTTTAATGACCCTTAAATACGCTACATATATACTATACTATATATCCAAACTATATACTAAATCTTATGTGATCACTAATCTTCTTTCATAAATAAATCGATTACTCCGTAGATATAATAATTATTTCTACATTTCATACTATCTGAAGTTTTTGCTAACCGGGAACCATTTATATTAAGATAAGAAATTTTTTACCAGAAGGCACTATCTTATGTTAAGGAATCGGCTAAATTTACCGAATAAAGGGAAAAATATAATTATTACTGCTTTTGTTTTTCCTATCGGGTGACAGGGTTGTTCAAAGTTCGGTTATATCCTTTCCATACCTCTCCTTTGACGTCATCATCGTCATGATAAACAATACGTAAATGATGCAGAAGGAAATTGCTTGGTAGACTCGGAAAATATGTTCTTGATGATTGCAGGAAGGAACTTTTGGGGAAAACACTTAAGGGTGGTGAAGTAAATGCGATCAAACATTGACATAAGAAAGATTGCTCATCTATTTATAAACTATCAAGAATATAGATTATGTATTATGTGAAAGTTAATGACTGAAATTATTATTTTCCTCAACAATGAAAGTAAGTTTACTGCAATAATATTTAAATATGCTTAGTGAATTATGTATTGTAAATTATAAATTAAATCTCAAGTAACTCTGGTACAGAAAATTTTAGTCGTGGTAAAATGATGTCGACCCTGCATTAAGGCTGGTGTCAAAACTTTGATAATGATATTAGAAATGGAATGAAGTAAATTATGAAGTAAGAAAGTGTTCAATGTAATTGACTGAAAACTGCAAATGGAAAAATGAAAAATAACAAATAAAGCTGCTGAGTTTAACAGCACATAGTTTTAGCCATCGTTTAAATTGTTATCGAGACAAATTGAGTTACGAGCAGAGTTAAGAAAATTTAAAAATGTATCTTTAAAAATGATATTGATAATAATATGTAAGTCAAAAAACAGCAATCAAAGCAGCGAATTTGCATCGCTAGTATCAAATGGAAACAGTAATTGGTGCCGAATCTGAAACGAGAGGGAGAGAAAAGATATAAACAAAGAATAATATTCCCTTTAGGGAGGCCACTCATTTCAAGATGACGCTGCTCTCTGGCTGGAATTTATGACGTCGGAAGTAGCGTGATAATTTAGTGACTCTTCATTATTCTCAACTTTATTGAAGTATCCGCTTATTTATCATCGTTGGAATTTTCATTTCTAAGCCTCATGTTTATAACAACAACATTGTATATGGCTAAAAGAGAAAGAAGTCTTTTCAGATTGAGATAATCTGGGTAAGATAATTAAAATGCAGCTTCACCGCTAGCAGATCTGGAATATTCTCTGCTTGACATTGTATGTGCATAAAGTAACTTATGAGATAGCTCTTTTATATTGCCGTGGAGAATTTCATTCTCCTGAATAAAAAAATTGAATGGAGTCCTTTATCATAGTAGGGAACGTGTCTTATGAGAATCTTCTCTTCTAAAAAAATTGTTTTTGTTTTTTTTAGTTTTACGGAAGGTGCAAATGGAGCAATAAAAGATTTTTCACCCTTCCTAATCTGAAATGCAGTCATCAGGTGAATTACTTTCTATAAATAAATATTTAAACTTATGTGAAATTTTCCTCGGACATATATGGATTGCTAATTGCATTTTTTTTAAGTCCCGCATTCGAACATCAACTTCAACACAAAACATCCCTTATTCATAATAGAGCAATTCCATATTATTAATTCACGCAAAACGCTTTTTAAAATAACAGCAAATACCCGCCTTTATATTTTGAATGTTATTGAGGATTAAATTTGAAATGTTATCAGTAAGTTTAAGATAGCGTGCAAAAATATTTTGCAAATTGCAAGATGTTCACAAAAATAGGGATGCGACATTTTTGTGTATAAGTTACGATGAAAATACATCCTAAATATATGGGCCATTTACCAATAAGAGAAGATAAAAAACAAAATTAAAGCGGTAGAGTTGAACTAAGGCTACATTTATTATATCTTGTAAGGATAATTTAACTTGAAAATAAACAAAAAGCTAATAAATTTTATAGAGAACATTCAAATTGCTCTGTTTTGGCGCTCATTCAAGAATTAAATGCCTGGAACTGTAAATAAAGCGTAAAAGAGAGAGTCTGAAAATCTCTATCTCAGCAAAATAATTCTATTTACGCAAAAGTGTAATGGAATATTTGGATGCTTTCTAAATTTGAATTTGGCAATCAATTTTGCTCATGGAATGCCTCGAGATATTGGTAAGCATTAATAAAAATGCGGATATCGAATTTCCTTAAATGCACGAGATTTGACGAAAAATATACATCGTTGGTAAGAATATATTTTCTGGAATCATATTAATTTCATTTTATTAAACTTATTAATCCCTAGTGAAACGTACATATTGATAGAGATTATTTGTCTACTATATTTTAGGATTTTGGTAATGAAAAATGAATCAATATTGCGAATAAAATATATTTAGCTTATATATAAATATTGAAGTGATAATGGATTTCTTACCTTCCAGGAAAGAAGCATCATTGGTATGATTACTTCTACGTCGCTGCAAAAAAGCAGCTAAAAAGAGAAGGAGAATATTGTTAATAATTTGATACATTTTAGCCAAAGGCGGTAAAGGCGGAATAGTGGTTTTGTTTCTCTGATATGCAAATATTTAGATAGTTATTTGTAAAAATGTATCACAATTAGCTTGAGGAATGGAGAGATTTTTCCATCATAATTATCAGCGTAATTAATAAAAAATAAGAAATATTTCTGCACAAATGTAGAAGAAAAGAGCAAATACATAAAACTGAAATGCTGAATGAAAGATAATTACAGGTTTGAAATCTGACCCAGAGCACCAACAAAGACGGCTTTTGGAGATTTCAAACCTCTAATTCATCAACAGACATGTTCCAAATTTTCTTTCTTTACTGATTGAAAAATAATAAAGTAGAATTTGTGCGTTAGTGAAGATAAACCATATTCTATGATAAAAAATTCTACATTTGGAGATGAAGAAGAAGAATTCTAAAATGGAAAAAGGTGAAACAAAATTTTCTGTGATCTAATGAACAGCAATATCCTAATATGTGATCACATTAAAAATGAAGAGGGATTGTGTAAGAGCTTCGTTACGTAAAGTAATGAAGAATGTTAGTTTGGATGTTAAGTAAAGCGAAATTAAAATCTAAAAGAAGGAATATAAAATTATAAAGTTATCGAAAATTGAATAACAGTAGGTATGAAATTTGAGTTTAGAATATAGATTGTGAAAGATTCTGCAAGCACTAAGTTATGTTGAAAATATCCAGTTCCAGTCCTTTTCTGCTGTGTCTTAAAGGTAATTTAAAGATGTGGTTTTTGAGCAATAATAAATGTAAATTTTTAACGTACTTTTGCGTTGCTTGTAAATGACAAATTCCGCGTTTTGAAGGTAAAAATGATCAGAGGAAGAGCTTTAAAATTTGAATTTATTACCACAATAATGAATAGAAAAATTACAATGAGATGTAGTAAAATAGTTATAACATCTGAAGATAACATTAGAATCAAAATGAATATTACCTCAGTTTTTTATTACGTTAGTTGTTTTTTACATTGCAGGTAAACTAAATTACCAACTTACGCCTTATTTTGTTTATTTACATATGATTCTTTATTATGAGATTAAACTGAACAATTATGCGATTATAGCTCAACCTAACTAATCTCTTAATTAAAAAGAGCTTTTCTTCCTGTGTATCGACTGTTCTATATTAATCTCGCCTAATGTTCAATGACACTCAGAACGTCTTCAGAAGCTCTAACGATGCACGAAAAGGCAGACGATGCTTACACACTGGGAAACTGAGGACTTGGCAGAAATTACTAGCTGTATCGGAATCCGAAGTTATTGGAGACAATATAGAGGAATGAGGAAGGAAACACGGGGTCCAAATTAAAAGAAGAAGGAGCGAAGATGAGTGAAAGAAGAAAAAGAAAGAAAGGAGCAATAGGGAAAGGGTGGGAAGGACAGATAAGGGCACGATTGATTTCTCTATCTCATACGCACTCGTGTCCATCAGACATGGGTCGTAAATTCCTGCAGTACCGCCATAAAAAGAGCAGTGAAAATAATAAAATAGGTTTTCTGGTGAGGATGAAAATATTATCAGATCGGCCATCAAATCCTTTCTTTCTTCTTTATCAAGGAACGCAGTGTAAAGATGAGCAAGGTATTGCTATATTTCCTTCCCATTGGGCAATGATAGGAATTGATTCGAGATCCTTCAGGATACCGAAAAATGTCGCGAGAATTCGTATTGTTTTTTCCAAATGAAAAGATCCTTATTTGATAAACGTCTCATTGATTTTGGAAGAGGGAAAGTATATTTCCTACCGGAAGATAATTCTAAAAAAAATTGCCAAAATATGCGATGGAAAGTTAAAGGCTGATTTTGGAAGAGGGAAAGTATATTTCCTACCGGAAGATAATTCTAAAAAAAATTGCCAAAATATGCGATGGAAAGTTAAAGGCAACGATTAAACTTAAATAGAAAATTACTTTTGTATGATCAATAAATATGTTTAGTGGTAGACTTTTGTAGGAGCAAAATCATCTTTAAAGTGTTTGGAAGTAGGAGTTTACTTCTCTCCAAAGTCTTGGTAAGGGATTGTTTATTTAGCAGCAATTTTCTTGCGATTTTGCCAGAGATCGGGTATCATTTCCAATTTCAAAAACATATTCTTCTTAAGCTAAAAATAACCCTACGATCAAACTGTAAACGTATAAGATGACGGAAATAAACGAAACCTCAAGCGCAATCAATTAGTTTGACGTGGATTGTTTGAGTAAAATCCACCCTCCAGCTTGATGATGGCTATTCTTATCCGAAATTAATCGCCAACAAAAAGTACATTTCTGCAGATTAGTAAAATATATTAAACAATTCCATTAAAGTAATTATCACCTTTTAGTGGGGTAAAAATCTAGATTCAGATAAGTCTTTAGAGGACTTCACGTAATTCCACATTTTTACAAGAGTTAGGTTTTATCCCTTCTCATATAGAGTCCAAAATAAGATTAGATTTTCATTATACTTGTCATAATCTACGGCTTAAACTAACTAACTTAATCCTGTAACGTTTTTACTTAATCTAAATCATTAATTATATTCTGTTTGTACCCAGTTAACTCATTTGCAGACTTAGAAACCAACTTGAATAAACTCGGAAGAGTCGGATCTGAAGTTACAGTAGCCGAAATCGTAATACATAATAGCAACTTAAATACATTTTTAATAAATATTATAATATTATTTTTAACGAATAATTTATAAATAAAAAATATTACATAATTTATTTACTAAATTTTAAGATGAAATTGATGATTTTCACAAACATTTTCACGATTTCGTCTTGCAAATAACGTTTGTCTATAGTAATCTACCTCAAAATTTATTTCTTCTATTAGCTCTCCTAATTGTTTCCGATTATTTGTTATTTCTAATTAAATTTTTCATGAACACATTGGACTGTCACAAAACGAATACATTTTAAGGTTATTTCTTGCGGAATTTCCTAAGATGGATAAATAAATACATACACGACAATGATTGTTATGGTAGCTTTTAACAACACGTTATTTTTATTCGTATACTTCTCACCTACCCTGCTTTCCCTACCATACAACAGGGTGAGGGCAGTCACACTTCCACTTCTCAATTTCGCCCTATCCATCTCACGCAAAGGGATCACAAACGATTATCGATTCCGGTCAAAGGATCTCTTTTATCATCCACTCACGCACATGAGAAGAGGGAAAAACTGTCAGTCCACTTCGCTAAAGTGAATATAAAATCATTGTTGATCACAGTTTTCACACTCAACTCGAATAAGCACAGAATAAAAGACAATCAGAGAGTTTGATAAAACATTACTTATTTAAAAAGAAGTAGGAGGGTGATTATTAGTGCTAAACCAGTCATTACAAATAAAGTCTACATTACTAATCTAGAACATCTTTCAAAATTTTAGATATATTTCTCTAAGATTTCCTTACATGGGAAGAAAAGATCGATCACGTCACCAAACAAATGAGCATACCTTGTTTCAGAATGGCTTATAATTCTACTAATATACATATATTAAAATGGCTAGTTGTATATTATGATGATTTTTCTCCGTATTGAAACATAGATCTTTCAAAATCCAGAAAAAACTAAAATGTTTGACGAGATTGCAATTTATGTTTAAAAGATAAAAGAACAGTCTGTACAATGGCATGCTACAATTATTATTGTTATTATACTTCATGCAATTGGATCGTTAAAAATGCAAAAGTTTTCCTTATTTACATAAATGAATCAGTACTTTTTGTACATGAAAATAATTGCTAATTTGAGTACAAAAAATCACATCGCAACAATACCACATAGTTAATAATAGTCTGCATCCACATTAATATCATACAGGTCACCTATGGGCGTGTGTGTCAAGGGATTATCACAAAATCATTCATATCAATTCAAGGGAGGTTTCCATGAAAAATAGGTAGAATATAGATTGTAGAATAGTAGAATAGAAGATTGGTGATGTAACTGGATATTAATATAAATTTTCTTACAGAACATTGAATCTTATGATTGTGAGAAATGAACTGGTGACGAAATTCAGCGATGGAGAAAAATAGACCTGATAAACTTGTGCTCACTTCGCCTTCACGTCATGGTACTTTTACGATCCTCGAAAGAATCATTATCGCTTGAAAGAGGGGAAAAACCGTTCTCTTTGAAGGCGGAGAACTCACTCAGATATAAGAAATATAGATATCTCTTTTGTTGGTCGCCTTTCCACTTGGTTTGACCTCCACCTTTAAAATATATTTCGGACAGTTTTACTCCCCATTTCGGACAGTCACCCACTCGGTCATTGTAAGCCGGGAGAGCACTCGGCAGAAAAGTACGGCAGGTTGGGGATGATGCAGTGGGGATGTGGGATGCGGAAATTGGCAGCGCAGGGGCTCGCTCGGCCATTGGTGTGTGTGGGAATCAAATGGGGCAGTCGGGGGCGAGTTGAGTGAGAAATGGTTGCGAGCCGAGGACGGCAGAGGCGTGAAGAATTCCAAGAAGATGTCGGAGAAGAGCTTTGAAAGGGAAAAATGGAGGCGGAGGAGGAAAAGAGGGAATGAAGGACGAGTTAAGCTTGCGCGATGTGAAGTCACGACCCACTGTCTCCCCCATTTTGCGAGCGAGTGCAGAGCCCTCTCTCGGGACAGCGATCGTGAGCGAGAGAAATGGTGTGAAAGGATCCCCCAGAATGAGGTGTCTGCTTTGAGCGGAGAAAACATCTGAGGGTCGGGGTGAAAAAAATTGTCTGCCCGAGTCTATATTCGGCCAAGGAGGACGTTAAAGGACACCGATGGCAATTAGAATTTCGGAAATGATTACGCGGAGCGATGGCAAGGCCGGCTGCAAAAAGTGGAAGCGAAAAACGGAGATTAAAGGCTTAGCGTTAAGATTCGGAAATTGCCAAAAAGTCTGAGTGGCGGAGGGCGATTAAGGGGTCTTCTGGAAGTTGATGGCGATGGCTTAGCGTGGTAGGAAAAATGTTATTCATAATGTTTTGTTTATCATTATCCGACTGAAAAGTCTCTGCTGTCAGATTCTGAAGAAAGGGTTCCACTAAAATTTTAACGGAAAATTAAGAGAAAGTAGCCGAAATTAGCATCAATTCAGATGTTTGAGAGCAACTTCCAAGCAAAATATTGCCTTGTTACGCCTTAAAATGCCTTTGAAGATAACTTTCACACTTTTCTCTTAAAAGATAAAAAACAAGCAGCCCTCCACCATGTACTAATATCTATAGCATTGTACTTTACAATCCTAGTAAATCATTTTCGTTTTTTGATATGTCCACCCATATTTTCATATATTCCATTTGATTATTAGCTCTGCTAAGTTCTCTAATAATAGAAAATCAACTTTTGCATTGCATTCCACCTGTTTTTTTCGTTCCTCTTTTCTATCTAAACTCTATACTGCCTCATACCTTCATATTTGTCTCTACTTTCATATATCCTATCCAAATGTCCAACTCAACGTAAAAGACTTCTTTAATACTGGTCACGCAGCTTTTATTTTAGCCCAATTCCATTCTCCTGCGTTGCCGATTCCATTTCTCCTTGTCTTTCTGCTCATCCTTATAATGTTAGCCATTCTGACGGCATTGATTTGCAGGATTCCGTACACCAAAGCTGCACTAAAATGATCCAAATGTTTACGAGGTAGTGTCACGCGATACAGTAGCTCACTTGACAGTAACAATTTCCATTGCCCTATTGGAATAATTGCCTCCAGCACATAAACATGTCATGTTGATAAATGTGATAGCATCGGTAATATATCGATTATAATACTACTGCCATATTTTCAAACACCCAACACCTGTAAACCTTGGGATCAGATCATTGGGAATATTTTCTGTTTATAAGGTCGAAGAATTGAGTTTTGGCTTTGCTGATTACTTCAACATCTCTATAAAAATCAAAATAAGCTAATTCATTATTATTTAATTCGACTACATTCCGTTGCAAATCAACTTCCGTCATTTTCTAGGAAAGATACTGCTTTGAGATTCTTAATTCTCAGTGAAAATATCTTGAGGTGAGTGAAACAATCCCCATAATTATTTACGAACGGCCAAAATTCCTTTTACTAGTCAATGAAATAAAAATAATTTACTTTATCTTTAACTATTTTACTGTATTTCCTATGATAAACATTAACAATTTGTTTTAAAATTATTTTTTTAGTTCTATTTATTATCACTTGCGGGAAAAATTATAGCATTGTTTACACAACCAACTTTGCTATATAATGTTTAAGTTTGCCTAAGGATAAATTTATGAAACAAAAGACGTAAAATATTAATTTCCGAAATTATAATACATTTTTTCAAAAGGAGACTAATCAAAGTCAAAATATCCTATTTTCTGGATTCTTTCAGGAACGCTGAAAAATCTTACATGAGAGGTACATACAAACTTAGTAGCGTATCTGCTCATTAAGGTTATTGAAAATTAAAACTGAATTATCTGATTCACGGCGGTTTTTGTTTTATATAATTCATGTATATACTGCATATTTATACTCTTGTAATTATTTATTTTTTATTACTTTTTATTTATACATGCTTATTTTCTATTTGGTTCGGTTTATTGTATGTATGCATAGTAATATTATTAATTATAAATTAAATGTTATGTAAGTTAACGTCACCACCAGTCGACTAGCTGCGGCGGTTTTTTACCATAAATAAATTACTCCAGAAAAGAAGATTTTATTAGGCATTAATGACAGAGATACTCAATTCTCGATCTGAAAATCCTGAGAAGTTTGTCAGTCAATACGATCGCAGTGAGAAATCACAATTGCGCGGATACAGAGGTCCTATTTGTTAAGTGATACTTAGCATTCGGATGATTTCCATTTTTATCCAAATGAAATGAGTGATAAATGACTCTCTCAAACTTCAATGACGAAAAGAAGGAGTCTTAACGTTCCATCTGGAAGTGTAAATAACATTTCCATCATTAATCAACATCCTTCCTCCTTACTCCATCAAAAAATGAAACTCTCTCCGAGTCTTCCTGAGATCACTCCCATCATTTCAAATGCGCGTGATTTATGCAGGAAATTTCATCCTTTTAGACCCCGGAGTTAAATCGGGACTTTTCGGAAAGTAATATCTCCTCGGGTTTTATCTCGCTGCCGACCGAAACTTCACTTAAGTTCATTATTCCCTTATCGACGCTCCTCAGAAAATCTCCGTGATATGAGAATAAATATGGGAGTCGGTGAATGAAAGCGAGGAATCATTAGGAATCCTCCTCCTCCTCCACTCGCCACTTGATGGATTGCCCGGGAAAAACACGGCGGAAGGGCGATATTAAGAATAATAACGAGGTAATTATCTTCATCTTCGCTCGTTCCTTCGATTGGCGATGGGAAGAGGAGCAATTTGCAGGCATCGCTTCGCCACCCGCGTTAGCACTGGGAGATGCACACACACTCTGTGTGTTTCGGTCGATTTTCACGGATCATTAATTTTCCTTCCTTGAAGTGGAGCGACTCCCTCAATGAAAATTGCAAGCGTCACTAAGGGCTTCCAAAGAAGACCTTCCGCCTCACCTTTTGCGCAATCTCTGCTGTTTTGTTTCTTTTTTATTCTCGCGCTCCTGTGGAGAGCATTCAATCAGCCGCTCGCGCCTAATGACGCGGGTCCACGATTCAAATCTCCGAATTGTTTTGCAGCCGCTCAACCTCTGCTCACTCGCCTTTCCCTTCCTTTCTCCCTGACTATTAACCCTTTTAGGCATTACATACGTGATTTCAATGCAAAGGACCAAATTGGAAGGCGTATCTTTTCAGTTGCGTAGGAGCAAAAGTTGCAGCAGCTATAATCGTAACAATAGGAAGCTAAATGAATAGTGTACTAAATGTAAAACTATAAATATTGAATACGTATTTGCTAAATTTATCGATACTAAATAAAAAAAATTATAAAATTTCAAGATGAAGGTTGGTAAATGTGAGGCGTTGGTACTAGCAAATGGAAAATCTCTTACAAAAGATTTAAAAAAGTTTTATGTAATTTTGGATGCTTTTGAGATGTGAGCTTTGCAGCAGCAGGAAAAATGGCGTACCTTCTCTGAGAAGCATCGACAAAGGATTACGAGAAACCATTCACTAAAACAATTCTTGTCGTTCTTCCCACAGAGCATTGGAAGAAAAAACATGGTAGATTAGGTAAGGGTGTTGGCGTTAATAAACCCTCTCTCATTAATCATTAACATCTATAAAGATATATGTATAAATATGAATACCATTTCAACCTTTTAATAACACCTGTGTAATTTCTAATATTCTTCTTTTGTTATGAAATCGATATTTGCAGGCTAGATTTCGTGTTAAGATTTTAAAATAAAGCGGAGCTAGCTTTTAGTGCGGTAGCGTGTCCACTCGTGAGGAAGTAAATATATTATGTGTGGGTCATTAATCTAAAACTCTTATTCACATATGGTTAGATTGAAATTGAGGGAATTTTGGCCTATTTGCTTGTAGAACTACATCCCTATCTATCTCTTTCTCTTGAATTATTGAAGAGACCTTTGCAAATCTTCAATCAGCCGAAATAGCTCAGTTGGGAGAGCGTTAGACTGAAGATCTAAAGGTCCCTGGTTCGTTATAACGGTATAAGGGTTTCGGCGTAATTTTTATTTTATTTTCCTTGTATTTCTTTCCTGCACGCCTCGAATTCTGCCAAGAGCATCGATATCTCGGAAGATGTTCCTCTAACTCTCATTTAATGTTTTTCATATACCAGGTAGATTTTTTAATTTATTTCCTCCTCCCTCAGGAATAACTTCCACCTGGCCTGGTGCCTAGTTGTAGACATTAATAATAAATAAATAAGACAATTTGTAAAGAACATCTTATATAGTTAATTTTTTTCTACTCATGCATTGTTATTCTCGCCTCCCATTAGATTCACCCTTACACATACAAGGCTTTCTTCAATCCTTTGCCTGCTACACAATCGTATCGTATTACTCTTTCATCGCTTCATTATTATCACAGAGGTAAACTTGGCTTCCAATATCATCCCTTTCAAGTTCTCCGACAGATTCGCGGTGAATCTCGATAACTTTTCCCTTTTTAACTCACCTCGTTGATACCAATCTCTCGCCTGCTTGCCATTCCAAAGTACGTTTCCTTTGAGAGATATCCGTCTTCTCCTCGACTTAGCTCGCTTCTCTATTGGTGATCCTTTGAAAACTTGGTCGACAGTTAAAGACAAAATATGTGGAGAAGTGAACTGGGAAATTCACGAGCTAAATCCATTCGATGACTTTTGATTTGTTTTCGATCGAGTAACAACGTCGACCGACGATCCGACGCGAGATTTCTATCACCAACTTCAAATCCTTAAATTTACGGCTTCTTTTCGCTCTTACTTAAATATCATAGATTGATTTTGCACTCCATAAACTAGTATTTGGCATTCAAATGGCTGTCGAAACTTGTGAGAGATGAATTTGTCACCTTCAATCGAAGTCTCTCTTCGCTTGAAGTCAATTTTCAAATGTTAATGATTCAGAGTCGTCGTTTGATCGACGTCAGAAGTCAGTTTACCAGTTTAAAGCAGGAAGACTAAATAATATAAATATATAAACATGTACATTAACTACATATCCTAAATGAAGCCATACGTTAAACGTTTGAAACTCCTGTTGTACTGATTAGCTGATTAATAAATAATAACTTGAGTAGTTTGTCTAATTTAATTATTTCATCGATTAACTTCATAATTACTGCAGAGATTTCTAGTTATTAATTCATCAATTTTCCTAATCTATTCTTCCCACCAATTCGTCCTCATTTCCATTATTTATGGTCATTCCGCGAAAGATAAAACGTTTCTTTAATATGAGGTACTTTCGCATTAAATTTTGTTTCCTCTGAGTATATCCATAAGATTTCTTTCAATCTTTTTCTCTCTATAACGTACTTGTCCTCCCCTCCCATGAGATTTCTCTTCCGTACCTTTTCCTCTGTTTTATTCGTTTTCACTCCGAATTTTCAGTTTTTGAAATGTCATCTACCCTGCTTCGGATAAATTTAGCTATTAAGAAAAATTCCCTCAAGAGCACCTGCTTTACGGCTACAAACGTTGAATTTTAAGAATGGATGAGATAGAACATATAGAACCAGCGTGAATATAGATATAGATGGAAATTCTGAAAATTGGTTGGACAGAAAGGAGAAAGTTCCTCGAAACAATAGGAAAATTTAACGAATAATTATAGCTAATATATATGACGGAGTAAGGGAGAGTTAAACTCTTAAGTCATGTACCGAGACATAACAGGCAGATTAAAGCAGTTTAGATTTTCAAGTGTTTGGGAAAAAAGTGAGAGGAAGACCAAGAGGAATGTACCTGCATGACATTCGAGAAAGATTAAGGGTAGATTCATAACCTCAAGGGACTGGCAGAGGACAAGACATCCTAGCGAAAGGGACAAGGCTTAGCCTTTGGATGATTGATGGAAGTAGCTCATATATTTAGCTCATTTAGCTGTTAAATATTGCTGTGATGTCTTTACCATTTCTCAATCAACAGATTTGAGTATCTATTCAGCATCAAGTTCCCAAAAATGTTTTTAATTCAGAATTATAATTATAATATATTAAATATATATTATATGTATGGTTGATGCTGATGCATGCAAAATATATCACAATTTTCGCTGTATTCCCAGTTATAAAAGTTATGATGGCAAAACATAAAAATATATTTAGTAAGGATAACCAGTGTTTACTTAACATATTTGCAAAACTGTAGAAGTCTTAGGATTGTTTTCAAAATAAGATCTTTTATTTTATACAAACATTTTCACGTGAGCAAAGAAAATTTCTTTCTATTTTTACTAAAAGTAACACCTATCCATAGAACTATTGATGACGTTAAAACGACGTCCTTGCTTTGCTCATTTCAATGATAATTAACCATAAATAATATTAAATAATTTCAATTCGACTCAAAAGGCTAATGAATATTGTTTTTTATTTAAATTTATTCATTAAATATTTAGTTTGTCTACATTCAAAATTTTATTAAACAACAGAGTATCAATAGTATAAATTATCCCGATTTAAAATATGATGAAAAAAGTATATTTGGAGCCAATATACAATATTTATTATAAAATACGAACCACTAAATTATCTGTAACATTTAAAAATTAAGAAAAACTTTGAACTGTTTTTCTAACAAACCAATGATCTTGATAAATATTTAAAACTCAAATTAGACATCACTGTCACCCCAATTCACTGCATTGGTACCCCCTTTTGTTTATTATAAACACTCCTTGACGTTAGGTAACTTTTCCCTCTCAGTATAATGTCTTAATCTGCGTGTTGGCTTAAGTTCTGTGGAAATAAAGCACGAATGTTCAGACGCAGTTTGGAACGTTGTTGAATATCCCACTATGTTTACATTAGACCTGCCATATGACGCTGAATCCAGAGGGAAGGGCGGACAAGTGACCTTTCTCTCCACTCTCTCTAGACTTTTACTCAGTTGTCTAAACGTACGTGGATTTCCACCTTGTTTAGATTTTCCTGCGAAAATCCATTAGAAATGAGAATTGGGTGTCCTGCGGCGTCGACATTCTTAAGTGATGACAAAAACACATTTTCTTCCACCCATGGGTGGATCGATTTCAAAACATGCAATAATTATTTTTATAATGGTGCTAAGCTTTCATATGCCTGAAGAAATTGGCCTAGGCCTGCATTTTAAAAATGAAAATCAGTCATTTATTCAATCCGGTTGAAATTCATTCCCTCTAAAATTAGCAACCAAGAGCCATTAAAGAGGGAATGAGGTCCACTGGACAAGAAGAGGAGTGAGGTAATTTGCGCTTGCTCTTCTAACCAAGTCGGCATGCTGTAAGCAAGATATGTCCACGGAAGTGAAATACAACGACCTTAAGAGTAACGCTTATCTTGGTACTGCAAATATTTGTTGATTATAAGTTGTTGGTGAAAAAAGTTCAAAATCGGAAAATACTGTTACGCCTTAATGATGTGGATTGAAAGTAAGTCCCAAGTCAATCGTACCTGTGATTTAAGTGTTCGTTCCTCATGGTGTGGATATTATTTACTTTTTCCTTTCTGTGATAGAGCGGAAGTTTGCAGTGTTGCCATATAATGAACTCTTTGGCTCACTGGCCGCATAAGATTTGGGGGTACCCGTTGGATTTTTTGTTTTTCTGCGAGCTGTATAGTTCAGGAATGCAGAAATTTACGTCATCTATGAATTACCCGGGGATTGATTCATAAGAAAGCAACCCTATAAGTGCTGCGTCATGTCGGATTGCACGTTGTACAGCAAGAAGTCATTAAACACCCTCTACCATCCGCAGAAAGGAGCATACGGAGTATCCCACTATACAGAGTGTACAGCGTCTTTCAGAGTGTCTTAATGTTTATATCCATGCTTAGTGGCTGATCGCATTCAACAAAATTACTTATTGGTAGACCAAAAGTAATTATACACTGGATAATTACGGCCCCCTTATCATAAACGGTAATACATTTATAACTCCCTTTCTGAGAGCAAAAAACAGAAATTCTTTCTTGGAATAAGCACAAAAAGTATCGGATATACTAGATATTTCCTATCAATTACACTCGATGAAGCTCCGCAAGAACTATTTAATGGATAATATTGGGGTTTGAAATTGTCCTTAAAATACCTGTTTTCTTGCTGTATACTCTTCTTTTAGTATATATCTTATATAAACTCAGTTAATTAAAATTCCAATTTTTTTCTGAAGTACACTCCTGGCTAAAATTAACGCAGCACCTCCCTAGCGATCCTAACAGCCGGTGGTGCGTTAATTTTGGCCAGGAGTGTACATACATACCAAATTCTGCAGAATAGACTATAATGAAACCTTATAAAATTCTTGTTATTAAAAATAAGGAGTTTGGAGCCAATTCTTAATTATATCGAAAATCAGAATTTTTTATCCTTAATCAATTTTTTCCTATTACAAGAGGCTTCCTCGTGCAAAGATAAATTTCATTTAGAAATAAATTCAACACATTCTGAACAAATTTTCATAAATAACTTAAATTAGTACTCAAACAAGACAAAATAAACAATTTAACTAGACAAATTCACAATCGACAAATATCTATATATGGTTAGATCTTGTTTATAATTTAAACAAATATCTAGTTGTAGTTTTATACATCCGAACATACGCAGCGCATGTTTAGCATGGGGCGATCTGACCAACTTATCGCCTCAGGGCGGCAGAAAGTCTGAGGTCGCTGTGGTCTGAGGTTCAATGAATACTGATAAGGCGAAATTAATTCTTTCTCTTTTTATATTCGCGAAGTGATGAAGGGGGTGCTCGAATTTTTCGATCCTAAATATTTATTTGGCCCGTCGACGCAGAGATATTTCATCGTCGTCGCTTCCTTTGCTCAATCCCTTTTCTTTCGCCCTTCACATGATTTAGGGCGCTTGGATGCGGGCCAGCGGGTTACCAGATATACGGAAGGGAAAAATCCCGAATTATGCCGCGGACAGTAATTTCATCTTCTGGTGCTAAACTTCCGGGAATATCCGATAGTTTTCTTCTCGTGTGTGCAGCTCAGTGGCCAATATCGACCGCTGGTGCTAATCTAGAGGGCCGATGTGGACGATCAAATGAGAATAAACAATGTCTAAGGTTACGGCAGGAAACGTAAGCTAATTGATTTTTATAATTAAGTACAGAAATGTTTATCATTAATTGATGCTAACTTTCCCTTTTGATGTAATCGTGGATAATTAACGTATTTCCTTTACATACACGAGATTGTTATGAAAACACTATCAGTGCCCTGAAATTATCGCAGATGTTTTCATGATAAACGACTAATACTTACATAAGAGAACATCCACTCTGGACACGTAGGCTCTTTGGAAATAAATCAAAGGAATTCTCTCCAAACTGGTTTCTTTGAGGAAGCGATCTTCGTTGTTACTAAATGAATCACTTACTTACTTGGAGTTTTTACTTCATATCATGATGTTCAAACTTACATAAATTGAACAAATATGTAAATAAGTCGTTAAAATCTGTAGAACTTCTGAATATAAGTATTTCATTGCAATTTAAGAAATTTCCCCGAAGTCATAGTGGCATTTTTTCTTACGTATTGCATATTTTCGTATGTGACACATAAGGTTTCTTTGGATCATACCATCATAACAATACATCGGTGGTATGATTATATTTAAAATATAATCAGCGGATTCTTAATTCTCTATCTTCAAATTCGGTTTGTGTAAAAATAAAGCCTATATATACTCATACCGATAATTCAATTCCGTCATTTATTCGATCTCAATATTCTTTGCTAATTTTTTCACGATAGTCTACACAAAAGACCTAAAACAAGCAAATAAGAAAGGTAGCTATCAATAATAAGAGATATAAAATACTGTGGGTTCGGGAGATTTCAGTTCTTATACAACCTAGGGAGATCTCTCCAAAAGCTTCGGGAATTAGTGCCTTATTTAATTTACAAAGTCATAGAATCATAGATGATCAATATCTTATTTAAACAGAGGAAATGAATTACTAAATATTTAATGGGATTTTCGACAAAAAAGTCAGTGACTTATGTTTAAATAAAGTTAAATTTTCATTAATAATTTTAAATAAATATAAAATTAATTTATAATTTTATTTGAAAAAAAACACTACTTGAAGGATGAAAAGATTTGAAACATTCTCTATCTTTATAATTCTTTTCCGTTATCCCAAATTCCCCGAGAAAGGTATATTCTGAGACATCGCTAGGAGAGACATAAATGCATCTTGTAGCCCGCTTACTTTCTTCCGTGAGCCTTTAGTGGTTCCCCCCCTTCCCTTCCGGACCGTGAGGGGGTGTGCCTTTTTCAGGAATCCCACTTCGAAACGACTTACAGGAGCACAAACCTCCATTCATCTAATCGAAATCATCTCCCTCATCAGCTTGCCTGACATTTTTTTCCATTAATTCCACACGTTATAAACGCAGCGTGTAAGGAGGTGAAAATGAGATCGCATCTTCCTCCAGTCACGTATCCGTGGGCGAGGAAAGAGGTCGCCTTCATCTCGAGGAAAAAGCGTTATCTGGAATAAGTCTAGCACGTATCTCTAAGGATACGCCTGCGCGCATTCAACTGCTCTTCTTTGTCGCAAGTAGAGACAAATTCGAGTGATGAAATCTGATTGCATTGGACACCTTCTAAGAAGGAACTTCCCTAATGATTATTTTTCTTACACTGAACCTTGACCTTTTTAGATATCATAACAACTACTGTAGTGTAGAACATAAGGTACTCAATGTTATGAAGATCAAATTATACGCAGGATAGTTATGCATAGTCAGTTTTAGATAAATTGGCATAGTAATTTTGTTATATCGTTATTTTTAATAGACACATGATTACATCATTGGCGGCCAAATATGAATTAAAGGCTTAGTGAAATAAATTAAACATCCTTGATTTAATCGTGGGTCTTTCTTTACAGAAAGTAATTAACGAAATAAAATATACGAGGTTTAAAATCTCCAATAGCTGTCTTTGTCACAACTCCGTAGTTCATTGCCACCGGTTTTCTTACAAAAACAAATACAATTAATGATAACTCAATTTAAAAACTATGACATAATTTCATTCACAAGGAAAAACGGACTTGGAAAAAGTCTGACAGAGGGCCGGCCCTGTCAGACTATTTTCAAGTCCGTTTTCCTTGGGAATTTTCCTGGGTGCACGCCCTTATATGCGAAGTCACCTCAACCCTTTCCCTAGATATAAATTCAATTGTCTGTGGAAAATTGATGGTTTCGCTATGGCTGATCTAATTGGCAATCATACCCTAAGATATTTGGTGCCACCTGTTTTATTAAAAAAATATATTTATGAAAAATTGTTTGTTTCTTTTGAATTCTGAATGACAACAAGTAACATGTAATAAATCGCACCTAATCTCCAATCTCACCAAAACACGAAGGCACTCTTTTTATTCTAAACCATCAATACCATTGCATTAAAAACATTGACAACCAACCGAAAGAACTATATAACAGCGATATTAAATAGCTGTTAATTACATATGAATTCACAATTACCTTGAAATGGCATGTGTTTGTTTATTACTTATGCAGAATATTTCAGGGTGCTTTACAGGCTTCTGCGGCTAACTTTGTGGTCCCGGGGGGTCCAAGGAGTTACCACCATTTTACACTCCACCAGCCAATCCACTCATTTTGATACCTAAAGGTTCATTCCACTAAATTATTTATTTTGTTTGAACCCTTAGGAAACATTTGAATGGTTTTGGAAAGCTCGAAGACGGTAGGTAGACGGTAACAAGAAACACCCGATTCCTGAATGGGTGAATCTCAAAACAGGTAAGGGATGTAAGATATTTTTCAACAAAACACATCCAGGAGACTTAATAATTACGCTCTATTTGTAGGAGATTTGAATTATCTTCCTTTTCTAAGAGAAATGGCAATTGTTTCACCAAGGAATCACTATATCATTGTTCCTTTCTAGGACAAGATTCTGTTGGTAATTCCAAATAATATACTGCCTCCATTTAGTACCATTTTATCTTTGGTTGCTCCGAATCCTCGCTGTATATTTATTTAACCGGCAGGTTGTCCCATTCAAATTGAACCATAGAGGGTAAAAGACACTCTGATAAGTTCATCCCCTCAATATATCAACTGGATACCATTGAGAAATCACGCTTTATTTCATTTCAAAAGCTATGAGACATCACTGGCGAGTGGTCCTTGGCGTCATTTGTCCTTGTACCATTTCAGTTCATATAATGTTCATAACCACAAGTGTATCTGAGAGTGTTGAAAAATACATGTTTTGGACATCACAAAATATCCTCCTACAATTTCTTCAAGTGGAATATAAAAAAAAATTATCGCCAAGAAAACCTAGAGGAATTTAGACTTACTTTATCTCGAAGAGGAGATAGATTTGGATTGGGTATATGATTCTCAGGGGAGCCATTTTCGTATTTTTCTTCGTCTAATTTCTTTGAGTCTTTTTGCAAAACAAAGGGATTCTTACTATAAATCCTTATCTGTTCGTATCTACAATTGGTATGCCAAGATCCGATTCACCATTTATCCAATATAAAACTTGATAATGCTTTTCTTAGGCCCTAAGTAATATAAACTAAGGTATATAAGAAACCAAACTTAGGGATCATATTAAATAAAATTTCAAAATTCCACAAAACAAAAATTGAAATCGAATGGAAATTTAATTTCTAATGATCCCGATTACGGAGTTCCACCAAGTTAAGGCTTCTTCGATGGTAACCAAACTTAATTTTTAACGATGCTACGAATAAGAATCATAAAAGAATTCAATTCAAACAATTGTTCAAAACATTAAATGAATAGTGCACAGAAATGAGGCTACGTGATATTTGAAATTTAGGTCTTCTTGCCTCCAAGCATAACATTTCGAGAACGCACTGCGGAAAGAAATGATACTGCAACAAAGATTTGAGGGTATCAAAAACTTCGAGCAACAATTTGAATTTGAATTCTAATTCTATTTAAATGCTAAATTAGAGCAATGAAAACATTTGTAATTAATATCTCGATACCAAAATGTGATAAGAATAAAGGTTTAAAGGCAAAAAACCGTACTTAAAAGTGTTTCAATTAGCTCTTTTATCAGTATACATACCACTATATTTGAAGGTCAAAGCAGTACTAATTTTTGTAGCCAACTATATATATCAGAAAGTCACATAAATATAACAGGACAAAATAATCTGGACATAAATGTTGGATATAAAAACTAAAACTGAAAAAATGAGGACATTTAGAATAACTATTACGAGTTACCTAAAAGGAAAAGGTCGAGTTCTCTTCTTCTCCCAAAGATGGAAACATGGTTTCCGAAATACATATCGAGATAATACGCTTACAATACCTTAGTAACGGTTAACCTTAACCCCCAATGGTTAGGGTACTTCCGCACGACGGGTTATACGCAAACAACGGCTATTTAACTCTTAAGGTTAATTACGAGATGTTAAGTTAAACTTTTGTTTGAAATGTTTAATTATTTTAGCTATTGATCAGGGGTGCCCCACTTGAGATTGGTCATATAATGTATAAATATTTCACTGTTTCCAGTAATTGGTTGTTGCAGAACGATAAAAAAGAGCAGAGATTATTGTGATATAATAAACGATTACAATAGCGTTTCACAAGCACTTGTGAGTTTCTTACTACCGCTGCCGAGATACTAGCGTACCGTACGGTGGTTACGCATCTCATGCATACAAAGTGCGATGGTGTCACAAAAATACGTGCGGGCAAGCGCGGAAATACTCACGTAAAGCATGACTTACTTATTAATGAAGAGCCAAAACGAAGTCCGCGTGAGAGCAGTGGAATCGGCATTTCAAACTTAAGATGGTTTCAACCACGATTTAACCTTCCCAAAGTCTAACCGTGCGGCTAACGAAGCGATGGACCGTGTTCTTCCATTGCTCCTTAAGAACCCAATCTGAGGCCTTCACAGCGTGCGCCCGATTACATCCCGGGACACCTGCCGAGAACACCGATCGGGCGCCTGATACGAATAAACTGTTATTACGAATTCCTCGGCGTTCGTGAGACAGTGTTTCTGAGAAGGAAATGGAGTAGAGCCGTGTAGGAGTGAACTTACTTCAGTCCGTTTACTGCGTTTCCGAAGGAACGGGCGCAATATTCAAACCTGCGTATTTTCCTACGTAGAAGTTAAGGACCCCTACAGAAATGAGACATGGACTAGTTTTGGAGCGAGCCAGCTCAATAGACCAAGAGAATCACTAGGAATCAAATTGTTTGAAATGACGAGGTATTTCTATTACACCTTGTTTTCAAGCACCGTAGACTGGTGACAATTAGGATTACCGGAGATTTAGAGCAAAAAGGGTGATGATAAAAAAATCGTTATGCCGTCGTATATCTTTCATGGAAATTAATTTACTCTGAAAAGATGTATCTTCACGCATCTCTTTCTTATTCAACGCCATTGACAGTTTTAACCGAAATATATTAGTATCAAATGAGGATTAAAATGTCTCAATGATAATAAATGGGTATGGAAATAATTTCCCTTCGAGCAAAGTTTGGAAGTTTAGCTTTGTTTTTAGCCTTGGGAAAATAAAATAGTAAGATTTTCGGAAGTGTGAAAAAGTAAAGTCAAGGAAGGGTATGCGAGGGTCAATACTAGGCTGTAATAGTAGTTAGCAAAACATCTGGGAGTTCAGGATGAGTAGGTTATATTTTATTTTGATATTTTTAGAGAAAAATCAAACAGCGGACGGGTTAGAATGATTTTACATTGGATTGCATAGTCACGTGACACCGACCTTACGTTAATGCTCCCCCCCCCCCAATGCAACTTTACAAGACGATGAACGTAAACTGTATGATGGTCGCCAAGGTGACGGCATTTAAAAGTGACGACTCGATGGAATTTCGTCTTGTGTTATCGACGCTTGCGTGATTTCAGGCCGTAAACTATGCTTCAGGATACAAATGGGAATCTTAAAAGAATTTCTTTTTTCGATGATACTCATCTCGATCTCTCACGGTCATTTACATATACTTTATTTTTGTAAAATAAAATAATTCTGCGTGGAATAAGGAAATTTTAAAGTAGATAACTCAAAGAAAACTTTCAAAATAAACGTCCATCGAGTATGGCAAGACCTGAAAGAGAAACTCATTATCGCAGATGTAAAACATCCAATAAAGTGCAAAGTTTAGAAGTTATTCCGGACAATTCAGATTTATTGATATGCGTACATATCTACGTATCCTCCAACTAAATATTTTCATTGTTAAGATTTACTTGTAAGGAGTGAAATAAAACTATTGAAATTTGTGTGTATATTCTATGCAATAGAATCGTTTCTGGGACGAGCCGCAACTGACTCTATTTCTATAAGCAATCGATCAGTCACTCTCAACTTTTTCAGCCATTTTGTGTAGTTAGCCCACACTCTTCTTGACACCTCTAAAATCTATTGCAAATTCGTGCAGTGATATAACAATGCGCCAAGTAATTAAATGACATTTTTATATTACATTGCATAGCTTTTATTTCCGTTCTCTTTCGATATAACAGAAAAAATCTCAATTTAATTGCTATCTAAACAAGCAAATGTCAAAGAAGTCAACATCAACAATGACCATCAACGAACTAATTTCTATATATATTAATTTAGTAAGGTGTCCGTCCGTCTGTCCTCAAAAAAGGGATGTAACACTTTTAGCAAAATCTCAAAAACTAGACGTCGCACAATGTTCAAACTTTTAACATCATTAAATGTCTTCCCCCGGACGATCAAGTGCTACTTAAAATTTGCCTAAAGTCCACGGTTCGAACCCAGACGAGTAAAACAGTTTGCATAAGAAATACACGCAAAGTCCATTTTTTTTCGTTGCATGATTCGTTTCTTTTGCAAAACTAAATTAGAAAGAACAGTCGTAGGAAGTCGAAACTAGCATCAAAAAAAGGGAAATAGATGAAAGATTCTTATTTTGGTCGTGGAATATCGTTTGCTATTCGAAATTGCGAGAATTTTGATAAAACATACGAAAATTTTGTCTAAATTTCCATGTAGTAAACAACTCATTCCCTTGACGATCAAGGCGATTGTTGATTCCGAGCTCAAGCGTAATTCCATAAGAAGACGGGGAAAATTTTTAAGATTTCGAATTTTGCTGACGAGTCTATAGCAACCAAGTTTTATTTATAGCAACATAATTGTTTACCGTCTTTTACGTAAAATAAATGAGTTTTATATTTGTGGTTAACCAAAAATTGATTTTTCTCGAACAATTCAACGAGCTGCGTATAAATATCCTGGTAGGTTGAGGACGTATTGAATATATATTCTTCTGAATTAAGTATTAAATCTAATCTATTTGCAATAATGTATATTTCGCAATTTACGGAAATGGAGTTAGCGAATAACGTAAAGATTTCCCAGATTCGGTGTCTCTATTCTTTGAAGAGTTGAACGGCGAGTTGTAAAGTTGTAGCAAACCTCCAGCATCGTATGATAGACCAAAAAGGTAAAGAAATTTTATTTTATTACAAGCAGAATATAAAAATTGATTTAATCGTTGTTTTTAAGTGCTTCCAATCCATATATATTTACCATCCTTCTGTTAATGGTTTTGATAATTTGTGTTATTTGTGTTCCGTGTTTATGTTACACATTTTAAGATTGAGATACGAGTCAGCTCCGTAATACACTTACTTTCCCGTAGAAAATTTCATCGGTGGTTTTTAGTTGATATATAATTTATTTCAGTACCTAATTTATGTGTAATATTTTATTACTTTGCCCCCCTGTACCTGTATGAAAATTTCTCTTTAAAGGTGGTACTTATTGTCTTAGAATATATTTTAGACGACTAAAACAGTTTGCATAAGAAATACACGTAAAGTTCATTCTTTTCGTTGCACGTTTCACTTCTTTTGCAAAACAAAATTAGAAAGAACAGTCGTAGGAAGTCGAAACTAGCATCAAAAGAAGGAAAATAGAACAAAGATTTTTATTTCGGTCGAGAAATATCGTATGTGATTCGAAATTGCGAGAATTTAGATAAAATATACGAATATTTTGTCTAAATTGCCATGTGTAAACAAACCCATTCCCTTGACGATCAAAGCGATTGTAAATTCCGAACTCATGTGTAATTCCATAAGAAAACATGGCGGATCAATGAACAGTTAAAATTAATTTTGAAAATAAGAGATGAAGATTTATGAAGAATAAAAAATTGAATGACATTTTAAAATTTTTGTGACAAACAATATCCTGTGAAGAAACGCACGTTAAAAGGTACGAACATTTTTCCATTGATTTTTTCAATTTTCTTTAAGCGTCTGTGACAACCGAGTTTTGTTTGTGATAACGTGATTTTTAACTGAATATTCAGTGAATTAAAACGATTTTGAAATTCGTGCGTTGAAAGAATTTGCATTCTCGCTGTCAATTCCACTGATTTAAAATAATAACGTGGTAAGTTGTGGACCTATCTCATATTAATTTTGACGGAAATTACTCACGTCCTTATTTCCCATCATAATAAAACTCTGATATTGAAAGTAACTCGCCCCATTGTCAATACTTAGCATACTGTACGCTGAAATTTATTAATTTGACCTCAGCCGAAGAATAGGTCATAATGCTTACATATGATGAACATTAGTTTGTTTTCGGGATAAGAAACTATACAGATAACCACAAAATGTAAATTTACTTAAGACACTATTCACCTTCTCAACGGAGGAAGGTGAATAAAATAATTGAAAATATTAAACATCGTTAGCATCACGATCTATTCAGGTTTGTAATCAAATACTTTACAGCTCACTTAACCCAATGCACTTATCATGTAATGAATTTCGACTTAAGAGCATAGCTCCACAGACTTATTTCGGTAAGGTTGTTGCTCCATTGTCATGACTTTTTTCGTTCTATCTAATATGGCGTTGTATCTTGCACTTAATCATTCCCAAGATCTACGACTACGTTCCTAAACATTAATTAACATACCACTTAATTTTATACGTGTCACGAATTCTCACTAACAACCTCACGTTATAAGTATAACCTAGATAAAACAATTGGTCTAATTGCAGCGTAATTTGAAATAAATAAAACATACCTTCTGGTTCCATGATACACCATTTCTTATATAATGTCTATAGTTTTTTCTTCACGCAAAAATATAACAATAACTTATTTATCCATTCTCGGAATCACACTTATTCAGTTACTGGAGGTATCCTCTCAGTGATGACCAGTCGAAAGTTTGCGGCTTCAGTCGGCGAAGAAAGAAGAAAACTGCTCCTTTAGTTGATTTGGGGGAATGTCAGAGGGGGAGCAGCTATTATGTATTCCTCACTTTCATACGTAGATACTTTTTGATACATTGTCACCGAAAAGCTCATTCAGCTATAACAACCTGCCCGCATCTCATTCAAACTATATGAGATTAAATATTAAGTTGATACATCTTTTTAGACTTAATTGTAACTTACATTTCGTGGTATATATGTTTCGAAAGTCTGGTATTTGCTATCTATCGACAGTTACGAAGCATGTGTTACGATCAGGGTTGTTACACTGGTATTTATTAAATTTAACATTCCCGTTGAGAATCAACGGGCACTTCTGCTAGTCTATATATATTAATTTAGTAACGTGTCCGTCCGTCTGTCCTCAAAAAAGGGATGTAACACTTTTAGCAAAATCTCAAAAACTAGAAGTCGCACAATGTTCAAACTTTTAAAATCATTAAATGTCTTCCCCCGGATGATCAAGTAGTACTTAAAATTTGCCTAAAGTCCACGGTTCGAACCCAAACGAGTAAAACAGTTTGCATAAGAAATACACGCAAAGTTCATTTTTTCCGTTGCATGATTCGTTTCTTTTGCAAAACTAAATTAGAAAGAACAGTCGTAGGAAGTCGAAACTAGCATCAAAAGAAGGGAAATAGAATAAAGATTCTTATTATGTCCGTGGAATATCGTTTGCTATTCGAAATTGCGAGAATTTTGATAAAATATACGAAAATTTTGTCTGAATTTCCATGTAGTAAACAACCCATTCCCTTGACGATCAAGGCGATTGTTGATTCCGAGCTCAAGCGTAATTCCATAAGAAGACGCGGAAAATTTTTAAAATTTCGAATTTTGTTGACGAGTCTGTAGCAACCAAGTTTTGTTTATAGCAACGTTATTGTTTACCGTCTTTTATATTTGTGGTTAGTATTTGTGGTTAGTATTTGTGGTTTTTCTCGAACAATTCAACGAGCTGCCTATAAATATCCTGGTAAGTTGATGACGTATTGAATATATAGTCTTCTGAATTAAGTAATAAATCTAATCTATTTGCAATAATGTATATTTAGCGATTTACGGATATGGAGTTAGCGAAGAACGTAAAGATTTCCCAGATTCGGTGTTTGTAATCTTTGAAGAGTTGAACGGCGAGTTGTAAAGTTGTAGCAAACCTCGAGCATCGTATGATAGACCAAAAAGGTAAAGAAATTTTATTTTGTTATATGTAGAATGTAGAAATTGATTTATTCGTTGCTTTTAAGTGCTTCCACTCCATATTCATTTAATATCCTTCTGTTATTGGTGTTTGATTTTTGTTCCTATTTTGATATTGGGATACCTTTTGTGTTGTTTGTCTTCCGTGTATATGTTGCACGTATTAAGATTGAGAAGCAAGTCAGCTCCATAATACACTTACCTTCCGCAAAGTATATTCATACGTGCTTATTAGAGCGATATATTATTTATTTCTGTAATTTATGTTTGATTCATTAGTACCCCTGTACATGTCTGAAAATTTCTCTTTAAACGTGGTACCTATTATCTTTATGTGATATTACAATATATCTTTATATTTCCTCAGTTGCAGATATTTTTCGTTCAGAGTATTTGAGATTGAGTATTGAGTTGGTTCGGCTTTGTAGACTTCATTGTAACTTAAATTTATTGGTATTTTGGATTGAAAAGTCTGGCATTTGCTATCTATCAAAAATTGTGAAGTATGTGTTACGATCATGGTGTTTATGAAATGTAACATCCCCGTTGAGAATCAACGGGCCATTCTGCTAGTATTTAATTATTTAAGTTAAGAGTGTTTAAAAAATATAAACCAGAATAAATTAAAAATTTTACGTTAATAATAGCCAATCGGGATGGAGAAGGCGATGAAATTTATAGTCTAATCTCAAGAGCGAACGCTAAAGATTTTTCTTGTAGCAATCAGATCTTTCGAAAATGTAATATTAACCATAATATCAATGTTATAATAACCAACTCTTTACTGTCTTTACAACTCGTGTAATTATTACCTGGTGAATTTAGGAATATAAAACATAAATCTGATACACGAGTCCTTCAAGAGAATTATGAAAACAAAACATAAAACGTGAGAAATCTTTCTCGCTCTTACTTTATAAAATTACAGGAATACGGTTGCGTCTCCAAATAAAGAACTGTTTGATTGCTGCAGGTGTGGTCCGTATAAGATATTGTGTGAGATCCAAAAGTGCCGTCTTCCGTAGACAATTGGTGACTGAAAATTGGCCCGATTCATTCCTTCTTTCTCCCGCAATATTTACATATAGATGGAATAGTGGGCAGCATGTGGCCCACGACGATCCTATAGAGCGGATGTAAGTTCTTAAAGACAAACATGGTTTAATGCAAAGTAGGAGAAGTTTATCCCTTGGAACACTGACACTCCATACAAAAGAGTAATTTTAACCCTTTTTTAACATTTCGACATTTTGAGGATGCAGCTACAAAATTGAAGAAAGTGACATAACGTCAAAATATTAACAAATTTTGCATAACTCAGTGTTCTCATCTTTATTATTATTATTATTGCGGATGGGTATACATCAGGTAGCGAGTTTACTATCATACAATTACTGGGATAAATACAAGTAATGGATAGACATATTAGAACAGAGAATGACAAGCAGTAAAATAAAATACACCATCAAAAGTCAAAACATTACTATTTTAAAGTGAAATTGAAATTAGTCTCAACTTAATATGTCGGAATATGACGTTCTTTTAGTATATATATGTAGCAATACATTTATAAGTGAGTGTATGTAAATAGCAACTTTTAAAATAAATTTGCATCGCCCTTGTCAACACCCATACAATGCCTCATACGAGCTGCTTTTTAGTTCAGACTCATGACCTTTTCTGTTGGCATCATGCTCCGTTCTTGGAACATCAGGGCATTTGTATGGACATAGTGAAATGATACCCTAGCAGAGAATTTTATCACTGTTTTTGGACATCAAGGCAGGTGCATAACATCCAATGTGCATCTTTCAAATTCGGAAAAGCATAATATCTAGATTTGCCATGCAGACCTGGTCTGCATGGCCAGGTCCACTGCCATGCACTGCCACTGCCACTGCCATGCAGACCTCTCCTCCTCCAATGTTTCACGTATGAATGAATTCGTAACATTTGCAAAGAGCCTAACTATTTATTTAATGAATTTCCATCAGAAGTGTTTCAGAGGTATGAATATTTAATAGTATGCAAATAGTCATACAATCAATCGGGGACTCAACTATGCTTTTGATGTTGGGAGGAGGCAATGGAAAGGGGCAATGGAAATGGAAGGGAATCTGATCATTTTGCTCATGGGCAAAAATCAAAGTTCTATGTAAATATCAAAGAACACGGTCAACTTTAGAAGGTAAAACATATTCAATATCGTGAACAGCGAAATATTTGCCAGAATGAATATTTTAGACGTATGGCTGCGGGATTGAAATAGGCGTGCGCCCATGAGCAAAAATATGAGAGTCATTCCTCAGCTACGTCCCAAAAACCAAACTCTTACTCCTAAATTGCTACTTAAAAATCCACCCTGGATAGAAAAAAGGCATCCTTGCTACAACATAGATTAAGTGAGCAAACTTTCCTTGGTATCGATATAAGTTAGCCTGCAAAGGATGACTGCAAAAACTACGGCCGAAACGTCGGTGGAAACCAACGCCTTGACAGGGATGGGAACCCGTGAAAGATATATTTTATCATAATATTATAGAACATTTTTTCGGTTACCAATAATTATATTGAATCAGAAAAATCTTTAATTCAAATTTAAGTAAAAATTATATCAATGTAACATCAATTTGCTGGTACACTTTCATTTAGGAGGTCTGGTCATTCTTGTTTAGACGCGATTTAAATTGCTATAAAAGAGGCTAAATGTATAAAATATTTAACTATGGAATGGGTATTGAAAGTCTATGAAATAGTGGTGGCCAAAGTTGATTTAATAGTGAATCAGATAGGAGTCAGAAAGTCTGGGAAACCGAAATAAATTTTTCGCTAAAGGTAATTTTAGCACTACAGAAATATATATATAATACAACTTTAATCGATTTATAGTCGATTCAATTAAATGCAATATCTTTTTTTCCTTTTCTCAAATAAAATATTATTATTAAATAAAAGATTTATTAAAGGGGTTACAAAATTAACTCATTTTAATTTGATCGGGTTTTAAACTGCTTTACCTGATTTCTGAAATCAGGTTAGTAATTTTGTGGTGCTATACAAAGTAAATTTATTGGATATTGATTCGTATGTTGTTCTCAGAGTGAACTACTGTATACACTATTGTTCGTATGGAACGCCTTCAAGAGAACAAAGTGCCGCTTGCGGTTCGCTAGCCGCAATTTGGTCTCCCTACAACGGAATATAAATGGGTGGATTATCAACGTATAACAAGATAAGTCACACAATATTTCGTTTTATAATACTATTCATCTCGTATTTATCTTTTAATCTTGGGAGGGACATTAAAAACTAGTTGTTTCCATTGAATTAACATTCAATTTTTGATATCTTTTAACTATCATCCACTCTGTTTCCATCTGCATCAACGCAAACACCATACGACTATTAAGACTCTCAAGAACGGGTTATTTTGAAAAACAAGGCATTTCCGATTCACAGCCAACGGCCCATGATTGTAAGTCGGGGAGTGTCTGTTAAGTGAAAGTATGATAATTAAAGTGAAGCCAAAACAAAGGCGGATCAGACAAGTCTATAAATCCGGATGCTGTCTGGACCCTAGCTAGCGGAGGACTTGGATTCTGTTCAATATCGCTCCCCGCGACCTTGGGCTTGTTACTCTTTCCTTCGGAGGGAGTGGCTACAAATGGATGAGTACTCGGGACCAATGTTTTCGCACGTAATCTTTCCGTGAACATATTTCCCCGCCCGAGATTTATGGCTCGTGGAACGCTTGCTGTTGCGCCAAAGTGATGACACGATTTGAATTCCACGTGAGCCGTAACGGCGCGAAAAAATGGGATTTTATTTTTTCTCCGTGGGGAGGACGATGACCCAAATTTTTTGATGAATTCCGTCGCGGAGTGCCAAACAAGTGCATTTCCCTCCTTCCATTTGATTGAAATGCGCCTATGACATGATTTATTCCGCATATTCGAGCCGTATTTTAAAACAATTTTTATATTTCAGCGCCCTTTGGGACTGCATCACGTTCCGTCGCTATTCTTCGCCTCCCGCTTCCCCCAAAAAAACAGAAGACGTGCGATTTTTTTAGTTCTGCTATCCACATTGAAAATTAACAGTTAAAATCACAAGCGCATCTGACATGTCCTCGTATCATATGACGTGAATAATGGACTGCGCTATTTGCGGAATCATTTGCGACGAAATGCCGCGATACGCGAACTTTTATCCTTCGAATCTGCGCAACTGAAATTTGGTTATTCATTAATAGAACATGTCATTCAGTCGGTTTTGCGTCATAGGTCATCCCAAGATGGGCACCCATGTTAATCAATTGCACAATGCGTTCCGTGCGATAGCCTCTGGGGATGCACTCCGGGTAATAAGTATTGAAATTAGTCACCTGCAATAACATCTTTTGAATATTAACAAGTCATGTGTCGGTGCGCTCAACGACGGCATAGAAAGCAAATATTTTAGATTATTGTGTGCAAAAGGCCGGAATATGGAATGCTGAATGCATTGACTTTACATTAATCTTGATTCAAGTCACGATATAGTTTCACCAATTGCGAGGACGCTGTGATGGAGGCACTTTCCTGCCTGAAAAATGCATTGGCATATTTGAATGACTGAGTGATATTGAAACAGTTTGTCAAAACCGAAATATCCAGTAGATTTAAGTATCTTTAGGATCTCAACATTAAGAATCATGTGAATCACTTTACCAATAATGGATTGACATTCAATTTAACATAATAGACCTGAAATAAAACGATGATATGGTGATATTACAACTAAATATCTTACATATGTGGACGACAGTCGCTTTCTTTGTGCATCATAAATAATGTAGTAAATTTAGTCCTGAGGTCCCCAAAAAGCCAAGTGGGCTGGGCGTTCGGCTTTAGTGTTAGCGGTCCTGGGTTCGATTCTGGTTAGAAGCCAGTGCACAAACTGATCGATGCTATGATAGCATTACCAGAATGCTACTAATACTGAAGCATTACCAGTAATCTTTCACTATTTCGCCCTCCATGTATCAGTATACTGCAAGTACTAACTCAATGCTGAAGGAGACTTTATTAATGACATGCAATGAAATCTGTGATCCGGAGGCCCTGGTTAGATGAGAAATGCATGAGCAAAATCGAGATAATATTCAGTCCCGTTTGCAACAGTGACATCTAACGTAAGTTTTTCAAAATTCATCGTTAGAATTGCTTACACTGTTCAGTGGTCAGTGTGACGAACGACTGTTATTTTGAAGTGGCAACTGAATATACTCTATCGCTCCTACAATAAGCTTATCTTTTAGCAAACGAACTGAATGTACAATGGAAAATAAATCGTAAAAGGGAAAAAAATCATGCCGAGGTAATATTTAAGAAATATCAACCGCTCCTTCCTACTCACGGCAAACGGAGAGTAAAGGAAAGGCCATTGGAACGCAAGAGAGAAGTGAGCATTTAAAAAATAACAGTAGTCAAAGTAGTATTGCATATTTTAAATAGTAGAAATCATCTCTGAATAAGTTGTATTCTAACAGAATGGTGAGCTGAATAATTATAAATAATAGTGGTATAATAATTGAGGCTTTGACTCAGAAATATGGTATTCGAGAAATTGGTTTTAAGAACGATGAGAATTTACTTTGAATTTATAATTATATACCTTATATTTTCTACATTTTAAAATATATATAATAGAAATATGAAACAATTTGTGTCTAATCATTATTTATGCAAGGATTTTCTTATTTAATTTTGATAAGGAGATGCTGTCCATTTTTCTTCTCTTGAAGGTAAATAATAAAAAACATGTGGGTTGTATAGCTGAGAGGCAAAGAAAAAACTAAATTGAGCGAAGAGTTGTACGTACATACCAGCTATTAGACTGTTAATCCATGGAGCGATAGGCCAATCTGGATCATCTACATTTACAATCTCTTAGAGTATTTTAGTGCTAATTTTAGGAGTAGAAAAATACGCTTACTAGATTCAGTAGTGAAAATAATCCATTAGGTTCCTTTTGCTGTTGGTAAGCGTTATACTGCGATTGCGATTCAACTGATTATATAAAATAAGATTACATTCATTCAATTTTTTGGGTCATCTACGTTGACAATAACTAAAATACGTTTGAATGACATTTTATAATGAAAAGAACTAGATTGGATTCGTCCTGAAAACCAAATGGATATTGTGAGTACCATAAACATGGCAAGCGAAAGGGAAATCGCCCATAAATACATCTGAATACATTTCTCTGGCATAAAGCGGAAATGCCACGAAGATGCTCTCATGGCATCCCCAGATCGAATGGTCAACCTTAATATTTATTTCCATGCGCTTCAACCGTGTTATTTATGTCGAAATTTTGCCCTTGGTTTATCACTGCTTTCAGTTTCCTCTTCACTCATAAGTTGATCTCAGTTCCTAGAATGCAGTCAGGTTCCACGAGAAAGCCATAAATTCTGCTGAGAACATCGAATCATGGCAGAAGTTGCAAATTCTTTCTACTTATCATTACTATTGATTTAGTCAGTTGAATCCTCAATTCGGTCGAATTAAACTTTGATTTGATCAATATATGTGTATGTTGTAAAATATTATTTGTAAAATATATGTGTACTTATCTTTGCGTGATTACGTTATAGCAATCACACAGAAATATCCTTTATGTTGAGGTATACATATTGACTGATCGAAAAGTACACAAAAGGGGCATAAATTTAACTGTATAAAAGTAATGTTAAAAGTTCTTCCACTACTGAGGTAATTTCACACAGATAGGTGCCCATCTCGAATCGAACTCTTAATCGCTTTCAGATAGGTCTTACCGCACTACCAACTTCGCTATTTGGTAGCCCGGTGAGATTAAAACTAAAATTAAGACTAAATTTAGAAATAAATTTGATCGGCAATGCGTAACGTATTTGTATATCATTTGTAATAGTACAATTTGAAATAGAACTGATAATTGCGCACTTCTTTATTTTTTTATGAAGTTAACATCTACCTTGAGTAATCACTGGACTCAAAATAATTCATTTTCTTGAGTTTAAAAATCAGTGACTTTGATTTATATCACTTGAAAGGTTTAACATTTATTTGAAGCAATATTTTTTGTTTTATAAATGACTAACACAAATACATATAATTTTGAATCGAACGAGAAAATTGAAGCATAGAACCTTTTAAGTTTATTTATGATTCATAATTATTTGTGTTTTATGTTATTCTAAGTTGTTTATGAATCATTCTATCAACTGTTACATAATTTTACATACATTTTTTAAATACTATTTTCGATACATGAATCCAATGAAACCGAAGATACATTTTCATATTGAATCAATTCGAGCTGCTTACCAATGCGAATCTACCATTGATGTTAAAATTGGTCCCTCAGTTTAGAAGATAAACTTTTCTTTGGTTACATGGCCCTCAATCAAGGATGAATCACTTCACATTCTGTTGCATCGTTCGTAGATCTTCCATCCAGATAACTTCAAGTAGTATATCAGCAATTCCATAATGTCTATTCCGTGTGTTCGGCCTCATTTATTTAATATTCGGACCACTTTCTTCAAGCGCCTCGCCAAATCGCCTTCCGTTATCACCCTGACTCGAACAGAGATGGACGATTTACAATTCGATGGGCCCGACCACCTGCCCTCTTAAATCCATCAATTCCTCCGATCCCCTATAATTCCACACAATTTCCTCCGCTAGCTCTCCCATTATTATAATCGGCAAAAAACAACAATCATCTTCCGACGCTCCGTCTCGGAAATAAAATCCTGAGGTTGTTACGCACCCACGCCTATCCCAATCCTCTTTATTTTTTCCTTGATTTCCACTTCCTCAACCATCTCGTAGCCTCCGAGAGCAATGTATAATCCAAGGGACACGCCCACAATTCCTTGTTTTCGAACAGGAAGCATCTACGAATCCGACCATGTTATATGTCCATACAAACAGGAATTATGTAAAAGTAATCGGCCGAAGAAAAAACTCTAACTCCGGAGAGAGAAACGATTAATCACGATCTAATCATAGACTGTTCTTGCTACTATATCCTGACGAATGGAGCATTTTTATTTTGTCAATAAGTACAGGATAGAAAACAATGTACCTTTCATTTACTTTTGTCACAGTCTTGTTCATGGCTGTGATGACATGAAAGCTACTTATGTATGAGTACGCTTAAAAGTGAAAATAACTAAGGCCTCTCCTTATGAAATGCCAAGAAAAGTTTTACTCGAAGATTCATTATGCATCACTTGCGTGGAAATTTTCCGCTTACAAGATTCTGATTTGTTTAGTAAATAAGGGTTAACTCTTCACCTTGCCTAGTAAACCTCATAACCCTCCACAAGCTCTTGGTGGCTAAATGTTAGAGGAGTTGTGGTATCAACCGGTCTTCAGGCTGCATATTTTAAGAACAAAATCATAGGCTAAGAATTTCAGAAAGAACTCATTCCTCTATGGGTAAATATTTATTTAAAAACTAGCAGAGGAATTAATTCAATTAAGGAAGCTTGGACTTTGTGGAAATCCATACCAGGAAGTATGATGAAATAACCAAGCGTGAATTCCACGATATAACTTCCATTTAGTTATTTCATTATGCCCTATAGCAAAGGAATTTATATAAGATCAGGGAAAATATGGTAATGGAACTCAGGAAAGTCTGACAGAAAGAAAAATAAAAATTGCAGTTATTCCATGAAACATTTCATCGTCTTTTATAAACTCGAAGGTAGTGTTTGATATACATGTATTTTTCTTATGGCACGGTAAAGTTAGAATACAAATTTCAGCTTCCAGAACATATACTTGCTGTGTATCTTAAATGTTTAGTTAAAATGAATTGCAAAAAGAGTCATGATTTGATAATGTTATGTGACCATTTGCCTGTGAAATTCTTAAGAATCATACGAGGTAGTGTTCTTTTCAATTTTCTGTTCTTTCGTACTTAAACATCTTTCACAATGAAAATGTACGTCTTATAGGCCTCCTTATAATTGGACTACATTCAGTATGACATATGGTGTTTCGGTGGACGACAGGTGGTCAGCGCATCGATTCCCACGCCATCTATCAATGGATTTCCTTGACCGCATCCAAAGAAAAATTAATAGTTGATTTTTCCTCTTTGTTCTGACCGATCTTTGTCTGTGGATAATAGGCAGTTGATTGCAATTATCGAAGAATGAAAACACGATCGCTCCTTCAACGATTTCTTTCCTTTTTTAAACTCAAGACACACATTTTTACGATACCACATGAGAATAATGCCAATCTGTTCCAAGGCGGTGAGTTCATATCGCAGCCTTGAGTTTTCTCATATTTCATTGCTCTCTATGGTGTATAGGTTCTAAGATAACAGCTCAAATGCTGTATCATGAAATATAAGTTCAGTCGCTTCTTCCCGTTTTTATTTCATATTGTAACAATTCTGAGTCACTTCCATAAACCCAGAGTTAGTAAATACCTAAAAATGTATCTAAAACATTTTCTGATACCAAGAAAATTTAATCGTGCCGTCTGTTTCTTGCATATGTGTTATTGCTTTGTTTACAATAAGTCTTAGTCTTTATTTCATAGGTAACAACATTTATGGCTATCAGTCCCTATCTTTTTATAATTATAGCAATCCAGTTTATAGAAACGTACTTGCACTATTGTATCGTTTGTAGTAAACTAATAGAACTTTATAAGCATATTTTCTAAAATATCATATTGATTTCTCTTGAGTAAAATATTTAAGGAAACAGTTCAAATAATTTATCATAAAATATCTACTTTGATAATTAACATAAAATCGATTGTGGCAGGCGGAAATCCATAACAGAGGTTGTTAAAAATAAAGATTTACAGATACTTTTTTTACAATTCTATTCCACTTCCTTACTCGCATAACTTTTAATTAATTAAGAATTTACCCAATAAATCATGTAATGTCTTTAGTAAACACTTCAAGCAGCCAAATTAGATACCTATTCAGCGCATCTGATTTAGCAGTCTGCAGCTTGCGTCTGTATTTTTGCTGGTTTATAACAGAAAATTCTATTCTAGTCTCCTTACCAGTAGTAACAGAGCTTATAGTTATGTATTTTTGTATGATTTATTCCTGTTTACGGTAACATACCTGCATTATAGTATTGTTGCATAAAAGATTACTTCTGCCTTCACTTCGTGGATCCTTCCATTCAAACCCATTTTTCCATTATAAATCCCCCGGAACAATAGAAGGAGGGGAAAGAAAAGAAGAGTTACAATTAAGTGGAAGGAGGAGAAGGAGAGGTGGTCAATGTTTTACAGTAGAAATCATCGGGGGGTGGTATGTGAACAAATGGTTGTTGGCTAAAGTGTAAGCACTGTATAGATTTTGGAGTATTTCAATCGACTCCAAATCATCCAGTTTACGAAATTGGCCGTCAGTTTAATAAAAACTTCCTGTTCAAAATATTTCGAAGTATTTATGCACTATGAATATTGTCTATGTTAACTTTGTTTGTAATTGCTGGAATGCTTTGCCTTGTGGGTTAAAGTAGCAAGAGTTGAAGAAAATGCGTCAACGCGGGACCGGTAACTGATATCGCCACCTTAATCTGTAATTCCCACATAGAGGGTTTGGCCTTAGAGCACTGTACGAAAAGAAGAAATAAAAGCGAGGCCACACGTCTAATTGGTAACTTCAAACGAAGCAGGTCACCAAACCGATAAACGGTCACCGCTCTTCTCCTTCCCCACGACTCTCTCTGGAGCCGTCCGAGTGGAAGAAATCTGAAGTACTTTCTGCTCTTTCTGAGGATCTAAGGGTCCATTGGAGGCAACTGCTCCCAAAGAAAATTTCCCCGCCGCTCTTTCTTCCCGCCCTCTCCCGCTGACTTACATATTCATTCCGTAATGCGCCCTTGTCAAACAAGTTTTTCTTTCGCCGACCATTAGTATGTAAGGGCTATATATTCCTGCCTTGAAGTGTGCGGGGGCGTTCGCGACGGGAGGGAAACAGTAATAAATAAAGCCGATGAAAGGGGTACATGGGGGAGAGGCTCTTTCCCAAGTTGTTTCGCTACTAAAGGACGTCCCCTAGTATTCCGGCGGATTGGGTTGCGTTTGCTGAATTGGGTTTTGGGTGAAATAGTGCTCCTTCCCTTCATCTCAACCTCGCTTCCACTCTCATCCTATTCTTTCTTCTCAACTGCTTATACGCATCTTTTCTCCCCTTAATTCCATTCTTTGGTGTACGGGATGAAGCCTTAACGAAACTGCAAAACTTGCAGATCGGGGTGGTGGAGGACATGTATTGAAACTAGAGAGTATCCTGCTTGACTATTCGTCACTTGCGCACTTGTGTTCCAATAACGAAGCGGATAATTTTTCGTGTGCTATTTCTGCTTTGGTGGTCACATGAACCTAAGATTGAGGTCTATTTCTCTTTTGCATTCTCGGATAGCTACGAAAGGCATCAATAGCTTAATTTTAGCATTAGTCCGACAATGACAGCGAAAGAATCAGTAGAATGACAGCTATTGTATTGCATGCAACGCGTGACCGTTTTATTAAGTTTTTTTGTTTCTAGTTCTATTTTGTTTTACATAATTAATATTCTAATTTCGTTTTATATAACACATGCTTAACTTTATTCTCTGAACTTGTTCTGTAAACAAGTATAACCTGAAAAATAGAGTCGACAATGATTAAAGCGGAAGACTTTCAGCGTATTTCTCTTAGAATCGGAATGAAGATTATAAATCTTAAAAAGGTGATTAATAGTAAAATGATATATCTTTATGTAAAACTAAACCATGGTAATAAACATATCACCATAGTATTCTATTTGCTTTAGTTCTCGTTAGTTAAGATCACCTCAATATATTTTCCCATATGGACGAAAAAATACCTACTGTACGGAAAAAGGAGCTCGCAAGTTTTCATGTTAAGACTTTAGGCGGGACTGATGAAAGGTTTTATTGAGTGGAGAGGTTAAAAATATATGGAAAGATTCGAAGGTTTTAAAAAATATTACAAAACTTAAACGAATATGAGAAGTATTTTATACGAAATAATTTTAACTGGTTAATAATTTGTAGTTGAATTGGGACCTTGGGCTTCTTCGATCAAAACATTTCTCAACGTGTCAATGACGCAAAAGCGAGTCTTCGTAGGCGAAGCAACTGTTTATCCTGCTTAACCTAATTCTTTTAGCACATTGTTGGCTTGATTGACCACATCATTACGTAAAAAGGTCCTTGAAGTTGTTTACTTCGCGCCGACTTACTATTTTCATGCTTTAGTTACATCACTCATGTCGGTCGCGTGTAGACAACTATTTTCGCATGCGTGGAAGGAGGAAACATTCTTTCGGCGTAAATAATTATCCAATCTTATATTTATTTGCCTCATAAATTACTTATGGAGTGCCCTTTTAATACATATGAGACATTAACTGTGAAATTGTTGTTTATAATCTTTATATATAATTTCCGAAGTGTCCGTCCGTCCGTCCGTCCGTCCGTCCGTCCGTCCGTCCGTCTGTCCGTCCGTCCCCCCCTTTATTTCAGAAACGGTTTGACTTAGCGATTCGAAACAAACTGCATTGTGTTTCTACGAGTTAGAAACCCCTAGGAAAACTATTCCCATTACTAAGAAAGCCCGGGTTCGAACCCAGGAGTCCATAATAGGGTCCCATAAGGAATACACGTAAACTTCACTTTTATCGGTTGCAGGCCTCATTTCTTTTGCAAAATATAATTAGAAAGAATCATTGTTAAAAGTCGGGCATACCATCAAAAGATGGAAAATTTATTAAAGTTTCTTATTTAAGTAGTGGAATAGCGATTTCGATTAGAAATTGCCAGTATTTTGATAAAATAGAAGAAATATTAGAGAGATTTTTGAGGTTATAAACAAGTCCGTTCCCATTAACGACGAATGCGGTTGTTGAATATATTCAATAAACCATACCTAGGCCCGGTATTATAATCTGTAGTTATCTATAGGATAACTTTAACATCCAGGTTAACTAAAAAATTGGGTATTATAATCGATGGTTAAGCCGTATCTGTTAGTTAAAGTATTTGTTATCTTATCAAACAGATTGAGTTGTGATCGAGTCCTTAACTGATTGATAGTGCAACGCATCATGGGAGTAAACCAGTGTAAACAAGTAATGGCGGACAAGCTTTACTGCTAACTTATCAACTCAGTTGGTTTGTTGATGAAAATTAAGTTTATACTCCACAATTTCTGGAAAATATTTGTTCGGATATTCTAATTAAGTTGAAATCGATTGTGGCAGGCTTTACCGTGTGGAAATCCATAACAGAGGATGTTAAGAATAAGGTTTAACAAATACTTTTTTCCACAGATTTATTAGCAAAACGACCGGTTTCGGCACAGATCGGCCATCTTCTCCATCTTCATTTATGAAATTAAATATCCCCGTTGAGAATCAACGGGTACTTCTGCTAGTAATAATAATTGCGTCTTGGATTCGAACTTGAGACCTCGGCGTTGATATGTAGCACACTAACCTCTACGTCATCAAAGACGATATCGAAAGCTATGGGGATGTAATACCGCAATAGAATGAAAACAGTAAAATGAAAATAGTAAATAACTAAGTGGAAGGAGTTGTAGGGGATGTAAAAAGTTTAGTTGATAAAAAGGAAAGAAAATACGACCAGGCAAGCATTCATATATAACAGTCTACGTGAGGCAGTTTTAGGAGGAATAGCGGAATTTTGTAATCAGAGAAGTTAAATGAGACGAGATAAGGTAAGCGCTTAAGCTAACAATTATAATTTAATGAAGCGATTTAAAAGAAAGGCTATGAAGAAAAACCCATATTTATTTTTCTAATTGACGTTAGTTAGTTTAGTAATAATGATGAAGACACTGATGATGGCTTTCAACAAAGTTGCCAATAACTGCAATGGCTTTAAAAGGGAGAAAAATTAAACTTCAATAATTTAATTTCAGAGTCGGCATCTGCGAGAATCGCACCGCGTTGGGAAATTATAAACGTTACAAACTGTCTGCCTTCAAAGGGAGAGACCCACGGGAGGCAAAAAATACTGAGCCCTCAAATGGCCTTTCGAAATTCTTTCCACTGCAACCCTGAAATTAAAATAAACACGTATCTCCGACACAGAGGACATGTGACCTACAATTTAAGAGTGATTAATTTATCGCCCGGACAGAAGGGCCAATCCTGGTAGATCATCTAATTGATGCCTTCTGCCGATTAGTATCTCTCCAATTATGAGCCATCCTCCAACTCAATTGGAATGCTATAAATTTAATTGCTCCTCTGTTTTTGACGCCCACCTGAATTTTTCAAGCCACTCTCCGAGCATAAATATGTTTAATCAATTACACCGCGAAATTTAGTAAAATCATTGCTCCGCCACTATTGGATAGCATAGAGCAAAAAGAACGGATGCGTTTTGTAAATAATTAATCAAGGTAAACGATGCGTTTCAAGCAAATTGATTGCAGGCGACGGACGAGTTTCGTCAAAACACCCCTCGCTCGTTTGCGCTTCTAAATTATATTTCAGTGCTCCGTACTTTGGAGTTTTCAAAAATTCATCCTCCTCGCTAATGGAGAACGTTAACAATTTATGGAAACGGCGAATCCGCGACGCCGTGTTCTCGTTATAAAAATCGCGAAATTTCGGCCGAAAAATCCCGATGTTTATCTCCGACCGAAGTAACAATATATAAGTGTTCGGAGGGACAAAAACTTCGCTGGGCGAACCGTGGCCCATGTTTATCTCGACGAGGACGAAAGATTGAATACATCTGTATGCAAATGGGCGCATGTAAATGTGCATTATTTAAAGCGGCCAATCCTACAATGGCGGAGAGGAGAAATAACGATGTCTGAAAAGAAGAGGAAGAAAAAGGGATCAGGCGCCGAATGCTTTTTCCATTCATTCCTCCCCGCTTTCCTTGTTTTTCCTCCCAGCTTCCGTTCCTCTTCGCCCGAACCTACTCCTTTGCATCGAAAGTATGGCTCAGATTAAGGAAGTTATGGAAATGCGACGGGGGCCGAATGGATCTCTCGCGGGGGCCCCGCCGTTTGTCGCGTGCATCCATTACCCCGGAGCTCAGAGATTCCACAAATCCGAGACTTTCAATAAGTTTCCCGAATCCCCTTTTCCACGCACGGCTGTCTCGCGAAGTTTGCTTAAAAAGAAAAAATGTAAGGGTTTCGGAAAAGTGAAAACGGAGGTCGTTTGTCGAATGAATGCCGAAGGGGACTCCTCCGCTTATACATTTCGAATCTGATTGCTGCTGTTTTCACGCTCGATTGTAGCCACTCGTTCCGTTAGAGGACATCACGGTATATGGGCTCTTCATTGAGGCTATTTTCGGGTTGGTTTATGCCTGAGACCCTTGGAATTCTCTGGATAGAAGAATTAGGTATTGGTTAGGGCGAAAAAATAACTAAGAGCGGAAAGGGGGGACTTGGGAAAAGTTTCAAAAAAAAAAACGGACATGGACAGTCTGACGGGATCGAAACGTGAATCAGGATCTTTAATTTGCTGGGCGTTTGCTCAGCTAACTTAAGCTACCTTTCCGTTCAGTCATATTTTTTCGGGTCTTCCCAATAATGGGTTAGATGGAAGAAGAGACTTATAAGTCTCAATCTCGCCCAAATAAAGACGATTTATTATTATTATTATGTCTCCTTTGAGAGCACCTAGACTTGTTCTGACTAGAAAGAACAGCCTTAATCCATAATTGGCAATTTGAAAGAGGAGCGGCCCGGCAAATAGAAGAAGACCCTGGTTCGAGTCCCGAGCCGGTAAGAACTTTCATGTCCGTTTTTCCTTGGGAATTAGAACTTGTTTTAATGAGCGAAATAGTCGATGATTCAGTGTAGGTGGAGTAAAGGATGGCCTTGTTGTGTGAATAAAAATAGGAACATGTTTCCGGGATTGCTACGCTAGGTAGGGTTTTTCTTCAGTGAGACATTTCAAGACTAAGACTGGTAAAAAAAACGGTATGAAAAAAGAAATGGAGAGAAATAATTTTTACTATGTCTGTTAAAATTATATGTACATTATCACAAAACCTTATATACATTTAAATATTATGTATCTATGCCAAATTGTATTATTTGTGAAAGAACATCTGAAGGATAAAAGTTTATTTGCCTGTTTATGTTTGACGTTGTAATGGGGCTTCCAATCCACGTATAGCGTGGTAATATCAACAAAAGTACACGGAAAAGGCCAAATCACTTGGAGCAGCGTCAATATCATGGCATGATTTGGCTAATTTAATCATCATCAGCCAGCATAGAAATATGTTTTCCAAAACGAGCCATTGCAATTGGAAGTGAACGAGTCATAAATAATCGGAAGTGTCGCTGAATGTTCATTTGCATAACTTCGCCACGGTCAGCATTCCTATTAAGTATGAATTATTGCATTTTCAACATTTTTGCAGGATGAGTATGCTATAAAGTAGAATTTGACGAATAAATTTCTTGACTATTTTTTTCAGATTAAATAAATTAGAGTACAGTTTCATCTTTATGCAAACAAGGCAAGGAGGCAAATTAACAAAAATTATTTCCCAGCACCAATGATAAAAAGATGCTGCGATGCTTGAATATGTATCCTTTGTTTGACTGATCATTTTGGGAGTCATTGATGACGACGAGTTTGGTTGTTTTTATCACGAGAATGACATTTTCACATTTCATTGATTGTCATTTCCGGGTTTATCTTACTTAATGAATCGAACCGCGATTGATTGACAGAAGGCAATCACAGGGATCTCTTATGATTTTAACGAACCCTCGTTAATTTACACAGTGATTTCCTCCATTATTAAACACCGAATATATTTCAAATAATTTTGCATACCTACATTAATTTTGCGAATTTAATAATTAAAGGAATGGATGTCGTGTTATTTTACTTGGAATGCATGGGCCACAGACTCGTGCATTAGTATTGAGGAACCGAGATTATTCCAGCATAAGTAAACACCAAAATGTTTATCAGTCTACTCAAAACTAATTCATTCTATAAAAGTTATTACATTAGTTTGGGAAAATGAGGTGTCCATTAATGGTCAAATTTGATGAAATAGTTTCACCGTGAGGAATAAGAAGGGTAGAAAAGTGAACACACAAAAAATGCCTGACTATCCTGATAAGACGCTAGTTCGCTACATTTATTGTGAACTTACCCAATTAACAATCAACAACCACGGTGTCTATTAGTGCTCAGTGACTTCATAATATATTAAAATATTTGCTGATTGTTATTATATTCATTAAAAAATATAAATTACTCACGAGTGTCTGAAATATCTCGATGACTACAATACAACTTCGCCTGTAAGCATTGCTACGAAAGTAAAAATAATCTTAATAAAAAGTCCTAAGTCTAAAAAATCAAAGCCTACCTTCTTAGGGCATGTCAAATCCTTCGTCAGATAAGCATCGCATTGACCCAAACAATGGTCGGAAGGTATTTGCAGAGGGCAGAAGGGTTTTGCTAGACAAGGTTCACTGAGAGAGCCTCTTCGGTAGCACAAGCTCACGTCACTGTTTTTTGTTTCGTGAATTGTCCCTCGGAAGGGGCGTGTCACGAGAGGTCACAGCGTACGTCTGAAGTCACTTCCTTTAAGGCTAAAGTCCTTTTTGCCTTTCGACCGCTGCATTCCCTACCTTCGCCGTTCTTGCGAATTCGTTTATACGATCAAAAAATAAGAGAGAAGGACGCAAAGACGGATCGTTAGAAAACGTCGATTTTCCTTCGACTATTACAGTAATGAAAAACAGATCGATCGCTTGATGGTAATACATACAAATACTTGCGGCTAGTAGCAAATTTATTTACATACATGTAAATGAGGAAGGGTCCGAGGAATTTAGGCGCCTCAAGCGAGGATCCCAACGTGGTTCTCGGCGGTAAGTCTATTTTTTTTGGTGCTACCTGCCGAATGAGGGAAGAAGCATTATTTATTAATAAAAATAGTATAATTTTTAAATAGTGCAATACATAAACAGAATATTATTATTAATTCGAAAGTAATTCAGGAAAAATACTTCTCGTTCGCAATTAAGTAAGAGGTTTTTATTAAATAGTAGCATAAGCAAGCTGAATATAATTCATTTACACAATGCCGCAGTAACAATAAATAAATAAATAATACCTAGATTCCTTCTGCTAGTTATTGTCTTGGAATATCACCAAGTTTAGGCCCACACCATCGATTTAATTTTTAGGTCTTATGGTAGGAACTGTATTGTTAAAGCTGAACTATGTGAAATACATATAAGGTTCCCAAGATGAAGACTGTTTGTTACTGGTTTAAAATTCAATGCTTCTGATTTATTTTTCGTATTTTTTTAGACCTTACGTTTGATTAACGGCCTCATTGACGTAGGGTTAGTCTACTAGTCAATCCAAGCCCAGTTCCAGGGTTTCAATCTTGGTTAGGACATGGTTGTTGATGTTATGATTTTAAAGGGTTGATCGGTGGTCATGTAAGACTAAAATTCAATTCGAAATCCAAATAAATTTGAGACTATTATTCTCAACAGATGTCGAACTTAACGAAAGTCTTCCAATAGACGCCAGTTTAATCTGCTACTCATGACTCGTTGTCAGCCATTGCAGCAGAACAATGTTACTCTCTCCCAAATAAAGATTTCGACCTAAAACTTTGCCACCCCTGGCTTTTCGCTGCTGTCCGTCCGACCCTCATGTTGATGTATCTCGCGGGTGTTGTGCTGAACGAGTTTAAAACGATCTTCTCTCGGAGCTCAATGCCGAGTGTATTCGGGCCCTTTTCGTAGAAAGAAAAAATATTTTTGCTGGAGGGTCGTCAGCGCTTCGTTAAAATGCTGTGAAAACGAACGAATCGATCGCGGCAATGAAAACATGAGGATTCCAAATCAAGAAACGGAAAACATTTACGAGCGCCGGGAACAAAATTTTGAGAATAATTTTACGGTGAAAATTGAGGCGCTTTCGGAGGAAAATGTGATTAAGATTCCATTTAGAAAAGCGGAAATCATACTGATGCCGATTATTGGGTATTGCTCGCGATTTTCAGGGATTCATCGCTCGAAGCCTCGTCCAAGAGATGCCCTTTAAAGCGAATACAGTCGTTTTTAGGAAGATTTAATTAAGGCCTTATGAAAGTGAAATATATCTCCCCCATCTGATTGCCATATCTGCTAAGTTAATTAAAAATTAGTTGATCGTAGTATGCAGGATATCTCGGTAAACCTTTTCTTTGCGGATGGAATCCCACTTACACTACCTGTATGCTCATTATTTCATTCCATCGAATTTTACCTTTGTTAAGTACTTAATAAAATATCGGAAAACATTCTTTACTCAAGTATATAAACAACGCTTGATCAGCTATGCTGGAGAAATACAGATGAATTGCCCCTTGAAGCTTGAAAAACATATTATCTACTTGAGCATTTAAAAATTTTTCTACAATGATAGTTAATTAAGAAGATTTATCATATGGTAAATGGAAATAATTAAAACTTGGAAAAATTCAAAATTATTACAATAGATATAAAGAACGCCTATAAAGTAGCCTTCCATATAAGATGCTATGTTAATAATTGAAGGCTCGCCTAATTTAAACCGAAATTTTTGCTTTGAGGAAGAAGAAGATTTTTGCTGATTATTTATTGGAGATATTAATCAATCTCCCATCAAAAATGCTGGACAAGAGTAGCTACTCCTTGGAATAATCTTAGTAGGATATATAATCTTACTGTTTAAATTATACAATAATAAGATTTGTAAGTTCTGTTATGTATCCATAACTTCTGCCAATCAATGCTCATATTACTGAAACTTAGATACTTAGCTGGAATAATCAAAGAATGAGCTAAAAATAAAATGAGTAAGTAAAATAGTCCGAGAGAATAAATTGTAATAAAATTGATACAATTTCAATTATAATGATCGCGACGAAAATGTAAAGTAATTAAGATTAAAATACTTTATATACTACTGAATGGAACTCTACGTAATACATTTTACAGTAAAATACTTTAAAAGCGATGCTCAAGATTGCAAAGGTCATAAAATTGAAACAGTTGAACTGTAAGGTTCTTGTCCTAAAATAGTATCCCGGAATCTCCCAGAATTCCTGAGTATGGATTAGAAATCTCTCGGAATGAAGAATTTCATAGGTGGCAACTCTGTGACAACGTAAGCGACAAATGCTTCTCCTTTTCCTCGAAGCCATCGACGGCAATGGATGGAATTAAGGTCTCCTCCCTTACAGTCGACGTGCCTCTTTGTTCCTCCGCTATTGGACACCGCATTCTTTCCGCCGACTTAATTGCATCTCCTCTAATCCACGGGTGCGTTTGTCCGAGCGTAAGTGGCGATATCGAGGAAAGAGCGTGGGATTCCTCGGAGAGGGAAAAAGGAGCCTAATTGAAGGAGATAAACAAAGCAAAAGGGAGGCTATGCGATATTGAGCTTAAAAACAATCCAAATCGAATTAGGTCGACGGGATAACCGTTCATTACGTCCAAATTGGATTTATTCCTCTCTCATTGCGAGAGACGGACATTTTAACAAAGACCTATCGCGTTTCGGGAGATGGTCTTTAGAGAAATGGAGATGAAGTGGTTATCGTTCCAAATGGCCGATCAGTGTAATCAAAGCCAATATAGGTTGTAAAACTTCAAGAATATGGGCTATTAGACATGAAAGAAGGAAATATGGCAGTGCTAATCTTGAAATGGCGAAGAGAAGAAAATTTGGAACTCGGCTACTTAAGAATTACAGGTTTAAAATCTCCAATAGCGTATTTCTCGGTGTTCCCCGTCTCATCCACCGGTATTCGGAGAAAACAAGAAAAGACACCACACTTTTTAAGAGTACTCAATGTGTATTTCGGAAACGATGATTTTATCTTCAGGAGTGATTAGGTACAAGCTTTGTACCTAACTATGTACTTTAATACCTAATCACTCCTGATGAGGTATTCGCTTTCGAAATACGTATAGAGTGATCTTAAAAATGCGGTATCTTTACTTGTTTTCTCCAAATACCGTTGAATTAGACGAGGAACACTGACAAAGACGTTATTGGAGATTTAAACCTCTAATCTTAAAATATCCATTAAAAACTGCAAAATTTTCTTATCATAGCAATACATTAATAAAAGGAGATCAATGAGCTTAAATATTATTAAACTATTGATGCTAATAGCTATACATACCAAAATATATATACTTACTCAAAGACAGATGGGAGTGAAAACACTATGCGATCGGGTCTTGAACTCAGATCTTCCGCTTACGAAGAGGCTGTTATAACCACTAGAGTGAGAGCGATTAACGTGGTGTCTACATTGGTTTGAGCAATCACCCGGAAAAAGAAACATTTGGGTTCAAGACCGAGTCAAGTCGTTTCTTAAACTTCCTTTAATCTATAGGTTATCCACATCCTCAATATGCCAAGTTAAACATCCATTCCATTATAGTTTTATTGAGCTTCTAAGAAATTTTAAGCAATTTCCAAAGCTGCATGCCGTAAGAACATCCGAATTGATCGTAGAGAAGTCTTAATATGTAAATTTGATGGATAACATTGTGAAATAATAATGATATAATGTAAATTGTGAGTAAATATATGGAAAGACATATAGAAAAGAGATAACATCGTAGCACAGGAAGATCAATCTACATAAATCCAAATTTATGATACTTACGTTTATAGCCACTAAATATATATAATAATCAATGGAATAATGTTAAAACCTTCTTCGATGAGCTTAGAACTAGATAGAAATAATATATATTTTGATCTCATTCAGGAGATATTACATCCACCGAAATACGTTTTTTGTGTTTCGTACTAAGTTACTTAGAGGACATTCCCGGTGGAAAACTGTTTTCGCAAAAACGGCCATCTCGTTTTCCGAAGACGGCACAAAAATGCTATTCGATCCTAAATTCATTTTTCCTCAAACGATAGGCGACAGTAGCGAGATAGGATAGAGATGGTGAAGCTCTAGTCTGTAGCGCGCTGCATTTAATGAAATTATAGAGACTTCCGTGCCAATGTTGTGCCTAACATTAGCGTGGGTTCTGGCATTATCTGGTGGGGTTGTGAAGGTGATATTGATGAAAATCCATCATTAACTCACAGAGTCCATATTTATTTACCTTGGAGTTTTTTTATAGATTATGAATAAATAATAAGGATTACTGCTAAATTGCTAAAGACCTTGCTGCTAAATTGAAATCTGTTGCTTTTCGTGTAAGTAGAGCTTCACAGTGGCGTAGCGAGGGGGGGGGGAGGGGCGGACCGCCCCGGGCGCCTCTATTAGGAGGGCGGCAAAATTTGCTTGTGCTATACTATACACGACCAGAATGATGAGATCAGAATTTTTAGTTTTATTAAAAATAACAATTCCGTGCGGTAAGTCCACAGGTAGAGAAAGCTGTGGATCAGCAGGGTATCGAACCGGAACCGAACCGACACCCCGAACCGAAAAAAACGATATTTTTAGTTGGAGCGGAGCTGAACATGCTCTTTCATATGATTCCTTTTTTCCGCCAACATCATTATTTTTATGACGTCACAAGGGCGACAAATTATGATTCCACCCCGGGCGGTGATGGCGCACGCTGGAGCTTCAACTAAATTTATTCAGTAACCAAGCTGCTAATATGTTTTATTGAAAGTATTTCCAACTCGTAACCGAAAATCTTTCATAAATGATTGTCGTTCAAGTTATTAACCGGTTGAAATTAAAAATATTTTATATATAATACTTCTTTTATGTGATATCATATCATGTCCAATGGTGAGATATTATTGGAATATTACATATATAACATAAGCAACACTTTCGTGAAAATGTTGTCTATAACGATAAATAAATTATAGTTTATTTAACTATTTTGATTTAAAGGCCTTAACACAATATTCCTTTCCCATCACATGCACATGTTTATTTAAGAGCGTTATTTTTAACGGAATCTCTCACGAGTACATAAAACAATTGGGAGTTGGGATGCAAAATTATGCCAGAGTATTTATAATACGAGAATTGATAAAGGTCGCATCGAGAAAGCTGTACAAGGCTGCATGTTTCGACGAGATCCCTAAACAAAAAGGGAAAAAGAATTTGCTCAGTAGAGTACAAACGAGATTGGACGGGATGAGGAAGCAAAAAAGCATCTTTATGAAGGCGGGAAAGAAATATAGGCGATCAGAAGATGTATGTATTTTCCAGGGGAGTGCGAGAGAGGCGACGAAGAAGATCCGTCGACGACGAATATCCGCTAAAAAACGGTGGACATGGAGTAGCATCTCGATCGTGGATTTCCGGAAGTAGGTCGCGAGGGAGGGAAATGTAACATGGGCTGGCAGACGGAAAAATCCTCGTGGACAGGTGGAAAGAATCGCAAGGGCGGTAGCAAGTTTATAAGCCGTTTGGGGATGGAAAAAAAGCTTTGTTTAATACGATTCCGGGCGAAGGAGAAATAAACTTGGAATTTCCGCAGAGATGAGATCCACCGTCTCTTCATCAGCCGTGTGCTCTGGTCCGAAATAGGCCCTTTTTTTCCTTCAAAGAGGATGCGTTGTTACACGTATTCCCCCGAGTTCTTGCGAGTTTAATTCGTTTTCAGGACTTGTTTTAGAGTAATACATATAGTAAAAATTAAAAATACTCGATAACATGGGAGGTCTTGGCCAAATATATATATATATATATATTGCACTTTCTTTTGTTCGTATCGGTGGAAAAATGAACTCACATATATAATTATATGAAGATAAACTTCATAGTCAATAAAACTGTTGTAAATTTAAAGAAAAACGAGCTCAATCAACGCTTTAGGTAGAGAGATAAGTTGTTGAACCTCTCCTGCACATCGCAGTATCCTTTCTCGTGTATGTGCATAGCGCATTAATATAGATAGAAAAAGTATAGCATTTGCCAAAGAATCTTTCATGAATCTAAGAGAACTGATGACAGAATTGAAGAAACAAGAACAAGATGTTAACTTCGTTCGTTTTCAATATTTTTCTATGAGGATTTGAAAGATGGACTTCAAAATATAAGAGGATCCCGAGGTTCGGTGTGGTATTGAGTAGGTTTGGTCGATGCATAGTAGGCATACTATGGATAGAAACGGGAGTGTTGGAGATGAAAAACCGAGGGTTTTCATTATAAGTTATAAAGTGTATGTAGAGGAAATAGATAGGTAAAATACTGAAAAGGTAGGGGCAACTGAAGAAAGTAGCTAAAGAGAAAGATGAAACAGAAAAGAAACTATTGAAATATATAGAAGTAGGGGTTGATTTATATAGTTAGAAATATAAAAATAGAATAAATAAACGAATTAAATAGAAGAAGCCTTAACTTGGTGGAACTCCGTGATCGGGATCATATTGAATAAATAAATACAAAATTCCACAAAACAAAAACTTTTTGTGAGTTGTGCCTGAAGATGAGCGGTTAGCTCGAAACCGGTAGCGCATTAAAGTTTTTGTTTTGTGGAATATTGCATTTTTATTCAATATAACATATTATTCAATATATTCAAGAGACCTCAAATAGACAAGATTCATTTGCTAATTTTAATAAATTTCATTAAATTCAGAGACAGTCATAATTGACCCATTACATTGAATAATTTAAAAAATGCAGAAAAATCAAAATGTCAGAACAAAACACAGTACACAAATAATACGTAAAATTTATAAAGCAAATCTGATTTTACAAGCAAATCATTGACATAGAGATATCGGAAAGTTAAATTATAGAAGAAGCGAATGTGGTTATCGGTGACGAGATTCGATTAAGTGATTTGAGGGGCGATAGAGAGTTTTTGGGACGAAGAGGAACAAAAATCTTTGGCAGAAAGAACGGCAAATATGAAACTTATTGAACAGGCTTGTATTGCAAGTGGTACAGGAGGAGAAAAAGGAAGGAAAACCTGAAATAATGCCATTGGATTTGTAGCTACCATTGAAAATAAGGAAAATATGAATTTCATTCCAGTTTATTTTATAGCATTGTAGATGAAATAAAGAAATATTGAGAGAGGCAAGACTGAGTGCGATAGGCTATGGAAGTGGGACATGCAAAACAGAAGGGTATGCCAGTGCGTTGAAGAACATTTTGTACGTACATGAAATTGTTGAAAATTAACTGATGTTTTGTAAATAATTTGCCTCTTAGAAAATTAAATATAAAAGAAATCAATGGAAGTTAGCGTGCAAGAAAAAATATTGAGAAGGCAAATATATATGTTGTGGATGTTTAACTGATGGGCTTAATTAAAAAAACGTTTATGCAATGGCGTCGAGCAGACATTTTCAAAGCTGTCAGTCATACTAAAAGGTAGTAGAAATGTATAAGTAGATCATTTAGATACAATTATTATTATACCTACGTTATTAACTGCACAACTTAATTCAATCCCCACATTTATCATTCTTTCTGTGTCTTTTGAATGAAAGAATGGAATTTTTTCAGAAGTGAAAGTTAAAAAATGCAATTAATTAGTTGGATAATATGTAACAAGAAAGGAGTAGAGCAATCTCACCATTTACCTAGAAAAAGTCGTCCTCACCAAGCAAGTTTGGCCGTGAAATTAATTGTATCGATATTTTCCTGAATCGCCGGCTTTCAAAGAATAATTAGTAGCGATTAGAGCTGAAGAATGCCTCTCGAAAACTCCACCCCGCTCCACAGAATTTGATTTCATGCTCCATTAAATTTACTGCTCTTTCCAAACTTTTTCGTTGCGCAAAAAACTCAATGGAAAAGACCTTTCGAACCGAAGTAATTCAAAAGTTTACGAGTTCTTGGCGATCATTATAAATCGGCACAGACAGAGAAAGAGCTTAATTTTTGGAGAGAAAATTTATTTAAAACAATGAGCCAAGCACTGCTTCCAGCTGCTGATTAAGAAGAATAGTCGTTATACCCTTCATTACCCCCACTCCATTAACATTTAATGAAGAAATAATGTAATTCGTCTTGTCATGTATTTCTATATTTTTAAAGAAGATCGAATTGGTAAAAGTTATAGCCAAGATAGTCATAGTGAGAATGGAAGGTAGTGAAAATGCTGGTAGAATCTGATTAATGATATGCTGAAGAAGCTTACGTGTTTTTAAGAATGAAACAGAATATCAGAAAATATTAATTGATCATTGTGAAACAAAAGATGCATGCAAGAGCAGAAAATCTTGGATGATTTTTGATGAAGGAATGAGGCAGATGATGTGGTCACACCAAAGAAGAATTCCGTTAGCTCCATAGATATTTTTTATTTACGACAGCCGAGTTATAACAGTGGTTAAATTACGATATGTAGTGAGAATAAACTTTGAAATTACTGTAATAAAATTCTATTTTTAGTATTTCTATGATTCTAAAGATTTATGTATCATACACAATATTGTGGACTTTTTTTCCCCTCAATTTTAATCATTATATATTATTGGAATATTTTTGTCATAAACATCTGATTGTAATGAAAAATGTGTAAAATTTAAGTGATGATTCAGAGATATCGTAATCTACATATAAATGTATTTATGTCAATGATATTGTGGCACAATTTAAAACCATTTTATAATTTGATTAATTTAATGATTCCATGGTAAAACCAGGCTTTAGTCAATTAAAATAATCAATGAATTAAATAAAAACTCGCATTTCGTAAATTATTGTAGCAATTCAAACCCTAGTGGTAAGCAAGTAGCAGTGTTTGAAATTGAAATTTACTTTAGAATCATTTCCTTTATCTCCTTTAACATACACTCTCCGTAAATTATTTATTCCTTGAATCGAATAATTGATTTTAGATACCAGATAACTAAGCATTTCACATCTTGCGTAACCATTGGATTCGTATTTTTGTGCCAGATATAGGATTATGAATTCAATCCTCTAAATAAAGTTTGAGTAATGAATTTTTAAAAATCTGCTCGGAGAATCTTGCTTCCTTGGTACGTAAATATATATAACCATAACCTTATAACCTTAACCATAACCTCCTTGTGCGGTGATGAAACGATTTAAGCAGTGATAAAATATAGTTTTTGGACCAAAGTGGTTATTGACTCTTTGCTCTTCAAGATTTCATATGCACACCAAATTGATCTACGTTATTGCCCGAATAACGCTTTAATAATACTCTGACTGAGAGCATTATAAAACAGTTCGTCTAAAACAAAGTTCGTTTTGAAAATATTATTTCGTACATTAGTTACATAGGTGCTATAGATGATTTCATAACATTTTCTGTGATAATAGGAAGCAATTTTTATATATATATATATTTTGGAATGTTATACATGGCATAAGAAAATAAAGCCATATAAATAATTTTATAATTTTCCTTTTATATGGAATGATTTTGATAATTATTTATCAATTCAATTCGCTCCCTAGCCTTCATTTGATTTATATTCTGATACCATTTTTGAATTACTCGAAGGAACAGTTGAAATTCTTTCAGTAGTTCCTCTTTTCTATCATTCTGTACCTAAATTTACATTTACTATAAAATATTTCCTGAGATTAAGGAAACAAATTACGTAGTATATTATCCGTATCGAAAGTGGCAGCAAAATCTAAAGGCTAAAATTTAGAGCAATTTAACCAATAGATTTAAATGCTTTAAGGCAGCATGATTTTACGTTCATATCTGGAATTATATATATTTGTTGCAATGTATTGTATGAAATGGAGTTGCATGATCAAACTGTAGACTAAAGATTGATGATTTAATTATAATTAAACAAATCATATTGAGAGCATCTATGATAAACTTTTATCAGGAGAAAGAATGGAAATTTTAAATAATCACTGAGTAACAGGCGGGCGGTAGCGTTCACGTATACCTGTTTCCGGTCGTGAGGAAGCGTTTTGGAGGCATTCTTTAGGAGAGGGATTGGAAATCTGCTCCCCGGGAAAATGAAAGATTTGCGGAAATCACAATATGTGGACAGCGGCTCGTTTTCTCATTTCCTCCACTATTATGATTATTGTGTTTATATGTCATAGTAAAACGCATATCTCTGGATCGGACGGTGTTTGTTTTCTCAGAGGGATTCCGCGTGCTCTTTGGAATCGGCGAACGCGGAATGTTATTGAATGCTTCTGAAACAATATTTGGGAAGCGAGCGCAAATAGATATGTGAGATATCACAATCATCATCGGATTGGATTTACCCTCACTTTCAGCGATTTTCGACAAAAATTAAGGGCGAGCCCATTCCATACTATCGCTATGAAAGGATACTTAAACAAAAGCATTAAAACGTTATTCATTTCATTTCTAAATAAACACCCATCTGATGTATATTTGAGGAGAAAATTCTATCGCGACTTTGATGCGTTGAGATAATGAAAGAGAAATTAATAGGGATCGTTTTTGAAATAAATTGAGCCGGATTTTACTATTTGATATTTTAGCCATTCTTTACTGTTTTAATTTAGTCAAAGAAGCGAATTGGAAAGATCGATTCATTCAGATTAAGGTGTAATAAGCCCAGAGTTTCTTCGTTTTATTATTATGTCTTTTTATAAGTATTTCGTAGTGTTCGAATAGGGGCTTTTTAAAATATTGGATCCACTAATAGTTTATTTATTAGCATGTGCGTTCCATGTACACATTCAGTAACGGGTGAACTTGAAATTACTTCGATAACAAATTGTAGTATGCTGCTCAAATTTCCTCTCTAGACTATATCCTTTACTTAAAAAATAAGGTCTTACTAAATATATTTTAATATTTGTGTACTATCTACTAGCATATATCAATATCGAAGCATAAAAACTGTGATTTCATGAATTTTACTTAGGTTTCAGACCTCAGCTCCATCAACGACAGAGGGAATTGATAAAGCAACCTCATTTGGTAAAAGAGAGAAATCCCGAAATTCGTTATTTAAATAGGCAGTGCTAAGAATAGTACTATAACGGTAGGAGACGACTTTTATAAAGTGAAAGTTCACATCGCTAGACGGATGTATTATCTATGCTCAAGTATCTTGACTTTTGAATTCCTATTGGAATGCTTCATCAGGAAGACTGAATGTGAAATCCAAGCGCATTGTAAAGGCTTTATGAAATTATTTCTGAACTTTAACGCCAGATTGATAATACAGAGAGGGATTCGATTCACACTTAATAATTCCGTGGCAGAATTTATAGGTAAAAACTTACTACTTTAGTTTAACTAAGAGTGAAAAAGGAACACGGCTGTGTTATTACATTAGAGTTAAAAAAGCTCCAATTAGGCGTTGTTTGAAACACAAACAAGGACTTTTTGGAGCTTTTTTAACTCTAATGTTCTTCAGCATGTTGCTAACACTAGTATCAATGGGAATCGGCAAAAACCTATTTGAATATCTCTTGACGTAATTAAACTAGGAATAGGATGTATTAAAATAGTTAATAAAATTAAGAGCAACTTTTAGTTTTTATATTTCATTCATGCAAATCTCTTCCGGGTAATAAACTCAAACATTACGGAATTAAATCCCTATTCTAATATCAGCCACCATAAATTGCCACCTCTCGTGCAAATATCAACGAAGGTATTGAGTCAATAAACTGATAAATATGGTAATTAACAAATGCTGATCCTCGGTAGTCCCTTAACGCTGAATTTCGAGCTTATTTACCTCAATTGGTGACTTGGGAAAGATGCTCTTTTCAAAATTCTTTCCTCGAGCAATTTCCCCATTGACCTAGACGTTGGGTTCCCGTCATAAAATCCCTCATCATCTCGACATGCCTTTTGGTCTTACGAGAGCGGTTACTCGCTTATAAGAAAATTTTCCTCGTGATGGGTTATTCATGGATTCCTCTTCAGAATACTTTCGGGAATAAGCTAATCCTTATCTGTATTTAGATTATAAAATTGCGAGAGACTTTGGTCTCGCTGCGGTGATGGCTCCGGATGGAACTTGGATGAAGTTATTCGCTCCCGAGAAATGTGCTCACAAATATATCAGAAGACTGTGGGAGTGTCTCGGTTAATTAGAAGTGGATGTTAGCGCTCTAATATATTGGTTTTCGGGAGAGGAATTCGTCTCTCGGAGTCGATCTATGTTTAAGAGTGTCTCGGCGTAACAGCTGCGAGAGACATTGATAGCCGATCTGGAGCGCACCAAGTTACAGCTTGCTTACGAGAATAACCCCGCTTGGATTAAACTCCTTCAAAGGAGTTACGCCACGGAGTAACAAAATGTTCGTCCTACAAGCTAAAATTACTTTGAGCGTGTTACATTGCCTGAGAACGCCGCCTGCTAACATTGACCTGGAAATTACCTAAACTAGGGTTGCCCTTACGTTGGTGGGAAAGTCTTTGAGGTTTTTATGACCAAAGTAAAATGTTTATTTCATCGAGCGGTTGATTTGATGAAATCAATATGCATGTAAATACAAGTTAATTAATAAGAAACTGTAAATTTTATATTTGTTATATCAATGTATCCGTATACCTGTCTATCAAGAGCGGAATATAAAACGAGGTCATTATCAAACAAAATACCTTTATTACCTAATATATTTCAGCTTATCTCTTGCTCACGATATGTTTCATGTTACAATTGTCTTCAACTGTAAAAAATATCGATAAGAAATTTAATTCAACTATTCACGTAACCCAAAATGGTATTTTATCTATAATAGTTGTCAATTCAATACTGGGTTTGGGATGACTAACGTTGGAAAATTTCTCTCTATATACAGAGTTACTTTGGAAACAACCTAGTAAACCATTATAAAGTTGATCATTGTTGAATAACACAACAGATTTGATTATAATTTATTTTCATAAATAAGGCATCGCATTGGCAACATATTATTAAAACTTCAGTGTATATCTAATTTTTATAATTTATCGTGTGAAATATTTGATCATCAAGCATAATTAGATCATCCTTAAGCGATCGATTGGAGATACATTATACTTAATATTGTCTAATTTCATTGCGGTCTATTAAATGAAACCTTTCTCTAAGTCCTAAAACAGCTTTATCCGTCACATTCTCAGAAATTTCCATTTATATGTATTGTAATTAAGCAATCCATTGCTAAAAGTATATTTCGGAACATAAAAAGGAGTTTTATAACGAAGGATTTACTTCACTTATTTTATTAATTTACCTTTAACGTATCCTTTCTGATCTTCGAGGTAAAGTAGCAGCTTTAAGGAACGTTTTATCACTAATTACGAAGCCCAACTCTCATCAGGAGCTATAGAACTTTTGGATCATCTATACTTGAGACTCCTTTCACTTTCACTCTCTACAGTACACCCCGTACTCATTTGCTTGAGCTATGGAGTAGATATGGCTTTTTGCCTCTCATTTGAGGCGAAAAGACCTTTCTATGCTATTTCCAATTTCTAGTGCTAGGAGGGATATTACACCAGATTAGGTTGAAGCTAGAGTTAAAAGCAGATTCGGGCACTATACAACCATATTTCTGAAAACTGAAGCAAATAATATCGATAGCTAAAATCCCACCTTATTTCAATTTTATTGCATGAGAGGACCAAGATTACTGAAAACTTTTTATGGATAAAAAATCTATCAGTAATGATGATATGATGATAATGACTCCATGAGTCAAAACCTTGGTCGTTTAAAAATAAACGACTATCAATGCTCATTTTAATCATTACCGAAGCTAGAAGATTTCGTTTTATATTTATTTATTAAAATTGAGAATCAGCCAAAAATGACCGACTCTATTTATTCCGACAATGGAGTGTGGGAAATAAATGACTATGAATAAGAGAAATAGCTCAATGCGAAAGAAAACGATAACTAGTTGGTATTTGGAAAGGGAAAAAATATTAAAGTATACTGATGGGTTGATTGAAAATTTAAATTGAAAAGAAATAAACATAGAAAAGGGAAGAGAGATGGAAAGGACAAAATAAAATTTCAAACAAAGAGGAGTATATTGTAATAGGTCATTAAGTTAACAGGAGGATGGACAATAGATATGTGACCTCTATCCTAGACAACATTCAGTAAATCATTTAATCTAAATTATTCGGCTCCTCTCGTATGCAGTGCTTTGACGATATCGAAAGACAAATGGTGCACCTTTCCTCGAATTCACATTAAAGGCGCCCTAATCGCTTCTTTTGTTTATTCAGGAGGCGCTTCTCGATTTCATTACCTCGAGAAGACTTCAACGGTCGGAAGTGATTGCGCAGGTGGCTGCCCTTCGAAAGGCACTCGTTAATGCGGCAGATGAGTCTTTTTTGTTTTACCACGCTCCAATGGGATCGCTGGGATTTGCAGGTCTTTGTGATTCTGCATTGAGACGGAGATTGGGAGAGCGAGGAAACTCAAGGCTACCTCAAGGAGATAATGGCATTGAATAAGGGTCATTCCGAATCTGTCAGACGAGGGAATTGTGATAATCTCTTCGCTATGTTCATTGTCCTAACTGCTAAAAGAGAACAAATGATGCATACACCCGCGTTTGGAATCAAAAGAGAGATCCTAACGCCATTCTGTAGGAAAATCTCTTTCGTTGCGAGTAAGGCATTGAAAAGGTTTGACTTTGAGGAAAATTCGCGAATTTGGGAAAACGAATTTTTCCAGTAAAATTTTAGTAAAAATCGAAAAGTTACTCCTTTTATATTATTCAATATTACAAAGTAACAAATAACGGTACTTCTCTCCAGCAGTATTTTTCTAGCTGAAATGGTTAGCCTTAAAATACATATCCTTTATTTCAGGTAGGAATTATTTCCATCAAGTAGCTGTGTCTTTGAGCGAGTAGAATGTTCTTTCTATCCATTTAAAAGACATTTAAAACCTAAAATATCATAAGTTTAAATTAATAATTATTTTTTTTTAATAATATGCTTATAGATGTGACAATATGGATACCCTCATCATCAATTGGCAGATTCTCCTATCAGGAGGTTAGCTCTCATGGATCTCCGCTCTTTCCTTCTACTTGCTTTCCTTTTCATCTCCTCATAATTCCTAATTTCACTCCAATTCCTTAAATTGTCCAACCATTCCATCCTTGGTCTCTTTCTTTTCCTTACAGTCCATCCTTCAAGCGCTGTCAGGCTTCTGATGATACCCTTAGCATATGTCCCGCATATTTCCACTTTCTTCTTTTCACTACATTCCATAGGCTATACCTGCTTCCAATCTTTCTCAAAACCTCTTCATTAGTTATTCTGTCTGACCATTTGATTTTCAAAATTCTTCTGGCAAACCATGTGTCCAATGCCTTTATTCTTATTTCCATACTATTTAAGATGGTCCATGTTTCGCACCCATACAAGAAACCCGGTCAAACATTACACCTCAACATTTTCAGTTTTCGTTTCATGTTGATCTCTGCTCTCATTATATCCTTGTATTTCCAAAAATTTTCCTTTGCCGTTCCAATTCTTGATTTTATTTCATTACTGCAGGACCCATCGTCTGATATTAAACTTCCTAGATATCTAAACTGTTGGACTTGTTTTATTGTTTTGTCATTAATTTTTATATTGCAGACACTGTTGCTCTTTTTACTAGCCACCATCATTACTTTTGTTTTATTGATATTAATGTTCAATCCAAATTTTGTTCCCACCTCATAAACTCTTTGCATTGCTAACTCTAAATCCTCTTTTGAAGATGTAATGATTACTATATCATCTGCATACCTTGTATTGTTGAAATTCCTTCCTCCTACACATATACCCCTAATCTCTTCTAATGCTTCCCCTACAACTTCTTCACTGTACAGGTTAAATAATAGTGGTTACATCATACACCCCTGTCTTACTCCACATTTTACTTCGAACCATTCTGTCAGTTCGGAATTTATTCTGAAAGCAGCTTTCTGGCTACTATGCATTATTTGAATTATTTTTAGGCAGTTGTTATCTATTCCAATTTTATGTAACAGAGGAGGTTTTTGGAGGGGTTCCGTCCATTCTGTGGACGAATGCCGAGCTTAAAATCATGTTTGTTCACCTTAAACGTTGCCACCAGGCCAGAAGGCCAACTTGCAATGTAAACTTAATTACATAAATAAATAAATAAGCTTATGCTACTTCATATACACATATTAAAGAAGTATTTTCCATTAATGTTTCTCTCTGTGGCACTACCTACAATTAGTTTGTGCTAGGAACTGGAATGGGTGTTTATAGATTGAGGATTCCTATTTAATGCATATTTTCGAGTAAATTGTTTTTTAAGAGCCTGTTTTATAATCAAATTTCGCCACTGTACTTACACTTTTCTTTAAAATAAAACAGAGGGAGGAATTAAAAAAGTACAAAAATTTTTATGTCATTCAGTTGCTAGTTAATTGCTATTGCAATTTAAAATATGGATGCAAAAGGTGCCAAACCAGGAAAAAGTATTGATTAAAACGAAATCACATATTTCAGAACCATCATTTTGATCAGTATCACCACAAGTCTGTAGTTTTTTTATCTACAGACTTGGGAACATTATTGAGTAAAACCTAAAAAAGAAATCGAAGGAAAAAACGGCTCAAAGTCGAAGGAACAAAAGTATGTTACGCGAAGTGTTACTCCTGTTTACCTAAAACGCAATAAAAGACCCAAAGTTGTGGTCGATGTGGAATTCAGGACTAAACAGCATTTTCATCCCGTCGAAAATGTTCATCGCGGTTCTAATTATCCCCATTATTTCAGAAAAGGTTTCTGACACACATGAGAGAAATAACGAGGGATGGGTGGAATGTGAGAGGGAAAGATTAAGTGAGCAGTGAGTATGAAAGGTACATCAATGAAGAGAAAGAATGGATAGAAGCAGAATGACAAAAATGGTGTGATAAAAGGGTTGGAATGATTGTAGAAGGAAACGAATACGCGATGAAAGTTTAATGAAAAGGTTGAATGGGATTCTGAAGAGATGCACATTAGAGCGGGTCGAAAAAAATATATTTTTTTTCAGATCAAATTGGCTCTATGTGGGAAAGTTGTGTACTGATATGAGGATCTTGCATGCAAAATTTATCCGAAATCGGATGATACTAACCACTGCCGACCGGGCCTATAAGTTTAAAAATTTGGGAATATACAGGCACAAATGAGAAACAAACTCATACGGAGACCGAAGTATTGTATATATTGACATTATAGTATTGTTATCAACTTGTTATTGTTAGTTTATCAACGATTTATTTTTATCTCTGTATTATTTTTCTGAAATTTCAAATTTATTGAACGCAATCTATGGTTTAACGGCGCCTTGGAATGGTCAACGAATTTTTAGTATAGCCAACCTGCAAAGCTACCAAACATTCGAGGAAATGTGACATCACCTTACTTCTTGCCTTTTGGAAGCCGTAACTATCATAATTTTCGTATTTTTTAAAATTTTATTCCTTAAGAAATGTCTTGGTCATCATTTTGCGTAAAATAATTCGTGGAATAGACATACAAAATTATTAATTTTGACATTAGAGTTAATTTTGACGAATGCATATGCATCTTATGATTTAATACGATTCAAAAATTATTTAGGCTACTTTAGAGAGTCAATTCTTTCATAGCACTTAGGACCATAGGAGAGAGGAAATGGAAAAGGATAGAAAGAAAAATATTTTTAGATTGTTCCATACTATCTGAGCAGCAAGTTCGTGAAATTTGGGAAGATCTAACTGGTAAAATATCAGCAGATAATCATCCAACCCAAATGATGCCAAAAACTTTATAGTAGAAAAAGTGGGCTTGTCTATGAATAATTTAAATTAGCCGTGATTTGCATCTTTCTGTGAAAGATTATGCACATCGAACCGAACTGCTTCAGAGCTTATATCCGCTCTACTAGTACATATAGTAATGGTTTCTCAAGAAGATGGTTGTTGCAGACAAGAAAAAAGTGAGTAGGAAACAAGAAAAACTCATTTCTCTCTTCAGAAGAACATGGAAGAAGTTAAACTCCAAGCGCTGCACTAAGATGGAAGAAAAGACTCAACATAAGTATGCAATATTAAAATTGAGGACACTAAGTACGGGATGCCCGAAGCATATCATGAATAGATGTCATGAAGTATTTGGACCGTGACATGAAATTAGGTCTTCAATCAATCATTCAGGGAAATTGTGTTTTCGCTCTCCCAGAGAATTTTCTACTACAGTAGAACCCCGGTAATCCGGACGAATTCAGGTACATAGGTGTCCGGATTAGCGGGGTTTCCGGATTAGCGAGGATTTCAAAAAATAACGTAAAAAACATTTTTTTTTCAAAAATTATAATGTACAGATAATGCATGTATATATAACATAAGGTATTACAACATATAATGTGAATGAATATTATCAGCGAGGAAAAAAAAGGCAGTTATTTTCTTTTGTGGAACCGTTCTTATTTTTAAATCAAGTACGCGGTCTCTAAAACCTCTAAAGAGCATAATTTCATGTGCTTCAAAAGTTTGCTCCTCGGCCCACTTTAATGATGTATTGAGTGCCGCCAAAGCCTCAGAATGAGAAATTTTGACGGAGTCTACAGGGTGGTCGTCGTCGTCACCATCATCATCTTCTGTCGTTACTATTCTGATAATTTCGTCATCTGTTAAAGCTTTGTTTCGAGCCAAACTATCGTCAGCCTCAGCAGCCCACCGGAGAGCTTCAGGGTTAGATATTTGGTTCGAATTTTGTGACTGACTAATGAGCGGCGCAAGCTGAATTTCTCCAGTTTGCTGTCTCAGAAAAGTATCACAACTTAGATGTGTTATCACAATAAACGAAATACTTCGCTCTCCATCAAATCATTGCAGCCAATGGAGAAATGTTTAAATAGTCTGTCCACCTTCGTTTCTTGTTACTAATATGTGTGTTTATATGTTCACAAGAAGAAGTTGCGGGTTTGCATAACTCCCAATAGACCGTCCGGATTACCGAGGGTTCCGGATTAGCGAGTGTCCGTATTACCGGGGTTCTACTGTAGTAATGATAGTCAATGAGCTAAGGTCAATCCATTCCATAGATGTTAAAATAGTATTCAAAATTAAGGGGAAATCATGAGAAAGATTTGAGGAAATTCGGACGCCCCACTTTGAATTTTGACGCACAAGACGACGGCAAATTGATTTACCGGGTAACAGTAGAAGTAAGTGAAACGCCTATAACAGTTAGAATTAAAAGTAAAAGTTTCGTAGACTTTCTGGATAAAGGGGCTTAGTTTGAAATGCCTCCCATCACATGCTACATACACGCAATGGATAGGAGGGTACCAATAATTAGGGTTACTTCAAAAACTGTGTGTAGTCCAGAAAGCTGGCATAAATAGGTATAATTGTGCATCAGAGACCAAATTCAACCAATTTGAGCATAAAGCACAATATAAAGTTTCGAGAGAATTTACACTAAATCACATACGGACGTGCCTCATGAAATGGTGGTTGGGGGACACGTATGGTGTTCGAATACAAGCCACTACCTCTTGATTAATTACGAAACTGTCTTTTTTAACACTAACTTTTAATCTAAATTTAAAGATTTATATGTAAATGGTGCACATGTATGGATATGAAAGTATGGAGGTGTATCATGAATTAAGAACCAAAAGCTTGGTACGAAAGAAATTAAGGTTATATTCATTTACATAATTTTCAATACTTTGAGCCAAATCGTTACATAAAATGATCATCTTGTTTCAGATTTTATTTAACTAAATGCTCCAGACTATATCGAGGTATATTTTCAGCAATGTTCACAATATGATTTCATTCCGAGTTTGCAGTAAAACAGATTGCAAGGCACACGAATATTTTGATCTAAAACTTCTTGCAGACGATCTCGAAAAGAAAAACTGATTTATTTCCCATTCGTGGAAAATGCATTACTGAACTCAAGAAGAAAGGAATAATAGTGCAAGTGTTCGTTGGGAATAAAAAAAACAGCATTGCTTCCATTCATTTATGTTCTGTGATATTTTTCAGAAATGTAGCGTGGATAAGGGTCACGAGTTTAATAACGAAAGGGGCTCATTGCAGAATGGATTTATAAACTGAATAAATCCGGAAATAACAAAACGGAAAAGGGTCTTTCATGATAGATTTACTTCTGTCTTACCGGATGCTGCGCACAAAAGAAATGAAAGGCTTTATTTTTATAAGTGACAGAATTCTCGATGTGTTTCTCAAAAAAAAGGTGCTAGCTAGCTAACCAGTACTTCAATGAGTACTGAATAAAAATTTCAATTAATTTGGAATTTCATAGAAAATATTCCGGGATATCTGTACTCATCATTTTCACAATGCGTTCACGTGATTTCTTTTTCGTAGAATTGCATCTGTAGAATAGATACAGATTCAGTTATTGTTTTTCATTGTTTTTCCGAAAAACTCCACCAATTTCATTTTGGATATAGGTGTGTTACAAAATTGAGGACAATGGTACAGAATCGTTCGATAGAATGATCGGTTGAAATTAAATATGAGTAAAAATTACTCGAGATAAAAATATGAGAGAATTGCTTGCATTCGAGCAGAAGCACTGTTTGCTGTATATTTCACAAACATTTTACGTGTAAGTTAAAGCTCAAAATGATGTAAACATAATTCTGTATGATATAAGTAGAGAAATGTTGGCTATAAATAAAGTTTCATAGCAGAACAATTTGCACCAACTTAATTTTGGATTAGAATGCTTTTAACTATACTCTTTACGATATTTTCAGATTACTCTTCCTCCTCATATATTCTTAACAGAAATTCATTAGTTTTTTAACAAGTCAAACTGATTTTCATTGTCTGCTTCAAACCAAAGTTAAGTTTTACGTTTTTAAAATTGCCTTTTCTAACCAAAGTCCTGCCCTCTTTAAGTAGCATCCTCTGATTCACCCTTTACTGATTGTATATTACTATTTTAACTTTTGCGTAGCACCTTTCAAATGCCATAGTACTCCGTTTTCCCTCAGCTTTCTCATTGATCTCATGATCTTTTTACATAAGAATTTAAATCATTTCATAAACATTTGATCAAGGTTCGTTCTACCTCCACCCGATTTACGGATTCCATTTATTCTAAATGCGTACAAATCATGGATAGGAAATATTTTAGCTTCATATCACGGCTCTCTGATACTATTTACTATCAGATTAGCCTATTTTCAGAGGATATCTATCTCAAATATGTCATTAGGGAAAATGAGATTCTCTTAGTTCATCAAGTAATAAACTCGAGATTATCCAAGAGCGAATGATCCAGTTAACTTTTTCTTTAGAGAAATTCGTATTAATATTAACGACATTTCTCAACAATTATACCATTATAGGTCATTCCAGAGTTCAGGATGACTACGATACTATTTAGTTACAAAATGTAAACCATGAATCTCCATTCTAAATGAAGCTTAGTTTTCTCAATATTTTTATTTCACACGTCCTCTAGGCGTGGTGGTCATTTAATAAATCAAAGATACTCATGCATTTATTCTACCTTTCATCAGGTTACGATTTTATTATTTTCATTGTTAAAACCACTTTTTCATTTCTTGTTAACTTATCGCAGTCATTACATCATCTTACTTATTTTGCCTTCGTCTTTCCCTTCCTTTCCCTTTCATTCTACCTTCAAGTACTTAATTTAGTAATCATTTTCCTTCAGATCCCCTTCTTAATTCATCAAATCTCCAGTATAATTTAGTGTCGAAATATCAGACTCAATTCATTGCTTATTTCATTCTTGCAACATAAATAAAATTTTAATATATTTCGCCACTCTGATTTATAGATATGTTCATATATTCATATTATATTGGGTAACATGAAAAAATACTGGCTATTCTATCCAATTATTCGATTAATAAAAAGCAAAGCATATTTTTCTTATTACTATATTTCGTATTATGTCGTAATTTGGTCATTGGACCAGCGGTAACAGACGAAGGGAGCGTAATTTGACCGGAATTTGCTTAAAGCCAGGAGGGAAACCCCTCAAAACCCCCGATGGACGGTAGATATCTTTTCAGTTTAATATATAGTTATACAAATAAATACTAATACGCTACACAAATACAAATCAAATAGAAAATATTGCTAAAAAATACATGTACATACAAAAAAAACATAATAGTTGTAAGTTGTAAATGAAAAATTAAAATAGAATTTATTGGAATCTCGCATGTGAAACCGTCATGTAACCCTTGAGCGACGCATTGCATGCAAGATGACCAGCACCGGAACTGTACACGAGGAAACGAATTCATTCGCTAAGTGGACTGAAGCAGAATAACTTACACTTCATCCTCACCTGACGTAATTAGCGAGAATGAGAAACAAATTAACCATTTCAAGAATTACAAGAAGTGAAAGGTCGTAGGGAAAGCCGGAAAAGCCTATATGCATGGTTGAGGGCCGCATTTACCAAACTCTGGGATAAACAACCTTAATTAGCACGAGATTCAAGCTAAGATATCTTCTCTTGAACAATTTTTATTAACAGGACGTGGAAATTTGCAGGTATCGCTTTTAAACATTTTTTACTCATTTAGATATTCAGTTATAGTTGTCAACTGTAACTCTGGGATAAACAATCTTAACTAGCATGAGACTCAAACCAAGATTTCTCTCTTAAGCTTTTTTAATTAACATTCAGAAATCGCAAATTTGCGTAGGTACTTTAAAATGTATTGCCTAATTAGATCTTAATTTCTATTCGTCATTTTATATATATATGATCATGATTGGATATTCTGTAAAAACTTAAGTAAGTTCTACGTGACTTTCCTTTTAGTAGTAGCATTGCTCAAAGTGATTTGACAGCTTACGTCATTTCGCAAAAGGACCCCCTCCGGGAATCGAACCTAAGATTACTTTCACAAAAGCTAAACGCGCTGCCCACATGTTCCCGTAGACCGACTTTCCATATTTTTCTCTGTCTATCTGTTGCTCCAGTCCTAAAATATCAATAGGTTCAACGCTTTCTACGCATCTCTGGATCCCATGGTTTTAATAGTTATCATTGGTGAAATCACGAATCGCATATAATGATGGGGCTTAAATAATGACAGGACCGAGGAAATTAAACGGCACAAATAATCAGCAGTGAGGCATAAACAATACGGAGAACAATTAAAAGAGCAATCAAAGGATTCAAAATCGCCGCCAAATTGGCGAGAAAGGAGGAACTGTAAATAAGCGATTGCGAAAGACATTTAAGTGATGAAAATGAGCGCAGTTAATTGGATTGACGGCAGATGGAAAGGCAAAATTCATTCGCGGAAAGATAAATAAAAAGAGGAGGCATCAATCAGAATTTGAATTTAAATAAATAGCGGGGGGATACTGAGCTTATTTTGGACGTGGGTCAACTTTGGCTGCAGCGGACTCAATCACATTAAAACTGATTCATTGCCATTTTAACTGGAGGCCGTTCGGAGCCCAGTAATTTATTCTAACAAATTGCCAATGAGAGAGTTTAAAGCGACGAAAATGAAAGTAGTGGAGTGCTAAAGAGCGGCGAATATGCCGCGAATTGCGGAACCCGAATGCTCCCTTTTGGCGCTTTAATCTATTTCATTAAAACTAGATAGAAAATCCATTTACAAGCAGGAAAATTTAATTGCAAACTTGAAAAAGTATTGGTATTGTTTTCTTAGTATTCAATTTCTGTTTCCTTAATTTACTTTCGATCTTTAATAAAGTATTGCAGCGTTTCTATTCCTCTAAAACGAAAGATTTTACTTCCTTATTATTTTATCCACGTAAGAAATATAGTTTACTCATTCATTTATATATCCTCTTTGTATAACGATACTGTATATATTTGACTTTTTTTTCTACATAATGATGATTAATGCAGTAATTTTAAATCATATTTTGGCGGAAGGTTGAGAGAAATGTATTTTTCATTTGTAATTTCCGTCTTTCATATCTGAAAGGTTATATCATTAATGAAGAAGACGTATAATCGAATTACGATATGAATTTACCTTTAAGACATAAACAAAACTTTAGCAGTGTAGAATATTTCGGGTTAAGATAGCCTGTAAGAAAATAGCGTAGCCGAGTAAAGCAAAATATATCTTCCGGACTATGACTATGACTAGTCATACGAACTATATGACTATGTTCATCCAACACATGATAAAATTCAGGCAGCCGTTTACACTCCTCCTTCGTGTATTTCTCTATTAGTCTCTTTTTTAAGTCATTCAGCCATATTTGCTAATTCTAATAAATGTTATCACTGTTGGTGTATTACACTTACAATTTGTTACAATCTATTTTTTCTTATAATAGTACTGCCTTCGGAGTGATATACATTAATGTGCTATTTAATGATAGTTCATACATACATCCAACGTGGATTTAATTAGCTCTGATGAAAATCTTACATTCTACTGACAACGTAATTATTTTAATTCGAAATTCATAATTCATTGAAAAATGACATTTGAATCTCTCTGTGTGTATATATATTTAGAATAGTGACTCGATTTGAGGATGTACTCCTACCACTATTTTGACTAATTTGCTTAGTTGGGGTAGCATAGAAAATTGTATGAAACCTTCAGGAAAGAGCTGTCTTTTAGAGAGCTTGAAATTGGCTCAAGGGCTACTTAAGAACTGCTGGCCGTATATTGGACAACCCTGTGTTTATTGCTCAAGAATTGAGGGAAAGTGATATGAGAATCAGCAGTAATTGGAAGATTCAATATGTGGTATCGTGATGTAATGTGCCGCATGGACATGGTCAGTCAATATCACGACAAACAAGGAAGACTCGGGTACTGGAAGAAAAACAAGGAGGATATTGTAGAGCAAGGGAGAATGGCAAAATGAATAAGTCACCACAGGGATGGCAATACTCATGAAGGTGCTGCATAATTTTTTTATTACAATCACCAAACCAAAAGTAGAACGTACCGAGGACTTTTGCGAAACACATCTTTAGTTGACGAGGTGAAATATAGTATTTAGTATTTGGTGGAATGGGCCAAGCGACTGTTGGCGATAAGCAAGAAATAATGCATGGGTGTGTGAGGAGGTGTCAACGGTTTTTCATCCCTCACATATGGAGAAGTAACAGCTGCAGAGAGATTCCCGGGGATGTTTAGTTGGGGCGAAGCTTGCTTTGTATCGATTTTAGGCCAACAAATGTCTGTGTTCCTGCTCCGGAATTAGTGTATTGAAAGATTCCGACCTTTCGCAAAACAATCGTATCAAAACGTTCTTATAACAAATAACGACGTCTAAAACTTTCATTCGTCGATATGATTGAATTGTCTTCCTTATTATTCCAACAATATCCTCCTGTATCATTACATCTTTATTATGGACTGATAATGAGTGACAACATCATTACTGATAAAATAACATCACATGCGTATATTTATGGGTATTTTGCAACTTACTTATTTTGCAAAAATAAAAAAACTTGCCGCAAATTAATATATTTGGCCTAACTATTATACAATCGGATAACTTAACCGAAGTGTTCTAATGATCTCAATATCGTAGAGATGTAATTTTTTTAATAACCAGACAACAATTTGCGACAAAATTTTATCGCCACACATTTAAATTTTCAATGAAACGTTTTCCTTTGCTGATAAAATATTAGACAAATTTCACTCCATGTTTCACACTTTTGTAAGAGCATTGAATATCAGGAATAAATGAAATCTAGATAGTTCATTCAAATACGTATTTAACTAACATTGAATGGGAGTATTCGGACATACTCTTATACAAATGAGTTAAAGAGGTAGTTTACAAGAAGATAAAAACAGATAATCGATGCCTTTTTTGTGATAGTTCAAAGTCTCTTACCTTTGCATTAACCCGTATCCTCGTAATCGTCCTTTTGATAGAAATACACATTTGCTCAAGTAAATAAAACAGAGAGCCGTCACAAAACAATTAGAATACATCGAAAGTTGGTATACTTTGTCCATACTGTGCATATCTGCTCTGAACTACCGTGTAAAGAAAATTCCAAGATTCTTAGTCAATTAGGCTTTTGAATTTTATCGGGAATGTCTAAAAAATGACTAAATGTATATCATAGTTAGAATTAGTTGAACGTCTTTCTCAATCTCAACTGCACCTCAGTTCAAACTATTTTGTTACTTGAAATGGTATGATGTTTGTAATTTTTATCAATAAAGAATTAAAATAAAAGAATATCTATTCTTATAATTTATCCTCCTTACATTAGCTTTCACAAATACCTAAATAACTGTGATAATATTTGCTCTGAAATCAGCTCATTATAGTGACTACAAAAGTTGAATATTAATATTTATTTTCAATTAAAAAAAATATTTCCTGGCGAGATATTCGAAAAGTGCGTCGGAGAGCAATAGGGAGCAATTTGAAGGACTTTCAGAAAGGAATTGAGTGAATCGTGAGTGAAAACTTTTAAAAGCTAAAACATATTGCAATTTGGAGAAAACTCAACATTTATATCTATCACGGAGAAAAATAAAAAAAATAAAAGTTTTCAGAAGTTATGTGAAAATCATGCATCTGAAAATTGGGAGAATGTATTGTGAATGAGCTGCAATTTCAGTAGAATAGAATGTAAAGTTATCCATAAATCATCATAGACAGAAAAATAATATCTCATAAAAAATCCTTCTGATATCAACTTTAATAAGTCTTATACTAACGCTGCAACCGATGTGTATCAGTTTCTACAAAAGCAAGAAGTCGATTGGTGTTTTTTTTCGGCTGTATGAAACTGTATTTCGCGAAAACATAATCGAAGGAAAAGAAGTGGGGAAATGATAGGAATCAATTCAAAATATTAGATTAAATTTGACTAATAAAAAGTTAGATAACATGGCAATTCCGAGAAGAATTTTGATTACACCCATCGAGGGAAAATAAACTTCCAAAAAATCTCAAACATACTGATCAGTTTTGTTCAGTGATATAAAAACCATGTTTTAGGAAAGTGGGAAAATGCTAAGAGAATGAGCCGCAGTTTTAGTGGTTTAGTCGTATCCTTGAAACTTCTTCCTTCGAACTAAGATCTCGCAATTATTCGCAACAAATTCGTCTATCTCAAGCGAGGGAAGACGGACCAGCAAATGTGGTAACGAAGATAGGCGGTGCGTTACCTTGAGGGAACGCCTCTGGGGACTCAGCGTCCGAGGAAATTGGCATAGAAGGTTGTCATCACAATGAAATGATATAATGGTCCTAGGGACAGAAGGGAAGACTGCACAAAGTGGTGGACCCGAAATGGCCCTCCTGGGGCCACTTGCGACCCAATTGGCGGCTCCAACTTGGAGCGGTCACACTAGCGCGAGGATTGCGAGCCCCTATTACGTGTAAGTAGGATTCTGTAAGGAGTCGTGACGTCAACAGCATATGCAGTGCCAACGACTTAATTAGCCCCCTCGTGGGACGCTGCTCCAATTACATAAAATCAACTGCTGGGTCCGAAACACATTGCCGCATCCACGGAAGGTGAAACAACTGGACAAGTTTGTGATAATGGCTTAATAAGCCGCTGATACCCTGCGCAGAAACAGCTTGCATTCGTCATAAAATTTCAGTCCTCTCGGGGGAAAATACACTGCTCACCTCCGGGGACGGAATTATCCAAATATTAGCATGAATACGGGCGTTTTTTAGTGCGACCCTGAGAAAATATCCTCGTTTCCTTTGGCGGTGTTAATCAATTGAGCCTCAATGTCTTGAGGAATTGAAGGCGAGAACTATATTCAGAAACTTGGAATCCGTATACTGCCTTGAGTTTGCGGCCAAACAGTTTCGGATTTCGGATATGGATTCTTCCGTTTTCAACCGCCATCATCTAACGTTATCGAAAGTTATTGTAGGCATTTTGCATCGCGTCTTCTAGCTACTTTTTACGGGCTCCATGATATTAAAAGTAATTTAAAGAAGAAATGTTAAGAAATAACTACCGAATTAATACTTGTTGAAATAATGACAGAATTGTTTTTGTTTGAAATTTTTAATTTTTAGGAGTTTTACCCCTAACAAACTACTATAGTGTTTTTTCAGAGCTTGAAATTCTTCGGTAAATCGAATTCTATTACTGAAATGCTAAAGATCGCAATATATATCACTTACACAATGTTGAACAATTCTGGTCTCCGGTCCACCATTGAGGCCTCCGGTAAGCAAATATATTATGCTTTCGCCCTCGCGGAAAGTGGTTCCAGGTACAAGGAGGATGACATTTTTGAAAAGAACTAAAAAATACGAAATGTATGATCTTTACCGCAACTCTTCCTCAACTTCTATGCATAAATACGATGTTATCATAACTTTCATACAACCAGGGTTTACGAGAGCGATAATCTCAGCAATATACTCTAAATCAATAATATGTTTAGAGATTCTACAATAAGTATGTACATGAAATCTCATAAAACTGATTTCGGAGATGATTTAAGAAGGATTAAATAAACCTGCCCTAAGTCACATTTGATTTTTCCTTAGTGCTTAATATAGTTGAGGTTACTCATTTCAATCTCGAATCATTTCAATTCATTCCTTAAAATATTACATCAAATGAATTTTGTCAATTTTTTCATTCTTAAAATTTTTCGGACTCGTATTGGGCAGCTAGTGAGAATTTTCATTCATATCTTTATTGAATACGTAGAAATATTCTGAATTATTCATGAAAGTTAAACGAGCTCACCTAATCAAGGGCAAAGAAAACATTTCCAGTACGTTAATTCTATTTAAAGTATACAAAATATTATTAAAGAGAAATAAAAATATTGAAAAAGATAATTTAAATCTATACAGAAACGATTTTCAGTGGAGTCTTCAGTGTTTTGATCACCTTTTAAAGGATAATCAATGATAGTGTATAAAATAAATGGGCGTTAATTGAGATGAGACTGCAGGCATCCTACCATTGCTGCCAAGCCCATCGTCCTCTTACGTTAAACACTCACAGAGAAAAGATGTGAAAAACTTGCGGGACCCGCTTGGAAAATAAAGGAAAGGGTTCATTTTAGGAAACAGGAAAATAATAACAATTAGAGCACATACGCATTGTATTCGCACTTCAGAATGAAAGTTAATCTGTGCAAACATTGAACACTCAAATAAATACTGTTCATGTAAACGAAACGCTATGCACAAAAATTGTGAGTCCTACGGTATGACCGGGTCCAATACCAAAAGCTTAGCAAATATAATAAAAAATCTACGATTCAAATTCTAAAAATATTGCTGGCTATCCTAGCAATCGAGGAATAAATTCGCACATTTCCGTTCTCGCGAAATAGAACAAATTTCGAGGAGTCAAAGAACCGATCGCAGATAAATTAATACTCCACACTTTAGTGTTTTGGGTTTACACAGCGCAAAATGTTTTCGCTATTGCATCTTTTCTTGGCCGTATGGGATCGGGTGTTTCGGAAACGAGAAAACGTTTCCATAAAGCAGCAAAAACAACTGACCGCGCCGCTGCACAAAGAGTAAAGAGAGCGGAAAATTAATTTATAGACGCCTTTTCGAACGAAAGATAAATACTGGTCAAAACCTATTTCATTGGGATTCTTCGAAACGAGAGGGGAAAATAATGCGCAAGCGACCGATAAAAATAGACTGCGTATTTAAATCATACGAATTTCAGCATCGGAAACAAAAGGGTGGATCTCTTTTGACGATTTCCAAAGAGATAATCGGTGCATGAAGAGATTTATGCTCCCAAATCCCCGTCCATCATCGCTGAAAGAGCCCCGATTAATGCCGCCTTTTAAAAGCGAAAAAAGTGTAGATCTTTTCAGAACTATAAGTACGTCACTGGGAAATCAGAGGAAAGGGACTTCATGTGGGGGGGGGGGGGGGCACTCCGCGTTCGAGAGGATTAATATTAATATTTTTGCTTGGAATTTCGAGGAACTCCGGATTGAAACGCATTGATGCGGCAGATGACTAAAGTATGCAATTTTAAATCTTCGGTTATTAAAAAAAATCTCTTTTGATAATGTTGGGATTTGTATACAATAGAGAATAAATCGGGAAATGTTATCCGGAGTTTAAATAAACTTTGATGAACTCAACTGGGTATAGGAAGCGTTGGAACGAAAAATGCGATGAGAATTTAGAGGAATGCTTATCGATGGGAGATTTTCTTTGTTTCCATTTGGTCAATAACTAATGATCACAATGATAATACCAGTGGGCTGTATTTTTCTTTATTCAATTCATGAAATATTCCTAAAGCGCTAATCTTTTCAGGCGAAATGAGTACGCTTTACAGTTAAATGACGTTTAGTCAATAAGCGGATGAGTACAGAAAGAAAAGAATGAAATTAATTCAAATAATATTTAGATGTGCATGGTAAGTATTAAATCGTCAAGCATTATAAATTCATGAGGCATAAATTAAAAAAATACTGCATTCGATAATCGTCGTAGTTTATGCTCGATATATTCAAAAGTCATTGGTTTTTTAATTTTTTTAATCTTTCTAAAAATTTCAATTCGTGATATTCATATCGCTCAAATTGTAATGAATAGACCGTTTTAAACTTTTTTAAAATTAACTTTATAACTTCTCTACAACATAGTAAGAAATTTACTATTTTGGGTGAGCTTCGAATGATACATTTAGCCAACATATTTATCATATAGCTGTACTTTATCAGGTATTAAATAAATATTTTCCGAGCAGAAGAGATACAAATTCTGCTAGCATCTAGGAGGCATTTGATGATTTGGGAGTGTCTCTGTTGGTTATGGCATAGATAATTTGAAAACTAGGATGATAAAGGTAATTAGAACAGTATTCAGATCTTTGAAATGCAATGGGAAGAAAGATTGCATTTTTATTTTATGAATCAATAAAAGAGAAATGAACTCAATTGAGAATATATACTAACAAACATGAATGAGTAGGTGTTTGATACCGGTGTGAAATTATACAACAAGAGAAGGTATTCTGCCATTGAGGTCTCCAGTTAGATGGTTATCTTTTTATAATATTCAATAAGGAGTATTGAGTACAATTATTCAGTATCAATCTTACTTATTTAGTAGCTTATCACACTTTTTGTAGTAGCTTTCAAATTAAGAACAATCATGATCGGGAAAGGCGAAATGAAGAGATAATGGATGATTTTTTTTCGACTGTACTACAGAAGATTTGTGAAATATGCTGCAGGAAATGGTATTAGAAACAACGAAGACATTAAGATGTATCTAAATTAACTACAAAAGGGTGCCAAATGTATTATGTATTAGTCGATATCAATATGTAATACTTCTTAAAATAAAAGGAATGGGAAACAGACATCGCCATTTAGAAATGGAAAACGTATGGAGAGGAAACATAGAAATAGATTAATGTAAGATAGAGGAAGAAGAGAATGACATATATAAATGAATGATAACCGTATTTAAAAGGGTACGGCGTCTTCATATGTTGGCTTAAAAATAAACTTCATAGTTAGGAAGGAGCGTTTAAATTAAATCTGAATACGTAACAAATTTTCATTTAACCTACAACAAAAGTTTGGGAATAGAGATAGGAAAGGATCCATTAAATTCTTAATGCCTGTTTTCAAGAACGGTGCTCCACACAGTTTATTTGAGGCTCCCAAAATAGAAGGACGTCTTCAAATCTCCATTCAATGAGCAGAAATAAATTTAAAGCCTTGTAGATAAATTTCATGTCAGGTTCAACAATATTTTCATCAAAATGTAGTAAAAATGGTCATAAATGCCATATGGTGGTATTTTAAAATTATTATTGAATAAAGGCCTGAAATTCACGCGCTTGATGGCTTAGGTACCTTTATTTAGTAAGCACAATCGCAAAAGTTGGCGATTAATAACGGATTTTTCGCACAGGTGGACATTTTTCGGGAGAAGGACCGCAAAGAATTTGAGATCAATAAATTTTGGGCGGGTATAAATTGCAAAATGATCGGAAACTCAAGACGAAAGAGATTTTAATGTCCCTCAAACATTATCTTCGACATAAATCATTTTAAAAAAGCGGAAAATTTACAAATGGAGTACAGAGTCAAAGGTGGATTTTGAAAGGGAAAGGACGGCAGGAAAAAATCGAGACAAAGCACACATTATAAAGGGATACATCAGGGAACAATTATTGCTCTCACTTGCGTTGGTCTCCAAATTTGAAAACGATGGAAGGATTTATCATTGGAGAGCTACATTGGAGATGCGAATCGCTCGGGCGCAGAAATAGTATTGTTTTCAAAAAGTTCCAGAAGTTTCGGGGATATAAAAATATTGAGAAACGGTTTGGGATTTCCAAACGTAAGCAAAGAATTGCGCTTCAGAGGACACTCAAGCAAGATAAATACGGAAAATAACAAAGAAAACAGACGAGGACGGAATATTGAAACTTAAAGAGGATGACCTGTGATAGATCAGTGACCTGTAGTTATACACATTTTAGAAAGGGTCACATACAGAGCTGGTCCAGACAAAGGGATCTTATCTTTATAGATTCCTGAAGTAAAAATGGCATAAGTAGCAGCGATGAAATGATGGTGCTAATAAAAGTATTGAAACAGCGCTCTAATTAAATAACTAAATCTAATGAATAACTTTCAACAAGAAAACGAATACTTCCTTGTTAAAAGCGAGTCTACCGGCATAATGGGTCAAGAGTTCGAACCTCTTGATTCAGTGATTGAGATGTATTAAAGTATTGAATTTCTGAGCTTTCTAATTAAAATTTAAAAAGCAACTTATTCTGAGATAGTATCTGTTAACTGGAAAGTACGATAACTCAACTACAATTGGAGGATAGCGTTTATTTAAAATAACAATAATAATTCATTAGTGAAAATAATATGGATTTCTTTAAATTTGGGTAAAAGAAATCTTACTGCCCTTCTTCAACTGTGAATGTAGTGCGATACACATCTGAAATATTTCCCTTTCTCCTTTTAATCTGTTTAAAATAAGAGCATATTCTTTGATCTTTGATGCCATTTATAATTCCTATTGTTCTTTCTCAACTACTCGAGTTTTACCTTTCAGTTTCACCTCAAATATCAAAAAAAAGCAATTGAAGCGATTTAGCAGTGAGCAGTAATATCCTTTCTTCTGTTGGAAGTTTTCACCCGAGAAGCGTTTCTCCTTCAGTCTTTAAGCGTATATTTATTCTTTACTCTTATTATCAGCTCAGAATATTCATGGAACCATCGCCATCTCAGCTTCAAAAACGCATTAAATAAAGAAATATCGATCGAAAATTTTTGTGCGGATGTCTTTCTAGTTATTAATAATGAAATGTATAATTAAAGAGATTCCTCGAAAACCTGCTTTTAATTAGATTAATAGTATCGGGTGAATTAATAGTAATTTAGCTTAATGGGCTGGTGCTAATCTCATTACTCTAATTGAATTAGTTTGTCATACAAAGCGACAATCTTGTCAACCATGCTAACTCTTTTTTTATTTTACGTTAAAATAATTTAAATCTACTGCCTGTGCTAATTATGCCCTAATTTAACTTGCTTCAAAATGAGCGTGGATGCAAAATACTATAATTATAATGATTAAATTTTCGTAATGGATTTACATGGAAATTCTCTTATAAATTGTTGCTTAAATATTTTTGTAGGATTCCTTCTAGTTTCAATATTACATGTAAACTTGGATTTACATATATCCATTGATATATTCCTTTTCTCGGTATTTACAGACTCTGCAATTATTTTTATTTAATACGCGAGTAACATTTATTTCTGTAGGCCTGTAGTTTTTTTCCGAATGCAGTTGACAATCAATAGCGATGAATTTCGTGATTTTAGTGCTTGAATTTCGTATTTTTAAATTTGTTTTTTATTACTTTTACAGTACATTTACAATGATAAATTTCTTTTGGTGCAGAAACTTTCACACACTGTTATACACTTATATCGTTTATTATTTTCTTTATTTTTACGGTCATTTTTTTTTTCGTTTCAGCTTCCAGAAATCGATTTTCTTCGAGTTAAAAATTAAGCTTCGCGCTCCCCTTATTATGGATGTTTTCCTTCCGTTAAATTTTTTTCTTAAGTACATACTTGTATTAATTAATTAATTACTTGTATTAATTAATTTTTAAAACAATATAGGGGAGATGGCCTATATTGTACCGGCGCCTAAATTGTACCACCGCCGTTAAATGGAAGAGCTTCGTAGTTAGCGCGATCTGTCGTGCGTAATTGCAACTAGACGTTACTAGACGGCGAAGTTCCAGTCGTTATCTTTATGCGTACGAAAACGGTCTGTTTGTGATAGAGTTACTTTTTTGCATTTTTAAAGCAATTAATTCTTCAAGTTGCTAAGGAAATAACGGCGATAGAGTATGTGTAAACAAACAGTATGCCTTGTCAAATGAATATACATAAATATGCCTTAGTTTCCATATAGATATAGTTCTGTAAGTCAAACTGTTAGTTTGTAAGGAAGCAAAGAAGACGAGTTGCCTATATTGTACCGTTTGCAGTCCCCTTTATTGTATCGGTACAATTTAGGATACCGTAGTTCATTTAAATTATGTACAACATTTTTTAAATAAAGAACGATATTCTTAGTTGATGTGATGCATTTTCAATTTGTTATTTACCGTGAATAGTTAATTAAATACTTAGTTACTATCTCAGTATGGGTCCTAAAGAAAAATATGGAAAGTGGAGCGTAGATGAACCAAATTTAGCTGTGGCAGCATATTTGAATGGAGATTACGGTTTAAATGAATGTGTATTTATTCGTAACATCTCAAAGAAAACTATAGAAAGTCACGCTGAAAATAAGAACAAAAGCGCAAATGGGGTAATAAAAAATTTTAGTCGCAATATTTTAGGAAGAAATTTAAGTGGAATTAAAGCAAAACATACTAAAATATGAGGATATAATGTTTAGTTTAATCTTATCCGATGTAAGAATTTTTTATTTGACATTACATAAAGGAATAAAATAGATCACATATCAAATGTCGAAAAAGGTATTGCAGGCAAAAGATGGTTCTACTCTTTGATGAAGAGATCCTAAATTGTCTTACAGACAACATGGTCCATTGCTGGGGCCAAAGTATTCGATATAAAAGTCTACAAGTACAGTAAAATATATTAATTAAATTGATCTTAACTGTAATGGATTTATTTAGCTTCAATTGATATTAGTAAATGTGTGGTCCAATTTAGGAAACCATTGGTACAAATTAGGAAACCAATTTTCTAATTGGTACCTTTAGCAAATATTTATTAATTCAGAAATGTTTTCCTCTTTAAGTTGTGATTTTGAATATTTAACTGCAGAATTCTATGCAACACATCACAATTAATAAAATAAAATAGTCTCATTCACTTTGTGACTAACAATGTGAGCTATATAAAAAATGTAAACAGTGGTACAATATAGGGAACTTCCCCCTAGTAGTTTATTTCCTCATTTCTCTCCTTTTGCCTTCTTTTCTGATTTCCTTACCATATTACAAAGTGATAAAGAGTGAAATATAAAATGAGATCCTAGACTTAATCCTGTAAGTATTCTGTTCCAGGACATAAGTCGTTTATAATCTCCTCTATTAATGATAGTTCTCCAGTGCATGGATAACTTACTTGCTTTAGAAAATTTTCCCCTCTCATCGTTAGTCTAACTATAATTATTTTCCCTTCTCAATATGAAAATTGTATGTCAATTCATAACCGAAATCCCGAGCTGGAATAGTTTCCAGAAAAATTAGGAAGAGAAAAACTTGTATAAATATTTAAACTCTTTTTATTGAGACTTCATTTGATTATGATACAAGTTATCTTTTGTTCTATAATTTTCGCAATTGCTTTCTGTAATTATTTAAAAATATGATCCTGAAACAGTTAACCGATATCGTTTCTTTTATTAAAATAACATGATATTGTATAATAAAAACAACTTTGTGAAACTTTATTTGGTGGAATTACAATAATAAAAGAAGGTAAAACACAATACAATTATAATCCACATAAGGTGATCATTTTGTGGATAGTGTTTCTTTTTTTGCTTATTGTATGATGGGATAGTTGACAGTGTGTCATATGTATCATGATATTTATCATATTCGAATCTTTAATAAACTTCCACTATAATTGATATCCAAAGGGATAAGAGCAAATACCCATTCCCGTTCTGTATAAGAACCATCAAAATCAATCAATACTGCATTCTTTGCCTTCAGATGGGAAGAATTCACTGCAAAAAGATCGGATTTCAGAGTGATAATCAGGAAAGTATTTACGGAGATCGATAAAAACTGATCTCCTATAGATGGTCTCTTTTCGATCTCTATTTCACATCGTTGAGTGAGAGAATGGCTCTTAAAGGCGGCAGAGGGCAAAAAAGGGGGCAAAGAGAGAAGGCATTCGCGCGGTCGACTGCCGCAGAAAAATGATGGCGAGAGAGAGGCTAGTGCTTGGATGCAGATGCGAAGTATTCCCGCGGAATGGAGAGCATACATTCAGGAATGAGGCAGTTTGGTCCAGGGACTGATGGAGGCGGAGGCTATATGCGGACGTAAATGTTATGGATGCTCTGAGATAGAGGAAGAGAGGGGGCGTGTCGGAGGGGATTTTATGGTTTGCGGTGGAGAGGAGTAGCTGGTTGAGAAGATGGAGTGGTTTGGTAACGAGAATCTCTGGCGTATGTTTAAATAGTTCCTCGCAGAGATGCGAGTCGTAGAGCATCTCTTAAAGTTACCCATTCGCTGACCTGCCTCAGTAAGTCACGCTTCCTCTCATGCACTCTTATTGCCTCCATTAGCAGACAATTATTACATGATTAGGTCCGGGGATTTATCGCAGAGCCGATGAAAATGACTACATTTCGTTTGCGCTCTTGTTGCCGGCTCTGAGCTTTTCTTTCGGGTTATACATCGTAATCCCTCTCCTACCATGTTTTTTCATCACTGTCGAATCAATTACATGAGATTGATTCGATAAAATCCTTTCCAACACCAGAAAAATCGCGAAAGAAAAACATAAATCAATATAGGAGTATTAATATCAATATGTGGTTATAAATATACGAGTAAAATTACTTAAAAATTGAAAACAGATTTATACTTTTCCACTAAAGTTTTTATTCAGGAACTGCCGGTTTCGGTATATTATTATTATATTTCGGTAATATATCGAAACCGGTAGTTCCTGAATAAAAACCTTTCTGGAAAAGTATAAAACTGTTTTCAGTTATGTCTTTCCACATCATCTCGGCTGAATCGATAGATTATATTACTTAAAAATATTTATATTTGCATCGCTATCTACATGATATTTATGAGTTTAACGTCTTTATGCAGCGCTCTAGTTTCATGAAAATTGAAAGTCGTGCAACTTTCAAACTTGCTCTATATTGTTTGTTGGCGACGAAAAGTTAATATGCTTCTTTGTACAGGTTCGACTCAATGTTTTCCGAATTCCAGAAGAATTCCTAAGAACTGGTCGTGGTGGCGGAGTGAAGAGCGTTGAAAAGGGAATGGTTGGCTGTGTGTGGGTCTTTATTAATAAAAAGGAAAATGCAAAAAAGGGTTAACTGGAAGGATGGCCATCAAAGGCTAAAAGCCTCCTATAAAAATGATCAATTAACTATTTTAATAGTTCATTTTATTTAAGTTTGAGGTTTTAAATAATAATTGGACCGAATTTCGAAGCATATAGCTAGCAAATTCTGCCATCTAATCCATCAAAATTGTCTTGTAAAACTATTAAAAGTATTCCCTAATTAAATGTATGTCAAAATTGAATCCGAAGCACTTGAATGGATAGTATGAAGTTCCAAAGAGTAAACAACTCTCCATAACATTTAAAAATGACTTTTGTACAATATGAAATGTGTGTCCTCTTTCATCCTAAAAATAATCTTGTCTTAGGCAGAGTATGATGAAAATTGGATTGCTCGAAAGGTATTTATTAGCAATCTGCCAAAGACTTTGACACTACTCAAATTCATGCCACAGGTACTCGGATGACTTATGACTCATTCAAACCCTTAAACTTATTCTCCTATGGCAGCTAATAGGATAGTTTTACTGCATTATAGATCAAGTACCTCGGAAAACATCCTCAAACAGAATTTTTGTTACTAATATTCTCATAAATTTAAAGTTTTCTCACCAATTGATCCTTTACTGTGCACTCACAACTAGTAACCTTAAACATAGCATTGTTACTTTTACAAACTTTCATTAAGTTCCCTCAGTGCTACAATTTACAATATTATGTAAATAGGTCAACGCGAAATTCCATTCTTCGTGGGTGTATTTCTGATGTGTAAGCCCCTTTCTTCAACTTCATTTTTCATGGAAGTAATTGCGCGAAAATATTTTCCTGCATGATATCCGTTCTTTATTGAATGCTTGAAGAAGTAGATGTAGGACGTGAAAATTTGTTTTCTAGTCTCAATCTCGACCTTTTATTGAATGCTTGACTACTGGTTTGAAGACATTAGGGACTACAGAGATGATTGCTAAAGGAACATGTTTCGTTCATAGAGGAAGGTCGCTAATATTCTTTAGTAATGCCAATATCAATTTACAATTTATTAATATATATACTGATATAAATACAAATCTTTCATGATAAAATGAAATATCTAAGAAACTGCAATTTCTTGCAAAGTAGTTCTTACGTTATAGGTACTCCTACAATCTTGTTTCTTCCGTTTATAAGACATCAACTTTGTACTGTCTACGGCTTTTTTCAGCTTATTTATCACAACTTATCAGGATTTATTATTATCATTACCATTGTAGAGATCCCATGGACCTGATTTTCTAAATGGTTTTAGATTCAGATTTTTTTAACTCAACTATGAAACTCAAAACTGAACTTATGAAATTTATATCGTTATATGTATGTATGTGGCATATTATAGCAGCAGTAGTATAGCATATTCTTATATATAAATAAGGCATAGTTTTAATCACTTTGTTATCCTTAGAATAAGAAAATAGTTCCATGTAGTACAATTAAATATGTAATAGCCGACTGTATCTGTGTTTGGTGGAGGTGTTTGTATATTGTTTATCTGACTTGTTTGACATTTTATTAATTTAATACTGTACTAATTGGGCCTATTGCTATTGCTAAGATGTGTACTTTCCACGGGAGGTTTTTGGAGGGGTCTCCCTCCGTCTTTGGGCTAATGCCGGACAGATTATAATTTGATATCCCCCTCAACCGCTGCCACCTGATATCAATACCAACTTGCAGCGTCTAAATTAATAAACAGTTCCACTGTTTACCACTTCATTTAAAAACATCTTTTATAGCAGCCATAAGCATTGGTTCTCTTTTACAATCTTCATTTTTAGATCATCTAGCTTCGCTTCTTGTCGTAGCACCGTTTCCCTTTATAGGTATTCATACTCAAACATGTATTCGTTGACCGAAAATAGAAATCTAACTTAGGTTCTACAACTAAAACGTATGCTCATAACCCGATTTGTTTGCAATCAAATCTGGAAGATTCACCTAACACACCATATATTAATCCTAGCTTAGTGCAAAATACGGTTGATCTAGTTCAAACTAATCTAACATATCACGAAGAAAACCAGGATTTACATCAGCACTTAGATAAATTTTGGATTATAAACAAGGTCGATACATATTTCAGCATTCATTATTTCGCAAATTTCGAATAAATTTTCCCTCCATTCAAAATATTGTGAACGTTTAACAAAAAAGAGGCCGAAAGAATAGACGACTAAATTTCTCCTTACTTCCACAGCGAAGATGAAAAACGTTATTAACTTTTAAATGCGGAGAAGGGAAGATATTAACCCAAATTTACAACTGCGAAAAGTCAAAGCATCACAAATAACGGCGCTGTTTCGAAAAATAAAAGAAGCCCGTCCCCATGACATCTTTCGCTTTCCTCACGTATTTTCCGAGAAAAGGAACTCATTACCTGCGACTCAAATGAAGGCGTGAATCACGGCGGGAGGGAAAAGTAACGAAGTTGCGAGAGATGAATTACAAATCTTGAGAGGCATAAAAAAGCTAGACAAGCGGCATTCCCCGCGAGGGACTCGCAAGGACCTTTTCCTGGAAAAAATATAACCTCCAAACATATCGTCCACTCGGAAAGCCAATTACGTTCCTGTCCACCTGTCTTCGTATTAATTCGAAAACGCTACAGAAATAAAAAGTAAATTCAAATTCGGAAGAGTGGAAAATATAACTAATTTTCTTTTCTCGTGTGTGCCTCGCCTCTTTGGCCTTATTGCCCGTGTACCGGTCTGAAGAGATGAAGGACTTTGGTTCGTTTTGTAATCATATTGTTCCACTTCCAGGCCCCTTAATAGGAGAAACTAAGTGGTTAATTTTGCAAGGATTCTTGCCTTTGTTGCCCTTCATAGTTATTTTATGCAATATTTCCATTATGGCACTTCAAGATATCTTCATTTTTAGTATAACTTCAGAATATTAGCATATTTAAATGAGTGTGTATATGAAACTATCAAAAACAAATGAGACCACAGAAAGTTGCAGCAATAAGTCAAATTAGTGGGATCCCGGATGGCCATGTGGGCAAGATGAAAACAGTCATGGGTTCGATTCTTGGTAAGAGCCAATGTGTGAAATGAGCTATTAAAGCCTGAAATGCTAAAGCACCGTTAACAATACTGGTATATACTAGAAAAATTTATGCGACTTTAAAAAAAAATAAAACAGAGTTTTTTAACTGATAAAGCTATTTTTGTGCGCAAAAACGAAGTATTATACGTAAAAACAACCTACGAAGCTAAACGACGATTTTAGTTTAATAGCGTAGACGGGTAAAGGTTCTAAAGAAAAAATAAATGAGTATTTCATTCTTATCATACTTATGTGTTGCAATCATGATTAGGCATTCCTAATATACGATAAAGAATCAGGATTAATGCTGTGGTACTTGTTAACGTGTAAAAATTCCATAATTGACCAAACTTTTTAACTCTTACTAGACCACTTTAAAGTGGTCTAGTAAAAGTTTGGTCAGTTATGGAATTTTTTAATTCCTGATATTTTTGCATATTTTGTGTGTATACATTTTCTATGCATGGAAATTTTACGCACCTCTATTTAATCTAAAAATATTGTCTGAATTTGTAGTCATGGTAGTATGGATTTACATCGACTGTTGAAGTACTCGTAATATAGCACCTGTCCCTAAATGTGAGCTCCTAAGTATCGAACTCAGATTCGCCAAAGGCAAGCGCCTTACCCGCTTAAAAAATCCGAGGACCTCGTAAGAGCATACATTTGAGTGCATGGACCTTTTTCACAATGATGAAGGTATACTAACATAATATTGGTGCTGAAAATTCTATTTTATTTAAGAAAATAACATTTTAAGTCTAAAAATGCGTTATGGTTTCCACCTGATGGCAGTTTAGCTAAAGAATGGTTTTAAATATAACGGAAAAATTGTGGCAAACTCTCTCTTCACGGAGTTACCGAAAGCGTCTGCGTCAGCTGTTGGTGTACTAAACAATATACAATAGTTCGGCTTTAAATTTGTGCCTTGGCTTACGAGATATTCTGTATTTTAATGGAAGCTTGCGGTAAGAGTATTTAAGTTATCATCTAAGCATTGCTTCGACTACTTCCTCGAATAGAGCTTAAGTTGAAATGTACGATTATTTTTAATAAGTAACCGAGTGTCTTGTGAAAGAAAAAAATATGAGAAGCACTGATTTTAAACCCTAGTGACTCCAACAAAAGAAAATTAACAAAAAAACTTAACGATTCTTTCGTATTCAATCATTTCTATCCCACAAAATAACCGTTTTTAGCTGAACACTCACGGATTAAGAACCGATTTATATTCCTTTTTCATTCTCTCACAAACGAGTTAAATCGCGAAATAGATCAAACGCATAGTCGACCGAATTAAAAAATATGTCGCCAAACGGATTTAACACATTTTGATCTGATTTAAAAGCCCGAGGCCGAATTGGTATGCAGTGAGTGCGAAAAGGCTTTGCTTGGGCTACGTTCGGAATGGAACAGAAAATTTTACTCCCATATGCTGCGAAGGAAAAAAATCAACGTAAATTTAATTTCGGATTGAAAGATGTATATTATCTCTTTTCGTGTTTTTCCTCCATTTAAAGTTATTTATCATCCTCAGGACTTTCTTTGCCATCTTTCTTCTCCGTTTTCTCCCCAGACCTTTCCTACGGTGTGGCAATTCTCAACAGTTGGATCATTTATTTTAGATAACATTATGGTATCTACCATGGCAGATGACGAAGAGCCGATTTAATTGCTCCTATATAACTTAAGCAAGAGACATGAACTTTACTTGAATCGAAAAGGGAAACCAAATCTTAAGTAGTTAATGCGTAAGAAATGGTCAATTAGCTCGAGAATTACAGTTAAATATAGTCTAATCTTGAATCGATTTAAATATACGTTAATCGCCTATAGAACTATGTAATCTTGTTGATTGATTATTAAGATTATTATATTTCTCAATATGACCTAACCCAAATTTAGAAAATTTTCATGCAAGTATTATCTGCTGCTTCATATTTTATGATTACCAGTAATCTATCTGGAAATAGTGATCAACCCAGTCGTTTCACTACATCTTGTTAAGGATGCGTTATTATTTTACTTACATATGACACGTACCGTGTATAGCCCAACAAACTGACCTCATACTGTATTTACAATGTAATTATGAACTGATAAGACATCAAAGAAGGCAAAGTTAATTGAAAATTGATATTTCACCACCGAGATCTTTGATAAAATGAATAATTATCATAGAACCATGTATAGGAAAAGCATTTATCCAAAATGATGTATATTATTATTAAAATAATAATAAAAAAATATTTTTTACCAAAACAATACATACACCATTTTACTACAGATATATCCGTTAGAAAGAATATATTCCCACATAAAAGCCAAATAAATCAGGACAAATTTACCATACATTAAATATCGTTCCTTTTCATACACACCTCATTTATGATAAACGTTTCTTTAAGGGTTCTTGAATTTTTTAAAGTTAATGGAATGAATGTTCAATATTTTCGGCGTTTTTAAGGTTGGGATGGTGAACGAATTTCGTTCTTCAGCTCTGTACCATCAAACTTAGAAAAACTCACGTCCTGACAACGAATACGAATTTCTCGAGAACTTCGGGGCATCGGCATTTTCGGAATCGAATTCTTCCAGCGACAATCAATGCGAGGAGTTAATTCTCCGAAAGTTTCCAAAATGAGCAATCCATTAGTATTTCAATTTAGTTCGAATCGTTCCTTCCCCTATTGGAAACCATTCCATTTCCTGCCGCATTCCAAACCTTTTTTCCGAATGAGTGACGCCTGCCTCACCCCCCTCACACTTTCCTGATGAGGAATTGGAGCCCTTCCTATCAAACTCCCACCTGCAGATACACACACACACACACACACACACACACTCGATCGCTTTGAGTAATTATCGCCATTAGGCAGTCACATGAGATTTAGTACGGGTGGAAGGGAACAAAAGGGCCCCATAGAACAGAAGGGGAAGGGGACAAAGGTATTCCAGGGAAACCGGTTTTCGTGTCCTTTCTCCAGTCGTTCTCATTCCTTCGATTCGAGTCATTCCCTTCGCACACCTAAAAATATGTATATCCTGCCTTCACGTTTAATCTTTCTCGCTTTTTTCCTCTCGGATAATGTAGTCCTCCTTCCCCTTTGGCCCCATATAATTGAAGAACTTCGTTAAGTCCCTCCGCCGACCCTCCTTCAGGTCCATTTCTTTTTCTTTTGACCCTCGCGGTCGGATGCCCATATTTTGACCCGTCCTTGAGACTTCTCCAACGGAGAGGTAAAACAATTATTCCCTTCCGATTCCTGTGTCCCGCGTAAACGCGTTAAGAATGCCATGTAATCCCGTGTCGAAAGCGGTGCGTATCGCGTGACTTTGGCCGTTAAGAGCCTGAAACGGGCTGAGAACACGTGCCCTTCAAGATCCTTGCGTAAGCGAGACTGTTTTGACCAACAGAGCACTCAGGAAAGCAGAAGCGGGCAAAGTATTTAAGACATGAGAAAGTGTTTTATTTCTAAATGTTATGATTGCAATGCTCTTGAAGGAACTACCAAACTCATGATATAGGAATCTCCGCTTCAGAAGTATGTAAGCGATGAATATGCGCATAATACGCATGCTTGAATTTTGAGAAGAAATGAAGGAGAAAAAGTCTGCCGCAGACAGGATACGAACCCGGACCTTCCCCTTGCCGGGCAGATGCTTTAACCATTGGTTCGGGTTCGAGTCCTAAGCTCGTTTTCGCTATTTTCCCGAACATGTCTGTCTGTGTGTGTGTGAGTGTGTGTCCGTCTGTCTGTGGTAAAAGAGTTTGTGGGCGCTCTATCTTAAAAAGTAATTATCCGATCATTTCCAAAATTCATATTTAGTATTTTCCTAATAATGCCAAGAGTTGATTAGTTTTTTATGAATATCGGTTAAACGGAAGTTCCGGTTTAATCGGAACAAAACTTTGTTTCTTTAATATCTCTGTCAGAATGCAATGTAGGTATATACAATTACATACAAAAGTTATAGATAATGTATTTAACTACAAATTTTGTATGAAACAGTTTCCTGTAACACTAATTGTTTTGGAATTATTTATATATTACCGGCATAGGCTTCTGTTTTCAATAAATGTGGAGAAAGTCATGTGTTGGACACATCAGATTTTTAATTTACAGCAAAAGCTTTCTTAAAAGCTCGATAGGAAATAATATTACCTGTACAAAAATATTAATACGAAATAATCAATAAGAGGGATAACTGTTGCATACTAGTCGTTATTCCAACGGGGAATTAGAAAAGCTGATTCCCGTTAGTTAGACAGAGACATTGGTGTTTTTACATCAACTTTCACACTTCTCTAACAGCTTTATAGGGTAGTATGTAAATGTATGTCTTCATAAATACCTACACATAGCGTGAGCCGCATTTTGTCGCGTAGGGCGTATGCAACTAATAGTCTGAACATATCCCGTGTTGATTGTTATTTATCGTCCACGAAAAAATTGATTTTGTAGCACCAGAAACCAAGCTTGTGTGTTTCTGATTTTTATCTCGTGGTCTCATCAATCTACGCAGAGGAAACGACATACATCAACAAAGCAGCACTGAATTAATTGAAAAATTAAGCCTAAGTTTTCCACTAACGATTCCAATCTTACCTCTCGAGGCATAAATATATTGGTAATGCATACCAATTTTGTTAAAAAATCTGAAAAAACCTGTCGCCTTTCGATGAAACTATCCTAATTTTAAAATTAAACACTTTTCTCTACGTCTTCATTCTATGCACTCATTTTAGCAGTTAAAATATTTATTATTTCCAATGTAAGCGGAACTTTAATATAATAGGCCATTTTTCTGCTGATCATTGTTTAGAAATCCTATTGAATTATTATTAGAGCACACTCAATTCTTAAGAAAAAGTCAAAAAAGGGGGTTAACCTTCAAAAGAGATTCTCGAACCTTTCAAAATAAATAATCGCCTTTGGTAGTCAATTAATGCAAGCTATTAAATGAAAAAATGGAGCTAAAAGTTGAGAATAAATTAAATTGGATCAAATTAAGAAGGTCGGGATATCGAGGAAGATAACAACGATGTTTTACAACTTCCACGATGGTAAAGGTAATATTAGAGTTTCTTAATTTTATTACTTTATTCGCCGACTTTAAATTTAAATTCAACGGTAGCGTACCTTCGTTCAAAACGAATCGCCGCGATATGAATGTAACTTATTTTTAGTCTCTTATACGATTCAGAACGAGGGTTGTTAAGTTTGGAAAAGCGGCGCGATAACATCGTGTCACCGACGGCTTGCGGAGCGTAGATGTGAATTTATTTTACAGCACTCGTGGAAGAAGTCGGGAAAGGCCGGTCGAGAGCGACGCCAATACGATTCTTCGGAGAAGATTATCGCGGCGGAAACTCCTTTAGATCGGATCGGAAGGCCAACAACTCTCTTAAAAATTCGGTTAGCAGGAGGTCCGTTGAATCGGAGTCCTTCCAAATAAACCGCGGCGTGAAAAATCGTCTTCTCTTATCCCTGGATCGCAACCTCATCCCAAGGTGTGGACGACGACTTATCGCTCCATCTAGCGGAGAAAGACGCCTTCCTCAACCAGCTTCCGGACCAATTATTCCGAGCCAACACTCGCCTTGGTGTGTCATTTGAATTAAAGGGAAATGTAACGAGGCAAGGGTTCGTGATCGGCAGTTGAAATGATGGGATACTAGGATAGGGTCGTCAGGTCTAATTTTGGATACAGGTGACAAACGACCGATCATCGACCATGAAGTTCTTGACGATAGCGGGAAGTTGGAAAATCGGTAAAGATTAAAAGGAAGAACTCCACAGAAATTCCATTCATATACCTATTTCAAGATATTAGAATTGGCCAATTTTAAATAGAGAAGATTAATTAAATAATATGCGTCATATCAAGTAGGAATAAAATGTATCGTACATGAATAGATTGTTTCTGTCTTCACTATGTGGAACCGTCTAATATTATTCATGGTGAAAAAATTGAATTAAATATTCAGGTTTTCAGTAAAAGTTTTATTTCAAATGAATCTATCGAAACCCAAGGAGAAATGGACATGGAAAAATGTGCAATTTTCATCCATCCTCCTCCTTGAATCTATCAAAGTAAAACATTTAGTGGACACCTGAATATTTCGTTCAATTTTTTCATCATAAAGTTAATTTTTCAACACCCCTCTATGCTTACACTGCGGTAACCAAAGTTTCATCGCCATTAAGAAACACCTATGCCTTTATCACGGCATAGATGAGGTGCACATTATTTACAGCATGCCTGTCCAAAATTCTATGAGTGAATACAGGTTGAATACTCAAACACTCCCTCATTAGAAAACAAAAGCTTCGAAGAGAGAATTACGTATTTTAGGCTCCGTTGGGGAAGAGATGTAATTCACTCTCATTATCCTCAAACAGCCAAAATGCCTTAAGTTGAGCAAGTCTCAGGAAATTCAGCACCGTATAAACCATAAGAGTAATACTTTTCCCAGAATTCAATAATGATAGACCAAAATGAATGGCATTATTCGGCATAGCTTTCTCAATACCAAGGCAGCGAACAATTCCTATACTCATGGTATTCTATCCACTACCAAAACATACATTTTTGGATTATTCACTTGAATAATATTCACGATCGCTACACAAGGGGAAATCAAAATCTTCAAATCCCAAAACATAATACCGGAATTTGTAATAAATCTTTTCATGTGACCACCTGCAGACTTTGGAACGTACTCCCGCCTGAAGTTCAAAATGCTCCCTCTTTACCATCATTCAAGAAGCTTTGCATCAAATATCTCTCACAGGGATAACTTGTATGTGTTGCATAGCTTTTTGTATATATCTATATATTGTTTAAATATTTAATATTTCATATGCTAGTAATTTTCTCTATATGGTATAACTTCCTGTATATACCTTTGTATTATTTAGCGATTTCATGCTGTAAATATTAGTAATTTCATCATTTAGTTATTTAAAAATTATTTGTAATTCCATAGCCATTCGCAATGTATGTATGTATATGTACAAGGGTTAAATGGAAGATGGGACTTTTTAGTCCCAATTTCGCTCAATTAAGTCAATAAATAAATAAATGGAAAATTCCACTCATCGTGGCATGGAAGATAAGGCATTAAAACAGGGTATCAAATTTCAAAAGGAAAACATCCTTGACAGTAAAAGTTATGCAAAAACCAAGCCTCGGAGCGGATCACTTAAGATGTTTTTGAGATTTGATATTGGAAAAGTTTCATTAATTGCATTAACGATTTTATTAACAGAAAGACTATCACCAGATTCACGAGTGCTTTGATATGTTGAAAATTGTTTACACTCCAAAACAAAACTTACTTTGAATACGCAGGAAATTGGTTAGAAGTGTGGTTCTATGTTCAAATGGTGGCTAGTATAAAGCAATATATTATCGATTATTTAACATAAAAATTATCTAAAAACGGCGTATTATAGAATTTAGAGTAGAGAGAAGACAGAAAAAGAAGAAAATCATAATAAGAATGGATAAAAAAGGATTCACATAGTTGATATCCTAATTACCAAGTAGTTTAAGGAAAGACAAAAGTCGGTGCAGTTATATTTTTAAGATTTCGATGAAACTTAACGACATCCGGTTAATTTACTATACTTTTCTTGGTAGTAGTGTAACAAATAATCCTATTCTGGACTTGAGGCCATATAATGGTACCATTAGTTTTAAAATGGAAATTTAAAGGACATATGCAATGAAGAATGTGCTAAGGATTAAGAAAAATGAAATGATCACGACTTTCTAAGAGGAAAGGAAAAATTAGCAGTGATTGATAGGATAGCTTAGTCTTTTTTGTGGGCTAGCCATTAGTTGATACGGTCAAGGCAATGAAAAGGAGATTTAGGCTATGAATTAACATAATATCGTGGCTTCAAAGATGAGCCGTCCGTAAATGAAAACTGCTCTGGACGAGTTGGTGCGCCTAACGTAGCGTAGAGGGTAGGGATAATATAAAAGATTACACGCACACGTTCCTGAGGATGTGATGACAACTATTCATCCAGCGTATAATTTAATCAACCAAAATAATTCAATAGGAAGACCCTTGATCCACATCAGACTGCAATGGAACGCTAAAATCGATCATGTAGAAATATATGCCTGGCACATTTGTGAAACAAAATCGAAATAACAGCATCAGCTTTTAAATGAAGGTACCGTTTATATACTACCCATCATGAACAAAATAGGCGTTACTGTCCTAGCAGTAAACTTGAGGAGAGGAAAACCGACGTCGTATGTCCCGTGGCGGCATAATCATAGCATGTTTTAATGAAATGGAATTAGAATATGTTGATATTTTTTAAGACTCGCGACGTATACAAAGGTTAATCTTATGCACCGTAATTGAAGCAAAATTTACTGGTTCTTTTTTCCTCAAACAACAACTTTTTGTTTGTATTAATACGAGTTATTTTTACTTTCTCCATATACAAAGTATAGAGAAAGTATTGTTTTCATGAAAAAAATCGACTTCGAGATTTCAACGGAAATACATGTTTTGGGGTCCCTAGAATACGTTTTGACCATTTTCGGAATGATGTCTGTGTTTATGTGCTTGTGGGCACTCTAACGTAAAAACTATTTGTTGTATCAATACCAAACTTCATATTTTAAATTTTGATGGGATCTGTCAGAGTTGATTTGTTTTTGGAGTAAATCGGTTTACCGGAAGTTGAGCTTTATTCATCGAAGCAAATTTCCGTTTTTGCAAAATTCTTCCATTAATCTGTTGTTTAGGTATATACAGTTACCTACAAAAATTACAAAAAATGTATTTTTATGTATCTTCCAAGTTTAGATTGAATTTAGAGTTCGAAAATACTGTCGTAGATAAATATTTACATCTTATATATGGAGAAAGTGCTGGCCATGTCAGATTTTTTTGTTACCTCTGGAACTCCTATTATACAATCAGCGTTTAAAGTGCAATGCGTGTTACTATTATTAATTCGTTAGGAAATATTAAGTACAGCTTCAATTCTTGGCTACATGGTTGGCCTTACCCACTTGAGATGTCCATGAGCTTAACTGATTAGGACTAAGTTACGAAATTAAATGTCGAAAACATTTGTTTTCAATATTTGTGATAATAATTGACGATAATGGATGCTGGCATGTGGAAGAGTGATTCGAAAAAATAAAACTAAGTACTTGGCGTACACTTCATTCATCATTAAGTTCATGTACAAGGAATAAGATTATAAACCCTCGTTTTCAGGGGTATCTTGCGTTAAAGAGGTGGCTCAGTTCTTCAGTGGTTTTAATACTTCTACGCAAAGTAGGTTGCACGCGAGAAGGGCTTGATTTCGGAGCTAAAACACATGCAATTTAGAGCGATCTGCATAAAATCCAATTATAACGGGTTTAATGGCAGTGCATCAAGATATAACAAAACACTTTGCTGGGAATCTCCGAAGATTTATGGATATATGAGTTTTTCTAGTACTACCCACCGAAAATAAGTTCAAAATCCTGAATCTCACACTTTACTTTTGGATGATAACTGGATACTCTAATGTGGAAAAAGCATAAAATTGCACGTGAATACTTTCACATTTACATATATGGTTAAAAATTTTATGATTTATATGCTAGAATTTTTTTATATATTGTGTATATTGTTTATCCTGTATATGTCTGGGTATAGTTTAGTGATTTAGTATTTTATACGTTGGTAGTTTTTTATATTTTGTATAAATTAATGTTTAATATCTATGTATTATTTAAATTTTAATTGAAAGATGGGACTAGTTAGTCTCAATTTCGCCCTTAAGTCGTTTTAAATTTTCACCCAATATAATTGGCGTAAATTATAATAATAATAACATAAACGCTGCAAGCAGCCTTTCGGAGAGCGGCTGAGGAAATATTTAGTAAAGATTGGATTATAAATAGCGATGGGTGTGCATAATGGATCTGTAAAAAAATGAATTTGAGCTAATACGTACAGACAAAGAATGAAAGCATAAAACTAACGTTCGTTTTGGAGAAAAGATGAAACTCGTCCGGTAGACACGACTGAGATACAAGAAGGGGAGTTTAGATATATGAATTCTCTGGCGCATGTCTCAAGAATTTTTCCAAAACCTACGAATATATTTCGGAACGCGAAATTCTTGGTAAATTTAAAACGAAATTCTGCTCTGGAAATCTCAGAATACTCTCCATTCCTTTCCTTCATCTTGCTCAAAAGAAGCGCCTGATATTGCGTAGCGAAAGGAAACTGCATTCTAGACTCATGACGGTGCATTTTTTATGACGCCTCGGGGCGATATACTTCATTCACGTTATTGATTCAGCAGAATTCTGTCCAACATAATTATTGTATCATGAATTTCACATCTTCCATATACATGACACCATTACTCATACAAATAATATTATTATTGTAATGCTATGGTTAATCGAAAGGGCAACGCAATCGCCATCATTGAAAGTGGTCCTGGGTTCGATTCCCTGTGGAGGTCACCATGTCTGACCAGCATTGCTAAAAATTGGGGAGGCTCCTGAATTAATTGGTAGGGGACCATCGGATAGGCAATCCATTTATTCACCCCTATGGGAGTCGAACTGCTGTCACTCAATACAAATACCCCCTCAGCTAGGTCATGGCCATATATGGCCTGCCGTCCAATGGTTGTAATTTTTTGTTTCTAACTCTACTATGTGGTTACGTTAGATTACTTTGTGGTAGAATTGTATGTTTTATTTACGAAGAGTCTTGTAAGAGGAACTACTGAAATGAATTAATGTCACCTGCCAGGAATAAATTTCCTCTTGGTGCTCAAACAACTACATTGTAGAAGAAAAAGAATACTAACAACAACAACCTACTTAAAACTTAAAATACGGAAAAATGCTATTTAATAAAGGCGAGAGAAATTATTTGAAAGTACAAATAGAAACAATAGACCTATCCCACGTTCTAGGGGCAATCTGGGAAGTTCTTTCACACAAGTGTTTCATTTTTTTCACTTTCATCAGAAGTTCTTTCCGCACGTAAATCTTGAATTGATCAGGATCTGCGTCGTAAAAATTGCATTTTTAAAACTGCGGATGACGGTGCATACGCGTCATCAGTAAATAAAAACTGTGATAATGCTATGCAAAAATAACTGTAGTGATGAAATGGTGCAAAAGGGAAAGAGATACACAAAATATGCCTTTTTCGTGTTTATTAAATGCCAGCCAACGCAAGGGTTCAAAGGCAAAAAAACAACAAAAGACTTAATTGGGTGAAATTAAGAATCTTCCACCAAAAATATTCCCTGTATTTAAGGAAATAATATCAAAGTCGTCAATCTGAGATGAAAAATCAAAAAAGACTCGAATAAGAATGAAAAAATCGATAATTAAGGGCAGAAAGTTCTTTCAATGTACAAAAGTGAAATTCAGCGCAGTCAACGGTGAAAATGCTTCAAGGGAATGAAAACTTTACCAAACAAGGAAAAAGCGGAAAATCGCTGAACGGAAATGAACTGAAAAAACACGAAAAATATAACAACGTTGAACAAAGTTTTCACTATTTATAACGCACGACTAAAAAAATATGTTAATTTCTGATGCAATGAATAACTTACTAAGATGCATACTTATGCATATGAAAGTTATAATGATGTTGATAAACGAATAAGAAGTGAGGAAATGCAGTACCCACGAAGAAGAAAGCTATTTAGCGTGTAAACGTTGTATAACAGACTAATTGACATATATATTTATGAAATAAAGCGAAAGCTCGGAACAAATAGTGGGTAATACATGATTATAGAATAAAACACTATGGTAAAACATAGAATGAAATTTAATCATTTCCAAGGAGCTTTGTTATGTAGATACCAAGCATAGCATTCTTGGGACGGTCAGGTTTAGCTATGTAAGTTCAGCATAATAAAAGAGTCACAAGGTAACCGCGGTCATGTTGACCTCACGTCGGAGAGTGCCACAGCCATGTCAAATGGTAAAATGTTTTCTCGTTTCAATAATTAAACACATAAATGACTCCAGTTTATGGTTTAAAGAGGCTTTGACTCGTTTGTTAGAACTGGGAATCATGGACTTACTAAGTTTCGAATCAAATTTTAGGTATGATGCCGTAAAGATAACCCAACAAAATTTACGTGGTAAATAGCTGATGCACTGAAAAAGTTTTTAAGATCCGTGACAAAAAATGTTTTTATTATTATTTTTTACATCTACAGTTCTCAACTGGATACCAAGAGATTTGAAGAGACCAAGAAGAAGACCAATGAACAGGTGAAATAGAGACATCATCAAGTACTTAGGTGTAACGTGGCAACGGGAAGCACAGAACAGAGAAAATTAGAAAGTACTTGGGGAGGCCTACATCCGGCGTCGGATTGAAAATGGCTGATGATGGTGATATATATATATATATATATATATATATATATATATATAATAATATATATATATATATAGATTATATACATAGAATAATAGAATAATTGATCGGAGGAATTACCGACCGAAGGAGAATGTCCCTCGGGAGTGAGTGTGGTCCCTGGCCGCTCGGTGGTAGTAATAGCAGGTGCGTCTCCCAAACGGCATTCAGTGGGAAATTCGAGCTGAAAACCCCCTGAGGCGATAACTCGGGTTATTCCATTTGGGAAATGCACCGAATTTTTCGGTTTTTCTGAACGTAGCACCGATGCAAAAAAGGTGGCATTGGAGTTGTTTTTTTGTCGCATATACATATCGACTTTCACTGAAGTATTTACGTTTATGACTGCGTATTCCTCCATGAACACAGCATTATTTGATATTCGTTCGTAAATTACCTTCAGTGAAATACGATACATTATAAATTTATATAAATTGTGCATTTTGGTGAATATAAATATATTTATCTGGGTGAAAATTATTCAGTTATAAATCCTTCAACAATTCCATAAATAATATTTATTCTACTACTGTCTGAGGGATTTTTCTACAGGTTCGTATTGATGTATACCTTTTTATCAAAATATTGTTCCTATACCTTTCCTTCAATGTTCAGTGTTCATTTAAATCATAAGTTACAACTATATGAAAATTACTTAGGTAGTTTGGTGTTTCATGCCCCCTACCATACGCCTTAGTGCGGTTCGCGGGGTACTAATGTAAATTTAAATGTAAAATTTAAATGCATATCCACTGACTAGAATCTCCTCTTATACCGATAAAATCTATTGGTGGCAGTTTAGCAACAAAATTCAGAAAGAAATATTTCCATTAGCGGTTGTATTGCGTTACTATTAAACTGAATAAAAGTTAACAAAGTTAAGATACTATATATTTAAATAAAGCTGTTTCCTTATCATTCTTATGTTTTTATTATAATCCCATTTATGAAGAGAATAATGGCCGAAATGGAGGGCTGAGATTCATCCAAACTCAACTATTTTCCGCTATCAAAATTGATAGCAATATGGAAGAGCAATAGTTAATTTAGTTGAAAAGAGTAAGAAAAAATGGTTAATAGGTCAAAGTAAATTTGTTACTGATTTCTGGGGATTATTTGAATAATGTTCAGATGATAGTTCATGGAATACATTAAAGTCAACAGCATCTTACTAATTATGATACTGAACACAAGCGTTAAGCTAAATTATATTTGAATTGTATCCTCAAATCAGCACAAATTATTTTATATTTGAGTGAGGAACTATGAATAAGCATTGGTTGTCCTTAGAAGACGACAAATTAGCGAATATGAGTGAAAACACAAACGCTTCAGAAAGTAGACTTCATCAAGTGATATTTGTCATGGAAACGGAATATTGAATGGAAGAGAAGTAATTCGGAAGAGTTCTCCTCCTTGCTCCTTGAAACATTTAACGGAGATAAAATCATGCGGTAGTCGCATCTGATTTTTAGAATAAAACTCATTCTATGAAGAGATCTTATCCTTTCCGGGAATCCCGCGACAAGCTCATCTCCATCCAGCATCTCTAAAACCCTCTGAAAGAAGATGACTCAGCATCTGGACCAAAACCTAATTGGCAAGGGAAAACTCGGCTCTCGTTTCCATTATAGCGTCGCCATGAATCATGATATGACAGCGAATGGCTCAGTCGTGGTTTTATCGCAGAAATTCCTTGAGGATGTAGCCGAGATAGCGATGCTCAAATGTAGGTTGAGAAAATGCTCATTAACATGCTTCAAAGCTCTTGAGTCGGCGGAGTCAAAAGGTAAGAGAAAGACTGAGTTATTCAAATCAAGGTGAATCCCCTTCCACATTTATTTCCCTTTCATTTAAGAAGCATATGGATACTTCCCACGACTATATGCTCATCCTCTTACTGCCCCGTCCTGCTTCCGTCATACGTCTGACTTATCGTTTACTCGACGTAGGACATTTTGTTCTCTAAGAAAATATACTGACAAGGGGAACACCAGGTTTGTGAGAAACAGATTCAAACGAAATTTCTAAGGCACATTCTCTGCTTAAAAATAATGGACACGTGTCCGACCGTTCAACTAGATGGGCCTTTGCTTACGAAAAATTAGCAACTGAAAATTGGAGTAAGGCAACTCCGCCATACGTTTGCATTACCATGCAGATCTCGAGGTTTTCCATAGCGCACTCTTTAGATTTAAGAGCCTGATGCTCTTAAATAAGTTCTGGTAAAACAATTCGTTTGATTCCTCGCTGCAAAAATCGCACAAACACATTACAAAGTGTAGAATAGGGGCTTATTAAAATGAGCACAGTCCTTGCGAATGGTTCTTATTCACGGCTCTTACTCTTCGTTAAACTCTTAGCCATATCAATACCCGAATAGTGAAGAGGGTTTTGAAAGACATTACGGGGATTCCTCCATCTCCCTTTATCTTACTTCCCTTTTCTTTCTTTGTCATTTCAGAAATTTACGTAGTAGTATGCGGTCGTAATTCTTCGGTAATACCTCACTTTGAGATACCCTTTGATAGAGGGCCGGATTATTACAAGCATTTCTTCGGATATTACACGAAGACAGAAAATTTGAGATGAAGAGACGGAAATGAGAAGATGCATTGATAGAGGCAATCTACTTATGCGAGACCGAAAATAGCTCTTTCGAAGACCTGGGTAAATACAAAAGTAAGGGTTACGAAAGTTTATCTAAGGACACTACGCAAATATTTCAAGACACAACGTATTTTCATCACCACACTGCATACTTGATCTCTTATGTACGTGAAACAGATATCAGAATATATTTTATATACGAGTATATTTCTAGGTATTATTGGAATCACATTATGCACAGTATTATAGAATCATATTATTGTATAATTTTCCTAATTTTTATAGATTGATCTGGGTTTAGTGAGTTATTTGTTTAGTGATGTCGCTTACGTACATTAAAATTAAGGGTGCTGAATATGCAAAATGTATCGAAATTGTTTTAATTTTATTGCTATCGTACAATAAGCTGTTTAGTCGCGATATGTTCAAATGTCAATCCAAGAATTTCCGGATTGATCTTGTCTACTCAGTGCTTCTGAAGATAAAATTGCCAATCCGTTCTCTGGATTCATTTTTACTCTATCTTGAAACCATATTTTGGCATTCATCAGGAATATCGCTCTTCGCTACCCTCGCATACCTCTGTAAGTATTTAGCCCGAACAAAGGTTGCAACCTCACGCCTCATGCATTTATCCATATATCTTCTTTTAAATATCTCTATTTTCGCGGAAATTTCCTATTGCCTTTTGTGTGGGTGTATTTTCAGCATCATGAGTTCTGTTCTCAATAATCTTTAGCTGCGAAGGTTTTTTTTAAGAAATAGTTTCTTCATATTTATAAAAAAATACGTTAATATTTCATATGAAGTTGAAAAAGCCTGCAAATCATACAGACGCGGGCGGTAATGCGGATGGGAAATCAATCTTATCCAATCTCTTTTCAAATTAATAATAAGAATATTTATTAGATCACTGAAATCAATTCATTTTCAAAGGAACTCGTCCTAGTTAACAGCTCTTTTAGTCCAGACAAATCAGACATAAAAAAGGGCCCAACCTTGCAAAAGGTCGTGATTAATATTTTATTTTTTTCAAGTTGTTAGGACCTATACCAATAGTATGTGACTGATTTTGCAACTTCGAAAGACCTGTGCGGACTGAGCAATGCCTAAAAAACCAGTGAAATTTGTGTACTTTTTCAGATTTTGCTGAATTTCTTCTTCTAATAATAATAATAACTTCTCTAATGGAAACAGGAATTCCCAATTCCATCCATTTTAATAATTATTACTATTTACAAAGACACAGAACCATTACCTAGCCAGAAAAATCCGACTAGCCGGGATTCGAACCCGGGACCGTATAGTTAGAGCGATAACATGCGATCATGCTAACAACTCGGCCACCACGGCCAGTAAATGCGTCTACAGAAATATTGTTCAGACAATTTTTAAGAAGATACAATTTCCTATAATTGTATCAATGCAAATTCAAATCCATACGTCAATTACTTTTGGAGAAAGCGCTATTCGAAAATAGGAAATTTTTTACAAAAAGTAAAGAATTTTCGTTTTAGTCAGGAATTTTGGCAAATATAGGTAAAAGTACTCAAAAAGGTAAATTATAATTTTTAAGTAGGAATTATCACTATTACTACTTTTTTAGCCTTAATTGGGGTTAAAACGACGGCTGTATGCCCATAACAATGCTTCATAAGTTGTTATACCCCTTCCCCTACGCTCACATAACAATGTCTTCGCCACAACGGCACAACTACTGTTTTGACAAGTGATGCATTTTCTCACTTATTAGCGTAATTAGACTTTATAAAAAGTAATAAATTCATTTATCTTTAATATCAGCTCATAACGATAAAGACGACGACGACAGAACGTTATTTAGTAACGAGTTTTCATGTATTTTTACAAAAACATGTAATTACGATGATTAATATTTATATGCTAAATGAGTAATCTGAAATTTCATAATTTAATTTTTTTGGAGCTCAGGTCTATCTCGAATGACCGACGTTCACTTGATCGATCCTCGATTGTCCGATGGCTCAGATGACTCAGCTTGATTGATCGATATCCTTACCCAACCCATCCCATTAACAATTATATATTATTTCTGTGACATAAGTATTTTCGAAGGCTTATTGACAATAGAACTGAGTCGAGACGACATTCAATCAAGCTGTCGATCAACCGCGCCGTCGCGTCGGTCAACCGAGTCGTCGAGCAATCGAGTGTCGGTCAAGTGTATGGCAGCCATTCGATCCCGTGTACAACATAACTGTACGATCCCATGGAATGCGCAACTCTCCACCTTTCTTAAACTCTTATTACGTCCTTTCAGCAGATTCAAAATTTGATTAAACGTGAGAGAGAGCATTCATGCAGGATTACTGATTTTTTTCCATCGAATTCCCTCCGTATACTTGAGCTAATAATGAAATATAAATTACAAACGTGCACGCGTTGGGGAATTTCGAACGTATTGTATCTGCTCTCCCCAATGACAAATTATTTGCTCAAAAATTACGCACATTCGGGAAATGTGTTCATTAGTTCTTTCCCCGCTCGTATTTGCTTTATGATCGGATAATAAAACAATCCAAAGCAAATAACGAAACTTAATCACGCTTATAAATATATACTAAAAACAAAAAAAAAACATCCGATTTTTCGGAATTTTTGCGAATGTTGTGAAAACATCGAGTGTACACAAATTTACATGGCGCCTCTATTTTAAGCCAAAATATTTACACGAACAAAAACACTGCGCCGAGCTGTAATTAATATTTCCTTTACTTAATATTTCAATAGTGTCTCACTTTCACGAGGAAAGTGGTTATGAAGGTTGGGTTTTGCTAGCGAGCGCATTTTAGAAACAAAGGGTTGTAGGCGATAAATGTTAATGGTATATACATAGTAGTTAATGAATTTCGAGACAAAAGCCCTGTAACGGCTCACTCATCCACTTGTTAAGAGATTAGTGTGCGGTCTCTGTGAAGTGAATGATTTTCCGTTTGTGAATTATTATAAATTTCCTTCCATTCAGCCACTCCTGAAACATTTGATCCTTGCAGTTTCCCCATGCGATCATAGGTAATGGGTCATTGCTTTCGCTCATTTTTCTTGTTTCAGTCTTAATTTACTCTGAATGTAACACGTCATGTTATCTATCTATGCCTTTTTGTGTAATCAAGATATTTTAAGTAACATTTTCATGATCAGACGTGAAACGATAGATTGTTTATTTATTTTTTCGAGCCGTCCAGATTTTCCACATCTATCACAATAAATATATTCGTTACATTCCTAAATCCCATTTAGTGTAATGTCTTTTCTTATTGAATACATGATTTTTTCCAATTTTTCAGGAATATTTTTGGTTTTAAAAAATCGAAACCTTTACCGTGTGAAACGAGATTTATTATTATAATTTATTTATTCTTAAGCACAGCAAATAGGCACCAGGCTAGGTGATAAATTTTCTATTGGGAATGAAAAGTACAATAACCCTCCCTGTTACTCATCCTATTCGAGAGGAAAACCCCCCAAAATCTTCCGTCTATGAGAGGCAAAAATCAATATTTTACGATTTACAAAGTATTTTCTCATTTTTTCAACAGGTGGACGTGGTAAGTATTGATAGTGTTTTGTTCATTCTCAGTAACTAATGCCAAAAATTCCGGCCGAATAAGTACATTTAATATTTCAATTAAACTAACTAAATGGACCCATTCACTCCTAAATATCTTGATACAACTTATCCTAATGTTTTCCTAGAACTTGGATCTCCTATTCATAGACATCTAAGAAACAGGATACAGTTTAAGCTCATCTTCCCTTGACTATTCAACGGACTCCACATCATACGAGCATCAGTTGAGATGATCTAATCCACCTTCAACTGGCCTCTGGCACATGTATGCCTATCATCAAACCAACAAAATGCTTCTCTATCCATGAAAGCTGTTCCGAGAAGTACGCCCGAAAAGTTAATCAACCCCGAGGAAAATATACGGCATTCGCGCAGTGAATTTATGAGTCGGAAATAGAGTATGAGGAAGAAAGGCATGAAAGGGAGAGAGAGATAATTATTGAAAGGGTAAAGGGGTGCGTTGAAGGAAAGGGCGGTCCTAAAACTGACACTCCTGCGACCCGATTGGGCGAAGGAGATTCGTAAGGATGTTATATTGGCGACGCAATTACCTTTTCTTTCGGAGGATTGTCGTAAACGCAGAGGCAAGGGTGGTCGGAAGGTAAAAAGAGCCATCACTGCATAAAAAAGGGGGTATTGCCTTCCATGTCACTATTGTATGTACTCTCGAACACACGGAGTAATGAAAGAATGAGCCAAATAGGGCCGTGTGAAGACTGTAAGCAAGTGCTGTAACTGCCGCAGGACCCAGCAGGGCTGTTATTAATTAAATTTTGGATCACTATGGCTTGACTATGATTTTATTTATCCTCAGGAGATGATGCCAAACGGCTCCCTCTTCCCCTCCATTAGGGTTCAAACGCGAAAAAACCAAAGTATTAAGTCTCATTGTAAATTATATTTCCTTGAATTTTTAGTTGAACATGGTCATAAAGCGGACCCTTTTGAATCGATTTCGAATGCGTCGATGATCCGCAATATCTTGATTTCGGTGACTTCCTTATTTTTTTCTGCCTCGCGTCAAACCCAGTGACTCAAGTCAAGTCGGAGTCAAACGCAGGCCTAAGCTCGAGCCCCTAAGCGGGCGGGGTCTTTGTCAAGGTGGGAGTTTCCTGTTTGTTTGTTTGTTTCACTACATATCTTGTGGTATCTCAAGTTTTCCCATATTTTATGGAATATTTAGGATGATGACCTGAATATATAATCATTCAAAAAATAAAAATACGGGTGATATACCCTCCTTACAATTAAAATTAGATTAGAACAAATATGTCCCTTCCGAATACATCACTCTATCGAGGAATCAGAAGACTACTCCACCTTCCGCCGACTCTAACTGCATTTCTTCCTCAAAATTCTTTCCCATCTGCATTAATGAACTCACGGAGCGAACTTATTCGTAACTCCTCCTTCGCTGTTGGTTTTTCTCTCAGTATTTTCCCATTCAAATATGCGCCCATCAGTTTCTTCCGAAGAGGGTCTCGTAGATTCCAAAGATAAAGCAGGAGGAGGATCGCTCGAGTGTCGTTAGCTGAAGAGATCGTTGGCCGGAAGGCGTAGAACAGGTGGGGCGACCTCTATTTTGATTTCGAGCGGCATTCATGAACTTGAGGGGGGATAAGAAGGGGAAAAGCAATGTCTTCTGCAGCGAACGCCATGTGCTCGGAATGTCCGGTGTAAGCGCTGTTAAGGCTTCCACATCTGGATCCCGGAGGTGGGTGTACCTTGTTCTTCTAAAATTGCCCAATTCGGCGGGGGAACACGAATATTTTATCCTTTCTATGCGACGGATTCGTATTATAATGAGGGGCAACTTTTTTTACCCGGCCTTGTAGCCGACCATTATATTGCTTGACGGAATTGCATGGGGTAAAACATTATCCACAGTTCTAGTTATCATTCCAACGGGAAGAAGCTACCACCGTTGCGTAATCAACGATGGAACTAGTCCGTAGATTCACCTGAAGGCTAAAGGATGCTACTTTTTTCCCCGAGGTATCCACGATTGGAAAAAAGAAATTTTCTTACTGGCGTGGGTGGTTAATAACACTAAAAGGAAGTGGATCGTGTTTTATTCGATTACCATAACACAATTTCAATGAATTAATTCTGGGTCATGCATATCAGATTCATATAGGAGGAGGAATATTCTATCCGGAGAGGTCGATCTTAATCAAAGAAGGATTTATTAGATTTTACTTACCGTACTTGTGGGTAGATGTGTATTAAGGTTAAAGAGACTCTTCAGAATCCCGAGATGTGGAAAGGCAATTTCAATTTCTCTCCTCTTCACTCTCTGCTTATTACACTTCTGCTATCAGTTTTATCCATATAAAGATTTCTATTCAACGTAAGTGGAGTAAGGATAAATATTATGCTGAATAATATTGATAAATCTACTCAAGGCTTACTCGCATTACTAATGGTGCTCAGTTGTGAGGGTATAGTAATTCTCAAAATATAGTAAGTCAGTAATTATCGGGAATATTTAGATAAAACATCAATTGCCATTACAAAGTAAGTAATATGTCAGTGATATTTTCAAGGATATCTGTCATTCAAACGTTAATTCTTGTCGATGATTGCGTTTGAACTTTCAGCATAGGAGGGTTCTTTGACGTGAATAGCAAATTGCTGATAGTTAAAATGGTTCATAATCGATATTTGTTCCTGTCATTATATTTAGCGTAGTATCGTAGAATATGCAGTAGTTAATACTACGTTAAGACCCCTTGTATTGATTACTGAGTTTACCTGAAGTTTATAGTTATCACCTTCCTCAAGCCATGTATTTCTTAACTTCATTAATACAAAAGTAATAATACTATATTCATTTTTATACATGTCTTAATAAATAATATTCAGGGATAAAAAATAAATGAACGCAGCAATGGAAGTGACGCAGTATTCTTCCTCTATCATCCCAAATATTATAGTAGTATACAGTTAAATCGACGGCTTTGGTCATTTTGCAAATATACTACAACCGGGAATTGAACCCGGGGTTGGTTTCACCGAAGAAGTCCAAATATTTTCTATTGAAATAATTTAACCGAAGAATCTCATAACCGTAATTTTATTTCCAAAAGAAATCTTGATAGAAAAAAGAAAACCCCTTCCTGTATTACTGGAGGATGAAAACAATTTCTTTTTCGTCGTTTTTTGTATCTATTCTGATCCAATTCCCGAATCCTGATTTTTCTCAGTAATAAAAATATCTTTTACGATAGGCTGGATTCTAGGTGCAGAAAAACTGCTTAGTATTTTTATGGGATAAGAAAACAATTGTTTGCATCTCTCTCTTAATAAAACCCACCGGCACTATATCAGTAACTATGTGAGCTCCACGGTAACAAAACAAAGATTCAGCAATTAGGTGAGTAATTTCCGGAGCTGAGATGAATCAAACACCGCGAAAAGTTAACAGGGTAACTGGGAACAGAACTCCGCCCTTTGGAGAGGCGCACCAAATTAATAATCAAACCTCAGGAAGGAGGAAATGCAGCGAGATGTCAGATGTTAATGTAAGCAGCGCACACTCAACTTGTCGTGCCCTTCCAAAGGCGGTTGACAACGAAATGCAAATACGATCGGTTTCCTGCATTTGAAGTGCGCGACCCCCTCCTCTAAACCATTTTCTAAGAATAATTGCTCGAAACAAGGAGAACCAAGTGTGTAAGACGCATTCAAATGTCGGAAATCAAGTGCGCAGTATAAGGATTATAGTATGAGCAAATTGGCACAAAGAATGTTCTAATTTTCAGAACGTTTGGTATTCTTATTCTTGAAGTTAGTCTTGGACGAAATCTTACACTACCACTAAATATTTTTATTTATACTCATTATTTCGCTACAAGTTGACAAATATTCTGATGGCAACGTTTGAGGATTATGCCAAAAGATAACAATTTATTCTACAGTGTTAGGACGGAATTCGTGGAACGACATATGGATGAATGTGATGGACTGATAATGGCGACTTAGCCGAAACGTCGAAAACAGTCGAACGCATATATTTAAGTGTGGAAATTTACGAAGTTTTATTATTTATCTAGATAACTACACGTTTTCACAAAACAATTTCATATTGCGATGAAAAATATGCATTTCTACATAGGGGTAAAATAGATAATATAATAACTGAATAAAATATTAGCATATCTACATAAAACTGCTTATATTGGTCCTGGGGAACATGATTCACCATTCCTGGCATCCCTCTACCTCACCTACACTATATCAAGAGCAATTCTCCATCCAAATTTTTACTATTTGAGATTTTATGGTGCTATATAAAAGGATATAAATGAAAATAAAGAAGTCAAAATTACAGTAGGGAGTGAAATGGGATTGTTCCATGCAATTTAATTGGTTATTTACGTGGAATAAAATGGGAGATGGTATTTTTACCATTCGGGCTAAATATTTTAGCGTACACTTATTTTCAGTGCAAAACAATAAAAATTTCAGACTGTTTTAGCGCAAAGATAGAAAAGAAGAAAACATAAACAAGGAGTGGCAAAAGAAAAAAACTCCTTGGACTAAATTTATATGAGTAGAGCCTTTTGGCTTCGTGCGGACGTTTTAAAGCCGTCAGAAAACATATAAGTACACTTGAATTTCAAGCCAGGCCTTGCACTGTCAGATGAATAATTATAGTATTCAATTCAATTCGAATACAAATGGCAATGAGGAGACACTGCAATGCCGACGGCTATGAGATGCCTGATTCAATGTTAGCCTTAATTATTTTCCCGCGCACGACCCGCGTCAATGTAAAGTACGTTCCAAACTTTTAATTAAAGAACTACAAAAGGAAAACATCCGCGTTAGCTTAAACTCGCTTCCTCTTGAGATGCCCTTCAACTTTTAGTCTCTTAGTCAACGTCGCGTTAGCAGTCAAGGAAGGACGGGTTTAGTATATTTACATCACAAATACCCTTTTACTCACGAAATGTTTCGGGGACTTGGAAATTAAATTCCATTAATAGTCTCATCTTTTTCAACGTAAACGCCTTAGCAGTGATGACATCCTGTGAGTTTTGTTTCGCTCGGTTTCTCTAGAAAATAAATAATCCGAAGCGTAGTTTAATGCTCATAGAGAACGTAATGTCTAAACTTCAGTCGCCTGAAGTGCCGTATGCGTCTCTTCCACAGTCACTAAATTGAGAAAGAATTACTAATTCTCGATAATTTATTGGTTTGGTAATGTTTACGGATATTTACAGTAGCAAAGAGATCAATCAAATGTATATACTCGCAGCCCCTTTAGTGAGGTTTCTTTATATTTGTAAATATTTATATAGTGGAAATTGCATGAATACCCTTTTTTTTCTAATTTCTCAATTTTTTTGCAACTATATCGATCCATACCATCACTTCAATATGTTATAATTGAAGGAAAGAACTACATTTACAAAAATTAATCTTTATTTTAGTTATTTTAGCCTTAGCGGTAAGTAGCATTAAAGTGAATTCAGGATTAATTAAAATTTTGTGTTATTTTTCGTACCGAAAAGACGTGTTACAATAAAGTAAATTGTCCTGTTGTCTTCGCCATACTACTAGAATTTTGATATTTAACGAAATCCTATCCGTCTGATCACGCATCGAACTAAAAATATACTCCCTGAATCTGGAAACATCTTTAGCGTCAATATCTATGAGTGATAGAGGCAGAGAGTTCATATCTCTCTGATGAAAAAACTGCATCAATTATTACAATTCGAATACATGCCAAAAATGATCTGTATGGATTATATTTTTCAGCATTGTTTAGGGTTTCTTGTAATATTTATCGGACGGGATAATCTTTACCATGTCTTCGTACGAATATCGTGTAGCATACATAAAGATAGTTTAAAAGCGAAAAATGTTCAAAAATTCATTTCCGTGTATCTCTTATGGACAAAGAGAACAATAACGGAATTAATATCCAAACTATTTATAATACACACGGGCGCTGTAAATGGATACGAAGTAGTAACAGGCTAAAATATACTACGCTCGTTAGATCTTATTCTGTGATAAAATAGCTCTAGCAATTTATTTCGACCTTTTCATTTACGGGAATAGAGTCGCCATATACGATCAAAGTGCTGCTCTGCATCTTTCATAAGTATTATAATTTTTTTATTCATTTTCAGTGTGTTATTAACGTTAGCATACCGAATGCGCTTGTAAATAAATAGACCGACATCATGGAACTCCTTAGGACGCCCTTTTCCCTCATGCTGAATCGGGTGTCTAACTCTCCACAGTGGCTTCATAAAATCGTAAAAGACCTATCGAAAAATGAGTGTGACAATAAACTTTCAAATCCTCGTCTGTTTTGCAAACATGGATCAATATTTGATCCTCTCACTTGCCAAATCAGTTAACTCCACAAAGGAAAAAGTAGACAAAATCCCTTTGGCTTCTGAATTAAATTGTTTAATTTTACGCGGCCAAGAGCATCTTTGTTTTCCCAATATGTAAAGCCGATAATTTACAAAATTAAATTAAAACAACAAAATATTTGAGTCATCAAATGCTCTGGTGATGATTTTTTTTATTCCAAAGGTGAAGTTAACCGATTGGGCAAAAGAGTGGCTTGTTTGTACTTTTCGCAAATATACATTTTCTGGATGAAGGTTGCTACGTTAGTGGTAAATAACTTTTTTTCTTTGAATTTACATTTTTGAATGCAATTGGGACTGTGAATGTGGAGTTCTGGCGCAAGATAAAATTCGAGTTTTTCGTTAATCAGTGCCATAGACATTTCTTTAACTAGTGACACAAACTTCCAGCTCTTTATCCTCCCAGTGCAGTTCATAATGAATAAAGATAGTAAAATAGTTTTTTTAGATAAATTAGAGATAACAAGTATTTAAAATTACCATATATACTTCCCTTTTTCTTCGCAAGTAAACGTTTTTATGCAAAAGGCTTACTCATCAGTCAGCGAGAAGTTGTAAACCGTAAAATACATGAGCAAGGACGCAGAGAAAAATAATTAAATCGTCGCTATCAAAATGTGATCAGTTATCACATTATAAAATGAATGAGGACTGATAATAAATGGTATGTTCAGTAAAATCATCCAGAGTGCCGCTTTTGGATTTCTTTTCCTAAAACATCATGAACGAAAAACTGCAAATTAATTTGCGTTCCAAATAAGTCTCCAGCATTTTTAGTTTGACACTTAAACCTCAAGAACCGAATTACAGCGTAAGATGCAATAGAAAAGTTATTTCCTGCGAAAACACTATTTTCATTTTAGTCATTACGTGTTAACGTTGACGGATTTTCGATGGAAAAATACTTCTTGTTCCCAAAGTCCCCTGAAAAGAAGACCTACTTCATTTTAGCTCGATTCTTATTTATAATTTTCTATGACTAGAATGAACTGTAAATGTCACCTCCAATTAGGAGGAGGCGTTGACGCTTTTTCTTGAATGACTGCAGCGGAGAGCTCATGTTAATGACTGATGCCATCTTCAGTCATGCCTTCTTATTCCAAATTCACGCTCGAGGAACGCCGCGGAGGCTTCCATTGGTTGAGACAACACTCAACTGCATACAATCATCGAATTTTAAGGGATATTGAAGTCTCGTGCCAACCACGAAAACTCCTCACATTCGAAATAAATAAACAGCTGTGAATCTTACTAAAGCACTGAGTCTCTCACAGCATTCGGGAATTTTTAATTCTTCTGCGAATCTCTAAATTCTTGCCTCGCGCATCTTCCGTGCAGTTAAAGAATACAATGAATGCCATGAGCTATTTTAACTGATTACTCGTGGTGAAATAAAATTACAGATTCAAGGCATGGATTAAGAACACCATTATAAACAAAATCAGGATGATGGAAAAAGCCGGCAGTGCCGCTGTGGCTGAAACAAACACTGTTTTTGGAATGTGAAAAAAGTACTACGAATCTCCCTTTTCCTTCTATTTACAAAAAAATATTTGAATGGGATTCGTATTAACCAGGTTGTTTGCTAGATGTGTGCACAATAGGATGGTCCTCTTTCATATCGAAAAATATTTTTTTGGGAAATTCTTTCAGGACTCCTCCTGAAGCTTCCTCCAATTTGGTTATAAAATAAATTGTGTAAAATATTATTTAAACCGGATTACGGAAAGACGTGCCGTATCGCACTTAAAGTTTATATTTTTCAACATTTTTGGCCTTCAGTAGTGTATAATACCTCTGGTTTGATTAATGTGTTGTAATGCCTGATCTTTGTATGTATGGACAATGTCCATATATATATAAGTGCATGTCCATTGGACATGCACTTCTTGTTGCAGATATTGTGTGTCTTGCCATATGCCCTCTTCATTTTCTTTAGTCAAGTCTTCTGTTCACTCTTCTCTCCTTGTGCTGGTTCAAGAATTTCACCTGGATATTTGAAGTGCGGGACTCTGTTTATCGCACCGTATCTTGTGTTCAATTTTTTGATGTCTAATTGTGAGCAGAATAATTTGGAGTCTTTTGGAAGGAAATTTGCATGCCGACTTTCTCTGCTCATCCTTTAAGGACTTCTATCTGTTTGGTTGCTGTCGTTTCATTGTCTACGAGTATGGCTAGGTCGTCTGCAAAGGCTAGACATGCAATTTCTGTGTTGTCTTTAGGTCGTCCGAGCCGTGTTGGTTTCTAGTACCCTTGGTTTTTCAGTTCTTTCTACCACTCCATAATAACTTTGTTAAGAACTAGGTTGAAAAGGAGGGGAGATAGTCCTTCTCCTTGGCGTACTCCAGTTTTGATCAGGAAGGGTTCAGAAATTTCGCCCATAAATTTCACTGTAGAGGTTGTTTCTGTCAATGACTGTGTGATCGAGGTTAGCATTTTGGGATCGAGTCCTTGTTCTTCTAGGATATTGAATGGAGATTCTTCATCGATAGAGTCGTACGCCTTCTTGAAGTCTGTGAATGTGCAAATGAGTGGGGCGCTCCTAATTGCTTTGTTTTTAAGGACTGTTTACAGATTAAAGATTTGTTCTGTGCCTGAGCGACCAGGGCGGAGGCTTGCCTGGTATTCTCCTACTTTGCGTTCTAGTTGTTTTTGTGCTCTTTGAAGAAGACATGCTGACAAAATTTGAGAAGCAACTTATAGTAGGAAAATTCCTCTTTAGTTGTTTACCTATGTTCTGTCACCTTTCTTGTATAGCGGATGTATGAGAGCACATTTCCAGTCGTCTGGAAATCTTTCTGTTACCAAGATTTTCTTGATAATTTCTGTGAATTCCAGGAGCGTTTTTGGTCTAAGGTCTTTCAGTATATCTGCAATGATACCATCTTCGTATGATGTCCAGTTATTTTTCAATTTTTGAATGTGTCGGTAAATCTCTTTCTTTGTTGTTGGTGGTGATTCTTACTCGTTAAGATGAATATTTCAGTGCGGTATTAGGAAAATACCGGTGGATGGAAAGCCTAGATAAAATAAATATTAATGGATTGCCTCGATAGAAAATGAAAAAAAACACATTTTGTTTGAGTGAATGCGACATTCTGGATATAGCATAATACAATACGACGACAGAAACAACCTTTGCATTTCCATCTAAAGTTATTTAAAAAATATATTTTCTAATGGTGACTGGTTTCGTCTTCAAGTTGGGAACTTCATACTGCTGAAAGATATATCGTAAGTGAACAGAATAATGATTTGATACGAATCTCAAACTATGCTTACTCAAAATATTCCTTCAATATTTGCTTAACAGCAGAACTTTAGTTACCAAAACGAATATGACATCCCTCCTTCATTTCATTGTAGCGACCAAAGCGACATTAAACAAGTTCTGATTCTCTGAGAAGATACGAAACGTCTCATTAATTACCGAATCAACGGCGAATTGCTGAAATTATCTCCTTCTTAATCCAGAAGTGTAACAAAAATGAAAAAACTGGCATTTCAGCCTTCGAATATAGCAAAAACGAATTAAGTCTATTAATATTAGAGAGTGGAGTTAGAAATTTTAGAGAGTGAAGCTTTGCATCGCGATGAAGTGGTAAAAGTACGAGCTCATTTGATAGGCCTTCCATAATCTGCGTTGGACAAGCTAATGATTAACTAATTAACTATCCCAGATGCTCACTGTTCATGGATGCAGAGAAAATGTGATTGTCACTCCCGTAAACACATAGTTAGGCGTTCATTTGTGATTTTAGAGACCCGTTCTATTTAATTTGCGACTGGCTAAAGGGCAGCGCCACGCCGTAGGGCGAACCTTGCTCCAGGTGGCATAATATAGAGGAAGGAGGATCTAGAGGATAACATGTTTTTAGAGACCTCAGCGGTGCAGCGGGGATTTAGATGCTTGCCCTCGTGTTATAAGCTCTTTCTACATTAAAATTGCAGTGTTGCTGCTGCGTTCGCATTGCCGTCGGCAAGCGTTCGCGGAGGCCTCTCTTTGTAACTGAGTTATTCAATTTCGAGTTACTCATAGACTACAATCCGGTGAGGAGGTTAGCCACGGTGGTACTCTGGGGCAGTACGAAGCAAACTTTTCCAAGAAAAGGTTCGCATAAGTAACCTGCGACATGATTTTCTCGTTATCTGAAATTTGCAGGTACTAGATACACGAAATTTCGATACAAATCATTTGATAAATAGGATTCTGCAAGGCAGATATTCTTAAAGCAAACCAAAAGCAGAGGAGTAAACAACTGCAAAATTGTTACCTTAGTTTCCCCTAAATTTTGAAATCATCTGGTTAAATTATGAGCACTTGGATATTGGACGGTTTGTTTCATAGCTCTTTTAAATTTAAATTGAACCAACCGTATAATTATACAAAGAGATTGGAACAAATAAAACGATATTCATTGTTTATGATGTTGATGAAAAATATTCCTGATAGCACTATAAAATCATTTAAAAAGTAGTTACTGCTCCCAAAAATGGATGGGCGGCGCTTGAAAAAAATAGTGCAACCAAGAAGAAACCCAGACAAGAATAAGTATAAATAGGTATATGTATATACTTTCCTACAAGTAGTTCTACTGTCTTCCTTGCCTCTGCTCGAATATCGGGAAAAGTAACCATATATCATAAAATTGTTAAATTATCCTATGATTTTTCATGGCAGTTGTAACTTGTGGTGGTGAATCCACGCACAACAGCCCATTATAGCGTCAAGGTCTATTTAAATAGCACTCACACCGTGACTGATACGTTTACAGTACATCCAATTTAACTCGGCCTAATTGACTTACAATGACTGATACTTGCGATATGCTTATCAGCTGCCTATAACTCCTCAGATAGCTGCCCAATTTTTTGCAGTGCTGAGTAAGGATAGGACATCGAACACAGTTACTGTTTCGCTGAAGGTGAACCTGCTACTCAAACAGCTATCCTCTGTTAAATTCAAAGTTTAACTGCGATTTAAGTATTGATAATAATGGACTTGTTTTAAAATTTCATCGAAATTGTTTTACAAAGGATGGGTCGATTCCGAAACCGGTACCGATTTCTGTTTATTGATTCCCGATTAACGATTATGTAAAATTAATTTTGGAGAATTTTTTATTTGCATTAAAATAAAAAAGATAATCATGATTAATTAAAATTATAATAAATGTTTCACTTTTTAAAAACATAATGACAATATCAGGCAAAGAATTCATAATAGTGATAGTAGTAAGTAGTTACGTACATGACCATGAATTTCCATAAAAACTAACTTTTTTAGAAATTCTACACAAACAGGTGCAATTTTCATTCCATTTAAACTTTCGATCTTAAATTAAAATACAGCTTCTTAAAAAAACCTAGCAAGAAAATAATGAAAGAAATGTGCAAATATAATGACATTTCACACTGAAATCCACTGAAATTTCAAATAGTCAATTTCTCAAGTTTTTATTTAAAAACAAAATTGATTTGACCCTCACTGAATCCAAGCTATTTCTTTTTGCATCCGTAGTACTCAAAAGATACTTTAGACCAATTTGTTAGGAATTGGCTGCTGAGCCAGTATTTTCCAATTGCATCTATGCCCACTTCTGGATTCAATGAAGTCTCACCGATGTACTTCTTCAGTTCATCTTCGCTTTATGTTCTTGGCGGGTCTTCATTTGACAAGGAGGAGGTGGCAAGTTTCCAGAACTAGTGGATACAGTAGGCTCAGTAACCACTGTGTCCAGTCCTACATTTGAATCTTCACTGATAAAAAACTAAATAAGTTCTTTGATATTTTGCAAACTCTGTCCATTTACAGATGGACGAAGTTTCGATAAAAGGACACGTGGAAAAATAAAAAACGATCATTTTGCAATCGGTATGCTAGGTTTCAAGTAAAAAAAACTGTTTTTGGCCCAATTTACGTCTCATTTCGATTTCATCTCCTCATTCCTGCCTATCGCCGTCGCAGAGGTTCTCGGCGCCCGTTACACCTAGTTTCCAAGCATGAGAAAAAGAAAAATATACTTTCGCGATGTTGACGAGTGGTCATTGCAAGCAATTGCGCAAACACGCGCAATCATATTCTGAAACCCGGGAAATTTAAATTCAGAGAATTCTAAAATTTGTCCATTTTTCCAAATTACTATTTCTTCAGAATCGACTTTAAAGACTTCCATTCTTGATTTTCGATTCCTCCAAGAATCGGTAAATCGAGAATTGGAATCGACCCATCCTTGATTTTAACTATACTACAGCTGGCATTTATTAAAAAAATTGTCATTAGTTTTAAGACTAATCAATAATCCTGAATACATGTTAAACCTTCCACTTTATAAATAAAAATTAAGGTATTTATGAGGGCATGATAGAGAACAAAATTTCTCTTCTGGCTTCTAACATACCGTCAATAATATTAAAATAAAGACAACATTGTTTAGGTTAATATAGATCTTCTTACACTTGAATAATAAACAGACATTTGATCTCATACATCTGCGCCTTTCTTGGCTTTGTTGTATGCCATTACTATAGGAGGCTTGCTAATATCATTTCAATTCCAATTTTTCTTTTCAGATGGAATTAATTAATCAACTAACTCGGGTTGAGTGTCAATCATCAAAATTGGCCTATTGTCATTCCACTAAATGACCCTAATTCCAGTTTTATTTTGATGGCCAAAAATCTTCCCCTTCTTCAGTTTTTTCTTACAAACGTCTAGTGGTTGACCGCGCCTATTTTTCTGTAATGTTCCACAGGCAAACGTTTTGTTTTTGAGAAGAAATTTGCACAAAGGTACGCTTCTGTAATAATTGTCCATAAAAAAATCCTTCCCTCAGCAAGAAGTCTATCGACTATTTCCATCACGATATCATGTGCAAGTCCATGTGTTCTTTTCCCAGCGTTGGGATGTTTACTGAATAAATTCTTAGGTCATAAGTGTATCCCTCTGGAGAACAAACCTCTAATTACACTTTATATCTTATTATAATCCTCTGGAGTACAAAACCAATAATTTATGATTGTATGATATGTAATGTTGAACCCCTGCCACCAGAATTTTAATCAAATTGTAGTGTTTTTCTAATAATAATAATATAATTTTATCGCAAATTTTTGAGATTTTCCTGGGATATACCGGAAAATAAGCCTCCCTCGCCATGGCAATAATGGGCTCGTCCACCACAATTTCCTCATCAAGAACCATGGTTTTTCTAAACTGGTGGTGAATAAAATGTCCTCGATGTAAAAATCACTATAGCTTGTTGAAACTTGTCGCCATTGTAATTTATGAAATGGAAATTTATATTACAAATTTTAATTGTATGTATTAATATAATCAATAATTTGCATATATAATGATAATATAATATATTTGCATATATAATAATAATAATACAATTTAATTGCATAATTAATTAATCTTCTCCATACAAAAATTTCTGTTCCACGATTTTGTTACCACCCCCGTGATTTTTATTAAATCAATTAAATTATAAATAAAGAAACCATTATAATTAGTGTGGAACATCAAAAATGGCACACGGATACAGAGCGGCGCTCAACCTTTTTATTCGTACAACAGAAATAGATTTGAGCCAATGCGACGGATTCAACTGTCGTACGAAGTAATTGCTCTACTTTCATCGCGGAGTTAAAATTTCAACTTAGAATCCCGAATTTTCGAGGACACGACCAAAGGGAGGCGCGGCAACAAAGTTGAGAAAATGCAGATTTCGGCGAATATAACACACGGAATGGATGCCACGGCGCGTTTTCCCCTCGGCGCATTTCATTAAGAGAAGACTAATTCCGCACTCGGTGATTAAATGAGCATAAGTGTACTCCAAAGTCCACATTTGCGGTTAACAGAGGCAGGACTGATCATCGGACCGTGAATACGCTCCCTGAAATGGGTTTGCTGCTTCTTGCGGCGAATTTATTGTCTCTGACCTTTGAACGATAAGTGAATTAAACGAGCTTCTCCAAAACTTTAGGAATTAGTCGTTTGAGTCATTCTCTTCGCAAACCTCGACCTAAATTATAAAATGATTTTTGAGGCATAAATTCACTCCCAAATACGGTTAACTACGAATGGTTCAAGGTGACATAGCGCTAGAACACAAACTTTAGGTAACCTAGAAATAATGTATAAATATCCTACCGTTAACTTAATAATTATCTAAATTTTATCTACAGATAAGCTAAGGTAAATAACATTATTGAAAAATTATAATGAAAATGTTAATTTTTTTTTCCTCAGTAAGTTTATGCTATAATACGACTCATAGCTAGATATTTTATAAATATTACTGTAAAACAACTGAATTCATTGAAACGCTATACTCTGGTGCAAGTTGAGAAACTTTGTGGGAAAGAAAAAAATACTTTCTTTTGCAGGCGTAAAATACTTAAATTAAAATCATTTAAGTTTCCATTCAATCCATCCATATTTTTTAAGCTTAATCTGCCTTAAGGCCGGTTTTATACTCAAATATTTTAGCATTATCTTGCAAAGGTCATGAAAATGGATGAGATCTTCAATGCAAGGTGAAGAGTGAGGTAGTTTGCATTTGCGTTCCGGACAGGTATTCTAACCACTAAACTACCATACATGTGACTATAGATAGATAGACCCTTTATTGGTGATATTGGGCCTCTCTTCCACCTAAAATCGTACGTTGACAAAATTTTGATACTTGTATTCTAAACGAAAAAGTAATAGTACAGTGTAGGAACAGTATTTGCTGAACTGAAGATTGAAAAAGAAAAAAAACCACATTGCGCGAAAACACCAAGGAAAGGGTAAAAAAAAACTTGAAAACACAGGTAGAAATAGCAATACAGTAAATCACAAAAGGTATCAGAAAACTAAAAAAATTATATCAAAAGATGATAATAAGCCATAAGAAATATATGAATCACAATGCTGTCCTTATTTCCTATCTACTAATTGATATTGATAATAGCAGTCACAATGGTCAGAGGTGACCGTTGATTAACCGATTATTTATTTAGGATGCGTATTTCTTCAGAGCTAACAGAGATAGAGTAGCAAAATGATCCTGAAAATGAAGAGAGAAAAGTTACGCGACAAGGTTTAGAGTGGCATGGTAGCTCGGCGGTTAGAATAACTCTCCGGAAAGTGGAAGACCTGGTTTCGAGCTCCAGTCATGTCGCTATTTTTCCCTTCTGTTTAGCCTTGCGTTTCAAAGTGCTGTGTAAAACTTCAATCCATATTTACTCTCCATAGCTTCGTTTGAAAACTCAGGATTTTATCGAATCCATTTATTTTTCTCTATTACGATAAAAAATACATTTACGGAAGACGTAATGGGGCGATATCATACACAAGTGAAGCAGCGATGAAAAGCCTCTCTCCTATTTCTGGCATCTTTTCGATCGTGAATAAATCGAGTCGAAGGGTTTCGTGTCGTCGGGAGGCAATTCGCGTGTCGATAACCCTAACAAGCAACCACTTGTCCACTGACACGCACCATCTTAAGGGCGACTATTTTGTCGAGGCCTCATTTAAATCAATCTCCGTCCCGAGCCGAGATACGCATCGAATCGCGTCCGTAAGCAGCCACGGGGACACGGCCATTTGAAACGCGCCGCACACAAATTAATCGAAAGCGAGCAGCCAAAATATTCACCCTCGGGGACCGTAATTTTCCGTTATAAAGCGCGGTTTAACGATTCTTTTTTTCTGTGTCTCGGCCCCAAACCCCCCGCTTTTTGCCACTTTTTTATCTGCCGTATTGGCGTATCTGAGCAGCTGTTTCCTGAATCGGAGGGACCTACTTAAGTGTTTCCTCAGTCGCTTGAATCCTTTATTTTAAACCGATGTTGAATACTCCTTATTTGGGGAGAATTTGTGTTTTCCGAAAGTTATTGACTTGCTATCTGTTTCGACATTAAAAAGTGTCGTTCGTAGAGTCTAATCTGAGTAAAATTGAAATTTAACAAAAATATTCTGTTTTCTCTTCTTCTGTGATTAAAATGGCCATTTAACATACTATCTGATTCTAATGCAACCATGCATAGCAAATTAGCTGTTACAAATGCTGAAGTATTCAACTTGGACTTTGCTGTGCTGGACTCATGAAATACAATATTTGTATCAATATAATCATTTTATTCTCAGAGGTTCCTGGGTTTAGAGCCTTACTCAATGGCTCAGATGCCATGTACAGATATTTTATAAAGTTATTTATATTATATGTACTATATAAGTACAAATACTCGCGTAAAACTACGTTTTTTAGGTAGAGATATTATTTGTGAAACATAAATCAAGTCGGAACTAGGAGAAGGATTCGCTTGCAAAGGATTATACGGATATTATAAAAGAGTAGTAATGAGTCTTTGATGGAGCAACTATTGGTAAAACTTCCCATTCAAAATCTTTGTATTTTAAAGTGAGCTTTGGAGAGCAAGGTCAGAACTGAAGGAAATGCAGAAAAATAGGTAGAATTTTTAGATATTTTTCATGAAACTATGCGGTTTGATTTTTCCACTCTTTCGTTTTTTTTCAATTGGACATAATTTCCCATTATTTTTATAATTTTAACCATTAGAGGAAGCCCCTAATGGTCTTTCATTCAGGTGGGATATCAATCTCGCAGTTCCCTTTATTAAAATTGAAGTCTTCAATACAGTTAAACAAGAGGTTATTGTAAAACAATACAATTTTAAGAAAGATGAACTTTGGCCTCCTTATATACAGGTTGCTCATAACGAAGGCAATGAAAAGAAGCAGTCTATATATACTGGCAATGGAGTACTAATCATTCTCATCCCAGTTTATTTGTGTCACCAGGTTTCATGTCATACAGTTCTCCGATTGAATCATATATTTAACATATGTTTCAAAGTATTTAGATATCAACATAACAAACTCTTTAGCAATAATAAATTTCAGAGAAAACTGTTTGAAATATTCACAATCACGAGATAAAATGACCTTCCGGCGGATTGTTTATAAAAACCCATTAAACGAATACTGCAATGAAGAAAACAGTAAAAGTGCAGTAAATAACAAAATTTGCAGGGCAGAACATAAAGTTACGGTTAATGAATTGTGTAATACCTTCTAATATCGTGTATATACTACATGTGTGTGTATTAATTGATATCGGATTGCGAAGTGAAATTATGAACAAAAGAAAATATACTGTATATGAGATATATATCTGGCAACTGCTCAGGCGATATAGTATGAAACAAATTAGCTGCTCGGCGATACTAACAAAGCAGAAGATTGATAAACGTTCAAATTATGCATTTTAATACCTAAAAATGATTTATTTGGAGGCATAGAAATCCTATTGGAGATGAAAACGGGATTTACTTGCATTAATCAATGATGTGTTTCTGAATGACCTGATGTCAGAACCGACAGAACTCAAAAAATGCAAATTACTGTACAATTGATAAGATATTTACATTTTATAATGCGAAGGACTTTTATAGCCGAGTATTTGCGCACATTTCTTGACTTTTAAGGAAGAATATATTTGCACACTCATCATATAACAAAATACCGTTCAAGCGTAGCTAAGTTTGATTTTTCCATACAAGCAAGGAGTAAGAATATTCTGCGATCATTACAGCGTTCTTTCTTCCTGGTACATAATTAGCTTTCATTTTTATACGGCTTTAAGGAAAGAAAGAGAATTTAGCCGTAGTAAAAAGCACAAAGAAGAACGTTGAATCTTTTCTGTTTCTAAGGATAAACAATATTTCGTTTTCGAAAAGAAGTTCTTCTAAATACCATTAGCGAAAATCTAATATTCATAGCGCAAATATCCAACCGTTTCAAGCATTAGGTATGGAAAAAAAGAACGGTTCAAAGTTCCTCATCTTAATGATCTGAGGTACACGCGTCCCTGAAAAACGGAGACGAAATGCGTTCGGAGACCCTCAGAGGCAATATTTGCCTCACTTTCACCTCCGTCGACTCAAAGTGCCTTCCATATATAATAACCCTCTTCCTGGGAATACTCTTCAACTTCAATTTACTGCGTCACTTTGCTTCTGACCGCCGTCTCTTCCTACACTTTATCTCACTTTCATCGCCCCTCAAAATAAAAACTTTATAAGGCTCCAGTTTCCACCCTTCTTTTCCCAAGAGTTTTTCGGAATCAAAAGGAGTTTAGGCAGAAGGATTTCAACGTAAAATCCGACGCCTTTTTCCATCGGAATCTCCTCATTTATTCAAAGCCGAGAAGACTTTCTGTGATTTTGGAATGTCTTTATTTACATTCCATCTCCCCGTGGTGACAGTTTACATAACTTCGGAGTCGAACGTTAAAGCATTACCTCCGCGATTCCATAATCTTTTCCACGATTTTCGCCTCCTTTCCAGAGGAGAAATGGAAAAAAATCAGCGTTAATGAAATGGCGCAGAAAGATTGTTTGTTGAGCAAGTCATGCGAGTAAATGGTACTTGCCTTTTTAAAATATCAATCTGGTTGACTGTTAAGGCTAATCTTTGATTTATTAATCCCAAAAGCGAGTTGGAAACTCATCCCATCTAACATTAGCTATCTAGAGCCAGTAGAGGGGGAGTGAGGCTTACTAGTCAGGGTGGGGACTGAGGCTTACTAGTCAGGGTGAGGAGAGAGGGAACCAGACTAGAATGTTATTAACCGCAATACGTTCAAGTAAGTCAATCAAAATGGCAATACGAGTAAAACGAAAAAATATGGTATTCCATTAGGAGAAACCATGATTATTTCCACTATTCAATGCACTCACACCTCAGTATCGTTCATATCATCACAGCTGTGATCAAGATCGTCACAAAAGTAAATGAAGTATACATTTTTCTCTGTCATGTATCAAAATAAAATCAAAATCTACCATCCATCAGGACATCAAAGAAATTCGAACTAATTTCAATTTGATTATTTAGTGCGATTGATCTCCTTTCATAATTTATTCAGATGTAAGGAAACGGATATTTAGTAAAATTATGTATGGAGTTTTTATTGTACAGTTGTGTATATGGATAAAAACCGGCGTTGCCATATTTTAGAGATTATAAAATTGGAGATTTTAGCCTTTAAAGAATTTCGAAAGGAATATTACACTAAACAAATATATATTTTGTTTTCTCTATATATAGTATTTTCGGAAGTGTTAGAACAACTAAACTCAGTAAAAGGATTTTAAGATAAAACAACGGGAATTCACTTCATAACAAAGGGAGTATGAAATATGCTTATGCACTTCGTTTATGGAAAATGAAGGGTCCTTGCAATAAATTCCAATCATTCTGGTAAAAAAATTTCAAAAAAGGCTACATCATTCAGGAATATTTCTTCATAAATGAAATATCTGTACAAGTCGCACTTTTCTGTCATAAAACGTAAAGTATGGCATGCTCATTTTTACCAAGTTTGTTCCGTAGGTTTTTAGAGAAACGTTATGATCTATATCTTGTCATGTAGTGTGCAGAAACCGGAGATTGGTTTAAAAATCCGGTGACCGGAAATGAACCTAGCATACCGGAATCTACGAGCGAAAACAGGAGAGGTTGTAATCATAACTGCAACTGCAGCAGAGACTAAAAGCAATAAAAGTCTCCATCGGAATGATAATGAAAAAACCTTTGCAGAGCAAATGAAGAGAATCCTTCGGTAAAAATTTAAAAAAGAAAAAATAGGACCCAGGGTAAACATAATAGCCGAAGACGATACTCAACGATGAAATTCAAGTGAAAAATTGGTTGAGCTACGGTAGAAATAGGTAATAAAGAGTGAAAGTTAGGAAATGTGAGTTAATGAAGACTTTAGCAGTGGATTGACAGCTTGGAGAGATATCAAATGCTCATATCGATAGCACGTTATGAATATCGTGGATGACGAACATTTATATTAATTACTATATGATCCGAAAATAAGCAAATACAACTATTTACATTGTAAAAAAATTAATATACAAAACATATAAGCAAATAAAGATGAATTTTAAACAAATTAAAAAAGGAAAAATATTATTCTAGTAACTACGAGATTTATTATGATTTTTACTTTGGATGATAACGCAGAAAATTTTGAAAAAAATCGGTTAATATTTAGAGGAGAGTCACAGGAAGATGTGTGTTGGATAGAGGGAAACAGAACAGTTTTAGAATCTCATTTTGGGCCTTAAATGCGATCTCAGAACTATGAAATTAGTAGGATTAAGAGAAATCACTTTTGCTGTTCTGTTTAGTGTCTTTTTTAAATCTGGTTCACTAGAACAAAGGAGCAATGGATTTTACCTTCAATATCTCTATAAGAAAGGATTTTTGCGAGGTGCTTTAGCAAAGAATTAATATAAGCAATAAAAAGTAGTTAGTTAGTTAGTTGGACCCTTTATTGGCGAGGTTAGGCCCAGGTGGGCCTCTCTTCCACCTAACCTCGTATGTCGTTACATTTAAACTTATTAAAAACTCAACTTATTAAAAAAATACAAAAAAAGAGAAGGGTGTCGGAAAAAATCTATGCAACTGAAGGTTGACTAAGAAAAAACCCACCTTGCGGGAAAACACCCACAAAGAAAGGGGGTGAAAAAAAAAACCGCGAAAACACAGTAATAGTAGACATTGAGCTAAGTTTTCCATCCATATTTGTGTGCATTTTCCTAAGGTATAGCAACAAAACGATCAATGGACAATCATTTTTATCAATTAATAGGTCGTGTATACATTTTCTGAGTATATTTTATAATAATGATTTACAATTTGAATATTATAAAAAGTAAAAATAATCCTATCTAAGTAAATGACCAAAGTAGAATTGAGTACTTAATAAGAATGTTGCTTGTAAAGGCTACGCATGATCCCCCGCAGAACGCTTCAAAATCAAGATAATGCGTATCCTATAAAAGTAACATCGAGGTACAACTCTTCCACTCCCATACCAATATATTTTATCCCACCGGGTAAAACCTGTGCACTCAAATGCGTTTCAGCTTCCATTTATTCGAAAACCGAGCAAATTATAGTCGGCGGCTTCAAAGTAGAACGGAAGTCCCTTCAGCGTAAACAAGTCTTTATTTCTGCCCTCCTAATGAAGCCAAGGATAATTTTTCGGGCATCGGCGATTAAGCGGAGTCAATTGCGGTTATCACTACCGCACGAGTGCCTCCGGACAGAGCTTCATTTTTTTCCCGATAGGGGGGAACACGAGCGCGAAAAAATTGCGAACGCCGTTAGTGGATTGGGATGGCATTTGGGAATGAGTGACGGCGCGCATGTAGAAAAAGCAAATTCATTTCGATTCGCTGGATGTCCGAAAAAAATGCGTCACGTATCCCATCTCCGGATTTTCAAAACTCGATGTACACTTCCATCTGCCATCCTAAAGCCAATCACGGTATTGTGAACGCATTAATTTCTACAAATGAGTTCAGCGCGTCGTTTTTCTAATTTATCTGTGCGTTGCACGGACGTATCCAGGTGGATCCGCCGCTGCGGACATGAGTCTATATTAGGTCTGCATTCACAAATAAATGGAAGTATCGATTGGTGTCGCAAAGTTGCGTTACTATTGCGACTCGAAAAAAAAGATTTGGAGTCATAAATTTGCAATACCACCGAAGTACCAAAACAATGAATGTTTGAAAGGCAACTGAACTTTATTAATTTTACATTTAAGTTTCGAATTTAGCACCTCAGATTTGGTAATCATAGCATATTTACCAACTCATGCAATGGTGCTCTTCTAAACCTCAGCTTAGAAAGATATTTTTTAGTACCCGAATCACATTCATTAATCCACACCTTCGTCAACCGAATTTCATTTAAATAAGTTTTCGTATCCTATAGTACTCGGAAGCATTCCCTCTAAGATGGAAATTTCTTTATTGGCAATCAATAATGAGTTGTGACGTTTCAGCTTTGGTGATTTCTGAATTATTTGTACACTACTTACTCTATTCCTTAATTATCCCCTGAAGTACAATCCTTGCATTGTTCTATTGTATTGATAAATTTTAAATTCACTGTAGACTAAAATAATTAGTGTCAACATTGGTGGGTAGAGGTAAAAATTTTGTTATAAAAATTATATTGATTGTTTGATTTTAGCAACTCCAAAGAAAATAATTTTGTACCTTTACATCGGCTACCGTATTTCATAAGAAATCAATGCTTTTACCATCCCACTTTTTTGCCAATGTATACGCCACCGATAAAGTTAATTTTGCGAAACTAATTATACATTTCATCCGCACTCTAGTATGGGTGCGGATGCAACAAATTTTCTTATTCTTTGCTTTGGAACTATGACCCTTTCTTCCTTAGAGTAATTTTTTCCCATAGTAATCATACGTCGTTTCCAATGGAACGGAGGACTTCATCAAGCTTGCAATTGCCATGAGTGAGGATTGGTAAATCAAAAACCACACCGAGCTAGCGTTAGTCTACTTCCTGCGGAACACCTCGGAAAACCGAAAAAGGAAGGTTCGCATAAGATGCAGTGGCACATGGACGGCATCGTACTTTTGATTACGTTGACATTAAGCCTTATTGTATCTTATCTCCCTATTTCACAAAATTAATCCCAAGAGAAGCTTTTTAATTTTTACTTGTCCTTGAGTTATATTTTTTAAGTCGAATATTATTTCATATGGTCCATTCCCATCTACATCATTCATTGAACATCTACTATTAAGGGGATGCAATTTCATCAATCAAATAATTCTCCAAGAAATCTTGAAAGGAAGTACCTCATAATGGTTTCATAGATTTCATACAGAAAGAATCAATACTAGTTGAAAAAATGACAAATTGATTGAGAAATCAATTTTAAGTTTTTATGGGTTTATGGGTGTGATTGTGCCTTGTTAGTAGTCTTTGATTCGCCTTTGTTTTATAGTATGTTGCTTATACGCTTCAATATTTAATGGGAGGTTTCTCTATCGTTCTTAACAATTAATGAATCATAGAATGATCGGGTATTTCTGGAAGCAAAATTGCTGAACTGGAGCGTAACTAATACAATGCCGTGTTTTATTCACCCTTTACTTACGAGTAAACTTTTACACGAGTTTCTTTCCAATGAGCAAAAGCTTTCCGACATCTGCATCAACAAATACACCGAACTATTTTCAACGAGATAGCGACTGGAGGAGCATTCAACTCTGTGTTCAATTTTTAAATTATCTTGCGTGTGGAATAAATGAATTTTCAATCGGCTGGTCCTAGAATCCATTTCCATGATTTTTCGTCCTATCCGATAGTCCACGGTGGCACAGAAGAGAAAGATATTTGCCGCGTCTTTCGAGTCGTGTTATCTCTAAATTTCTTCTCCGTTCACCGAAGTCGAATAATTAACCATATGGAACGTTGGTGCAGTAACTGTTTGACCCTCCGTCGCTTCGCTCACGTCGCATAGAGTGCAACGTAAGTTATTTTGGAAAAATCGTGAGTCGAGTGAACATAAAAGCGGAAAGCATCAGGTAGGGAGGGAGAGGCTCTTCACAGCGTGCGCTGTCGCCTGTACACACGTTTCGTGATCAGGGCAGCGTACGTAGTTATTTCGTGCACGGAAGAATACGTCTGATTCGCATAAGTTGGCTCGACACAAAAGAGATTTTACTTTTCCGGATGGACTTCAAAAACGTGCTCATGAATGCGCGTGATCATTACGCAAGACCCGCTTTGCGCACGGTAATGACGTATTAATTTGCCCATGCGATAGGAAGCCCGTAAAAAAAGACTTCAAAAGAAGTACGGGAAACAATCTATGGCATATATTAGTGGCATATTTTTGCAACCCCGTGTCATACAGTTAAGTTTAGATTAGCTATTTACAGTCGGCTGGAGAAACTCAATCGGTAGGATATTGACCAATGACCCATAATGGAATTGAAATACCAGGAGAGCTGCAAACTCGAAGGCTTAACATTACGAAAATCCCTGCCGTGGAAATACATACCTAATAGAACCAGTTACCTTCATTATACTTTCCGAAGAAGATTTCTTTTCGAACGGAGAATAATAATAGCCTTGTTTTGGTTTGCGATACAACGTCCATCAGTTCGACAGTCTAATCTCAGTTCCTGTACGGTGTGTTATTTCAAGGCACAGTTAGGATTCATTTGGTACTTTTATAATCCTGCTACTTCATTTAAATGACTACTGTATAATGGATTGTCGTTACTAATAAATCCATCTAAAAGTTTTCCCTTATTCATTTATAAATATATGTTATAATATATTTATAAGTGGAAATGAATCAAGTGGATGAATCATATACTATTGGATGTTATGCAAATATATATGATTTTAAAATAAATTAGACTACCAATAAATATAACGCAATTTACCTATAAGCGCCAAAGATTGAAGGTGTAATACAGTTATTTTCTTAATTGAGAAAGTTTTGCGTAATTAATTTTAAAAATGCTTATTTGCACAATGCGCCATTAAGCTTCAAACTCATCAATGCTTGTGGGAAAATATTCAAAAATGAATATTTAAATAAAAACTCTAACGATATTTGATCTCGTTAGAGGGACTAATAAATAAATAATCCTTCATTCCAGGAATTAACCAAGCAAAAAATATGTCCTGTAAACTGTCAATGCAATTATGGAAATAGAGTTAATTTGGAAATTATTTTCTCATAAGTGATTGGAAATAATAAAAATCGTCGAATGCAATGGACCTTGCTAGAGCAAAAAGTGGCCTCACTCATAGCGTAAAATTCGAAAACGGGGTAAAGAAAGAACGCCTTTGTTTACCTCTTCTAATGTAGATTTCTCCTAACGAAGACAATAGAATGAAGCAATATGAGGATATCAAGGACTAATCTTCCTCATCTAGGGTTATTTGAGTCTCCAGGGTTCATCCTGTAATACAATTCTTGAATTTAATCGTACATTTTACGTTTCCTTCAAAGTATTTAGATTTTGGTCAAGCCAACTCTTGATCGATAATAAGTGTTAAAAAAACTTCTGTTCGAAATTTTCGCATTCTAAAATTGTTTTATTTTTGTTTAATTGTTATCGATTTGTTATTTAATTATTATCGCTATTGATTGACTTTAACTACAGGTTATGTTCAAATGCAGTGAATAATAAAAATATCATTTAGATTGTAAACAGAGTTTATATTGTATGAATCTGTTAGTAGGAAAGGTCTCAAGAGTATTTCACCTCATGCACACAAGCAGGCCTCTTTCCTGTTAACTTAATTCCAATTCAATTAAAGTAAGTGACTTGATTTCCTTCGATTGACCATGCAAATTTCGGCCTATACAATAATTCTACGATCGTGATTACTGAGGGAGACTCAAGTGTCTTTCTGCGGAATATTACCCCCGCATTTAAGTCCTGTGGTTACCCGGCGAACTCGAGCGCTCGAAAAGCGTTCCTCGAAGTACCCAACCAACTAATAAAAAGTCCAAATAATTCTGTGCGATTATGCACGAATTATCCAGAATACAAGTCGAGTGCGGTTCCCCGTTCATTACTCAGGAAATCCTCAAAATATCGGGGATTTGAAAACTCAATTATCGACAATTATCGAAGGATACGACAACCCGATCTCGATTCCTCGACGATCCGGCAAATCGGGAGGTTAAAAATCATACTCGAAAGGTTCCAGGAAGTGTGTGGGAATGAGAAAAGTATATGTGGATGCGAAGGAAATCGATGAGGGAAAATTGTAGAGAGATCGCGTGAGTCTGGAATCGCGTGATGGTTAACACAGGTGGCCTCGCCCTCTTGAGTTGGGCCTCTTTGAGCCAAAATACCTAAGTGAATATCCGATGGAGAGAAATGTCGAAGGAGAAAGAGTCTCTCTTTTTCGGTTCAGATGTTTCGGATTCGATTTAATTTTTCATGTTCCCCGGGTATTGTACTATTCGCCTTCCGTGTTTCCCCGGAGTGTTTCCTTAGTCTGTCACTTCATCTTCGCTTCTCCTCTCGCCTTTTTTCCAATTTTTCAACGCCGCGCCGTATTTCCGAGCTCTTCAGCGCCCTCTGTGTTTGTCGTGCCAATACAAAAGACATCAATTTGCTAAAGTAGCGGGGATATATGACTCCTTGTATTTTTCATTTCCTATATGGCACGGCAGATATAATTCCGGGTTGTAACAGGTTCGGCTAAAGGCCGATGAATAACGTCGGAATAAAATGCTGACAGTTTGACGTAAGAAGTCGAAAAGTAAGGCATTCCTACTATTGTTATCGCACTGAATCATTTTATTAATAAAATAAAGCGACTTGATTGAGAAGTTAAATTATTGATTGTAAGAAAGAAGTAATTTTTCATATGTAAGGATTATCCAGCCCTAAAAGTATTTATTCGATAGAACCATTTTTTATTTGTAAAAGTATTCCATTTTATTGCACCCTCCGAAATATTAAAAAAAGACAATTCTTTTGAACTTGACACTAGCTTAAAGATTGAATGCTGGTGATTACGATTGGTTTCGAATATCTTCGAAAATTCAAACGCATTCTTTGCAAGATTAGGATTAAAAGCTTTTACAACCGAGATCGTATTTTTTATAATCCTCATCTTAAAAAAACGCGATATCCAGTGAGTGGTATTAATTTAATGGAATTAAGCTCTTAAGCACTGGAAAAACATGGATTATCGAGGAGGAAAATGTAAAACACGAATGAGTCATCGTTATTTAATTGTATGTACATATATTGAAAGGGACTGATAAAAAATTCCGCGACATACATACAGAGACCATGTTTGATTTCTTAAACACTTTTAAAATACTTAGTCCTTGCTTAGAAACAACTCCTATCATTTTATTTTAACAAATAACCGTATGAATATATCTCAGCATATTAATTTATTACCGAAAGATTAATTCCTAATTTAGCTTACCAGTTATGCACAGCACTAACATTTAAGTATTTTAATATTTCGATGGATAATTCGTGGCAACATTAAAATACTATGGATAAATATAGCATACACTCTCTTGGCGAAAAATATTTGTAATTTAATTTTCGGCCAACTGATATGCAGGAAACATTTTAAATCGCATTCCTTAAATTTCATTCCAAAATTTTTTATATATTTTCATTAATGATAACATTGGTTAACAAGTTTCAATATTAGAATTTCGACATTTAGGAAACTCGGAGGCCTATGAATATTCCACAGGCAAGGTTTGGAATAACTGCCAGGAAATAAAGGAGATGGCGTTTAATAAGGATTTTTGATTTTTAAAGCCCATGAACATACCGAAGAAGTACGCACATACTAAACATGCATGTATGCGTGTATAAAACTTGTTAACCCCAATTAGTGAAGTAAAATTTGTATATGTGCAGCAGAGTCTAGTGACTAGAACCTATATCCCATGGCAAAGTGATACGTGAAATGTCGAACGTAACCCACTGAATTGGTTCAACGTCAAAACTCTGCTCGGTCAGGGAACATACACCTCGAGACACTTTTCGAGTGATTTCGAGCAAGTCTATAAAAAACTTCCCATCAACGAAAGATGCGCGGATAAGGCGAAAAAATGTCCGCCGTTTTTCGAATTATACACTTTGATTACGTTCCCAGAATGTTGTGAAAAATTTTGTAGCGGAAGCAAATTTATTTAATTCGAAAGCTTCTTATCGCTGGGGAATTCGCCTCGGAAAAGGAATCAATTGGGATAGCACGCGACCATTAATCGCCAAACGAAAGCAAAAAAAGAGAGCCGGAAAAAAGGGAAAAAAGATCTCGTAGCCCCTGCTTAGGATCTGTGATCAGCGGGAAACATTGTGACGTCGAACATATCAGAACTGCTCCGCTACGGAAGCGTTCACCTGATTCGCCACACGTCTTCCTTTCGCTTTTCCTTTTTGTTTTCCGCCGTTTGGGCACGACCCCAGCGCCTCTAGCGTCCGCTCGCCCAACCGCGCCCGAAATGAAAATGGAGGAAAAACTATTTCGCGCCCTCATCCGTCAAGTCAGATCCCTTATCGAGCTCCTCCCCCTCCCCTCATTTTATGTTATCCTTTATTTAATGTGCAATTTGAATGTCTTTTTTTTCTTTCATTCTGGCGATAGCGGAGGGACAGCGGGTGGCCGACGAGGTGCGTGTTTTTATTATCTCGGCCGGAGTCGGACAGAGAAATATTGGATCAACGACATTGGATTTAGGAAAACAAGGTGAAAGGCAGAATGGCAAAGAGATGGGGACGAGAATAAGTGAAGCAATGAAAGGCTATTTCTTCCAAGTACGGAAGATCCTGTGGAATGAAGGATAAGGATGAGTGAGGATGTGAATCCAGAAGAAAGGCATATGACGCAATACGCAAGTCACGTGAAGATAAAATTCCTGATCCCTCTTCTTTGATATTTAGGAGATGTTATCGCCGATATTGAATTTCATCCACGTAATTCGAACTCATTCACATCTAAGTGAAAATCGATCATAATGACTTTTCATGACTCACGTCATGGCTCGTATCATTCGATCGCTATTAATTTAAGCTACGGCCATTTAGGATAAGGGTAAAGGTATCTTAGGTAGCAAGATAAGGAGTGCACTCTTTATAATGGCTGTTTCTCTAGCAGAGTTAGATGTTGAGACACCTATTACAATGCTTACAAAGAATTCCGAAAACGGTATGAGTATAGTTTGGAAGTAGCTCTTAGGGTATTCTGCTTGGAAAGTGGAAGGCCTGTGTATCTATCTAAACTAGGTAGATTTAATTTACCTCCGTTTATCCCAATCGCGCATTTATTTAACCGCGACGGACTTTATTATCAATTCCATTGAAAGAGATTCCGGCTATACATGCATTAGCAAAATATAGCTTGAAATACATTTCCCGAAAAGCATTCACAATACCATTATATTGGCTTTTTAACTACATTTTACATTCTACCGTCTCCCGCTGGATGAATATCGATTTCTGTATTTATGTTGATTATACTATAAAAATTTTAATTGAGAGAACGAAAATTGGAACAGGTAATATAAAATTACGCATTTCAATCTTCGTCCTATAACATGACCCGTGAAGTTATATCACAAGGTAACAAGTCAAGATTTCGAAAGTTAATAGTATTATAAACTCCCGCTATCTCAAAAAGATAATCCTTAACTATTCTTTCGAAAGATAATAGGAAAACTAGTCCGAAAATCTAAATCTTAGATAAGAAACATAAAAACTGTAGATTAAAATATCATTGGTATTTCCTTAAATCTCGACACCTTGAATCTTTTACCAAAGTGAATGAATTGGCACAAATGCCGTGAGCATCGACTGTCCATGCTAAAGTTCACGCTTTTATAATTATTGTTTTGGAGTAAGAACAAATCCTCAAGAATTCAAACTATTATGCTATCTTGTTCACATTAATCCTGCTGGTAATGGTCTAAAATTTTCAACAATATCTCCTGTTTATTCGGTGGATAATTTTCCTTTGCCAAATTACTTTCCAGGTTAGCAAATGCATTAATTATTTACAGGCAACACATTTTTTGATATCTATTACGCGGAATATCATAGTATGTTTTCTTGGCAAACATATTTCATCATTTCATTTGAAACAGATTGTCTTCTCAGTTGTTCGAATTCCTAAGCCAAAGATAAGTCGAAATTTATTTTAGGAGTATTTGAGAAAATTTTGATAAGTTTTTCGTTAATATTTAAGTCTGCATGATCACATCCAGTTCCATGTAAAATTTATAAGGTGATTGGCTCCCGGATAGTCATGTGGACAGCGCGTTTGCCTTTGGTGAAAGCGATCCCGGGTTCGAATCCCGGTGGGAGCCAATGTGCGAAATGACCTAAGCTGTTGAAGCACTTTTAACAATACTACTACTACTATAAGGTGATTACATCTAAATTTTAATCTTCAATGATTAGGAGTAGAAATTTATACAAGTAGGGTATATAAAGCTAGTCACGAATTTAAGTATTAATTTTTTCAAAATGCAAGAAACAGTGAACGATTTTGGTTCGACGGATCAACGGGTTGGGTACATCGTGTATGCTGTCGAAAGAATTGTGTCTGTCGGAAAGAACTCCCGCTGTATTGATGTGACACTGCTGCCTCATCTCTGTGAGCCCAGAAAATTGTTGATAAAGGTTACAAAATGGTTTCAAATTCTGTGATCGCATGAAATATTAAAATAAATATACCTAATCTTAACCTTTAATAATTATGAACAAATTGATACGATTGTAATTAGTAATCAATCCAATAAAAATTGGTTAGGAGATACGTTTTCCGGTTAATGTTTATCTAGGAATCGAATGGTTTGGGATATTATTTTTTTTATAGGTAAACATTAAAATAATTAAAAATGTAACCTCCTAAGTTAATCTCGGTATAAAAAATTGAATTGTTTGGAATATATATCGCATAAAACCATCATTCTCATGTGACCTCTATGAAATTTTTCTTGCAATTTCGCAGTCTCCACTTGAGGAGGTCTTGACGCATTATTACTCAACCTTGTGTCTCCTAAGAAAATCTATAAACATTCAGTTGAATACAGCACTGGAGCTCTTACTTTCATTTCAGTCAAATTCCAAAACACAATCCTAGAAAACAGTTCGTGACGGATTAAGTATTTTGGCATCATCATTACGAACTACCATAGGAAGAATACCTCACCAGGTAAGATAAATATATCCTACAATAAGTCAATAGTTCATAGTCAATATTTGATCCTAGGAGACGGTGTGGCCCATTAAGTTTACTCTAGGCACAACGGTCACTCTAAGGCAATGGAGAAGAAGCTCTTTATAATTGGAAAAGCACTTTTAGTGTTCGGAATGGAACCATTAGCATTATACAACCATTATTGCACTTGACTGGTGTATTTTTACGATCAAAAAATATTTCAGCATCGGAATAATACTTTCGCAAAGAATTAAATTTCGAAATAAATTAAAGTAGGGAATTTGAATATTTTATATTTCCTTAAAGTGATCAGCAAGACTAAGAAACAGAACTATTTGAATTACAGTATTCATTTCAGGGGGTAGAGATATAGCCACGGTGAACCTTCGAAATTTACATGGGGCCGCATGTTGATTATCTGACCTCCAAGAGGTCATAATGGCGAAGAAAGAAGTAGACCATTTTGAGAGGGAATATCGAAGATAATAGGGCTAAGGGATAGCAGAGAGAAGGAGAAAGACGACTTTGGTCAATATTGAGATGAAATTATGGAATTGGGCTGTTGACATCGAATGTTGTCATTCGTTATCCCGAACAAAACCTTTGGCGCCGGCTCTAGTGGTCTAGTTTTTACGTCCGTGCATTGTGTCTGCGTATCTTGTGTGTGAGGGGAGGAAGAGCGTGCGCTGTTGCAATTCGTCACTCCGCCGCCCCACACAAATCCAATGAAGCAAAAAAAGAAAGGCGTCCATTATTCTCCTGGAGAGTCAACTTCATTCCCATTCCGAGGCCTATTAATATGTAAATTTGAAGGCTCGGCTCTAATAAGTTGTTCCTGCGCACGTGAATTGGGGAAAGGGCTTATTCCTTTTAATTATAGCCCTCGCATCGCCATTCACACGTTGGAAAGAGAGCCGCTTTGATCGGAACGTCTTTGAACGTCCTCCTACTTCGAACCTCTTACTTAGCGAAAGGGTTGCTTCTCTGCGGCAAAACTACGGATTTATACGTCTGCTTCCCTCCCATTATTTCCCTTTTTACATTTACATATACATAATTGTATGCGTATAAATATATCAATAACGTTTCTTACACATTAGCATATATCATCTCAATGTACTAGTATGAATATTGATAATTGTATGAATACATTATGAATGTTTCTGAAAAAAACATACATAAATCCGTCCTATAACTCACCTTATTCTAACTATAAAAATAAACCAGGGTTACTATTCTATCTGCACCCTGAATCGCCCCAAAATACATATTTTCGATGTATCTTATACATCAGGATAAGATACCAACGTAAACATTATTCCATTGCTCCAATTGATTATGGATAACATTTTGTTTTCAAGTTCCTTACTTTAACCAAAGTTTGTTCAACCTGCTCTTCTTTGTAGCAATTAATTATAATAATCACTATCGTGTACATATTTATTTACCCGGCATCAGTACCTTCCGTAATAAATATGAGTGAAGTTGGTTTTCACTTTCGTTTCGGATATTGTATCTTATTTCATGAAACGTTTCAAATGGTGATTACAGAAAATAGAGAATGGTACCATATTAAATAGAATTTAATACATATTCTGATTTTTTACACGCGGGTGTTTTAGTGGATGAAAGAGCAAGACTGTGGAAAATCGCGTAAATTTTCATAGAAACTTATCAACTACCAACTTAGGTTCGAACCCGTATCTTCTCAAAGATAACAAAGAATATTACGTGGGTTTTCTGAAATTTCCAATCCTAACACAGCTTACTGAGCAGGGCATATTGCCGTCATTTTGATGGCAGGGGCAGCTAGTGTTTAATAAAACTTTAAGAAAAATGGGGTGGTAGTAACAAAGACTCTTTGTCCTGTTTGAATTGCAAATCCGAGGGCCCGTAGACTAATTAATTTGGCTTAAGGGCAAAAAATAAATGCTCACCGTCGATTCAGCGTCAACTCCGCTTAGTGCAAATATCAGAGGCGTTCAAACAGTGGTGTTAAATAGAGATGCTGTAATGAATATTGTTTTATATCAAAGACCTGCGTAGTATTATTTGTCCAAATGATCGAAGCCTCGTGTATGGCAGAATATTTTTCTTTAGCACTAGCCATATATTAGGTACTAAAATTAATTTCTCGTCTAGAGGAAGATAAAATGCCGAATATTGCATAAGCACAGAGGAATGGATAAGCGAAAAATGTAAATAAAAAGAGGAATGATGGATGGATGAATGAATTGGTAGTAAGCTCAAATTAGTATGGATTAAACGGTGCAATTTTTGCCCTTCAATTTCTACACTGGCAAATATTTTTCATCGAATCAAGAGTTTATCCGAGAAGCATCAATCTTCCGGAGGCGAAAATTACTCGAGAATGACCGGAGGAACGCTGTTCGTCGCCTCCGAATTAAATACATTATCTGGATGTAAAATATACAAGTGATAATAGATCGGGAGATTCCCAGGATTGTGATTGATTTCAGCGCGAATGAAAGGGGAAAAATCACATAATGAGAGCAGGTGAGAAATGCCCCTGCGAACATCGACTGGTCCCAGCTTACACAATAGCCATAGCAGAGCCCAATTCCATTTTTGAACAGAAAATGACTCTCCGGCTCTTTCGTTATAATTCCTTCCTCCCAAACTCGGGTCACTCCCACACGCTACCCATTTGCCATTCAGATTCGTATCGCCGGCTATTTGTCACTGTTTGGGAGTGAATGGGTTGCCCCGAGGAGGGAGGGGAGGGGAAGATAAAGGAGGGGAGGAAAGACGGAGTAAAAGGGAAAAGTGAATGGGAATAAGAAGACGGAGGGAGCGAGAGGGATAGCCGAGTGGATTGCCATTCCGCAGTCTCGGGTTCGATACAATGAGAAATTTCGAAAGCGAGGATTGGGTTGGAAATCATGGAAAGATATTGCTGCACGAGTGAGTACAGTAAACGAATATACAGGGAGTTTACGAAGTCATCATCCGATATTAAAACGCTGTATTTTAACAAAAAAAAATGCATATAAACATAATTCAAACTGAGATACACTTCAGATGAGTTCAATCTTTTAAGATTGTAGAGAATGATAAATGTGTCCCATTCAAATGCCGTAAACCGTTTCCACACAACGAAATTTTGAAGTCAGATGAAGCATTTGTAAACACCCTGTACAAAGGAGAATAGATGCAAAGAGTTATATCATCTTCTATTATTGTTAGGGCGAGATTGAGATTAATATGTCTCTTCTTAAATCTAACCCTCCGTCACATGAATTTTAAAGAAAGAGATAGTTAAGAGGTGAAAAAAGTACACAGAAGAGAGTGAAAGAGAATGGAAGGAATTTTTTTCTCATATATGTTGTGTCAATGTGATATGAAATTTCATCATAACCCTTCTGCTTTACAATATGCACATGTGCCCTCAAATTCCCTATAAAATATTCCAACATCTCTAGTCTTTATCCCTTCCTTTGTTCTTTTCCTCAATCAGTTTCCTCAGCACTTACCCAATATTCGATCCAGCCATCTTCTGCCCGCCATTTCCGTCTTATCTCCTCAGATATAGCCCTTGCCGTGTGGCAGGGGCTGGAGAGGAAACAAGAAACTGACTCTTATCCCACCTCTGATGTACCTTTTCTTATTTTTTTATCCTGGCCGTTCCTTAAATATGCAGCCCAAATCATTGCTTCAAAATCAGAGTAGCTGGCTTCTTAAACGGATCTCAGTATATCATTTTAAGTCTCAAATTTTTTGTTCTAAATATTGATCTAAGAAGTCGCATTTATAGTAGTAGTACTTAAAATTGTTTCGACAGCTAAGGTCATTTTGCACATGAGATTCCACTAAAAATCGAACCCGGTACGACTTTCATAAAAGCTGAATTCGCTGCTCATTTGACTATCTGGGAGTCTTGCGTATTTGTAATCAAATAAAAACGACTTTAAAACTCAAAGCTATTTCGATTATTGAGAGAATCAGGAAAAATAATTTTGAGATGAAGATGAAAATATCTAGGGGAAAAATATGTAATTAGAAAAATAATTAGAGGTTATGGCCGAGGAAATGTTTCTAAGACCAGAAGTGTAAATAAATAAATTGTAGAGACAACTGCAATTAGACTTCTTCCGTGGTGGCTATAAAAGGCCCAGAGCTTTCTCAGCTACAAATCATTTTGCGAATCGTACTGGCGAATTTAACATCTAAAGGCGAGATTTCGTGGTAAGTTTTCAATAAAAGGAAAGTAGGAATTAATTTATGCTGTAACACGGAGGTGAAGTTTTGACTTTTTTTTCAAATAAAATTCTAATCTAAATTTACATCTTTCACAGAGCTCAGAGGCACTATTAGTCGTGAGCCTTAAGTTTCGTTAACAAAATCACGATTTCGCATAATTTTATAACAAAAATTCGTTAAATATGTTTTGTTTCCTTTCCTTGCGCTACCACGGTGCAAATAAAATCTGCTGATTAAACTCTTTGAAAGTGCTGAAATTACTACAGATCATTCATCCATGCACATTTTTCAGCAAAATCGACATTAAATGAAGGGATTTTTACTAAAAACTGTTTTTTATTATTAATCTTACTCGATTAATTAATTAAAATTGGCCTTGGAGGCCAAGTTGGTAGCATTCCAGCAACGCTATTGTTCCTACCCGAAGGTGCCGGGTTCGAATCCCGGCTGATCGGATTTTTTCAATTCAGGGAAAGTTTGCGTGTGTTCGTGGTTGCTGTTTCCTGTAAATTTTCCAGTGAAGAGTTGAGTGAAATAGCACGAAAAAAAATAATCTTTATTCTGCTCACTCCGGAGCTTATTGGATGGATGGACCACTAGAGAAACCATCTAATACTGATCTCTTTAAATTCTTTCATAAAAATCGCAAGGAGGTTTCATGGGATGTATCTGTAATAACGTAGCTTTTACAAAATCTATTTTCTTGTAGAATTTTTATCCTACAACATTCAAATGTCATTCTTATTTTCTCGTATCATTTTTTAAATTTAGACTTTTAAGTCTAAAAATTATTACCATATACGCGTTCTTTTGAAGTAGGGTTATATATTCTAATTATTTAAATACATAATTAAATTCACAATGGTCACTATACAAAACATGGGTCAATAAAATTTTACTCGCAGTTTTCCATCATTAACCCAAGGCGTTCTTGCCTAATGTAAAACCGTCGTATTCCATGGAACAGCACTATGATGATGTTGCCACATTTTGATTCTAATCGACAAGTTTCGAATACTGCCTAAAAAACATGTTTTATATAGCTTCTGGAACATTCAAACCTCATTTAAGAAGCGTCGGTTAATCCGAGAGAGGCCCTGCTTACGATAATGGACCACAGAGAGACAAACAACAGAACGCTGAGAGAAAGAGCGAAGAAAGATAAGGGCAGATGAGGAGAATGGTCTCGATTTTGGATTAAGCGAGCGTGTATTGGTGGGAAAGGTTTAAAAGGGTGGAGAGAAGAGGAATGGAGTGGAAGAGTGGAGTGAATGGGAGCGTTAAATGGGGTAAAATGGGATGGGGTGAAATGGGGTTTGATGGAAGGACGACGAGCGGGACACCCGACGCTTATGTATAACTCCCTCGACTGCCGAAATCAAGTTATTACTCAGCCTCCTGAAAGCATCTGTTCCACATCACCTCTAAGTATTTCCATCCTGCAAAGTTCATTGTTTCGCCTTCTGCGAGCAACAAGCGTCTCCACGGGAAACCGTAGTTGTTAATAAGCGCATTACGAACGTTAATTCGGCTGATTTCGCAACGATACACCGCAAAACACTCAACTTTACGAAGCAATAACGGTGAACTTTGTATCGCTCCCATTGGAAGCTAAAACGTGTTTACGGAGTCTACGTGGGAAGTTTTCTCACTCCTCAGACTTCATCGCAATTTCTCCGCTCCAATCTGTCTTTTTAAAGCTTTCTTTCAAAGCTGATTTCCGTTCCGGAAAAATTCCTCGCCTTTTGGGTGCTCGTTCAGGGTATGGATCTTTGGGAACCAGAACAGTGAATTTTCGAAAAGATTTAGAAATTCGTACCTCGCGTTTTCCTGCCATTACACTAAGGGTTGAAATATGCGAAAAAACCTCAGCTTTTTTTTATTTACCGATTTCGAAAATTTTTATTTTGTTTTGAAACCTTCGTTGATATCAATCGCTGTTTATACTCACAATCAGTTTTATAAGTCATAAATGGCACAGTAGCTGTCGTGATAACATTTTTAACATATAGCCACTCAATACATGTATATAATTCTTTATCCATGCTTTTCTTTACGTCTGCTAGTAGCATACGAAGGTTGTTGGGGTTAAATACCTTCAAATAATGGGGTTAGTTTTATGATTTTCTACCAGTTTTGTAACCACTTATCATATTTTTCAATTTTTCGTTTTGAAATGTTAAACTACCAAGCGTATGGTATTGCAGCAATTTAATATATTACTATTACTAATGTAATTAGGTTCTATACTAATTTAAAATATACTTTTTCGTGAATGCATTCTTGATTATATTTTGCATACGTAAGTAAATTCAAATTAAGAAAAGGTATAACATTACCGAAAAGGACAAAAAAAGGATTCAGAAAACATATAGGAAGAAGAAAACTTTTCTGGTACAAAAAAACAAGGGCATTATGACTATGAACTCGCCTCTTCAGCAAATAGAATGGGAGAAGGAAGGCAAATCAACTTGTTATCGTCGTTGGCGATGTCAAGACTGAAGTTCTAGGATCACTTCGTTCGTCTGAATCATCTCGAGTATCTTTAACCTTTCGATCCTTCTCAAACTCGGCGCGTGTAAACATATAAATTCAGCAAAGTCACCGATATAAACCTCTCCAGAGACTGCTGGAGCATAACGGATATCCTCACATATTATATCTAGACGGGCGGACGGAGGCGGAAAGTATGTCGATATCGATCGGCGAACTTTCCGTAGGAAAACCGTATTATAACAAGGGAGAAGTTCAGGATTAACGTCTGCAAAGAAGTCAATAAACTCGGCGGAGGGCATCGCTGCTGGAGATGTAGTGGTTTCCGTGAATAAAGTGAGTGAACTGAGGAGAGTGACCTCACATCGATTCCTATTTCCAAATCCAGTCTTTCCTATCAAACATATCACGGTAATGTAACTAAAATCTTGAAAATGCAATTTTATATTATTACGATAAATTGCAATGAGGTTTTGTCTGGTCATAGTCTTTTACATACCTTATCTTAGATTCAGTATGTTTTTAATTGCATATGATGCATTGATACCAAATAAAGAATATCTCATAAACCAGCCATGGTGGCCGAGTGGTTAGCGTACGAAGCGCTATCGCTCCAAGGCCCCGGGTTCGAATCCCGGCTGATCGTAATTTTTATGATCAGGGAATGGTCGTGTGTTTTTGTCTACTTTCCCGTTCAAGGTTGGCGGTAGGAAGGGCATCCAGCCAAAAGTCATATCATCGCCAAAACTAACCTCATCATCACCCAAAAACCATCAAACGACCCTATAAAGTATATAAGGGAATACGGTTTAGAGAGAAAAGGAATATCTCATAAAATCTTAAAAACCAATACATAATGCAATCCTTTCATGTCACCAGCTAGCTGGTTGGTTATTTGAGGTTCATAATGAGCCTTCAAAGCTTTGCATCGGTCATGGGAAAAGCCTCCACCGTACATCACCAACTGTCAAAGTCAAATGGAGGCACCGCTTTCACTTCTGACGTTGTTTATACGCAATTCAACCACAGAAATTTGAAGATTAATCAAGCAACAAAATTCGTATATTTCTTCTAATCTACCATCTTGTAAATTTCTGTTGCAATGCTATATTTTCGCAAACTCTTTTTTCCAATAAATGATCTTAAAAATCTTCTGTTCAGCTTCATTTTCAAATATTTACAAAACAATTAGATCTTTGTATTAGAAGGAATAGTCACTAACTACCAAAACCATCAATTAATTCATTGATGGCTTTGGTATTTAGTGACAATTTATTCTATTACTTTGCCATCAGCGGTATACCTTCATTAGATCTCTATACGACTTCACTGTATATTTGTAACTTTTAAGATGCAATTATTCAAGTGGACTTGCCGAGTCGAATCAAATGTAAAACTTAAACTGACAATGCATAACAATATATATATATATATATATATATATATATATATATATATATATATATATATATATATATATATATATATATATATAAGTTTTAATTCTGCCCGAAATATATAAATTATTTATTTATTTACTACGCAACTATCAGAAGGAAATAAATGTTTCATTTAATGAGATGGGCCATCATCAAGACTATTAATCATAAATTAAGAAACGACCTCAAGACACTCTTTTAAGGTAAACCCGAAGTTATATAGCCATATTTCCAACAAATCTAACCCGCCGTTACCTTTTGACTTTTCTCAGTAATAATATTCCTAAACAATGCAGAACACGAGAACTACCAATCAGTTAGCATATAATAGTTGGCTTTAAAGGGTCGAAATGAGTGGATGCGACCTCACCATTCCAAAGCGAGTAGTATTTCTTTGCAGCCCCAAAAGGATTCGTTAACGAATTGCTCCCCTTGTAAGTTGTAAGGTTTAAAAATTCCAGAAGAGCTCTCCTCAGTGATTTCGAAAACCAATTTTCACTTTCATCATATGAAGCCATAGCAGATGCTCATTTGCGACAGCATTGTTCGTTTTCCTTTTCCCATTTTCGATCCGGGCATTGAAATCAGCACACCGTCGCTTGGGTAGTTTAATTTTGTTGACTCGGACAAAAATGTGGAGAAATCCGATGCGAAGCCCAACCCTAAAAGTCAGCCAGCAGAAGTAAATGACTAAAGAGGACCATGATTTGATAATTAGAGTCCACGAGGTTTACTCCAGGTTAAACCGAATATTTGTGTAAGTACTGGTGGGTGCGTATATTTAATTATAAAATAAATTTATGGAAAACGGCTCTTCCGAACTTTATTTTATTTTTGATTAAGCGCAAAACATCGTACTCAATAGCGAGTTTGATTTTGTAAAATGGCTTCATCAGTGGTATAAAAATTAAGGAAGGATGAAGTAAACGTAAAATAGATTCCCGCATAGTTTCGTAATAGTAATAGTATTGTTAGAAGTGCTTCGACAGCTTAGGTCATTTCGCACATTGGCTTCCACTGGGAATCGAACCCAGGACCGCTTTCACCAAAGGCAAACGCGCTGTCCACATGACTATCCGGGAGCCCTAGTTTCGTCTAGTTTTAAATGTGCTGCCTCGCCATAAATTCCATTATCACTCTGAGTCACCAAAATAACTCCTTAAACGAGAATACGAAGAAATTTGCGAATTTTAAGTATACCAACTTACGCATCTATCTAAGACTCTGGAATACATATTATAATTTTCCGTATTTTAGGATAAATATCGCTCTTTATCTGCCCCTTAATATAGAATTAAGGGCGATGTTAGTAACGGTTTTTGAAAGAGAAGGAATTTGATGAAACTTACACGACCTAAGCAATACCATGAACATTTTTAATAATGATTGGTCTCGGAGAAAAAATTTTTATAAGAGATAATTTTTGTCGATATTAGAAAGGCCGACCTTAAGACCAGCCGCCTGAGGTTTGTACTTACGCTGCCAACACTCTTTGGGTATTGGCCAACTCTGAGAAACCTCAGCATCACTTTCTCTTGTCTAAATTATGTCATATTTCATTTTTCATTCAAATCTAAATCATCAATATCAGGATGAAAGTAGAGTTCGATTCCATAATTAAGCCTATACTACAAAGTTCAATATCATCGCGTAGTTCACTCTTACAAAATTGAAGAAGAAATTAGTAATTAATTTATTTTAATTTAGTTCACTCTTATAAGTGTTCGAAAACAACTAATCGGTTTGGAGAAATTGTCGAAGAAATTTCACTCTTCAAAATAAACTTCCATTCTTTAATTCCAGAGGCAGACATAAAATTTCAAATACACTATTTCATCATCGATTTTTTTAATGATCTAAAAGTTATCCAATCTGACTGTATATATTCTAATGAAAATTTAGCCAGATTCAATTCTGGTGGTGCTATTCAGAGCAAAATGGCAAACGGATCGGGTTTGTGCATTCAATTCATATTTCACTTTATGTTCTAACTGAAAAGGAATCACCTAAAGCCCACAAAACCATACGATATTGCACGAAAGTCAATTTGACGAATCATACACAAACACGAGGCAAATAAAAACGATTATGAGTACTATTAATGATTGACACATGACTCGGTTCCACATTATTATTAAAGCGGTTTAAAACTTGTTATATTTTTAGTTATTTCTTATAGATTAAATTGGCATTAATTCGTCTCAGGAAAAATTCTCTTGATGTATAACAGAAACACAAGTGAACAGTTTGTGGATAAACGAAAGCAATCCACAAAATCACATAGATTATTGTAAAATGGAAAATATTACTGCGCAAAAATTATATTTTCTACAATTGTATGTATAATGACATTGCATTCTTTACCCTTACTAATCAACGCGAAAATATTCATCAATTCACTCAGATCGAAATGAATACTTACATTGCTATGTGCATAAGCACAAAGTGAAACTCCAAAAAAGAATAATACTTGTACTCACTCTGCTCCTAAATAATACTTCGAGGTTTTTATTCATTCCGAGTTGTCCATTGTTTCTGCATGTGAAGATGTGATGACAAGAAAATGACGGTCCCTCGAAGTAGAAATCCCAGAAACAGTCCAACTTTCATCGACCGATAGACTTTACGTGAGAACTGCCTAGGATTTATTATTCGATTGCGGATTATAGATCCGGTGCACTTGAGCTAGTGATTTACGGACACTTAACCATCCCACGCAACATCAGTCCCCGTCCATCGCGAAAACATGGCAAATTTCTCAAAACTATGAACTCCAATTGTAGCTAAACGTAAGTGCGTCTCGAACTTGAAAACTTTACTGAATGCTGTACGTTTGGAAAAGGTTCGAACATTTTCAGCTGCAACACAAATTCTTCTCCAAATTCACTGGAGCGGAAACAACTTCATGTCGTAGTCACTTCACTTTGTAACTGAAGAAAACTTGGGTGTATAAAAGTTTTGTTTATAGGAAGAATTGCTACCGATGAAAATAATATACTTACAAAATATGTTATTTTCATTATCCGTACAAAGCAAACTGCCGATGAGGATTTCCTAAAAGAGATGTTCGGCAGTAGAATAATTTATTAGCCTCCACGATTATCTGGCACTGTCTTCCAAAGAAAGAATGCAAACCACTCTAAGACGCATCAAAAACTAATATCAACGAGGCCATGGACGCCGAGAAACTGAACTAAATGATTTTCATGTCGCACAAGTGCACAAAATCGTGAACTCAGAACCGCTTGAAACAACCCCGTCATTGAAGTGAGCACCGCGATGGTATCTGACGATAAGTATCTCTTTTAAAATTTTAACCTCAAAATAGCAGTCAATTTCTGAGCTCAACAGGTCTAGTTAGTTAGGAGGTCAAATTCCTTCGCAATAGGCAATCGTCAGATGAATATCTTGTAAGTGTAAGGCACATGCACCGTGTAGCGTATATCAGTTGGATGTTACTGCTGTCTATCTTTAGTGGAAACAAAATAAAGCACCTGTTCCTGATATCTATTTGCCTGATTTTTCTCGTGAAAACATTGCAAAATACGGAACAGGAAGGAAGCATAATACGTAATACGTCCTTCAAAAACGTGGTATCTCTGAATTAATTCCATGAATTTAGTGTAAGCCGATGGCGCTATATTTGGGTCTATCACTTTGCTGTAGCAATTACTAACAAAACGAATCGCCCTTCGCAATACCTCGTTTAGTATCAAATGAAATTCATTCGGCACTCCCAAAGAAATGTATTCATACTCTAGATGGAGTAGAGTAAAAACATGTTTGGACCTTTTATTCGCTCATATCAGATATTCGCTTGACTTTATCTTACTTTTTTCCTTTAGTGTCAACCCACATAAGTTTTGTATTTCGATACTTCATTTTAAATTGTTTAAGAGGAAAAATATTTCAGTGATTCTTCTATAATTATAAAATTTTCTTCTCGATAGCTGCACGAATTTTCATCTTCAGAGGAGAGGGCACAATTGATTTCATTCAAAAATCCTATAAATTAACAAATAAGCTAAATAATATAAAATTAATTAATTAATATTGACAAATAAACTAATATTTATAATATTCTTCTTTATTTTTTGAATAATTTGTTTCTCAGATAAGACACTTTAAGTGATACAGCTTATTTAAATTATTTTTGCAATATAAAGAGATATTAAATCCATTTATACTCAACTTTTGATAAAATATGGAGGTACTTAAAGCCTAAGTACCAGTAATCAATAATCTCATAAGGCTATCAATCAATCAATCACAAATCTCACCAGAAAAAGAAATTGGAAGGCGCGTCAATATAAATTAATTTTTCCTATACAAAGAAAATATTAACAATATATAGACATACCATTAGGCAGATGCAGTAAGAGTAGACTAAGAAATTAGTAAATTTGAAGAACATAGAGTTAGACAGCAGTTTCGCCGATTGCCTTCATTCAAATCAGCACAGCATGCCTCTATTCTACATTTGTGAATCATTTTAAAGCCAACGTAACCATCAAGACCTTTCCACTTGGGCTACGTTCGATCCCAATTAAATCGTTCAATACCACGACCAATTCTGGATTCTTCGCTCGCTAGAGGTTTCAAAATTTATGTTCCGACTCTGTTTTTCGTCCTTGGCTGCAAACAAAAACTGCACTTTTTGGCCACCAGATGATCAATTGAATTCGCCTACTGACTTTTATTATAAAATGCGAGATTTCTTAAAGAAAGATGTCCTATTATTCTCTACATGTCTCGCATCATTTTTATTATTCGTTTTTCTGTACTATAACTGAAGCATTTTTTTTTACTTTGAACTAAATTACGTCTTATCATATATGTACAAGTTTCTTATCAAGATATGATCTATCAGATCATTTCCTTAGTAACCTTTCCGTCTATTCAATTAGGTGGTCTGCTTACCAAAGCACCAATATAGTGTGTCCAAAAGAATCTCTTTGTTCTGCTTCCCATTATCTTTTTCCTATTCCAAAAAATTTGTACTTATTTTACTGATTGTGAATTATCACAGATAATTCAATCAATGAAATTGCCACACAATAGAACTTTGACGGGAAATTCCTTTCATCTATTTCCGGTATCGCATATGTTCGGCAGTTGATTAAACATGGACTTAAACAGTAGCCCTCCCGTCCATAGCTAAAAAGTTGGGGAGGTCAGCATGAATGCCCTAATTCATCTCTAGTTAATTACACTTCTGCATTCAGCAGTGCAGCAAGCTAACATTTGTTGATGTAGCGGATCGTCAGATATAATTAAGAAAAGGTTCTCGATGCCAGGGAATATGTATAGTGAACAGCATCGAGCATTCCAAATTTTCTTTTCCTTACTTATTTTTTATACAAAAGGACGATAAGGGAAGGTAACGAACCAAAAAATCATAATATTTACACTGTCCTGTTCTGAATCCAAATGTTGTTTATAACTAAGATACTGCAAACTGCAGGCCTACCTCGATTGATTGATGACATTTTTTGATAAATCAAGTTCAGTTCTTTGATAAACTTACTTGAAATTACAAAAATAAAAACAATTTCCTCGAATCAACATCGTTTCCTTAAAAGGTGGTCATTGCTGTTATTTCTTGATTGATTATAATAAGACTGCAAGATTACAAAGCAAGCCTAAGCGGTAATTTTTATTCTTATCTGGAATTTATGCGGGCTATATGAATGCATTGCAAAATATAAATTAAAATGCCAGGAGCCGGTATACTGAGCAAGTAACATAAGCAAAAATGGGAAGAGGTGATCTAATTAACAATTAATTCTTACGATTTAACCAGTTCATTCTAGAAAAAGCGAACTTTAGTTGATAACATAAGAATGTATTTCAGCTATCGTGAACATAATTCCATACCTTGACAAACCGTAATTTTATTCATAGAGGTTATTTAAAATTATAAGAACAGTCATTCTGTTGAGTTTTCAGCATGCCCTTCGATTGGCCATTTAACTGAACTCTACTTTTATAATACGAATAGAACGCCCTAATGAAATTGACTGTAAATACAGGATTTTGCGGATGTAATAGTAATCGTCAGATAAGCATGATTATTATTGAGCATTAATATCTTAAAATTAAATGTTTATTATTTGTTCACTTAAAGGTCTTAGGTGAGTAACAATCAGAGCTTACTTTACCCTAATGTCAGACATAGGACACTAGGACATTGAACTAGGCTATAGAATACCTAACGCTTAACCTTACGCTTTCACCATGTCATATAAATTGATCAGATACAGTTCGAAAAAACAAAAACAGATATTTATATGATAAGTGTATATTTATATGATAAGTGTATATTTATATATATATAATATGATAAGTAGATTTAAAAAAATCATGAACGTGATCAATACACGGAAGAAATATCCGCTCGTAAAATAGACTGAACATTGCACCCCCTGCCATAGGCCCGAAGTACTTTAAATGGATGAATATAGGAAAACATGTAGATATTAATGTGCCTCAAACAGCTATTCAATTAGTAATATCGACTGAGGAAACTTACTTTGCTACTCTCATAACTGTCTTTTATACATGATGCAGATTAATGTATCTTTCATAAGCCACTTATGTTTCATACTCGTTCAGTGCTGTGAAATGAGAACCACTGAGGCATGGGAAATGCTGGGTAGTGGTATTCATCTTGGTCACTCCTAACTGAATTCTAAGAAAAGTGTTATCCATAGGGTCTTTGTGCTGGGCTTAAGTGGACTTTTAAAGTTGGAACATTTTGGGTCAGTAATGAAAGAAATGGCAAACTACCTCACTAATCATCCTTCCCAGAGGGCATCTCCGAAAATGCTGGTGGCTAATGATGGAGGGGTTGATGATCCAAACACCCTCCGGGCTGATGACTTAACAGCCAACAGCACTCTTTATTATACCCTTCTAAACACCGAGAGAAAGAGGGTGGAAGATAACACTAAAGATACCAACAGGGGCAGACTTCTCAAACTTCTCTATCCTTGTTCTGCAGCCCTCCCCACGTTTTTCAGAAGAGGCGCTAAATGAAGATTGGTCTGCATAATGTATTTGATTAATCATGCGGCAGGACAGCATTTTCTCCGCAGCGTTAGCATTGAATTTGAAATGGAGAAGTTGCGGGCATATTTAAAGCGCGGACGCTCCATAAACTTCAGTCGGTGAAGGTTTTGAGTTCAACATCGCCTCAGCGCGAAAGCAGTCCATTAAATCAGCGCGCATCAATAAAATTCATTGAATCGGTGGTTATTTTGCGGTGCTTCATCATTAATGGAAGCTCAGCAATCATGGAAAGGGACACCCGATTCGTACGCCTCATGTGAATGCTTTGCAATGCAATGCCTCACGAGAAAATGATATTGATTCCACAAGGGGTGAATTGCCTAGCAAATATAACAGCTTCATATACGGTGTAGATGCTTTTTATCTATTACGGAGACATTAGAAATGAAAATAAAAGAGACATTTTCAGTTACATATTTTTGAGAGCATTAAAAACTAAATTAATGATGGCTTAGTTACATCAACCGTTATTTCATTTAACAAATTGATCAATTGTGATAATTGCCGAATCCGATTGACTATTTTTTGGTAAAATTGTAAAACAGGTAACATTTAAATTTCAGTATTTCAAGGTGGAGTTGCAAAAATTTAGCCCAAATCTTGAGTGATAAGCGTGTTTAAATACTCACATTCTTTCATGCTTAGTGAAGGATATTGAAATCTTTCTTCGTGTTTGACTTAAATGGGATATTAGCTTATGAAATTAAAATTATTCATCTTGGATTCATCAATAAGTAATCATGGAGGAAAAACAAAATTGAAATGGGGATCGTTTGGTTTACCGGAACGATAACTTCTAATCCGAGATCGTCACAAGCTTGAAATAAAAAAAAATACTTTTAAATAGTGAATATAATTTTATCCACGCTTTGTTCTTAGCTATATTAAATGTTAAATTCATAGATAAAACACAACCCCTTTTATTTCCTCTATAAGTGGCATATGAGACTCAAATTAATTTTAAACTTTTGTAAACAGTATTAGAATAACTAATGGAGAAATCCATCACGAAAAGAAGCAATGCTGCTGTAAAAACATTTAAGTAAATTACATTTTCCACCAAGAACGTAAAATTCCGGTAGGATCATTGAATGGCACGCAGCTAATTGCAGAAATAATCTTCTTAAACCTTGATAATGTTTTCTTCCAACACAGAGGTTTCCAATGTGGTCAATATGCATTTGCTGATGGTCGGTGTCTGGTAAAAATGATACGGAGGATTTTTTTCTTCAATTTTTGAGATTGTTTTAGAATGTAATGATATATAATGAATAATAATAATAACTTCTCTAATGGAAACAGGAAGATCCCAATTACATCAATTTAAATATTTATTACTATTTACAAAGATACACAACCATTCCTTAGCCAGAAAAATCCGACTAGCCTGGATTTGAAACCGGGACCTTGGCTATATAGTGCTTGCACGCTTACCATTCCGCCACCGCAAGCGGTGTTTGGAAGCCAAAGATTCCATTTTAAAAGGTATCACAATCTAATGTAAACCAGACATTGCTTAATAACATAAAAATTCATTATTAGCCAGTCCATAGGAAATTAAAAGAGGTCCACAGGAAAAAAATGTTTGGGAAGTTATGTTCTATTCTTATATTGGCGTACAGCAGCCGACCGTGCTCAGTTCAAGCTATGATCCGTAACTATCCGTTATAGTTCTGTTCTCTGAAAGCAATGTACGTTTGAGTTGTATAGCATTAACGTCTACTTCCATGACATTCATGTTGCTGCGGGTAAGCAGGAAAATCCGTAGGATGTGTATCGTAAAATTCTCGCTCCTTGCTCACGTGACCTCGGCACATGACCAAATATCTCGCGCACAAAACGGACGACGTCCAATTTTCGCTCTCCGCAAATTCATCCACCACAGTTGCCTATTTTTCCTAGATTAATTTTCACGGCGACCGCACATGCGATCGAGTGTCCGAAAAAAACAGAGCGAAGAAAAGGACTCGATATTTCCATTTTTCGCCCCTGTTCGGCGCTCGCGTCCGCTCTACGTGTTTTTCATGATAGCGTCATTACCATTACCGCACCGGCGGAGCGCATAAAACTCCTCTTTTGCAATCGTTAATCACCGCAGTGGATTATCCGCTTGTTATTGGGCCAAGCGCCCGAGGAGCGTTAATTGAATTAAGAGTGGAGCTGCGAAATAGCGGAGGGTCAGGAAGGTAATGCAGGGGGCAGTGGAGAGGATAGAGGGTAATTTGAAAAGTTTCCGGCCTTTTAAAAAAAAACACATAATTTAAGCCAAACAAAAATTTATTTCTCGACATAGTCTCCACGCAAGTCAATACATTTGGTCAAACGCTTTTCCCAACCCTTCAGGCCATCAGAAAAAAATTCTTTTGGTAAACCTGAAAAATACAGGTTTACTGCCTCTTCAACCTCCGTGTTTGACCCATATTTTTTCCCACCCAGAAATTTTTTCAAGTTTGGGAACAAAAAAAAGTCACTCGGAGCTAGATCTGGTGAGTAGGGTGGGTGTTGAAGCAATTCGAACTTCAATTCGTCCAATTTCGCCATTGCGACCATGCACGTGTGGACTCGCGCGTTGTCCTGATGAAACAGCACCTTCTTCCTTGCCAAGTGTGGTCGCTTCTTCTTGAGTTCCATCTTCAATTGGTCCAGCAACGCAGCGTAATAGGGTCCGTTAATGGTTTTACCTTTTTGAAGGTAATCAACCATAATTACTCCACGGCTGTCCCAAAACACTGTCGCCATCACTTTTCCGGCAGAAAGAACGACCTTGGCCTTCTTCGGAGCTGGTTCCCCCACCTCAATCCACTGCATTGACTGTTGTTTAGTCTCCGGAGTATGGTGATGGATCCAGGTTTCGTCGACAGTTATTAATCGGCGCATAAACTCGGTAGGATTCTTTTGGAACAGCTGAAGAGTCTCGCGCGACATGTCCATCCGTACGCGCTTTTGGTCAATCGTCAACAAACGCGGCACCCATCGCGCGGATAATTTTCTCATGCATAAATCTTCATGTAAAATCTTATGCACCCGTTCAGTTGATATCCCACAAGCCTCAGCAATTTCCTTAATGGTTAATCGGCGATCTTCCATTACGGTTGTGTGCACTAAACTGACGAAATCTTCAGTTGAAACAGTTTTTGGACGTCCAGAACGTTCCTCGTCAAAAATGCTTGTGCGACCACGTTTGAACTCGGCCACCCAATGTTTCACGGTTGTAAATGAGGGCGACAATTCACCATACACGGAGTCTAACTCTTCTTTCACTTCCCGAGTGTTTTTCCCTTTCAAATAGAGGTACTTTATCACGGCGCGATATTCGATTTTATCCATTGTTGTTAACAATTGTCACCTGTCAACTTTGGAAGGGTACCATGTGCTTTGTACTGATCAGAATGACTTGAAATTTTGATGGAATACATATGTAAAGGCCATCTATTGGTTGGCAAGAGAACTTGATGGTACCATTATTTTTTGGCGGTAAGGCCGGAAACTTTTCAAATGACCCTCTAGGACACCAAGGGCGGCGACTTAAACAGGAAATCCTATCTTAGAGTGACCCATTTTCAAACGATTTAGAAAAATGAAGTATAACGGACATTCACATCACTCATGTTAACCAAATTCAGGTTAGTAAAATCTACTGTGATTGCCTAGTTCAATTTCGATTTCCTCTTCACTTTCCAATTCTCATTCACACTGGGTCGTACGCATCGATAATTCGAATTAAGTGCACGACAAGAAGGCACGCTGTAGTCGTACTCGACTCGTCGCTCGCTGGAAACTGTCTAAGCAGTAGAGTAGAGACTACCGAAATGTTATCATCGTTACAATAGGGAACCAATATTGCTTGAAAACAGTGTTTCAATGATATAAGTACGTAGGCGTAAGAAAATGGACATTTCTGGGTCCGGTAATGAAGGGAAAGGAGAATAATGTTTGGACTTTTTCGTCACTGACCAGCAGTTCTTAATTTTTTGAGGCATTTTACGAGATACAAAACTTAGATATGTATCTCACAGACATTGCTGAGTTAGGGTTGCGATGGGCTAGACGGAAGAATAGACTTTTTTTCTCAATCTCGCCCGAATAAAGTCGTTTTATTATCATTAATGCATTCTATGTCGTATCGCCCGCATCAAGGTGTGTACAGAGGTGAGTTTACATTCCACATCACACTCACTTTTGCGATTATTTTCAACTAAATAATTTTAATTGGATCCATCTTATAAATCGATATTTTGCTCTTGCATCCGCTTCGGCACGCGCAAGCTACTCGATAGACTCGGTACTGCAAACTTCGACCCAACAGGGTCGAACCCATTCCATGGAGATTGGTGCACGACCGCTGATTCTCACTTGGTCAAGTATACTACCGAAGCCGTTGTTAATCGTGCACTCAACCCTTATTAATCCGACTTTACATTGGTATTTCGCTCTACGTGCATTATTTCATCAATTTTTGAAGCTACGCATACTCTTATCACTTACCTACATACACCGGAGCTCTCTTCTCTCATTCTCTGAGTGTTCCTTTTCTACTACAACTATATGCAGCGGCTTATGCGAAATGCTTACATGATTTCCTTATGTAAATTTAAACCATTGCAGAATGCCAATACCACCTGAAGCTTCTTAATTAGATCATATTCATACATTTAAATTTTATAACATGTCCTGTTCATCCTGATATTACCTCAAAATTTGCATCCCGTTGGAATATAAAACGTTCAGAAGAAATTCTATTTCACTGGAACTAACAAATACGAGATAAAGAACGATGGAAATCATACATCAAGGGTAAGTACATTTACTGAGGCGAAATATAACCTGGGGCAAATAAATATCCAACTGAAAAATCGTTGCGTTTTTGAGATAAGAAATACTAAATATTGCATCATAGGAAAAATATGAATCCATTTCCAGCAATAAAACAACGGAAAGAGATCGTACGAAAGAATAAATTTATGAAATACGCTGGCTATAGAAAAGAAATCACTAATACAAGGTTCTGATAATGGTTTGAGTACACGGAAACCAAGACTGTACATACTATTTTAGTTTTTCGATAAATAGTTATTAAAATCTTAGTATAATTATTTCACCATGGAGTTTCAACGAAATAACTAAAATTAAACAAAATTTGCAAACAAATATGCGTCATTTATGAAAATTTTGCACAATATAGCCATTTAATTAGATTTGTCTATAAGAAAGTAATTTAACCTTCATCCGGGCGCGCGGACGGTAGTTTACCGTCACATTCATAAAAGTGCGTGCAATTTTTGCCTGGAGGTGTGCGGCGCGCCCGGATGAGGGTTAAAATGACTCTTGGGAACTCATTTTGACCGAAAATTTCTGAAAAGGTAAGATCTAATTAGTTATTAATTTTGTAAGCATAATTTCTTATTGATCTGTAATTGACGATTACCTGCGCACTCAGTTATTCAAATTACATTAGATTCAATAAATAATATCATTGTGAATAAAAGCTTAAGGAAAATTAGTTTGGGATCCCGGATAGTCGTGTGGATAGCGCGTTTGCCTTTGGCAAAAGCGGTCTCGGGTTCGATTCCTGGTGGGCGCCAATGTGCGAAATTACCAAATCTGTCGAAGCTCTTTTATCAATAATACTATTACTGCCCAATAAATTAGTTTAGTTGGTTATTCACTTATTTAGTGCTAATATGCTATTTTTATCCTTTTAATTGTACTCGGAAATTCTATATTCAAGCACTTAATCCGTAGTGCTCCATATTCGTTAGTTTTGGAAGTTATTCACGCTTAAAATGGTACAAAACCTTTAAAATCGAAATTTCAGAAAAACATCTCCAACCATTTTTCTTCTAGCAATAGACGAAAAATTCAACGAACTGCTTATATTACTAATAATATCATAATATAGAGAAATAGTAAATCCAGCAATTTATGGAAAGCATGCGGCACACTAATATCATAACACCACCTTTCTGAGAGCGGAAGAAGCATCTTTTTGAAAGAGCAGTGGCGGTGGTTGCCAAAGGGTATAAAGGGGGTTGAAAAAGGGGGAGCAAAGAAAGGGACAAAGGTGTAGCACAACGGAAATGGTCGGAATGAGAGGGATGCAGCGGTGTTATCATTAGCGGGGAATGCATCGAATTCCGTGTCTGCGGATAGTTGGGCCGTCAAACGGCGTCAGCGCGCGGCCCACCGAACAAACGAGCCTTTATCGCTCGTGGGTTTTTTCCCGATGCGTGCCACGGGAACATTCGAACCAATCGCGTGAGGGCGTCAAAAGTGCACGTACTATGACTGTGTCGGTTTAAAATTCATGAGGGAAGGCCGCCCTTTTGTTTTCATAGTTATTGTTTGGTTTTTCTTTCTTTTGCTGGCCCTGGAAAGCCTCCCTCATCCCCATTTGATCCCAAAGAGTACTGCGACTGAATAGGGCATTCGCTGTTCGAACGGTTAAACGCGTTCTGCATTTTGGAGAGCGGTGGAAAATGGTTCCCGTAACTATTATTAACTCCTCTCTCCCCTGAATTCATTAACCGCAACTTTCTGCCTTATAGTCAGGGTTCGATGGGGTATGCAATTGAAGCAGCGGGGTACACAGTAATCCATCGAGCGCCAATACCAGAATGCCAGAGAGGATTATTAAAGCTTCAGAACAAAAAGAAGACTGTGTATACAACTAATTGTAGGTTGACAATGACCAGATTGTAGTTGTAATTAGTAATGTGTATGAGATTACATCAATATTAATATTAGAATTATTCATACCCATATAACTATTATATAATATTTAAATATGGATCATTAGTTACATTATAATAGTATAATAATTTTAATCTTTGAGGCCTTCCTATTTAAATCGCACCTGCGAGAGCTGTTTATTTTCCACCTACTCTTCTCCTTCTTTCTTTTTGGGTAAATGACATCCGTAGTCAACTACCAAGCAATTCCCACGCCATTATGTAGACAATAATTATTTCAGCTATTGTTATCCTCATATTCCGCTTTTGAACTCAATCCTTTCAAATGTGGCTTTTCAACTGTGAAAACACTGAATACTGGACTACTTGTGTCCTGCAAAACTACGGGAATGTATGCGTCATGAAGGCTTGAGTCAATGATGATGCAATATTCCTTTTCACTTTCGATTTTAGCATGAAGTTGGTTAAGCTTCAACATCTTAAACGTCTTTACTAACTCTCAATTCTGAATCAGACAGCTTTCTCCCTCACACTAAGTCTCACAGATGACATAGCAAAGCTAATTTCAAGATTATATCATACTAAAAATTTCAATCCTTTAATTTTCTATCTAAAGAACAAAATCATTGCTTTTTGCGCAATACTAACGAATCCGAGAAAATAAGTGTACTAAGGCTGCCTACTTCATCACATGGTCTTGAGGAAACAGTTTCCTTTGATTCTGTGGGTTAATCCATTACCATCCTTCGTTCTGTGGAGTGTTTCATTTCCAAAATATCTTTATAAATGTCAGAATTTCTCTTTGACAACGCTAATAATACTCACATTTGCATTCTCTTGTAAAGTATCACTGGTAAATATACGTATTTTTTGTAGTTTAATCGAATAAATATGACTTTCGTACGTTTCAAAAGCATAGCGAAATGAAAGTAGTGGGAGTAGAATTACTTTTAAGGGGATTATGATTTTCAATGTTTTTATATGAGTTTGTAACATTCTGTAATATTGATGATGTTTTTTAAACTATTTGGGAACTGAAACTTCCTTGCATTTACGCTGATACAAATCCCTGATGGAGATGCTGGAGAAAGTAATGAGGCATATGATAGAGATTGTTGGAAACGTTGCAATTATGAAGCAGGAGCGTTGACATTTAATGTACGTGCATCATTAAAATTCTCCAAAATTATCGGAAACAGGGTGAGGAGGGGGAAAGTCCATGGGGGTTCCTCAATCGAAACAACAAACAAACCACCACCGAAATCCAATCCTAATGACGGGAGTGAAAGCGGAAATTGGAAATTAAATTAGCTCTGAAATTATGAGATTTATTTTGTTTCATTTTGAATCGTTATTCCATGAATATTTTATTCAATATACCAAATTAGCTCTATAAATTCACACCTTCCTTAAAAACCTGCCGAAGAGTAGTGTATCAAATTTAATTACCGTTCTCGCTGGTTGCATTTGAATATATGATTACGAAATTTAAAAGAAAATACTTTGAAATAAATTAGAAGATTCTCAATCTCCCATTCTAAATCTTCTTGATTCAATCATGATTATCTTGCAAATAGTCATAAGTTTCATCAATTATATTTGCATCATATATCACAAGTTAGAGGTTTAAAATCTCCAATAGCTGTTTTTGTCGGCGATCCTCTTCTCATTCCCACATATTCCGAGAAAACAAGTCAGGGCACCGCAGTTTTGATTCCACCAAATTCTCACTGAGATTGACATGGTAGATGGGATTATCTCTAATGCTTGACATTTAACATATGTACGACATATTTTAAAATTTGGAGAATTTTTTATAGAAGTATCGATGGATAATGATGATGATGCTTACACTCTAAAAGCGTGGTAATGATACTGTAACGTTTTTATTCAACACATGACTCTACAACGTCTTTCCGAGAAAATGGCTACCTCGTACTCTGCCCAACAGTGCCTATTTTCCCGTTACCACAACCGGCAACAATCACGCCTACGTAATGCAAATGCGCCTACGGAACACTCGGGACCGGTATTCATTACACTGCCCCCTCCTCAGCTCCGTTCCGTCCCGGAACCGGCAGCGCACTCCTGTTGATTCCCGGCTCTCAGACTCCACTCGAGCGACCCGCCCATCTTCATTGCTACCAACGTACTGAGCCAACCGATTAAAGTGAACCACTTTCGGCTTTCCAGTTGGTAATTTTCTTACTCGGTATATAACGTCATTAATCCGCTTCTTTACTTCGTAGGGGCCTTCCCAATTTGTCTGTAACTTAGATGACAGACCACGTTTCCTCTGCGGGTTGTACAGCCAAACTTGGTCTCCTTCTTGATAGCCGCCCTCCTTGGCGTTGAGGTCGTAACGCTCCTTGATGCGGTCACTGGCAATATTCAGCTGGTAGCGCACCTGCTCGTGGATGTCATCCATCTTTTTCCGCATTCTCGAGACGTAATCCTCTCCTGCCACGTCTTCGCCCGGTCTGGTGCCAAATACCAGGTCGCATGGCAGCTTGAGTTCCCGCCCGAAGAGAACTTTGGCAGGAGTTTGTCCTGTCGATTCGTGAACGGCTGATCGGTAGGCCATTAGGAAGAACGGTACATGTTCGTCCCAGTCTCGTTGGTGTGAAGAGACCATTTTCGCCAAATAGCGGTTGAGAGTGCGATTCATTCGTTCCACCATTCCGTCAGACTGGGGGTGAAGGGCTGTGGTCCTTGTCTTTCGGAGTCCAAGCTTCTCACAGACCCTTTGAAACATATCACTCTCAAAGTTCCTTCCTTGGTCCGAGTGCAGCTCCAGGGGTACTCCGAACCGGCAAAACATCTCCTTGACCAACACATCAGCTACCGTCACTGCTTCCTGGTTAGGGAGAGCATACGCCTCCACCCACTTAGTAAAGTAATCCATGGCGACCAGGATGTACTTATTCCCTTGTTCGGTTACTGGGAATGGTCCTGCAATGTCGATGGCAATTCTTTCGAACGGGCTCCCTACGTTGTACTGTCTCATTGGAGCCTTGGGACGTTTGTGTGGCCCATTACTGGCGAAGCAGGTGGTACATTTCCTACACCAGTCCTTCACGTCGCCCGAGCAGTTCACCCAGTAGAATCGCTCGCGCACTTTCTGAAGGGTCTTCTTCATCCCTAAATGTCCGCCAGATGCCTCGTCGTGAAGGTGCCGTAATACTTCCGGGATCTTGCTTGAAGGAACAACCAGCTGCAGCCTCTGCTCCGTTCCATCCTGGTTCTCCAGTGCCCGTTTTAAAACGCCATCTTCCACCACTAACGAGTCCCATTGCGCCCAATAGCTCTTGAGTTTGGGGGAGCCTGATGAAATTTCCGGCCATTCCGGACGCTGACCCTTTTCCTTCCAAATCAGAATTTCCTTAAGGACCGGGTCCTTTCTCTGGTCAAGTCGTAACGAAGGAAGCGTCCATTCTACGGAGACCACGGTAGTTCTACAGACCCTCTCCGACTTTTCTTCGGCTCGATGACAATGAGAGCACTCTAAAGGGCACGGTCTTCTAGAGAGCGCGTCTGCATTTCCATGACTCTTACCAGGCCGATGTTCGATGTCGAATTCATACTCCTGGAGCCTCTCGATCCAGCGAGCTATCTGTCCTTCAGGGTTCTTGAACTGAAGGAGCCATTTGAGTGCGGCATGATCGGTTCGCAGTAGAAACTTCCGTCCGTACAGGTATTTGTAGAAATGTTCCACAGACTTAACGACGGCTAACAGCTCACGCCTGGTCACGCAATAGTTGCGTTCGGGTTTCGAGAGCGTCTTGCTAAAGTAAGCAATAACCCGCTCCTGCCCGCCTTGGATTTGGGACAAGATTCCTCCTATTCCGAAGTTACTTGCGTCCGTATCCACGATAAATTTCTCTCGTTCGTTCGGATATCCAAGGATCGGGGATGTTGTCAATGCCTCCTTAAGCTCTACAAAGGCTTCCTGACAGTCCTGACCCCACTCGAATTTCCTGGCCTCCTCGGTGAGTCTTGTCAGTGGTTTCGCAATGTTCGCAAACCCTCTCACGAACCGTCGGTAATAGGTACACAGTCCCAGGAAACTTCTCAATTGGTGCTTGTCACGGGGTACCGGCCAACCTTTAATGGCCTCTGTCTTCTCACTGTCGACCGCAATTCCATCTCCGGACACAACGTGTCCCAAATATTTAACTTGTTGGCGCAAGAAACAGCATTTCTTCGGGCTCAGTTTTAGACCTGCCTCTCGTAGTCTCTGGAATACGCTGCTCACGTTGTCCAAGTGGTCGTCAAATGATTTTCCCACCACGATAATATCGTCCAGGTACACCAGGCAAGTTTTCCACGATAGTCCGTTCAAGATGCCTTCCATCAGCCGCTCAAAGGTCGCTGGGGCATTGCACAGCCCGAAGGGCATCACCGTAAACTGCCATAGTCCCGATCCGAGCGTAAACGCTGTCTTCTCTTTGTCTTCAGGGGCTAGTTCAACCTGCCAGTATCCACTTTTCAAATCCAGGGTGGAAAATATCTTCGATCCTGCCAGGGTATCCAGTGTATCGTCGATTCTTGGTAATGGATAGCTATCCTTCCGTGTGACGTTGTTAAGTTGCCGATAATCCACACAAAATCGTGTCGATCCGTCCTTTTTCTTTACCAGGACCACTGGAGAGGCCCATGGGCTGTTTGACGCCTCTATGATTTCTTCATCTTTCATCTCCCTAAGGACTCGTTCTGCTTCTTCGCGTTTCGCCAGTGGCAAGCGTCTAGGCGGTTGACGAATAGGTTTTGCATTCCCTGTGTCGATTTTGTGTCGGACGATGTTGCTTCTCCCTCTTACTCCGTCGTCCACATCGAACACATCTTGAAATTTAAGGAACAGGTTCCTGATTTGTTCCCTCTGTTTCATACTTCTGCCACTGCTCGTATCCGCTATTAAGCTGGCTAACTTTGGAGGGATCTTTGTCGAAGAATCGGTCGGTATTGTCCGTATCTGATGCTGAATTGACGACACGGTTGCGCAATTTCCTAATACAGCGCCTCTATCCAATTTCACAGGGTGCGAATCGATGTTCATCAATCTGATCGGGACTATATCTTCAGCAGTGATCACTTGCTTCGCCACTAGAATTCCCCGACCGACATGTGCGTCATCATTCTTGGGCTCCAGCATAATGGTTCTTCCGCACTGTGGACTTCCTTCTAACCGCGCCATCACGAATGTTTCCCTCCTAGGATTTATTATTGTATCCTCGGAGAGAATTGCACGTATCGAAGCACTTTTTTCAGGATTTAAGATCATTTCTTCGTTGTCCACCCTCAATACTCCGCGCTTCAGATCCAATTGGAAACCACAGCTGCCCATGATGTCCATCCCTAGGATCACACAATTTTCTATGTCAGCGACGAGGACACGGTGATCCACGATAGTCGATCCTATTGCCAGACGAATGTCCATTTCCCCATGCACATTAACCGCAGCGCCCGTAGCCGTTCGTAGTCGCAATTTAGTTGCGACCGCCCTCTTTCTCCCAATAAGATCGTGCCGGATGATGGTTCTAGTCGCGCCCGTGTCTACCAGCATGGAACAAGGTCTTCCGTCGATTGACCCATCGACACAAACACTTCCGGATCCTGGGTTAACGGTTGCCACAATAATTGTATTCTTCGGGGCATGGTAATCCTGGGTCGCCGTTTGCCCCATCTCACCGACCCAATCTAGTTTTCCCGCCGGCGTTGGTTCCTCTTCGGTCTTCCGGTGCCTGTTGCATTTGCTCATTAGATGCCCCAGTTCACCGCATTTCCAACATCGCGGACGAAACGGCCTACGGCTCTTCGTCTGCTCCAATACTCGCCGCACTACTTCCTCGATGCTGTCCTCCGTCACCGTTCGCACCCTACTAGGCCCGTGTGATGCTTGTTTGGCGATTTCGAACTCAAGCGCTATCGCTAACGCATCACTTAATGTCTTCGGACGAGCCATCCTTACTGTTGTTGCTGTTTCGGGATCCTTGAGACCGTCGATAAATACGTCTTTCGACATATCTTCCAGATATTCGGCCGGGCGCGTTGGATAAGACAGGCCAATTAGCCGAACTATGGCGCATTCGAATTCTTGAAGGCTTTCGTTGGATCGTTGTTTGCGGTGCTTCAATTCGATGCGGTAGACCTGCTCCAGGTGTCTGTTACCATATCTCTCCTCCAGACGCTGCACTAGCAGCTCGTAGTCTTTCTTTTCATCGGCGGTAAGGTTTTGGATGAGGTCTAGGGCATCATCACGTAGCGAACCCTTCAGTGCCGACGCTTTCTCTTCTTTCGTCCAGCTATAGGCTTCCGCTACGTTTTCAAACGCGCTCAGATATCGCGCGAAGGGAGTTTTGCCATCAAATGTTGGTGTCTGCAACCTGAGTGTTGACCCATCTCTCACGGGTGTTGCACAGGCTGCATACGCAGGGGCAACTGGCTTCCCCGCCCACTCTTCAATCCGTGCGTTCAAACTGTCCATTTCTTTCCGAAACTTATCGGTTTCCTTTAGTATTTCATCTCTGAATTTCACTTCCAGGCTTCGAGCATTATCGTTCATTTTTACCTCTAAGTTTCTCGAATTTTCTAGGAGTTCTTCTCTCAAAGTTCGAGAACTTTCGGCTATCTTTACCTCCATAATAGAAAGTCCCCTCAAAACGGCAGAAATATTTCCTTCCAACTCGAAAAGGGTGGTATCCGGATCTTCGCCATTTTCCAGCAACGCTTGGCGAAGGCGGTTTTGAAGAGCGGACTTGTTTCCGCCGATGTCGAAGTCGCGCTCCTCAAGTTCCCTCTTCAGATCCTTCACCTTCAACTGCTCCAGAGTCACTTTAGTTGTTTCCATTTCTTTCTCAAACTGAGATTCACACAAAATTATTTGTTAATCCCACTTCTGACACCAATGTAACGTTTTTATTCAACACATGACTCTACAACGTCTTTCCGAGAAAATGGCTACCTCGTACTCTGCCCAACAGTGCCTATTTTCCCGTTACCACAACCGGCAACAATCACGCCTACGTAATGCAAATGCGCGCGCCTACGGAACACTCGGGACCGGTATTCATTACAATACGTTTTCCTTACGAATGTAGAGCATGGGACACAGGCGAAAAGTGTTATATTCGTGAGTTGGTACAACGAAAAGTGGTACATTTTGCTAAGAACTGATATTAAAAATCAGTGAACGTTGCTTGGATACTTCAGGGTGCAGGATTAGCATCTTTAGAAGATTTAAATAAAATCTCAATTTACTTAATAATTTCAAAGAAAGAATGTTTTTGAAGATTTACCCGATATTACCACCCTGTTACACAAGCCATTGATCTGATTCATTGAAAAAGCCGGGGAAATTGATTTCTGAACTAGTCGCTTCAGGGATTCAACTTTCGGCGAACAGTATACAAAAGTAATAGATTAGGGTAGAAGAATAATGATATATGCATCCCGAAGCAGATGGCGGATCGCTGCGTACATAGGTATATGGAAATAGTGTGACATTAGCAAAACATTAAAAATACAAAATAATATAATATATAAATATATAATATAATAATAATAATAATACTTAATAGATCAACGAGCCGAGATAGAAAGGTATAAATTAATAATCTGGCCTTTCTACCATCTCCCACATTTTTCTTCTAACCAAGCACAACATTTTCCGTCAGTTCTACAAAAATTGTAAACCATCATTTTCTCAAGCGAATGCAGATATATAATAAACCAAAATAAGACCTAGTGTGGATGCAATCATTAAGACGTAATTTTGAATAGAGAAACAGAATAGGTTAGCATTTGCATAATAAAACTGATAATGGCAAAGAAAGAGGTCTAAATGCGATAATACTCCAAGGATATCGTATCTCCAATACAGGTTTTAAGTAGAAAAGGCTGTTCTGAAATTTTCAACTTCAGAGAAGAAAAAGAATATCTAATGCTGCTCTTGAAATGAATAAAGAGATATTTAAATCATTTACCTCAGAGCAAAGGAATACGCCCACTGGGGCGCAGCACACCGACAATTTTTCTTTTGTAAATAATAAAATGAAGGAATAACGAAAAAGGGGAAAATCGAAATGTGAATATTAAGCGACGTCAAAAAAAAGTTGGGTATCAAAAGCTTTTGCTGAACTTGAGCCTTTAAAATCTACATTTTGAGGGGCAAAAAAATTTCATTTATAATATAAAAATATTTATAAAGCAGAACAGAGAAATAATAGTAATGTAAAATCCGGTAGTTTACTTCTCGCATCTGATTTATTAATAGATTTTTCACGTGTATTATCCTGTGATATCTATTACCTTTAAAAAATATCTTAAAATAGATAACTTTTTCATTAGTTTCCTTCCTCCAAGTATAAGAGAACAGTGTGTAATACCTTTTTTATAGCCTCGCGTTGTAACTATCTCAAAGACATATCTGAGAGACATAAGCTTAATCGAGATACTTCTGCATAAAGTGAGAGCTCGGTAGCATGCAGAGACACGATAAATATTATCAGAAACAACATAAATCAGCTGAAAATACTTCTCAAACCTTATTTCTAGTTCCAGAATGAAAATGTAAAAGAAAAGCATCGATCGGTTGATGCACGAAAAACATGATTTCTTTGGTATTTTGACCCTTGCGTTGTTTTAGGGGAAATATAGCCGGTCGCTTCGGTTCGATAAAAATACAATAGTTAAGGTATTAACGACTTGGATAAAATTATCATACCGGACTTGAGTTGATTGTTTGCCGTCGGAACTAAATACGATCAATTTTATTTTTTCTTCGCGGAATTTCATAAATGAACCACAATGTTGTTTTTGTTTTCAAAGCTGGTTTCCGCTAACAAGCCACCTAATTGAGGCCGAAATATATTTCCAAACATTTCGATAAAAATTCCAAACCGAAATTCATGAAATTACTTTCGATTTCTTCTGTATGACTATGGATGTTATCTGGTTAAGAACCACTTTCTTGTGTACCATGCTTCATTAGTTTTTCCATTTCTTCCTTTTGAAAATGTTTCACTGATAAATAACTAAGCCTTTTTAGGACTCAGTACGCTGTAAGTAAGGTGAGATACGTACCTTTCATTGACAGAAATTATCATTATGGGGTTCCCGGATAACCAAGTGGGCAGCACGTTCGGCTCCAGTGAATGGGTTCGATTCCCGGTGGGTGCCCAAGTATGAAATGACCTACGATGTCGAAGCAATTATAAAACAACAAGAAATTTACATAGTTCACAGACACAGACAAGCTATTCAAAGTTAAAATTAAAACACCTACGAGTAAATAAAAAGCTAGGAAAAAATTAACAATTCATTATGATAGTGTGACTTTGAAACGGACCTTGTATTCTCTCAGATGAAAGAAAAAATATTTCAAAGTCTCACAGAAATAAAATGAAGAATATAAGAAATAATTCTGCAATATCCCCGGTTTGTCAATTGATGATCGAAGCACTGTTTTCTTTGCGATACTACAACGTGCTCATTTTTAAAATGTTGTTCTTTCCTGAAAGTTTCACCGCTGAAATGACTAAACCCCGGTAAAATGTTAGCGCCTTTTGCGAGCACGAGATAGGAGTGAATGTATTGCCGGGAAGTGGTATGGAAAAGGCGAAAGAAGAGGGAATCAGTTTTTCAAGACACGTATCGAAAATGGAAGTCGCTAAGAGGCCCTTCCTCTGCTCCGCTTATCTCGCAGAAAAGGATAAGCGAATCCTCTGTATCTTCTCCACTTTCCCCTCTTTTGACTGACTGCTGCCTCTACGTATAGAAGGCGCCGCAAACGGGTCCCTTCCCTAGACTCCCTAGACGAATAAAAAGAAGAAGAACGAGCGCTGTTGCCAAAACTTATGTATAAACGTCGTCGCATACACGTACATGTTTCTCGTGCTATTCATTTTCGGGATAGTCATAATAATATCTTCAACATTTCGCAACGCACAGCTTCCTATCCTTGGATTTATCACTCCCTTCAGTCACATCTACGCATCTTTTCGAACCTTTCCCTCCTCTGGCTACGCCTGTTCAAGATGTCACCCACCACATTCGAACAGTTTTCTCTCTGTATTCCCTTCTCCTTAGTAACACTCAAGAGGTCATCATTTACCACATCTGTCATTCTGCTTCCATCCATTCTTTCTAAACGTCCAAACCGATATAAAACACCCCTTTCATACTTGTCACAGTTTTATGTGGATGACGCGTCCTGCAGGTAGAAGGACCAAGAGAGCATACCTTTAATTTTCTCAACGCCCTTAACCCTCCATACATTTCATATCTTATTTGAAATCATAGATAATCTCATATTTGTAGAATTTTCCTTATCCATTTCTGATTGCCAAATCATCTGCGGAAAATCTGCTTCAACGTGAAATGTCATCCTCGTCTAATTTCATAATCGTTCCTCAAAAATAGTTTTAATGGGTGGAATTAAGTTTCAGATGTGTTTTGCCGTTATTTATTTGATCACTAAACCTGAGTTTTAAGTTGGTGCTGGCCTTCACACTTAATAACATAATTGTACATACACATAGACGACTTAATTAGGTAAAAATTAAAACTGCGAAGTTTCATGTTTCATTATATCTGTACTTAAAGAATATTAAGAAGAACACAGATATGTACAACATTGAAAATGAACAAGAAGAGATATATTGAAAAATCAGTAAGAATACAAATATTAAACACGGATATTTAAATACAAAATAAAATATCAAGATTAAAAAGATTTGAGGATGTAATAATTAAGTGACGGAAGCAATGAAAGATATTCAAATATAAAAATAAATGATGGTGTTAAATAGGGATTAAACTGAAAATAAATAGTCGAACCGAAACATATTAGTGAGTGTTATTGATATATTATATAATAGTATGAACACAATCTATATAATTATAATATAATTTACTGATTCAAAATTCAGGTATAACACATTTTCCAAGTATCCATAATCCATCCATCCGTTTATTGTTCGCAAAAAGTTCTCCTCGACCAAACCGTTTTCCCGAGTCATATATTCAAACTATATTCCCTTACTTAAGTTTTCCTTCGTCTACATTTCAGTCTCTTAAAATGATTATATTTTCTTCTCCGTTTAACCATATTAGTACCCTTTGAGATGTTCTCAGCTGTATCTACTCTACGTCCTTGTAGTACGAAGTTGTACGTCTAAGTTATACTTGGGTCTTTTTGCTATCCTTACCGTTCCCATCTGCTCGTTGATTTGCAGGAACTCCTTAACTCAGAGCATGGCACTACCGCAGTATTATTTCCACTTATGCATTTCATTTAAGGATGGTATACGAGTAAGTCGACAGATACAACTCCAAATTCCCCTTCTCCATGAGCTTCATATCCATATCTACGAGTATAGAGCATCTAATAAGATATTTTGCATTTCGATCATAAGATTCTTTAATTTACGACAATTTAAGACATTTACTAACGTTCTACGTCCGGATCCTGAATTTTTTTATCTCAGTCAACTGTATATTCATACTTTCTCAAGTAGTTTAAACTCATAGATCCACACGGAGATATGTTCCCCACCCCTTTCGAAATGTTTCGCTCGAGCGCCAAAAACTGCTTCGGATTTCTTAAAGAGTTTCTATCTGCTTGGAGAAGTATAAGTAAAAGCAATGGAAAAATTAAAAATATAAAAATTAAAATATTAAATAACTCTTCGGACTCAAACCAAATTTTGCAGAAGCAAACATACAATCTCAAGTCTTAAAACTATGCCATTATACATTTTCATACTTGCAGTACATCCTAAATAATTTAAGACCGGCGATTCTAAAACCACGCTTGCGCGCTGAACTGCCATTCCACATGCAGATCCATCCCACCATTAGGTTAAAGTAAACCCACAATTGATGGGGCTTCTTGTTACTTATATATCGTAGAAATATCCTGATGTGAAGGGTGATTCACAGGAAGCGATTGTTCGATTCCAATTCGGACTGTTTACTCGTCATCATCATGGGTTATCAACCCGAAAATTGGTTTGTTGCAGCTCTCCAGGCCATCCTGTCAATAGCAAGTCGCATCATTCCATCGTAATTCCCCACCTAAACACCAACACTTATCGTACAGTCGCACCACAAACAAACTCCCTTGATGCCATCCATCGTACATTTCCACAATGTTCGGAGACTATCGTGCCTCCCTGGGTGCTTATTAAATATAGATTCCCTCTTCTTTTTACCTATGTCTTCCAGAGACTTCTCTCTGCAGTTGATCATCTAAATACTCCATTAGTTACTTACTATTAGCTACACAAGTTACTCGCTAATTCTCTTGTAATACTTTTCTATACGTCTAACTTCAATTTAATAGAGTTAACATATCTTTCGAAGGGCACAATCCTGCAAATTTCCGCTTACGTTATTTTAACAACATCTTTTGAAATCTTCCAACGGGGAAAGGTAAGTTGAAGCAGTGTCTTCAGACAGCAGACGAAGGTTGCGAGTATCTACAGAAACTTAACAAACTGGATAAAGTACTTTCTTTTCGACAAATAATAGCGGATTGGGTTGGCCGTAGTGGTTCCAAAACAGATAATGTATCTTCTGGTGTCTCGCATGTTATCCTGATTGGGCCTATGCCCTTCCTAGCGGATAATTATTATTTAGCAATGGTATAGGAAAAATGTTATTAGCGGACGACAATTACAGGAAAATATAATGCTGACTAAGTACATATATCTTCCAAGTATCTAAAATTATGAACTGCTGGTGGTAATTAGAGCTCAATGAACAACATAATTTATAATAATATAGTTTTTAACAAAGTTCAGCGAATTTCTTCTTCGACAGATAGAACATATAGGGAAAAAATCATAACGGTTTACTAGATAAAATATCTAGGAGAAACCCTCACGGATAGTTTATCATCCCACATTCATGATAATCTCAAGATAGAAAAAATCTCAACCGAAAAAGGAAACAAATCTATTTGATGGGAAGCGGCTTATTTATTTACTAATCTTGTCAAGTGTTGTTGAGTTCATGAATCGATATTCGATCAATACAGAAATTTCAATGATAGACAATGTAAAAGGGGAAAGATAGATGTTTTGTCGCTGCTGATGCTCATCTTCTCAAGTTAGTATGAGGAAAAGTTTCCATAAAGAATATGCAACTCGATGTCACCTACAAGAGATCTTATCAAATACTACGTATAGCAGAAAATTTATGTAGGGTACTTTATGCTGAAACGTGGATTTTATAGCCGCAGTATATTCATATGTACAGCCTGTGCTCCATATATAGTTTTTGGGTGAAGCGTGCGTGAGGGCGACGGTTTTCAATTATAGCACTTTGTTCACTTTGTCTTCGTTGGACATCGGAAGCAATGCGTCCAAATTCAGTGCGCCTCTCGCCACTCTATCCACGGATATAGACTCGATGACGGTTTGCTCCATTCTCGAAGATTTGCACCACCATTACACGGAGTCGTAGTCCTCGTGCAAACATCCCTTAGAGCCATCGACTTCGAAACTAATTTTACGAATTTGGCAGAATTAGATAGAATCAATTGGTGGCTTTTAATAACATCCAACTGTTCACATGAACTGTTGCCGTCTTTACACGTGCGATTGATTAGTAACTGTGAGTAACAGTTTTAAAAGACCGAATATCGATATAATTTGATTAGTGTACGAACTGTAGGATGTTTAACGACTTTTAACGATCTCTCATTTTATTCCTTGCTACTCGCCTTTCGGTATTCAGCGAAGTTTCTTGAACCATTAATTTCTTTCCAAGTATTCTGCAGTATATTATCTGTCTCAGGAGAAATGCAGTTCTTAAGAAACTAGTCTTTGCATAAATTTCCTCATTTTCTAACGGAATTGTCAGCCATTTTTATGAAATCCGTGATTGGATATCAATTCTAGATTTTAGCATAACTTATTGTCTCGAATCTTCCAATCCCTGCAACTTTGTCAGAAATCATCTTGGTAAGGATTTATTTATTTATTTATTTATTTATTTAAATTTGATCCATTAACAGTCAATACGACCAATTACAATGAATCTTACAACAACATATTGAAATAAACGTATAAATAAATAACAACAAAGCTGCATTGAAATGCAACCAAACATTTGTAAAAAGTGAAAAAAGATGTTAGTGGGTTAATTTAAACTAAATTAGATAAAGATAATATGATAAAATAATAAAAAATAGTAATTATAAGTTACAAAAGGAGAAGTAAGGGAAAAAACAATAATGATGGGGAAAATGAATAAATAAATATGAGGGAAAGAGATGAAGAGGACGAAAAACGAGACAACGAAGTATGCTAAAGAGCGAGATTACTGAATGGACGAAAGGAGTGAATTAATGGGGGAAAACAGTTCTAGGGAAGGGTTATTGGATAAGAGAGAATTGAAAAGTGTTGGAATTCGATAGAAAACTGATCTTTGAGAGATTGAAAGCCTGAAACGAGGTACGTGAAGGAGGTTAGAATTGCGGGAAGGGCGGGAAGGGACGCGAAGGGAAAAGCAAGGGAGGATGTCGGTAGTTCTGCAACGGCCGTTAAAGATTGCGTGAAGAAATTTTAAATCAAATGATTTGCGACGATGAGGAAGAGAATAAATGCCGAGAGAGGAAAGGATTTGATCACGAGAACAGTTGTAAAAGTGGGGAACTCGCAGACGAACAATTGAGGTGAAGAAGTTCAAGGGACGGTTGAGCCTTTTGAGGTTGGAAGGGGTAGCAGATTGCCATATAGGGATGCAATAGTCCATAATGGGGCTAACACAACCAGTAAAGATAGACTTTAGGGCAACAGGGTCGGCAATTTCTGTGAACCGGGACAGCATTCCAATCAGTGACATACACCTTGAAGTGACCCAGCTCACATGTTCACGGAATGTCAATTTGCTGTCGAAAATCACTCCAAGGTCTTTGTGAGAAGAAACGGTATTAATAATTTCACCGTTAAGGCGATACACGGGCGGAGTAAGGTCCTTCTTCAGGGAGAACGACATCACCACAGACTTGCATGGATTTATTTTCAAGCCCCACCTCATGCACCAAATATCAACTGCATTAAGGGCATGTTGAAGGGCGTTGTGATCCTCGGCGCACTCAATTCGTTTGAATATCTTACAGTCGTCAGCGTAGAGTAAGATGTTTACTCCTATGTTAGTGACAGCTTCCACCAGATCATCGATGAAGAGTGCGAACAATAGCGGGCCAAGGACACTACCCTGGGGAACACCGGAAGGAACGGGGGAGAACGAAGATGCACAGCCGTCGAGGACGACGCGTTGCCTACGATGGGATAAAAAATCAGAAAGTAGAGAAAGGAATGGTCCATGAATATTGTATCTATGCTCTAGTTTGTATTTTAGAAGGAAGTGGTTAACGGAGTCGAATGCTTTAGAGAAGTCAAGGTAGCAAACATCGAGTTGAGAAGTTTTTTCGAAAGCTGTGATGATATGATGTTGTAGGACAGTGAGATTTGTAAGACAGGATCCCCCAGGAAGAAAGCCATGTTGATGAGGAGAAATGAAAGAAAGTGTGTGGGAGAGAAGGCTGTTGTGGATAATACGTTCGAATAGAATGGAGAGGACGGGAAGAATAGATATAGGGCGATAGTTCTCCACTTGATCCTTGCGGCCATTTTTCAAAATGGGAATGACATTTGCAGATTTCCAGGAGGAGGGGAATGTGCCAGACGAGAAGAACCTATTAAAAATAATTGTTATTGGAAAAGAGACAGTATGAGCAGTATGACTGAGAAAATTTGCTCCTATGTTATCTGGTCCAGTGGCTTTATTGTGGGGTAAGGCTCTTAAAAGATTTAGGACTTCATGAGGGGAGGTAGCGATTTTAAAAGCAGAATGAGTGCATATTGGCTGGAGGGGGGGAGGAGAGACAAGGTTTGGATTGGCGGAGAAGTTGGAGGAGAAATATTCGTTTAGCGCAAAGATTCTCTCATCTTTTTCGAAAACGCAAGCTCCCAGGGACAACTGGGCCGGAACACGGGGAGACTTCCTTCTCATGTTTACGAGAGTCCAAAACCTCTTGCAGTTACCCCTAATGTCAGAGGTGATTTTATCCACATAGAGGGTGTAGTCTCTCCGAACGAGTTTCTTGGCTAACCGTCGAAGTTCGCAGAAGGTATGACGAGTGTGAGGGTTGGGGAAGGCTTTCATAAGCTTCCAAGCGGCTTCCTTGTTCCGCAGGGTGAGGATGGTCTCAGACGACATCCACGGGTCACTTTTCTTCGAGGGCCTTCGAATCGGCACGTTGTCTTCAATGACACTATTGAGGATTTCATAGAAAAGAGAGAGGGCCTCATCCGGGCTGCCAATCTCCAGGAGGTCCCATGGAAGGAGGGAAAGGGTACGGTTAATGGCAGGCCAGTCCGCTTTGTTCCACGCTCTAACTGTTCTGGAGGCGGGGAAGGGGGCGGGAGGACGCGGAGAAAAGATTGGAAATGGGAATTCCAGTGATTCATGGTCGGACTCAAAAATGTTTCTTCCTGAGTAAGCGAGTTCAAGAGCTTCAGAGGACAATATAAGATCCAATGTTGCCAAGTTTCTGGTAGGATTTAGGTTTGATTGCCACAGTCCTAAACCGTGAAGAAAGTGATCGATAAAAAAAAAAAAAAAAAAATTTGCGAATTTTGGCAGTTATTAACGTCCAACGAACAGCCTTTCGGTCCTTCACATCCTACCTTACCCTCAACCTCTTTTTATGAGTAGAGATTGAAAGAAAGGCTCGTCCTGACTGAAAAATTACATGTGATTTGGGTCTCTAAGCTCTCAGTTGGCTCTCGACAAAAACATATATGCCATATAGATGTTCAGTTACAGTGAACAAATATCGTTGTAAACTCCTGACCGAAGAAAATCTAACTGAAGCATTAATCAAAATACTACGTCCTACAGATTTATCAGCCACGGCTCAAAATATATCAAGTTCTTTCGGTCCAAATTAGGATAGCAAGAACGTCTATTAAACATTCTTAATCTGTTTGGGAGTACTAACCTTGAATTGTTTAATTACTTTCGAGATGTAGATGGTGTATACAATGCTGTACTTCTACAAATTTGGGAATGGTGCGAAAAACTGATACATGCACCTTGCTATGTTCTCAAAACAATAGCATTTTAATATGATAAGATAACCTGAAAATTAACTGCTCGAGTTAGAAAGGACCTGCACGCATTTGACCAAACTATTACCATAGAAGCGCTTATCTTGCCGCTCTAGTTAGCCGTTTACTATTTAATCCACAATTTTTAAAAATCTCATTATATTCCTAACGAGTTATCAAAGGATCCAGTAAAACGCGAATTTTGACGAAATTTCCATCTAGTTCATTATATTTTGATAGCATTTTGAGTAATTGTTTTTCCGTATCCATTTATAAAATATTTAACCCTTTTAGGCTAAAAAATTCAGCAATTATAATTCTTTTTAATTAATTTTGTATTTTCAATTATTTTGCTCTAAACTTGAATAAATACTTACAGGATTTCACAAAAAAACGATTTCAGAGGCATTTCAGTTTTACTCAACTTATCGTCGCCCACAAAACTCAAACTGCTGAAAAAACACGAAGTAAATTTTAAATTCTTCGTTAATAATGTTTTAAAAACAAATGCACGTTTTAAAATGTTCCATTACGTATTGGATTCGAAATTAAGTACTAGCCTTGTTTCAGTTAGCCATACTAAAAACTTGTAAAATATGCTATGATATTTGACTCTAATAATAATAATAATATTTGAGTTGAAAATCACCTTAATCTGTGAATTCCAACCTCCTTAAGAATGAGTTACATACATACTAGTCATTTAACTTTACAGAAATTGTGAAATGAAGTTCTCATTAATCCTTTCATCTTGCAATCGCCTGCAGCACAGGAAGTCATGTATGTGTTGATAGATATAATAAAATGTGGATTTTAGACCTAAACTTCGCTGTTTGATCACTAAATGCATAGCATTACGTCGATAAGCCTCAATTTTTAATCACACCGTAGCGCTGAGCTTATTTGAAGCCGAAGTTTTTTACGACAACTGATCTCTGACTAATAGCAGCCCCAGAATACGAAATAGTTCTGAAAAGCGATGATACTCCAAAGCAAAAACTTGAGCAACAGTTGCCAGAGGCGCTTAGGCCGGAGCTTTTGGAATCGCACTCTCATTTTATAACGGATTTCCTCCGAAATTCATTCAGGTAGTCTTCCGCGGCACATGGAGGACCGCCGGGCGCCATTTTAGGCAAACAAGTGAGTGAGTCGGGGCGCAAACAAAAAGCGGAGTGAGAATGAAATGAGTGATAGCTTTTTAGAGCGCCCTCTGGTAAAAGCGGTCATAAGCGCTTTCTCAAATAAGACTACCGATGAGCGCATTGCATTAATTAATCGAACCTAACTCAAATGCTCCGCTGACAGATTCAATCTAATAGGCTGACTCTGTCTTCATTTGTATGTGGATTACGAAATTCCGCCGCGCTTTCCTATGATAGGATCCAGCGATTAAATTAATGAAGTCGCTTTCACTGTGTAAAGATATGAAACACGATTTTCTGTAGACAGAATAGGACCCCCAGAAATAACAGAATATTGACAAATTTTCTTTCGGCATGTATACTGAAATCAATCTTGCCTTTAAAATCATTTGATTAACACTCTTTATATTTCCTGAATTGCCCATTACATTCGGAGAACGTTTAAAATATATGCGTAATACTGAGACTTTATTCTTTTAACTTCCTGACATCCGAAAAAAGATACGTTCGTTCGATTGATCAAGATACTATTCTTCTCAGCATTCAGTATTTATTTATTATTTCATCTAGTCTATGCAAGTACTTTTTTATGTAACTACTCATTTTACGAGTAAATTAAACTATTCGGCGAAATAATTTACATTGAAACATATATTATCATAAACTTTATATTGTAAATATTTCTTCCTCTGGCGACGTCGACAGGCTCCAGGTGGCCAAGAATGTACAGGTACGCCCTGAGAGCAGGTCTCTGGGACCACATAACCCCGCTCTATAAAAAGGAGAGAATCCTAAGGATGCGGAAAAGGATGAGGTTGGCCATAATCACAGCGGGCGTAAAGGTGTGGAATAACAAGGCACCTCCCTACATCTACAACAACCTCCCTCTTCTGGTAGAAGTGCATGGGGTTGATACTAGGAGAGCAACTTCCTGTTTCCTCATACCCGTCTCCGATCCTTGAGGAGGGAAGCGATGCATTCGAAATACGTATTGAGTGCTCTCAAAAAGTGCGGTGCCCTGTCTTGTTTTCTCGGAATACCGGAATGAGAAGAGAAACGCCCCCAAAAACGGCTATTGGAGATTTCAAACCTCTAATACCTTAAGAGCCGTGTCCCAACTTTCCTTTCTTTACACTTTACTATAATCTACATTTATATAATTTGAACAATGTGCCTGTTGTTGAGAGCCGTAGGGATGGGGAATGTGGGTTCAAGTGGTCTGATCTACCCCATATAACTAAGCTACAAGTCAAGTTAAAATTTCTCAAACTAACATAATAAGTAACATTAAGTATCGATCTGTAAATGCATCTTAAAATATTTGAATTTTGGTATTAATACACAGATAATAAAAAACTGAAAATTTAATATTTTATCGTAGGAACTGACTATCATTTAAAGCAATTATTTTTAGAATATCCAAAAGGAGAAAATCTTCTTAGAATAGAATTCTGCTATGTTATGTGCAATTACAGAATATTTTTCCTGTTCCCCTGATTGCAACGAATGACATTTCATGTTAGTCATGCAATAACGAAATGCCCATGCTTTGGACAGGTAAACACAAACTTCTGAAAACAATAAATTTCTCTGTCTCGATTTCATCTGGCTAAAGACAATCCTAGTTTACTCAATCTACGTTAGAATCAAATTTTTCATTTTACATTTCCCCTAAGCAATAAATTTGAGTTTTTTAAAGCATGAATAAAATATGTTTAGAGTTATTCAGAAGAAAGAGCAATGAGCACATAGAGAAAATTTTTGTTATCAATTATAAATAGTTAACAGAATCTAAAAAATCACAATCCAACAAATTCAATTACAATGCCCTTTAGGAGAAGGCAAGAATATCGTTAAGTTTTTCAATGCACACAATTTTCTAAATCGTTTTTATAGTGTCATAAAATGTACTCCCTCTTAACCAACCACTTTTAAATAATAAAATACAAAAAAAGGAATGAGAGGTAAGTATCTGACAATATATTTCCTAACGAAAAACTAATTGAAAACACGCGAATTCAGTTTTACAAAGGAGGTGATACAGAAAAGAATTCTCTCACTAATTCATCTTTCTCATAAGATGGTTAGCTGAAAATAGGGAGTATAGAATGATGGTTGTGTTACTCATTCTCTGAAATAAGACAAAACTATTTTCGTCGTAAAAAATAAGGAAAGTAATTCTAAATTAAGCATAATTATTTGCCTTTAATCCCAAAATTATAATCATTCAATAATATAATCAATGTAAACTTATCTATGGCAGTATTAGTGAATTAAAACTCCCACAATAAGAAGTTACTCAAAAAGTAAAACTTAGTTAATACAGTAGAACTTGGTATTATCAACCTAACTTAGATATATTGGAAATTTCCATTGAGTACAAAAAACTAGGGTGAAAAGAGAGATATTAGATATAAAATATTATTTCTTCCTCTTTTAGAAATAATCAACCAACGAATCAAAGATTACATTCTTTTCTAAAAAAACGTAACTGCTGAAAAAAAATTCATTTTTCCCCGTAGTAATTTAACCTTATTAAATTGAAAATTTTTAATTAATCTTGAAGAATTAAGATTTAACAAGATTTTCTCCGACAGAGAGGGTAAGAGCAGTTAAGAATTTAAGTCTTCAGACTGAAAATGAGAAATATAGCATAAATCTCCTGAGTGCCTATGGATATTTATGTTTTTATATGTAATAATTTGACCAGCTAATCTGAATAAGAATGCATATTGAATTTGGACCCATATAAATAGGGGCGTAGAGAAGGGTGGTTGTAACTCCTCCTTGAGAACGGTAGGGTTCGACGATACTAGAGAAAGTATGGGAAATCCTTTGCCGATACCTTCGCGATTTTTATGAAACTCACCTGGAATACCAAACACCCCGGCCCCACCTTCCATCGCTCTCCTCAGTCTGCAAAATCGATTCGCGGTGGTTTGTGCAAAGCGATTGAACCTTCTCCTCAATTAGCCTTTCCTTTCAGCAAAAGAAGACTCGTCTGGGTATGCAATTTCCATGGAAACTGCTAAGTTCTCGTCTAATGAAATGGTGAGGCAAAAATTAGCAACTACTATTTTATCTTTTCTGAATCAATGGAGTCTTTCAGCACCCATTGACCAAAAACAACATCTGCTGATGTCGTATTCATTAAAGTTTATTTTGAAATAACTTCGTGGTTAATCTCGGTTAAATAAATTCGAAAATTCTGCCATCCCCACGAGCTTTCACTGCTGCTTAAAGCTCAAGCGAAGTAGCAAAGTCATCTGTTTCATTATTTTTAGAAGAAATTCTGCGCTAAATTTAGTCCAGTGATACTGCAGTGGTCAAAGCAAGAATCTCGCCGCCCAAACGAATATTCATAGTTCCAAAGGCGGTTAGAATTACGCTGATAAAATCATGCGCGGTGTCCCTTGAGGTTGTTATCTTAGAGATGGTCTATAAACAGCGAATGAAAAAGGAGTTCATTGCACTGGAGATGAGGATGCCGAGATTGCATCGAGGAAGCGTCCTTACGAATTACGCGACGGCAAGGAGAAGGCATTAAATATGCATCGCGAAGGTCCAGCGAGGGTCAAGAAGGGGTCATCGACTGACCAGCAGTGTTAAGGGTTACTGAGAGAGAGGAAATGGGTATTTATCTTCGGCAAGGATCTCAACCCGTGCGATTGCCCTGGTGGCCATTCAGAATGTGGAAGAGGGGCCCTCGGGCCCCTTCTCCAAAGGGACGCATTGGACCCCCCGCAAGCAGTTCCATCTCTACAATGGCCGCTTTAGCCGCACGTGGCCCTATCGGCCGATAACGGAGGCCGTTTTTGTTCCTCCGCCATTGACTCCCACGGCACGAAGAATTCTACGTCGATTGTCTTAGAGATAGCCCTTGCGAAGGCAGTTGATGAGGTGAGAAGGGGCTCACACCCTTTCCCCAGGGTGAACGCCGACCTGCTATCGCTCTCCAGATGAGGGGGTTGTTTATTTTGCCAGCCGCGTCGGACAGCCCTTATTAATTCGATGCTTTAGACATACATAAAGAGCAATTAACGGCCTTAAAAATATGAATAAAATTTTCGTCCGACTTCGCTGCGTGAATATGCGCGCGCGCGGCCGACCGAGTTTACGACCCACGCTTGTTTGAGGATTTGTAGGCGAATACGACTCACTCCTCGCTTTAAAACTGTTACGCTTTGACGGAACTTTAATGGGTTTGGGATCCCAAATGATCTTGTTCATTCATTTAGTGTTAGTTGTAATGTACACAGGCCGAGGTTGAATCGAGAAAAGGTTATGTATTTACAAGGCACCAACTAAAAACATGAAGCCACCAAGGGTGCGGTGCGCTAAGGGTTAATAATAAGAGTAAAGCTCAATAATAAAGATAACGATGTAAAAATTGCCTTATACAATAGTAATACAGCATCTATGTTCTAACTCACGTTGTAGAACTTGCAATAGAGGCACCTAATTTTGATGGGCAAAAGAAAACAGGGTCATGCATTGTATCCTAAATTTTAATCGTAGACCGAGGGCCTGATACCCTTATATAATGGTAATAAGAATTAATAACAAGACAATAATGATTTAAACAATGAGTAATTCTATGAAACTAAATAATGAAAAGATAATTGGACATACATACTTAGTAATTAATCAAGTCATATAAGAAAAGCATTTAGTAGTTTAGTTTGAAGATAAGTGGAGTATCGACTATATTCCGATAATACGATAAATTAATACTTTATATAAACTCGAAATCACTCACCGTCATTTACCATGTTTTAAAAAAATACACTATTTTTCTTATATGACTTGATTAATTACATAGTATGTATGTCCAATTATCTTTCATTATTTAGTTTCATATCATTACTTATTGTGTAAATGTTATGATCTCTTCAATGAATTAGACAAAATGAATATTAATGGAACTCTTGTTGGAATATTTAAAGTAAAATGAGAAAAATGTCATTTTTGCAGTTTTTTAATTTTTTTTCTCGTAGCCTAGGTTCTGAATAAATTCATCACGTTGTCATAAAATTCCATTTTCGCATTTAGTTTAATGCTCCATCTTTAACTTGTTTGTTTCGAATTGTTTGATGAAATTAGTCGTTAGAATATAACGGTTAGCAAACAATTGCAAATGGCCATTTGAAAATATTCTTGATGCTACTCTACAGAATCGGGTAGGGATGATTGCGTTAATGCAGCCTCAGCCATACGCCACTGTCTGCTCGCGGAGTGTATATCTAAATTTAATCACCAAAATGTTTTCGCCCATTCGGTAAGTTGGTCATTACAGAGAAGTCGTGGTAATTTGAAGTACTGGAACTACACCGAGTAATTTATGTGTTGAAACTTTCATCGCCTTTTTAGCATTTCTGGCAAGGAAAAGTATTTTTCAATTTCGACAGCTCACATTTACTTGTGCGATAAAAAGTAAAATTATATGGATGTGTAATTATGCAGCCAGATCTTGATATTGATGAGGAAGGTCCGTTTCAGTAAACATTCATTTGTGCTATATGTCGGTGGAAGAATGATGCATGAGAGGAAGCTGTGCTGACATTGGTGGCATACTTGATGAATATCAAATAACTAATTGGAAACAAAAGCATGGAGAGAGCAGGGGACCAGAATAATCAAATGTATACCCCTTTAAATTTGAAATTGGACACCATATTAGTCTAGCAATGGAAATGGCGATACATCCCTTACTCTATGCGCCTTAACCCTTTAAATTTGAAATTGGACACCATATTAGTCTAGCAATGGAAATGGCGATACATCCCTTACTCTATGCGCCTTAATAAAGATCAAATGATTGTTAACAACGAGATCTCCTAATTTGAAAATAGATATAAATCATGAAACGTATTTGCTAAAAATATTCCATAAACTATCTTCGGAAAAAAGTATCGCAAACCCCGTCTCCAGCTTTAGACGATGTCTAAACACGCTTAAGGATAAGAGCGATTGTTATCGGAGGCTTTCCGTGGTTTTTATTTCCTTATTAAAGAGTTACCAACAAAATTCGCTGTTGGCATGTGATTGGGTATCGCATATTTCCACCGAGAGGTTCTTTTACGGCGCCGTGAATTAACTCGGGCAAAAGCTGGATATCCCGCGTGCATAATTTAGGATGGAAAGCAAACAAGGAGCTCGGGCAAACAGGAGCGGACATTAACTGCGACACACATTCACTCTCTAACGGGCAAACACACCTGGAGGCCCTTTTTCTGTTTCACACCCACTCCGAGGCAAAATGCACACATTTCGCAGGAAACGCTCTCGAGACGACGGCTGGAGTTTCCTTCCATCGCCACTAGACGGCAGCACTGCGGCCAAACTAAGGATGCAATCGAGTCCCTTAGTTCGCGTGGAAGAGCTTCTCCAACTCTCTCTCGGGTAAACGAGCAGTTGGTAAGCGATCGACGCATGGGAACGTTCCCTATGTCTTCATTTTTGAGGGGAAGTTCGTCTCCGAGGATCTTCCATCATAAAGGCTTTGTTCATCGTGGGATTGTTTAGCGAATCAAGAAGATGGATTCGTTCTTCTTGCTGACTTTTTGTTATTTTTGTTGTTTGTTAATTTTAAATTAAATAAGCTGATTATGACATCAAATGAAAACATGTCAAAATAAAAACAAAATCTTAGATTAATCATCCTCTGACATCTCATTTTCATACTTTTCTGGACTTAAAATATATGATAAATATTTGCATTATATCTAATAAGTATGAAATTACAAGGAAAGATAGCAAAAAGCACTAACTAGTGGATTTTCAAAAATAATTTCCTATATTTAAAATTTATAAATAAGTATATTTTATTCTGTAAGTAAAATTTTCATATACTCATCTTGATTCGGGACAGCAATCACATAACCCTCATATGGATTCTCTGCACCTTTGCGGCGCTGGTGGTTTTTAAAATGCTTTAAATATTGCCCAATCTCATGGATCTTGCTGAAACTTTCAGTAGTCTATTTTTTCTGCATTCTTAGTCTACAAGTTTAATTTTGCCAGCATAGTGCGTATAGTTTTCATTTTATTGGCCACTAATGGAAAAAGTTACGTCGTTGGATTTACGGCGCCGCTGCGGCTACGCGAGTTTTCTCGTCGCTATTTCGGTCCGTCAATACTCATTTAATGGTTCTTATTTTACGCATGAAATGGTATATTATATTTATAATCATAATATTTAAACGATAAAGCAATCTAAATCATTTAAAATTGTATAACATAGTGCCAAGTTTGCTATGCCAAATTTCTTTCATCTATTATCCAAGTATCATAAATTTTTCTTTTTTACAATGTTCTTTTATAAAACTTCATCTAAATACAATAATAGATATTACAATTTCGTGGCTAGCCTAAGGGTGTTATTTATATGGCCTCTGTCATTATTTGACATCAAACGGAAAAGAATGCAGTGCTAAAGGTTTTTACTTATAACTTCTGTAATAATGGGTTCAATCGAACAAAACACAGTTAAAAAAAAGAATATAGAAGTTAGTAGCATTATCGATAAAAAAAACTTGCTAAGAAGAGCCAAATTTGGAAGATAACGACAAAAAATACTGCAGCGCCTCTGCGGCGCCGAAAATCCAACGACGTAACTAAATTTGTAAATCCATATGAGGGATAAACTAAAAGGCATCGAATGAAATAGATCTTGGAGATGCTGATGGTAATTGCCAACAAACTAGCCAAATGGGTTCCTCGTTCGCCTTGGTTAAAGTAGTTCCAGGTTCGATTCCCACCCCTTGCTAATGTTTGCAGAAACACTCAGACCCAGCTATCGAAACACTTTTGATCAATACTGCTACTACAAGTTGCGCATCCAGTGGTTGGTTGAAGGGATTTGGTTATGTTGTAATAATCCAGAAATATTTTTAAAGAGTTTAGTTTTTGAAGATTTTATAAAACTTTTTTATGAAAATTGAATAAAAATTCCTCTCAATTTTACTTTCTACATCTATAATTTTTAACTTATGTGGTAAAATCTCCCATGTATTATTTCTTACGCCGTTGAAATGAAATCATCTAGCGAAACTTTTGGATGTTTCCTTGAATTCCATCAAATTTAAAAAAATAACAATGTTAATGGTTTTCTATGTGAAAGGCTAATATATACAATAACTGTAATAGTGGACAGAGGTAATCTGAGAAAATTTTAAAAATATCTGCAATAAAATTCTATACTTATATTACTCTCTAATGTATGCTATACTTCTCTATTGTATGCAAAGGTATGCATAATTGTAAACATTTTCTTCCTTCTCCTAACTCTCCGTTATTATCAGTACTAATTATAAATTGAAGAGGGTATACGTTAGCAATATTTTTTTATTATTATTCAATGAAAAATAAAGACTCGTAGCCGTAAGCAGAACTCCTTTGAATAAGTGGGTTTTCATCTTTATTGTCGCCTCCAAAATGCATTCATGCATCCAATTCAATTCCTATCTGATTAAACTCAAATTTGGTGACAATTGAATTTCATATAAGGTTACATTTACCAAGAGCATGTAAGTTCGATTAAGTTATATCTATAGAAACATATATCATAAGATATCTCTCCATTCCACCCTTTCCGCTGTATCTGTATGCTCTCCTGATATGCGTTCATTTGAGACGGGGAATAATATTTCAAATGGTCTTACAGGCAATGAAAAGGCTTTGATAGGCAAGAGGTCTGGACATTTTTAGCTAGCGTGTGAGAGTGTAGTTTAATGCTTTCTCCCAATATTTGAAAAATAGCATCGAATCAAAAGTTTTATACTCATTTCATACATTAAGGTATATGATTTTTTAAATCTGTTAGGTGCGCAAAGAAATAATGAGAAAACATTGAAGATATTTTCTTTTTAATAAATTTCAATTATCTTAATATATTGTATCCGAAGTTAGTTACTAGTAAGGCGTAAGAAAGCTTTCCGATTTCATTCCAAAAGTTGAAGGGTAAATATTAATTCCTACTCTTCCATTTGTGTAGCTCTAAATAAAAAATCATTATATGATAATATATTCAACTATGAATGTATGTATCATAAAGAGATCACATAATTCAAACTGAATTTAAATTATTATTATTTAATTATAAGGACTACAAGTAGGCTCTAGGCCAGATGGTAGTCATCTTTTCTTAGAGGAAGAAAATACATTACCCTGCCTGGTATTCACCTTAGTTGAGATGAAAACCCACAAAAACCTCCCTAAGGTGGTACATCATATAATTTACAATTAAATTCATACAGTTAAAGCATACAAGTAATTACTATATACAATAATGTAATTAAAAACTTATAAAACTAAAAGTTGCAATATTTTCTATAATAATACAAACAATTATAAATAGACAAGAGATAACATATTTAAGCAGTAAACAGAATATAGGTAAAAACATTTCTGAATATAAACAAGGAATTTATAAGCTATATACTACGGATTTTCTTTTTAAATTGTTTGGAATTTTTCGGCATTGGAATGAGAACCTCTCCAGGTAAAGCATTACAATTTCTTATACCTCTATTAGTACTTTGACAAATCGGATTTCTGTTCACGTTCTTTTATTTTTAGTCTATGATCGCCACGTTCGATATAATTTGGGTTATGAGTTAGCAAAGACTTGGTATACAGATTTCCCACACTCACTACTAACAAAAAACCAGCTTTAACGCATAGGACTCATTATCATACCGAATACGCAATAGAAAACGAAAATTTAGGTAGGATGACCGGGCGCATTATTCCAATACATCTAATAGGATACTTTACAAAGACTTTTCCTGTTCCTACCTAGTATTTTTTATTTACTACCAGGGTTTTTTATTCGTTTTTTATCTGAATATAAAGTATGTATTTTGATAAATTTTCATTGGTAATAATTGGAAATCTTTCAAAAATTAATTAAAATATAATTAATAATACAAGGTTTGATGAAATTTCACCTACACTGATCTTTGTTTAGCGATACAAAAGGTAAACAAATACTAAGGCAAAATTTAATTTTTCGTGTTTCCTTGGTCGTGCTTTCCTTTCGGAAAAATTACACAAACTTAAAATGCTGAATACATTTATGAAATTTTAATTTTGGGAATAATAGTTGGTAATATTTGAATTATGAAAATCATATTTTTTTTTTTTAATTCACGTTTAAGTTAGATGAGTACTTCCTCATTAAAGAAGAGCATCAGGAACAAAATGAGAAACTCTTTTCGGGTCAATGACTCCTTCTTTTAGAAAAAATTCTACAAATCAAATACTTAAATTTTATCTCGGATTATATCCTAAGAATAACGTGAATTAAACATGTATCGGGACCCTAATTGGCATCCAAAATTCAAAAGAAATTGAGAGAAATTAGTAGATTAAAGAATAAAATATGATTTCAGAGGTATTCTTCCAACAAAAATACCTTTCATAGATCGGGTTTTCTACGCAAAGTGAGCTTAACAGAACTAAAATGACTCGAATGACGGAGCATAAAGGTAAAGAAATTGTCGATAAAACTAAATATTAAATCATAGAGGTTATTTAATGGAAAGAGTTTCCATCGTCGATGTGTCAAAATTTGTCCATTGTTGACTTTAGGTTTATAAGGGACGTAATTGAATTCACAATTATTGCTTATCATTAAAACTCCACACTTAAACTTGGTATTATTTGATGAGGGAATCCATATTTCTGTCAATATGGTCCTAAATAGTTTATTAACAACAGAAAACACAATCATTATCGTTGTCTTTTATGAATAATAATGAAGAACTTGACAAACTTTATTTTAAAATTAGATCCCAAGACCACGGGAGCCAGGTGGCCCTTTCCTATCCACGCTTCAGAGTGAATGATGCTTTCATTTAATTTTTATTGTATGTTACAGAAATTTAAGATGTATTGTTACTGTGATAAAATTTAAGAAATCCCTTTAAAACTCAAAAAAGTAGAGATCTCTAGTAACATAAGTGTAAGTGTCAGGTTGTGCTACCCTGCCTCTTGCAGGGCTCGTCAGCATTCCCCGCCCCTTCGTCCTCTCAAGTAGCATCTTTATGGCGTGAGAATCTGCACACCTGGGAGAATACAAGCTAACTACTGACGAAGGCTTGGGAGGACGGGGGGATGGGGGAGAGACGCGGTTGCACGGGGCACGGGGAGTAGAGGAAGAGACGCGATGGTGATATGTAGTTGATTTCAAGTAAATAAAAGCACTCGTTCTGATGCCAATGATTTCTTCTCTGTTCCCGGCTATTTTCTAAGCGAACCCTCACCCATCCTGTGGGCGGCCTTACAAACTGGTGACAGCGGTGGGATCCTAGGCAGATACCCATTCTTAAGGGAATAGTAAAAAAAAAAAAAAAAAAAAAAAAAAAAAAATCAGAGAGAGTCGAAGTCATGGCATCCCGCGTGAGTTTTGGAGGCCGGGAAGTAAACCTCCAAGAAGCAATCAACGAGCTGAGCACGAGAATTGGGGAACTGGACGCGGAAAATGTAGGTTTGAGGAGATCGCTTGCTAATGGCAATGGGGAGGCGGTGACAAGAAAGAACTTCGCCCTGATATCCCTGATTGACGTCTTTTCGGGAGAACCTCAAGCAGTCACGTCCTTCTTCGAGAAGATCGAAAGGACGGCGGAGCTTAGCGGATGGGGCGACGCGGAGAAACTTCATGTTGCTTCCCTTCGTCTGGGAGGAGAGGCCGCAGAGTACTACCGGAGTAAAGAGGAGTGTCGAGAGGCGACGGGATACGAGGTGCTAAAGGACCTACTCGTGGAGAGATTCAGAACCAAGAGGAGCGCGAGGTTCTATCGGGAGAAGCTCTCCACGATGCGACTGGAACCCCGCGAGGAGATAGAAGCCTTTGGCGACCGGATCCGCGCGGTCAACATACACACGTACGAAGCGACCGGAGTGCCCGACTACGTCGCCGCAGTGCGATTTGAGGCGGACCAACGAGCCTTAGACGCGTTCCTGAATGGTCTCCCGGGGGAATTGGGCCGCCAATGTCGTCTTACGGCACCAGAGACCCTCGAGGAAGCCATTAAGCAGGCCGTGAGAATCAACGAGGTGGAGCGCAGGGCGACCGCTGAGCCCCCGACGCGGCGAGTGTTCCGGACTCCGAGGGAGCTCGCTTGCTTCTCGTGCGGCTTAGCGGGACATATCGCGCGGCAGTGCCGGAGAGGGCGACGCTGTTTCTCCTGCGGTGGAGCGGGTCACATCGCCCGGGACTGCAGAGCGAGGCGACCGGCACATCGGCCGAGGGATTTAAACGAAGAGGGGGTCGGAGAAGCCACCGGAAGCGGCCCCTTTTAGATGTACTCCTGCCTCGAGTGGAGCGGACGAAGGCAACGAGGGATTTGGTGGCGGTTGTGAGAATGGGAGAAGGTATTTATAGGTTTCTTGTCGACACCGGTGCCCAAGTTTCCCTGATATCGCGTGATGTTTGTGATTCGCAGGATGTAAAGCGGTCCCCATATCGAGTGAAAGGTATTACGGGAAGACTGGTGAGAAATTACGGTGAAAAAGTTATCCCCTTTAACGTAGGGAAGCAGACATACAGGGCCCGGATGCAACTGGTGGATAATTTAGGAGGTTTTGACGGTATTCTAGGTTTAGATTTTCTAGAAGAGAATAGGGCGAAAATCGATGTAAGTGAAGGCACTTTAGTGATAGGGCAACATGTGTGGGCTGTGCGTGAGAGGCAGGAACTGCAGCGAAGAGAAAAGCCGACTAAAGGGAGAGATTATAGGGAACCGCAGGAAATAGGCGAGATACACGTTAGGCTGGTGAACGCTGAGATAATTCCTCCACGATGCGAAAAGCTCGTAAGCGCTAAACTTGTGGATATGGATTTGCCGTTGGGGAGTGAAGTGATAGTGGAACCAGGATTGGAAGACCAAAGTGGTTGTTACGTGGCTCGAGGGTTGTGCCGAGTAATGGGAGACGCCTGTGTCGCATTGAAGATAACGAACGTAGGCGACGAGGCCGTGACCTTGAGAAAGGGAGTGAGGATAGGAGAGGCGCATATGACGTATAGGGGCGATCAGCTGAGAGGGGCTAAGCAGACGAGTTGGGTACGCCTAGTTCGGGATACCGAGACAGAAATGGATTTCCCCGATAAACTACATCACTTATCGCCCGAAGAAAGGGAGGAACTATTACCGGTCTTGCAGGATTACCGCCATTTGTTTACAGAGGGAGTGAGCCCACCGGCGACGAACATCACTTCGCATAAGATTGACACGGGGGATTCTTCCCCAATCAATCGTAAACCGTACCGTACCCCTCACTCCCAAAAAGTCATAGTACAAGAACTTGTTAGGGAACAGCTGGAGGCAGGAATAATAGTTCCTAGTGAAAGTCCTTGGGCCTCCAGGATAGTAATCGTACCGAAAAAGTCTGCCGATGGTACACCTAAGTATCGCTTCTGTGTTGATTACCGCGAATTGAACGCAGTCACCACTTCAGATGTGTATCCAATTCCCAATATCATTGATACTCTTGACCAACTGGGCGGATGTAAATATTTTACAACCCTGGATATGACAAGTGGGTATCATCAGATACCAATGCACCCCGATTCGCGACCTAAGACCGCGTTTAATGTAGAAGGCGGGCATTACGAATATACCCGTATGCCTTTTGGACTTAAAAATGCCCCCGCAACATTTCAAAGAATGATGGACGGTGTCCTTCGGGGACTCAAACCGATGGAGTGTTTGGTATATTTAGATGACGTCATCATCTTCAGTGGGGACATTCGTGAGCACGCGAGGAGAATGAGGAAGGTGTTCGAAAAATTTGCGGAAGCGGGTTTGTCGTTGAAGTTTGAGAAGTGTCATTTTGCAAAATCAGAAGTGAAGTATCTAGGGCACATTATTAACAATAGAGGCGTTCAACCGGATCCCGAGAAAATTGAGGCGGTTCGGAATTTTCCTACTCCAACGTCAGCTAAGGAGCTTCAGTCCTTTTTAGGTCTAGCAAATTATTACAGGAGGTTCGTAAATAGTTTTGCCGAAATCGCACGCCCCCTGACGCGCCTCTTGAAGAAAGGAGCGGCTTTCGTTTGGTCACCCGATTGCGTTGCCGCTATGGAGGAACTAAAAAACGCTTTGGTAAGCAGCCCCGTACTCGTGTACCCGGACTTCACCCGCCCATTCATAATCTCCACGGACGCGAGTAATTTCGCGGTGGGAGCTGTGTTATCGCAAATAGTGGGGGGGAAAGAACACCCAGTCGCTTTTGCGTCCCGAAAGTTAAATCCGGCAGAGATTAATTACACCACCACGGAAAAGGAGTTACTTGGGGTTATTTGGGGCGTTAGTGAATTCCGTTGTTACGTCTATGGACGCAAATTCAAAATTATTACCGACCACAGCGCACTTAAATGGCTGTTAGGCCTCAAGGATCCAAGTAGTAGGCTACTACGTTGGTCGATCAAGCTGGGAGAATACGACTATGAAGTGGAGCATAAGCCGGGGAAAAGGCATTCCAACGCCGATGGACTCAGCCGGAAGATTCGGCGAATCGCCGTATACGATGAAGAGGACATACGCCGGAAGCAGCGTCAGGATTCGGAGTGTGACAAATGGAGGGGAAGGAGAGGATTTATCGAAAGGGGAGGCCTGCTAAGTCGGAAGACTAGAGATGGAGAAAAAGTAGTCGTTCCCGAATGTCTGCGAAACTCCATAATAAAACAATTCCATGAGCATCCACTTTCGGGGCACTTAGGGGCTAAGTCCACGATCGGGAGGATTACTAATCAGTATTGGTGGCCGGGATTGTCCAGGGATGTTAAAACGAAACTGCGAGAATGTGTATCTTGTTGCCGAAGGAGTCCTTATGGTAAAACAAAAGCACCGTTGCAGTCCAACCCTTCGGCGGAACAGCCATTCATGTTTGTTGCGTTAGATATTGTAGGGCCCCTTCCCATTACTAAGAATCGGTGTAGATACGTCCTCTCAATTATTGATCAGTTTTCCAGGTACTTAGAAATGATCCCTCTCCCTGATCAGACAGCAGAGACAGTTGCGGTGGCCTTGGTTCGACGGTGGATATTGAAATTCGGCGTCCCTCAGCGGATTTTAACCGATCAGGGAACTAATTTCATGTCAAATTTGTTTGTAGAACTGTGCAGGTTGCTGAAAGTTGAGAAACTGAGGACATCGGCGTATCACCCGGAGAGCAACGGTATGGTTGAAAGGGTTCATAGAACCATTTCCCAGGTGCTAAGTCACTACGTGAACAGCGATCAGAATGATTGGGATGAATGGCTACCCTACGCCGTGACAGCTTACAATACGAGCCGCCATACTAGCATCAAACATACGCCACACGAGGTTGTTTATGGTTACGAGATGAGGTCACCCTTTGAGTGTTTTGAGAGAAGAGGTAAGGGTTGGAGTAATACTTATGTGCCTCAGCTCAAGGAAAGACTTAAGAGGGTATGGGATGTATGTCTTAGAAACAGTGAGCGAGCGCGGAAGATGCGGGCGCGGCATTATGACAAAGGAACTAAGGAGACTTTTTATAAACCTGGTGATTTTGTTTACTTGAATAACCCATGTGTGAAGCCCGGTAGAGTAAGGAAATTCCATTGCCCCTGGAAGGGTCCTTATGAGGTTCTTGAAGTAGTTTCCCCAACGAACCTCCGTTTGCGACTTCCGTTTCGCACTTTGATCGTACATAAGAATAGGGTGAAGCCATGTGTCGGGATTCCCCCAAACATGTCGACCGCGGTTGAGGAACGACCGAGGGGAAGGCCACGTGGGAAGAAGGATAGCAGACGAAGCACTTCCGCTTCTCCGTTAGATTTCTCACACCTAGACGCGACAGGGGCGCCCACGCTTTTATATTCAGATGAAGCGCATCCCGTGCCCGACCCAACGGTGCCATCTCAAGGGGTTGTCCGATCTCCCTCCACTCCCATCCCCACCCCTGCTGCTGACCACGCGCCTCCAGCTCTCGAGGCATCGCCACAACGTCACTCTGTCTCAGAGGCATCAACGCCCACTAGCGAGGAGCCAGGCGAGCGAATTCCTTTAAAGGACGTTCCGGGACGGTCACTGCCCCGCAGCCCTTATCTTCTGCGGCCCCGAGAGCAGCCAGATAACGCGCCCACCGGACTGGAAGCCGACCTTGCGGACTTGCAGATTCCTGCTAAGGTCGCTACGGAGATATCGCCCGTACGCTGCCCTTATCCGCTGCGATCCCGGGGACAGCTGGTGAGCGACATAGCAGAGCCTGAGACGCATTTCCCGGAGGAAGCAGTGTGTGAAGTGCCCCCTTCTTCCCCATTGCCCCAACGCTCTCCTTATCCACTAAGAACCCGAGGGAACCCAAACGTGTCTTCCCCCTCGGCTTCCGATAGTGCTTGCACCACAGATCCAGGTTCGTTGACGGAAGAGAAGATTTAGGAACCATGAGGAAAATGTGTGTGTGGTTGTTAATTTTAAGCCTTTTAGAATTAGTAAGAGGACAAAGTATTTTGCCGCTGAGTAATGGAATTGTATTTGAGAGGGAACAGGATGTGATGTTAACGGAGCATGTTTGGACTATTGTGATCAATTTTAATTTAAGAGATGTGCGGGATGAATATAAGAAATTAAAATTTATTTTTGAGAAGGTAAGAGAGAGAATTTCTATGGAAGAGACTTGGTCTCTGACTGACGGCTACATGTTAGCGCTTCAGAGAATGGAGGGAGAGTATGAAAGGGTGAAGGATGAGCTGGAGGTGTTTCTGGGGTTGTTAGAGGGACGAAGAGTACGTAGAGGATGGATAGACGTCGGGGGCACTGTATTAAAGACAGTATTTGGCACTATGGATGCAGACGATCGGCGCCGTCTTGAAGATAGAGTTGCGCGGTTGGAGGAAGAAAGCGGGAGTGCGTTTGCCGAAGCCGCGTTACAGCTGACGATGGTGGAGGGGTTAGAGGAGAGAATCTCCAATCACACGCGAATTTTACGTAGCATGATGACGGAGATGCTTAATATTCGGAATCGGACCGCCAACTTAAGTAGAGAATTGCAAAATAGGGATCGCCAACTGCGGAATTTGTTGGGAGATGAAGACGCATTACGGCAAATTGGCCACGTTTTGGTGAATGCCAGGATAGATCTAGTTGGGTTAAGGAATGCCATAGAGCATAGCGTACATAGCCATCTTAGTAGTATTCTCGTGCCTCCCGGAAAATATTTGGAATTATTGAGAAACATAAGAGATAAAATTAAGCACCCTTTGTACATGATGGTGCCTTGTGATTACGAGGCACTACATAATTACTATGAAATGGTGAAGGTTTCGGCAGTCGTTTTGGGGGAACGGCTCCGTGTCGTAATAGATGTACCTTTGGGGGATAAAGGAGGGTCGTTTGAGAGATACAGGATGAGGGCTTTCCCCGTTTTGTATCCAGATTTGGGTTTACATGGCAAATGGGATGTTGGGCATACGTTGCTAATTAGTAATGATCGGTATTACTACACTGTGCTGACGGAAGGCGAATTAAGGGACTGTAAGGAAGGACCTCTCTTCATTTGTCCCGCGAACGTAGTCCTAAGAACTGGGGCAAATGGAGATTGTGAATATCAGTTGTTTATGGAAAAGCCGACAACTAATTGCGAGAAAGCGGTCAAAAATCTTACGACGCCATATTTCGGCCGATTGAAACAAGGATGGGTTTTCTCAGTTCCTACCCATACTCCCATAACCATAGTGTGCCACAGCTCGAGTCAAGTCAGTAGGCCTCAATCAGCTCATCTTCGAGGCAGCGGGGTGATCCAAAACGTCTCAAACTGCGATATTGTAGGAGATACCTTTAAACTGATGGCAGCTTGGCATGGTAAGCATGAGATCAACGGTAGCCTTTTGGAATTGGTGTTACCTAACATATTTATGTTCGAGGACGAGAGGGCTCTTTTAAATTTAGAAAATGGGACCGAATTAGAGAAGGTGAAGGTAGAAATAGAGGAAGACATGAGGGAATCTGGGAAGGGGATTGATTTCCGGAAACTGATGCACAGGATTGGTACTCGCAGAAAGTCGGCAGCATCAATGAACTTACATATTAACATCGGTGGGGGAATTGCTGGTGCAGTGGTATGTGTTACGCTTATATTTTGGTGGCGCAAGTGGATTGCGAGTAAGTGCCAAATTGTACAAAATCGTGTGCATAAGCCGAAAGCAATAGACGCCAAGAATGTGCGGGTAGTGATTGAAGAAGATAGTCCGGAGTGAGTTGCACTTAATAGATTTTATATAGTAAATACGTGCTTTGGTGGTTTAGTTTAGAAAAAAAAAAAAAAAAAAAAAAAAAAAAAAAAAAAATTTTAGTGTTGAAGTAGATGCTGAAAGCAGTTAATATTGTAGATCATGTTTTACATTTATTTGTTACTTTTTATTAAATTTAATGTTTATTTTTATATTAGTTTAAGCCTGCACTTAATTGTATTGATGTGCTGATGTGGTTGATTGTGAATGCATTGGTAATTGTTGAGTTGCAGTTTATACTGCAACTCTAATTTTGGTGGGGGATGGTGTAAGTGTCAGGTTGTGCTACCCTGCCTCTTGCAGGGCTCGTCAGCATTCCCCGCCCCTTCGTCCTCTCAAGTAGCATCTTTATGGCGTGAGAATCTGCACACCTGGGAGAATACAAGCTAACTACTGACGAAGGCTTGGGAGGACGGGGGGATGGGGGAGAGACGCGGTTGCACGGGGCACGGGGAGTAGAGGAAGAGACGCGATGGTGATATGTAGTTGATTTCAAGTAAATAAAAGCACTCGTTCTGATGCCAATGATTTCTTCTCTGTTCCCGGCTATTTTCTAAGCGAACCCTCACCCATCCTGTGGGCGGCCTTACAGGAAGGTATTAATCTAACTTTCATTTCAAGAATTAAATTTTATTCCTCATTCAGAGATCTTTATGTTTAGTTCATCTCTATTAATTTCTGTTAATAATAATACTAAAACGCACGAGTTTTGAGATGTATACTTAGAAATGTACAGATGTAGTTTCAGATACCTTTCTTAAGGAAGGTAAATACTTTACTTCCATTTTGAATGATCTACATAATTAAATGTTTGACATCGCTCAAAAAAGAATCAGGGGTAAATAAGAAAGCGTTACTTTCCTATGAAATAATAAAATTCAAAGCTTAGAACTCTCATTTAGAAACCGAATTCGAGTATGATCTATGAAAGGCTTTCCCTACATTTTACATTTATAAATCTCGTCAAGAATTCAAGGCTGAAATTTTTAAATGCCTCTCATGCATATAAATATAAACGTCTGCTGATTTGACGTGAAGTGCGATCCCATTAGCTTTTCATCGACCCATTCCTCAAAACTCAGCGAAAAAAAAATACATTTCCCGGATCACAAAAGCCTCACTTTTTTCCGAGTTGAAATATCAAACGAGAGCTCACGTGACAGGTTTTTATTTTGGATCCACAACCAAGTGAAAATATAGCTCTTTTTTCGCCCCCACACATTTTGATGAAACATTTAAAATGTTTCCCCCCAGATAAATTATCACCCAAGGCCTTCCATCTTTTTTGATCCGACCTCCCTGCATCCGATTTACGTTATTGGCCGTGATAATTCGGTGAAGATTTAACTCGGTGCGGTCTCTGATTATTTGGGGGCACCGAAAGGGGGCGCAAAAGAGAAAATATCGAGTGGATGTAAAGCCCGCAGTGGTTCATGTATTCTCCTCCCATTTCACCTGCTCCACCGACCCCTTTCACGCCCACAAACATTTCACTTACCCCATTCGACCTTTATTCCCTCCGATCTCTCTACATGGTCCTTCATCTTTACCCTTCTCTTGGTAGATCATGTGGTCCTCCGGATAGGTCGTTGCAAGGACTATTACCATATCCGCATAAGATCAAACGGTAAGAAATTGTGTATTCATCCATGATTACGTCCAGTCTACCAATTTAAATTGCCTGAAATCTCATCAACATAATGTATTGTCCAAGGGGCTCTCGGAGAGCTAAATGGTCAGAGGGTTTCGCTTTGGTAAAAGCTGTCCCAGGTTTGATTCCCGGTGGGAGCTCATGTGCGAAATCACCTTGGTTGTCAAAGCGATTTTATTAACGCTACTGATGTATTGTCTGTAAAGTATTCTGCTCGAAGGCTGGTGGGCCCTCGCCCTCTTTAGCATGAACTACCGAAAGATAGTTGGAAATGAAAGTAGGCGTACTTAATGGGATGAAGAGTGAGTTAGTTGTTTCATTTTTTACTCCAAGCCTGAATGCTGTAAGTGGTATATGTCCACGTAAAGGAAGCAAAATGATTCTAAGAGTAAGCTCTATTCTTAGCATTCTGTGGAGAAAAAACTTAGTCATTACCATAATTCAACATCTTTTGCACCTCAGTAGCTTTTGTATCAATAATGCCACTATTACAAAAGTAGTTTAGAGTTACGTTCTTCTATATTCTTTAAACTAAAGACAGGTTAAAATATTCCAGTCATCAAGGTATGGTTACAGGAACATACCTAATGCATTGGATGCTGCTAGAGAAGTTTCAAATTAATGACTGCGAGAGAAATGATTAATATACTATAATAAATAGTATATATATATATATATAAATAATAGTATTTGTATAATAATTTACTAAAAACCTTTACTAATTTGTTCATTCTTGGCCTAGCTGTCAAAGGAGACGGACGTGCCTTCTCTCTCTCCTGAGATCACCTGCTGAGACGCAGAGTACTACCTGCTCCAACCGTGTAGTTTTAAGCTACTCTTCTGAGTTATTTTAGTTTACTTCTTCAGTGCATATTATATTTTTACTTCTAATTTAGTGTTTCGTTCATAGTTTAGTAAATCTTTTCGTTGTGTTTGGCGCTCTTCTTCCAGTAGTGTTACATCGCACCTTCGAAGCTGCGATCCAAGACTGCGTGAGCGTTAAGTACCCTCTATCTTTTTATTTATTTTATTTTCTATCCTTTATTGACTAGGTTTATCGCCTAACTTTACTTGTGTGCTTTTGGGTCTTATTTATTTTGTCATAACTTCCGATAACCGCTAACTCTGCTATCTTAATTTTGTATTTTACTTACGAGCCTACTTAGTGTATTTTACTCTAACACTTAATCTTCTGCGGCGCTTACTTCCATTTTTGCCTGTATAATCTAATTTATTTATTTTAAACTTTATACGAATCACTTGCACAGATAAATTCCTCTCACGGTAATCCTTTAGTTAGTGTATATATTTTGTCTCCGAAGTTAGAAACCTAGCCCCTCTACACAGGTTAGGTCAGCCAGGTAAAGCACAGCGGGTGGTAACTCATTGTTCATTGTTAGTTGTTTTCGTTTTAGTTCCCCATTTAGTGAGCCAGTGTAAATTCCATAGCAATAGGATGGCTTCCTACAGGTCTGTCCTGGCTCGCGAAAGGAAGGTGGACACCGACCCCCTGTGGGCACGGATCTGCCGCCTTGAGAGGGTTGTTGGAGAGCTTCGCTCGTTGGTTTTAGGAGGTGGGAATACCTCGATGAGGGGGAGGGTGGCTCCCAAAACTGCGTCAGTTCCCTCCACGTCGACCACTGGGGCTCGCCCTAGAGTAAACGCTGGTTGGTCTGTCGCGGAGGCGGTGATGCCTACTCCTAACCTCTCGGGCTCTGTTCTCCCCCTGAAGCCCGAGTGGATGGTGGCTACGAGGAGTGGAGGAGCAGCGCGGGCTGGCAAGGGCAATGGGGAGGTGACGACGAACCCTATCCCTATCCGCAATAAGTTCTCGGTGCTGGAAAGTGTCGATGAGCCTGTTCGGAAGGCCATGCCTGCCCCTCTTCCCTCCAAAGTAGCTGCGCCTAAAGGAAGTCGGGGTGGGGGGATTGTATTGATAGGGAGCTCTAATGTTAAGCGTATTGTGGCCCCTTTGCGGCGAAGGGCGGAGAGGGAGGGAGGTGACATTAGGGTTACATCTTGGTGTATTCCCTCTGGGCATGTGGCCCAAGTCACGGGTGCGGTAGGTGCGGCGGCCAGGGGCACGGGTTGCTCTCGGCTGCGGGTGGTGGCCCATGTTGGAGTCAACGATGCCTGTCACCGCGCTCCCGAGGATATTTTGCGTTCTTTTGAGGACCTGAATTCCGAGGTTGAGCGCGTGCAGGAGTCGCTTGGCATCGATGTGCGGCTGTCCATCTGCAGCATTGTCCCGCGGAGTAACTGCAGCCGAAGCGTTCGGACTAAAATAGATGGTCTGAATGCGCGGATGTGGGAGTTCTGTCGGGGCATGGGAGTTGACTTTGTGGACCTTCGGCCGACCCTCTTGTCGTACCCCCTCGCCTTGAACGGCTCTGGTGTTCACTATACTGCTGAAGCTGCGAGCGGGGTGGCTCATAGGATTTACGAGCATTGTAGGTTTTTTTTAGGCTAAAGGGAATTTGTGGGAATGCTTCTAATTTAAGTGGCTCCGATATAGGAAATAAAGTTAATAAACAATCGAATACCTTAAAAATTACTGAGCAAGTTGAAGATGAGCAACAACACGTTTCCCGGGCTTCACCCATTGTAAATGAACTATCGATTGCCATTATTAATTGTAGAAGCATCAAAAACAAAGTAGCCGATCTTGAACATCTTATCCGAAGTAACGACTCCGACATAATTATAGGCACCGAAAGCTGGCTAACAGACGATATTAATGACTACGAAGTATTTCCTAAAGATTTTAAGATTTATCGTAAGGACCGTCAGGATAAAGTGGGTGGAGGAGTATTTATAGCGGTTAAAAGTTCTTTGCGGAGTAGTTCACATACGTATCCTAACAGTTGCATCGAGAGCGTATGGTGTACCATTAGCCAGCCAAATAAACCCAATCTACATGTATGTGCTTTTTACCGGCCGCCCAACTCTTCGCGTCATGTTTTGCGTAACTTAAACGATGAAATAAATTTTTACTCGCGTAAAAACAACAATAGCATAATGATAATTGGAGGAGATTTTAATCTTCCAGACATCGATTGGCAAAAGCACGTAGTCAAGAAAAGAGCTCGGGACAATGACTCTTGTAGGACCTTGTTAAATTTAATACAAAAAAATCTGATGTGGCCAGCACATGACTTTCTCCATATATATATAAGATGTAAATATTTATCTACCGCAATAATTTCGAACTCTATATTCCATCTAAAACTTGGAATTTGAGTTATTAATATTATATATTATCTTTGATGCCAAAAACATGATAAATAATTTTTACGGGATATGATCGATGAAAAACGATGAAATTGGCCTTTCGCCCATAGAGCCCAGAGCGCCCACAAAGTACATAATCAGCAACTTCCGGTTTATCAGTATTTCATGAATAACTCCTACACAATCAGTGATACAAAAATATGTTTCAACCAAAAGTTGTAGTACATAACATTTTCTAAAACTGTTACAAATAATAGTATATACCTAAATATCATATTTATGGAGATATTTTGAAAACCGGAAATGAGCTTTGAAGAATGAAGCTCTACTTGCGGTTAACCGATTTACTCCAAAAACTAATCAACTCTAAAAAAATTAACCAAAGTATTATATTTGAAATTTGGTGTTCATATAATGAAAAGTTTTTAAGTTAGAGCGCCCACTAAGTACATAACAGCTACTTCCGGTTTATCGGTATTTTACGAATAACTCCTAATCAACCGGTGATATAAAAATATGTTAAATACAAAAGTTATAGTAAATTTTAATATCTAAAACTTTTATAAGTAATACAATACTCGTATATATCATATTTATGGAGATATTTTGAAAACCGGAAATGAGCTTTAATTAATGAAGCTCGACTTCCGGTCAACCGATTTACTCCAAAAACTAATCAACTCTGACAGCACACACTAAAGTACTATATACGAAGTTTGGTATTGATACGACTAATAGTTTTCACGTTAGAGCGCCCACAAACACACACACACATACAGACACACACACACACACATACAGACACACACACACACACACACACACACACATACACACAGACATCATTCCGAAAATAGTCAAAACGTGTTCTAGGGACCCCAAAACATGTATTTCCGTTGAAATCTCGAAGTCGAATTTTTTCATGAAAACAATACTTTCTCTATACTTCGTATATGCAGAAAGTAAAAATATATTAAATACATAAGTTATAGTAAATTACATTATCTAAAACTTTTATAAGTAATACAATATACGTTTATATCATATTTATGGAGATATTTTGAAAACCGGAAATGAGCTTTAATCAATAAAGCCTGACTTCCGGTTGACCGATTTACTCCAAAAACTAATGAACTCTGACAGCACACACACCACTACTATACATGAAGTTTGGTATTGATACGACCAATAGTTTTCACGTTAGAGCGCCCACTATCACACACACACATACACACACACACACACACACACACACACACACACACACACACACACACACAGACATCATTCCGAAAATGGTCAAAACGTGTTCTAGGGACCCCAAAACATGTATTTCCGTTGAAATCTCGAAGTCGAATTTTTTCATGAAAACAATACTTTCTCTATACTTCGTATATGGAGAAAGTAAAAAAACAAATTAATGCGTAGCTCTTTGTTACTATATTGAAACTATATCAACACATATTTACTCAGTGAGCATTAGTGAGGTATTCTGTGAACTGTAATAGCATTTTAAACATTATAGATTCATTCCTAAAATATTCAGTAAATCTTTAAAATACCTATGAATTATTTTATGTATAGGTGCTTAAAAATTGTTGAAATAATGTTTAGATAATTATTAAAATTTATTTCAGTAAATTTGGTAGCACTGCTAAAATTGCATACTTCTTATAACTTGACATTAAGAAAATCCTCAGATAATCATAACATGGACAACATTTTTACAAAACGAAAATTTGGTTGAAATATCTTCATTAGTTTCTGTGATCCCGACGGTAATATAGCGCCTGATGTCACATTGACCCCACGAGACTACTTAAGGTTTAATGGTGAAATGTTTCAAAAACGGAAATGAGCTTCCAAAAATAAAGATCGACTTCTGGTAAACCGATATCCTCCAAAACCTAATCAACTTTGATGACACCAACCAAAATAAAATGTACGAAATTTGGTGTTGATACGACAAATAGTTTTCAGGTAAGAGCGCCCACAAAGTAAATAATCAGCAACTTCCGGTTTATCGGTATTTCACGAATAACTCCTAAACAATCAGTGATACAAAAATATGTTTAATACAAAAGGTGTAGGAGAGTAATTTTTCTAAAACTTTTAAAAATAATAGTATATACCTAAATATCATATTTATAGAGGTATTTTGCAAAATCGGAAATAAGCTTCGAAGAGTAAAGCTCAACTTCCGGTTCAATGATATACTCTAAAAAATAGTAAACTCTAATCACAACAACCAAAGTAATATACATGAAATTTGGTGTTGAAACGACAAATAGTTTTCATGTGAGAGCGCCCACAAAGTACATACTAAGCAAATTCCGGTTTATCGGTATTTCATGAAGAACTCCTAAACAATCGGTGATATAAAAGTATGTTTCATACAAAAGTTATAGTAAGATAAATTTTCTAAAACATTTATAATTAATAGTATATACCTAAATATCATATTTATGGAGATATTTTGAAAACCGGAAATGAGCTTTGTAGAATGAAGCTCGACTTCCGGTCAACCGATTTACTCCAAAAACTAATCGACTCTAACGACACCAACAAAAACACTATATGTGGAATTTAAAGTTGATACAACGAATGGTTTTCATGTTAGAGCGCCCACAAAAGATATAACAGCTACTTCCCGGGTTATCGGTATTGCACGAATAACTCTTAATCAACCGGTGATACAAAAATATATTAAATACAAAAGTTATAGTAAATTATATTATCTAAAACTTTTATAAGGAATACAATATACCAATATATCATATTTATGGATATATTTTGAAAACCAGAAATGAGCTTTACACAACGTACATAATCAGCAACTTCCGGTTTATCAGTATTTCATGGATAACTCCTAAACAATCAGTGATGAAAAAATATGTTTCATACAAAAGTTATAGTAAAATTAATTTTCTACAACATTTATAAATAATAGTATATACCTAAATATCATATTAATGGAGATATTTTGAAAACCGGAAATGAGCTTTGAAGAATGAAGCTCGACTTCCGGTCAGCCGATTTACTCCAAAAACTAATCAACTCTAACGACTGTAATAAAAGTACTATGTATGAAATTTGGTGTTGATCCGACAAATAGTTTTCATGTTAGAGCGCCCACAAAGTACATAATCATCTTCTTCCGGTTTATCAGTATTTCACGAATAACTCCTAATGAACCGGTGATACAAAAATATGTTAAATACAAAAGTTATAGTAAATTATACTATCTTAAACTTTTATAAGTAATACAATAGACGTATATATCATATTTATGGAGATATTTTGAAAACTGGAAATGAGCTTTAATGAATAAAGCTCGACTTCCGGTTAACGGATTTACTCCAAAAACTAATCAACTCTGACAGCACACACAACAGTACTATAAATGAAGTTTGGTATTGATACGACTTTTAGTTTTCGAGTTAGAACGCCCATTATCACACACACACATACACACACACACACTCACACACACACACACACACACACACACACACACACACACACACACACACACATACACACAGACATCATTCAGAAAATGGTCAAAACGTGTTCTAGGGACCCCAAAACGTGTATTTCCGTTGAAATCTCGAAGTCGAATTTTTTCATGAAAACAATACTTTCTCTATACTTCGTATATGGAGAAAGTAAAAATTCATTACACCAGCTAGTCAAAAAGCCTACCAGGGAATTAACCATTTTAGATCTTTTTCTTACGAACACCCCCGAACGAGTATCTAACACATCTGTTTGCGATGGAATATCCGATCACAAAGCCATAATTATAGATTTCGACCTTAACTTGTTAAAGCACAGAAAACCTAAGCGCAGAGTTTATCTTTACCCGCGAGCCGATTTCGAAGGATATCGTAGTAAACTCATGTACGAATTTCTGGAGTATAAAACGCGCGCGATATGTTTAAATACCGAGGACACGTGGAATCTCTTTGTAAGAACAATGCGTGACCTAATGGATAAATTTGTCCCCTCAAAACTTTCAAATCAAATTAATGAACCTAGATGGTATAATAAGGAGACTAGGAGAGCACTAAAGAAACAGAGGCGTTTGCATTCCAAATTAAAAGCCGCTGCGAGGCAACCGAATAGTATCAACATAGATCGAGTAGAGAGCGAACATAAGGAAGCAAAGTCGGAAACTAAACGAATTATGCGAGATGCCCTCCGTCAATATAAAAAGAAGATTTTATGCGAACACTTGGAAGAGGACCCAAAAGCGTTTTGGTCGTACGTTCGTGAGGTCCAAGGTAAAGAGCAAACTGTTGGTTCATTAAAGGATACTTGCGGTAATATAGTAAACGATGCTAAAGGCAAAGCTAATATCTTGAATGATTTTTTTCGAAGCGTTTTCACGTCTGACGATACATCAAATACTCTCCCGAATGTTGATAAACCTGAATCAATGTCGAAAATCACCTTCAGAGAAGACGGCATCATTAAACTATTGCAACAGATTAAACCGAATAAAGCTCCGGGTCCTGAAGACATACCGGCTCGAGTGTTCAAGGAAGTTGCGGAGAGCGTAGCACCTTTTCTTAAAGTTATATTTGACAAGAGTTTGAGCGAAGGAAAGGTCCCGAAAGATTGGAAAATTGCGAATGTCACGCCAATATTTAAAAGTGGCTCTAAGGACGATCCAGCTAATTACAGGCCTATATCTTTAACATCACTGAGCGGTAAAATTATGGAACATATAATAGCTAGCTCTTTAATGGGTTTTCTTGAAACGTCCAATTTCATAATTAGGAATCAACACGGTTTTCGTAAGACTCGTTCTTGCGAGTCTCAGCTGGCTTTATTAGTACACGATGTTCTAAACTCTGCTGAAAAACATAAGCAAGTCGATGCGATATTTTTAGATTTTCGGAAGGCTTTCGATAAGGTACCTCATCATAAATTGCTGTACAAATTAGAAATTGCGGGTATCAATGCACAAGTTATTAACTGGATAAAAGACTTTCTCACCGATAGAGAGCAACGAGTAGTACTCGATGGTATTAGTTCCAACTTGGTTAAGGTGACCTCGGGCGTCCCTCAGGGCAGTGTAATTGGACCGTTGTTATTTTTAGTATACATCAACGACCTCAGCAATCACATTGAAAGCAATGTTAGGATATTCGCAGACGACACAGTCATTTACAGGGATATAGTTAGTTCAGAGGATAGATTAACCCTTTCGAACGACTTAGATAGAATTATGAATTGGTGCGATGAGTGGCAATTAGAGCTTAATGTAGAAAAGTGTTCGGTAGTTAACTTCTTCGAAAGTAAATCTATAATAAATGATTATTCTTATAGTCTCCGAGGGGTAAACCTAATGTCAGTAGAATCGGTAAAGTATCTTGGAGTAACTCTCACGAATAATCTTTCATGGAGTGCCCACATCCGAAATATATGTGGAAAAGCACTTAAGAAACTCGGCTTCGTTAAAAGAATAGTCGGTAGGAGCGAAGAAAAGGTTCGCGAGCGATGTTACTTAGCGTTAGTTAGGCCTCACCTTGAGTATGCATGTAGTGTATGGGACCCCGCCGAGAAATGTCATATCCGGGATTTAGAAAAAGTACAACGGAAGGCGATACGATTTGTAAAGAATTGCTACGATAAAACAGCGAGTGTCACTCAGATGTTACAGGACGCGGGATGGGAATCATTAGAAGATAGAAGAAAAATTCAAAGGATAAATTTATTAAATAAGTTCAGAGAAATTACGTTTTCAGATGATGTAACCGATATAATGCGACCCCCCTGTTACATGGGCCGTGCTGATACTGCCCGAAAGATTAGGGAAATAGATGCTAAAACGAATCGTTTCAAAAATTCATTTTTTCCGCGAAGTATACGCGAAAGCAACCGTTTAGGAAAATAGAGTCAAGGTGCTTGCACCCCCTGCCACACGCCGAAAGGCGGCTTGCAGGGTTCTTACATAGACATAGACATAGACAAAAGCCTATTCTTTAATAACACCAGTAGGTTTGTATATATTCTCAATCATTAAAAAAATAAATTATTTTAAACTTAAAATTTAAGGTTAAAAAAATGTAAAATTTTGAAAATTTATAACTATTTTTCTGATGCTATTAAATTAATTTTAACCGGTATTATTCATAATTGTAACCCAATAAATAAGTGTGCCAAGTCCCATAATTATTTCTTGAATAGTTTTCAAAATATATGTCGCGCAGCGCAAAAGTGGAATTTTTGTATGATTTTTGGATGTCATGTTTACATATGTATAAAGTACATATGGATTGTTATTTTTTTATATGATAAATTATTTCTATTGAAAAAAATGTGATCTTTTCAATGGTGAAACCCGTTTTCAAATCGGTCTTTTCAATCAAAAGATATTATGCTGCAAAATATAGTCAAATTTCAGGGGGTTCAAGGTTGATTCCCCCCTTAAAAAATAATTGGGCCTGGCTATAGAATTTGCAATTTTTCATAAAAGTCTAATTTTTTACTCTTTACTAAGTCCAAACTTAGTTTTTTTCATAATTCTCCAAATATATGTCTTCTTTTATCAAAAACTCAAAATAGCCATTTTTCTTTTAAGAAGAAAGCAGGAAAGGGTTTGATGTAAGAAAATACATATAAGTGCCCAATCTCGCCTCAGTGATGACTTTTTAATATTCCTTAAGGCAAAAATTTGTTAATTGATAAGTAGAACGTATATATGTACACTCCTGGCCAAAATTAACGCACCACCGGTCGTTAGGATCGCTAGGAAGGTGCTGCGTTAATTATGGCCAGGACTTTACTACAGAAACAGAAAGCGAATTGGTTTGATTTATGTATGTTTCATTATTCTAACAACTGAAAACTTAAGGTCTTATTTAATCTACTACTAACTTCTTTTACGATAAATATAAAATCAAAACCAGATAGGTAACTCATCTTAGGGTTAGACATAGGAAAAAATAACTAGCCAGTAACTCCTTATTATAATGATAATTGAAAAACTGACTTTGATGTTTTGGTACTGAGAGGTTTAATATCACCTTAACTCACCAAGCATCATCTCGGATGGGCAAGTATAAATATTTATAAGAATATATCATGGATGTATTCAAATTATTATGGTTCTTTGTGTTTGGTGATTACATAGCTTTTTCTTAGGATATTTTTGTGGAATAATTGGCTTTTAGTAATAGCTTACTAATTTTTAGACAAATAATTTCCGTAATATATATTTAACCTGTTCGGAATTTCCTAAGTTGTTTATAACATTAAATCACACATACTCGTATGTTAACATAAAATTCTGCGTAAGTTTCCCTTAGTAAATTTCCAATTTTTCTGCTATGTGTGCAATTTTCTCTTCATGACCTGATAACTCTTTGATGAGTCTCTTAATGCTGTTTTCAAGTAGACTTCAATACATTGGAATTGCATTAATCCTACCTTACCCCTGAAGTTTAGATCCCTGTTTCAACCGAACAACCACCATCTAGCATTTTTTTCCTCTTATTTCTTTTTCTTTTAATCACACGTGCCCTAAATTTTCCTCTGTCTCTTGACCTCCTTATGAAACTCCACCGGCGGTGTTCTCTCCGTCTGCACTCATCGAAACGTAGTTTTCGACCGCTTCAGAGTATTTCTCGCACCTGCGACATCCATGAGGAAACTAGGGACGATCACTGAAATACCAAGCGAATTACTAGAGCGAGTTATTCACACCGCAAGACAATTAACTGGATTCTATCTGATATAGCGAGACGAAAGCTCCGAAAGATCATTCTGGAACATTCTGCGAACACTTCTCGCAAACTGAGGTTGTAATTAAATCCTGCGTATTCGACGACTAATTGAAGATTTGAGGGATAAGTTTTTAATGTGCGATGAGCAGTAAGTTGCGGTTGTGACTGAGTGCAGCGACATACAAATGCTTATGTCTTTGTGTTGGGTGGAATGGGGACCAGTACGATACGGTTAGCCTGCAAAAAATGAAATTATGTACTGATAAATATGGTATATCGCAAACATTCTGGGAAAGCATCAGCTGAGAAGGTTAAGAATCTTAATTTATGTGTGAATTAATGCGCTTTTGTTTGCTAGCTAGAGAAAGCTGTTTTCAATATTTTAACATTGGAAAATGATTTGATCTCTTACCTATGCAGAACACTGGTTTATTTCCTCGTATAGTAGCAAGATACTCTAGTACAGATACTATACTTGATATTCTCTGCGTCAATATAAGAGCAATTTTACATTTTTAAGACTGTTTGATGAGTATAACGCTTGAGTGAAGGGCGAAAAGTCATTCAAACGGTTGTTTTGGATTTCAAAATGAACGCAAATGATATGAAAGAGAAATTTAACATTCTCCATATAATTAACGAACCAATCATAGATGTTTGATACTAATTTTTTAAATCACATCTTAATTCCTTGCTGTTATTTCATTTTATCTCATCTCTCTTATGTTTCCTTTGCTGTAATTACCTCATAATAATGCGTAAATAGAACTTCAAAATGATCTTTGACGTTTTATCAACTGTCATATTTTTAGCGAGCTAGTATAATATACGCTGTTTTAATACCGGTAACTTTGTTTCCCCACAAGGAATACAATTATGGCCACTAGTTTGCATGCATTAATTTAATTCGCAATCAATCTGAAAAATAATTTCGGAATGTTTAACAGGCGACGGAATTCAATTAAAACGAAGTATAAATACGATTACAAGCAGGATGTCGCTTCTGACACCGTCTTGTTTTTTTATCCGCGGATTTAATTATCAATTCGTGGTTTTTCTCGCTCGGAGTTTAATTCTAATCAATTCGGTTTCTTTATTAACAAGTGACAGGAGGTTTCACTGAGTGGTAACTGTGTTATCGGAATCAATTAGCATTTTTTCACTTAACACTTCGAAATTCTGTGGAAAACGTGCCCAAGAGTTGAAAAACGAGTGGCATTAAACACTGATGGACATATTTTCATAACTTACATTATAAAATAATAGGAAACGCACTGAATTACAAAATAATACGAATAAAATCGAGTAAAATATCAAAAACATTATTCATTTGTGGGAATATATTACGGGATGAGACACTTAATTTGACAAAGTTTATTTCAGCTAGTCCTTATCTGAGAAAAATTATATTTTCATACACTCTAGCCATTTCCAAATGATTTGGTCTCTCTGAAGTAATGGTAAATGTTGCAAAGATTAATCTTTTTACTTTCTTCATATACGTAGTATAGAGAAAGATTTGTTTTCATGAAAAAAAGTCGACTTCAAGATTTCAACGGAAATACATGTTTTGGGGTCCCTAGAACACGTTTAGGCTATTTTCGGAATGATGTCTTTGTATATGAGTGTGTGTGTGTGTGTGATTGTGGGCGCTCTAACGTGAAAACTGTTTGCCTTATCAATACTGAATTTCATATATAGTATTTTGGTAGGTGCCGTTAAAGTTGATTAATTTTTGGAGTGAATCTGTTGACCGGAAGTTGAGCTTTAGTCCTCGAGGCTCGTTTCCGCTTTTACAAAATTTCTTCAATAATCTGGAAAATTAATTAATTAATTAATCTGTAACAAGAGTTACAAAACATTTTATTTTCTATAAGTTTTATTTGAAAACAATTTTCTATATCAACCACCGTTTAGGAGTCGTATCATAATTAACCAATTTTCTGGTTATTGCAACATATTCATGTTAAAATGAGGTTCTCATTTATACCATTTCATGTTATATACAGCATGATTAATATATTTCTCCAAATTTTTATTTGGAAGTCGATTTGGATTTGAATTTATTATCAAATCATCATTTCGCATTTATTTCAAAATAATTATTCAATTATAATGGTTTCGTGTAGTTATTGGTTACTCTTCACAATAACTGTAAAGTTCGTTAATATGGGTTTGTTTACATGGCAAACAATACAAAGTAAAGCGTCTTTCGCTTGCACTCTTGCTATGGATTGAGCTCTGGCTGATTGATATAGTTGAAAAGGTTTTCTTCTTTGTTTTTGTATTTCCTTTGTCTTCTTTAAGACGACAATTTAGAGATGAACAAGTGAAGAATATTTAGAATTCCTGATAAAACAAATCCGGTGTTCAGCTTTAATGGTCTAGGTTAGAATTTTACGCACTCAATGTCATTCACTAACACATTGAATGTAGACTTCGACAATACTGTCGAAGGTAAATATCTACATCTTATACATGGAGAAAGTCATATGCTGGCCACATCAGATTTTAAATTTTAATTTATTACGGGCTGCGACCAGTTACTAATTTTACAGATTATAAAAAGAGAGACTGAAAACTGTAGTTTTTTTACAATATATACGACATTCTAACGAATGTATAGGTAATTTAGTTCGTTCATGGGCAATTATTGAATTTATTTTAAAGGGAAAGGGAACCATCGACGTCTCGGGCAAAGAATTTGTTTTTGAGATAGGGATTGGAGGTTTGAAAGTGGATTAAGAGAAAATAGAATAAAAGATGTAGTTCGTTCGTTCGTTAAACTTTATCAAACGTAATCACTTTTAATATTTACATAGAACTATTAAAAACCCCATAATGCCTATAAAGTCTAGGTGAGTTATCACAGGTCAAAACTCCTGTTTTCCAATTTGACCAATAAAAATGCCTATATATCTAAATAAAGGACCACTTCAGGGTTGTTTTATGGATGGTGATGGCTTGGTAACCGACGCAGTTCGGATGTCATGACAACGCTATCTTACGCAGGAATCTCACTCAGGCTTCGTAGCGCAGAAAAGGAATTCCCTGTAATCCACGGCTGCTCTTCTAATTTCTACCAATCCAGCTAACCTCTCTTTCTTGCTCAGAGGCGTGGATCAGAGGAACCTGCAAAGGATTCCCCAAGGAATCTCCAAAGGCTCAGAGAAATACTTCAGCAGTACGTCTTTCCCTGATTTTCTCCTTCCTTTATTTCACTTCTACATTCCTTCGTTGGCATCCTATATTCCCTAGAACTAGATAAATACACGTGCACCGTTACGTGATTAATTGAGAGTGACTTCATTATTATTCTTCAACTCATAAGATGATTTCTGTAGGATAGCTTCGTCTGTTTTAGAGTGAAATTCACTTGCGTAATTTACTACAACTCTCGTTATATTTCTAATTGCACAGTTGAATGCACTGTTTATAAACTACGTTGTAGTCTTAGAATCAGCTCTATTCTTAGATGTTGGAGCTGATTTTGAATGACGTAGATTTGTTTGTGCAACAGCTGATTTTAGCAAGATATAGGATCAAATGTTTATGAATCCAACTACTCATAATTACCAATTTGTCGAGGCATCTTGATCAAAGTAAATGAAGAAGCCTCTCTAAGAATCGACGGTCAGCATTTCCCGTTAAACAATAGCAATCGAAATCAAATTTATCATGAGCGATAAGTAATGGCATTGATGAAACAACGAAGAAGAAAATTGAAATCAGGCAAAAACTTCAGGAAAAATCTTAATATGTTTGCTTAAGTTATCTTTATGGCGCAATCGATTCGAAAATTCATGGTGAAATCCTGATGAATGATGAATTCCAAAACCGAATAACTTTAAGGAAAGTAGAAGGAGGTTAAGAAAATACTACATTAAAATTGTTTTACACAAGTTAAATCATCTGACCATTGAGATCGAATTCCAATGGCATTGCATTGTATTAGTGATCATGTTCTGTACAAAGACTAAACGGAACAGAAAAGTGTAAGCGATGAATATGCGCATGATACACATGCTTGAATTTTGAGAAGAAATGAAGGAGAAAAAGTCTTTTACTTACCTGGTTTTCTCTAGTACTGGCTGCGGGAGTCTTTTTCTCCTTCATTTCTGTCTAAAAACAGAAACGGTACTACATTCTACTTTACTACCAAGTGGCAATAAAATTGATGTTTTCACGGTATTACAAAAATTTAGAAAAAAATCCAGGATCGACTTTACATAAGATTAAAGCGGGTTTATATGGTATATTAGATAACAGGATGATTATTAAAGAAATTTGCGATGTTTAGGTGTTTTTTTATATTTTCACGTAGTATTAACCTTCCAGGAATTCGCATATAGCTGATAGAGATTTTCATTTGCACTCTCATTCATCGCTATCAGCTCTGAGAACGCAGTAAGCGTCTGAGATTATGAGAAGGTCATAATCAAGATTAATCGAAATAAAAAATTAAGTGATGAGGGTACAGTAACTCACGGTGGGAGAATGCGAAGAGAAAGAAGAGAGCGAGAGAAGGATAAGAGAAGATAAAAGAGGGATCAGAGAGGGAGAGAGAGATAGAACACAGAGAGTGCAATTCAAAGCTCAGGAAAAGGTTTATAACTTCCTTCGAGGATTTGCGGGAGAATAGGAGGTGGGTGAAATTTGCGATGGCACTGCGGCTTGTGTACATGCAAGGGTAGTGGAGCAGATAAACCGGAGAGATTTCGTAATTTCGAACTTTCACCCCAACTCACAGGCGTATCCAGGTATCATCTTAACTGCACGGGAACTTGGTTTATGAGAATGTATGGATGTATATCCGCGATATAGGCCTTCGAAGAATTATTCCAACATGTCAGTTTGATTTTTTCTAACCGAAAATCAGGAAATACCTTATGTGATAATTCTCTCAAGTTTATACAAGCAGGATTCAAATGCAAACGTAGTATATTTTTGGATGATTTATAAAATTATTGCTAATGAATTGGTGAGAAAAGCAAAGGAAAATTGCCTCACACCTCATATTGCTATGTAAACCTAGCCTAGCTAGCTGTTAGTAGCTAATGTCGGAGTGTATGAGGTTCTAACCGGCCTTTGGGCTGAATAGTTTCAGGGGTTGACCAACCCTCACCGCAAGAGGGTCACATTGGAAATTTCATCACACACCCGGGCAATAAAGGACGTTTTCAATAAGATTTCCATTCTCTGCACATGCATTCCGTCCACCCGTAAACCATTTCGTACATTTTATTTACGGCAAAAAGGGAACTAACGTAAGCTGATGCTAAATTTTACAAGTAAATTGTATATGCTAAGAAGTATTCCGTAGACTAAGATTTAATCAATAAAGGACAATTTTAACGAACTAGTTAATACCCCTTTAAAAATAACAGAACTAATATTTAATTCATTCATAATTCGGAACAAATTCCAATGCACAGTTAGTAATGCAAAAATTTGATTCTTTCGGAAAAATAAAAATTATTTTATTTTAAATACCAATTATCGTTGAATCTGAAGCTAAAAATATATATTGAACGCCTAAGAGAATACATTTTATTGTACCTACTGCAGTACATGAGAATAATATTTTTCAACAACAAATACTTCTTTTTGCATTAAACATCTAAGTGGATAATTTTTGCCGAAATTCTCCCAAGAATTTTCCCTATAAATATATATATTTCTCTATATTTTCCCTATATATCCCTCTGATAAATATCTTGATATATTTCTCGTCGACATCTGTCCACTTTTCAAAATAGCTCTGACTCTTTTCCTTCTATTGAAAGTGTCTTGAAAATTGACCTTAGAATTATAAAAATATATCGCCAATGTATTTACCCAAGAAACTTCGATAAGGCAGAAGGACCTCTTCGGAACCTCCAGTGGGACGCATTCTGGCTCCGAAGTTGGACAACCCTTATTTAGTGAAATAACCTTCGAGGACAGATTCATCCATAGTTGGATAAACTTAGATGGATGAGATACTCCGGATATTCTGAAATAATTTTGGCAGGCGGTATCGCCTCTGATCATCGAAGGCATAAATGAAGAAATGTTCCATTTGACCGATACAAATTCGTAATCTGAAGAGTTAAATAGAGGAATGAATCAATCAAAAAGGTAAAAGTACGTAACAAATGACACAAGAAGGGACACGCGATATTTCAGATGCTATCGGAAAGTGCACGTCCATCTCTTTGCGCCGATCAATCTCGCTCCCGATTAATTGTCCCAACCCTTCCCTTTGATTGATAGCAGAATTAATTAACTGCCTGACACCGCAATCAATATCGCCCATTCATTATGAAAGAGCTCATTCCCTATCAAAAAAATTCGAGCTCTCCTAATTTATTGCAAGGCGATGAGTGCAAAGCAAATCCGCCCATCTTCTCGTTTCATTCGAAACTGGGAAAAATGCCTATCAAAGTATTCAGGATCCTAGAGGGAAATAATTAAAGACAGAGAAAATTGAAAATATTATTGAGAAGGTACGAGTGGTCACTGCTTAACTGACAATATTAGCTGTGTATTAGAAGAAGAAATAGAGGATGAAATAATTTTTGTAGGATAGTTTAGGGTGATTTTCATCATTATGAGGCAATAACAGGATAGAATTAGCAAAAAATTCCAAAAAATTTCTGAATTTGATAAAAATATGGTGGAGTATTTAGCTCGAAAGCTGATAAGATTCTGATCTCTCATTAGTTGCAAAAAGCTTGGTAAGAGAATGAGGCAAACAAGGATAGGAGTAAGATAGTTTACCTTCACTTCTATCAATATGCTAAAATACTACAAGAGCAAAAGTCAACATAAATGTATCTGATTCACGATTAGAATAACACTTTTCATGGTAATAAATAAGGATGTGCCTTATTTATTCTGTGACCTTCCACAAATTTAAGCCTTCTCACATGGATTATGTAAGGAGTTACCAGGACACAGCAACGCTTGAAGCTCGGTAATTTTCATATTATCATCACTCTGAACAAGACTGAGGCATTTTTACGAGAGGTTTATTTTCCTGGATCCGGTGCTAAAAGGTAAATGCATACGCTCAAGCTCTGCATGAAAATCAGAGAATTGATATTCAGTCGCTTCAGATACATATTTGCCCAAAAGATATGCAATATCAACAGAATAGAGAATTCGATGAAACGGTGAATGAGATGCCAGGGTTTATATTATACAGAAAGGAAAGTAGAAACAGAGAGAATATTCCTTATGTAACATTCTACTATGTGTCACGTATTGGAGCCATGATCATTATGAATAGCAATGTGCAGCAGTTTAGGTGGTTGTGCATTGATTTGATTGAGAAGAGCCACGACGGAGACCTATCTTTTCTCAAGCAAGCTCTACCACGTGCTTCCTTCTTTTGCTTGATGATGACGTTTTCTTCTTAAAACCATTCAAATAAGTTTTACTATGATTTTGTAATAAGTGATAAATTCAGCCTATCATAACGCGTGTACTTTTTACTTTAAAGTATCTCATCAATTGGTCCTTTCAATACGTATTTATTATTCACATCCTCAGAAAATTTTAGCTATTTTTCAATTTAAGGATCCAAGGACTTAGAAGCTCGATTTATATCACTTGGTTCCCAATAGTAAAACAAAAAGAATATGATTTAATCCATGTATCAGCTTTTTATTCTTTTTGTGCACTATTATATGCACTTTACTGCCTTTCACATTTCAATGACGGTATCTAAACAGTCCCTACCTACCATAGCCTTTAAAATTCAGTGGAAAAATAGCTCTTCGAAAGAATCCATTCATTTAGAGCACAACGTACGGCCCATGGACCATACACAATGGATTCCTAATATTATACATATTTTTACAAAATATTAACTATTCACTAAATGTTGGCAGTTATTGCAGCAAAAATAGATTCTTGAAAAGTGTTACACTGGTGAATATACGCATTGTGAACCCAAGAAACGTTTTCCAATCACTGAAGAGTATTTGAGATTAAATTTAAGAATACTCTCATTTATTCTCAAATCATTATTTTTTATCGTAAACATTCATGCATCAAACAAATCATATTTTATCTTTAGATGAATATTCTTTCTAGTTTTGATAACAACCAATATTTTCCAAAATTTTCTAAAGCATGGTTTGGTTACATATTTGTCATACCCTTTGGTAGTGAAGCTCTGATAAATTGATTCATATTGCGGCTTTGTTTTGTTGTATCAACGACATCGTGAGAATATTCTTGGTGTGTGCAACGCTGATAATTCTAGTACGCTCTCCTCTGTTCCTCATCACACTCGCAATGTGATCGTTCCGCTATGTTAGCACATCTTGACCTAAAAGTCCTGATATCCTGGTATCTTTTCCGTGAACTCGTCCTTCCTATTCACTTGTCAAAACATTCCCGTCGACCTAATTCAAAAGGGGTTCCACAAAGGATACGGACGCATTGTTTATCTTGTTTTCATTCTCCTCCGTGTCGCTATCTGATGAAATCTCCGCGACTTTATTTCCTAATGTTATTCTCTGAAGAACAAAAGGAACTTCAATAAAGAAGCTTTTATGAAACTTCTAAACCGACTTTTTCGACATCTCATACACCTAAGGAAAAGTGTGCGCTTTACGTCGACATATTTTATTACTCAGACATCAACTGAAGTTAACTCACTACACACACTGCTTATTTGTTAAATTTGGTAAGCCTATTTAAATTGATAGCAATACGAGTATTATATGATGCTTTTTAACTTTAAAGTATTCAGTTTCTTAACTGATAAATGGGGCTCATCCATTGAAGAGAAAACTTAATCTTCAAAAACAACTAACGTTAAAAGTTTTGAAACTACACCATATATATTTATTTATGTTAAAATAGTAATTATGTTAATATAAAAATTCAAAGATAATTGGAACCGAATCCCTATTGGCATTTTCATTTGATATCTTCGAAGCCAATCGAAATTGCTTTCTCGAAGATCAGCAGTGGAGAAAATTAAAAGAGAGGTCGCTTTTTCCTATAAAGCGCTCGATCCTGTTTTGAAAACATAAACATTATTAAGTTCGGTGAAAGGGGTATAGATGAAGGCAGTGAAACAGGTAACCATACTAAGTTCATTCATCACAAATGAAACACGGTGACTGTTCCGAATAAACTTGCTAAATATTCAGAAAATATTGAGGAAATATTTCCTTAAAAACTGGTAGTTCACTACTTAACATTATCATGCTCAGTGAACCCCTTATAGTGACATTGAAGAATATTAGTCAGAAAATTTAGCATGTCTATCTCAAGAGAAAGTTCTTCTTTTCGAAATCAGAATTATGTCTCTAAGAATATGAATAATTCCTATGCAACAAACGAAATACTCTCTGAAACGCAGACAAAGGTTTGCATTTTTATTCCATCAGGAAAAAACTTTATAAAATAAAACTTTATAAAAAATAGTGATTATTTGATAGCCAACAAAATTAAATTACTACATTTTAATTAAAAATATATCGAAATACGTATAGCCGCTTTGCAAGTTTTTTGATGGTTTTGGAGTTGTTGATTATATATAACATAGCCATCAGCAGCCGCTTTCCTTATTCCAAAATGTATATATAATTAAATGTACTACATTCCAATGTTTCAACACAATTTATTAAATATCAACCTTTCTATCAGATGAATGCTCGAAAAAAAGAGAGCATTTCCGCCCTAGTCAAGCTGAAGGATCTGTAATTCGTTCGAAATCATCCACGATGTTGATTGACAACGCAAAAAAATAAAAGAATCATTGTATAAAACGAATATGAAATTTTGAGCATTAATTTTGTCGCAAAATTTTAAGAAGGACTTTAAGTACTAAGTTAAAATATGCGACTCCTATCCTTCGAAAGGAAAGTCCTGTAATTATTTATTAAAACATCTTTGCAAACATACCAACAACGATAGTACTTATATGTCTGTGAAAATTTCCAACGTTATGCTGGATATCGATTTCTAAATTCTTTTATCACTCGACAGAGGTATTTACGCATGTTAAGGCAATTTCGTTGCCTTTCATTGCATTTATTCCTCACAAACTCCGTAGAAAAGAATTGTTATTATATTTCAGGCCCGAAAACGCCACAATGGGGAAACGTAAAAAAGCCTTATTTTTCCTTTCCCACACGGAAATTTTCCGCAAGCTAAGCCCTTTAAGGCCCCTTTCAATCCCTCATAAACGAGCCGTTTTTCGCGGTTTCCTCCCAAGCGATACTCGAGCAGACATTTTCCTCAGGCTCTCCAGCAGGAATTCCTCTTGAACTTTACTCCACTTGATCAAAACTCCGCACGGCGGTTTTATTGTCTACAAAATCCCCGTAAAAATAGCACGAGGCTCCTGTGCAAACGACGCTTTATTTTGGGCCACTCTGCTCGACAGAATAACCGTCAGAATGTGTGTAAGGTGAGCCCGTTAGGACGGGATTCGGTTTTCTGCGGGGTATCAAGGGTTTGTTTGAAGAGATCGAGCGGGGAATGAGGAGAATTCGAACCCGGAAGATGGGAAGATAGGAAAAAGTAGAACAGAGCCTCTGCTCTGATATCTTAATTGAATTGAGGGAGTGGGATTAGACGATGGGATCGGGTAGAGAATTGAGAGAAAATAGGCGAGTGGACAAAGATTTGACGTAGAACTCCTCTACTAGCAATGAGTACCTCTGCACGCTTCTTTTGCTGTGATGAATGCCCACTGCTAAGACGCCTGGCAACGCCTCGGATTAAAATAAAGTTGAGATTGGTGTTCTTAACGCCACCAGGGTGTCCGATGCAATTTCGTGGTCGTTGGAGGCGTTTGGGGTTAATTTTTAGCAGCTGGAGAAGTGGACTTGTTCTCGGTCTCGAATTCCAGCGAACACGAGCCTGAGTGCCTAAATTGAATTCTTCCTCGGCTGAGGAACGGCTCCTTCTTAAAGCCTTAGCTCCATGAGGTGTTTGTTTTATCACGAAGTTTTCAAAGTTATTGAGACCAGAGGGTGTATGATGAGAAGTATGATGTTCAAAAGGAAAAGCCATCATCGAAACTGGATGCAAAACTAAAATTCGAGGTAAAATGTGGAATTTACTGTTTTAATTTTGCTTGGTGTCCACTTTCGGAGCCATGGTCTTAGGTATGTTATTACTAATAACCACCGCAGAAAACTTATAAAAAGATTTTACTTTTTGTTAGCATCTACAATTCGCCTTCCGACAGACAGGGGGAAAGTTAAGAGTAACATACTCAAAGGGAATTAAAATTGACATGGTTGCAGTGATAACTTTTTACTTCGCTTTAGTAGGCCATTAAATTTTAATCAATGATTTAAGAATAGAAATAGAATGATAATAAACTTAAAAATCTGATGTGGCCAACACATGACTTTCTCCGTATTTATTGAAAACATAAGCCTATGCCGGTAATATATAAATAACTCTAAAACAATGAGTGATACAGGAAAATGTTTCACACAAGCTTTGTAGTAAATAACATTATCTACAACTTTGGTACATAATTGTATATACCTAAATTGCATTCTGATAGATATATGTATGAAAAACTTCCATTTCTGGATTAACAACAACTTCCGGTTAACCATTATTGGGGAATAACTCCTAAACAATCAGTGTAACGAAAAAATGTTTTTTACAAAAGTTGTAGTAAAAAACATTATCTACAACTTTGGTAAATAATTGTATAAACCTACATTGCATTTTGACAGAGATATGTATGAAAAACTTCCATTTCTGGATTAACAACAACTTCCTGTTAACCATTATTGGGGAATAACTCCTAAACAATCAGTGTTACGAAAAAATGTTTTATACAAAAGTTGTAGTAAAATACATAATGTACAATTTTTGTGTGAAAATGTATATACCTATATTGCATTCTGACAGAGATATATATGAAAAACTTCCTTTTCTGGGTAAACACAACTTCCGGTTAACCATTATTGAAGAATAACTCCTAAACAATCAGTGTTACGAAAAAATGTTTTATACAAAAGTTGTAGTAAAGTACATTATCTATAACTTATGTATGTAATTGTATATACCTATATTGCATTCTTACAGAGATATTTAAGAAACAAAAATTTGTTCCGGATAAACCGTAACTTCCGGTTAAGCGATATTCTCCAAAAACTAATCAACTCTTGGCATTATTAGGAAAATTCTAAATATGAATTTTTAAAATGATCGGATAATTACTTTTTAAGATAGAGCGCACACAAACTTTTTAACCACAGACAGACAGACAGACAGACACACAGACAGACATGTTCGGGAAAATAGCTAAAACATGCTCTATGGGCCCCAAAACATCTATTTCCGTCGAAATCTGGAGGTCGAATTTTTTTGCGAATACAATACTTTCTCTATACTACGTATAGGGAGAAAGTAAAAATTAAGAAATTTATTAGTATTTCAATGAGCTACGACAAAGGCGTATTTAGGAATTCGGTTCAGTGTCTATAAAATAAAATACCATTATATAAATAAAGTACAATGAGTAGATAAGCTAGTTAACGACACTAAATATTTTAAATCTCCTTCTCCACCTAACCCATTCTCTACCTAAAGCATTAATGGGAAAATAATCATAAAATTTTATAATTTCAGTCAATAGATAGTAGGAAGCATTTAGTTGTGTATTTAAAACACCTAGGGGATACTTAACAAAATATCCAGGACAGGAAACATCCACAAAAAACGGGTTGTAAAAAACCTTGACACACCTGGTGATGGTAATAACTATATTATTGAAAAATGATTTCTTTATCATAAACTAGAATCGAAGACATGGTAAAATTAAAAAAAAACTAACATTCAAATAATATGCTACAAATTTTATACACTAACAAGAGTGTAGAATTAATATACAACATATAAAATAAAGCATAATCATAACTTTAAATATACATCACTATAAAAATATAAATCAAATAACATGTAAATATATGCATCTCTGATCGAATCAGAAAAAGGGGTGAATTTGCTTGATTACAAAGCGGTGAGTGCTTTGCGAGAGGACAAATACTGCACCTATATCTGAAAATTATTCATAGAATATTTTTGACTAATGAATGAGAGAGATTTGGTCGAAAGAATGAGTGTTTTTGTTTTCAACATAGCCAATTATATGCCAGGAATATGGCGTATACTAGCTAAATAATTGTAGGGGTTAGAGTTATATGGTTTACAAAAATCTTTGTTCCTGTGAATTGAACGTAAGAAAATTGAAAAAATCTAAGTTGGCGTGTAGTTATTACGATTTAGACCGTAAATATTTCCAAACGGGTAAATTTTCACAAATTTCCATGCATTACATAACTGAAACTCTCAAAGACGTCAATCTAATCCTCATCAGTTAAGTAAAGAAGATTTAGTTAAGTTATACCCTGATATTTAGTCGTAGACTAATCAGCGTAATCTCCTTTATTTCCACGAAGTATTTCCAAATCTCTATATAGCATAAATCTATATATATCTATAGCAATTATTTATATAAAATTGGAATGTTGAAGATGAAATTTGTTAAGATCAGGAAATATCCAGAATATGAAAATAACGGGAAATTAAGAGTTTACTTTTTAAATCATACTCAATATTTAATAATTCCAGCTTTCGCAGAAAGGGGAACGAAACGGCTCAATTTGATGGAATATCCTGAAAACTAAAATGCAGAGGCAAATCCAGAATCAAGATATCATGAGGAGCGGAATAAAGAATAGCTACGAAGGGGAAAGAGCAGGGAGGAAGATGGATATAAAGATGGGGAGATGATCTGAAAACACTAAAGGGGAGGCGTTTAGATCAGATGGAAAAAGCATTGCAAGGGGAGAGAGAGAGAAAAATAAATACTAACGCCTCCTCTAGGATGATACGGCGAGCTCAGTGGAATCAGTTATGACCAAAGATGTCGTAGATTACCCGTTAGACTCACTCCCCCTTCCTATCAGCTATTCTTAGAGCCATCGAGGGAACCCTTCGGTAGCTAATAGATCAAAGTTCGCTTGTCACGGACAGGGGCAGAAGAAAGGGGAGGGTCGGGGAGAGGAAACAAGTGAGGGAAATGACAAGGTAGGCAGAGGGACTACGGAATTTATTGAAAGAACCAAATAGAGCTAACGACTTCTAAAGACGGGAAGAAGTTGAAGGAAGGGATGAGATATAATGGAGTACATGTGGGAGGGAGGAAGGTTAAAAAGATAAAATTTGGAAGATGTGAACGAAGCGAGTAGGAAATCGTATAGGAAAAGAGAGAGAAGGCCCGGAAGAGGAGAACGTGAAAGGAGAGAAGAAGAAAACCAAATACCGAATAAAGGAGAATAGATGTGCATAGGCACATAAATAGTATATTTTTGCCTTGAGATTAATCTTTGAACTGAATAATAATGTTATGCTACAGTAATAATAATGACTCACCAATTACACTATCAGTTTTATTCACGCATATAATGTTGAAAATTAAGAAATGGCATACTCGTAATTCACTAAATACCCCCTTACCAATGAGAAAACTTTTAGTAAGAGATATTAGATTAATTATCTACATGATTATGGAATCTTTTCAGTTGAACAAAAATAGATATGGCAATAGAATACATTTTTCACTATGAACTCTTTCGTCATATAAGGTTCAAGGATGAAGTTGCTTTATCATATTTCGGAGCGATTCTTTTAATTACTGGGAATTAAAATAAGAAGTTACCAAACTATACGACCAATGATATTTAAGGAATAACATGGAAATAAAATAAATATATATTAGACTAAAGACACCAAAGCAGATGTAATATTTGTGTTACAATTTCAGTAATATATATGTAAGACAATTATTTCTACAGAAAATGAAGGTACGTAAGTAACCATGTTGAAGAGAAGAAATATATTCGAAGAAAAATAAATTTGAAAAGGAGCTTGAAGAAAAATGTTAAAAATGTTTATTAAAGAAACAGAGAATCTAAATCTGAGTAAAAACGTAGGTCCCTCCCTCTATTTAGTAATTCAAGACTGATTAACGGGATGCAATTGAATGGAATAGGCAATAAAAAATTGTAACTAATAAATAGCTCGACCAAAATATATTAAGGAAAAAGATATAAATTTTACGTAAATAAGATATGGGAGAAGAGGAAGAGAAGGATGAAGCATCGATTTTATTGTGGATTGGAAACGCCAATGATCGGCTGATGCAGGAAAGCAAAGAGATAAAAGGTGGCGTAAAAATGATCCATAAGTTGTTTTATGTGAGTCGCTTCTGCGATTTAGATGCTCCAAGTGATAAAGGGAGACGCATCAAACGCATTACTTTTTCTTTTAACCTCACGTCAAACTCCTGCTGCAATCGGAAATCAGAGGCAAAGAACCGAAAGATATACGCGAACGCTTTCACGGCAAATTTCATGGGAATTAGCGAAGAGAAATGTGCAGTCCTTCTAATCTTAGAAGAATAAAAATTCAAAATTTTTGTCAATAAGTAAAATTTGAAATACACCTATTTTACTTAATATAAAACCAAAATGCCCCGCGAAGGCAATTATATTATAATTTTTAAATACAAGTAAAGGGGTTAACAAATAAAATTTTCAAGTAAAACTTGTCTTATTTATTCTTTTGTTTAGAGATGAACACCTGTGACATCGAAAATATAAGCATATCATTCCTCAATAATTTATTTTATTTATTTATTTATTAACGACTTAATTGGGCGAAATTGGGACTAAGAAGTCCCATCTTCCATTTAACCCATGTACATATACATAAATACATTGTGAATGGTTATGAATTTACAAATAACTTTTAAATAACTAAATGATTAAATTACTAATATTTACAGAATGAAATCACTAAATAATGCAAAGGTATAAACAGGAAGTTATACAAAGTTATACACAGGAAGTTATACAAAGTTATACAAAGGTATATACAGAAAGTCATACAATATAATAATGGTAGAAGCTATATAATTATTTATAGAAAAATTAACATCACTGCTAATTCTAAAAGAGAAAATTATGTTGCTTTCTGAATTGATTCATCGAAGGAATGAACGGAAGCGAAACTGTCATATGTAACTGGGACTCGAACCCAAATCATTCAGCCTCCACGCAAATGCTCCAGCCAATTAACCACCGTACCGAATAATCTCACCTAATTTCATAATATACCGTATTTCAATATAAATACACTGGTTAGTTTTATATAAGTATGTAATTTTTTTACTATAATCGATCACGAAGCAGACTCTTGGAACTTAACAATGATAAAAAACACTTAGTAATTTCCACAATAAAACTTTAATGGACGACCGGCTTCAGCTACAAGCTATCATCAGAACTTAGATTTTACTCTTGGAACTTCTTCTCCAAATCTCATTTCAATGAATACAATGAATGAATACGAGTTTTTCTCCATGATTTATCCTTCAGATGATATATACGTGTATCTATGTATCTTTAGAAAGGAATTAAAGCACCAATTTTGCGTCAAAGAGCAGTGATAAAGTAGTATTAGTGGCATAGAATACAGTATTATGTGCAAAACCTCCATTCGTGCATCAATGATAATGAGGAAGACAGAACGTGAGACCCTCAGTATTAAATTCTAATTACCTTCCTTGAGGAATGAGAACTTTACAACCAAAAGTTATCCTTTAAAGTAAGAGGCTTTCCAAGATCAAAGTGGTTATGGAAAAAATAACACAGTAAACTTTCAAACTGTCGAAAATAAATTCAACAGTGTGGAAGTTTACTGTGTTATTTTTTCCATAACCTCATAATGTCCTCCCACGAAGTACGGCCGGACATGATAAAACGTAAGATCAAAGAGCGTGCACAATCTCTCGAAAGACATTCATTTGTTTGGACCATAATATATCGCTCCCACAAATCAGATGATCAGATCAGTATTTGGGAAAAAAAGTTTGGCCATAGGGGTAAAAGGATCACAGAGATGATGACTCACCCGAATTTCGATGAATCCGTTATCATAAGGCCACAGAGATCATCTCATCCGAAGCATTACTCACGCCTGCGTTTGCCTTCTTTATCTCCAAAGAAAGTATTTTGTATCATAAGTGGTTGATTTATGGCAAGTGACGTAACGCATTGGACAGTAAATGTTAATTGATAGTAAGACTTTTATAAATTGATTATTATTTGAAGAAGAGAAAGATAAATGAGATTTTTTCATATAAATTATTTATTTGCACAATAATGTTAATAATTAGGTTTGCTTTCAAAGGATAGACAGAGGAAGTATAATTGTTAACCTCTGATAAACGCTATCATACTTATATTTTTCATTTGACTCTTCTTTGTTCAACAAAAATATTTTTTGAGTACGTCTAATTATAGATTGGAATAATTTCTTACTAATATAAAAAATTTTTTTCTATTGAGAAATTTCTTATTTGCAAATTTTACGCTCCAGTATGCCTTGTTGTTAGTCATAAGTACTCGACCAACCACTCACACATTAAGCGGCTCGATAAATTTGCGAAAATATTTGTTAACACACGTTCTTTTATGACTGTAAATATATTTATTTATTATATAGGATTGTTTTAGTACCTTGTCATTTTTATTCATGACTATATTTTGTTCTACGAGTATATTGATTTTCATGTTGTATTCGACGCATTGTTTACTATTTTTTTACTAACTTATTTTTACTCAAACAACTTTGTGGGGCTGCCTGTTTCTATTAAATTAATAAATAAAACAAATGAATGCCTAATTTGCTATAAGCTAAATCAAGTTTATAATATTATTCCACGAGATATGAGTTAATGCGAGGGTGTATCCGAAGATGTTAAAATGTGGTAACTACCCGAAGGAAGTGTAACGTAGCACGAAAACAAAGCAAAGGTCATTCTTTCCTTCCTTCTCCTTATTTAAGGAGGAATTCCTCTTAGGAAAACAAAAAGAGATGATCGATAAGGATGACGATGCACCTAAAACTTTTCGTTGGAAAAGTGTCCATTTACAGGCAGGTGGAGGTAACAGCCCTTGTTACTAAAGTTTGTTTCCTTGTATTTTAGTATGGAAAGGTTGAGCTTTTCATACAGGTGCCTAGTTTCCAGAGCTGTCAAAAGCACACTGGTTGATCTGAAAGGAGCCGCTGCCAAAGAGCGTAAGAAGTTCGCTGCTATGTAAGAACACCTGCCTCTACTCCACAATCAATACTTCAAAACGTACCCTAAGCCCTCAAGTCTTACTTCCCACGCCTAAAATCTGTGACTATTTTTACTTCGCACGGCCCGGAGCAAAAAATCACTTTGGTACTTTTTTCATAAAAGTATCTTTGATACGGAGACCTTTGCAGTGAATTGCAAATAGGAAAAAATCTGAATAAAAATTCTTGTTATTGATACGCTTCAGAAATTCCTTCCAGAGATATCTTTGCTTTCGTAGACGAATTTTTAGCTTTGTATTTCTGTAGTAAAATTGGATATTTTTCATTGAAATAAAATTCATGTTGAATATTCGAGAGGTAAATTAATATTCATGCAAAAACAACGACAGAGTTGAAAATTGATCAATGTTTTTAATAAATCACCACAAAAATATACGCTGCAGTTAGTAAGTAATAAGTCCCAGAGATTTCTCATGGGAAGAATTTCCCATAAAGCTCGCTGTGGTCAATAACGTAGCCAAAATAAATATTCATAATTAATTTTCAATCGTTTCATAACACAATGGAATTAGTTCTGAATTTAAACACATTTTTGATTGCTTATTGAAGTCAACCCTTTTGTATCAAAATTCGTATTGGAATTTTAAATACTTAGCGCTTTGTTACAAATATACATAAGAAACATAAAAAAGTATGTATCGATACTTTAACAACATATTAATTGAAATGACTAAAGGTAAGGATAAGGGAGGGGATTGACAAAAGAAGATAATGCATCGCGAATGTTTTTTTAATTACAGTAAAGCGAAAACTGAATGTGATAAGGAGAAATTATATATTTTATTATTTTTAATGAATTATTATAATGATAAAATTTTTATTAACGATGAATTAACAAAGGAGGGTAGCCTCAAAATCACCCATTGATTTGATCACAAAAGAATGAGACTGGTAAAGGTTATGAGAAAAAAGATTAAGAAAACAAAAACAGTATCACCTGCAGTTATTCTGAAATTTCCTTAAATAATTATTCATTAAGAAATTAACCTAGTTAATTGAGTCAGTATCCTCATGTGAAGTGAGCTATAAAATTAAGTGAACACTAAAAGGTCGATATCGATAGTCGAGCAGAAAATATCTGCTAAAAATTATCTCCAGAAATCTTTAAACCTACTTTATACATGCCTAATTTGAATATTTACAGATAGAGGTTTTTTATGAGCATAATCAATATAATTTAACTGAGAAATTTTATGAAATTTTGATAATATAAAACATATTTATAAACATATTTTCACAGAAATTCACTACCAGTTTTCATTTAATAGTTATGATTTTAGTGAATGTTAAAGAAAAAAGTACGGATTTCATTGCTCGTTAAAGGAAAATTGCGTAAAATGTTTTTACTGAATTCTAGGTACGATTTACATAATGGACACTTCTGGTTGTTCAAATTCAAATTACATTTTGTTTCGAAAAGCATTCCCGGAAGTGCCTCAGAGCATTGCACCAATTCCTTGTTTAAATTCTCTTGTAAAAGATTAAATCCTCGCTACCGCAAAATCTCATCGCTTCCTCAATATAGCTCCAGAGGATTAGTTTAGCTAAATCTGTAGAACGACCTTCGGAGACAGAGCCAATATTGCCGAAAGAAATGTACTCAGAATGGGAATCCCCTCTCAAATCAATGAATGCCGATGAAAATTACGCAGCATTTAACTAATGAGTTAAGGAGATTCATATTTCTGAGAAATCCGCTCTCTCTTTGGAAGGGCTCATCGCAATATTGAAATCGGTCGTAAAGTCTAATCCGGACTCATAACGATCGCGATTCGAAGAGGGCGTTCAGCGGTTCCGAATTAATTAGAAGAAATCCTCCTCCCCTCCTCTCCTTTGTCTTCCTTCGTCTCATTGATATTCCTTTCAAAAGAGGGCCTCCATATCATTCATTTATTCATTCGTCCGCTGATTTATTCATCGATTGATTTATTCATCCTCCAGTTCTCCTTACTAGAGCATTCCCCTCTCACTCCTCTGCCCGATGTCCGTGCCTCGCTGCGATGGATCACTCCGTGGATATCCGCGCTGAGCAGCAGCTACATCATCTTCCCAATCACAAACTCGTCGGTGCACAAGCTGCATTTGGTAATTTTGAGGTTTTTTTGCGACTTCTCTTCCACTGGAACGCCGTCTTTTTAATTCAGTACTCCCCACTTAAGAAAGTGAAGTTTAAGTTCCTAATCTAAGCATTCATTTTGGTTGAAAAAAATGTTGACGCACTTTCAAAGAGAAAAAATCATCGCCAAAATTACTAACAATTGGGAAAAGGTGCATTCAAAAAAGACATGCTCACTTGAAAATTCGGTAAACTTTGGAAAAAAATAAGGCTAGAGTGGTATTTGCTTAAATTGTATAGAACAATTTTTCTTTATTTTTCCGGAACGGAGTATTTGTATGTATTAAAGGGAAGGGGTCGTCCTTAACTGATGAATTAAAGAAAACAGATGAATTACTGCAACAGAACCGATAATGTATTAAGGATGAGCAACTGAAAGATGAGTAAAGTGTATTAAAAGAGGCGACCATAAGTATAATTATTCCAAAAAGATATTTTAAGAAGGATATATCATGTTTTACATGTGCCATAACAATAAGTTCCCTGAAAAAGATGGAAAATCATACTTTAATCAATAGAAATGACTGCCATTGGTCGCTTTCGTTTTCTATCTAGAAGATAGAGCCAAATAATATTCAGAGAAACATTCAATTAATAATAAGATGTATTTCCTCTATGATTGATCAAATTGTAAAGGTCATCTAACTCCCAGTGAAGATTATTCTACTTAGTTAAGTAACCTTCTCTGGGGAATCTGATACGAATATTACATTTCGTTGAAAAACATGTTCCATCAGAGGGATTAATTTGAAGCAAAGTTTTTTGAGAGTATCTCAAAAACTTCTTCCGAGTTTCTTCATTTCTTAATTCATGCAACTCCTAGACACCTATCTCACTGTAATATGCTTATAAATGTAAAATCATTTGTTCCTTGGTTTCTCTTCCATTCCGATCCTTAACATGTAAATAGCATATCTTCCTTAATGGAAGGCAAATTCTTCCTTTAATGGAGTATAAATTTACTGGTCCTCTCTGCCGATATAATTCCTCCCTAGCAAGGATGTCCTTGCTGTCAAGATGTCTGTCTACAATGTGCGTTTCCTTGTGAAAATCCTCTTCTTTTCTGCACCAGAACTTACGCAGGTGACTATTTTTGCGACCGCGTTCAACTCTGTATTTGCAGCCTCAGTAACAAGGCCCTCGTTCCTTAGATTAAGGCCGTTCGGGCCGACAACCGTGACTTCTTACTTCGCGCTTTCGGCCGATCCTTATCAAAACAAACTTCGGACCCCAATCCCTTCACTTCCACTCAAATTCTGCTCCATTATATACGAGATGCCGACAGTAGAAAATACATCTCTCTCTGTTAAGCTTCCTCTCCTCTCGTTTTACCGTAAAAAATTACTTTGAAAGATTATTCTTCCATGACGTTCTTTGATTTACTTTCTTTTGAGAGTTTTCTTCAGCATTGTATAAGTAAAGAACAACCCAGACTTCCAGAACCTCGGTTTTTGAAATTCTTCTTGAAGTATTTTGCCTTTTCATCAAGGAAAATTCTGAATATTCACCAAAATATTGACGTATTTTTATACTCAAATATGCTAGTATATATTTTAATGATTTACAATGGAAATATCTTCGGAAATGTTCAATATTTTAAATATTTACACCCATTCTCATATTCTTATAATAATTTTTTCTTCGCACTTAAAGTAAAATTCAAAAACGTTTAATTTGGTAATAAACTTAAATTTTCACCAATCGGTACATAAATATGAATAAACCCTTGTTTTCTCTATTTTTCAACTATCTAAAGACTCACATAAATTAATAACGTCAAAACCAACAGCATTTCTATACCAGACTGAGAAGCGAATAACAACCCTGCCCCAAACAGAAAGGAGGGTAGCAGGGAACGTACGAACATATATAGATGTAAATTATTGCATTTTATGGACATTTTATAAATGAATTCCGCAAGATATCAGCACCGAGTGCCTAAAAATTGGTTTGAATAATAATATACCATGAATATTGAGATACCATTTAATTTATAAAATTTTGAGATACCATCTTATTTCACGTTATACTTTCGAATGAAATAAATTGAATTTAAGGTAATTTATTAATTTGTATGTGGACACCATTTATGGATATAAAAAGTATTTTTGTCGCTAAATGCATTGCAAAATTGTTTATTGCCAAATTATACAATCTTATTTACTACTGATGTGACTGCAAGATAATTAAATCCGTTGATTGAAAGTTCTTTCACGAATAAGTGGAATATTGTTGAAGATACTACCATTTGAAGGCAGTAAGCATTTTCTTTCCTGTCTAATTCCACGAATCAGAATACATATCGTGGCAACTGGCAAGGAATCATAAATATGGATAGAAAGTTAAGACACGGCTGTTAAGGAATTAGAGATTTAAAATCTAATATTAATAATTAATATTAATATTACTCCTGACGAAGAATGCATCGCATCCGAAATACGTAATGAGTGCTCTCAAAAAAAGCGGGGTGTTCTGTCTTGTTTCCTCGGAATACTGAGGAATGAGAAGAGGAAAGCCGTCGTAAACGGCTATTGGAGATTTTAAACCTCTAATAAACATGAATTAATAATTCTTACTATTCATTTTTACTTTCTGCCTATACGTAGTATAGAGAAAGTATTGTATTATAAATTAGTTTACTAAAGCATAAAATATGACTGTTTTTAATTTTAGAAGGAACTGCAGATCTCGAAATTTTTCCAATACTTCCCTTGTAGTCACAATCTTCTTAAGAAGCACTACACAAATTATAAAACTTCCGTGGAAACTTAGTATTTGAAATCACATTAATGCACTCGGTCATGATAGGTTCTATAAAGAAAACGTGTGAATTATTTGGCAGTATAGAGCAGTAAGGTTAGAGTAATATCTTAACTGATCGATCGATAAATCCTCTTGATGCCACCGGATCGGCCTTATGTGCAGAGAAATGCACCCGATCACCGAATACATATTCGAGTGCGAATGGCGAACAACAGTGGGCTAAGCAAGGGCACACATGGATTAATACCGCTTCCACAACCTTGGGCTAATTGAAAGGGAGAGGGTGGATTAAAGATGGAGATGGAGATAAGAGGGAGAATGAGGGATTAGGGGAAAGTGATTGGAATACTGAGAAGACGCCGGGAAAAAATGGAAACCCTGGAGGATAGGGTTGAGAGTGACATGAGGAATTGGATATTGGATTATGAGAACCTAAAGGAAACGGTGGTGATAAAGGGAATGTGTTCCTTAGGCGAACGGATGGTGCGATGGAGAGGAAGGAAGGCCTTTTTCAGGGAGAAGTTCGCGGAAGATTCTCCGATGTTTCCTTGGAGAGAAAAACAAAGGAAAGATGGTTTTCTTAGATTTATCGTAAATATCAATATTAATTAACATGTGACTTCTCTGAATAAAATTTTTTATGAAAGTGACCGTTTTACAAGGTACTCCTAAGAATTTTACGTTGTTTTCACTGTTTTAATCGACTAAAAGTAAATTAAAATGATTACAGAGTTACAGAAAAATATTTTCAACGTTAAGCTCTTAAGAATTGATTTTTTGGTTAAAAGGTAAGATTTACGCTGCACAAACTTCCATTTTTCTTAAAAAATAATAAGATTATGGAAAAACCATGATATGCAATGTTTCCTTTTATAATAATGCCTAAGCAAGGATTTCACCATATTTAAATTAAAAATCTCCAATGAAAAATATTTTCGGGAAAAACTTTTTCATCAAAGTTTATTTCTTTCGCATTTTCAAGCCAAAACTCAACAGAAAATATTTATATAATAATGTAGGAGTAAGAAAAAACTACAACTGCCACATTGAGTATTCTCAAGGATTAGAATGATTTGTCAGACTATGTATGCTTTTCTATTATGCGTACACATTCTGCATTATATTCTCTCATATTGCTTAAAATATGTGCCGTTCCACTTACTTCTGGCTTTGACTTTTTCTTGAACCAAATATAAACATTATATTTATAATTGTTTTTATTTATTTTGGAGGACAGCTGTGCAATATTTTTTTTATTTTTACAAGAATGTTTTTTTTTACAGTAACTTTGTCTGTTTTAAAAAAACAAAGGATAAATTATTCTGCACATACAAAGTAAACAATGCAATCGCTCATCTGAAAATTATTTGCAATTCGCGCATACATCTATTAATGGAGATCAAAATATAAACGTATATTTGTATACACATGTATAACTCACCGATGTAATTAACTCACCAAAGTAATTCACTCACAACCCACCGATGTAATTAACTCATCCTCCTATATTGAACCTTGGGTTGCTTTTCCATAAATATTTATTCTAAATACTGTATATATATATCTAAATATAAAGTCGATCGATGTGATCGTTGAAATAAATCAAAATTTTATAATTCGCTTGTAAAGATTGACAACGGCAATCGTTAAATAGAATATCTTTCCAATAAATGAATGAAAATGTCGATTATGTGGTCAAGATTTTTTTAAATATAGTCGGATAGAGAGAACTTCATGCTGAAGCATGATTTAATACCAATAATTTTGCAAAACACCGAGAAAAACAGAAAAATCAGCAAGGATCAATTACGAATACTTTAGAGTTAAGGCAATTGGACGGGTGGAGGGTATTGTGATAACATAATAGAGAGAAAACTAGAAACAAGATAAATGAGTTTCTAAAAGCACTCCTTTAGTTCAGGTAAGAAATGGGTGAAGATATCAACATTTCGATAATAAAAGAAAGAGTAGCGTTTTGAAGCGAAAATATCCGTTAAACACTGATTCCGATTTATTCTTCTTCATGATCAAGCTTCCTCTTTGAAGAACTTCACAATAAAATCTCGATCTACTAAATTATTAACGTCGAGTTAAATCAATAGATCTTCGGGGGGATCTCAAAGGACTGAGGGAATTTTTCCGCACATCCCTTTCTCTTTCTCGGAAAGTTTCCGAGTACTCCCAGTTTCTCCCATGGTCCTCCCCATCATCCCCCGCGCGAAACAACGGCGCATCGCAATTCCTCCCTATTTTATTCGCTTCGCAACTTCTTTCCGTCCTCCCCTTAGCCCGCATCCATTACAAGTTCCCTCTAACGGCTCTTCTCTGCAAATGCTTCTTTGGTTCACGTGCCTAGAAGAACGCCGTCTCGCAAACTCCATTGTCCCCTGTGAACTTGGGATCCACCATTGGGGCTGAACAAGAGCTTTAGACCAATCCCACTTCTCGCTTTCTCTCTCTCCTTTATCTTTCCTCTTCTCCTACTCCCCTTTCACGCTCAAATACACGAGGTTACATTTCCGACTTAATGCGAGAGAGCTGCCAAATTAGTATTACCGATCCCCGCCGCTTTCCACCGATTCGACTCCCCTTTCCTTCCACAACACTCTCTCTTCTCATTCGCCCCTATGCAACTCCATTCATGAGATTGTAAACAAATTTCGCCATGCATTGAATATCTTTCATATGTTCATACATACATATCAATGAGGCCGAGCAATTTTCCCACCTGAAGCGACAACTCACACCCCTCATCCTAATTAATAACTAATCCAATAATCTTGAATTTAGAACTCTAGAGAATAATAATCTTTACTGAAAATCTTTATTATTCACTGTGTAAAATCAAGAATTGATTTTTTTAACTCACACCACTCATATATTATATTTGTTATTACGAACTGTCATCGATCTGTTTTTTAAATATAAAATCCAGCAACACCCCAAAATATTAATTACAAGTACTTAGAAAAATGAGCAAAAATATATTGAAAATGAGAATGAAATATGAGTTTCAAAGAGGAGCTGAGAGGAATTCAAGAACCATCAAATGCCTGGAATAGTAAACCTTGATGTTATTTTGCCAATTTTATTACGGAATCTTTTAATATTTATTTTGGTAACCTCTTCCAGAAACTCCTGGGGTCATTACACCCTCCCTGCTTCCATCAGTATTGTCCTGAATATACATATATATATACAAACAAATATTGGAATTTTTATTCTTGGATGGAAACTTCGATACAATTCGCCGCAGTTTTTTGAATCTGTTTCCTTCAATTCCGTTGTTTTAACGGCACATTGGATGACGTCGAGTTTTTGCTTGCCTCATCCGCTTCTCTCAAGATTACAAAGAAAGGTAGATTGATAATTTTCTGCTATTTATATCTCGAACGTAGGAGAGAAAATTCTGAGAAATATAAGTAAAATTTTTCGGGAGCTACATTGCATGATTCAGCATAGGGCGCAATTAAAAGTAAGTATTTAAGGTGAGTAAAAGAGTTATTCTACGGTAAATAATAAAACAATCTTTAGAAGCTTATGCTTATCTTAATATTTATTCGTTAATAGGAACTTAATTTATGTTAATAGCCTTTTGGATCAATTCAGACAGATTAGATGCACCTTTTACATTTACCTGTATACGCGTCTCACCGTAGCAAAGGACAAAAGTAATAGGGTGTATCACGAAAACCTTTTTTTTTAATTCAAAATTTCAAGTTGATAAAAAGTTGTGCACATATATACAAAGCAAATTTTTATTTTCAAGTACAAAAATTTTAATATTAGAATGTTAATTAACAGATTATAAAAATATATTTGTCGTGTAACTACATTGCCTCTCGGAATTTACATGTAAACCTTAATTTTTTAGCCAAATACACATATTTTTTCAAATTTCAATCAATCCCTTAGATTATTTTCGATTATTTTGTTTATAGTCTACGTACTGTACAGAATTATGAAAGAGCGTCTCTACATGACTGTTGATCCAAGCTATTCCAACAATGACCCCACGCTACAACAATGTCAACACTCAAAAATAATCAATCAACGTTGCCAATAAATTGATTGATTGCCATTCCCAAACCGTCACATTTAGTTTGTGAGTGGTGAATTCAGTACGGCTTTGTCGTCCCATTGTCATGAGTAAAAAAATGTATCCAACAAGAAAAATTACTGATGCATCGATTATAGATCAACCTGTTGATATAAGTGTTATCAATACTTTACCTACTAAAGTTTATGTGCCACGATATGTGGAATGGGTTAAAAATCAACTGAAATCTGAGTGATGCCATCAACTAGAAAAAAAGGTAATTGAAATGTGAGTGGCTCGAAAGCTAGAAGAAATTTGATGGATGGCTTCCATTCCCATTTCTAGCACAAACAACATTGTATTTATGATTTTAAAACAACACGAGTGATGTGGAAAAATAAAAAAAATCGTCCGGGTGTAGCAAAAAAAATACAACGAGTTTCAAAACTTCAGTAGAAAACCTCAATTCAGACCTTTTAATAGTTTTTTTATATTTGTTCCTACAAATGTAATGATTGAGAAAACTGTTCGTGCCCTGCTGGAAGGAAAGTTCCTCCATTGGAGCATCTTAGGCGACTAGCGAAGCCTGATGGTTATGATTATTAAGTTTTAATAATTGTAATCTTTTTTTAGAAAATTAAATTCTTTTTTCATTTTCAGTCTATTTCTGTAACTCGAAAATTAGGTTTAATTTCATAAAATAACAAATAAGTTGGGCCTAGTAAACAAATGAAATTTGGAATACTTTTTATTAGTACGGTTTTAGGAAATTTCTAAATGAAAAAGTAGATTAGAATTAAACGATATGGTCAACAATAGACTTAATTATAATAATAAAAAATTATAATTCGACTGCTAGACCCGGAGGCGTAAATGTTACACAACAGATATAATTTTTTATACTGTTGATTAACATTCTAAACTTTACATTTTCATTCTTGAAAACTAAATTTTGCTTTGTATTTATATTTAGATAGTGGAAATCTACGTTTCTGACAAAAAATCAAACTTTAGGCCCGTTGCGGGAGACCTATATACATATTTTATAATTTGACAAAAATATTATGGGTAAACATGTGACCATAGTGACAACTTCTCATCTACATGTAGTTTCGAATTTCGAAAATTTTTTTTCCGTGATACACCCTAATGAGTGATTAAACCAACTTTTGGACTGCAAAAGGTTTATCCAAAAGAATAGGGAGATTAAAATCTCCTTTGAGATTATAATCTCATATATAAAAGTGGTGCCCTCGCAAAATTCTCTAGTAATGGTACATTCAACATGCGTGATAAGATTTCCGGTCACTCTTTTTAAACAGCTTCCTAATCTCATAAATAATCTTTGACACCCATCTTTTATCCACACTGAAATTAACGCAATCAGTACCTTCCAAACTGGTCACACGTACTTGCTTTCACCCAAATTCATTCTTGCCTACTTCTCTGTCTAATAGGGCAAGGCAATACTTTTGCAATTTGAACATTTCCAATGGCAGTTCAGTCATTCTCATAATTTTCTTAATGAACCCAATTTGGGAAAAAAGTAAAGGAAATATTGCATCCTAAGATGCACTGAAAAAGTATTTTCAATATCCATTATATATAACTGCGAGGGAAGAAAATTATTGCTCAACATAAAAAGAATTGATCAGAATATATAGTGTATTAACGATATTTTATCAAAAAACAGACTACCGGTCAGAAGCCAGAAGCTTAAACGTCATCATCATGCGTGATAATGAAAACCAAAATCAGTCATAAAACCTTTAGAATGTTTTCAAAAGTGGAAGAAATGAATTCATTTAAGTTATAATAGAATAAGTGGGTTGGAATAGAGGAAGACCTTGGAGTTTAACAGGAGAAATAGTCTGTGACTTCATTGGAAATTAAAGATTGTTTGCAAAGCTGTGGCTAGAATGTAAATGTTGGAAGATTTAAATAACAGGTGTGTTTAAGATATTTTCAGGCGAAATCTAAGTTTACATTTTCCAGTCACAATTCTGTTCTATGCTTCCGACTTGTTTCTACATAATTATGTTCATCATCATCAGCCACTTCCAATCCGACTTCGGATGTAGGCCTCCCCAATTACTACTTTCTAATTTTCTCCGTTCTGAGCTTCTCGTTGCCACGTTAGGCTGAAGTACATGAGGTGTATGTATCTTTTAGCCTTTCAAGTTCCGTTTTAATAATATCGTGGATCACAGGTAGGAAGAATGATTTTCTAAAAAGTATGGTACCCGCGTGTCTTATTTTCTCCACCATTACCGCATCGACCGAAGTGGTACGGAGGTCGCGTAGTGCCAATTGCAATGTCGCTCCATCTTCTCTTCTTAGTCACTCATTACCTCTCGTCTCTGAGCCCTTTTCTTGGGCCGCAAGGATAGGCGGCTTGCTTCAGTAACTTCTCTGCTCAACCAGAATGACACTTGGGAATAAGCATTTCGAGCCAATCGACTCGATGCATTAATCGCACTGTCCCTCTTTCATACTGAAAAGGGAGTGTGAAATGTTCTCATACGTCACTTTCTTTTGCGATTGTAATCTTCCCAAAAAGCGTAGTAATTAGTAATATTTCACGATTTCTCCGAAAAAGAAAACGACCACGATCGAAGCGGCTTTCAAGGATCGAAATAACTGCCTGAAAATTTATCCCGAGAAAATCGATACTAATCATCATAAGGCGAGAGAGGCATCATTTAACACAAAAGAGTTAACTTTCAAATTCACTCTTACAAAAAGTCTTCCAAATGTAATTCTGCTAGTTATGATTATTTTTCATGGCAATGCATATTTATGAGTGTAAAGTCGTTGCCCCGGAGGCTGACTATATCTTAAATCACTCCACCGTTACCTATCTAAAGCTTTCGAAAGATAATTAGGCTTACAATGCAAGAAGAATGAAATATTTTGCCATTTCTTTTGAAAGAGAGGAAAAATTTAAAAAAAGGAAAGGGTGTGATAGAAGAGCAAAGCAATGATTAAAATGGTAAAGGTAGGTACACTGACACAAACAACTTCAGCATACGTGACTGGAAAATGCAAAATATACTCATAGTCAGCTATTTTTAGTTATAAATTTGAGTCCGATTATGAATAATACAATGTGAATGTATTTTAACGCCTACAGAAAGCAAATTATAACAGTTTATAATAAATAATATCAGGCCAATAGATAAAGTAGTATTTAAAATATTCTATTATTACTGTGGATGAATAGAAATCTTCGAAATCCCTCCCAAAAATAACTCATACCCACTAAGTGATTATTGTCCAGAAAATCCTACGAAATTCCCTGGAAAAAAATTGAAATTTATATAGTAAAATACGTGTCATTCGTCACAGGTTACAAAATATCAGACAGTAGGATATATATTTTCAGGGCGCAAGGGTAGCTTTATGTTCAACAGAGTGGGCAAATTAACGTGGCAACATGACCAGACATTCATTATAAAAGTTCGAAATCAAAAGTATCTTGGCCAAATTTTGGCTGTAATTAAGTATGGAAATTTGAAGATGTAAGGGAAAATGGAGTTGAAGATGAAAATTTTAATGAGGAAAATCAGCAGTGGAACGGAAAAGTAAGAGAAAAATTAAGTAGGAAATGGAGAGGAGATGAACGAGAAAGGGAATGAAAAAAGGGGTACACTTGTAGACATAAGAGAGTATAAATGACGAAAACGAAATTGGGAGAAAATCAAAAGGGTAGTAATGAAAAAATGGAGAATGGTTATTTCAGAAAAGGGAGAAAAGAAAGAAGAATAAAGAGAATCGAAATAAAAGAGGAAGAACGAGCAGGAAGAAGAAAGAGGAAGAGGCGGAAGCAAGAGCGGCGCTTTATCCGGAAATTAGGAATCGTCCCAATAAAGCTAGGAATTGGTGACGCGCACACCTCAGACTGATAAAGGTAAGGCGTGCCCTCCGGGAATACCCCGATATTTCCACGCTGCTTCCTATAAAAGCACCTCTACGACACGCTTGTATATCTGTTAAAGCTCACCCTGATTATTGAAGGGAAAACCTTGTTTATTAATACCCGCATCGTATCACATTGAGGAAGATTCGTGCCATGTGGGATACCGAACTAGGTTCCCGATATCTTGTTTGGAATTAGGCGCAGTCACAAAAAAACTTTCCTATATGAAAAGAAGTTCTTTAATTTGACGCTTTAATTTTTAATTGTTTTGCGTTTCCACAAAGTTTTATCTGAGCTTATGGACTTAATTTTCTCAGCATACGATATTTAGCACAAATATTGTCGCATTAGATACTAAGCACAATATCTCAAAATTCAATTTCCCATTATTCAGTTCATATTTTCTCAGCACCAATGAGTAAAACGGAGGACGTGAGGCTTGAGCAGTATTATTCCTTGTGTAGATTTATAAATAGTGTAACAGCAAGCCAACGCGACAAGGTTTGACTAATTTTTAGCAATAATCGTTTATTTCTAATATGCTGACGAAAAATGAAACTCTAAAAAGGACAAGTTAAATTTGTGGTAACCAGTTTTTGATCAAAATTCGCAAGGGAAATATAAAGGGCAATAATTAGCAGAAAAAGAATTTGCCTTATATTTGCCCTAAGAAGGTATCATTTCTTCAGCGATTACAAGTAAACGTCCTGATATAACGATAGCATCGGAATAAAGTTCATATCCTTAAGTACTAACTCATGGTAGTTTATAAGTTGAGTCATCATTGTAATAATTTTCCATAGTCGTTCATTAATGTACACCTTCATCTGCTTTATACTTCATTGTCCACCATTGTTTTTCCTACATATAGACCGTACAAGCTAACTTTCGGCACGAGTCAATAATTCACCATAAATATATATTTCCATAACCGGTGACTTCCATGTGAATTCGCTGAGAAATGAATGCTTCAAACTGTTTGCCCTAAAAATGCATCCCCTATTTATTTTATTTGTGTATCACACACAGCAAGAAATGAGGATTTTAAGTTGTAATGCAAGGAATACAACAACAAAATCATCAAGAAAAGAGAATGAAAACAAAAAAGTAGGGAAAAAATCAGTAGAATCCAGCGTGAGTTAAGCTTAATTATATAAATGTACCTTTAGGAAAAAGGATTAACTGAAGGAGGAATTAAATTCAGCGAAGAAAGAACGGAAAGAAAAGGGAGTGCTTGATAAGAGAAAGTCTTGGTGTTGTATTATGAAGAAGAGATGTCCAACGGGTAGATCTGTTAGGAACGCGCTGATTAAGAAGTGAGGTTGAGAGAGGGCAGTCAGAAAGGGAATTTAGAAGTGAATATAAGAAGGATGGGTCACGTTTAGTTCGATTGGTAGGAGGAGATTCCAAGGAAATAGAAGGTGGTACAGAATTTACAAGGTGGTACATTTATCCGTCTTCAAAATACAATAACTAAGCGTGGATACTGCACGTTGATAAGGCAACTGTATTTCCCTGTGGACAACCCTGTATCCTGAAGACTAATTTACCCTCACGACGCAACTGCAATTTTGGTAGTATACATATAAGGGACTAAACGTACAATCTATCTCCTCTTCTATGAATTAAATCTAGTCACCTCAACCCTTTTCCGAGTCCTAGTTTCAAATTTTACTTTGAACAGCAAAAATCCTACATTATTTTAGCATGTTTATGTTAAAATAACTCGGAAAATATTACTTTGGATACGAAAATTTCTTTGTGGCTTCTATATTTTGAACCATTTGTTCTCTTCTCTTGAACCATTTTAATCATTCTACTTTATACTTGGACTTTATACATTATCCTTCAAGCAATCAATGGTTTATGAAAGTAGAGATCGCTTTTATCCATCCTTTCCCCGAGTATAAACTAACATATAACGCCCCTCTCATACTGATAACGCTTCATTTCTTTCCGTCCACATCCTTTCATTATAACCTCATTACCGGATCCGGTTGTGCTACTTCTACTCATTCTACCTCCATTAAGCTCACTCATAATTCATGCCGTAAACGTCTACGAAAAAGCTATTCCAGAAATGGAGGACATGCCTCATCAGGGTTCATTCTGTAATGAATTGAATCGGTACTTACGTGGGCGGTTTCCCAAATTGAATTATAGCCAGATCTACTAGAATTAGATGATTCGTTTTATTTAACTTCCACTGCTTTGCATCTTTGAGATGCGAACGTCAATTATTCTCATATTTAGATTCTGGTTAATTATTGAGCTAAACAAGAAAAAAAATTACAATTAACAACATATAACAATTACCAGAATGAGGAAGACTTTTTCCGTCAATATAGATTCCTTGTTTAGCTCACAGGGGAACATGTTAAGAAATATTCAAATGATAGATGGAACCGATAAGATATTAATAACAAATCGATTAAAAGGCTAATCTACGACAACATATTCTCCATTCTATATACGATAATTTTGAATTCTTTGATTCAATTGTAACATTTAAAAAGAGTACTGATCCTCAAAACCATTCATAAATTGAATAATGTTGCAAATAAAAGGCCGCATAAGAAAATTTCAAGTGAATCTAAGCTATGCATTAAGTGAACAGCACTATCAATTATATCTTCTCATGACTTACTTTCAAACATATATGCTCTAGTAGCATATAACACAAGTTAAATATTTTTTGTGGAGTAAATTATGAAAACATTCATTTATGTGGGTTGGATTCTGGAACATTTTCATTTGTTGATGCTGTACGCCCTTTTACCTCAATTCACCAATACATCCAATTTTAAGATAAAATAAATGAATCCTCATATTTATATTTTTGATATAGTTGTTTGTTAGGGTAATTCAATGAATCCAAGAAGAATCCAATTCTATACAGATCCACTTTCTTTGGAAATCCAGAAAAGAAATGAACATATGTTAAACCATATTTATATACGATATACTATTATATTATCGTATTAATATGAATTTTGTTGACACATTGATAATTCTATAAATTACAGATTATTATCTTACAGTGCATTAATTTAGAACATTGACAATAGTCTATGCAAATATATTCTTTCCACAATTAGTTGCTGGGTTCAGAAAATATCGAAAATTATACAATATATGATTTAAATAAGAATTTTCAATGATAAGTTATTCGATGTACGATTTCCTTGGATATCTCAAAATTATTTGATAAGTAATGTAGCATATACATCCCATACCACCGTTTACACGAACTTTATAGTTTGATGCATAAATACGAATATATGGGTTAAAGTATCGAATTAAATGAAGAATTATACTCTCGTTAATAATAGAAATCCGTATGTTGGGGAAGGAAAAACACTATCTTAGAATAGTAAAAATACAGCATAACATTCTACTAAAAAATATAAGCGTAACTTCCTACTTAAATGCTATTTAGTATTTGGATTTTATGACTTGAGGTACATCCTGCCTATGGTCTATAACTCTTCAATCAGAGGGCTTAATTGATAGTTCCTCCAAGTTTTGACTTCCCACATTTTAATTTAACAGAAATAGAAGCTTTAATAGCGATACTTTCTCATGAGAAGTAACACATCAGTCTTCCTATTTCTTTTCTTGGACTATTGCCACTACAGCCACTGCTAACGATTGCCTCGGCGGAATTGAAATTCTGTTTTTGTGCCGAGATTGCTGCTTTTCATTTCAACATTTTCCTGCCCTGTGAAGAAAGATCGTCAACGCCATGTTTTTTGTTTTGGCATCGAAAGAAGGAAGCCAGAACAAAAAAGTGAACTTAGCGCCCTAATGTGAATTGGAAGGCAAACAGGAGAAAAATCTAAAAAGAAGATGGAAGTGGACTTTCTATTTGGCACGGATGCCGAGGAAATGTAGAATTTTTTTGTTTTGATCAGAATTCAATTACTCTCGACACTTCTTAAGAAATTTCGTTGAATATTTGTCATAAATTATCACCATAATGCATTTCAATGATTATATATGTAAGTATAGATCTAGGAGAAATAATAGTCACTAATTTAGTTTCGTGTGTTTAAGTTAAATCAGGTTTTCGTATCATAACCTATTCCTACAACTATTTGCATACATAACTTTAACCACGTTTGAGGTAGTGATCCCCATTGGCAGATTTACCAGATTTTCTAAACACATTTTTCAACCCTGAGTCCGTGATACCCAAGTGGGACTTTTTGAAAAATGGCAAATACTTTTCAAAATTCTTTGATTCCAACTTTTTTGTACCTTATTAGTAACGCATCGTAGAAGAAGTCAGACATCAAATATGGGTAGAAAAATCTGGTCCTTAATGGGTTTATATCCTTCATCATCCCATTCCCGTAGGACCGGGTGAACCTCTCTTCCATCAATTTCCCTATCAATACAATGAATATCAAGGAGTATAATGTGAAAGATGATTGTAAATGACAGATATTGATTAAAGTACAGCAGGGTATACTTAGTATGGAAATGATTTCGCATAACACCTTATCTTCTGGCCCATCTGTCATAATTTTAATTCGTTAATTTTATGTGAAAGCGTCAGAAAACTGAAGAGGATAGATGCTACAGAAATAAGATATTGCCTATCAAAGTTTAGGAAATGTCACATAAATTTATATGGAGTGAAGGGAGATTTAATTAACCGACTGAGAATAAGTATGTGATCACGAAAAAATTTTGTAAAGAGAAGAAATTGAATGAAATGGCTTACATTGGGGCACTCAGAAATCCTTAAGTAATTTCCTGAGATAAAAGTTCAATTGGAAAAAAAGAGCACGGCATGGATTGCGGGAACTATATGGATTGGATGCTGGATATAAGCAATATCACGCACACTTTAAGTCTAGAATAAGATGTGGGGTATGGAATGGTTAGAATATGAACTGACGAGGTCAGCAGCAGCAAAAATTCTTCGTGCAAGGTAAAATGAAAAAATAAGAAAATGCCGCTGAAGAACTTAAAATAGAGCATGATTTGCATTAAAATTAGCATTAAGTCAATTTGGGATGGGAATGTTCTAAATTCCTAAGATTGAACGACCGTTTCACTAATATCTTCTAATTCTACAAAAACTTAACTTAGGAAGAAATTATAATAAACGTATCCGAAGAAGTAATCCATTTGCATGTCCTACTAAAGCCCACTTCCGCAAGACGAGGATGGAATAATGAGCAGAAACATTAGAATTGGAAAGCAGGCTTTCTTCTACTCATAAAGGCACGTATCAAGAGGTAATTAATCGGCGAAAAAACTCCGAATCGAAGATTAATGAGAGCGAATGATGAGCCCGTTTCGAAAAGCCTTAGTCTGTAGGGGCGAAACGCAGGCGTCGGACGGCGTGAAGTCTCTTCGAGGATTTGAACGGATTAAGAAGATCCTACAAGTATTATAAAAGAGAAGAATCGGAATTAATTAAACACTCGATGATAGAGATTAGGAAAAATTAGATATCTGTACGGATTCTTTTCCTTGGCGAGTGTAATAGGACTGTATATTCTAAGCTGTAGAGATTTAAAGACGCCAGATCTCTTTAATTAGATTGGTTAGTTTGAGAACAGATACCTTGATAATGGAATAAAACGCCTGCTAATTTTACCTGCAAATCATTAATTTTACGTGTCGACGGATTTGAAAATTATTTTGCACTTAAATCTATGCGGTTTAGAAAACCTACCCAGAAAGTGTGTTTCATGGGTTTTAGACTCAGTCATACCGTTATTTTTCATCTCTTTTTCTTCTTCAATTTAAGTTGTTTCTCATAAGTTTTCAAATTTAAATAAGTTAAGTACCTCCCCCATTTAGCGATCTGCTTATGTACACACCTGGCCAAAATTAACGCACCATCGGTAGGTAGTATCGCCAGGGAGGTGGTGCGTTAATTTTGGCCAGGACTGTACTTATGTTTAAGAAAATTGTGGTCCAATAACTTGTCATAATAAGATGCATTCTATATACAATTTTGGACCCTAAATTAAGGCGCGTCATGTGTATTGGAGAGATCCATACGGGTGATATGGTAATTCCGATATTTACTTTCAAGATCCAAATATGTACGATTGTATATTGAGATATTTAGTAATTTATTATAGCTTTCCACAAAGTCACGCGTGAGCATATTGATTTTCTGTACGATTGTGTTAATTTTTGCGAGATTATCTTAAATCTAATAGACTCAGTATTTTATGATTGTTTGTTCAAATGCAAAATATTACAAAATACCGAGTTATCCGAATAACGATAAATTTGTCTTTTTTTGTTAATCCCATGTGTTTCTGAACTTAGTCGATCATAGTAGGACCATTAATAAGAAAGTGGATCGTTTATGTAACTTTTTTTGCAAAATTCTGACATTTCTGACATTTCAACCGCAAGATCCCCCATTAGCGAAACAAATTATTTTGCAGGAATCGCGGAGGAGATCGCAACCAAAACGCAGGCCGAGTACTACTCGGCTGCAATCTCTCTCCGATTATGGATCGAATCCGCAACTCATTAGCGGAGCAACCATCTTCTCCGGCGGGTTGAGCTGCAGGGGTATTCGACCTCAAATGCTCCTTCAATATCTCTCAAAAAATTTCCATTTTCCCCGTTTTCCCCTTAAGTCACCGCCGACATAAAATCCCTCTCGCAGCCATCCCACATGGCTGCCAGACCGAAAAAGGAGAGAAAAGATCGAGTGGATTCGAAAACAGAAGGGAAGATGCGAACAAAAGCCTCCCATTTCTTCCGCCGTTCCACCCGTTATGCTCTTTTTCCCGAGAATTACTCAACCTCGACTCTAAAAATTGGACCTAGTTTCTTTCCCTTATCGAGAGATCCACTCCGCCTCCTGACCACCGCTCATTCAATCCTCTCGTAAAGAGACCCCCTCGCTCTTCCGCAAATTTCGTCTTATTTCCATTCCTCGTTTTATTTTCCGACGCTCTCACCTGGTCTGATTTCTTCCCTCTTCCTAATGACAGGAGCCCGATATCTCCAGCCCGTAATGCCCTCATCTGAATTTCAATCGCTCTGCCATTTCACTGCGTTGCCCTTTCGTTCAATGCCTATATCTATGCATGATCTTACATCCGAGGCCTCGCATCGATCCCCTCCGACAATGCTGCTTCTTTCTCCGCGGTTTCAAATTCTCCGATCTACCAAGACAGCCTTAATTAACGAGTGTACCTTGAAAATAATCGCTAGCACGGATCCGGAATACCGATGGAAAAAAGAGAAACCGCAGCCTGCGATGGAATCCCAGCGAAACCGATAAACCAAAGTTGAACGGGGGTGCCTCAAACATGGCCTTCCGTAAGGCTAACCGACTAATTTCCGCTGAATTCATTAAAAATAACGATAAATGAGAGACATTTTTTCGCGATGAGAAAAGAAATGCTAAAAAAGGGAAACTCTTTTGATCTAAATTTTTCTGGAAATGTGTAAGCCCTGCCACCTGCAGAGTGTGAACCCAGCGGAAATGTTAACAAAACCGCAGCGATTACTGACGTGATAGGGGAATTTTTGAAGCTAAATAATTTTGATTAATTAGAATTTTGTAAATGAATTAATGGTATACAACTTAAAATTAAAATTGTTTTTTTGTCATCCATTTTCTAGTATTTTTGCAGGTAAAGTCCCTCTAAATCTTATTAAAACCAATGTTAAATTCTATTATAAAGCTAAAAAATGGGCTTACTTCAACGGTGAACATGATTTATTTTTTATCATTCTTTTCTACTTGAGAAATTTTCTTTAGATGAAATTGCCTCAGTCTCAGACAATCTTCCACATTATGGGAATGAGCTTCAAAGTTCCTAGTACTGAAGAAATCCTGCAATTACATTCTTACGTAATCTACTATTGTAGCTAAGGTAACTTGCTTGTTTGTTGTTTCATATGGCAGTTTTTCTCCCTGCATACAAAAGTAACAAAAAATCCATTGTAAGTTGTTCATACCTTATGTGAATTATTGTAAACTGTTGCTCAAAAAATATTGATTTAGAGAAGTTAAACAAATTTCAGTCAAATCAATTCTAAATATCCTTTTACCGGTTAATTCCGTTGAAATAACGATTGTTCAATATATGATGTATGAAAGAACCGTTTCATTACTATAAAGTCTGTTACTAGCACAATTTTCCTCAGGTAGTTTTTAGATTAATTATTTTTAAAAGCTCGATATTAAATGACTTTAATTTTTCCTATGTTTGATATATACCTCAGTTTATGTAAAATATATATATACCTCAGTTTATGTAAAATTTACTAATCTGTCCCCTTTTCATAAAAATATACATTTAAGTATAGATATAAAAATTTTAGTTTCTCGAAATAAAAATTATTGTTACGCAGCAATTAACCCAATCTCTGCAGAAAATATAATATGATCATTCTTCTAAATTAAGAGAGAAGCTTTGCAAACAATTCCATTAAAAAAGTTATTGTCATTATTGTACGTTTATGAAGATGACTCTAAGAAAATATTTACATATATCGTTTATTCAAATAAACAGAAGAAAAATAATAAATCAAAACGAAAATTATAGAAATATGAATTTCTTCTTAGAAAATAATATTTTGGAGGTGGAAAATTCTCGAAGAAGAATTGGGTAAGGAGTATCAGACAAGGATCTTGAGTAGGAACCGAGTGGATATATGAAAGGTGTAAATGCCACCAAGTATAAAAAAGTTAATATGCTATAATAAATAAATTACATAAAATACAGAGGATCAATTATTATGGCAAAATTTCATAAAGTAAGTGGCATCTACTACTGACAATTTGAAAATACTTTTATGGAAGTTAAGGAGAAAATCAAAGGTAAAATTCATGGAGTCTTATGAAATTGGTAAAAACTGGACTAAGGACAGAAGTATCTGGTACGTGCGGAATCAAGTTTAAAACGGAATAATAGCAAGATAAAGTAAATAATAAGAAAACTTAAGACTCCGTTATTCCACCGATATGAAATGAATAACTTAGAGGGCATCCAAAATCAAGGAAGACTATTCGGAGGTGAATTAAATTTGCATAACTTACGAAAGATGGATTTTCCTGCTTTTAACTAAGGTCACCACATACTGAGTTTTAATTATATCCATCATTATTATGCATGCGGTTTAACGGTTAATTAGTTCCATATCATTAAAAGAGAAAAATAATTCAGTTGTTTATATCTACAAGTTACTATTAGAGAAATATAACTTATGTTAGCAAATTAATTTCATGGAAGACTCTATGAACATTGCTACCTACAACCAAGTGCATTTCCATCAGAATACTCTGCCTGGAGGAGCTATCCCACTTTGCATTCCTTGCTTAAATATTCATCCTATTTAGACCCCAGTATTTTAAATACGGTTACTATGACTTGTTTTAGCTAAGTTAATTTCTCATAATATGCACACTTTTCTCTATTTTGCCACGTAGAAAGATACGAGAGTAAGAAAGTTGAACTAAGAATAACAGTTGAGAGAGAAAAGGAAATGCTAAGTCAGAAAATGAAAGTCCGAGGAAAAGGGAGCTAAATTTGATAAGGCAGTGCGGCGTGAGCTAATGTAAAGGAAATATTTGATGAAAGCACGATTGTGTTTTCGCCGCCTGGAATCATCCGTTTCTTAATTATGCCGATACTTAACTTTACGTTACATTGAATTCCTTTTTTAACAGTTAAAGTACCTTACTCCATTGCGTAGTTTCGTTATCCACTGAGATATTTTAATCGATTCCCTGAGGGAATTGCTTCGTTTTTTTCCCCTGGAGATTTCGTTCTTCGCTTTTTAAATTTGGGTCAACAATAGCTTATGTTAATAAGGCATTTTAAATGCTGAAGACCCAAAACATTTAGCAGTAATGAGATAATATAAAATACCCTTAGTTATTTTGTGAGACCCTTTACCAGTCGTTCACCCGGAAACTACAATTTCCCGAAAGCTACAATTTCCTCAGCCTTACTTTAAGAGCATTGAATAGTTAGAAAAACAGAAGAAACCACTGTTGATGATTCTGTAAGAATTCAATTCAGTGATAAACATGTTTAATATCATCCCTCAAGGCATTTGTTTATTCCCTTTCTATACTCACTCTATAGAAATAAAAGTCAATTGCTATTGCTAAATATATGTATTATATATTATTTGTTTTATCCGTAAAAAGTTAGTCCAAAAAATTAAAAAGTTAAATCTCAAAATGATGTAGCAATTTCTATTGTTTTTAATGACTGAATCTTCTTTACAATGATGCTGAAGTTACCTACAAAAGAAGCATTTGAACATCGAAGGAGTTTATTCTAGGCACATTTATTTTAAACATTAAGTGTGGGTTCATTATGAAGTATCTATCAAAGTTGGAGATAGGAGTGGAATTTTTTTATTAAAAGGGCCAATCAGATTCTCTACTCTGAGTCGCAATCAATTAGAAACACCTTAAGCCGTATTCGCTGCATTGATCTGCTTTAACGAGTAGTTAAGACACAGTCTTTACCATAAAGTATGCATTTTCACCAAATTATGGTGATTGTGGACCTTGTGTCTTCTCTGCTACGTTTATGATGTTTTTATCCTTAGATGAGACATATTCTTTACTTTCTGCTGGGAATAGTAGGTAAAACTTTTTTCGGAACTTACTGTCAGCGGCAGTATCCGAAATCGATGGTTTTCCATCAGGGAGAGTCTCTTTCACTCCTTTTGCCAGAGGTGTTATTTTATTAGCGGTCAATATTTCTTTGGATAACCTTGCAGCTGAAGAAGTTTTTCCTAAACTCGCAGAATTGGTTATTTCAAATTTATGGGCTCCTTTTGATTTACGATTCAAGACGTTTTTTCACCCGAAAATTTAATTCGTCTGTGGAAAAAGAATGCTTAGGCAACTCATGTTCATTCAAAACCGAAGAGGTTTCTTGCAGTGAAAGGCAAGTTTTCCTTTCCTAGAAATTTCCCAAGGCTTCAACTCGGTCTGTATAAGGACGGGATAAGAGAAGGCGGCAATAGTTAGTTATCCAATAGAGAAGTGGAGCGGAAGAAAGCATTGGGCGCGTCGCAGGTGTCTCATTTAGGAAATTAACAATGAATCCTTATGAAAAGTTAAGCGCGCAGGAATCAAATTGGAAGGGAGCGTTTTTACAGGCAATTGACAGAGAGAAGGAAAGAGAAGAAGGGATTTGTTATAAGGGATTCTCGAAAGGGATCGGACCCTACTCAGGTTCGCTAATTACATTATCACTCCCACAACTCTCTCTCCTCTGATTTCTGGCAAAAGTGTCTTCCTCAGCGCAAACCGTCCTGAAATTGAAACTTGGATTGTTAGTGGACGATTGGGGGCGATCAGCTGTCGAGGAGAGGAAGACACGGAGGAACGGAGAATTAGTTTGCGAACTAAGCGAAGGAGATTCTCGCTTCTGTCATTGGAAACATTCAGACATCTTCCAATGCTTGGATGTTTCGTCTACTATAAAGAATAACCAGAAGGATAACTGAGTATCGTAGGATCACCATTACTTACGATAATGTAAGACTATAAGAGCAACTTACTCAAAGTAGCCTCACACTTTCTGACAAGATGGAAAAATCAAGTAAACATATATCAGGTATTGAAAGCAGAGGAGAAACAATATTTCATAATCTACAGCGTAGTTTACAAGAAAATATTTTATTCTTCGGAATATTTGTGAACTTACTAGTGAATTCCATTAGTATTACGCAAACAAAATCTCCATCGTTTTGGAGCAATTCTATAAGAAGATTATATAATTTTTCATAAGAGAAATAAGCGGATTATTGATCTTTCTTAACTTAAGAAAAGTTTGAAGAGATATTATTAAAAAAAGATCTCTGAATAAGTCACAGTCATGTCGTTATTTCTCACTTCTATTTATTCCCCTTTCTTCTAATTTTGTGACGTGTGAATTTAGGTAAGCAAATGTCTTATAAATGAAAAAGTTAAGAAAATATTGTTTCTTAGCATTGATGTGAAGGATTTAGTGGAAAAAACTGTATTTTCTAAATGTTGGCTAGTTCTCATGAATAAGCACATTATAATACCAATAGTAACCGTTCCAATTTGACGTTGTCTTTACAAATATTCTTGATGAGCAAGAATAGGAATCGGAAATCGCTACTCTCATCTTGGGAAAATTTAACCTCACTAAAACACGCATTGACGAACCACGTCGTCGAAACCCTTATTTCTGTCCGGGGACCGCGTTGGTTCCGCTATTTGCCGCATTGGGAAGCACCTCCGAGCAGAAGACGTTCCTAAGAAAATCACCGAGCGACTAACGGGCTAGAGAATTCTATATTTTCTCCATCTCGATTTCACTTACCCTTCCATTTTGCCGTTTTGCTAGGAGGGGGACATTGAGAAGGACATAATGCCTCCTGATCCCTTCATTTATTTTACTTTGATGAGATTTCATATTTTTCTCCTCATTCAACGGGTACAGCGTTCCGGAAATTCCCCGTCTTCCCGTAGTTTAGACTCCCAGAATTCCTTATCTCGCCTTTCGGAATCACTGAGGCGTCGTCCGCAGACGAATTTTTGCGTCGTTTGAGACGCCGAATGGAAGTACCAAATGAGAATTTATGGTGGTAGAAGTTTGGAGGAATATTTAATCCGACGTCCAAAATGTTTCAGAAAATCACCCAAACTACATTCAAGTTTTTAATCGGTAGTCTTTAACATCTTAATATTTTTTCTGCAGTAATAATGAACTTTAAAAAGAGTGTTGATCAAAAAATTATTTACCCATTAACATGCATACAGAGTTAAATTTTAGTCAAAAGAAGAAAAACAAGAACTTATTTAAAACTAAAAATTGTATTCTATATTATATTTACAATAATACCCTACAAGCCGCCTTTCGTCGTGTGGTATTTAGTTACTTGTATTTATGTAAAAATATCAAGGATCATCATAGGTACATAAGTATATTTCAGAAAAGAAGACGTAAAATTTTCAAAAAAAATGTTTGATCTTCCTCGTAGAATTTTTACCTCTTCCATACGACAACTATCTTTTAATTTCTCTTGCAAGAGTTCAGTCCAACTCGCTCCTGGTAAAATTTCCCGAAGGTACTCCTATCTGAATATTAAATAATTAAAAGAATTTCAACATCAGATATTCTCTCGAATCCCCTCCAAAAATAGCGAAAAACCAACCAACTATCAATCAAGTAAGCATTGTTTACTAATGCAATGTATAAACGCGAGCTATTTTCAAGAGATCCTTGATTGATTTCCAAAATTCAAGAATTCACTCAACGTGTCTAAGAATGATATAATCGATACATTTTTTAGGGTATTCCCGTTGAAGTACTCAAAAATATCGAAGAGTTATTAGTTCGTCACATAGCAAAATACTGATAAGAATTACTTCCGTATATTAAATGAAAAGTATTTAAATATCTATTATGAGGTTTATCCGCATACTAAAGCTGGCAATTATGGAAAAAAATTGGGAATAACTTTCCATACCAAAAATATATCAGGAAAAAACCGCTTCATGCAGATCAATGTAAACTAATAAACGCTAAATTAATCAAAATTTAACTTGGACTACCTCATAAATTAGCTACGACTGTAAATTAAATAGAACGCGAATTGATTGCTATTAATGGACTAATTTGCAATTGATACAAATTAACAGGTAGTGAATCCCATATGTAATAGATATGCTAATGAGTTTAAATGGAACTCTATGCGCTTGCCACTTGTCATTTGCTTGAATACCACATGCCTATGCCAATTTACCCTTCAAGGGTTGTTGCACCTTTGATACGAGTATATTCACTACATGTCTTTGAAGAGGATATTCATCCTTAGTGCGATTACATTTATTATCATTTTATTCGGTAACTTAGGAAAAAAATAATGGGTATGCAATGCTCTGAGAAACATGGTACCTGAAGTTGATTCTAGGAAATGTAAGTTGCATATATTAACCTCAATCTGATTTTACGGCATCCTATAATGGCTCTGATAATCATTCGAAAGATATGTCTTACAATAGGTTTGTGGTGTCAGAAGGGCAAAGTCGTACAAGAATTTTAAAAAATCTGATGTGGCCAACACATGACTTTCTCCATATTTATTGAAAACAGAAGCCTATGCCGTTAATATATAAAAAATTCCAAAACAATGAGTGTTACAAGACAATGTTTCATACAAAAGTTGTAGTGAAATATATTATCTATAACTTTGGTACATAATTGTATATACGTACATTGCATTTTGACAGAGATATGTATGAAAAACCTCCATTTCTGGATAATCAAAAACTTCCGGTTAACCATTATTCAAGAATAACTCTTAAACAATCAGTCTGACGAAAAAATGTTTCATACAAAGGTTGTAGTAAAATTTCTTATTTACAACTTTGGTTTGTAATTGTACATACCTACATGGCATTTTGACAGAAAAACTTCCATTTCTGGATAAACAACAACTTCCGGTTAACCATTATTCAAGAATAACTCCCTAACAAAAACAATCAGTGTTACGAAGAAATGTTTCATTCAAAAGTTGTAGTAAAGTACATTATCTATAACTTTTGTATGTAATTGTATATACCTAAATTGCATTCTGACAGAGATATTAAAGAAACAAAATTTTGTTCCGGTTAAACCGGAACTTCCGGTAAAGCGATATTCATCAAAAACTAATAAACTTTTGGCATTGTTAGGAAAATACTAAATATAAAGTTGGGAAATGATAGGATAATTACTTTTTAAGATAGAGCGCAGACAAACTTTTTTACCACAGACAGACACACAAACAGACATGTTCGAGAAAATAGCGAAAACGAACTCTATGGTCCCTAAAACATCTATTTCCGTCGAAATCTGGAGATCGAACTTTTTTGCAAATACAATAATTTCTCTATACCACTTATAGGGAGAAAGTAATAAAGCTCTATTTATTATTTTATATAGGGTATTTGGTAATATGGAATATATAATATGAAAACAATTGATATTGATGTATAAATAGATTGTATTAAAATATATTATACTGTGCATTATTTTATAATAATTTTGTACATGATGAGACATAACACTTTCGGTGCATTTTATGAAAACGATTGTGTTTTCGTTGATAAGCTACTATTGATATTGTATTCACATGAAAAATGTAATACAATTGAAAAGCCCAACTGAAATTCAAATAATTGACATCATATGATGATTATATAAACTTTGTTATTTATTTATGATTTTAAGACTTAAAAAAGTCTTTGATTCTAAGACCTTCCTAAGAGGTTCCGAATATAAACTATAAATACTGTTGAGATTTGAGAGAAACATTATCCTCGATGTTAAATAATTCAGAATGAGGTGCAGTTCAGCGGAGGGCTCTCATAGACATGGAAGGAGGCCCATAGTTAACCCGGAGGACTAACTGAGACTCGCATTCGCAATTATTCAGAGGATCTGCCGATGGTTTATTTCGAACTCCACTCGATTTTCTTAACTCTCTGTTCGAAAGGCAAAGAGAAACAGTAACATGGTCCATGAAATATTTGCCAGCGGTCCAAGGTCACACCTCATTTGAAGCTGCCGCTAGAGCTGCCGAAGTTACTCTATCGAAAAATCGGTTCCGAATCCGAAAAAAGGAAAATCCACAATAGAGTCAACTTAACATAAGCGATTTCCTTCAAATACTCTAATGTTTCGTTGATATATTCAATCGTTATCCATTGTTAATCATAATGATTCGATTAAGATTTAGGTAACAAGAGTGTATCCGCTGATGGTTATAACTGATAAATAATTACCCAAATTCCTTACTTTTAATGGTCTTTGGAATTTGGGTAATTATTTATACGATTTAGGTGACGACAGAGGAGTCAAGAAATAAAGCGGTTCTAAGGGAATATCAGATGAATGACTCATTCCTTCTATTTCCATTTAGCAATTTCAGACGAGTAACCGAGTGAATTTAATTTAGACATCTCAAGCTCTAACGAAATCGGGTGAAAAAACATCAGCTCATTTTCAAATTCTATTTATAATTACGATTTCACAACAAGGCAGAATCCGCGCCTCAGAACGAATAGAGAGCAATATGCAATAGGGGGCAATAATGCAAGCCCCCCTCTTGCCCAATTTCTCGTTGGTTTTGGGAAACCGTACTCTCAGGTACAAGCGCAAATTTTAATTAGAGGGAGTAATTCGCCTAAATGGGTTCATAAGGTGCAACAAATATTGTATAATATAAAAGCCAGTTCTTAAACTCTCGTCTATTGTAAACATCGAAATTATTTTGAGGAATTGCGAGAAGAAAGAAGAATTGACTCCTATTTAGCAGCTAAACTAAAAATAACTTCAATAAACGCGGGAAATCCAGACGACGAGTTGTTTCACCACTCAAGTTTTGCATATCTTCGACTTGAGGAATGCGGTTGATGAATCCAGCGCTACAACGAGTGTTCGTTCAAACCTCGCCAACAAAAATAAATTAATATAGAAGTAATAAATTCTTGAGCGTCGCAGTAAAATCTTAATTAATTGCTATTCCTTTCTAAAAGACTTCTTTCATTTAGATTTCTCGTATATCAATAACACCATCCACAAGATAATATTCTTTTCGACATACTTGCAGCCAAAAAAAACCTGTTCACTAGTTGCTTTTAGCATTAACAGTTTATATAGGCCATTAGTTCTTAACCAAACCTAACACATTTACGAATATATGCCGTCACACAAAGCATTAACTTACGTTATCAATAAAAATGCTGGAGAAATTGAGTCAACAATGTTTAACCGATGGTGGGGTGGAATTGTAAAGATAATCGTTTGCTTTAATATACAGATATCCCTTATCTATACATTGTATTTGCTTTAATATACGAATATCCCTTTTCTAAATAGCAAACGACCAGCATCGGAAATATTAGGGAAGATGTGCTCACTTAGTTCTAGGACTATACTTGAAAGGAGAGTTAATTTACCGCTTACCTTGAGCGTAAAACCAAAACCTGAGTAGGATTTTCCTTTGCTTCCATATCCGTATTTCAGATTTTACTTACAAGAAAGAGTAAACCAAGATCGAAGCATATTCATTTGAATGTATTCTAAGAAAGTATTTCATAAGCATACTATATGTTTGCTGATATATTAGCTATTGATACGTTTTTGTATGCTAGTTCATTAAATTTCCTTGCTTTCTGGAGTTCTGCCGGTTAGCTATGCAGTGTTTCGGAATAAAATAATGAAAGCAATATATTTCCATTTTTATTATAGGTGAAATAATTAATCGTTTCTATAAAAGCAATGTCTCAGTATCATATGTCAATTCATCAGTATTTAAGCCTTTAACATTGAGGGAATGGGAAAATTTCTGTAGGCGGTACTATCGAATTGATTAATTATAGCAATCTCAGCAAACACTTTTGAAATAAATGCGTTAGAGCTGAATAGTAAAGTGGGTAAGAGGTTCGCTTTCAGCAGAAGTGGTTCCTGGTTCGATTTTAGGCAAATGTTTATCGATGTTCGCCCTGCTACGTGATGCGTTTGGGCAGCTATCTGAATTAAGAGGTTGCGGGGTCCGGTCTAGAAAATCCAATACCGCGAAGTGGGAGTCGATGCACTGACCACGTGCCATCCACTGTAAATGCCGCATAGCTAGGTCATGTCCCTCAATGAGATGTTGCACCATGGACTGAACTATATTTTCAACAGGATGATAAAATCACATACGTATACATAAACAGGCATACACAGATATATGTATGAACATTTATATCGAAGTCAATACACCTGCATCTCTAATAAAAGATACGTAATTCAGAATGAATTCCTGTGATATCCTCTCTCTGTCAATAGGATTTTAAATGCAAATTATTATTCCTATGATAAGCTTTAAATTGTTTATCCAATATAAATGGTTCATAAGTAATTATTTTCAACCAAAACAGATCGAGTAGTAACATTTGTGAGCACCTGCAGGTATTAATTTCAAAATTTATTCGTGCAATGAAAGGCCTTTAGACAAACTTTTAGTAGTCATGATAGTAGCTCTTACACGACATTTATCATAATTTTAGTAGTAGAAAAGGCAATTCCATAAATTTATTTACAACAATCTTTGTGATGCAAGGAAATGAATGATAATAATGTGGCGTAGGGAATTAAAAATAAACTTAACCAAATCAATCTAAATAGGTAATCCCACAGCTAAGTATTTAACAAAACATTAGTAGGTATTTGAAAATGCATACTTCTCTAAAGCTTGTTAAGACCATTTAATTTCCTTCGTTCGAGTTATTTTCTCAGCATATATTACCTCTATCTCCTGTCCCCACCGTTTAATGTCTACTTTCTCTTCCATTCTAACTGTAGCCTCTCCCCCATCACTTTCACTGGCAATTCACACCCCATAAATATCACACACGCACCCAACTTCTCTTCCTATTTATATTCTTCTGAGCAATCTGTTTTTCCCAAATTACAAGATATTCTTTTCTTGCATTTTAAGGATACGTGACTGTTACAGATAAGAAAAATATAAATGTTGTTTTAACCCCATCATTAATGTCAGTCTAAAAATGGCTTTTGGGTCATCATTAAGGAGTTTTTACTCGCATCCTTAAATTAAAACAAAAAAGTGTATTCCCGAGGAAAATGGGCCTGAAAATTTTCTGATTAAACCGGGACTTACATATTTTCCTTAAGTTAAAGTGGTTTACAATGTATAAGTGCCTCTAGAATAGTAAAATAAACTATTAGGGCAAATTTTTATTGTTTAACTTCACATAATGAACAGAAATCAATTTTTGAAATAAATTATGGTGAAAAGAATGAAAAAAAAACATGATAGTGCACGACATAAACCATTAAGTTCTATGTAAATGGGAAATTGGTGATTCACTATTTCCTCTACGTGTTAAAGAAAATTCAAAATTGACATACGAAATAGCGAGTAAACTTTATACGTTTAACTTCTTTGTCTAAAATTAATATTATATTTTCTAAAGGGAAGGTAGAGAAGACTATTGGTAATGTCATCTTCGTATCAAAAATAGTAAAGCTATCAATGATAAACAGAAACGTAAATTCAGTCAAACTGATTAACTCCCTGAACAGTTACTTTTAATAGCGTTTGAATTTTCTCTAATAAGATCCACCAAAGTTATAATTTCTTATAATAATTCATTAATAACAAAAATTATACCATCTTTCTGACTTTTTGCCATATTCCTTTGGTCCAACGAATCATACGAAAAAGAAAATAAATAAATATACTCATGAGAAATTTTTCGTTAATGAACAACACGAACGAAAACCTCTTACGACACCCTTATTCTTTTCCAAATGATATAAAGCATTTATCGCACTAAAGCTAAACGCATACGACCGTTTTCCGAAAACTAAATGAATGCTTCGAAGGAAAAGACTCATTTTTCCGAAGAGAGAAAATTAAATTGATTAAAAGATTCATCCGTTCTGAAAGCTGTAAGAATATTCACCATTTAATAATAATCTTTCAACAAAATATATGTAAGAATTTTAACTTCGAAATTTTATTTTGGATTGCGACTTTCCATCTTTGCTGAAGAATTATTATTCATGATCGTTTTTGAAGGAAACTAAAGAGTTTAAGCTGAGCTTTGATCCACCAAACTGAAAAATGTTATCAAAAGTTTTTTTTATATCAATTATCACTAAGTGGCTTTTGGAATCGGGATGACATTCGTTATCAGTAATAATTCGTATTATACATGAATTGTTTTTGGTCATTTTCACTTCATAAATTACGTAAATATTCAATTGAATAATTCGGGAACGATATGCATAATGAGATCTAACGGCATGCATTTAACTGAGAAATGACATATATCCTGGAAGAGTTTTTGGTTCTTCTCTTGAAGTGAAGAAGGCAAAATAAAATTTAATACAGAATATCCCTAGTGCATTTTAAGTGAGAAATTGTAGTTAATTGAACAATAAACGATAATGATAACCGAAATATTTCCGACTGTTTTCACACCCAGTTTTCCCATACGGAAATAACGATTTTTGTATGGAAATCGGAGCAATGACAAGGAGAGCAGATAGCTACTGCATTCAACGAATCTCTGAAAAAGAATCCTCCAGGAATAGACCTAAAACGGGGGTCTTCTTCGAGCTTAGAAGCAGCCGTAGTACGTCCGAACGCCGCTGAACTGTGGAATTCTAGAACCGCGGGCAATATGCGGGAGACAAAGCGAGAAGCGAGGGGAATGAATTCGCGCAGAGAACGGAAAGCCTCTTTTAGAGTCTGGAGCAGTGGATTTTGCATTCCGCCGGGGAAAAAAGAATTGTGCAGCGAAGAATGGTTGATTTTCAGGTCAGAGGGGCCAATTAAGGGAGAGTGTAAAAAGGAAATAGTTGAAGGCATAACTCTGCTCGGCGTGCGTGACCCTCGTACTCAAGGAGAAATTCACATTGCCAATTGTCGATCCGCGGCTTTCCCGGAAGTTTTTTGTTCCGAATATTTTTACGCTAATGGGCGATTAAGGAGGCATTCCTTAATTTCCCGCAGGTTTTTGCTCTCTGCGCGAGATATATTATTTCGCGGGTCTAATTAGAAGCTGCGCAATTGCAATGCTCGGCCATGCGGCATCGGCTCGATCAGACTCCTTATCTGACATTTCGGAGGAAAAAATGAAGTGCATTCGAGAATAAACGCGTATGGAATCCCCGTTCGCTGAACTCTCGGAAATAAACCATCACATCCGGACTCGGCGGCGATTTTAAACAACTAGCCAACGAGGTTATCTTCATTTTTTGAATGATTTAATCCCTTTTAGGTTGACCGAGAAAATAAATTGTAAGTCCACCACTAAAACTTTCTTCAATCGAGCCTAGAGTCGATATATTATTAACATAGAACATTAGGACATAACACCACGACAACAACATTTTTACCACTCAATTTCTTCATAATCTTAAATGAGAAAGCAAACTACGTTTTTTTCACAAGATTTTCAATAACAACCGGCGTCGGCCCTGCACCATTATTAGATTATTATATTTCATCTTTACCACCGATATGATTACGTTTCAAAATTCAACTATATGTTATATTGATATTGATCTTCTGCGTTGCTCACACATAACGAAACAGTTACAATGTTAGCACTGATATGATTTACTACAAAATGTTCTAAGTAAAGTAGAATGCACTTATCTGGGGAAAGGATCCATCTTCTTTCAAGGAGTTTTTCTCCGGAAGGAATATGATCTTAATAATGACTCCAACGTCATATCTCCGATTATTATTATTTCAATACCGATTTGGTTAATTAGGCCTCCATTCTAAAAAATCGTTTGTTTCTAACAAACAAGGATATAAAAAATGTCAATGATTTCGATTATAATATTACGTGCAATAGCTTACTGTTTATGATTCAATAGTCATAACTTCACTTAAATTATTGATTTCCATTTTTAGACCAAGGTTGTTAAAGAGAATCTTTAGATGCGATTTCCAAGTGTAAGAGAATGCAATAAAGGACTTGTTTTTTGCCTCAGGACGATCAAGGCAAAAACCGGAAAACGCTCTGCATTGCACATTACATAACAGCGGACTCGAATGTGATCTCTTCATAAACTACTATTCTATTTCTAATTATTTCAGTCTATCTTAAATTGAAATTAATTCTCATACCTATAGAATTTTTTATATAAGTTTAAAATGCGCACGACTCTTTACTTTTTAAGTTATCTAGGCTGTTAATTTAAATTGCGGATAAACAGTAAAAAGGAGATCAATCTAGGCCAGCTGTTCAGGCACACCAGGACTTCTTCGACAAAGATGTTGGCAATTTCCAAAGCTAATTAAATTAAATTTATTATTTGATGTAGGGAACTTGTAAATTATTGCTAAAATTGAAAATTTATTAATATTAAGTTTAATTTTTTTACGATAAGCATATTGTTCTACGACAATTCATTCAAACATTTGGATTTCCGTTGAATGAAGTTTCCGATGGTTGATAAGTAATAAATAAGGAAGAAAGGACTTGAGTGTTGGAATGGTTGGACAGGTCAAAAGCCTTATATATATAATAAAAACAACAGCGTATTTTCTTAAGTATCAAGAAGGATTTAAGAGGGTATTGGTTGAAAAATTATAAAATAATCAAATATGAAGCTAAATTGCTTTAAACATTAACCTCTAATTCTCTTTCCACACATGAATTTTCCTAAGAGTTATACTTATTCTCGTGATGAATGATGGCTCTCTACGGTCCTCAGACACTCATTGATCACTAAACATTTGTTTAATTACCACCCACTTTATTTTACTTATCTCCCACCGTTGTACACTTGTTAAAATAGATTCTCCTTAGCATCTAGGTCATAAACATAAAATTAGACCCCTCCTTTAGAGAACAAATGTAGGAAAAAGCTCATTTTATTATAGAAATATCGAACAGTGGAACGCCTTGCCTGCGAGTATATTTGAGCCATTCCTTCCTCGTGTGCGTACCTTTAAGGCAAAGTTGAAGATCGTCTTGTAGGGAATAAAGATGTGATTTGTTTTGTAAGTTGTTGTTGTTGTTGTTTTTGTAAGTAGTTGTAAGTTAGTGTACAAGACGATAAATGAACATTTAGTATTTTGGGCAAATATTGTTAAAAGAATGATTTCCGGCCTTGGTGGCCGAGCGGTTAGCGCGCTAAACTATCGTTCCAACCCCGGGTTCGAATTCCGGACGATCAATTTTTTTTTATCAGAGAATGGTGTTTGTCTTACTTTCCCGTGCAGGGTTGGTTGCAGGAAGGGCCGAGAAAGTCGCCAATTCATGGCCAAAACAAACCTCATCCTCATCATCACCCAAACCACCTTTCATCGGTCGACCCCATAAAACATAGGAAAAAAGGCGTAGAGGGAAAAAAGAATGAGTATCATGTATGTATTTGTTGAATGAGTTTATGTGGTATATTTTTTCTTGTATATATAATTACCACCTAAGGGAGGTTATTTTTATGGATTTCTGTTCGTTTTATCCAGCAAACTTGAAAACTTCTGAACGGGAAAAATATAGAAAGAAAACTGGCGATTTAAAACCCGATACTATTCAACTGCCATCATTGACCTTTGCAGAAGTGATCTTCTGCCCTCCGTTGCCAGTGATTGCCACCACTTCACTATTGTATACAAAAGAAATAGATGCCCTGATTCGCGAAAAGAATAATTGAGTCATATGAAAAATAATAAATAACGCTTATTTGGTTGGGAAGGGAAACATAGTGAGGAGAGAAAAAATACTCGTAAAGGCAATTCAGTATTTATCGAGCAAATTTCAAGGATTTCGATGTTAAAAATGACAAATTTTGAAAAGATTACGCAAAAATAATAAGTTTTTAAATGATTACGCAAGGAATTAATATACTTGATACCCATAATCTAGTTAGCAACATATGTATCAACAGAGCAATACATAGAAATACGATCAAGCAAACGCTGTCGCTCTAAAATTGAAAATCAGTTACTTCAGCGAGACACAATTTTAAATGGAATATCGTTCGTGGACACGGAGATAATGGATTAAGGAGATAACTCTGAAGCACGTAAGGTGTTTCTGTGATTAAAATTTCATCTCATACATACTACGTCATTTTAAATTCCATCGCATACGGCTTAGGGCAAACAGGAATGCATTGCATTTAATCCTCAAGGATGCAGTGATAGCTGAAAATATTTCAATACTCAAAGAATTTGAGGGCATACGCATAGCAGATTTTTTACTTTTTCTTCTTTGAGCGTTATTTCACAAAATTTAGTTTCAGCAGACACAATTCTAAGGGTCTCAATACTCATACACGAAACTACGGAGTGATTAAATCTATCTGCAAGGTGTAACTAGTGTCATTGAGTAACTGCTTGTCTCTTATTTATGGTAGAACTCAATTGAAAGAAGTAATATGAACTGCTGTAGCTTTGATGCAATAATATTCCATTGTAGCATAAAAAGTAAACTTTGTTAAATTTTGGAAGCTTTCCTATTTTTCTTGGTCTATTTTAATAGATAAATTTGTTTCTTTTGCCTCCTAAATGATAATGCAAATATCTTTATTGACACACGGAACTCGTAACATTACACATTTAACACGGAACTAACATGAGCTAACCATACTCTGCGGGATATTTTCGTGAACAGTATTGTTTTGTCTTTCCAACGTGTGATACGCGCAACGGAAGCTGTCCTCGGACAAGGAAATAAGTTACAGTTCTCAGAATATATAATTATAAGGCTTAAAAATATATTATGAATGTAAGGCTTATGAAAAAATTCTTCCATTGAGAAAATGCAGTGAACTGACTTGGTACTATCGATTTGTCACCTTTAAGAGATTATGGTCTATACCAAAATGTTGCAATATAATGCATTGTAATTGGGAAAGGTTTTCCAATTATCATGTCTACTGGAACATTTGATCTATAATCAAGATATTGTATGGAACCAACACTAAATTCACAAGGCTAAATTATAACAATTTTTCATTTTGATATTTAAAAATGAGGAAACGAAGCTTAAATATTTTTTACTCTATACCATAATCGGCTTCGGGATAATTCGTAAATTTTGTGAGTCAATTAACGTGCAACTAAGGATGAGTTTTGCGATGCGATGAGAATTGCAATAACGCGTAAATTTTATATATTCAAACGTGAATTTTACGACGACAAAATTTGCCCATTACCATAGCAACGAACTCATATTTCAGTCATTTCGGAGGATAACGAACATTTTCACGACCGAGATTCGCAAGAGATAATTGACGAATTGCGGAAATTGAACTCTCAAAGTATAATTCATCTACGGTTCAACTCTTAACTGTTTTGTTATTTGGTTATTAATGCGTTGTATACTTTATTCTATCTTCGTGTTGATTTTTGCCACGGAATAAAGCACCTGCATTTTGTTTCCTGTTTTCCTCAATTACTCCTGCAGTTTTATTTCCTCGCATGTAAGCAATAGATACAGTGCCTTGGGACCTAAATTTGAATACATCCAATAAAGTATCGCCACATTTCAGAGGCAGCATTCATCACAATAACGCCCTAAATCAAATCACTCGAACAAAGAATCGGTCCCTTTGCAATCCCTTCCTTCCCCTAACCATTTCCTTTTCCGTTTTTTTCTTCTTGGGGGCATATTTCTCCCGATCCAGGGGCGCTCTCCGCATCGCTTGGCCCTTTCTTCAGGTGCCCTTTGTCAGCGGACCCGAGGGGGCCAACTGGGAAAAGACGCAACCTACACCTAGGGTATCTTAGGTGTCAGATCTGGGACATCTAAGGTTTTAAAAAATCTGCACTTTTGAAACACTATGCTTATACGGAAAGATATCGGTATTCGTAGAAACATTTTAGTGCTGAAAAACTTTTATAATTTTTTCTCTTCATAAATTTCGTAGGGAATTCCCACCAGCTCGTTTATCCCAAGAAAATCAGTTTTTAAATTAAAATGTGGCAACTTTTACACAAATATCACTGCTTTCTTTCGTAGTGCGAAAGCTACTAACACAGCAATTATCTATCTTTTCAGGATTACACGATAACAAATCCAAAAAATTTTCATATTCTTCTTTAAATGCTTTGTTTAGAGTTATATGAAGCAAAAAGAATATGCAAATGCTATATTATATACACCCAGAAAGTCTCTTTTTAATGTACGTATTATGCAGTCTCACACGCGTTGCTCTGTATGATTTTGTCGTGGTGTTTTTATTAAAATTGTTTTTTTTATTTAAATTCTATTTAGAGGTTGTGGTGGAAAATTATAATATTCCAAAATGATGATTTTTAACTAAAATTCTAACAAATACTTGGAATTACACCCTATTTGCGCATAAAAACTAGAGTCCTTTCATCTCTGTATGGGATTAAATTTCAAATGAAAATGGATCATATTCATTCCATGTATCATTAGCCAGAAATAATTGAAGCATTACTCGAAAATTGAATGAAATAGTTTCATTGTATATAAAATGCGAGCTCTGTTCTGGAATGCAAAGACACTGTCATAAAATATTTTACCTAACAAAATAAAAATTACAAATTGTAAACAGTATGCACTTAATTAAATATCTAAGTAATAATCCATCCGTACGCCTATATCTGCACTTAGCTTGCAGTATTCCGGTACATGGCAGGTTGTTCATACATTATACAGCCTATTCTCCAGTAGATTACTGCCGCATACATTCGCCTGAAAGTTAAAGTTTTAACAGCTAACCCTGCGCTCTATTTTCTCAATTTATTTCGTATATCTAATCGGCATAAGCGTAATCACAAACGAGTGTTATACATTATTTCCTCTAAGAAATGAGATATCGTATGTACGTTAGAGTTAGAGGGCCTACTCCAAATTGATTTCCTTATTTTTAAGTGTTTTAACGATTCTCTAGTAGAGTTTCGGAAAGAAATGTGTGCGGTTGCAATCAAAATTCATGTGCATTGGATGCACATCTCACCAAACTAAACACACTCCCTCGGCAGGGCAAGTGGCGCCTCCACGCGGCCGTTTCACTAATGTTACTACTGCGTCGCGTGAGTCTCAGCCTGCGCTGGGAAAACGGGCCATTTTTACTACCAACTCAATTTTATTTCTCCCTCAGGTTTCATTCTGATAAATTCTCGCCCACTTTCCACGATATAAACTCGAAACAGACTTTTGTTACGACGGCAGGGATAGTGAAATAAGCTTATCGGCCATAACGCTACCTTTAATCCAAGCGGAACTGGAAATGTATAGAAACAGTTTAATTTGTAAAGTAATGGTGTATGACAAATACAAGATAAGATAGTTAAAAAATTGTTGTTCTTAGATAAGTAAGTATGTCCGCAGGGCTGTAAATTATTCAAATTTTAAATTTGACAGTGAATTGAGCTGTAAATAAGTAAATCGGTGAGACATTTCTGGATTACTCTGATTTCGTCGTCTACGTGTCATAGTTACGAGTATCTTTTTGCTACTACAAAGTCTTATTACATTTGAGTCCTTTGAAAATTTTCGTTCGATGAATTTAAAGCTAAAGAAAGAGCAAATCTTTAATAATAAGAACTAAGACCGTTAAGATCTAGTAGCCTTGATCACATATGCTTATATCCAGGAATGGTTGAGAAACAAGCTGTATGCAGTAGGTACCATTCTACTCGCGTCCCTATGCTTGTATTAGAACATACTCCCTTCTTATGTCTAATCTATGTTAGAGCAGCCGATTTTCCACACTCCAAAGTTTGTAACGATCTAGGATTAAATATTATTTTTCAACACCCATTTGTAACTACATATTTCCACACATAAGTCTTATTGAGATTCCAATCTGACATTAAAAAAAATAGATTGATCACATCATTTCCATCCATAAATATCGGAGACGAGTATTCAGGTTATATTTCGGTAGGCGAAGCTTTAGCCCTCAAAAGGTGAGAATGAAAATACTAAAGAAATAGCATTGGAAAGGGAGTGAATGCAGAGGGTAGGCAGCAAAAGAGAGAAAGGGTTCGTAAAGGATCCGCCAGGGGATGTTGATGCGACCGAGTTGGGACTAAGAACTTTAAAGAGAAAGTAAGAGAATGAGAGGTATGAGAATTGGGTGAATTTGAGGAAAAAATGGAGTTGGAGAGCGTCAGAAAAAGTTGCGGAAGCTTCACACTTCCGGCATCCTCCTGGAGTAAATTTTATGCACAATTCAAAAAGAGATAAAAATACGATAATACCAGCGGAAAAAGTCTACCTTTTCTAGGCGTCTCCTATTCTAGTCCTAGTTAATTCCCAGATGGGAGGAAAGAAGTTATGAAACCTTTTTAGTTTTAAAGCCCCAGCATTTCATTTATCCTCGTGAATTTAGCAATAGGAGTTTAAATAAAATTATTTATAAATATCTTAGCGATATATTCTTCAGATTTATAATATGGGCAATCATTTATCCGTGAATTTGATGATAAATATTTGATTACTTAGATGCTGAGAGCCTGCACATATCACTAGAAACGGAGAAAAATATATTTTCTTTGAACATGATACTTATATCAAAGATCAGTGTTCATATGCAATATAAAGAATATTTGTTTTATGTTTTTACCGTACTGATGCATTCCGCTGCACTGAGTGTATAATGAACTTTACTTAATACGTAAGAAACATTGAATTAACAGTTTATCTTGAATTCATGTAGGTTCTGATTTACCATTATCAAGTACAGGTTAGCACGTGGACAAAAGAGCTTAAAATACCTAACGATAAAATATGAATAAAACATAATGCACATCAAAGATATAATTTAATAATAGTATCCATAGAATTTATTTACTTGAAAACGTTAACGTAAAGCATCTTAAGAAATTGTGCTTTTCCACTAGTTATTATTGCCACTTAAACACGTAACACAAAACACGACCGGTTTCGACGAATGATCGTCGTAATATGGTGAAGATAATCCAGATCCATATAGATGATCACAATCATTCGTCAAAACCGACTGTGTTTCTTTTTTGTTACTTTTAAACTAAAATAAAACCTTGTAGAAAGTACAATTTCTTAAGTTTCGCCTTATTTCGTGAAATATAGTAAAAAATAATTAAATCAAGGGCACACGATTATAAGAATATTTTATATTATCGATAACTCATCCCAGTGGGAATACACTATTTAACTTGATTCTTTACTTTCAAATTAAAATTTTCTAGTATTAATAATATTTATATTATATATATTATAATAGTATTGTATTTATATGTAGTAATAATAGAATAGATCATCACCAATCAAAAATTTCATTTAGTTAGAGTGTTTAATATTATTTTTCGTTGAGATTGATCACGTTTTTTTTACCTACTCCACTTGGAGAAGAGAAAAATGCCGAAAAATGTCGACAAGAAGGTGATACATCAACAGAAAAGGCGGCAAAAAAAGAAGAATTTAAACATATGGGGAAAGGCATCCACTCCTTCACGCAAACAACGGCTTCACATCCAAAGAGCAACACTTCTGTCGCCTCCATAAAGACGCCCCTTTTGCATCCACTTTCTCTCAAACTTTCTCCATCAAAGTGTTTACCCCATCATAGTTCTGCGAGATGAGACAAATCTCAGAATTTAACTTTAAGAAAACTGAAGCGCGCTCTCAGCTAAGATTCAGGGCTCTCACTCTTTCAACGATTCATACTTTCTCCATGCTTGAGAGAGTAGCTGTTATCCTCCATAATAAATCTGCGTAGCAACTGGTGAATGGGTTGAATTCTTCGGGCAGATACTGTGAAAAAGGGTTTACATATGGCGTGCACTGGAGAACGGAGGTGAAAACATTTCAGCAGGAATTTAATGTTTAAAACATACTAATGAATTAAGATTACTCTTTCAATATTGCTTTGGAAAACGCAAATACTAGTAATCATAACGGAATTCGAACTTGGGATGCACTTTAGAGAGATGATTTAGAGAGAGAGATGCACTGTATACACAAAAGAGAATTCTAAACTATACACCTCTGAAAATTACAGAGCTATTAAAGGAATAATTCTTAAATAAAACCTTCTTAGTGAGAGGGAATAAGCCAATTATTTTATCATATCCATATTTTAATCCTACATATTAAGCAATGAGGTATGCACGGACACATTCTTGGTTCTGGAGAAGGAAGCAAAAGAGAAAATGCATGACTAGTAATCCTAAATATTTGCACCTTGTTGGATGAAGGTATCAACTCCTTGGAGGTACAGCCTATATAATGCATTTACAATTTAAAATTCCAGATTATTTCCCTAATGGTGTCGGAACCATTTCACAAATTTGCTCTTAATTTTATAAAATTTTAAATTTAAAAACATAGATAACTAACTTCCATCTTTTGTTTTAAAATATTTCTATTTTATAAAAAATTAAAACTTAAAAAAAACTTACTGCGTACATGTAAAATAAAATTTATTTTTACAACTTTTTGATTTTTTAACATCGTAATGAATTTGCCCCAGAAAGCTAAAATAGTTCACAAAATGGAAGAATACTCACTTTCACAAGGCAATCGTGTTTCTATGCTTAGTATCATCATTAGCAATAATTAAAAAAGACTATTATTAATTGAATATGGTGACCCGTAACGTAATCGTTGCATCCTAGTGTATTTCCTTTGATGATAGTAAATAGAATTGTCTGTAAAGTATTCAGCCCGAAGGCCGGTTGGTACCTCAACCCTCCGGCATAAGCTACTAAGAGCTTGGAGAGAGGAATGAGGTTCACTAGGAAGGATGAGGAGTGAGGTAGTTTGCCATTGCTTTCCTCACTGAGCCAGAATGCTATAAGCGGAACATGTCCACGCAAGTGAAGCACAATGACTCCCTGAGTAACTCTTTTTTTGGCATTCCATAAGGAGAAACCAAAATCAGTGCAATTATTCATACCTACCTCAGTAGTTTTCACTTCATCACAGCCATGATCAAGACTGGGACAAAAGAAAATGGAAGGTCAATTTTCTCCATCCTGTACCACATGACAAATGATAAATTGAATTGTCCTCCATATTTTGAGGGCTATAAGTTACTGCACTTTGCATGTTGCTTTCTTTAATTATGGAACAAGCAATAGCTTCTTAGTATCTTCGGTGTGCTGCAATCTGAAGCTAAGAGCCATTTATCCATGTCGAAAGAGTCACATACCACATCACAAAATTATGCTTTACCAAATATGGTTATGAGTGAGCAGTAGCTTACCGGATAACAATCAGTCAAACGACAAAATAGAGGAGATGCACCAGCCTTCACTGGCAAATAAATACGATGAGGGAATTCAAAAGTTCTCCCAAAGAGAAAAAGAGAGAAGAGAATGGAGGAGGCAGTTTTTCCATAGGGCGATTCGGATGAGAGGAATTCTGTACGGGATAAGAGCAGTATTGGGTGACAAAGAGCGAAGGCTTTCTTTTATCGTCGAGTGAATCTGTGAGCCTAACCCCACCTTCTACATTCAATCGTGTTAAATCTCTTCTACGTACTCATTTCATGCAAAGAAAAAGGGGTGAGCCAACTTCAGCGGCATACATTCCATAACAATACATATGTTTGACTTGGAATTGCAATCCTGCTAAGCCAGTGATAACAAACTAAGAGGTATACGAGTTTTACGAGTGTTACTATTGATTAAAATTCTTATTAGTTAGTTTTATGTTATCAAACTTCTAGTTTTAGAAACATATTTATTACTCCTCCTACAATTTTATCAGTACCTTTAAGCGTAACTTAGTGAGTTGTAACTAAAATCTTCCAACATCTAACATCAAAGACTATTGGTAACTTTAATTTAATTATTTAATGCGACCAGTTTCTTCAACAAAATGGGTTACTCAGATGAATTTCTTGAAGAATACAACAATTTAACCACTAGGTTTGCAATATTTGATCATATTCGATACTCTTATATCCCCATAGCTTATAAGGAATAACTGTGAATGGGAATATTTATATCTTATTATTTTTTTGGCGTGAAAATTTACTCAACGAGCGAATTAAGACTTAACTTATGATTACACAAAAAGTTTATATTTTCATATAAAATTAATGATTTTAATTTTATAATGACTACTCTTGAATTGAATTAACTTGATCGAATTGCTTGGGACATAAGTGACCAAAAAAGTACTTTCAAAGGCCGAGTTTGTTTGAAAACTCTGAAAATCACTTGTAAATAGGTATAATAGATATCGATATTCGATATAATACTTGTGTAATCACTGATTAGAATTTGTAGCTCAAGCAACATATTTAATTTCCCTAACTGGTATATTTAGGATAATCATTTGCAAGAAAAGATATGGGACAAAGAAAATAATGTTATAGAGAAAAAATGAGGAAAATAAATTGTAAGTGTACTAAGAAGCAATATCTACATAGAATTTTCTTAAATTTTATTTCTATTTCCCTTCAAAAGAATTCTCCTATGAATTTTTAGTAAAAGGCAAATTTAATAGCTAAAATATTTTGTTTTCAACTTAACTTTGAAGGCCAGGTTTTCAAGACGTTCTATTTGTCCTTAGAGCGCTGTTTAAATCGAGGAAATTGAATTTTGAACATAGTTTCCAAGCATGACGTTGAAGATAAAAAGAAGAAGAATAAATATTGGAACCAGAAGAAACATTAAATCACTCATGTAGATGGTACATTGAGTAGGGTATAGGGTACATTGAGTAGATTATGAAATAAGATAGTGTAAACTGAAACTCTTTGTCAATGATACCGAAGATGCCTTGCAACGTACTAGTTTCCTTTACTAACTACCTTTGGTGTTTAGCCTCATTGTTTATAATTCGATGTACTCCTCTAACGACGATTAACGACTGATTTTATTTAAATAAATATATGAGGAAGAAATACGTTGCATTTTTTGACAAAAAATCCTCCATAATTGCGAGGCCCGCAATAATTATTCCAGTGATATCTCCAATAAGGTTGGCAATAATTGTTTTTACTAATTTCTAGAAAGGTTGCATTCGAATTTTGTTTTCCGTTATCTACATTTACGGTGAAAATCAAAGTCTCGTTTAAGTGTATTATATAATAGTAGCTACGCAAATAGAGCTCAAATTAATAATCTCAATTTCGATCAACCCAAATTCTTCCTTCGTTTCTCTTTTTAAATCGTCAGGTTTCTCACGAAAAGTATTTATGTTTGGAGGTAAACTTTACCATCTCAACTGCACTTTCATTTTGTCAAAGGTGACTAAGCTCTCACGTAAGTTAGTTAAAACAATTTAAATGCACGAAAACACCGTAACTATGAGAAAGTGGTAGGTAGATAAAAACAGGCGAAATCTGCAAAAAGTTGGCGTAAAGAGGATTTGGAATTCTGGAGGTGCGTCGCACGTACTTGAGAGGGTGTGGCCTAACCGAAAGGGTAAACAGGGCGAAGCGACGGGTGTAGCTCACGGATGAAGCCTAAATAAGGGTTCGGAAAGAGAGGAGGAATAGAAAAGGCCAATCAATAACAAGAGTCTCCCCATAAGAGGTTAATAGCCACAATAGTTCCAAATTCAGGAGTACTTTTTCTTTCTAAAAATAGCGATTTACTTTTACAAGCAGAAAGCACAGATGCCTCGTAGGTCGTGGTCATCGGGTAACTTCCAAAACTTCTAACTGGGAAAGAAAATTTTTAATGTTTTTTTTATTTTGATAAAGAGCATGGTCTGAAGTTTTTGATTGATGTTTTGGTTATCAATTATCCAGCTGCGATGATAATTATCATCGCAGCTTCGATTCCAAAGGGCCCCAAAGTCCCGATTTTTCCCTTTTAAAAGCATTGCTTTGATTTTCGGCAATTTTAGAAAATACTTCCCAAATAGGTAGAGAATCAAAACGCAAGGAGCATATATATATGGTAGTTTTCTATCAAAGACGTAAATGACTTTCACAGAAAATATCCTGGGTTCGATGCTAGGACGATGAAATATCTACCCTTTCAAATACATTGAGGAAGTTTTTCATCATTTCTTTTTGATCCACTTATCGAAATGATAGGAAGTTCTCGCTCAGCTATAAGATGTATATTAAGAATACATTTAAGAAGAAAAATTATATGAGACCATGCTGTTCCTGGGTTCGATGCCAGAGTACATAACAATTTCTCACTTAAGGAATACAAGGGAAAAGTAGGACGTGGTTTGAGGCAGTTTCTTCCAATATTTCTGCTTGAATTTTCATACATAGTAAGAATTGGTGATATTCTATTTTGCTGCATAGAAGGTTTCATTTGAAAGTCCCGGGTTCGATGCTGGGCGGTAAATATATCTAACATATAAAAAGAATTGGGATAGTTTTTCATTATTTTTTTTCATGCGCTTATCGCAATGATAGGAAGTTATTGCTTAGATAAAAGATGAATATTAAGACAAGGTTTAAGAAAATATCACCAGAAAGAACCGGTTTCGATGCCGGACGGTAAATAAATTTCCCATATGAAACACATAGGGGTAGTTTTTCATTATGTTTTTCATGCGCTTATCGTAATGATAGGAAGTTCTTGCTTAGACAGAAGATGTATATTAAGACTCGTTTTAATAAAAAAATTTAGATAAGACCATCCTGTTACTGGGTTCGATGCCAGAGCACATTGCAATTTCTCACATAAAGAATATTTGTGAAAAGTAGGACATCGTTTGAGGCAGGTGCAGCAAATAATTCTGCTTGAATTTTCCCACATACTTAGAGATGGTGATCTTCTGTTGTGCTGCATAGTAAGTATCACCAGGAAGACCCGGGTTCGATGCCAGGCGATTAAATTGCAGCGAATTTCAAGAATATAATCAATCCTTTTCTACTTTCTCCATATATATAATAATAATAATAAAAACTCTTTATTTGGCGAGGTTAGGCCCATTAGGGCCTCTCTTACACCTAACGATTAAAGGTTACTAATATTACCTACAGAAAAGGAGGAAAAACAATACAAATACATGTATATAAAAAGAAAATTAAAAAGAGGTTAACAAATAAAAGAATTGTGGTGTGGGGAAAAACTCCTTGGCTGAGGGCTTTCGGAGAAAAACCCACTGTGCGGGAAAACGCTCACACAAGAAGGGGAGCGAAAAAAACCCGCGAAAGCACACATATACGTAGTATAGAGAAAGTATTGTTTTCATGAAAAAAATCGACTTCGAGATTTTAACGGAAATGAATGTTTTGGGGTCCCCTGAACACGTTTTGACCGTTTTCGGAAAGATGTCTGTGTGAATGTGGTTGTGTGTGTGTGTGTATGTGTGTGTGTGCTTGTGGGCACTCTAACGTAAAAACTATTAGTCGTATCAATACCAAACTCCATATATAGCATTGTGGTGGGTGCTGTCAGAATTGATTAGTTTTTTGAGTAAATCGGTTAACCGGAAGTTGAGCTTTACTCTTCGAAGTAAATTTCCGTTTATGCAAACTATCTCCATAAATATGACATGAAGGTATATACTATTATTTATAAAAGTTCTAAAAAATATAATTTACTATAAATTCTGTTTTAAATATATTTTTGTTAACTGATTGTTTAGGATTTATCCATGAAATACCGATAAACCGGAAGTTGCTGATTATGTACTTAGTGAGCGCTTTGGGCGCTGTGGGCGAGTGGCCAATTTCATCGTTTTTAATCGAACATGTTACGAAAAACATTATTTATAATGTTTGTGACGTAAAACATAATATGATATAAATTAATCACTTATCTTCCAAGTTTAGATTGAATGTAGAGTTCGAAAATACTGCCGTAGATAAATATTTACATCTTATATATGGAGAAAGTCAGATCAGATTTTTTTCTTTTGAGGACCGTCCCGATGTGATTCCGACATGAAATTAGTGTTGTCGATCTGCTTGCAGTATTCAAGCAACAGTTTACTCGTATATATATATGAATGAATCCGGAGAAGCATCTATATACAATAGATAATAGATAGATTTCTTATTATATTTAATTCCTTCTCCGGATTCATTCATGTACCTTTATAGATAGATAGATAGGATACTAATTCACAGGCTAAAACACAAGCTTCATTGATTTTAAATTTATCCGACGTATTGGTCATAACGTGTAACCGCCAGAAAAATTGCGATTTTGAACCTCAGTGTCATGGGTTCGATTCTAGAGGGCCCCAAAGTCCCGATTCTTCTCATTTCAAAGCATTGCTTCGATTTACGGGAATAAAAAAAATACTTTCCGGATAGTTAGAGAATCAAAACCCAAGGAGCCTATAAAGATGGTCATGATATATTGAAAACATAAATGAATGTTACGGTAAATATACTGGGTTCAATTCTAGGACGATGCAAAATCTGCCCTTAAAAATATATAGAGGTAGTTTTCATTATTTTTTTTGATGCACTTATCGAAATGATAGGAAGTTCTTGCTTAGACAGAAGATGTATATTAAGACTCCGTTTAAGAAAAAAAAATACAAGACCATGTTGTTCCTGGGTTTGATTCCAGAGCACATTACTATTTCTCATATCTATTATATATAGATGCTTCTCCGGATTCATTCAAATATATAGGGATATAGGTATATAGATAGGATACTAATTCACAGCCTAAACCACAAGTGTCATTGACATGAAATTTTTACGACATATTGGCCATAACGTATAATCACCAGAAAAATTGCGATTTTGAACATCAGTGTCATGGTTTCGATTCCAGAGGGCCCCAAAATCCCGATTTTTACCGTTTAAATGCATTGCTTTGAGTTACCGGAATTTTTTAAAAATATTTCCCGGATAGATAGAGAATCAGAACTCTAGATGACTTTATATATGCTTGTGATCTATCGAAAACATAAATGACTTTTACCGAAAATATCCTGGGTTCGATGCTAGGACGATGCAATTATCCGCCCTTTAAAATACATGGGAGTAGTTTTTCATTATTTTTTTATACACTTATCGAAATTACAAGAAGTTTGTGTTTGGCTAGAAGATGTATGGTAAGAATTAGTTTAAGAAAAAAATGTTCATAAGACCGTATTATTCCTGCGTTTGATGCCAGAGCACAATAACCTTTCTCTAATAATAAGGAATATAAGGGAAAAGTAGGATGTCGTTTGAGGCAGTTGCAGCCAATATTTCTGCTTGAATTTTCACACATACTTGGAGATGGTAATTTTCTATTATGTTGCATAGGAAAAATTACCAGAAAGACCTGGGTTCGATGCCCGGGGGTTAATATATCTGCCATATAAAACACATTGGGGTAGTTTTTCATAATATTTTTCATGCACTTATCGAAATGATAGGAACTTCTCCCTTTGCAAGAAGATGAATATCAAGACACGGTTTAAGAAAAACTATTATATAAGACCATGGTTTTCCTGGGTTCGATGCCAGAACACATTACAATTTCTCACATAAGGAATATAAGGGAAAAGTTGGACGTCGTTTGAGGCAGTTGCAACCAATATTTCTGCTTGAATTTTCGCAGATAGTTAGAGATGGTGATCTTCTGTTGTGCTGCATAAGAAGTATCACCAGAAAAACCCGGGTTCGATGCCAGACGATTAAGTTGCAGCGAATTGTAATAATATTTTCAACCCTTTTTTTATTTTCTTTTGAGGACCGTCCCGATATGATGCCGACATGAAATTAGTGTTGTCGATCTGCTTGCAGTATGCAAGCTACATTTTACTCGTAAGTAATATATGTGAAAAGTAGGACGTCGTTCGAGGCAGTTGCAGCAATTATTCCTGCTTGAATTTTCACACATAGTTAGAGATAGTAAATTTCTATTGTACTACATAGAATGTATTGCCAGAAAGACCCGGGTTCGATGCCGGGCGGTAAATATATCTTCCATATAAAACACATATGGGGTAATTTTTCAATATTTTTTTCATGCACTTATCGAAATGATACGGAGTTCTTGCTTAGAAAGAAGATGTATATTAATACAGAGTTTACTAAAAAAAATTATATACGACCATGCTTTTCCTGGGTTCGATGCCAGAGCACATTACAATTTCTAACATAAGGAATATATGTGAAAAGTAGGATGTCGTTTGTGGCAGTTGCACCCAATAGTTCTACTTGAGTTTCACACATTGTTAGAGACGGTGATCTTCTGTTGTGCTGCATACTGATTATCACCAGGAAGTACCGGGTTCGATGCCGGACGAAGAAATTGCAGCGAATTTTAAGAATATTTTCAATACTTTTCCTACTTATGAGGACCCTCTCGGTATGATGTCAACTTGAAATTTGTGTCATCGACATGCTTGCAGAATTGAAGTTAACAGATAGTTAACAGATAGATTCATATCTCAAGTTAGAATCCTTTGATAATTTTCTTTGCTTACCTTACGCAAGCACCCATTTATTAGTATATATATATACACACACACATCCGACACACAAAGATAAGTCAAAGTATGACGATATTCCAAGATCTCAGAACAAGTAATGGAATGTAATAAGCAAATAGAGTGTAATAAATTGGAAATAAAAGAACTGTCTGCGTCCATAATTTTATTTTAAAAAACACGACCGGTTTCGGGTTCAACCCATCATCAGGTAACCGGAAGACATTTTCCACAGAGTATATATACAAGTAAAAACAAGGGAGAGTGAAGGGGCTAGCCGGAAGAATGCGGGGGAGGGAGAGGGAGGTGAGGAAGAATAGACCTAAAACACGGTGGAATTATTTTCGCTGAAGAGATGCTCATTAACAAGGTTCCTTGAAAACTGCAGGTGGCGGTGTATTTCCAATTGTCGAGGAGGTTGAGCCTTTTGCCTTTAGAAGCTACGTTGAGAAGAATGGGAGAAAACGATGATCCGTGGTTACTTTCGTTTAAATGTATTGCGAAATGGTAATTTTTGAATCTTTAAGGAAGGACGCTCTGTGTTCTTCAGCACGTGTTGCTATGGCCCTACCACTCTGGCCAACGTAACTACTGCCGCAATCCTCGAAGTCCAGTCTGTATATTCCCGATTTTTTAATTTTTATGAGTTTTATCCCGACCGTTGCATAAGTGCGAGCAGAGATTGGAGCTCGTATAAAAGGCTGGGCGGAAATTTTCTGAGGGGAAGAACTTATTAAATTTATAACTGAAGTTATCCACAAACTTTAATCTATAAAAACGGGGGGATTTCTCAGGAGGAGAAACAGGAGAATAAATTTGATTAATGGCGAACTGCCTTTGTTTTTATGGAGCAAATTGTCCATCAGATGTTTTGGGAAGCAGTTCTTTTTGGTGATGAAATGGATGGTATTAATTCTTTCCTGAAATTTTGGGGGACATGGGGATATGGAGGAGGCGATAAAAGAGAGAGTGAAAGAAAGCTAGTTTATGGGAAAAGGGATGATTTGATGAAAAGGGGATGGCATGGTCCGTGTATACTTCCAATTTATTATGGAGAAGTTACACCAGATATCGCCAGAAAGCATCAACTACAAATAGAGTGTCTTTGGAGGATCCCGATAATTGACAAGCATTTCTAATAAAAATATTGGAAAGACTTTGACAGCCTTAGAAGCCTCCGATTGTTCAAAGTGATTGGTACCTTTACTGCACACATTCTTTTCAAAAAGTTTTGAATTCCTCTAAACTGATGCTGGATTTTTATTTAAGTATGTATAATCATCGAAAAGTAGTATGTTTTGTAAATAATAGTTGCGACAAGTTGGTTAGCGATTCACTAATTATTCGTGACGCATGAAGTTCTATAAGAAAAAGTTACCTACTTCGGTAAAATTTGTTCCATAAATTCAGACATAGAACACACTCAGAAGATGCTGCCAAAATTGTCCGTCCTTTGTACTAAATAACCAGTACTTAATTCGAAAAATAAGGGAAATAGGTGTAAGGTTGATGGTTTTAAAAATCATGTTTAATTATGCTATTATTTAATTTTTATGTAGTTATACAGCTTATAGATATTCTAAAAATAGAGAATAACTGCAGGGTCTAATTCAATAGTACTATCAATTTATTTAAGATGTATATTACCGTAATATATCTTTATACTTAACTATCTAGATTAGGATTGTTATGATTATTTATATCTATGGAAACGTAGGAATAAATAACATATTTTCTATCATTAATTTACAGATACATCAAAGTTCAACCAAATGTTTTCCCAGCACTGACTATGAACGATTTTTAGCATACATAGTATTTGTTTTTTTTAATATCATCTCATGTTGTTTTTGCATCCCACTTTCATTTTTATCTTTCCCGGCAATGCTAATTTTCTAAAAACTAAAAACGAAGCTTTCCCAGAGGAATCAACGTAATGGTACACACCATTAAGAAGTTACTATAATAATTAATGCAGGAAACATAGATTTATGAGAATCGGTGCAATAGATGTTCGCTCGCGTCTGAGCCAGGGTCCAATCAATCTATATATAAATATCAATGTGAAGCATGATACGATATTCCATTTGATGAGGAAATTCACATTATTTTAGCTTTAATCCTATCAATTCATACGTTGGACAGCCTGAAAGATCTCGGCAGAAAGAGACAACACAATGAGCCCTCCAATGACTTTCAAATTCCCCTTCTGCGAGAGGGAAAATACTCCTGCGAGGGAGCGCCTCCGATCTCGAAGCACTGGACGAATTCATTTCAAAATTAGAATGAATCAAAGGTTATAGTTTTCGGTCTGGTATTCCGAACGGGGAGTGGATGCGAACATTAAAGCGATGAGATGGGAAACCTAAGCACGCAGCTTGGCTGTTTGCATATGTCGAGACAGCTCCGCTTTAAAAGTTCCCGAAAAGACTCGCGCACCTCGTAGACAAGCAGAACCTAATTTCCTTTTATTGTAGGGCTTAACTTCCCAAAGCCCTTGAGTGTTGAGGTTACGAAAGAGCATTAATAAACGGGATTCCTAGGAAACTACGTAGAAGAAGAAATTTTTCGCGACAGCATTTTAAGAGCTTTCCGAATGGTACCAGTTTTGTTTTTACTTTTTAGCGGATTCCACGCTCTGAACACCACCTTTATTAATGAGTCGACGTCCTGGTTCTATTTAAAATCTCATTAATTACCATTAAGTAATGCCATATCTATCGATGAAAACGTATGGAAGATGCGGGAGATATCTCTATTCAGCCGAAAATAGAGAGTAATAAAACCAAAAGAAGCTTTTAGTAGGCGACCTTAATTTTACAAAAAGCTCCTCATGCCGCTGATCTTTTTTCCTCTAAGATCCCTCTTTCAAATTATACTCACGCATTAAAAAACTAGAATTTTTTAACGCTTTCTTTAAATACCTTAATTTTCCGAGACTACTACAGCTAATCCTACCCAAAAGTGTTTCTGATCTTTGTTAAATCGTTAACAATAAGTAAGGACATTTGTTAATAGTTCGTATGAGTTATTAATTTGCTGCGATTCTTTGATTGATATAGGTATGTCTTAAGTATTCCCATAAGGACCAAATTTATGGAAACTTTCACAAGAAGAGAAACTACGAGAAGTGTTACAAGTAAAACACGTCATTTTATGAAGAAACGAACAATAACAATGGAGATACTCAACAGCTAAAAACATTCCGTTGCACAGAATTATAGCATTATCCTGTAAGGGCAAGGTGGAATATTTTTCATATAGTCATCTTTAAATATAATGATTTTGGACTTACATCTCACTTATCAAAATTTAAACTGCACTAAAAGACGCAAGAAACAATTCCGCAACCAGAGTTCGAACTTGAAGTGGGAGGTTCCCGTGCAATACAACCCACCTCACATATTTCTTGAAAACTAAAACTTTACAATAAAGCTAAATACCTGAATATCTAAGTACAGATTTCAATTGCTATCTACAACATAGTAAACTTCTGGAAGAGTGAATGCCTCTTTAAAGGATCATTCTCATGCCGTCGGAATGCTAAACCTGAACCGACTATTTGGAATAGACTTTAGTTGTTACTTCACCTTTTATTATGAGTTAGCCCCTCACAAGCAATTCCTCGTACTTTAGTGCAGTTTAGCGAGTCGAATAGCTTTCATCCCAACAGCTTTTTGGTTACATCAAAGGATGCTTCCCTTTAAATCTGCACCCCTTTTCTCTCGTATTGGCTGCAAACGGAAGGGGACCGGGTTCTCACCCCTCTCATTCACGCATTTCAGGCAACATAGGACTCCCTTCACAAAAAGGCGGTCAAAAATTAGATTCCACGCACCCGTTCCTCCAATTTTCCAAAGTGCAATAAAGAGAAACTCTAATTTATTTTATTCTCCTCTCCCCCACTTTTCTTTCATTTACTGCTTTAAAGAAAAATATATTTGTTAGCTTTTACATTAAATCAGAACAAATTATTTAGATAATATATTCTGCGTAAAATGAATGAATATTAAAATACCATACGTATTTGAAACAAATAATATCTAAAACATATTTCTTTAACAATTTTCAGATTTTTAAAAGCTTTCTCGTGCTACCTAATAAGAGAATTCCAACTCCAATTTGGTTTCCCAGAATATACAAATACCTTTCTTTGCTAAAGAAACCTTATTAATCAAATGCTCGGTACCTAATATTTATAATTTATAATTTTTTTTTTAATTTGCAATATGTTCTTTCATTCATTACTCTAAAACTCTCATTGTATTTTCTTCATTGTCTTTTTTCAGTGTTTTTTAACCGTTTTTACTTATTTATAATCTATATACTTTACGAGCTTTTACCAAGCGAAATCATGCTTATAATGTATTTTTGTTCAGTGCGTCTATTATGTTCATATAATTTAACATGTAATTGACGAAAGTTTAAGATAGTCTGAACACTATAACTCAATCGTAAATTAGCTATACATTATTACTTATATGTTAATACTTTTGTGTCAGAATTTTATGTTAATATGTTATAACTTGCTCTTTTTTGTACATTCTAATGACTTCTTTTTCTCTCGTCTTATGTAGCTCTTTTATCTACTACCATATTTAAATTAAGTTTTCTGTAAGAAGGTTTCGCAGGTTTTTCACACCCTCTTCTTTTGAGGGTGTTTTCCTGCAGTGGAAATGTTTTCCTATGCTCTTAGCTTAGGTTTTTAAACCCACATAGTAGTTTTCTTCTCTGTACTTTTGCAATCTATCTATTTCTTTCTGTTCCAACATGACAAAGGGTTAGGTGTAAGAAGAGACTTGATAGTCTCAATCTCGCCCTGAATAAAGTCCTTTATTATTATTATTATTATAATATAATATCGTTTGGCGGAAAATCTACATTTTATCACATTTATGTGATATTTTCACATCGAAGACTATTTGTATGCATCAATAGGAAAAATAGTAAAATAAAATAATAGAATTGTATTTATTTTTCAATGTAGAAATTAATTTCCATCCATATGACATTTGTATTAAAGTTATCGTTTCTCTGAAATCAGGTTTTAACAGTGTAAGTTTCGTTGAATCTGTAAGTTAATTTACGGGGTACGAGGAGGTTAATTGTTTTTTTTTCAAATTTTTCCGTCTCACCTTACGATTAACACCCTGAATTAAGATATAAGTGACGGAATTCGTTTTCGAAAGAGTGAAAGAGATGAAATCCGATGTAAATTTTACAACCAATAAAAACTCATTTTAAAATTTTAACATTCCAATCGTCGAAAGTAGAGAGACTAATTCCAAATCTATTCCACCCATTATGAAATGAATTCGGAGAATAATTTTAAACGCAATATGGAATCTGCTTTTTCTAAGCCAATATTCGTTACTGAATATCATATTCTGAAAAATATTGTTACATAGCAAGTTAGAGTAATTTGTTCAAACAAAAGAGAGATCGTCTTTAAGCGTTTTATAGCAATAGTTAAAAATTTTCTATTAATGCCACTCAATTTTCGAGACAGAGGTATTGCATAGTTTTGTGGAGAAAATTCGAAAGTATTGTTTTAATAGAATTTTGACCTTTAATTTTAAATGAGCTTCGAAAGAGTGTTGTCCTCGAAACAAAAAGTGGAAATCATATTCCATGTATACATGTTTATGTAGTTGATAAAGGTATACATTACAAAAATTCTCACCAATAACTATATAAATAACGTTATATATTAAATCAGATTACATTTCTGTTATTGTAACTAAAATTCTAACTTCCCAAAACAGTGTTAAAGAAACTTAATATAGCATATTATTTTTCGATTTTGAATACGAAGAATTTGGAATTGCAGTATGAATTTCAAAACTACTATTAAATTCACAGTAAAAATAATCCATTCCCAGTATATCTTTTTCAAGATAGTACTAAAAAATCCAATTATATTCTCAGATAAGGAGATATTCATTATCATCGCTTTTTTGCAGTTGATAGAAGTATACAAGCAACTTTTACAAAGCGAGTGCCATGTTGCATGGGCTTCGGAGATGAATGGTTATAAATACGAAAATATGCTCCGATAATTATACTCTGGATGTTTCGTTGCCATCAGTGTCAACCGCTTCCTCGTTCTAGTAGACCGCTCGATCAGAAAACGTCAAATTATCTTCTCACCAACAGCAAATTACTATTCATTCAAAGTGCATGTTTTCCCATTCTAAAAGGCATGCTGCATAGGAAAAAAGAGGGAGGTGAATGTAAAAGGAACTTACGAATTTGGAAAATGGAGTAAGGCAGTAGAGAAAATTAAAATTTTGGCACAAGGGTATGGAAATAATAGTTTGTTTATAACATAATTCTTGTGGAGCATCGAAAAACGTAGAAAAATATTTTTTTATAAATGGATGTTTTCATTGGAGGAAAATATATCATACAGTTAAATCAACTTAGGAAAGAATTTTTTCCATTATATCATAATTTATCGAAAAAGAAGAATATATGACCTAACTTCTGCTACATCCTTACAAAGTCGGAATACGTGCTACTCTTTCATGAATACTGCCGAAAATGGGTACATAATGATACAATTAATCTCAGTTTTTAATGATGAATTGATTATTAGTATTATTGCACACCTTGGTAAATTCGATACTTGTGTGGTAATTGATGATAATTCAATTAAATTCAAATTCACAAACATCTTAAATGTTTCATATTAATCAATGAAAATATTTAAAATTAAAAGAATTAAGAATCGAACATTGTAAATGAAACAGAGAAATTTTTACCCAAAATAAATAATATTTTATTTTGTTTTGAGACTAGAAAATTGGATTTGGATAAATTAGTTTTCATATTATACTTCTCACAAACTACTATAAGCTATTACTTTTATGAACTATCGCTAAAAACCTTAATTTGTAGGACGTATAAGACATTCGAAAGAACACTTTTCAATTACGGAAATATTTGGAAGATTTAATGTAGTTGTTGCCAACTGGATATAACCATTTATTAATGCCCAGTATTTTAAGGTTTCTTCGGAGTTTCAACCGACCATTAAACGTAGAAATCCGATAACTTAAACCAGTTTTGCTATTGGTACCTTTCCTTTATAAATTACTCTCTCGCCTATCTGAAAGTCAAGCTCAAAATTCTGCCCATGCTTCACCGGAGGTGCGTAATTACAGATGAAAAGTTCAACCCAAGCAGACACTGGAAACATCATTCTCTCCTCGGCTTCAGAGTAATCACCACTCCGATTGTTTTCTTTGCCGTTTAGGAATCGACGGAAAAAACCAATTCTCCGAAACCAAGGAAACCGACGGTTTGTGCAACCACCAGTTATCGGGGTCGTCATCATATTCTTCCATTCCACGCATCCGAGAGCGGAAAAATAAAAAGATGAAGTTCGATATCCGCTTGTTTCATTTGGTCGGCGGATGAGACTCCAAACGGAATTACGGATACAAACGACGGAACGTTTTTGAGAGAAAGCATTGTAAGCTCTGGCATTTTCATCGGCAGTTTATTCCCATACCGCCCATCTGCAAAAGAGGCATAAGATATGAAAGGGAAATGACAAAAGAAGGGAAAGGAGTGTTTAGGACGGGAAGGAAAACAACTCGGTGAATCGAGACAGGACAGGTTTGTCTAATATATATGCATATATTAGTTTAACGCACACAAATATGTATGTAAGGGGAGATTGACATTAAGGATAAGATCAGGAGAAGTGGGAATACCATATAGTGTGACGATACCTTATCCGTTGACGTAAGCACGTTTCATCTAGGTACTGATACCTATGAAGAGATCAAAAGACAGATAAAACTGGATTGCCATCACATACCTAGGGGTAACCTGGTAACGAGAAGCTTATAAGAGAGGCAACATATGAAAACCCTCGAGAAATCTACGTACGGTATCAGATTGAAGACGGCTAGTTGACTGGAAAAATGGATAAGTAGAAAAGAAAAAAATGTATCAGATTGTGGGATTTTACTGATATTTCTATGATACTAAGAGGATGTAATCGCACTTATGAGGTTTCAAACAGAATTAGATAGTCTATTAAAATTTTATTGTTCTATTGTTGTATAATTCAATAATGGTAAGAAGCCTGAAAGAATTTAGGATGAGCATTACATGAAAAACTTATGTTAACATTTTGAATTGTCTATAATTGAAACTGAGACAATTAGGCTCATAGTCTCATAGCTCATCTTTACGAGAAAGAGATAATATAATATGCCAAGTTTTTGAACTGGTTTTGAAATAATCAATCAATGGGTGAAACGATGGTAATGGAAAAAAGTAACAGTTTCGGGACTTTTTTATTTATATAATAAATCAAATATAGCTTTATAAATATATATTTGACGGTGATTTTAGAAGTATATCACAATAGTTGTCACCCTTAAATTTGATGGATTAAACTCTGCGATTGATTTGAACAAAAAAACAAGAAATTGTTTTTTTATGACCAATTTAAAACCGGCTCATAAAAATATGCGTAAAGTAAACATGCAGGAACTGAAAATGAATGCTCAAAATGGATAGTTCGAAATTTGTAGCTGTAAATGAGATAGAAGTACGTCGTCCAGTTAATATTTCAATTACAGGAGATATTCGCTGTCTGGTATTTATTAAAAAGATGAAATGAGGACGAAGAACGATGTAAGAGCTTAGGAAGGAATGAAGGGGCAGAGTATAGGAAAACTGCACAAAATCTTTTGTCAGAAGGATCTTTTCTCTCAAAAAATAAAAAAACTGATCTCTTCGATTTTTTTTCTCCGATTCTTTACTTTTGTCTCAATCAGTGGAATTGAGATGGATGTGAGAGGGGAATTGAAAACCTTTCCAATCTGAAGAAAAATCAATGGTGGCGATATCCCTTTAATGGCTCTGCTCAGTTCCTTCCTTCCTCTCCTTCTATTTCTTCCTTCTCTATTCATCCGCTTCACATATTCATCGCCGATGCTTTCCGTAAGATGAACAAATAAATCCACACAAAGCGCATCATAGAACCAGACGCAGCCGATCGCAGACAAATCCAATTCTGCTCAAGGATGTGAAAATTCGTTCCAAAAGACGAATTCGAACCTTGTTAAAGAAATGAACGTGCGTGGGTGTAAAGGTTGGGCACTCCAGCACCCTGAGTCACGCATCCGCTTCCTCATCTGTATTCAGGCCAACAGGGAGTATAACATGAGGATAGAGCACGAGAAGATAGTCCCTCTATACTTCCATGTTCCATTTTATTTCATAGAATTAATAAATATGTCTCAATGGTGTTTGAAGCATCCCAATAATGGAAATACTTTGACGAAATTTAGTTTAATAGATTGAACTGGTTCTTTTTTCATGGCAATCTTGCTCTACATGACAATTAATAAAGAAAATACTTAGTTAATTGGAATAAACATTATGAGTTAAGAAGGTAATGGAAAAGTTTATTCCGCAAAACCAACTCCTTTTATTTCAATTATCGATTCCTACCAGCCGTAATTATCAATTATTCCCCACCGAAGGGTTTATGATATTTGTCGTAAGAATTAAGGACCAGTTAGCCCTAAACTTACTAAAAGTAGTAACGAAACCTTTTTTGTCTCTTGAAACATAGGCTACCGGCGTATATGACCAAAACAGCCGGTTGCATAATCTCAAGGATAATTCTAAAACACTAAGGCCATCCCTTGGCAATATTATCACTTTACCAGTTAACCGTTGGCCGTTTCAAAAAAAAAAAACGTTCCATGGTAAATAAGATCAAAAATATTATAACGTATATACTTTCATCAGAACCTCACATCTCATATTAAAGAACCTCTCATGTGAGAAAGTCTTTATATCCGAAGAAGATTTGATAACGGGGAATACATCTGGTATGAAGGGTTTCGCTGTAAGTGCACCGCTGCATTACGAAAAGCAGCTGTCCTTAAAAGAAAGCTTAATTAAAAGAAGCTGATGATCAAAAATATATTTAGCTATTTATGATTAAATACCTAAAAATGATACATAATTTCAAAAAAGCTGTTCAGAAAGGAATGTATTTATAGGTAGAGACAACAACCAATGGATTATATTCTTATAATAAGGTGTTTTTAGGTTATGTATTTTTTCATACAGATAGTAAAACCGTTACTTTCAGATTTTTATTAAAGTAGGGTAAAAATATCCTTAGTTGAATCCACAACCCAAACAAAAATTAACCGAGCATGAAGTATTTACAGAGAACCCTTCCCGAGTTTGGATAATCGGTATATGTCCATGTACATATTTTGAGTAAATTTCTGTCCCCATTTAAACTGGATTCTATCAACCTTATATTGAAGAAATTTCCTTTACTCCGATTACTTCGTTCCGTAGATCACATGTATGATATTACTGGATTAGCAATCTATAGCTAAAGCATAACATTCATATATCTTATTCTGTATAATTTTTGGTATAGTATTCATACTATACCGATGTTTCATAATATTCTATTAATTTAAATGTATGTAGAGTTGGATTAAAGGACAAAATATGAAAATAACTAAAATAATAGGAATCAATGATCCTACAACCAACCTAATTATAGAAAAACAAAATGATTACTCTATTCCCAAATGTAATATTTTTACAACTTATAAGCGTACTTAAGTGTAAATTCACAGCAAATATTAAACAGATACTAGGGCACTTGACATGAAAAGTGAATTCAGGCATACGGTATTGAAATGTTATTTCGGAAAGTGATTATGATAAAATGTAGACGTGGATATTTTTTACTAAATAGATGCAACATTGAAGTCCTCTGTAAACGAAAACTAGTAAAACTAAAAAAAATTATAAGAAAACAAAATATTTACTAAAAATAGGGAAGAGGTAAATAAGTTTTTAAATTGCATAAGGTTGCTGAACGTCGGAGATTGTAACAGTAGCTTAAATTTCCGCCTCGATTGGTGCGTCCTTTGGCCTTTATCAGCGGCTCTCTGCCATTTTTGTGATGATCATATCCTTTGAAAGCTTTTTTCAATATCATCTTCCAAAATACAACCTGCTCTATCTTATTTTTCATTCCCTCGGTTTTTGTAAAGTCCACATTTTTTCTAGTTCACACGATCAATAAGGATACGAGAATTGATAGTGATATATTAATTACATCACGATAAACAATAACTTGACAAGAAATTGACCTCATACGCCTTTTTTTACGTTCCTAAACATTCAAACATTGAAATAATATTTATGTAGCAGGAAGCACAAGCCTGAATGAGTGTCATTAAAATAAACTTCAAATTTTTTAAAGGAATATTCTGTTTAAATTTTGCAGGTACTTCGTAACTCCTAAATTAAATTAATCTTAAGTTGTTAAAGGAGTAAGAAACAGATTCTTTTGCATAAATATAGAAATAAATAGCGAATTCCTTGCCATTCAAATAAACTGCTAAATTTTGCTATCATTTTTCAATTAAGTTTATCGATAGTAAATTTTATTCCAACGGTAATTTCATTCATATGTTTTTTCAAATGATAACATTGTACCAAATTCTACATAACTGGTCGGCATCTAAAATGAATCATAATTTTGTTAGATAACAAGCATTTATTACCAAATAAATCAATCCTCTTCCATAATAATGTACGCCCTTTATTTACCATTTTCTTTCATGAAATTATTGAAGACATCAGCCATTCATAGTTCTTTGCTAAGCACCTTCAAAATGGATATTTACACCACATGCTCTGAATGATTATTGCAAAATTATATATTTTGATGAAAATTATTTTTAGCTAACCATTGCTCGTGAAATATAGTGATTTCGATCAAAGAATTCGGTTTAGAAATTATATTTAGTTGTTAAATTAATTAGTCAAACTACTTATTTCTAATTTTATGAAAATTTTTAGTGATACCTGGCAATTCCAACGAATGAAATTACATTGCATCCTAGTATCTGTTACAGCCCCTGATGAAGTTAAAAACTGGTCACTAATAACATTCTGTAGTAGGTTAAATGAAATTTATGCTTGATAAGTTTCAGTGTAAAATTCTAGTTCCACAAACTCGAAAATATTTATTAAGTTCTAATGACATGATGAATCATTGTAATAATAACTATGTTGAAATGCATATGAAATGTAGAATTTAGGCTACTTTAATGAAATTTCGAGCTATAAGATATGGCAATAATCAGTAATGCTATCAATAAAAACGTACGTAAAAAAATTGCATTTTAGTCATATATTAGTAGCAATATAACAAAACATGCATTTTTTTAAGCCTATACGATTCCTTTCAAATTCCAATCACTTTATTTAGTGATCAATAAATATAATCGTTGATATTTCAGTTTTTGGTCACGTAAGATGTTTTTAAGGATAGTCGTGATGATTTGCTGTGAAAAATAAGAGATAAATAATTCCCATTGCTGTTGCATTACGTTGATTAAGGCCTCCAAATTCTTTAAATAGCAATAAGGTTTGGTGAAGAGGCTGTGGAATTTTTTTACTCAGAGAGTACAAAGATGAATCTCCTTAATGAATTTTCCTCCTTAAAATTTACTTGCACATTTGCTCAAGTCGAGCAGTTGTATGATTGCAAATTTGGGGATCTTTATCAGAGGAGGAAACGAAGCGAGGAAATTGCGATCAATCAGATCGACGATTGCTTGATGGAAGAAGGCCTCCGGTGATGGTTTGACGGAGAGGAAGCGACAGGTCGACATAGAACGTCTTAACCTCGTTTCTCAGGTCGTTGAACGTCGAGCCGATCTGCCCAGAGTATCGGAAAAACAATGCGAACGTCACGAATGGTACATGTTGCAGAGGAAAAGTCCGCCATCTCACGAGTTCGCTGGAACTTTTCGAGACCCTCGCGTCCGTCAAATACAATAGAAGTTCGTGGAAGTAATTAGAGGAAGACTTAGGAGTCTATCATATTACACGACAAGTCGGATGATATCTGACAAAAGTTTGTTGAATCTGTTGCCGGGAAACGTCAATTACCGAGGTGCGCCTGCCGCGATGAAAAAAAGTGATTTGATAGACGAAGTTGGAAAAGCACAACGAATTCTCGGAGAAGTGAGCGACTGTTCTTAAAGCGAGAATTTGATGTGTGTTCCGGAAAGAGCTGCGAGATTTTCTTCGGAGTAAAATTAGTATTTGGTAAAATGTCTTCGAAAGGGGAAGCTAACTTGGCTCTACTTTTCACCTGCTATGGTATGAAAATGTGAGACTTATGAGATCCTCGCATATTTTAGCATGAGTGTCTTGAAATTACGCTTGAATATTTCCTGATATAAATGTTTTCAGAATATAACGAACACAGCAAAGAAAGCAGATTAGTAATTTTTACACTAAACGATGTGTGGAGCTGCTCTGCTACTAAACCAATCATGTTTTATTTTTTCATTTCATTTCAATTTTCATTTCCATCACTTTTAGTGCAAAATTGCTAAGTTGCTTATGCGTAAGGAAAGCTCCTTATGCATGGCTTTTCGTAATTCTACGCCTTCCCACTTCGATTTTATGATAAATACTGGTTATGAACTTATAAAACTAAGGTTTTCACAACATCATTTCAAATCTACTTACCATAAAAGGTATAATCGATAGTTAGGAGTTATTTATTGCCCTATCTACAACATAGTATCACTATGAGTTCATACATTGAGGAAATGAATATTATATATTTATGTAACTCAAATGTAAGCCATGCATTTTAAGGTCCACTGGGCCCAAATGTCTGGAAAATTCATTATGTTCAGCCGTTCGAGACAAATTCAACGCAGAATTATTCGATTGCCAAAATAAACAAAACTCCGGATAAAAGAGAATGAAATTTTCAAAATATCGAAAGCAATGCACATAAAGGAGGAATTGTATACGTAAGAATTTAGTATAAATTTGCCTTTTAGATTACGCATCTCCAAAATAAACCTATTGTCTCAACATAAAAATAGATAATAATGTAAACATAAAACCAAATTATTTATTTCTACTTTTTATAGTCAAATTTCTTCAAATATTAAAAGAATTGGTTTGAAACTGACGTTCAATAATGGAAGATAATATTCATCGAATGAAGTAACGGGAATTATTATAGAATTAAATGGGTATAGTTATTTCCTAATTCCTCTCTTGTTCCAACGTGATTCGTTGCTTCTTTCTTCTTTGATTATTAGTATATAACGACAAAATTTTTATTCTCACTCCTCATATCTGCTTTCATTATTCGACATGGCTGATTTAGTTGGAAGATCAACTACATTAAATGTAAACACTTACTCTGTGCAAGTGTTTACCTAAGATCACCCTGTGTATCACTTGGCGCTGACATCAGGTGTCACCCACAATAAATGTCGCTTCTACAGTTAATTTACTGATAATAAGCTTTTGCCAATCGCAAAATTGGTCTCAATTTGATTCATTTAAAAAAAAATCTACTATTCAAATTTTGGTTGTTTTAGGGCTTAAAAATAATAATTCCTAGACTTTGATTGAGAAAAAAATTGGACAATAACTAAATTTACCAATAAACTGACAAACTTTATAAGCATAAGGCAAAAAATGTTTCTCAATGACTTTCCTTCAAAAACTCAGAACAATCATATTTTACGTAAATATTTTACGCTGAAATGGATTATGTTAAATAAAAAAAGATCGACTTTTTATCAACCATTTATTGTTTTCCGTACAGCTCTTAAATAAATTTTATATAATAATTAACGACCTAAATGTGTTGACGATAAAATTTTGTTTTCAAAATAACTTGTGTTTATTGGTGAGGAACAGTGAATATTCGTGTGAGGGCGTGGTGTATTTGAATGTAGATAGATAGAATAGAGATGTCTGATTTGCTAACATGACGTTGCTACTGGATAGCTGTTCACTTGTGATGGGATTACTGTAAAAACAATTATAAAAAATTACCTATTTTAGGAAGCCTTGGTTTAATAATAAACCTTTATGAGTATATCTGTTTTTGTTACATCTTCTCTGATTTATCTTATCTCTGAGCTTCGAATTTTTTCACTTAGTTTTATGGAGATTTCTAATTGATTCCATCGATAAGTATTGACGAATCTGGTTATACTAGAGAACTCAACTATATACACAATTCTATTTTGATTTTAATTTTTCGTTAGCTCTTGTAATATAATTATTTGCGTTCGATTACATTCTTTTACTTGTATTTAAACATTTCGATTGATTTACCTGTTATAATATGTATCTGTATTGTTTTGTTTGCCTTTCAGATCTATCTTAGCCTGCTGTCTCCATAAAACTTTATTTAACTATCCGTAAGTTTTGCATTTTTCCACACACTCTTTCTTGCGGATGTTTTCCTGAGGTGACGTATATCTTTTGAGTAAACGAAATTTTAAGTTTTTAAGCCCGCAAGCTAGTTTTCTTCCGTGTATTTTTGCCCAACTATTTCTTTCTTTAAATTTATATGACGAAGGGTTGGATGTAAGAAGAGACTTAATATTCTCGATTTCGCCCTAGTAAAAGACGCTTTATTATTATTCCCTTTATCGTCTGTTCGGACTATTATTATCTCTTTATGATATTCATAATTTTCTTTAATTGTTAATTTTTCGATTATTTTTTCATTATTGTACAACATAAACATAAAATGGTACATAATTCATAAAGAAAGAAATGCGTTATAAAATAGAATTAAATTTTGTGGCATCAAGGCCCCAGATTCGATTTTTTTCAGGGAGAACGCGTTCTTTGTGCCGAGCCCGAACACGCCACTGAACAAAGCATTGTAATTGACAGCGAATCATCCAGAAAACCGGATGCGGCTGACGAAAACAGCTGACGTTAATTCATCCACACTGCGGCAGGGAAGCAAACATCTTCGTTATACCGAACCGGTAAAAAACAGATTCTCAAAATGGGGAAAATAAAGAGAAAGTAGCAGGAGATAAACGATTAAAAAACGAATCCGCCATTGGAAGAAACATAAGTTTCTCCTTATCCGCGACTCATCGAAACTTCTTTGAGAAGGGATTAAGAGCCGTTAGAAACGTGTCTCGCCTCGGGAGAGATTCCTATCGCTTTAATTTGCGCGGAATCTATGCGCCGTGAATTTCGCGGGCGGGCGTATGCCGCGCACGTATTCGCAGCGAACGAACGTGAGTCGATGGAGACAAAGAAGAGATACGCAAATCTGGTTCCGTGAGGCGGATTGGAGAGCAATCTTGTCGAAAGGGGAGGGAATTAGATGATGTTGCAGGAGAGTTATATAAAAATGAAAAAGGGACGGAAAACACAAATGACCGCCGGAAAGTGGTCGTGTTGGCCCCCGGGGGCAGGTGACGCGTCGCTCTCGGTTTTTTGCCCCCGAGTCATCCCCTCGCAAATCTTCTTGGGAAGGATCAAAACTGCTCTCTGCACTCCCTCTTTTCTCCCCTCATCTCCCCACTTTTATGCATTTGATAAAAAGCATGAGAGCTTCCTTATCGATCTTTTATGGGCCCTTCCGTCCTAAGAGTTGCTAAGAGAGAATATGGCCTAAGTCTTACATTAAGTACCTCTGGTCGCGGTGGAAAAGGGAATTGAAATTGAGGCAAATTGAAAGTGGCTCTTTTCGGCGAACACCTAGAGATTTTCTTGCGGTACCCCTAGGATCCCATAATTACGTCCCTTTTCGAAATTTACCTAGACTCAAAAGCATTTCCTAGAAAAAACTTGGTTCTAAACCAACCAGCATTTTCAATCTTTCTCGTCTTAGTGATCAGTCACTAAAATCAGCAGCCCAAAAACTGGTTGCATCCTCGCTCCGTTCCCAATTCGCTGTCAAAACTTTAAGTGAAGGAATGAGGCCTACACATCAGGATGAGGATTTTAATAATTCTTCCTTGCTTTCTACACTGAATGCTACAAGTTTTACAAGATCAATTAAATTCAGCATCATGACCCTATCTATGCTACACAGCATAACATTCGATAAGGGATGACTAAAATAACTGCCATTATTCAGCGTTACTAATACCTCAGTATGTTTCATAAACTTGCTGCCGTAAACATGATTCGAACATACGTAAATTTAAAATATGTAACGATTATTTGTTTTTCCATTTCTATTTCAGAAAATTAAAAAAATATATAAATCATCGATTTATGATTAAAAAAGTTGAACGACTTAAATTTTAGGTTTCTATCTTTATATCAGAATTCTCCCCACTCTGCTGACAAAAATTACGTACCTATGCCCTTTTCCAAAACCTGTGGGTAATCTAATGTATTATATTAACTATCATTACGCTGAGTTACATGACCAAAAAGAGCATGGATTTCGTATAATTTCTCATATAATTTTATCCAACATATATTTCATTGAAGCCTCTTCCTCTGTCCAGGCTGCGGACGTTTTATCTTTTATTAATTTTAGCTGCAATATGAGATTCTCAGTTTTCTTTGATGATTTACTCGCGGCAAAATTAGAATTTGGTAAAGGTGCGGCTAGAATAGTCTTGCTCTAGTTAAAATGAAATAAGGACAGTAGCAAAGGCAACTGAATCTATATTTATGAGTGGATGCGTGAGACAAGAGGAAATGAGGATTGAATCCAGAGAGAAGCATTTAATAGATATCATATCAATAATTAAGTAAGCTGTAAGTAACGAGTAATACAGGAAAAATTGGGAACGATAGTACAAATTACAATTAGAGGTTTAAAATCTGCAATAGCTGTCTTTGTCGGCGTTCCTTAACTCATTTATTGGTATTTGGAGAAAATAAGAAAGGAAACCGCACTTTTGAAGAACATTGGTGTTCTTAAAAAGTGCGGTGTCCTATCTTGTTTTCCCTGAATACGAGTGAATGAGACGTGGAATGCCAACTAAGACGGCTATTCGAGATTTTATACCTCTAATTCGTTAACATCCGTTCTCAAAATTTATTTCCTTACTACATTACATTTAATCACCCAAAAGAAAAATAAAGGATAAAATATTTTATATGCCTTTAATTGGGGGAAAATAGAAATAGAATGTTAGTAGATTGAGGGAAAGATGGCTGGAACATTTCTTAAGACGTAACAGGAAAATTAACTTTGAAGTGAAGAAAAAGAAGAGCAACTATGTCTCAGTATTGGATTCTTTGAGCCTCCATGGCTACTTCCACACAAGGGACGTAAAGGCTTGGTTTAGAAGCAAAGTAACATTGTCTTGGAACAGGAACAAGAGTAGAGGAATTTATTAAGCGGTGTAGTGGCTGAAATAGCGCTACACAGAGCTTAAGGAGGTCACGGGGCCGACTTAATAAAATAATACCACTCTGGTGTGACCCTTGAGTCACATTCGATAAAAACTCTTGCTGATTTACACTGAGAAGTATACGTGCTTTAAAGTTGCATTCTGGCCCTGAATGTCTGTGTTTGCACCTGCGGCACTTTACGATGCATTCGTACGCTCTTTATAGAGCTGCTGAAACCTATAACTGTTGTATCTACTCGACACCATTGGTTTTGATGAAAAAACTGATCGAAAGATTATCTTACGTATCAAGATCATCTATTTTAATATCAGATATGATGGCCTAGTAGAGGATTACTGAAACAATCTTAAAATTGTGACAGAAATTCCTCGTAAGTTGGGGCTTGGAGATATTGACAACAATGAGGCCGTAACATTTTTAAAAGTGAAGGTAAAAGATGGATTGACTTCACTACTCAATTAGAAATTAGTTTATTGCCAGATTAGCTTAAAGATATCAGTGTGTTTTTCGTAATCTTGGCTGCTAGAGACAGAGGATATTATCATAGTCTTGGCTGCTGGTACTAGAGTTATTTTAGATGTAATGAAATCGTTTTAACATCCTCTAAGAAGCCAAACTTATATGCACTTTGCTTATGAGTGGCCATAAAGAATTGGACAAACTGGGACGGAAGCTTTAAAGCGTACTGAATGAAACATTAACGTATAACGTAAATCATCATTTCTTTAATTTCAACATCAATAATCTTAAATTTTTACATGATGCAAATATTTGTTTTTGATCTGATGTTCTGTGAGAAATACATCAAAAATATACTAGGGTTGGAACATAAAATTCATGTATTATCGTTTTATTTTTCGTACTAAACAAATTTCACAATCTTACTATGACTCTTTGTAATTGTTTCACGACGTTTTTATAAATCATAGCTACGCCCGTTGCTCTAATTACGAGAAAACCAAACTTTCTCGGTAAACATTCTTCACCTGAGTCGGAGTGCGAAGTCTTGATAGAGTGCCACTTCGATCACATTTGAGCGAGTAAGTTTCCAACGCTCCGATTGCGAACTGTTAAGAGGATTGCCTAGAAACAATCGGCGATCGCTAAACGAATCTTCGCCGGCGGGTGTGCAGCTGGAGTAAGTTAAAGAAAATAACCCCATTTCTACGCCTTCTTAGACCAACAGTAGTTATTATAACTATTCAGAATAAAGGTTATTTTTCATAATTCCGTCCAAAGCGGTTTCATACACAGGGAAAAGGATAGCGAAAAATTTCGCTTTGCTTTGTGTGACAGAAAGCGGTTCGCAAAGGCAGATCGCTTTCGGCGACCGATATGGTAATTCAAAGCGCTTTAGCGAAGGAAACGGAACAGAAATTTGGCAGAATGCGAGTTTGAGAGAGGTGGGGCAAGTCGAGGGCCGCGGGGCAAGAAACCTAGGAAGAAAGAGCACAAGCATAAAAGAGGTTTGCGAGAGAGAGAATAAGAGACGGCGTGTGGTAGGCAATGGAAAAGCAGGTCTGCCAACCTTTGATGATTCTAAAATTTGATTTCCAAAAGAGCCTTTGCGCTTAAAATCTTCCGCCCATCTATCTGGCAGCAAAAATTAAAGAGGGCGATATGGATTTGTCGGCTTTAAATATTACTGGGATATAGCTTAAGTCCAGCCAGAAAATAGATAGTTAAGTTGAGAGAACCTAAACAATAAGTTAATATTCTTTAGGTATCATAAAAATTGAAGCATGATGCATAGCTCTCAGAACCTCCCATCCAACAAATATGTCTCAGCAAGAAAACATATTGTAAAATTGCTAATCGAATTTATATTTTGCATCCACATGCATTTTGACTACTATACTTATATTTACATGATAATAATATGATGATAGAATTCATGAAAAAATCTGAGGTATTTTAGTTATCTTATGTCATTGCGATAAATTAATACATTGATCCACTAAAGATATTATTATGTCATTATTACTAGACTATAGTCACTATTATGTACGTTGATGATCTGAAGTATCCGAACTATTTAACCTCTACTGGGTTTGTGCTAAATGTTAAATGTGGTATTCTTCTTACGCATTTATTAATTGTAATCAGTAATTCCTTCTTATACTAACATAACATGTGGTATTTCATATGTTAATGTATGAAAAAAATCATGACATGTGATAGAAATAATTCTTCATTCAAACAAAATATCATTCTAAGAGAAGATCTGCGCACCAGCTATATATTTTTCAATAATAATAAAGTTACTCCATAAAAATGTTTAACCACTAACAAGTTTTACTAGAAGTACCAAATAAAAGTGACATTGAAATTTGCCTACAGTGGGTAATCAATGAACTAAGTTATACGACAAAAGAATTTTCATGGAAATAAAGGTCAGTAAAATAGAAGTTCGGAGCCCCGCAGAGTGATACGGCTGTGAAAGCTTGATTCTAGGAAATTGAAATACATCAAAGAATTGGAGGCTGTCGCGATATTGGCGGAGCGGAGGTTGAGTTGATAGAAGAAAAAAGTGGTGGAGATAGTGGAAGCAAAGAGGATTTTGGTAAAGAAAATAAAGCATAAATGAAGATAAAATGCAGGTATTGGTTAAATAAAAGTGTGGATTAGTGAGTAACCTATCGTTTGATAAAAGAGAATGGCAGATGGAAATACAGGGAACAAGATGAAAAAGTTTATGGAATGATTTAGAAAAAAGTAGAAAATTCAATTAATTTTTTTACTATTAATAACTAATAATAATTATTTTTCACTATTTTTAGTTTTAGTAAAAGTATAAAATGAACGGAAAGTGAATCATATAATTTCTTCTTCAAATTTTCTTATTTTCATCATTCGAAAGTTGATATCAATTAAGATAAAAATCACACCCATGAATCAGAGACTACCTATTTTTACGTACCATTACAAAAGTCTAAAAATAGCGCATAACCATTTGTAATGAGCTTGGAAAAACCTACAGTACAAAGCATAATAAATAAGAACCATGGAAGAAAGAGAAGAGGTATTAAAATTACAAGAGAGGCATTAAAATGACACATAGGCGGGAAGGAGCAGAGATAAAAGGATGTTCTGCTGATAAGGTAAGAGGAAAACTGTAGAGCTGGAGGATGTAATGGAAACAGAAAAAAGAATCTATCTGTAAATTATTCAGCCGTTATGCCAGTTGGAACCTAATTCCTCTAACATTAGGTACCAAGTACTATTAGGGAGGATTGAGGCTTATTAGGCAAGTTGAGGAGTAAGGTAGTTCGCTCTTGCATTTTTTATCATGCCAGAATTCTATAAGCAAAACATTCCCCTTAAGTGAAACAAAATTACTCAACGAGTAACACTTTTCTTAGCATTCCATTAAAAGAGATCTTCATCAGTATAATTATTCATTATCACACATACCTCATTAGCTTTCACTTCACCATAGCCACTAACAATAATGTGACGAGAATACACGGAAGATACACGTTACTCTATCCATTCTGTATCATAACTAAATTCCATTTATCAAGATGTGGTTGCGAGAATAGAAGGAATAACATGAAATCAAATACGATTAATAAATATCTTCCGTTCTGTAATGCAGATATGTCGTTTTCCTTCACAATTTTATCCTTCTTTCAGTCGACTATAGAATCGATATTAAAAGCATTACTTCGCGGTTCCTTCATGAATTTTGCAAATATATTATCCTGCTGCTCAATGTATTTCCGAAGCCTACAAAACATGGAGTGCTACAATAGTGACTGAGGAACGGTCCGGAAATCTCACAAGAATAGAGTATTCTGAGCAAAGGTATTGGCTAAATGCAGCTCTGCGATTGTAATAGACCATAAATTTTGACCCACTGCACTACGCAAACATTTGGGTCTCATTGAGCTGATGTATTTTAGTGAGTGTGCCACTCGGGTCGCTGAGTATTTATCATCCCAAAGTTGGCAGTTGAAATAGGCTGAAAGAGGGCGTGGCCACGTTATGTGTCGGAGACAAATTTAGTGTTAGCGCCGGTGTTCAACCGAATTGGCACACCTCTACTGCTTAAAGGTAAACATTCCACCTTTTTGTGAATTCGTCTAAAATGAAGACAGACGTGCGTAGGGACGTTGAGATGTCGTCGACTACACTTGGGTATAGCACTGGAGGAGACGATATCACGCCAAGCAACTAATATACTATAGAATGTGTAATGTATAATATAGAAAATGTATCCATTACGATTTATAAATCTACTGGAATTACCTTTTCTAATTTAGATAAGTTTATGAGTAAATATTTTGTAAATATTTATGAAGATTATTGACAAGATTGTCGCTCTTTAATTTATTCTGTGTAATTAGTTTCATATCAATGATGACATAATGACAATTGCGTTTAGTTAATCGATAATTAAATACTTAAGTATTAATTGACCCGATGAAGGTAAAAGTATTCTTATAATGATGCAGTGATATTTAAATTTTATAATGAATTAATTTCGAAGTCTTCGTGGTTAGCATTGGAAGAAGCAATAAAGCAAATGTTTGCAATCAATCCATCGAAAGGTATAATAGGAGATGAAATATAGTATAAGCCGTCTGTTTGACTGTAGTAGTATTCGTTGATTTAAAAATATGAAAGTAATGGATGTATTAAAGAAGTCACCAATCAAAAAAAAAACTTTCAAGATATGTCAAATCACGACTTTCTTAAAGTACAGCTAACTATAGTTCAACTCAAAAATTATCTCTCTTTTAAATTTATCATGACTGAAAAATTCTGAATTATACAATTCCGTGTTATATAGTTGACGTATACCTAAATTGTTTATTATTAAAACCAAATCTGAGCATCGATTTCTCTCCTAAATTTTCATTCAATAAACTGCTTTATCAGACGAGCGATTAAATACTTACCTAATTAGAACATGGACATTAGATACGAACACTGTAAATGAAAGCGTCCCAAGGTTGACGCGAAGGATGAAAAAGATTGATGGATTGGACCCAGGGTTGAATGGGTCAGGCGCGCCAATCTCCTCGGTCCCTCAGAATTATTTGATTTCCATTTACCAGAGTAAAATTCAATATCGGTCAAAATATGCAAATTTAAGGACAAGTTACGTAATGATTGACAAAATATAAATTTTCATTGTGTGTGTGTTAGTGTATATAAGCTTCTACCGAAAATAGCATATATAATGTTACTTATTATAAAAATTTGCTATCCTGCGTATAATATATTTCATTTTATGCTAACTTTGATTCCAGCTGTTCATCCAGCTTGTCCGTAGCAAACATCTTCCACCGTTTATAATTTTGTTTATTAGTTTAAAATTTAGTTAACAAATACTAGAAAATCGACAACGTTTCGCACAATAAGCATCTCTACTGAATATTTGATCTTATTTGAAATTTAACCATTTGTTGCATTAAAAAAAAATTTGAAAGACGCTTTTAATGATTTAGAGGTTTAAAATCTCCAAAAGCAGTCTTTGTCGGCGTCCCTAAGCTCACTCCTCGGTATTCGGAGAAAACAAAATTGCGGCATTCCTGATCTGTTGTATCCCAATACCGGAAAATGAAACGAGGGACACCGATAAAGACGGCTCTGGGAGATTTAAAACCTCTAATTGACTGAATTATTGTTTACCGGGTAGTTATGCAGTAAGGAGTTACTTTTATTTCTGAAATAGTGAACGTCTTCATAGTAAACATAGTTAAAATAATGGAGCGTTTCCTCGAAATAAATTTTCAAAATAAAATCCTCTAATTCCCTTCTTAGAGCATGCAAAGATCCTGCTTTTGGATTAATTCCATGATTTCCAAGTATATGCTAACAGTTTCCAATCGGCGAATGGCACGTGGTACATGCAGCGTTTTCTCTAATTGATTGGGCTCTTATTTCTTTTCGAAGAAAAATACGAATTACAGATTCGGCTTTTCCAATCTCCCTGATATTATCTTCGGTGTGAATGACTGTCAAATGCCGCAGATGTACTATATATGGAGCCGATATACCCTACATAGGGCCCAACTAACGCCACCGCATGTCCTCTTTTATCCTTTATAACTGGGTAACACAATCTTATGTGCGGGGCTGCAGTAAAAATGTTATCCATAACATAGGTCAATGGGTGTTTTGAACTAAACACTCCCTTGTTAGCATGCTTATTCGCAGTTTAAGCAGTTTGTATTTTTTATAAGCTGATTTCAGCTTGCAATCGATCTGCAGAATGTAGATTTGCTACGCGAAATTTTAATTCCAGTTGTATTAAAGTTATCGAATATTTAACTAAGCCGTTAGAATCATAAATGTTTAAAACTTAATGAATTATTCAACAAAAAAATTATATGTGTTTTTTAGCGGAAACTAAATTAATATTAATTGGAGCGAATATGCTTGATTAATTATTTTTAATTAAAATATGCAAGTTTCTGATATAGAAATTCATTCTGCGATTTTCAAAATAACGGTGCGTTGATTAAACACCTTCAGCGGGGAACACACTGAACCGCGGACTAGCTGGATTACCATACTCTATAAATTACTCAGACATTAGATGTCTAATTCCGTATTCATCGCACGCACTGAATCTTAGAAAGACATTTTGTCAATGATGGTCATCTCCCTTATTTAGAATCATGATATTAAACTGAGTAAAACATTAGCAAAGACAAATGGATAAACTTTGATGGGGAACGAAGAAAATGAAGAAGCCATCGCCTGAGAATAGATTAAATAGTGAAAGAGAAATGATGCTAATTACTTGGTGATCGAGGTGAAATAGGATATCAAGGCAAAAAATTGGAGAAGTGGAGGAGGAATATCCAAGTAAACGTTGGGGTGGCGATATTGGGACGAGTTGCAGCGGATCTGATGGGAAAAGGAATTCGGAAGGGGGGCATTGGAAAAATTCAGTCGGGGGGGGGATTGGCTCACCCACGAAGGCAGAAAATTGGAATGTGCACCTTATGAGTTCCGGTATAGATGAAGGGTGCTTACCCCACGGAAACGGAGATGATGGAAGGAGCCTTAGCACTTAAAGACACAGAATTCCCTAAGAGTAATGGACGGGGGAGAGCATCATGAAAGACGATGTGAGTTGGAGGAAACGCGACAGGAAATATATAAATTTATAAAGGACAGGATGTGAGCATGGGCTATCCTGTATAGAGGAAGACGCTCTCTCCAACATCCCATCTATCGAATCACTATAACCGTAAAACATCTATTTTTTCAAAAACTTCGAAGCGTACGAAATAAGCGGTTTTCAAATGATATTGAACATTTTAAGGTCAATAAAAATGCCAAAGATTCAATTTGTGGCCATTTAATGAAAGAATTATATTGCATGCACAAGAAAGAAAATCTCTTATACATGCGTAGCGGTGAATACTTGCAATTCCGTAAAAGTATTTTATCTAAGAGAGCTCAAATTATAAATATTAATTCACAATATTATCCTACACTACGGAATAAAATAGGAAAAATTACGAATGTGATGCAACAAAGGATAACAGGAAAGCAATGCAATAGATAGAACAGTTAGAGAGATTAACTCGGAGTATAAATTTGTAAGCGAAGACGTAAGAGAAAAACCAAAGCATACTTAACAAAAGCTAAACATTCAGAGGAAACGAGGTTCTCAGATGCCTAACGTAGAGGGTTTTTTGTAAGAAAAGAATCTAGTAAAGAGCAAACAGGGCAGCAAGAGGCACTTAACTGAAAACGCACGGGTAAGCAAGAGAATTAAACAAAGAGAATAGACTCAAATGTAAGTCAGACACAACTTATGGCCACTTTAAAACTACTGGAATAAAATATAATGAGTAATTAGCAATGTTAAATTGATTTAAAGAACTCTGAGAAATATTATCACTACTATAAAAGCATTTTCTAACTAAATACGAAATGCAGGCACTGTTATTAACATTCAAAAACACGAACTAACTAAATAGATGATAATATAAGGTAAAATGTTAACAGGTTCCAAATAAGGCCACATATGAATAATATACAGAAAATAAGGTGAGTTTATGGCTATTGAATGGAGTTTTAAGGTCTGCTCGGTTGAGTTAGAATACAATAAAGAGAGGGAAATTATCATTTACAATGTCGTTGGGGTAAGATAAAATAATTTATTCATCAACGTGAGAATAAATAGAATTAATTAAGAAGGACTCAAAACATTAACTTTAAAATCAGAATACCCAAAGAGGAAAATATAGAGCAAAATAACGTTCTACTTAAGAGAGGGGCACTCTATTTAACTAACTTTCCAATTTGATAACCTATTAGATTGTCTTGTTTTACTAGTCAGAAACAACGTCATGACAGTCAAAAACGCTCGCGAGCCCACAAATCAAAAGATAACATTAATTAATGTGCAGATTATTATTGATCCGTGCGGCCATTTGCTTTACAGCGTGTTGATCTACTGGCAATTAGCAAGCCTACATATCTCTGATAAAGCCCGTATCACAGTGTCACCTACTCTGATACAGGAATACTGGCTATGCTCATGTCAAAAAAGGGACACACCCAAAGTTCAAATACAAAAAAATAATAAGTGGCGCATTTAAACGAAGAATGATTTCTTCTCATTCCAATTCCTGGGCCCTAAAAAAACAATTTTGTACTTAATTGTAACAAGACAAAGTCAATAATACTTGGTAATTCCAAACTACTTAGAAATGTCGAAGTTAATGTTATACCCAAAATAACAGTTGGTGATGAGGAAATAGTACACTCAAATTTGGTAAAATATCTAGGGGTCACTATGGTCCCTAACCTGTCATGGCACAACCATGTGCTAGCCATATGTAATAAAGTTAATGTTATTCTTTATCAACTTAAAACTCAAAAGGAACCTTTTACCCCGTTGTACCCGTAAGCAACTTGTATCTACACTTATTTACCCCCAATTTGATTACTGCTATCATACCATTACAGCTAGTGTACCATGACCTCACCGAAGAACTCAAAGCCAAGCTTCAACGTCTATTAAATATGTGTGTTAGGTTCATTTTTAACTTAAAAAAGGAAGATCATATTACCGCTTACTTTGCCAATCTTGTATGGCTAAAGGTAAAAACTAGACGAAAATATATACTTGGATCATATTTGTATAGTCTTTTTAAAAATCAACAACCAGAATCTCTGATGCAACTTTTTCCAATTATGGATAAAAAGTCTAACGTAACGACCAGAATGGCTCTCGACTACTTAACCATCCCACAACACAGAACCACTACATACCAAAATTCCTTTTGTATTGCTGGTGCAAAGCTATGGAATAGCATTCCTAATGATATTAAAGATTCCAATTCATTGTCTGTTTTTAAAAATAAAATTTTTCACTATCTTTTTATATTGGAAGGGAATAATATGCCATTTACGCTATGATGTTATATAAAAAGTCAACTATTTTTTATTGTAAAAATTTATCCGCTGTTTATTTAATTTATAATGTTATGAGCTATCTTATATTTGTATTTCTTTTTGTATGTTCTCAAATGGACGAAGAAGTCCAAGAACAATAAACATTTTTTATATTTTTATATTTCTATTTCTAATTTTATTATTATCATTTACAATCTTATTTTCCTCCATATAACTTAATTTTCATGTTCATCTTCATGATTGAAATTAACTTTTAGACTCCATAGGAACATATATTGGGAGAAAAATTGATGATAAATGATTAAGATATTCAAACTCAAGTCGAGGAATCAAGATTAAAGGTTCTGCCATTTGGGGTGTTTTTAATGGGAATACGATCGAAAAATATGTAACCATTTCCAACAGATTAACAGCTTCGAAAAGATTATGCACAGAAGCAAGAATACGACTTCTCTCGATTAATAATTTGGTATGCCTTCTTGGTTTTAATTTTGGCAAATCGCGTTTGTAACGCCTGGAGCATTAGATGCATTTAGCTTGCTAAATATCAACAAAATTCTGCTGACGAGATAGCATTTTTGACACACAGGTTATTTCTTGGTCTAGTTTCCAAACTCCAAGCCCGCCCTAAAACTCATTACCTTTCTTATCCACTAGTTTCACTCTCCACCCCCAAACTCCTTGCCTATAACTTTTTTGGTAACGGTTTTCCCACTCTTTTATTATTCCTTTCCCACCCCATCCTCTTCTTCGTCTTTTCAATCCTTTTTCTTTTTGTCCTAGTGTTTCCTTCCTACTTTTCTCTTGCTCAATTATTTCTATACCCTCTATCCAATTCGTACTCTTTGCTCACTTTACCTTCAGTAATCACTGTATTATATTGGTTGTCTTATTGTCAGTCAATGTTGAACTTTTGCAGTGAAACCATGATTGCTATTTTGGTAGCGAAGTCTGTAATTGGGTATAATATTTAGGTGCCGAAAATTTGTGTAGATGTGAAGTGGAATGGAATGATATATAGTTTTTGTTCCTGGGTTCGGTAGTTTGAAGGGATTTGTTTGGTCTAAAATATGTTCTGCGGCACAATGCGGCATCAATAAAAGAAAAATGACAAGAAATACTAATTATTTTTTCCACATACTGCCGTCTATTTTTAACATCATTCAAACATTTCTCGTCTGGTTCTCCCAAAGAAACACATCACTTTAAAACATTATGTTTCTATTTCAACATAAAATTCATGATTTGTTGGCTGAGAGAGTGCATCAACCTTTCAACTTTATTTTCAGATTCCAGCAACTTTCTACTGTTAGTGGATTATCAGCTTCCGACTGATCGGCCAAGAGAAATACTTGATGGAAAATAAATGAGGGGAACAAAGCCAAAAATTCCCTAGAAATAACCTGTATCAAATAAATCACATTGAATTAAATCCAGGAAAAGAGAGAGTATGAAAACACTGAGTATCTATAAATATAATTTCTGAATTATCTATCCAGGTGCCGGAAGGCGGTTTACGGGGTAATATGTAGATGTATGTCAATCCTGTCCACCTTAGTCTAATCCATCCTTTTTCTAATCTACTTCTTCGAAATTTATAACTTATTTGACGATAGGCTGCGTCAAGCTTTTACACATAAGTGACAGGTAAGAAAAGAAAATTGTAACGCCGTTGTCAATGAATTAGAGGTTTAAATAATCACCAACAGCCGACTGTGTCACCATTCCCGTTAGAGGTTTAAAATCTCCAAAAGCCGTCCTTGTCGGTGTTCCTCCTCTTACTTCCCGGTAGTCGGATAAAGCAAGAAAAGAATGCCGCACTGCTTTATCCGACTCCTGGGAATTAACAGGAGGAACGCCGACAAAGACGGCTTTTGGAGATTTTACAACTCGAATTCATTAATAGCGGTGTTCCAATATTTCTTTCTTTACACCACTCCCGTTGCCACTGGTTTTCGGAAACAACAGGAAGATCTTCTAGAAACGCTCTGAATGCAAATTTCGATGCCCATGTAAATTTACTATCTATCTTACTAGACTATCTTACGAGGTTCTTCAGAAGTAAAGATGCAGCATAAATTATGAGGATAATAACTTTCGTATGCACGAATCCAGAGTAAGAGAGTTGTTAGGATATAGAAAGTTTAGGAATAAATGATACCTCCTACAGTGAACATAATTACTATCAACTTTAATACTCCAAAAATTTATTTTATGATTTACGAGTATTATGCCAAAATATTCAAGCTTGCTAATTAAACTCTCTCTCTCTTAAATGTTAATTATTTTAACTACTTCTAAAAGGGAGAAATAATACTTGAAAAAAACAAGAAAACTAATATCTACCGAATATATAACTATAGTATTACCTCGTATGTAATTAGTTATATTTTTTAAATAATGAAAATCTTTATGAATAATAACGCGTCTAGTGGAAAAATGTTACCTTGAGTGAGATAGAAAATGGACAGTGTGTTTTTAATATTAGTAAATATTTCTCCCGCAACGAAAAGTGAAAGCTGATGATTTGCAAATATATGATGCTCCGGCAGGTCCTTGACCGGAATCCATACAAATTTGTGTATTCCCATGCTTGAAATTAGAGAAAGGGAGGAAAAATTTATTTATTTTCTCTTTTGTCCAAACATCGAAAAGTTCTAGTAGCCAACTTTATTTCTTCCAACCAACGTTTTTACTGTTACCTGTAAATAATTGCCAAAATATTTTAGCAAATTTTAAAAATATGAATAAATTGAAATACTCGAGATAGAATGAATTTACCATTAATTTTTTCTGAATTTTTATTTCGACCATGATTGAGTTATAGCTTGCGGAAAGAGAAGCAAATTTTAAATCAAAATATTCTTGAAGATCGCAAGATTGATGACACTCTTACAATGTTTGGGTTGAGTAATGTAACTCTAAGAAAAATTTTAAATATATTCTTCATAATGATAAACTTAAAGTATTATTAACGAGTAGAAATAAACATGTAAACAGAAATTCACGATACGTTCCGTATATATGATAAATACCTGTAACTCTGGAAACCTGAAAAAATTAAATCTACGCTCTCATAATATTCACCAATACCCCAATCCTAAATAATTGTGTAAATACAATAAATGCGTGAGCTCAACTTATCATGCATTAAGTTCAAGGTGCCACTTCTCTTGAGGTATGATTTTTTACTGGGAATGTTACTTTAAATAGAACTTCATGTAATCTTTCTTCTTAAATTCACAAGAGGACACTTTTCAGTAAGAATTAGTCACTTTCTAGTGGTTTCTTGGGTGAAAAAGAGCTTTGAAGAAAATGAAACACTTTCTAAACAAGGTATTAATGTGAATTAAATATAAGTCACTGCTAAACTACCACTTATTATCATTGAATATAAGTATTTGTTGTTTTATACGACTGTACCGACAGTAATCAATGGACAACACCCCCGCAATAAATAGAATTTTAGGAATAGCAACGGATGGAGTAGGAATACATGTACGCCGTAAGTCTAATGAATGCAAATTAGGAGAAATAAGGGTATAGTCCGAGAGGCATTCCCACAGCTTCCAAATTAATTCGTTTTTGTTTACTGGAAGCCCTTCTGCAACCTTATCTTATACATTCCCTTAAAATATCGATTTCCCCACTAAATATTCATTGCTTACTCTCCCTCATTTGTTTTCCATCTCTGATATTTTCATTAGAGCGAAAACGCCACTTCCGGACCTATGTCCATCTCCCCATGCATCACGGGGATTTTGCGGGCTTTCTTTGTTCAAAATATTTGGGACGAAACACGTAAGCTAATATGCTTGTAGATTCCAAAAGTTACCGGAAAATATACAAACAGGATGTTTAAATGTTTTTATAGACTTACCATGCATCATCATCATCACAGATTAAAAAATGATTTGATGAAAAAATTAATTACTGAGATTAAAAAAGAATAATGTGGATGTTTTTAATTGAATTATATGAAGATATATATGAATAAGGATCTTGCTGCCTTTTATTGAACACTTTCCTAACAGTAAAACCTATGTCACAAAAGTGAGTAGGGAAGGGAACAGTGAAAATTCACTGTTTTCCTACCCCTTCAACTCAAGTATAGGAGTCTATATTGAAGTTAGAAATTCATTCGACGTGTGTAAGGATGCGAGAGTGTATCCTTCTGCACGATAAAACTAAAGATAAAATAATTATTAGGACTATCGCTTTATTTATGAGCATTGCTTGCTGAGGTCAGATCGAGACCTCTATATTAGCGGAAATAAGTCCAAATTAACTTCCAATATTCATAATTTTCTATCCCACAAATAATTTTAGGAAAGGAATATTTACTACAAAGTACTATCATTATTATAATTATTAAATATATTTAAACTGTGTACGACTAGAAGATTGCCCTTAATGATGACTTCTCCCTCGCCACAAAGAATCTACACCAATAACTTTCTCAAAATCAAAAAGTCATGCAGTTTCTGGGATCGAAGAAAAAAACAAAGTGATACTATAGGAGGCGAGAAAGCCAGAGAGTAAACTTCTATAATTTCTTTTATCTTATTGAAATGCATTTAGTCGTTGGGAAAGAACGGCAGAACTCTATATAAATAAAAATTAGCCAACAATTTATTCGGGGAAGACATTTAACAATGTTGAAAGTTTGGAAATTGTAAAACATCTAATTTTCGAGTCATGCTGGAACATTAACCCACAAATATTTTTATGTATCAATAGCAAATTTCCCCATTTTTTAGACTCGAACCCTAAATACTTTTACAATAGTAAAAGATGAATCCCGAAATTAACTTAGGCCCTCTTCAGAATCATTTCCTTTCACAGCTATAGCTCTTCGGAAATTTCAGTAAATAATTATTGTGAATTAGTTTGCTCATTCATTTCTTAAGGAGGTTACAGACATAGGAGATATAAATAAATTCACGATGTTTTTTATTAGACTATAGCAGACGTTGGCCTCGATTTGCACAAATTGAATATGCACAGTATTTTGTGGGATCCATCCGCCGTACGAATCTAGGGTTTAATGATAGCGATAGAGATGTGTCTCTGAATAAGATACTCCATAGAAGCCTCCTAAAATCGAAATCGATAAACATCCAATCTAATGTGGAGATCAGTTAATGAAAGTGTTCCTTCGGCAAAATCGTAACTTTCCGACATAAAATCGCCATCCGGAGATGAATTTCGAAACGCTGACCCATTGCCCTTTACCTTTTTGAGAGAATTTCCACCCGGATCTCCGTTTTGATTCCTCCGCTTCCCAAATAGATTTTTCGGGGGTCCCGCATATTACTGTCCGTCCAATCCATCATCTCCTGAAGTGTAATCAACTTAACATATTTGCCATTCCGTCTCGTCGACGGATGTTCGCTCGTTCAAACGCCTCCACACCGATTATTCCAGCGAATACTCCGCTTTCACACGTTTATGTGCGATGACTGCACTCGGTTCAAACGAATCCCGTAATCGCGTCATTTTTCTCCGGACTCAAGTCACTACCGACGCATGACATTTCGCGCCATTCCGGTTTTGGATAATCATTTAGCAGCCGCTGCTTATCAAGGGAGATTCCCTTCCTATTTCGTTTTACACAGGTAACAGGGCAAAAGGCCATCTTTGAATGGTCGGAAAAACAATTTGTTCAATAATTTTTCATTTGAATACAATAATGAGATGATGCATGCATTATACTGTACATAGAACAATACATGCACTCATACTGAGTCAGACTATTATTTATTATTTACTATATGTTATATCTAATATCTATTTATTATATTTATTCAGATACCTATTTCCTGTATTCACACGAGCAGTAGAGCTCAATAGGAAATGAGGCCACAACAGCACCACTGAGACAAATCAGCGAGATTAAAAGTTAAATACGTACACAGTGCAAAATGACCCTAGCCATCGAAGCACCTTAAACCAATACTACTACTAATGAGTCAGACTTCCATTGAAAAAGAATCCCATGTAACAAGATTATTCATATTTGGACATTGCAAAGAAGAGTGAACAATAACTTAGTAATATCCAAAACAAATTTGTGTGCAGGTTACTAAGTTTTTCCTCACTCTTCAGTATGTCTTTCCATTTTATCCGCACGAAGTAACTTTTTCGACCCCTGAGGAGGAAGACATCGTCTTCGAAACCTGCGTTGGGCATCATAAAGTGAGGCATTCCTTTCTTGCTTTTTGGGACTACCAGAAAGTAAGACTCGGAGCGCCGACAAAGACGGCTTTTGGAGATTTCAAACCTCGAAAACGGTTTAACTCCCTTTATCCTACAGAAATCCTTGTTTTTTCATATCGTTTTTGCTTGGAATATTTTGAGAAGAAGTTATGTACATATTTATCGCAGAGATTTCCAAACATCAGAGGAAAACTCATCCACAGATATTTTTCATTCATCACTAATCAATTTAGTTTTGATTATCTTTTATTCTGTTTAGGATCCAAAAAAGCAATGAAGAGAACTATGGCAGAAGTCCGCAGATCCACTTCCAATCGAAACTTAAGGAAAATAATTTTAAAATTTTGAGAAAAACGACCTAAAAGCCCTTGCAGATATTGCTAAGACTAAATATATCCATGGTTATATGACAATACATTGAAATGTATGGTAAGTGAAGATAGTGACAAAACCAAATAAAGATAATAATCTTTTTCAGTTTCAAAAATAGAAGTGAACCGACTTCTTTCCTTTAGAAATGTTCCCATTTATGATAGAGGGAGTGTAAAACAGGTTCAAAGAACGATAAGAACTGATAACGGAGATCCTTAGAAAAGATGTTATAAGACTCGGGTTATATTAAGCATCTAAGAAATAAAAACCTACAGAAATATGGCATTTAATTATTGTAGGCCTTTCGATTGATTTTCCAAGTCGTAACCCAATAATTCCGAAGTCGGACAATGTCAACTACGAATCAAAATTGAATGCAGTGCCACTTCTGAAATTTGCGAGAGAATGTATTAGCAAACACGGGTTACTTAGTATCATTGACGACGTATAACCAATAAAGAGACGAAAATATAACTTTTTTGCTGTACAGAGGGCATAAAAATCCTACACACACGAGTTCTGCCCGAAGAAGGACTTGTACATATAATAGCAGTAGACGTATGGATTCAATGAAGAGTGAATGATATCTACGTGTTTGGTATGGTTTATCTCATTAATACTCCCTTCTTATTTGAATCAGTGGTAAAGAGTGAAAGCCTTTATCCAAACAAAGATACGCTCTCGTTTTATTTGATCAGTCTATTAAATGTACTGAAAACTTCATTTCCAAAAACCAATTCCTTAATGGAAAGAAATACTCTTCTTTTCAAAATTCTTTTGCTACTCTAATAGAGAAATAGCAACGGTCAACATAATTTGTATGTAAAGAGAGAAATTTGGAACACGGCTGTTAATGAATGAGAGGTCTTAAATCTCCAAAAGACGTCTTTATCGTTGTTCCTTTTCTTGCTTCCCGGAAGTCGGAGAAAGCAAGAAAGGAATGCTGCACATTTATGATACCCAAAGTATTTTTTAAAGGCGAAGCCTCTTTGCTCAGGGGTCGTAAGATTTTCTTGCTTCCTCCGGGACTACCGGGAAGTAAGAGGAGGAACGCCGACAAAGACAGCTTTTGGAGATTTTAAACCTCTAATAATTTTTATGGTTGTAAAATTCAAGAAAGCTTTGCTTCTGATAAAATACATCAACTCCAATAATATGTAACAATTGTACTACAAAGTATAAGTAAATAGGTGCGCGGTAAAAATGTCACAAGTAAAAATGCCACGGTAAAAATGCCACACTTTTTGATAGGTAAAAATGCCACGGTAAGTATGCCACACTGGAATTCTATGGGTGGTAATAATGTCACAGCAGAATTTTCACGTGGGGAAATAACCATGTTGACAATGGCTCATATTGTTGTAGTTACTCCTTTATAGAATGCAACAATTTTGTTAAATGTCAAACATCTTTACGTTATAATACACCATTTGACAACGTTTAAGGCCATATTGACAATTGAACACGCCATAATTATTAGATCGCATAGCGGCATTGTTTTTCACTTGGCACTTAAAGATAAATTTGGCTAAAAGCGGATGGGTTGAGTTGGGTGGCATTTTTACCCGTGGCATTTTTACCGTGGCATTTTTACCATGGCATTTTTACCCGTGGCATTTTTACCAGTGGCATTTTTACCTGGATTCAGTAAATATATAGTACATATATTATTAATTCCAATGCTTTTTTTCGATAGGAAATCTCATGCAATAATTTTACCGCAGGATTAGAAGAAAATAGACGGAAAATTGAATAAGGCACCCATTTAAAGAATAAAACACCAAGCTTTTCGATTTTTCTGTAGTCAGCGATTTCATACGACCTCCGCATCACTTCGAAGATGAAGCAACCGTGTTCCGGGAAATCGAGAAAGGTGAATCCCAAACACAGCACTCGTCTATTTCGAAGGAATTTCCGCTAACTCAACTGCCTCTGGGGAGGAGTCTTCCCCAATTACCCTCTGATCGGGAGAACGCTTTATCGAGGAATTTAAATATCGGAAAGAAGCAACTGGAGCATCATCCCCGAACCGAAAAATAGGATGGAAATTTATCGGAATTAGGAGAGGAAAAATACGCGGATATTTTGAAGTCTCATTTCGAAAATCGAATCCATTCCAGGGGAAAGCTATTACTGTTTTTTTCTGTTTAGAAACGAAGGCTGATAGCGGAGGAGTATGGAGTGGCAGTTGATTTAGGGCAACGGAGAGTAAAACGAGAAAGGGAGAAATATATGAAAACCGAAGGAGAGAAAGATTCGAGGGGTTGGAGGAAGCGTTCGGTAGAAATGGAAAGGTTTCTGGTGGGGGAAATATATTGGTTCGGCGTGGACAGATAGGAATGTTCGGGAGGGGGAAAGATCAGAGGAGGGCTCTCGGAGAGGCAATGGTTTACCTTCGTTCATTGATCGGCCCACGAGAATCGATGCCCATTTGGGAATATTTAACCGCGAGAAACTTGAGCAAATATTAGTCCGGAAGCTACGCCCGATGTAAACTGAGAAAGACTTGCAAAACATCCAACGCTAATGGATATTTCACCTGCGGATGAATCCGAGGGTATAAAATATCACTTTCTTCTCTTTTGCCTCCCCATAGCCAATATCCGTACCGACTCATTCACTCTGTGTTATGCCGCTTTGTTCCACATTCGCAAAACGACTAGACCATCGTTAAATATACGGTTGATCAGCGAGGGAATTAGCCTAGGTTTACTCTGCCAATTAGCTGTGACAAAGCGAAAGCGATGTGGAACCCAAAATAATGCTTCGATGAAATTATTATGACCATATCACTCCGTGAAACGGAACTACTATCGCTGATGGTATTTCCGTGATCTACACCTTTAGGTTTGGTGCAATTTTTTGACCACTTTCCCCTTGTTTCACAAAGGCCGTTATTTTTCTATTACCGACTATAAATTACTTTTTTGGAACAAGCAAGTACTTCCATATGAGGTTTCCAAGTACCGCCAACATTTCCGAACACATTCGCTTGTTGTATAATTTTCGTTGTTTTAACGGGTCAAGGCAACATTTCATGGATCACTTTCATATTTTTGAAGTGTATTGTCTTTTTTGGCCATTTTAATTTCCCAAGGAGGAATTACGCAGCGAACTTAGTAGTATCAATTTCGGTGATATTTGAATTAATTATCTCTTTGCTTAATGAGCCCCTGATATAACGTCAACATTCCCACACATGAAAACTCGTACCTCTCGCCGTGAAAAATGACGCCGGAGTTCGTTCGTTTAAACGCTTTCCAAAAGCACTTTTCCATCGCCGATGTTACTTGAAACAAAATCGAGTCGATTATAAATGCTTTGATTAATTACGCTACGTAATTAAAACTTCTGTTTTGGCAGCATGACCCCAAATGCCTCATTCGGAACTCAAAAATCCATAGAGCGTAATTCGAGAGGGGGAGAATCTGATCAATGTAGTTTGGCCCTTTCGGCATTTAAAAGGGGCGTTTTTGCAATTGAGAGTAGGAAGTAATTAGACGCCGGTTGGGCGCGGGGGATGTTAGGGTGAGTGTTTATTGGGCCGCATGGAAACGCTGCGAAATACAATGGGAAAACTTGAACGGAAAATTATTTACACTATTCCAGCCTAGAAAATTAAACTAATGCATTTTTAACATTTTTAATTATGTGTTAAATCATTATATACAATTATCCATAGCTTTATAGCGGTCTATTCCCGAATAAATTTATAATTAATAATTATAGTTTTAAAATAATTTGTATTAAAATAATCAGTAATAATTTAATAATAGGTATTTTTTAAGAAAGGAGATTCCCTAAACATGTACCTTGCTCATTATTTACAGAAATTACCAAAGTATTTCGGTTACATACGGTCAATAAAGGTCATCAAGAAACACAAGTCATTTACGTTAACCATGAACCATATATGTCCCACGATGTATAAGCGGGTGTACTTATTAACTGACTTTTATGGTCGTAATCGCTAATTCTAATCATTGAAATGTTACGTGTCCTTAGATATTATATTTTTTTGGAAATTACTATATTTTGAAGAACTATTGTTGCGATCGTAGGAAGACTTAAAGATTACATGATACATGTTTAAAGAAAAAACTTTGTAATTTACATGATAAATGATAATAAAGATTACATGATAAATATGAGCAGAAAGAAAGAGATGAAGAGTCTGTAAGGAATGGGCAATAGCTTAAATAAGGGATGTCTACCAACAACAAAAGGCATTTTTTAGGGTGACTCAGTATATGCTAAGAACGGAAGGAAACAGAAAGACCTCTGTACTGGGAAAACGTTAATGGTTACATAAGGAGAGAAAGGCCGAGAAAAAGCAAGTTGAATATGATGAAGCAGGCGCTGAATATATTTGTTAAGCTCGAAAAATAAAAGTAAATGCGCGAAAAGAAGAATATATGTATATCAAGCAATGCAAGCAAAGAATGGAAAGTATGCATGACTTTATTGGATGTACGGCACTATTTTTGTGCTTATTTCGCGAAATATAGCGCCATCAAATAGGTTATTGCATGGATGTTCTATATGATGACGATCATAAAAATGTATTTACCAACCGCTTCAGATCTATTTACTGATTTACGATACGCTTCTCCACTAGAATATTAATCACAAATGCATATTCAAGTGTTTGGGTGTGTTTGTATGTATGATTCCTATATAAATAAACTATTATCTAATTCGGTTTAATGAATTCAAATTTTTAAAAAAATTTTAAATTAAAATATCTTATTTGATACCAACATTTGCATTGATACCCTGCAAGCCACCTTATGGCATGTGCCAGACGGTGTAAACGAAGACGGTGGGTCGAACGTGCTCCTACTCCAGCCGTACTCCCAGAAAATTACATTTACAAGATGTGAAAGCCTAAAGGCTAAGGAAAAAAATGCATAAAACACAGACCTACTTAAAACGGTTATTATCAGATAATATTATAGATAATATTCCGAAATGTTTCTCTGAGAAAGAATAAAAACAAATAGATGCTTTTTCACCTGTGTTCTCAAATCCCTCAAAGGGGAGTCCCTAAAATTAATCCAACTCCAAGTTCTAATAAAAATCAATTCCTACTCCGATTCCACATTTCTGGCTTAAGAGTCTATAAATATTTGTACCTCCCTTGTTGTTACCGCGTATCAATCTTGAATGAAAGAATGAATTACGAAAAATAAGTGCCCCAACGCCCATTTATTTTATTTAACGCTGAATCAGCTAAATTACATCAAGTAAATTTCCCTATGAGGGGTCTAAAAAACTCAAATGAAACTCATGCTTTTCTAAATCCGCAAGACCTTTGTCCTCGAGTCATGTTCCTCGTAAACTGCGTCAGGAGAGTAGCGCTAGTCTTCAGGTGCGGAAGATCTTGTGAAAGGGTCACGATACGTAGGAAAAAATGGAGTGCTCTGGTGGCGAAAGAGAGGGCGTTAAGAAGCTTGTCTCTTAAGGTTAAGTCCTTCTCCACTCCACTTGTGAGAAGAGACAATCCTAAGTGCACGCTTAAATCGTGCGACTTTATGTAAGAAGGATTGTAGCGCGGTTTTCCCTTGCAAGGGGAAGTGGAGAGGTAAAGCACCCGCAAGAGCCGGCGGCCCAAAGTAATTGTGAGACAAATCATAGCCACGAGGAGAGATATCCTTTATACTACTTGACCAGCATTGCGTAAATGCACGCTAGAAAAAATTCTTAAGATGAATCTAGGGTGAGTTCGTGTCACGTACACGTAGCACATATCATATATATATATATATATATATATTTATTTTTTAGGGACTCATTTTCAAAGTCCAATTATCATCTTAAGGTATCAGGTATGAAGACGAAAGATTAGCACTGAAACCTGGGTCTCGTTTCATGCATACTCTTGCGGTAATTGTGGATTTGGATTATTGATTTCCCAAAGTGAATCCTTATTACTGTGATCCGAGGGTAGCACTGCTCTAACATCAGACTCGATGAGAATGGGGCAGATTTTAGGGCAGCGGATGCAGCCTCTCAGGGCCCAACATTCAGCGACGCAAATTGCGGCCCATTATAATGTGAGAGAGATAATTCAATGCAGAGAATTCCACTCCACACTGCGTTAAGTGGGACTAAATGGTAATTTTGTAGAATTTCCGGCCGATGCATCTCACCGCACGCAGGTGCTGAATCTACTCTAGCGCCAACCAATAACACCCTTGCAGCGAATGGATTCTATCGCAAACATACTTTTATGCTGATTTGCATATAAAGCCGAACGAAAATCATAGATTCCGTCTCTAGATCCACGATGAAACAATATCGTTGGAGAAGGTTTTCGCGATAGGATTGCGATAGCGGATATCAGCAGAGAAAGACTATTTTTCAGCGATTGGATAAGATAATACGGAGAAAATCCATCAAAGGATCGAACTAGAAAAATGATCCAGTCTATAAAAAGCACTGAGCTGAAGAGGAGTCGGTGTAGGTGAGGAAAGCGCGGGTAAAAGAGAACCTGTCAAACGCATTCAGCACGAACTACAAAGAATTATTTATACCATTCACCTGTTCTTCGCTGACCTTCATGTTCCCCGAAGTTCAACCCAATTGAACATTTATGAGGAATGATTATTCAGGATCAGTTAGTAGACGACAAGCGCACTTCTGCATCACCAAAGAAAATATATACGAATATATACATTTCAAAAAATGAAAAAACTTGGTATCTTCCACAGAAATTATATTTGAACGCGACCGGTTTCGTGTTTATAATAAAATTTCTGTAAAAGCAAGTTTTTTCATTTTTTTGGAATGTCTATTCCATTCCACGAAGTCACGCTTCAGCATATCAATTTTACGAATATATATATGAACTTCTCTAGGACAGTGTCTGGGTACATCACTAAATCTTGCGGAAACTGTAGGATAGAATCCAATAGCTCTACTCAGCCTTGTGGTACTTTGCCATTGTGCAGACAAATAGAAATTAAAGTTTTAATTTCAATTTGTCTACAGAATCTGTAGAACTAAAAATCGTTAAAAGTGAATAAAAATCTTAATTTATTGAGTATTTTACAACTATTCGTATGCCTACATGGGAATATATTATACACGAATTATTCGCTGAGCAGTTGAATCTACAGAAGAAATAATAATGTATGATGGAGCTCTGCGAACGTTGCCAATTTCCTAATTAATAATACCGATGGATACCAAGGCTTATGGCATCAAATACAAAATGCCGACTAACCTGAATCTTAATTATTTTATAAATATTTCTCTCCAACGGTTTAATAGAGTGGTTGTATCTATAGAAAATCACTATTATTACCAGAAATAACCCCCCTCAGAATTGCATATGCATACAGGTTAAAAAATTTCTTATAGTCCCCTGGTAAAGTTAACAATTAAGAAAAAGTAGAAAGAATTGTAACGTTATATTGTTTTAATTTGATCATTCTGGTATTGAATTGATATTCGACTAAAAGATGCAACTGTATAAAATACAGTTCGTTAATAATTTTATGGTGGAATACGAAGCTAAATATCCAAATCTTAAATAGGGATGCTAAAATAATACCGTGCGTTAACCTATTACGAATTTCACCATAAAAGTAGTTACTCGAAATCTACTCTCCGGGGCCTTATTCTTATTATTGAAGAAATAAATAGAATCGATGAAAATTATAATTGTGGTATCATTAAGACCCTTCCACTTGGGTAACATTTAGCCCCCATTCTAAACTAATATCGTGATGTGCAGCGTCAATTTCTAAGTTCCCCGCACGCACTCAAGCTTCCAAAATATATTCCTCCTCAAACATCGATCATCTCGCTGCAAATCCCATAGATCCAATATGAATTATAATCACACTGTTACACTGATGTACGAGCGACGGAGCTCACCCACTGAGTTTTAGAATCAACAGAATAATTCAAGTAAATATACATAACGAATTAGACGAAAATTAGCATCAGTCTGCATAATAGGACACCATTATGTTTTTTATCAGGTAATGAATCGAAATATTTCATACTACTTTATCTAGTAACTTTACCGAGACAAACGTAAATAATACCAGATGTTTCACTGCCGTTAAAAGGAATTGATGATACAGGACCGCAAGCATACTCCATAAAGTTACCATTACTTTACATACACCCAATATCTGGTAAATATTAATTTTCCTTTATCTCAGGCCAATTACAATGGATATGTGTGAAGGAAGTAAATCCACTTCACATGTTAACAATGTGGTAAATCCTCTATTTTTCAAAAGTGCAGATAAGAAAGTCAATTTCTGTAAGTTCAGAAGTTATATATAGGTCACATAATCTATTTCCTTAAACAAATTGTCATTTCGTTTATATTTTGATAATTTCAAGAGGAATAAAATATAATTAATAAAGTTTACATGTTCTGATGAACCTTTTATTCATTTCAATATTATTTGGAAATTAGTGGAAAAATCAGATATCAGTGCAAAGTTGCAGCATTACCAATAATTTCATTAGCACTGAAAATGAAAATGATATTAATGTCCGAAGTACCTACTATCTTTCTTACGGCACTTACTGCAACTTCGTGCGATTATTCTTTTAACCTAAAATTCTACCGTAGCAACGCCGTAGAGACCAGAATATCAATTATTTTTCTTTTTATGAACTCTCTAAATGACTTGGATTCAGAACGATTTCTTTGCAACAGATGAGCTTCAAAATTTAAGCTAAGACAGAGATTCTGATGGATGACTTAATTAAAGGTTTTTTCATTATCATTCAGTTGCTTGTTTGAGAAAAGCAGAAAATGGTAATAATCCAGAAAAAAGTCTATATTACTTATTAATCCCTATTTGTGATAAGAATTAAATCGTTTTTACTAATTCATGCACTACAGCTTTTTAAGAGATTCCAGTCAATTTTGCTCTTTCTATGTATTCACTTTCGGCTAAAACCTCATTAAATACGATTTTCATTTTCTTCAGTCGTTGAGATGACAAACTGTCACGTAAAGTATAAAGTCATTGCTTTAATTGATTCCTGACGTATTTTACTATGAAAGAAGTATCTGACTTGCATTAATGAGAATTCATTAGGGGTTATATTTTAAATATTATCATTTGACGATGATGATTAATTTCCAAAACAGACTTCAAGTAAAGATTCCGTAAAAATCGTAATTTTTACTATCGCGATAAAATAACTCAAATTGGAATGCGCTCGGACAATTGGGGGAAACCTTCAACAACGTGAAAAGCCACTTTATTTTTCATCGTAACCAGAAGCATTTCATTTAGCTATCCACCCCTTTCTCTGCTCTACTCTCCTTGAAATAGTTTGCAGCATACTTAAAGTAAGAAACATCTAATTCTTCCGCGTGAACGCTCTCTTAGGCAATTTCAACTTCCCCTTTCTGATAAGAGGGAACACGAAGAGGGAAGTAAGGGAATGAGAGAGATTCTTTCAGAAAAGGTAGCCGGCATGAGTTATAATTTGTTTTCGCGATACAATAAAGGCAGGAATGCAAACAACAAAGAAATGAAATTAAAATTCTTCCTGTTGATAAAGGTTGCAATAAAAAAATGCTTTCAAGTATAATTCAATTGGCGTGGTTCTATGAGTATGTCAACTGGAGAGTGAATTAAGACAATTTTCTGGCACTAAAAGTGATTCTGGGTGAGATGTACCAGTCGTATTACTTTAAAGGAAAACCACAAGATTGCTCCACTGATGGTGCGTGTCAGTTAGTTGGAAGGCAACTGTCTACCTGCAAGAGTTTCGCGGCCATTAATTCTTTTTACGCGGTGTATAACCTTTTTAAATGTTTGAATGTTTTGAATTAAATGGCGGAAACTTGTAGCTACAGGTTCATCTAATATCCACGTTAGGGCATCTCTCCCGTACTGAAAAGAGAGACTCTCGGGATAGATGCTCCAGTGCTATCTTTAGGTATATGTGCCCTATTAGTATCAATTTAACTTTAAGATGATATTGATTAAGGCTTTTTCAAGGAAACGTTTGTAATCTACATAAAAGTTTCAATTCGTTTAAATCCATGGCCGAATGCATTTTATGCACGATCAAAAGATGATGTTTTGTTTAGTTAGCACTAGGGTGGAGAGTTTTGCCACTTTTTTACTTTCTCCATATACGTAGTATAGAGAAAGTATTGTTTTCATGAAAAAAATCGACTTCAAGATTTCAACGGAAATACACGTTTTGGGGTCCCTAGAACACGTTTTAACCATTTTTGGAATGATGTCTGTGTGTATGTGTGTGTGTGTGTGTGTGTGTGTGTGTGTGTATGTATGTATGTATGTGTGTCTGTGCTTGTGGGCGCTCTAACGTAAAAAATATTAGCCGTATCAATACCAAACTTCATATATAGCACTGTGGTGTGTGCTGTCAGAGTTGATTAGTTTTTGGAGTAAATGGGTTAACCGAAAGTCGAGCTTCATTCATCAAAGCTTATTTCCGGTTTTCAAAATATCTCCATAAATATTATATATACGTGTATTGTATTACTTATAAAAGTTTTAGATAATAAAATTTACTATAACTTTTGTATTTAACATATTTTTTTATCACCGGTTGATTAGGAGTTATTCGTGAAATACCGATAAACCGGAAGTAGCTGTTATGTACTTTGTGGGCGCACTAACATGAAAACTATTCGTAGTATCAACACCAAATTTCATATATAGTACTTTAGTTGGCGTTGTTAGAGTTGATTAGTTTTTGGAGCAAATCGGTGTACCGGAAGTCGAGCTTCATTCTTCAAAGATCATTTCCGGTTTTCAAAATATCTCCATAAATATGATATTAAGGTATATACTATTATTTATATTAGTTTTAGAAAATAAAATTTACTATAACTTTTGTATGAAATATATTTTTGTAAAACTGATTGTTTAGGAGATATTCATGAAATACTGATAAACCGGAAGTTGCCGATTATGTACTTTGTGAGCGCTGTGGGCGAAAGGCCATTTCATTGTTTTTAATCGAGCATGTCCCGAAAAACATTATTTATAATGTTTGTGAAGTTAAATATAATATGATATAAATTAATCACTTATCTTCCAAGTTTAGATTGAATATAGAGTTCGAAAATTCTGTCGTAGATAAATATTTACATCTTATATATGGAGAAAGTGGCCCACTCACATGGACATAAGAAATCTAATTTTTTTCGATATCAAAATATTTCTTCTGTGAAAATTTTGACATCGATGTTTCGAAATTCTGACAAAAACATCAAAATTGTCATAAATTATTCTTCGGTTAAAACGACAATGTTTTGCGTACAAAGATATCACTTGTAAATAAACTGATGACCAAGCCTCAATATGCTTTTTATATGCCTCTAGAGGAGGCTGAGATTCCTCTTATCCGACTAAAATATGAGGCAAATTCGGACTTCTAAATTGGTTTTAAAGTTAACTTAAACCTTTAGTTATGTCCTAATTTCAAGCTAAATCCAACAATTATTTCATACAACAAGCGGCTTCCAGGTTAAATTCAGTTTAAGTTAATGAGACATCTCTCATAGAGGTGGGGTCTCACCCGGACACTCGGGAGAGATGGCCAAATGCATGGATGCAGAACATAATTAATATTTTGGGTGAAAATGCATTTTAAACTAAATTTGTTCATATATTGTTAATAATCAATAAATTTTATATTCTATCATGCAGTTTCACATTCTTGTTAACACTTAAGTCATTGTTATGAAGTCATTTCCTTAGGTGTATTATCTTATCTTTAAATCCTCTTTCTATACTTGAGTTTTTGGCTCGTTAGAGGTTACTATTTTAAATGTACACGTATCTCTCAGCGTGATTCAATAAGCAAAAATTATATTTTACAGTATTGCAGTTTACTGTACAGGAGAAATATAAAATCCTGTTATCAATAAAATTTCAAGAATCGTATAATCAAATGATCGATAAGTTGACCACAGAAATCTTCATACTTCATTCCAAGATTTCGCGTCATCGTATATCTCAATGAATAGTCCTTAGTAGAAGGGAAGGAAAGTTATTGGAATATTTATGTACTTATATACCAATAAGATGGTTTTTGCATTTTTGAACGGTTCTAGCGTTTACAGAACATAATAGAAATCAGTAGGCTTGGATACCAGCTTAGCTACAAGTTTTTACTAAAATCAACTACAAATACTTGAAATATGTATCGACTGAATCCAGTACAGTGTATCTATAAATCCAAATTCTGTAATATCTAATGAAAATTCTTATTTAAGGTTATTCATTACTTTTCTGAAAGTATTTTATAAAAATTGGTGGAAAATAAATCACCCTCGGTGATCAGCCATGTACCAAGGTAGTCATACAATTTCCTTAAAAATATACATCACACTTCGGGAGATGTGCCGATTGAGTTGCTCCAAAAACGGATGACACAATTATAATTTTTTTTTAAATGTTGTCTATCAAATGGTACCAACTCTAGATACCGTCTATATTATGTGAGCCAAAAACTTAGGTAACTTACATAAAAACAATGTTATTAGGAAATTTCAGGAGTTCTGAAAACTATTTCTAATTAGTAAGGGAACATCTTAATTTTACCCTTGCTTAACAAAACCATGCAAAATTATCGCAAAGAGGTAAGTAAGCAAAAAATCCTAATGAAAGATGTCACAGATTTTTGTGAGATATGATAAATCAACAAGATTTACAAGAAAAAAAAAACTTTTGAAGTTGTGAATAATCATTACTATACGATAAAGTTATGATACATGCTCTCCTTATTGCCGGTCTATTCATAAAAATTGAAAACTTCTAACAAAACCAATTAAGATATCACCAGGCTCTCGTAAACATAATACGAATACTAGAGTAAGTTGAAAATCTTACGGTTAAAACATGGATTAAATCCACAATGAAAACTACATGAAGAACGTCATGACACGCTGTTGATTAGACCCTTGCTGTGTACGTTGAGAGACAAGAGCTTTAGAATCGAAATCGAGATATTAATATGGATAACAAAGAATTGTGAGATAAAATTCCCACCACGGCACAGTGGATTTAGTCCTTGGGGTCGTTGATGGCCAGCAGTCACCTCTGCCATGCTTTGTCTCCCGGGTGTCAGAAATCTATAAGTCTGTCGTAAGTTAACGGATGAATCTATCTTGGATTATATCAATCACAAGGATCGACATGGGCCGACCTCATGTTTTTGCATTCATTACCATTGGAGTCCGGATGAATGACGCCTACAAGGGGAGGAACGGATTATTTTTTTTTCCAACGCGCGAAGGAGTGACAGGTAATTTTCCGGAGAGCAGAGGAAATGGAAAGTTAAAGGAAGATCACGCTGTGCCGTGAATCCCATGCCAACGTCACTTTCGCGCAACAACACCCTCCACTCCCGCCTAATTTAGACGTCAATGCACAATCGGAAAAAATGCCAGGAACGTCAATAGACAATGCGTTGCTTTGTTAATGATGTTGTTGTATTTTCAGCAGACGGTGCCGATGAGAATGCGTGTACAAGTGAATGCACTGATTTTGGACCCTGACTAAAATATAATTGGGCGATTCTATTGCAGTTAGTTTTCCTTTAATATGAACCAAATTGAGGTACATACATTGTAACTCTTCCGTTTGGTTTCAAAATAATGCCAAAACAGATCGCTTCAAATTTTTATAACAATATATTTAACGAAAATATGTTATGAAATGAAAGACCTTTTCGCTCGCAAGTAAACTTGCGGAATTTAGAGGCATGGATTCCGTAGAAATGAAAAAAATACATTAACGTGGAAAGAACACTAATGCTTAATTATCTTATGAGGAAATTTTCAATTTTCCTCGGAATGGTCTTTTTACGTGAAAAATAATTTCCTGAAGCCTGTCAAAATAATTCTGCGGATAGGGATCAAATATATTTTGGTGTAGAAAGAGATATACATTATTAATCAGTTGCTTTAAGAGTCATAATACCAAAAACGGACTTCAAAGTATCCGTATCTCACATCAACCAAGCAATGAGATATCCCATGGTATTCGCCAATGATACTGTTACGTATTCCGTGGGCTCGAGGATAAGTGGGACTCGTTTAAAGAACAACAAACTTTATTTTCTAAACTCAAATGAATAAAAACTACATAGCAAATTAAGGCGCGTAGACATCGATCGAACTTCTAAACAATACACATACGAATATATTTGGAATTATCTGATACTGAATGAGTAAGATGAATTGGAGCAATTTTAGGTAGAAAACCGACCGTCTTAAAGCAAACAATTATGACTACGTTCTACAAATAAACAAATGTCGTATTGCCTTATACACGCGTCATGCATTGCATATTCAACATATTAGATACATATTCAAAGGAAAATATTGAATATAAATCGAATTTTATTCACTTTTCTCATACGTTGCTTAGATTCCGATCCTCGTAGCAGCATTTCCGAAGCTCTGTGATGCAGTTCGTAGAGGAAGCTCTGCTCTCTCAGTGATCTAAATTTTCCGATGAACAACAATAGTTTCCGGTACGCGTGTGCGAATTAGAAATTTGTTGTAACGCTGCGCTTGTATGTCAACACAATACACTTACGGTTCACGCCATTATGATTATAATTCAGACCGTGAGGATATGGTTTTTCAAAAACATTGCAGAGCTCAACTCGAAACGTGATCATTTGAAATTTTACCCGCACCGCAACTTTTGACTACTTCACTACTGCTCTTGACTTGTGATAAGAGATAAGAGCTCCTTGTAGATAATGGTGGAGATTTCTTACTGTCACGTGAGTGACTGAAGAAGATTAAGTGATAAGTTTTGAGTAACCTCTCAAGGCAAGTATTTTCCCATTTAACATAACTGAATGTCCGAACGGCTTGAAAAGTTCACCAGGACACTTTCAAATTGTCTTTTGAATGTTTTTATACCGCATAATGACCTTGTATCGCCTTGGCCTTGAATTAAAGTTGATTGCATTGGAAACAAAATTCGTTCTTTTTTTTCGAAACGGAATTAAGTTTCTGCTACATTACCGCCGGTATAGTGTGCATTAAATTCTACCCCTTCAGTAACTTGAGCACTTCGTTAACCCAAAGACAATGGGATTCCAATAACTCCTGCCAAAACACGGAACCGATTTTTAACTAATATATAATTAAATTATTAATAAAATTAGTCCAGCCACTTTGAGAGAGAATATTTCAATCTTTTGATAAAACTATTTCTCAAATGTGACAACCTCTCCAAACTATTGCAGAAGGTGAACTTAATGAGAAAAACGCAATGACGGAACTAAAAAATTTCAGAAGTATGGATATAAGGAACTCTACGGAGGCATTAAGTAAATGGTATTATGTGATGGATATTACTGGAAGGTCAGGAAGCTTTATTCCGAGTCAAACACCGCCGGAACATAAGCAGTAAAGGCAGATTCAAATAAACGGAATAGCTTCGAAGTCGAGTCGGTGTATTCAAGAAGATAATTCTTTTTCGAAGCAAAGTCTAAGATAAAATTACGGAGTTCTGAATACTCAGAGGTAATGACTTAACTTAATTTAGGAACTTCAATACTATTAAAATATGTTAACGGTGAGAGTAATGGATGGACGTGAAATGAGTTTGTGGGGAAAAAATTCATCAATAGAATCATCATATAATAGTTTAGAGAAATAACAAAGATATAACTATCATTAAAGTAATCCATTAACGGCGATCAAGAGCGGAAATATATAAACGCTTATCAATTTTTTAATCAGTTATTTAATACTATTGTAGCAATGTATATCACATTAACGAGAACCTTATTATTCTTATCATGACTTTTATTCGCAGTTGAATGAACTATGTTTGTGTCAAAATGCAGATACCATCGCAATTATGACTAATTCAGATTGCAGCAAACTAAATTGTTACTAAGCAACTGCAAATTTACAACTTGGTAATCGATGACCTGATCAATATTTCTGAAATCGATTTCTGTCATTTAGGATGACTAACAGTAAACATCCAGAATTTAGGTTTTTAAAGAGAAATGTTTTATTCCATATGCTGTAAAATCTGATGGCTTCTGTTCGATTTACTTATCCATTTTATTACTTTTTATTTTTATATAAATTTTAAAATTTTATGTGAATTGTCGAATAAAAATATTTTCATTTGATTATTTTAATTGTAATATATTGTATTATTCTTATTTAAGAGAAGAGGGTTTGTAATGTTGAGAAACCGGAGCATATGGCCTTAGCTATCGAGGCACCATTATTATTAAACTGTTAGATTTCTGGAATCATAATTTAGGCAGGGTTTATTTCTTTGGATACTTATAGAGTTACATGTATGTAGTAGTATTGTTAAAAGTGCTTCGACAGCTTAGGTCATTTTGCACATTAGCTCCCACCGGGATTCGAACCCGGGACCGCTTTCACCAAAGGCAAACGCGCTGTCCACATGACTATCCGGGAGCCATATAGGTATGTATTATTACAGTTTGTTGTGAATATAATTTTATTGTTTAGATATAAAATAGAGTTTGCTGGTTATTATTTATGGCTTAGAAAAACATATCAGCCGGAGTTTCCAATTAACGAACAACTATGCCCGTAGATGTGAGATATTTTTTAAATAAAAGAAAGATTGTAACCGGAAAAAAATTTAAAATGTCCAAAACATATGCGGAACGATATGAACTTTAAAAAGTTTAACAAGGAAAGAATCTCAACTAAAAGTTTCATTCATGTTGTATTGCTCAGAATGTTGAGCAGCAAAACAGAAAGAAATAGGGTAATCTGAAATAAAGTTTATTTGCATTGCCAAGGGCGTACAAAAGTAGAAAGGTTCATTCATCAATAAAAGAGTATGTGTTCACCCTATGTCTAATAAATTACATATTACATTACATATTACAAAAATATCCTTTATAAAAACATTCGTACAAGTATTTAGAGCGCCTATGAAAAGATTCTCAAAGCAGGCTTTGGATATTTCTTCGGAGCCACTGGGAGAGAGGAAAAGTTGGATTCGAGAGTGAGTTGGTCATTTATTGCTGGAATAGTCTTACCTGGAAGCATGAGAGAAGAAATTCACCGTGAAAACCACGTTTATTTATTTAAAATGCTACCAAGAATCTTACGCAACATGCTACTTACAAAAATTCTCGACAGACTGAAAGATTTATAACATAATGTATAAATGCCTTTCAATTTCAGGGTTTGGCACGTTTAAACCCTCTCTTGACTTATCTGTTTAGATAATCACTACTTGCTACGGAGAAAGAAACTCGACAGCTTTCTTACGACATTTGTGTTTGTGCACGAAATAACGAAGGACAGTCAAGGTCTTGAAGAATACATTGCTTAAGATAAAATCTCTTCGAAATGTTGATCGACTTATCTGAGCATGTAGTACATGCAAAGATATATCATATACACTTGCGTACAAACGTTTTTCCTGCCATGTTCTGCTTCAATCCAGCCGTTGCATTTTTCGGCATTTAAACAGCCCGCAGGAAAGAGATTCGCAGATCTCTTGGACATAGTGAAGGGAGCGGTCCAAATCACGGTGGCATAGAGTAAGCGGGCTATTCTATTGGCTAAATGGCCCTTCCGGGCCAGCCTTGAGGGCATCCCCGCCCTCACCGTCGGAAGTAATTGCCGTAGGATTTCGTGGGCCCATGTAGTACAGTAGAGAGCGATAGAGTGACGCATTGGGTCAGGGAAATGCCCTTTTGTCGAACAAACCGAATCAGGTTTCCCATGGCCAATCCGAGGCCTTCCAATGTGATCCCCGCGAGTTAAATTCGACTAAATCTGTGAGGAAGCGGCGGTGCGTTGTCGGGGGGATTAGGGGGGCGCAGGAAACGCGATAACGTGCGGGAAATCAAAGAGAAGGTGGTACAATCAGAGATCGGCCAGTCCACAGTCAGTGAATAAGGGGGTGGAGCAGAGATGAAAAAGGAAAGGCAGAGGAAGGAGTTAATAGAAGGAGAAGACGGATAAGAGAATGAGGGACGGACAAAGGTAATATGAGGAGAAAGAGAGAGGAAAAAGGAGAGGCGAAGGTAGAGGAACGAGTTGTTGGAGGGGAGAGAAAAGAGGTGGGAGTTATCGGAGATGAAAGAGAATGAAGGAAGAATGGATGAAAGTGGTTAGGGGATAGAAAGAGATAGGAAACGATGAAGGGGATGAAAAAGTTAAGAAAAGGAAAAATAAGACAAAGGAAGAAATTAGGATGATATAAATTGAGGAAGACTAAGACGGATCTAAGGAAGAGATTGAGGAATAAGGTGGAGACAAACAGAGAAACCAGTAATGAAAGGGAGAGAAGACGGAGGAGAAGAAAAAGAAATAAAATAAGAAAAGAAAAGAGGATGTAAGAGGATAAAAAAGATAATACAGACAAAGGAAATTGATTCGGAAATAAAAGAAGAAAGGAAAACGATGAAGGAAGTAAAACGAAAGAGAATATAGAATGGAAATGGACAAGAGGACTGAACAGATAGAGGAAAGAGACTGAGAGGTAGGGATTGAACAGAAAAGAGACAGCAGTTAGAGTGATTGAAAGAGAGAAGGAAAGAAAGAAGAGAGTAATTCAGGGGGAGTAAAATAAGGACATAAAGGAGAGGAGTAAAATTGAAAGTGGACTAACAAAGGAGTGAGTAAACGGAAGGAGAATAAGGGGAAAGACAAAATAGGAACAAAAATGGCAAATAATTGAATGAGTACAAGAAAAAAGGAAAATAACAAGGAAAAATAAAGGGTAATGAGAAACATCGATAAAAAAATAAAATAAGATAATATAGGGAATGAAGGAAGAGTAGATGGAGACAAAGAAAATGAAAGTGTAAATTAAAATAGACAAAAGCAAGATAAAAGCTGGAAACATCATATCTTCATTTCCACATTGCATAAATGATGAGATCATACTCCCAATTTGATATAATAGAGGACAAAACTTCAACAGCTATAAATATTACCGAGAACTGCAGGGCAGAGTAACAAACTTACGAGATCTTTGAAAAATATGTGTTTTAAAGAATTTTTCTCATGTTGCTTCTGTTTTAGTGGAAATATACACAAATTATTGTTCGTGTCAGAATTAATATTTACGTAATCGCAACTACAATACCTAAATGGAATAGCTGAAGAAATGTAATTAATGGAATCGTGGAAAGAAAAGGTTGTTTAAAGATAATTTGTAAAATAGATGTTTAATTGATGTTTAAGTGAGTCAGATGCGAAAGACATTTTCGGAATAAGAAGACATAAGAGGGTATAATCCTTAATAATAAACGCGTTTGGAAATCGCATTGTTCTTTAAGGAGAGTGAAAGTCGCGTGTTTTTCGCGTATGCAGTGTAAATATCGGTTATTTTATCCATCCCTGTCCTTTCTTCGAGTATAAACTTTATAATTTGTTTCTTCTTTATTCCAAATTCATAGTGTCACACATGGAGATCAAGCGTCATCCTATTTCACAGCCATTATCGGGACGTATTCAAATTAAGAATATCGTAGAAGTTACCAATATTACACTTTGACATTTCATCCGGACTAAAATTAAAAACTATTTCACAAGAAAATTATTTATTAGTGAAAAGGTAAGTGGATTCACGTTACGAACTATGAAATTTAAACGAAGGAAAACAATGCGTGATCGATTTTGTTTTCAAAAGCACGAAATCGGAGAGGAAGAGTCCGAATCAGGCACGTATGAAGGAGCAAGATGGATGCGCGTAGATTGTAGAGAGGGAACAAGAGTGATGGAGGAGTTAAGAAGACTAATAGATTGCCAAGTGATAGTAAGAAGAGATGAGATGGATGGAGGATTAAGATTGACGTCCGAAGGATGAGTTCTGAAAAGGAAACCGAAATCGCACAACGCACTGGAATCTGACATCCTCCATTACCGCCTCTCCAATTTTGCACTTTCCCTTATCTCTTTGTCTTTTCTCTCTCCATCTATTATCTCTCTTAAACGCTTTTCGTCACGTCATCTCCTTCCCTTTATCCCTTTTCTTCTCTATCCGCTTTTCCTGGCGAGGATTCCTCGATAAGATGCTAATTCAGCTTTTCCTCGAAAAGCGAAGTCTGCAGATTTTATTTCCTCGCGAATTATTAAAACCCCAGCTCTAAGCGTTGGAGTAAATCGCAAAATATTACCTCGTCAAAACGTTCCTTTTGCCTTTTTTCGTCGTACGCAGTAGTTCATAAAGTTTCACACCAGTTTCCCTTACCAATTGCATGGAGTAGTCCCATCTGGATAACATATGCTATGAGAGACCGCTTAAGTCAAATAACGCTTAGGAGAAAAGTGTTGTGATTGCTAAAATAAGCTCACATTCTTTTAATAAAATGGAGCGTCTTTAATATTTTCTTCTGTCGAAAGAACTTAGCATATGGTCTTTTGCACTATACGTCACCACTTGTAATCTCTAATAATCCCTCTCACTATTTAGCTCCGCGAAGCTTTCCAAGGCGAGGTTTCAGTTCTCAGGCCAGTTACAGAATTTGAGATCATATTAATTAGAAATTAAAACATAAGGAATTTTTTTATTTTATTTGTTATTATGAATAAATTAAATATTACGGAGCGGACACCGTTGTCCCCTACGGCAATGGAGCGTCGCCATCAGCGCAAAGGAAGACCTAGCCCCTTTTTTTCTGAGGGAGCGCGGCCTTGTTTATTGCCCCCTACTGTTTGTTCTGAGGCCACGTAAGTCTTACTTTTACGAGACATAACAATAAGGATTTGTTTCTTCGGTCGCATGGCTAAAATAATTGTCGATTGACCGCGTCGAGGAAGAAACAGGGACAGTCCAAGACCGGGGTGGAAAGATTTGGTCTCTCATTCTATTTTGTGGTGCCCCATACATTCGACATTAGCGAGTTAGTTTTCGAGTTTGTGCGATAAGTTTACTCAGAGAAGAAAATCAACGTAAAGGATGGAATGACTTTACTATTCTATACAATTGCGAAAGTGTTTCTTCGTAAGTTTATCCATCTCCTCCTTCAAGCTCCTGGTAACTAATTAGTAAGTGAAAATTTCTTATATCTCAATTATAACATTCTTTCGTCACTGTAGAATAACGATTGATTCCTTTTCGAGGCAGATGTTCTTTCCGTCAATATCTACCTAACAAACCGGCCAAGTATGGGATAAATATTTTCGCTCTTGTGGATGCTGGAGTATATTATACCAAAAACTTAGAAGTTTATGTTGGGGTTCAACCAGATGGTCCTTACAAACACAGCAATGACGTCGTAAAATGAATTGTCGGTCCGATTGTGGGGACAGGGAGGAACGCAACTGCCGACAATTGGTTTTTAAGCGTGCCACTTTTAGAGGATTTACTCCAGGAAAAGTTGACGCTAGTCGAGACCATCCGTAAGAATAAAAAGGAACTCCCTCCACAAATTGTAGAAGTAAAAAAAAGAAAGGAGGACAGCAGCTTGTTTCTCTTCAGGAAAAACATGACCCTGATATCATATGTGCCAAAAAGAAAAGGAATGTGTTGATCATTTCAAGTATGCACGAAGAAAACAGTTTTGATGCGTCCACGGGCAAGAAACAAGCCTGAGGTAATAACATTTTATAATTCGACAAAAGGTGGCGTCGATACTGTAGATGAAATGTGTTGGACTTAAGCGTGGCAAGTTGAATATGGCCATTAGCAATATTTTATCATTTGCTAAACACTTTGGGTATACATTTTTTTATTGTATATAGAAGCATATATCCAGATATAAAGATAAATAGGAGGATGTTCCTCAGAAATCGCTAAGGGGTTGGCAGAACCCTTTATAATAAAGACAGCCTCGCAAAAAATTTTGCCAAAGGAACTAAAAAGAAAAGCTGAAAAATTTGGAGAGCCATCGACATCAGAACCTCAAGAGAAGATTATACATGTAATATATATATACATGTTATAGGAGGTTGTGGGCGATGTGTTATATGTCCCAGGAATAAGGACATAAAAACTAGCCTGCATTGCGAATTCTGCGATAAACGCATGCGTGCAAAGCACTTTGTTAAAATTTGAGAAGAATTTTTTAAAAATATTAATAAATAAGTCCAAGGATTTTCCACTGTTTACTCTTTCAAGCCCGCTCGAAATATTTTCCTTTTCTTTTCAGCTTCACGAAAGCGCTTCCCAAAACAAGCAGTAAATTAGCTTCAAGATGGCATTAAATGGCGTTAGATGGAAAAAATAACTTTGCTCAGTATCTTTAAGTATTTTCATAGCTACAGACGCATTTATTCGTGCGAAGATATCGTTTCTAAAACTTTTCCATGTCGGAGATTACAATTATTTATACCATTCTTTGGGAGTAATATTTTAAAATATTATAATTATTATTTTTTACTTGTAAAATTAAAATTTTAAATATCGTCATTAATCTTCTATGATATACGTAGAAGGAATTTTAAGCTATCCAGAGTACAATTAATCGTAAAAAAGGATATCAAAGAATCCGGTGGCCGGTGGGGTGTGAAAACACTCCTCGCGAGCATTCACGTCACAAAATTGAGCGCGAGTAATCGCGGGTTAAATTGCATTAATCTGGATAAATCTTTCACTTTAATTGTTGTAAAATGTCTGCTTACAACGAATACGTTGATTACTACAAAGATATTTCATCTATAAGGTATACGAGTTAAATTTTCGTATTATTGTACAATTATTTTGAGTATTATTATTGAATAGCTCATAAAAATTTCAAAAGTCGTAATATCAACGTAAAATTTAGATAACATATCCAAAAAGATCGAAAAATGATAACAGATAAAATAATCACGAATGTTTTCGAAGATAACCGTGATAAATGAAAAAGTCCGGTGGGGTGTACAATCACCCCGCGCGAGTAACCGCGTAACAAAATAGGGCGCGAGTAACGGTGGGTTAAAATACAGTAAAGGATAAGGAATATATGGAAAGACATCAATTGAAAAAATTACGAGGGATGAAATAGTATTGGGGAAACAATTTGTTATTTTCAATTTATGTATATCGGGTCATAATGACTTGACGTGACCAGGTAAGGGTTAAGCCCAAACCAACGTAGAGCTCCATTTTACAGATGCATCCTTATCTTGCACTTTCCATCGCTTCCTTTTGTTTCATATAGCTTCTCCGTCCATTATATCACGTCTTCGAAAAAGGACGAAATATGAATGGAGTGCAAAAAAGAGAACGAACAGAGTATAATGTGTGTTTAGGCGACAGGTGCGGATCAGTGTAAACATTGAGGAAAAGAGTGTTCAACGGAGAAGGCGGTGGGTTTGCAGAGCAAAAGGGAAAAAAAGAGTTTCAATCACGGAGATTTGAAAACATACAATTTGAGCCCCGCTTACGACCTTTGAAGTGACTTCGCCAAAGACCAAATATAGAGCGTGGCCATGCGGAAGGAGACAAGAGAAGATGAATGGAAACGCCCCCTTTGATCCTGTAAGAGAGGAAAAGAATTTAGCAAGAGAGTTAAGGATATGAGGAAGATCGGATATGGCGGAAGTAAGGAAATTGAAGGAGTAAAATATCAGGAGTAGAAAACAGGGTAGTTAGCTAAGAAATATAGGCTAGTATAATTAATTGTATCATCATTAATCACTATAAGAGCTTATACTAAAGCCTTCAAAATTGGGTGGTATAGAATTGCGATGAAAATTGTTAAACTTGTCGGTAAAGTTTGATGTAGGGCTGATGAAATTATTCTAGGAAACCTTAGGTTTAACTCAAGGAACAATACAAATTACAAATGAGTGAAAGATTAGTTGAAATAAGATTTCTAAAGTCTTAGATTTTGCACCACATAACATCTTCCTGTTTTAATATGGCACGATGTTTGTATTGCATTGTTGGTGCATTATTGAAATTAATTTTGAGTACGATATTTTAACGCATAACCACCATAAAAGTGAATCAGACAATCAGAAGATTTGATGCAGAAGAAATGCTAAGTTAATATTTACGTCTTTTAGATAGAGTCACAATGTACTCCAAGCGCCATTAAAGTTAAGTTTTTAACTTTGATGGTGCTTGGAGTACATTGTGACTCAATCTACAGTTCCAGCCATCAACGGGAATCTTAGGATATAGACGTATTTAATGAAGATGGAAAAACATCATCTATCAAAGCGGTAATCAGAAAGACTACATTATTAGAATAACATGCCTTGGACTTAGTTAATATATGTTCCTATTTTGACAAAAATCTTTCACTTAAAAATGTGTATTAAAAAATTTTGTGGATATTTTGAAATGGTGGCAATTTACAATTATTATACTGGTATTTATATAATTCATGATGGAAATAATGAACGTTGCCGAACAATTTTTGTTATATGTTTTAGCTATGGAATCCGTCTATGGGACTAATGTTGATTCCGTTGATTCACATGCCGACAGAGGCATGATTTAAAGGGGAAATGAAGGTAAGAGAGCTAGCTTTGGATTGGATAAAGGGAAGGAGCTGAGTGAAGGAAATCTCCCCGTCATTTCTAATATAGCACATCTCGCGTTCGGATCGCCGCAAACGAAGAGGAGGCTCTCACTCAAAGAGATGAGCATATTTTCGCGCCGAAAATCAACGTTAAAAATCCCGTTTCGGAATTAGCATTCGCCGATGAAAGGGAATCTCTGATTTCAAAGGGAGCCGACGTCTTGGAGAAATCGATTGTCGCTCCCTAATTCGTCTTCCCTCCCCCATTCATCTTACCCTTCCAAAATTGTTTCCCTAACCCTTTCTCCCCACATATCTTTCGACTGTTTGATCATTCCCCGACTATAGAATACGTTTCGCACATGAATTCGCTCGATCTTAATAAAGTGTGCCAAAAGCACCGTTTCTCGACTTTTACACATGATCAGTCACAATTACATCAAACCTATACATCGAGATTACGATGTCTCTTAATTTCTCTCAAAGCGAAGAGGTATGGAGCTTAATCAGAATTGTTATGAAAAAAGATGTGTAAAACAATAAGGCAAAATTAATGCTACAATTGCTGAAGATAAGCTATAAATGCTTTGTTCGAGCCTTAAGATTTTATTTTTAAACGTATATCGTAAAGTTTCTGAATATCGTTCAATTGATATGAGATTTTTGTCTGTTTATAAGATGATCAACAAATTTTGAGAAATTTATTGGAAGAACGAAGGTAGTTTTCCTTGGAAGGGGATTTTCTAGTCTGAAAGTGTTCACGCTAAAGGAAATTAAGGTAAAATAAGGAAAGGGTAAATAAGGGAAAAGGTACTTTGCACGTAAGGGAAATCCATCCATCCATTTACACAAAGGGCATTCAGGAAAAATCACAAGGAAAAACGGACTTGAAAAAAGTCCTTTTTTTAGGTAAATAAGACAATGTGTATTTTTGCGATCCTATCCTATGTCAAATCTATCTTAGCTGGCTATCCATTTGTGAGTTTCGTCACATTTTTAATGGTTTAGTTAAGATGAATGAGCAACAAATATACGCATTCATTGAATACTTCCAATGCGGAATCATCATTTACATCGATGATGTAGGAATTTCATAGGAGATTTTCATTGTTTGCCTCAATTTTAAACTCTAGGAAAGACGCCTATTCTAGGTATATTGCGCAATTAATGGTAATAAATAACAGGTTCATTTTAAAGAACTAGTACTTGAATGCCAACATACATATGATCATTGATCGAAACCAGCCTCGCAGATTATTAAAATATCAATTTTTTTAAGTTTTTATAAGTTCAGTTCATATAATAAATAGAAATAAAGATTACACTTTAGATATTTCAGCAAAATATCTTCATCAGGTTAGGAAGTTACAAACTACAGGACTTGTATAAGGAAAGTAGGAGGAATGTTGGGAGGGGTGAAAAGAAAAATGTAGGAGGAGGAGTTGAGGGAAGAGTAGCGGGTAACCGAAGGGTTAGGATATAATGCTTGAGGAGTTGGAGCTTTCCGAGGGGTTAAGGTGGACTTATCTTCAAGAGAGCTCTTCGGAAGGTTGCAAAGGAGTGAAGGAGAACAGGAACTGGAAATGTTTCGTTGACAACATTCCTTCAGCAATTGACTTCCGTTCAGCTCATTTTAAAATTAATCGTATCAATGATTTTTTCTCTAGAAAAAGAGATCCTGAGAGTGACAGTAGGAAAATGGCGTGTAATAGTTCAGCCTTAAAACCCGGTAAAGAGCGGACCTAATTTGAAGGGAAAAATCAGCTAAACACCCGGTGCTTGATTAATCAGCAATGAATTATTCACAATACAAACGTCGGAATGGTATAAAGTCGTGATAAATATTCCTAGCGAAGGCACAATGGTGATGGAGGGCGGTGCCAAGACCCCAAATCAATCATTGAGTGGGGCGGCACGGTGCCAATCGCTACCGTATGCCACCGTATGAGTTTGCGGAATCAATTGACCGTTTTCAATGCCAGAAAATGGACCATCAATACGTGGCCGAGAGCCAAATTTAGTTTTAATCCGGGCAAACGGAACTGAAGGCCTTCACAATCGGAATTGGTAACGCCGGGGTTAAAATTCGAATCCCATTTTGGGAATTAAAACCACCGAACATAAAGCGAAGTGCTGTTTTTGCGAGGCCATTAAAGGGAAGTTAGTGTGCGGCCGCATAATGTGGAGAAGCGAGGTGCTTAAACTCAGAAAGCATCAATGAGGCTTGAAATTATAAATGCCCTGCATTTGAAACAGTTTTAAATATATTTTTAGAAACTCCGTTTAAAATGTATTCTTCCTGGTTGCTAACATTTTTATTCTGAGCGGTTTCGAGCGATTTCGAACGAGTAAGCGGAATTAAGTCTTCCTCATTAACTCGTTGCAAAACACTGAATCGTCTTCGTTGACTGCTAAGAAGAACAACTGAGGTTGAAAAAGAGTTATTTATTCTTTGTACAATTGGAATATTTTTCAAGAAAACTTAACATTACTGGATCGTACTCCCATTAAGCATTTTTCAATTAAATTTAGACATTTATCTCAAAAGTGAACATAAAATTAAGATTCGACCTAAAAAAAAAACAAAATGTAACGAAAACTGCCAAGTGATACATGAAACAATTTTTTGGGATACAAATGAAAATTATAAAAGAAGGAATGGACATGGAAGACAAAAAGTATAACAGAAAGTTTTTCGCATAAGGTTACTCTCAGAAAGTACTCTATGAAATACAAATGGGTTATTAAATAGTTAATGCAGCAGTGATGAATACAAGAATCTAAGAATACTTATTTGAAGTTTCTTATTAATTCAAGACATTCCAGGATTTTATCTTTAATAAGTTTTGTAAGACTACCCTCGAAGTTATTGCGTCAACAAAATAAATAGAAATAATAAAATAAAATACTATGAGGAATTTATTATTTACAGAAATACAGTACAATAAGTCGCTGTACGGAACGTAACCTCTGACAGGTGCTGGTCTGAATGTAGAAGCGATGTTCATTTATGACTATAGTAAGATAAAGCAACATATAAGAATCATATTTCACCGCCGTTAGTAGTGCCCCTTGCCTTTCCATCTAACCTCAGCCAATTTCCATTTTTGGATCACAAGGTAGTTTTCTTTTTCATACATTCGAATAAGAATTACCTACCTTTTTCTGCTTCATCTGTTGTTTCATTACAAGTAACACTTAATCACTTTACGGTACAAGTGTCGATAATGATAGCAACGACAAAGTCATGATGATGCAGCTGATACGATTAGTTGCTAAAAAATGACTATTTTTAGGTTGTACATATAGGATCAGAGAAACACACGTTCAACTACCTCAAAGACAAAATAATTCGGAACCCACACATTTATTAACAATCTCATTAATTACATAAAAATAACTGAGAGCGATGTAATTTAAGTCTGAATATGACGTACGTCATTTTGATGCTGAAGATTTGCCTCAATTTTTCATTAAACACTCGATTATTCGCTTCACAACGCGCTCAAATGACACGTATTCAATTCTTTCATTCAATCCCTGTAAATGGCGCTCCCACGAAATAAATTACTCCATTTGGTTCCATTGAGTAAAAGGCCGTCAATCTTATAATTATTTAAAAAACTATATTTAACGAGCTCAATGTTGGCCTGTCAATCGTCCGTCGAAAAAGCGACCGAAAGTAATGCGATTGCCTTTGTTCATCGAGAGCCGCTTACCGCTAACGAATGAAAAGTGCCCGTAAAAGTCACAAAGCATAATCTTCCGTCCTATATTAATAATAACAGAGGAAAAATCTGACCCGATCAAGTCCTCTTGCACTCCATAGACAAAAATTATTTTCATGAACTAGAAAGAGTTTCCTTCTCATTTCAAATTTTCCCATTATCTTCCCATTTGAAACAAGCATCTAAAATGAACGCTAAATTATTTAATAACATAATGTTGATTTCATCAAAAAATTTTGGAAAAATATAACGAACTTAAGACTAATTCTTCACTTGCTTTCTCCTATATGCTAATAAAATACATAACATAATGTTAAAATAATCGGTAAAATTCAAAATTTTGGAAAATATATATAAACATAACAATCCTAAAACCCAACCCTTCGCTTTCTTTCTTGAGATAGCAAAAATGCTTAGAGTAAAATTTTTATTTAATCATTTTGTTTTTGACGAAGTCATGTTACTCTAATTTTTAAATTCAATATAATTGATTTGCCTGATTCGGAATATAACTACCATAACTAGGGTGTGAATGCAGTTTACGAGAAATATTCTCAAAGTACGATACACAGGAAGAGGATACATATTTAAAGTGTTTAGCATTGAAGGAAGGGAAAATTATTTGATAATGCCTAACTCTGACAGCTAACCAATTTAAAACATTTGTGAATACTCTAATGAGTTTCGAGGCTGATAAACGAATATGGTTTTCCTGCATCCAGTTTCCTTTTAGGTTGGTATCTTTGTAATTTGATCAAAAATCTTTCGCCTGCTTTTTAATTGTGGCTGGCTTTCCTCCAATAAAGGAAGGTTTGTTGCCAGTGCAACAGAGTGAGGATGCTTACTTACAAAATATCAAGATCTTTTTCTCCAAAAAGTTCTCGTCACAAGATGGACTTGTCCCTCGTGTATCTTTGGACCGACCCTGAGTACAGAAGGTCAAATCTGAGAATGAATTCTGAATGTTACTTAAGGCACGAAAGAAAAACCAATGCAGACCTTTATTGTCCACTGCGCCAACTGTAATTTCCTGATCAAGAATATATTACCTTCTGCAAGAACATGAATCTTAAAGAAGTAGACTTTATGATTTCTTATCATCGCTTACAACTGAAACAACACTTTCTCTCTTATTGAATAAATTATGAGGATTTATCGTGATTCTTGCTGTCCCTAACTCACCTTAAAACCTATTTGATATATTGTGATCTTCAACATTCCAAACTTTTACCAGTTACCTTCTTTTTTATTCTTCACCATATGAATACTAATCATAGATAAAACTTGACATTCTTTTTTACCGAGAATATTTTCTTGATTGCTTTCCTTTTTTCGAAAATAAAATATTCTAACCACGACGGATGATATTTCACTGAAATCGTTAACTCCTGAAAATTTACCCAAGCAAATTGAGTAATACAAGGAAGCTTTTAACAAGTAACAAGGTGGCTGGAATCTCACAAGGAAGTGAAAAAAAGGTTTCTTTAGAAAAATTTTTAATTGCCCTATAATGTATGTACTATTAAAATAAAGCGGACTAATTTAATGATAGAAAACTGAATACGATAAAATCCAAATCCCTTGAGAGCGTCTCGATTTGAGCCTTTATTTCACCTTTTTACTGCTTCGTAATTTAAATACCTAGAATGAGATTGCTCTTAGGAATGAAATTACTCTTAAATGAAATGAAAAAATCGAAACACGCTTTTATCCACGACACTAATATGGACTGTTTTTCTACTCTACTTTTACTTCTAAAAATAGTTTCTTTTTTAAAACCTAGAGTGAGTTTTTCAACTAAACGTTGCCATCTTTAAAGATTAATTTTCAACATGAAATACAAAATTTTGTTCCCAATTTGTTGCTCTATATAGCAAACATGACGTTTCTACGGTGGAGTTGTTGATCTGTAGCTTTCATAATTTTGTGTAAGGTTACGTAATATAGATGTATTCCTTTAGATGCTCTCTATTGTGATGCTCTACTCTAGAGAGGTAAGCTAACTCTGCTTTCTTCTCATAATTCTCGTTTAAGTTGGCAGTTTTTATATTATAATCACCACTATATTTTTCTAACTACACAAGAAAATTTGCACTTTTTCTAGATCAAAAATTAAAATTTGAGAGAATAATAAAGATGAGTAAAGCATCGAGAGTTTCAATTTCGATTAATCATTGTTTGTATTTGGGAAATTTTTCCACAAATTGTCACGATTATCTTGCCTAAACATGGACGCATGGAATCTCAGAATGTATACATTTACTATAATTATTTAACGCTTTATAAGTAGCAAATCGGCGTACTAAATCAAAGTTTATTCTACGATAGCTATGACTTTCCCATTAACATAAGCAGATATATCTTTACTAATAATTCATTGTAATGGCACTCCATGGGTCTGGGTAAGAAATGTATTCTCATGAATTTTGAGAAACGATTTTATCTACATAAATAATTCACGACGTACTTCTTACAGAATATAATTGGAGAGAATGGTGATGCAACTGATAATTCAAACACGCAGCTCATTTTTCGGAAACTTATATCATAAAGCTCTATATATTGCCAATTGGAGAGATTGGAAAGGAATTATGGAACATGAATTGAACTCAAATTCTTTTAGCCTAACTTTGTGGAACGCCGTTTAAAAACAACAAAACCAAGTATTTTCAGCAGGATTCATGAGGAAAATACAAAGTTTTGATGTTTTTAATATGCACTAAATTTCAATTTGTTTAAATAGTTATAAATTCAATCAGTCTACGAAACAGTCACTTTGTGGAACTTCGCGTAGTCATTTAGGTAGTAGGGAAGATAGTGTTACGAAATTGATTGAACTTGGAACCGGTTTGTGATAGGAGAGGAGTCAAGAGACTTATCTGTAAGTACCGGACATACGCTGGTGAGCCATCCAGGAAGGAATTACAGGATAAAATTATGCCTCGTTATTTTCTGGGAAAAATGACCGTAATTTTAAGGTTAGAACAAAGGGTCACAAAAGAAGGACGAGGGTAAATACTCCTTAAATAGAACGGCCGTTGATCGGAATGGTTTACCAAAGGAAATGTTCAGTCCCTTCCCAGAAAATATATTAAGTTTTAAGAAGAAAATAATTCAAAATACTGAAAACTTTTAAATATTAAGTTTACATAATATATCAAGATTTATTATATCTTATTTTTATGATGACTATGATGTCAATATTTTGTCAATGTTTATCATTTGCCTACTTGCAACTTATGCGCATAATAATAATAAAAATAATCACATCTCTCGCCAAGGTATCAATGGTTAGAGTAAGGTATTAACCTTTATTTAACCCTCCGTCAGTCGCGCCATTTTTATTCTGTACAGCACAGACGGTTTTTCGGGTACCGTTTCTACCTGGGTGGTCCCTTGATCCTCATCCCCGGTTCAATTCCTTTATTGCACCAACCGTTAACTTGTAAAGGCGTCAAAAGCTCCTTTTTAGTCCAAAACTGACTGCAAAAGAGAGTAAATCTGTGAAGTGACGACTGTTGTAACACATATAACGCCCGACCGCTTAGGTAAGTTTTTTTGGTGAACTCTATTTTTGCTTATTATAACGTTTACATGGAATTTTTCACTTATTTCGTCTTAAACTTTATTGAACGCATTTCAATTTTGGAACTAATAGACATATAGCTTTTTAGGTATTCTCTGAACGCATGAAAATACATATAGGTGAATAATAATATTTTTTACTAAACGTTGTTTACTTCTTAAATTATTCCTGTTAAACTACATTATTACCTTAAGTTTAGTACTCAGAAATAATAATTAGTTCAATTAATTTTACTATTTTGGCCGAAAATCGATCTATTGTGTGGAATATAAGTCACGACTGTTCGTGTTATGATCATAGGCGCGTATCGTATATAGTGCAGGGTTGCTTCGCAGGTCACATTATTACGCAATTCACCCATTCAGGCTGGAAATGAATGTCTTTAGCAGTTGTAGTAGGGCGTGAATTACCTCGGTTTCCAATTACGCGTGGCATTCTTCGAAACAGTGCACGTGGCTGTCAAATGGGGGAAAAGGCGGAGTCCCTTCCGCCTTTATTCCCTAGCATACTTTCCCAGGAAAGTCCACACCTAAATTACGTGGAAAGAAAGAGGAACCAATTGTCCGAGGGGCTCGCTTTCATGAATGGCTAGTCGCGGAGGCCGAGAAGAAAGATATCAAGGGAAGGGATTGATTAATTGATTGATAGAGACGGCTCTCGCGGAGACAATGGGCCAGATTTAAGGGCGGAGAAGGGAACGTGTCAGGGACTTGTAAAGTACCACAAGTCACGGGAAAGGTTTAGTTATCAGGAGATATAGGAGGCGAGGGATTGAAAAGAATGTGGGAAATAATGGGAGGAATGAAAATAAAAGGCCGAGAATATTGGGTGAAAGGAAAACGGTGAATTATGAGGTAGGAAAAGTTTTGAGGAAAATCGCTCCGTATCTGAGAATAGACTGATATTGAAAGAAGAGGAAGACGGATTCCGATAGTTAAATCGATTCCAAAGGCGTCCTTTTCATTTCGCAAGGACGAGGTTCTTCTTCGACTTCTGCTTTGCTTTCATTTGGCCTTCTAAAAGAAGATATCGTTGAAATGAATCGGATCCATTAAAAATTTTTTTGTTTGAGATTAAAATAGAACCAACAACTTTCTCAACTGAGTTTTCACCTAACAAGTCATTCGGGAAAAAAATATAAGATTGAAAACTTACTTTGTTTAATGCGCTCGGCAAATGTGCACCGATAAATCTTATATATCCAAGGATGAAAAATGTGAAAAATAACAATATATCTGGAACTTGAGCCTAGACCTTCCTCTTTCCGAGTTAATACTTTAACAACTATATTACCATGCCTCGTCGATTCCATTCTGTTAACAAAATATTACTGATAGTTTAGATGTTAGAAAACCTATATTCCACATGTCTATTTTATGATATTTCAGATCAGCAGAAGCTCCCTGGGTATCGGTAAAGCCCACGTTTTCCAAAGGCTTACTGTCTTAAAATTTTAACGAGTAGCCTCAACCTAGCCTCTAATGCTCCTCCTTCAAAAGAATTCAAAAACGCACCAGGAAGCAGTTTTATCAAAGACGTACCGAACTTTATCAAAAGCAAAAGGAAGGAGAGAAGAGGAGGAAGTGGGGAATTCAAAGGATCAGAAATGGAAATCAGGAAAATAATTAAAGAAAAATACGCACAATGACATGTGTCCTCATTTATTTTCAGTATACACTCACACGCTCTCAGGTACTTAGCAGAGCTAATCCGATAGAATGAAGATCGACATGTTTAATTAAAGAGAAAGATGTCGAAAGCTAAGAGGTTCCTCCTACTTTGGAAGATGTTCTTAGAAGAATAAATTCAGCTACTTTTATGAACTTTTTTCTCAATAATATTTTGTGATTTACTGAATAATGCAATCATCTGTACGACACCTAATGGAAACGATACTACTATAATGAGGATATACTGTAATGCATTACGATCGACTCGGATAGATCCGCTGGGTAGATCCTAGTTGTGGTAGCAGGATGTTCAACATTTAGCATTAACTTAAAGGTGAGACAATTAACTCTGCACAGTAATCACCCTAAGTCTAGAGAGAGAAAAAACATTCCGTAAACGAAACTCAGACAGCGTAAAATACAGCTATAGTATCATCGTTTTCGCACCTACTTCGTAAATTTTGTTCGTTGATCATAAAAGCAGTACTTATTACTTATAAAATTTGAACATTTCTAGTGACATGTGGTGGATAAATTATATGATGACAAGCTCAAAGTGTGGAATACCTGTATTTTATGATTGATCCTAAAACTGCATTTGAATATTTTACAAATCATGAATACTATGGTGAGAAAAAAATTGTGGCCCCTGATAATTAAAGTGTTTATTTATCTACATTCTACTAATTTATTCTTCTTTTATGATGAGGAAATCGTTCACCTCCTATTTTAATACGTCACTCGCGGATGGCACAGACTATAAGGTATATTAGCTGTGATCGCTTAAATAAGGCATTTAATAAATAGTTACAGGTCAGAGGATGATTCCTCAGTTGAATGAAATTATGGACTAAGTTATATATGCATATCTTACTAACGGAGGTAGAGCTGATTTGAAAAGAAATTCTCAGCCTTTCTTCGTCAGAATCATTCAGTGTGCAGTCCATTTAAGGCAAAGCAAAGGTACTTAGGCAATTATTATCACAGTAAAATCAACGAAATATTAGTGACATCAAAATGTATTTTAAATATCACCTTATAAGTATGAAGTTCTTAGGGAAAATGCTAATTTCTCAATATCATCCAATACTCTAAGAAAAATAAAATCTTTGGTTTACCTCTGTGATGACTTCATTGTGTACGTTTTGACTTTTTCATTCTTGGATGTTCTTCCTGGCTTTATTCTTATCATCCCACTTAAACAGTCCAATTCCCGCTATTCGTCCGATCACTGATTCCGTTTCATGTTAATAAGTTAATACCATCTTTACATTAAACAGAATCCTAGTCAATTTCTGCTTTGAAATCTTTGAAATCTTTGAAAAAAGGAATCTCTCATCGTGTATCAAACTAAACTGTCCATCCTCTTTCTCTGCAATTATATTAATTTCTCAACCCTCACAAAGTTACCGAGCTTTACTTTCCTAATCCAATTTTTCTATTTATCGATTAATATATCGATTAATTCTATCTTTTGCTAAAAGCATATGTTGAATCTCTCAAAGTATTTTCCTCTATTTTCTAATTACCGAGATTCTTTATCCGTCATGACCTCAAATGGATTATTTAGTACATTTTTATAGCAATACATAATAACTTTCGTGGCTTTCAGTAAAATTTCTACTTTTCTAATAGATTTTTCTAAACCCAATTATAATTATAATTCTTCGGAAAATAATGTATGCACCATCCATGAAGACAGATTAAAGGAATGAAGAGTTTTATAGGAATAGATACGTTGCTCTGGTATTTTAAAAGTAAGCTGACATACTCTAGAGATATTCTGAAAACTTTGCGTACCCCCTTCTCCGGGCTAAAATTTTTCCGTAGGCGGCTGATTGGTTTCGAAAGGGTAGAGTAGAAAAGAAGAGAATTTCGAGAGAAGGCCCGATTAGTGTCCCGTCCTTAGGGAAGCAGATAATCTTTCCGTGGAGGTCAAGGGACCTGCTCCTGATGAAGTGGCTCTCTTGCCTATTCTTGAGGTGTTGGAGAAGTTTGCGAGGAGTTTCTCCGCTTAAGTCCAAAATCCTTCGAGGACGAGATGGGCCGAAAACAAAGGAGAAACCTAAGACAGGAGCGTACTAACCTTGGAAGAAAATATAAACTAAGAGCTTTATCGATTACGAGGTAAAAGCAAAACCGGAGAAGACAGTCTAGAATCTCTAACTCAAGCATGTTTTGATTGATATATCGAGGAATATGTTTCCAGAGGTGTTATTAATTTTTTCGAAGTCATATGAATATTCTATAGCGATATTAGACCCCTAATAGTGTGGGTTGGGTCGCACGCACCTGTAGAATCGGGTCCGGGTTCGATTCCAGTTGGGGCCAAAAATCTATCGTAAATATTTAGAGACAGGATTATCATCCTGACGTAATAGTTGAGGAAAAATCTAAATTTTATCACCATAGCAACTTGCTGATAATAACTTATGGTTCTCGAAATTTTCAAAGGTTTCCCTTGTACAAACTCACTTCATCGTTCAGTCTGTTTTTGCATTATTCTGTCCTATAAAATCGTATTTCATGAAAAGTGATGGTATTTTCAGTCCTGGAGAATAGGAAATCCCGTTACCTTATGCTACATGCTACATTATATAACATTTGTTCGTTTGTACTCGTCACGGATTTCCGCATAATTATTTTTGACAGTACTGTAATTTTCTCTACCGTTTAGTCTTTAAAAATACCATAAACGAACCTATGGTCAAAACTATACCAATTAGCAATACTTTTTTGTTTAAGTACAAACCAGACTTATAAAAAGTTAACTGCATTTGTTATAGGATTACTACAATGACGAAAATGACTCGGTAGCGGTTGAAACCCGCAAATAACCGAAATAAACGGCTCTAACGCTCGTTGGCCAACGTTTGCTTTGCAATTTCATACTCAAGAGAGCTAACAGTTAGATCGAGTGCATAATAATAATCAGCAGAAACCGAATTTCAGTCAGAAATTGAATCTCAGCCAGTAGTGGAATCAGCCTCAGACAGTTCAAACTTACTTCTATTTTTACTTTCTCCCTATACGTAGTATAGAGAAAGTATTGTATTCGCAAAAATTCGACCTCCAGATTTTGATGGAAATAGATGTTTTGGGGCCCATGGAGCACGTTATCGCTATTTCCCGAACATGTCTGTCTGTGTGTCTGTCTGTGGTAAAAAAGTTTGTGTGCGCTCTATCTTAAAAATTAATTATTCGATCATTTCCAAATTCATATTTAGTATATTCCTAACAATGCCAAAAGTTGATAAGTTTTTGGTGAATATCGCCTAACCGGAACAAAAGTTTGTTTCTTTAATATCTCCGTCAGAATGCAATGTAGGTATATACAATTTGAAACAAAAGTTATAGATAATGTACATTACTACAACTTTTGTATGAAACATTTTTTCGTATCACTGATTGTTTAGGAGTTATTCTTGAATAATGGTTAACCGGAAGTTGTTGTTTATCCAGAAATGGAAGTTTTTCATACTTATCTCTGTCAGAATGCAATGTAAGTATATACAATTATGTACCAAAGTTATAGATAATGTATTTTACTACAACTTTTGTATGAAACATTGCCCTGTAACACTCATTGTTTTGGAATTATTTATATATTACCGGCATAGGCTTCTGTTTTCAATAAATGTGGAGAAAGTCATGTGTTGGCCACATCAGATTTTTTTCGTGAAGTATGTACTGAATTTGCTATCCAAGGTCCAAGGAAATGAAGTAACAAGATTTACGGATGTTTTTGATGTGGGTGAGAATCTAGTTGTTAATGCCACTATTTATTTGTTTATTTTGTAGATTGTATACAAATTACAATTATAACTGTATAGTGTAAAGTACTGCTGCTTTCCGACGATTTAATGCTTAGTTTTAATAATTATTAGAGCCTAATGGTTTCTTAAGAATTAGTATCGATCTTTTTTTGGTCAGCTGATATGCGTGTTGGTTTATAAACCTCTGAAGAGGTATTTAAGGGGTTAATTATTCAGGATTACTGATAGGACATACTGCGTTAAGCCCCTCTAAATTGGTAAACAAGATCATACATGAATGTCTAGTAAATGCGGTTAATATGGTGTGGAAAATATATTGAATGAGGATAAGCAAAGTAAAAATCAACACCATAATGTTAGGAATGGATGACATTAACACTGAATGAAAGATAATATTAAGCAAGTAGTGAGATTAATATATTTTGGAGGTGCATTGGAAAATGAGTGGAATTGCGAGATGGAACTTTTAAAAGTTGAGGACGGTGAAGATGGCACTCAGCAGAATTGAAAGTCTGTTAAAAAGGATGATGGATAAGAAATTGAGAACGAGGTTGATGGGAGTGTAAGGAGTGTATATTTGTATAGATCAGATACATTACCGATTAAGAAAGTGGACAGAAAGAAAATAGAGTCATTTGGGAAACCTAAAAAGGAATACATTGGAGCGATCAAATAAAGAAATAGGGAACAATAGGTATATGGAAACCTTTGGTTATAAAAGAAAAAAGTCGGCAAAGTAATTTGATTTGAAAGAGATTGAGGAATGGGGAATTATTGAAGCCAGTATTAGAGAATGGTTGTAAAGTCGTAAAAGGGGAAAGGAAGAATTAAACTTTTGGTTCGCTTGAAAGTCTCAAAGACTATATCTGTTTAGAGACGAAGGCATTAGATAAATTATTCTTATACAGCTACATCGACGAGTGAAAGCTATTAAAACTAATGGTGATGTTAATAAATGTATAGAATAATGTAAAATGATATGTTAATACTCAAAGGAAAGCAGTAATACATTTTCACACGATGATTATTTCTGCGAAATTTCTCAAATTTATTGGTTGCGTAGATTATCATCTGACGGTTTCTCCGTTTAGTAACTTAGAAGAGTGAGTACATTTACAATTCAAAGAAATTTATTTGAATGTTAACAATCAAATGAGAAGCTAATCTATAATTTACCCGTTAAAAATTTCAAATGAGATATTGCCCATACTATGCTCCTAACTGGAATTAAGCCCACCAGGTGGCAGCTATTGATATGCCTGGTATTACACCTCCAAGAGTTAGGATAATCCTAGTAAAGTAAGTGACCATAAGCACAACAAACAGCTACAGTTATGGACTCAACGCAGTTTATGCATGAAAGTACAGGGCTGCATCAAGAGTAGAGTGCTTCGTTGCTACGAAGAGAGCGCAATTTTGATGCAAATTCCCCTCTTAATTATCATACGCAGCGATCGAAATGATTAGCTGTCCCTCGTGACACTTTCCCCGTAATTGATAAAAGCGTGATAGTTTGGGTATCTGCTTAATTCCCCTAGTAATCCATTCCCTCGTTTAATTGGGCACCCGACGCAATTAAACCAAGGCCCACGCACTCTTCGCTTGAATACTAATCATTCTTTCCTCCATTTCAATGCTAAAGAAGAATGGGAAATATCTCTCTGGAAGTTTTGGTAATTTTTAACACGAAGATGATTTGTAGATATAGTAATGAATATTATGGTAATTGGATAATCAGCCCGATGATGATAAGAAAGAAAAGAGCTTCACTTGCAGAAGGGAACGGTTGGATGGAGCCTGGATTCGGGATACAGATTGGAATTCCAGCATTAAAACCGTCAATTTTTTGCGGATTTGACGTTTTTAGAATTATGGCTTGTTCTTTTTTAAGGTTGTTAGTGCATATATACATCAAACGACGTGGCTACGTTACTCGAGGAGGTATTCTATTTATAATTGAATATTATGTAGATTTTGGACAGTAGTAAGAAATTCAAAATAGAAAGTAAGGAAATTCAAAATTATCCCAAAAACATTTAATTGATTCGGAAATGTATATGCCTTAATATTTTCATTCTCAAATTGTCATATTTTGGTCTTCCTTTCATTTCTGCTTCTCAATACGTCAAAGATAAAAATCTGATGTGGCCAGCACATGACTTTCTCCATGTATAAGATGTACATACCTATCTACGACAGTAATTTCGAACTCTATATTCCATCTAAACTTGGAAGATGAGTGATTAATTTATATATTACTATCTTTTACGTCACAAACATTATAAATAATGTTTTTCGGGACATGCTGGATGAAAAACGATGAAACTGGCCTTTCGCCATTAGAGCCCAGAGCGCCCACAAAGTACATAATCAGCAACTTCCGGTTTATCAGTATTTCATGAATAACTCCTAAACAATCAGTGATGCGAAAATATGTTTCATACAAAAGTTATAGTAAATTTTATTTTCTAAAACATTTATAAATAATAGTATATACCTAAATATCACATTTATGGAGATATTTTGAAAACCGGAAATGAGCTTTGAAGAATGAAGGTCAACTTCCGGTTAACCGATTTACTCCAAAACCTAATCAACTCTAACGACTGTAATTAAAGTACTACACATGAAATTTGGTGTTGATCCGCCAAATAGTTTTCATGTTAGAGCGCCCACAAAGTACATAATCATCTTCTTCCGGTTTATCAGTGTTTCACGAATAACTCCTAATCAACCGGTGATACAAAAATATGTTTAATACAAAAGTTGTAGTAAATTACTTTATCTAAAACTTTTATAAGTAATACAATTTACGTATATATCATATTTATGGATATATTTTGAAAACCGGAAATGAGCTTTAATGAATAAAGCTCGACTTCCGGTCGGCCGATTTACTCCAAAAACTAATCAACTCTGACAGCACACACCACAGTACTATATATGAAGTTTGGTATTGATACGACTAATAGTTTTCCCGTTAGAGCGCCCACTATCACACACACACATACACACACACACACACACACATACACACAGACATCATTCCGAAAATGGTCAAAACGTGTTCTAGGGACCCCAAAACATGTATTTCCGTTGAAATCTCGAAGTCGAATTTTTTCATGAAAACAATACTTTATACTTCGTATATGGAGAAAGTAAAAAACACTTGGAAAAATTAAAACTCCTCAAAGTCCAAGAGAATGTAATCGAATGAATGTTTAGTAATTAACGAAATGAAATAAAATCCAAAATCTTACTTGACGCCCATCAAATTGGATTCTCATCAGAAAGCAGAATCCAAATCATGATTCTTTGCTTTTCTAGGCTATATTTTTATTCGAATGATGTTTTGTACTAAAAATTTTCGTTATAGTTTTGATTGTATTTTTTCTTTAGTTGGAAGGGAAAAATCAAATAAAAACAATATTAGAAGATTAGAAAGAGAACACGTTCTGTAATGTCAACGAGTTTACTCTATGCGACTAATTTCGCTATCGTGTGCTCATCATCAGCTAGCAGTAGTCACCATCATTAGCTGATGAAGCTAGCGCACAGACAAAACTAGTCGCATAAAATAAACGAGTGGAAATAAACAAGTTGTGTGCTCTGTTTTATGGCTGTCCACGAAGTGAAGTCATTTTATATAATATACATACAAACAAGGACTATAAGCATATTATAGATTATATTTCTTCATCTCTCATATTGCCTCTAAGTAAGTAGAGTTTTTTACTTTCTCCCTATACATAGTATAGAGAAAGTATTGTATTTGCAAAAAAGTTTTACCTCCAAATTTCAACGGAAATAGATGTTTTGGAGCCCATAGAGTTTATTTTCGCTATTTCCCCAAACATGTCTAACTGTGTGTCTGTCTGTGTGTCTGTCTGTGGGAAAAACGTTTGTGGGCGCTCTATCTTAAAAATTAATTATCCGATCATTTCCAAAATTCCGATTAACCGGAAGCTGCGGTTTAACCGGAACAAAATTGTTTTTTTTTAAATATCCCTGTCAGAATGCAATGTAGGTATATGCAGTTAAATACAGAAGTTATAGATAATGTACATTACTACAACTTTTGTTTGAAACATTTTTTCGTAATACTGATTGTTTTGGAGTTATTTATATATTACCGGCGTTGGCTTCTATTTACAATAAATATGGAGAAAGTCATGTGTTGGCCACATCAGATTTTTTATATTTTCACTACAATAGACGTGTTAAAGAACTTGCGAACAAATTTAAACATTTCTTTGAGATACAATGGGAAATAGCTTTACGAGATACGAACCTCGGTAGGTAACAAATTCAATTCGTAAATCAAGGCACCACTGTATTTTATTCCGAAATCTTGGAAACCCCAAGGCTAGAACAATCTTGAGAATAATATCCAGAAAAGTACTCAAAGAGAAACCGTAGTTCCTCAAATAGTAGTCCACGATGTACATTTCTAACTTCAGTCTTCGTGTATACCCATGTATTTGGACATTTCAACAACCCCTACACCGTACAGAGAATTCCCTTCCATAGTACAGAGCTAGAATGACCACTGGAATGCATCATAAAACAACTTTACTCGGAGCGGAGTAAAGCAAACTTCATAAAGTAGCACGAGAGAATCGATGCTCTCTTTCCAGAGAGAGCCTGGGGGAAGGAGAGAGGCAGCATCACGGAGGAGCATCTGTGAAATCTCGTTAGCATCGAGAGCATAATTAGGACGGAAAGAGCAAATATTAGTCGCCACCGTATAAATAAAACCTGAATTCCTCTTACTTTAAATGTGGCCGGAGATGCATTCCGTTGCAGCGCTAGACGCCGCGCAAATTGCCAAGGTTAGCCTCTCGTTGACCTCTTTCGTCCCATCTCCGCGACAACTCAAAGCGGAATGTCCTCCTATTTACAAGAGAAGCGAAGAAACCCCTAACGTTTATTTTGCACTCTTTCGCACTTACGCTAAAAGAGGATAACTTTGGCGCATTCTGTTACTTTCCTGGCCCACTTTATTTTCTCTATAAAATCGGCGATGATGTGGTTCGATCAGCTCTTAACTCAACAGTAACCGATTCAACCTCTTTAAGTTGAAAAGTCGGTAGCTAAGCGGGGTTTTTACCGTTATTTTTCTTTAGGTAGAAATTTCTAGGGTCGCCGTGCTAATCCATACCCTTAGCTGGGCTTTCCACTCGGGATCGCCCGACCTTCACATCAGGGAGCGCCATAAAAAAATGACCGCGTGGAATACGATTTAAAAAGTTATAAAAAAATTCAAATGAGCAATAATTTATTATCTTCGTCGTCTCACTCGTCCTAAAAGATATACAAGCGTCTTTTGATCGACGTTCTATGATGAAAATTAAGATTTTTCGTGATTTTGCAAGAAATTACCCGTTTACAAACGGCAACGTTGCTCGGTCAGATAGGCGGGTGTTTTAAATATCTCAACGGGGGTTGGGTTGGGTTGGGGGGAGGATTTCTAGATTTTTGATGGAAATCCCTCCCCCCTACCCCAACCCAACGGCAACGTTTCCGTTGGGTTGGGGTAGTTGGGTATTTTTAATTCAATGAATTAAATTTGTTTTGTACAATTCATCACAGTAATTGTATTATTGCCTCCAAGTAAACAGGAAACTGAATTTTCAATAGCAATACCAGTTTTATCAGTTAAATTGATAATAATCGCACGAAGCCTCTAATCTGTGACTATTATACATCGACTGAAGTCATCGAAAGATAAAATAGAAAATGTCTCAGCATCTCTTTGGTTTCTATCATGGAAAAAAAATACCTACATTAGTTTAGATGGAAATTAGAGGCGTTAAAATTACTTGCAATTTATCCAAACTATCAAGCTATAATTGGCGTAAAAAGTCTGGATTTCGCTCTATATTTTTTGTTTGGATCTGGAAAGGTTTCTTTTCATCAAAACTTTTGAAACATTCACCGCGTAATATCAGAGGAAATCTTTTTGTTTCCTTCTATAAATGCATTTTATTCAATCCTTCCAATTTCCTTTAAAGCTTATTTGAAGCATGTAGATTATTTACAATCCTTTTGAATAATTATTCCAGTTTTCCGTTTTTTTATAACTTGAAAATGATACATCGATCCATATCAAAGATATGTTTTTAATTTTGTTTTATTTTTATAATTTATTTAATTCCTCCGATATGCCTAAAAATTATTCAAGGGATGCAGTGTGTTTTACAGTCCTTTTAAAATAATTTTTACCGATTCCCCTTTTATAGACGTGCACATTACCGTGGTGAAAAACCTGAGTGTTTCTATGACCTAGAGAGCTAAATTAACCGGAACTTTATTCCTGGCAGACTCGCTCAGATAGACCAATAAGGTAGTGATCAGAGAAAAGATGGAGCTCATTCTCAAAGATTATCAATTTGTGAATAACCTTTTATTATATTTTTTCTTACAAGCCTTCAAACCGTCCTATTCCAAGCCAGTCGTTTCTTTCTCTCCTATAACCTAATTTCAATCTCACCTGCCCTCCGTAATTCAACCAAAGGTTCAATATTATACCTTTATTCCTCAATTAAACCAATCATAACAATACTTTTCAGGTGTAAAGTCTTCTCTGCTGCTATAACATCTGTATCTACTCTGCAAACCACGGCATGTGGAATGGGTGTCTGTACCATGACTCTTCTTCCTTAATCGATTACCTTCACGGAAAAACGCATTTCCATGACCTGAACTGCATCGAAATCACGAATACGACGCTTTCCAAGACAACATATGCAATAACAAAAGATATGCATATAGCAGTGGCATAACTATAGCGTGGCTAGGCTGGCAAAATTCCACGGGCCCCCGGCCCGAGAGGCCGCGAGCTCAGAAGTAACCTAACATTTTTAACTAAATTTAGTAAAAATTATAAATTCTATATAAGTATTGCAATGATTATTTTGTGTTCAGTGATTTCTAAGAACCCCGCAGGAACAGGGGAGCGTCACACCCTTGAACCTGTTTTTGGTACGCGGGTGGTTGTGCCATGTGTTGACCATTTGTAGAAAGGAAATGCGGAAAGCGTTGGTCTTTAGGATTGAAGCAAAACGTGGTGATTGGGTAAGGAAAACCCACGCTATAAAGACGCGGGCTTCTGGGCGTGAGGTATGAAAAAACTTCAGGTAAACACAGTTATGAGACCAGAACGGTCCTCCAAAACCCTGACACCTTCATATGGTGTTTTAGCGTTCCCTCCCTTTTTGTGAATTCGTCCCCAATTATCTTGTTTTGTGTGTGTTAATATGTGTTATGTAAGCTAGGGTAGTATAGTGTTTAGACTTTGATTTTTAGTAGTTCCTGTTTCATTGAACCTGCAAATAGAGGCAAAGTTATTTTGAAAGTTAGATATCAACATGTCTAGTTCTAAAAAATATCTGATTGTGAGTGGGAGCGAGAAACGAAGGAGAAAGAGGGAGTCTGAAGAAAAGAATAAAAAGTTACCTAAAATTAGACAGTACTTTAAGAATGACGACTTTGTTGATGAAAAACAAGTGAACAGTGCTCCGAAAGTTATAAATTGGACGTAACTAAAGGTAACAGTATGGCAGATGTAGAACCCGACACCAGTGTATATCCAGATCCAGAACAACCACAACTAGGTACTAGCAAAAATCAAAGTGAATCATATTTTAGTGTGAACAATATTGCATCTTCACCATATTTTACTGATAAGGGTAATTTTAAAGAACTAAATGATCAAGTGAAACGGTTCGTGATCAAAAACGGACATTGTAAACCTAAGGGTCTTTTCTTAAAAGACTGTGACAATAGATCTATCCTAGAAAAATATTGCAATATAGTTTCTAAGTCTGGTGTGAGACTTGAACGTACACGGCTATCCTATTCCTTAATACATCAGAAGGCGTATTGTGAACCATGTTGGTTATCCGCAAATCGGGCATCAAAATGATTAAAAAATGTTTGGATGGAAGGCTATGACGACTGGAAACATATTGCAGACGACATAGAAAGACATGAGACATCGAAGATTCACCTGGATTCTTGTCTTACGTATCAACAATGGTGGCTACATGGAACACTAGATGAAGAGCAAGAGTCCATGATCAAGAAAGGAAAATCTTTTTGGCGCCCAGTAATATCTAGACTCCTTGATGTTACTCTGACACTTTCAACGTGTAATTTAGCCTTTCATGGCCTTAGAGAAAACGCAGATAGCAATGATCCAAGTTCCCGAGGAAACTTTTTGAGTATTGTTGAGTTATTAACAAGATACGATCCAATTTTATAGGTATTGTTAAGTAAACCAAAGACCAGATAAAATACTTAAGTTCAAAAATACAAAATGAGCTCATTTCTGTTCTGGCTCTAAAAGTAGAAAATACACTCATAAATTAAATAAACGCCGCATCGTTTCCGATACGACTCAAGACATTTCAAAAATAGATCAAATGTGTGAACTTTACCGTTATTGTATGATCGAGAAAGACGAAAATGGAATCCCAAAGGCGCTCGTCATTAAAGAGTCATTTTTAGGATTTCATGAAGTTAAGGACCAAACTGCTTTAGCAATGTCTAACCAAATTATAAAATCCATAAATGACAAAAATATACCCTTAAATAAATGTAGAGGACAAGAATATGATGGTGCTAACACAAAACAAGGCACTTATGGTGGAGTTCAAAAACTCAAAAAAGATATCGAGCCTAATGCGGTATATGTTCACTGTGCAGCTCATAACTTAAGTCTAGTATTTAATGATGCAGTAAGAGAGGTTATTGCTATGCAACATTTTTTGAAACAGCTCAAAAAATTTATAATTTTTTTGGGAATAGTATCAAAAGATGGAATATTGCAAATCATATGGAAGAAATGAAGCTATTATTTCAGAAGAAGATGGAGAAATACAATTTCATTATGTTATTGGTTTTCCATTGCAAAATTCAACATACTATCGATGCAGCCTCTAAAGCACTTCAGTCTAAAGCCATCGATCTTTCAAATGCCTTAAAACGTTTGAAAATTTGTCTAGAAGAACTGGAAAGGTATCGAAATGAATTTGGAAATTTAAAAAAGGAAGCAAATACTGTAGCAGAAAAGTGGTCCATCAACCCTGAATTTTCTAAAACTCGTCAGAGGATGGTGAGACGCCATTTTCACGAACTCTGCGAAGATGAGCGTCTCCAAGATCCGGAAAGTTTGTTCAAAGTGAACATATTTTATCGAGTATTGGATATCATTATTAATCAACTGAAATAAAGTTTCCTTCCAATGAATGAAATTGTTTCCAATTTCAGTGTTTTGCAACCTGCCACTTTGAAAAATTTAAATGATACTGATCTATTAAAAAAAGCTCCAGAATTTGTTAAAATATATAAAAAAGACATATCTGAATCATTTGCCAGGGAAATTCTCAGTTTTCGGTCCACTTTCAGAGACGAAATAGAGAAGTCTTCCTCTGTTAGAGACGTTACTGATTTATTAATAATAAAGAATCATTTTATGTCATGCAGCTTTCCTGAAGTATGTACTGCATTAATGTTATTTGTTACAATTCCTGTGACTACAGCTAGTGCCGAAATATCATTTTCGAAACTAAAATTAATAAAACCCTATTTAAGGAACTCTATGGGACAAGACAGGCTACGTAACTTGGCTATTCTGTCTATTGAAAATTCTATGGCCCGATCTTTAAACTTTGATGATGTTATTGATACTTTTGCTGAACAGAAAGCTCGGAGAAAAGAATTGTATTAATAAATATATTGTTAAGATTAAATTATTATTTTATTATAAATATGTAATACCTATGCTTTTGAAAATTAAATTTATTAGATATTTAACTAAAATGTACACAATATTAGTATTACTGTTGAGTAACTACGTCAGTGATTTATTAAAATTAAATTACAACGTGACGATTTTTAATGGGTGCCCATCCAATGAATTTGCCACGGGCCTCAGATGTTATAGTTACGCCACTGATATCGATCATTCACAGACGTAAAAATGGAACTCGATCCGTAAATATTTATCACCCTTTTCCTTTAATTCCAACTGGTATTACCAACCACTGGCAATTGTATTTTTTCTGTTCGAATGCAGAGATGAGTTTTTATCCAAAATTTAAACCTTATAGTTGTGTTATGTCTGCTTATCTGGGATTAGAATAACTAAGAAACAAATTTTCACGCAAACAATTGTCCCTATATACTTGCAAGAGGAGCATCTCACTTTTTTCCGGGGAAATTTATGAAATTTTTTTTTGGTGATGCAGGAAGTAGATTAATGAAAAGCTTTTTTGGCGTTCGTCTAAATGGGCCTCAGTTTTGTTGCAATAATTAATCCAAAATTGACAATCTTATTATAGGCAACCCAACATTACACACCCGCGTTAGACCAAATATGTAAAGAATAAGCAGCTGTTTTCGAGTAATTCTCAAACCATTTTCTTATTTATTTTGATATATATTTTCATTGTTACTCACTGATAGACATAACGCCGGTATTTCCATTATTTCACCCGATTTCCGATAAAATAACCCTATTTCAACCAAATGAACTCAACCGATATGATAGATCTCAGGCGAGTTCTCCAGTTTTGGTCGTCACAACTCGATTGATAAAGGTCCACATAGTTAAATAGTAGCCTATGACATTTCAGGTAAAATTCAGATAAATCTACATCCTTCACGAGGGAAAAATGGAAGAAAACTCAACGTCGAGACATGAAATTCCAAAAGAAAACTACTCGAAAGGCGGTTTCAGAACTCCTTCAATTGGGAGAAAAAGTAAGGGATGAAGTAACTTCTTTTGAGGGAGGCATACATTAGCGTAAAAAATCACATTTTCGTAATGTGGAAGTTAGGGAAGTCTGATTTCTTTCCTTATAATGTTCTCGAGGCATAAAAAGGAGAATTTTCAATTAGAACGGGCAAATATCGACGACCTCCATCCGAATCAAGAGCCGTAACTTCGCGAGCAGACTGATTGCCGATGCAGAAGAAGGAAGTGAAACTTTGATAAGTTCAGTTGGCATCCGAGCCCCTGGTAACGACCAACTCGAATTGGACGGTTGGATGTGTGCAAATTGAAAATCAAAGACAACAAGCTGTTTTCGATTGAATCTACATATTCTAGAAAGAGCAGCTGTAGATTAGGCGCCGGAATTTTTAATGCGTAGAAAATACAAAGTCGGCATAAAGTTATGATTTCATTGTCACACTTCTGGGCATAGAATTTTCAATATTGTACTCATGAAAAGCAGGCTTTCGCCTGGGAAGCTGAGATAACTATTTTGGGGAAATCAGATTTCGCAAGTTTATTTACATTTACAATAAGTGTCTCATATAAAATTGATATGCAGAAGCGTGACTTCGTGGAATGGAATAGACATTTCAAAAAATGAAAAAACTTAGTATCTTCCACAGATATTCTCTCTCTGTATCTCTGTGGAAGATACCAAGTTTTTTCATTTTTTGAAAAGTCTCTCATAATTATGGAAACTCACATTTAATTACCAAATAACTATAGTAGTAGCACTGTTAACAGTGCCTTAAAATTTTAGCTCATTTCACACACGGGCTCCACATTAAAAATCCCGAGATAGCCTTCTCCAAAACATAAAACGCTGCCTACTTGACTATCCGTGAATACTCCAAGTAATTGAATTATTAAGTACAATGACACCGTTTAATTGAAGAGGTGCGCTTACAACGGTGTAGCACCATTATGCATGTAATTATGTAATGAGATTCTAAGCAGATCTATGAAACTGAATATAAAAATAAAATACAGAAATACCATCCAAACAGCTCTGAATGGGTGACTGTTTCCAGCAAAAGGCATAAGAAAATATTTTCGAGAATTTAGAAACCTACCAAAGATACATGCATGGAATTCAGAGGTAAAAACAGCGAGATGATACTTATACATTATGGAACAGAACTAGCAACATTGAAAACTAATGCAAACGCAAAATAATATAGAAACAGAATAAGCATATAAATTCTCAGAAAATTACAGGTGTTAACCTTTAAACCGTCAAGAAGTGGCTCAAAAGACAATAAGACTTGTAAAGACCTAAATATATACTAAAACTGAAGGTATGTAGAAATGTATATTCAAGCCAATTGTGGAAACCGCCATTGCAATTATAATATACTTATTTTCCATAGCTATGGTAATAATAATAATAATAAACTTTATTACGGACATATACCTTATTAAATTTTACAAAAAAATATTATTTAAGATAAATTATAAAAAATAGATATGAAAATAAGTCATAATATAATTCTACATGTTAGAGTATCACTTTTACAAGCAAGGTAAAATCTATAATAATTCATAATATGAAGTAAAAATATAGAAGGAATTAATGCAATACAAAATACATAAATCTCAATTCAAATTGAATAATAACACCAGGGGTGACATCTTATTATCCCGCCGGTTTAGGTGATTGGGATTTCATTCCATATGCACTCGTTTTATTCATCGTTCATACTTTGAGTTCAAATTAATGATTAAAACCGTTTAAAAACCCTAAAATAACTGCCTATCTTGTATATTTAAGCTAAATACCTTCCTGCTCGGTTGAATTTGTACATTATTATCCCAACTATTCGCTCCATTTAATATTTTATCTCATTTCCGTGTAATCTTGAGTTCGACCATCGAGAGTGAAGTCGTACACTCTGGAGAGATGAGCGTGAAGAGGGCACGAAGCAGGTGTCTTTGGGCGGAAGTGAGTGTAAAGGGATAGGCGTCAAAGGGTCAGGCTGACTTGCGCATCCACTCGATCGGTTTAATAGGCCACTCCGCCACATCCTCTTCTGCCCCATTCGACTGCCATTCCAATGACTAATCCCTTGCGACCCGTCCTCCCAAGGGGGTGCGACCGAAGAAGACAGCCCTCGTTAGCGCCGCCCGGATAAAAGAGCGAGCACATGACTGCCCACAGTCGCGACAGAAGATGTGCCCCATCAAATGTTACCACTCCCTAGCGCTACCAGAATGAAGAGGCTTATTTTAAAGGCATTTCCACCCAGATTAATTCGCATTAATAGCTAGCATAATAGGTAGCATTAATCGCTATTCACTAATTGGAATTCAACTGGTATCAATAAGACGCTGAAACAAATCCATGAAGAATTGCTACGGTCCATTATTCTGTCCCAAGAATCATTGATAATACCGTATGTTTACCCAGATAAGACGATATTTGAATCATACATATGAACTTTTGTAGCAATCGCAAAGTAATGCTACCAGATGCAACATAATAGATTTTTTTATCACTCAAAAAATTACAAATAGGACATAACTCCATATATGCTACAAGGTATTATCATCCAGATAATGGTCGCTGTTCTAGGCTAAACTCATAGTCCTTAGATTTTTTGAGGTAGTCTCATAGGACCGATATATGCTAAAACGACTAAACATTGAAGAAATTCATGCCTCGTCTAATTTTCAGAAATATGCGGTTAGTAGTGGAGGAGCCTTTCAAGAGTTTATCTATATGTATATTATATATTTGATATGAGAGTAAAATAAATACGTCATTGCTTTGATCGGACCTAATCTAAAAGTAGTGTTGAGGGTAAGGAATTCCCCGAATGAGGCATTTATCCCTGAACTACCGAATATACAGCATAAATGATTTGACACATTGACGCTAGATACGAGTAAATTCCCTGCCTCATGTTAATGGGCAGTATGTAGGGTGCAAATAAAGGTTGTAGCTCACATCTAACTATCTAGTAACTATCTAGTAGACTTTTCTATTTTTTGGTCGTAAACTGCATGAATGTATCCATGTGCTCTTGTTATATGAACTTATAGTTGCGTCTCTGCGTAAGAGCATTTCTTTTCCAAAGTTACTCCCTCGCTAGAGGACGTACTTACTTTAACCACTAAGTTTCTAAAGATACCTTTTGCAGAAATGTTGAGGAAAAAGTACTTACGCTGAACTACCTGAAAGCTCCTTTGACACCTAATGACCCTTGCGGGATCTCTTTGAGTTACTTCTCCTGTACCGATTCCAGGTAGCTTGTGAATTATCCTCGATATCCACTGAAAATCCAAGAATACCGTATATCATTGCCTCCGTCATACGAGATCTAAATTCCTTCCGTTTCTCATCTAGTAGTCATGGTGCCTAGTTTCCATAAATATCTGTTACATGGCAAGGTATGCATAATATCTTGATCCATGAAATTAAATTTTAAGTGAAGAGAGGAAATGTGTGGTAAAATTCATCTGAAAACGTACTTTGCCTTAGATTTTCTAATATGGTGCGAGAAAAATACATAACATTACATGAAATAATTCACTAATTGAAATATCCTGATATATTCGAGCTCAACATAACAATGATTATCCAAATTAAATGCATTCCTACGTTATTCAATTAATGGTAATGTCTGATTCTTAAGGGTGATTTTCACTCGAGAAACAATCTGTCCAGCAGATTGAAATTATTACAAAATTTGTCTTCCAGTTGTGCCATAAAGTTTTTGAGTCTTAAGAAATTTGTAAATTCGTAAAGGGAATAAATCCATCGCAAACCAACTTCTAAATCTGCGTTAAGGTTTGGCGGAGCAGGACGCAAGATTTTTCTATGCCTGGTCAAAGATAGCTGCTTTGCAAGGCTGGCCACATTTTTCGAAGGATATTTCGCTTATAAAACTATGAAGGTCTAAAGGAGAATTTCCACTGACCTTGAGACAATTCTTCATTACCTCATTGGTGAAGTAAAGAAAGGAATATTGGGATACGGCTGTTTAAGAATCAGAGGTTTAAAATCTCCAATAGCCGTTTTTGTCGGCGTTCCTATATATGCCATTATATTTTGAACAGGTTGCTGAATAAATGTATAGCAGGTTGGGCCTTGTTATAAAATATTTTGCTGTTGAGAATAAAGCAATAAGATCATGAAAATGAACTTAAAAGCCAATAAATGAAGCCCACCTATCAGAGATTTCCTTCTGAAACCAATTTTACAATTCTCCACGATAAATAGCATAATTAATGATGATTTAAGCACTATCCGTATTTCCATGCACCCTGCGCCAAGGTTTCTCCATCCATTCTAAAACTTATATCCTGTTTCATCATTACCATGGAATTCGAATCAGCGCAAAGTTTCTATATGATTTCAAAATCAAAAAAAAATCCTTTTAATAATGTGTATGATGTATAATCTATGTTAAAGGAAGAAATTATAATCTTAATGATAGATAAAAAAATCACACTTTTAAGCCATCACACTCATGAATTGCAAGAATACTTCATCATGAAAGATTTCATGCTTTCCTGGCGTATGCTACAGATGGAGTCTTCTAGGGCTAAGGACGTTTCGATAGCTAACTCTACCATCGTCCTAAGAGCGTTGAGTATGAGAATAATATATTACTTTGGATCCTCAATTACTTCCTATAGTGACTTCCTTTCCACCTCAAAATTTAATCCATTCATCTCTTCCGACTGCTTTTAATTTCTTCGACCATGACGCTTCTGCAAGATATCGTTAAAAATGATGTTCCGGCAAGTTCTTTTTTGAATTGCTTATTTGCACCAAAGTGTTTACTAATAATTGGGATTCACTTCTCATTAAGAGGATTCACCAAAATAGCATTTTAAATAAGTACGATAAATTCATAAAGATGGAAATTACACACATCAGAGATGTGGAGTGAATGGTTGTTCACGAAACTACAAAAAGAAGAGTAACAGGAAGCATAACGTGCCCCTTGCATATTATCACTGTGGGTAATTGAAAAGAAATATCAACAGCTCACTTTTCACTCTATTTCTAGTACTTCCTCATTAGATCATCAACCAACTTCCTTTTTCTACCGCATTCATTTGTTTCAGGAGAATGTTCCAGTCATTCATTTTTAAGTATGACATATGTGTTTAAAAAAAAGTAGTTCATTTTTAACATCTCCAAATATTTATTGCAAACTCTCTAAATAAATTCGGTTGCATCGATTTTGATTAAAACACAAAAACTTTTATCCTGAATCTTGCCCTTATAATGTAATTTTCCATCATATTTTCTATGTACAGTTTTTTCGAATCCTCCCATAGATTCCTTCTCTCTGTCTTTCCATTTTTTCTTTCCCAATATCCATCCGTTTCTTCTCCTCGCTCTTTTGCTTCGCGGATGGAGCCATCATCCTACTCCTCTTTACACAAAAGTCATTCTGCCCTCGGCGAATAAGTCGTAGCGCATCCAAGGATCCTCACCCCCATGCAACCCTCTCGACACAACCCAAACCGCCCACAGCACCCGCCCCCTAACCTTTTGAAATTTGCTTTGATGATGGTTCATCTAGAAGTGTTGCGCCATCTTTTTGGTGCTGATGGGAGGGTGGTTTAGCGTTTACATAAATTTCCCCTTACGTATAGTGCCCAAAAATCGTCTATAGCAACCATAACCAAAATATCACAGACAGATGTAGAATTCCAATGGATTACCATGAATTTGCTCAAGCTCTTTCTGCAGTTCATTTACTGATTTGCAAGAAATAGGAGCAACCTGTATATTATACTTTGTTTTAAACGGGCCAGGAGAATTCAATTTGTTATGATTTAAATACTATCCTTTTCATTAAATACACTGTAGATATTTTTAATTCCAGGAAACAGAAAACCCATTAACCCTTTAACTGCTCCCATCGTCAATAAGCGATCGCCTAGCAGACTATACTTGAATTATGCTTCTACTCTCCGAGTCCATAGGTGCTTAGAAGTTCTTCCTTTGACAAATAGATGTCATGCGGACATCTTTTAGTCCTATTTTTATTTTTATTGCCCTTCAGTAGGTGCCAGGAACCAAGCCAGTCCTTTACTCAAGCTTATTGGCGCAGTTAAAGGGTTACAAATAGAAAGAAAATATATCTTGAACCAAAACTATTAATAAAATTAGTATCAATAAAACAAAGTTAAAATAATGTAAATGTAGAAGGGTAGTATCCATATAATCAAAAAGGTGCTGGCACAGTATATTCTCAGAAATTCCTCATTTTTAATACACAAAACAATTTTATATGAAATTTTCCTTGACGAATAGTTATTTTTTTAAAGCGCTCCGTTAGCATTCCACTCTCTAATACGCTTTCCGCTCTTTGATACACTTCCCAAAGATCCGAAAACTGGGAAAAATGCTTATAAAATATATAGATAAAATGAAATGCAGCTGCGGCACATGTATCGTATTGTAAAATAAATATGAGTTTTTATTCCAAATAGAGAACGAAATAAAACAATATCACCATATATTGAATGATATTTAACGTTGTTCTGATTAAATTATAATAAAACTGATATTAAAAACGTCTACTATAATTACAGCTGAACCAGGGAAAACATATTTAATTTAAAACATAAATAACTTAATCAGGTTTCACAAATTGTGCACTCTTCGACTGCTGAAGGTCTTACAACTCGTTACCCAATGCGGCACTGTTCACAAAAGAAGCCGCAACATCTAAATAGACAGCACAAAGAATACTGAACGAAAACACTGGTGCCCGTAAGGACCCATGAGAACACTACGCTGGTCATATTCTCTAGCGATGAGATGAGGTTGTTTCCAACGCTTCTTGCTCCTGCGAGCTAATCCTTATCTCCAAAATGGACGAGAAGATGCCAAATGGTCTCCTCTAGATAGAAGTGGGGAAAGTACTTTCGCCCAAGCACACCAACCAACAGAACAGCTTTTGCCTGCTCTATTCCACGATCTAATTTATTCTCCTTGCATGAGGTGAAGATCTTTTTAGGGCTCTGAGGCCTTTGATAAGGGTCAACGGGAGAATCATAGCAAGGAAGGGTAGTAACTGTGGTAAGAATAATTGAAGTAAACGCGAAAAAAGTAAAGTATGTGAGTATAACAGTAAAGAAAGACAACTTCTATAGAAAATGGTTCGCAAATTTTATTTGCCTGCGTCTCACCTTAACAAAAACAATTCATAGTATTATGTAGAATAATATTCGAACAATTGAGAGTGATACTCATTGAAGGGAGAAATATAAGTATCCAAAATAAATAAAATAAATTTGAATAAATTATGAAATAAAATGAAAAATGTACTGCGCGGATCTCAGCGTAAAAGATTTAAGGTACTACAATCGATACGAAGCGCCCCCATTAAGAAAAAGGCCTTGAGTTAGACAATCTAGATTGAGTGGAATCCCCGATTGCACTAAATGGGAGAACTGGAACACGAAGGAACTCTCTTATGAGTTACTTACGAATCTTACTTATCTCTCTTACTACATTAGATTAGATTACTAAGCAATTACATGCACTAACTATGTTACTGCCAAAGTAAGTCAAATTATATTACATAAGAAATTATGCGCATAATAAGTAAAAGTGTAGGGAATTACAAACATTATAACCCACAAGACTAAAATAACTTTAAAATATAGGGTTCCTATTGGAAAAACAATACATAAGGAAGTGGGAAATGAATCGGCATAAACAGACAAACAATATTTTCTTGCTAATCGATCACGTAAATATGTTTCGTGTGGATGACAGTAAATTGTGATTCCATTTAGTAAAAAATCTGATGTGGCCAGCACATGACTTTCTCCATATATATAAGATGTAAATATTTATCTACCGCAGTAATTTCGAACTCTATATTCCATCTAAACTTGGAATATGAGTGATTAATATATATATATTATTATCTTTGACGCCAAAAAATAAATAATAATGTTTTACGGGACATGATCGATGAAAAACGATGAAATTGGCATTTCGCCCATAGAGCCCAGAGCGCCCACAAAGTACATAATCAGCAACTTCCGGTTTATCAGTATTTCATGAATAACTCCTACACAATCAGTGATACAAAAATATGTTTCAACCAAAAGTTATAGGAAAATTTATTTTCTAAAACTTTTATTAATAATAGTATATACCTAAATATCATATTTATGGAGATATTTTGAAAACCGGAAATGAGCTTTGAAGAATACAGCTCGACTTCCGGTAAACGGATTTACTCCAAAAACTAATCAACTCTTAAGAAACTAAATAAATAACTATATATGAAATTTGGTGTTGATATAATGCATCGTTTTTAAGTTAGAGCGCCCACAAAGTACATAACGGCTACTTCCGGTTCATCGGTATTTCACGAATAACTCCTAATCAACCGGTGATACAAAAATATGTTAAATACAAAAGTTATAGTAAATTATATAATCTAAAACTTTTATAAGTAATACAATGCACGTATATATCATATTTATGGAGATATTTTGAAAACCGGAAATGAGCTATAATGAATGAAGCTGGACTTCCGGTTAACCGATTTACTCCAAAAACTAATCAACTCTGACAGCACACACTACAGTACTATATACGAAGTTTGGTATTAATACGACCAATAGTTTTCACGATAGAGCGCCCACTAACACACACACACATACAGACACACACACACACACACACACACACACACACACACACACACATACACACAGACATCATTCCGAAAATGGTCAAAACGTGTTCTAGGGACCCCAAAACATGTATTTCCGTTGAAATCTCGAAGTCGAATTTTTTCATGAAAACAATACTTTCTCTATACTTCGTATATGGAGAAAGTAAAAATAATTTGTTTCTAACTTCTTTGACTTTTTTTATTGAGCATACCAAGCGTACGAATGCAAATACTTTTATATGAATAAGCAAGTTTTCGATACTGAAAATATAGAATTCTTTATGATAATATATTGAATAAAATGTGCTTGTAAATCATTCAATAATTTTGCTGTAATAACAGTTCAGGAAAGTATACATTTCATGAATATTTTTACTGCTTTCTGTTATATTTTTCATGCACCCTCCTTCTGGTATTTTCCCTTATCCAGGGCATCTTCTCTGTGAAAACAGCTGAGGTTTTTTCCTGCGCTTGATACAGTAAGCGTGATGGCCTAGCGTTACTGCAGCGGTATCATGTGAAATATTCATATGGGGGATTACGAAATAGGTCTCCTTATTTCGCTAATATTCCATTCCACCAAATAACACTATCAGGTATCGATTTCAAGGGTTATGAAGTGAGAAAGAAGGCTCACTCGAACCTTTCCTCTAGCACGAAGAAAAAAACGGATAAAGTTAAATCCGGAGTTTTTCCGGGTGTGAAAGATGAACTTTAAGAACAAAAGAGATAGAAACCCTTTGATGTGTGGATGTGGTGTAAAAAGGAAAAAATATCTGAACTTTATAGGAAACAAAGAAAGTGTTACAGTTGGAGAGAGGAAGGGGTTTTGATTGAAGAAATAAAAAGAAAGGAGGAGAATTTATTTAGGATCGGATGCTGAAAGGGGGTGAATTGACAAGGAAAATAACTTTTAGGAGGAGAGGATTTAATGGAAAATTCTGAGGGGCGAGAAGGACAATAGTTGTCATTGTGACAGGAAGGGGTAGAGGAAATGACGTTCAGTATTAGGCCGTATGAACCAACATGAGAGATGACTCACGGAAGAAACCCTAAGCTCACATGCGACCGTGCTCTGTAAGAGAAGATGCGAATGCAGCAGAAGAGTAGTTGGAAGAAAGGCTGCAATGGAGAGGGGAGGCGTAGAGATAATGAAGCGCTGAAAAATTAAACGAACGCCCCGAGGAGGGAGTCGAACCGCCGACCCCGGAATTGCTGGTGGAATTCTTAGCGTAAGAGCTTTTGAAGAAGAAAATGATGAGGTTATTACGGGGAATATAAGGGATCCAATGATGCGTTGGCACGGAAGAATCTCCCCTCTCGCCCAATAAAGACTCCCCTAAAATGAAGGCGGCGTAAAAGGGGAATTTCCTCTGCGCCACAAGCACCTCAGGTAAAATACTTGTTATCTCTGAGATCATTTGTTTCGTTCTGCAACAGCGCGAGGACGACAACTATCATCTCTGATCGCCTCCTCATCATCTTATACTGCGTTTAAGTAGCAATTATACAACGGGATGCCTAAATCCACAGTAGGTAATACCAATTGAAAAACTTTTTAAAAAGCTTCAACATCTCCTGGAAGATGATTTGGGTTTCTCCTCATTTCAGAAGATAAAAATTAGTTTTTCGTACTCTTCATTTGTTTGATAACGGTAATGAACCACCATTTATAGAAACCTTGGACAAAGATATACGTAACTATTAACTGTTCTAAAAATAATTGTGCTAAATTTCTCCGAAGTTAAATTCAGAAAATTTAAACAAACGAAATGTCACCGTAGTGGAAATCGGAGAAACGATGGCAAAGATACTTACATGAATATAGTTAAATAACAAAACATGTTATATTAACAATAACTTAGGGTCCGGCAGGGAGATATTCATGCGGAATTATTTTCAATTAACAGACAGATGCCATTTCAGTAAAAATGGACGAAAGAACATCGTGTCTTTATTTTCGAAATCTTTATCGAAACGAGTAGTTTGGTGGCGCTAATGCAGCGCAGATTTTATACTTACTTCAATGATGTTCGACATGTTCCCTTTTTTATGGGGTTACTTAGAATCTAAGGTATACACCAACATACCAAGCACTCTTGAGTTCCTTTCAGATGACACCACCCAAGAAATTCGAGCTTCAAAGAACGATTAAAAACTTCTATGCTCGTCTGCAACAATGCTTGAACAGTAATGTCTAACATTTTAATGACATTATTGTCAAAAAAATGATGTAAATATTTTACGTTTCTTACATATTCTTAGGTGGCATTATATCTACCTATACTCATTCAAAATATGAAAAATTGCTACTCGTAAAAAAAATTACTGTGGACGGATTTTCTGAAAACATCACCCTTCTGCCGGAAATTATATTTATAAAATTACTGAGTCATATCAAACATTTATAATATAAATATATTTAGCGGGCTGGTGCAGAGAAGATGGCAAAACCTTTAGGTGTGGTTCCGCTCTAAGTCAGCAGCGATTCAATACTGGAGAAGCCGTTTTACAGTTACTGAATTCTCGAGAAGATGGAGTTGCATGATAAAGCAAAGAACTGTTGGGGACAGATAGAGGGATTATGGTTGAATGCAAGGAACGGCTGGATTATGCCGCCGGTACCAAAGAGAGCTCCGTAAAAGGAATCAGGGTTAAGCAGGCAGAGATCAGTCGCGTGAAGGTGCGGGAAGGGGAAATTAAAATAAGGTATTAGAGACAAAGTTGGCATCTGAGGGCAGAGTTAGAATTAAAGGATGAGAAACTCTTAGACTTGATAAGTTTCTCGACTATATGGCGATCGCGGTCTTCCCTAGTTCAGCTTTCCCTTGCACTGCACTGGAAATAGAGTTTCTGCTTCAAAATTAAAGCGAAAGTTTCGACGCTTCGATTCAGTCAGTAGCAGCAGTTAATAAACGATATGACGGTATCCCCTAAGAAAGCAACGATAATGCAGCGCAGCATTTACTTTCGAGAAAAATTCGCGAATCCTTCGTCAGCATTTCTGGGGATTATATAAAAAACACTTCACTACCTCTCACTTTTTCTGTTTTGATAACGGAGGCATTTCTTTAAATCCTCAAATGTTTAAATTTGCTTAAATCCAATCTTAGTTTAACTGATAATCTTGAATTACAAATTATTTATTGTAAATCTAATAGTATATTCTTCAGCCAATGGATTAAAACTGAATAGAGCTGGTTCATTTCAAGGCTTACATGTGCCTACTAATGAAGGCCACCAAAAAACTTAAAACTCAGCCTAAGGTAGCTCAACTTAATTATAATAATGCCAGAATTGTTAACATAGCAATTACAATAAAACTTACCAAGCAACAGGGGGTACGACAAATACAATTAAAAAATATAGGCCATACATTAAAAATAATTTTCGCTCGTGCATAAAGATATTTTACATAATGTGTATACAAGGAATTCTATCTGATCAGTAACAAGGTAAAATTGTCTCATTTGTAATAGCACTCTCAACAACTTCACCGAAAAGAAAAATATGTGTGGTATTAAATGGATGATACCCACAAATTAAATTAAACGGTATAATATGTCTAACTGATATTAATGAATGATAATCATCTAATAAAAATAATGCTCAAACATTATCCGCTGAGAATTTCATTATCATTGATCGGCCGAAGATATTATATTACCTAACTTAAAGTTGTATATAATTAAACTTTATAAGAATTTTACAAATAAAATAATAAATAAATTTTGAATAATCTCGCTTATAAATTTTGTATTTATTGTAGAAGAAGATTACACAATTCGTGGAAATAAGTTAGGAAGCATGGTAACAAGGCTCAACACCTGATTGAAAGAAAATTTATCAGGAATAAGAGGAATCCTAGTGAAAGCACGTATAAAGGTAACCATCGCCATAGTTATGAATCTCTGAATATGAGTACAGGTAATTAAACTCTATGAAAGGGAAACTTAAACCAATAAATGCATTGCAATTCTTGTGCAGGCATTAGTGGCGAAGATAAAGATAAAATGTAACTACCTCCACAAAATATATCTACAATACTCAACTGAAAAATATACACATATAACAAGACAGTGCAAGATTTTATAAAATAAAATCTCCTCCATACTTTCTAGTAGCGTCTTGACCATTATAGGCAAGTCAACCTCCACAAATTACATTAACCTTATTGTCAAACAAATCAGGATTCTTCGGCTACATGCTAAGACCGGGCCAGGAAATGGAGGTCTAGAGCTGCATCAATAAATAAGCGACAGAGACGAGCGGGATTCAAATTGCTACGGAAACACGAATTTGTTGTCTCCAACGATCCTTCGGGTTAAGAAGACGGCTTATTGAAGCTGTCGCACAGCGTTATCACCACTTCTTCGCTGAAAAAGGACTGTGCTTAGGGAGAAAAGCAGATTGGAAAGCAAAGGAGGAAGATTGGATGCGATTGAGAAAGATGCACTGTGAAATGGATCGTGACTCGGGGATTGCGTTCTGACGCCTCTCAGAGGAGAAGGCACGCGTCGGGCGAATGCCTGACGAAGCATCAAATTGTGATCAGTTGATGGAATTCATCTTCATTCGTACGAGATTCGAGTAATTTCAGTACGCTGAATCGAGTCTAATGTTCGTTGGTAGTAATTAATTTTCTTTTAACCTTCGGTATCACCATAATTAAGTGCAAAGTTTGTTAGAAAATGATGTGCTGTATATGACTAGGAAAACTGTTTGATACCCTAAACGTCAATCAAACATGAGAAGATACAAAATCGATAAGAGCAGGATAGATGACCAAAATATGGATTGTCCACATACAAAATAAGCTGAAGAAAATCGTCATTTTTTCTTAATTTGGGAGGGGAAATTATTTGCTGACAATGTACTCTGATGCTAAATGAAATTATTTCAAAAACTGAAATAATGTTTTAGCTATAAAATTTATGATATAGCATTTTGGTTACTTCTTATATGTACATATTTCTATCTATTTTCATTTATTTTTATTGTCCTGCTACCATAAGTATCAGTCAAGATAGATGATCAATTTATTCCGGTAATCTTTGTTACATTTCACAAGAAGCAAATTTAACTGCAAAAATTATCTTCCGTTTAAATTTTGTGCATTTATAATTATAATGAGCAAAACATTTATTATTTAAGCTGCTATCATAATAATGAATTCCCGTAATAACTTTGATTTTATGTCGAACGCTATGAATTATAATAAATATCAGAGTGAAACAAATTAAGATTTATATCAAGGAGGTTTTAAGGCCTATAAAGATCATTCATGGATATGGAATTCTCTGGCATCCTTCGCGATCAAGTGCTACGTAAAAGTAAGGACACAGGAGAAGCATAAATACGTGGGTGGCAGAATATGGATGTGCGTCATATAGAGGGCAAGTAAAATCCGTGTATTGCGAAGGCAGATTATTCCTCTTGGCGCTATCGATAAACTCCTACGCTAGGGAGAGGAAATGCTCTAAGCCCTACGTTATACGTTAGAAAAATAAAGATTTCCGCCCGATTTTTTGCATCAAACAGGCCGTAAACTTTCCGCGTCCTCGGGGTTCATCGGGACCGTTTTGTTTTAGGACGGAGGCATCTTTTTCAGCGCGGGCATCAAATTAAAAGTTGGCCAAAATACCATCTGAATTCCCCCGAGGGTCACTTCACCTCTCCACAATGGGCGTCGCCAATAAAGCGAACACCTGAAGAAAGGAAAGGTCAAACGACGACCTAAAAACGATCTCCAGAGAACTCCTGCGGCTTACTGTTACAGATAATAAAAGAGGCCTTCCCTTATTTTTTCCGCCGCTTCAAATTGAAACGTATGCGGGAGAGAATCGTTTTTCGCGGGTTGAAACTCCCTAAATCGCGCAGAGGTCACGTTTTGTATGAAAGAGGTTTGGAATTTGAGGAAGTGCCACCGAAGACGTCTTTCCCGTTGCTCGCGGTTCCGTTTGGTATCATTAAAACGGTGCAGGGAACTAGCAATAATTTCTTTTTAATTTTGGCTGTTCCTTAAATATTCAAGCGAAGTTACTGGGTGTCGGTGGAAGACTTCGTGCGAACATAATTAAATTTCTACCGGAAACGGTGATAAAATCGATCAAAGAAAAAGAACGATAAAATTTCCAAAATAATAAATACCAAATGCTTTTTTATGAAATAGAAAACAAAATAATTATGACCTTTTAAAAATTCTAAATTTTCATAACAGAATTAACAGAAATATTTTTATATTAAATATCAACAACTACATAACTTAAATAAATTATTATAATTTAAAGAAAAATAAACTCGGTATAATTATATTTTACCGAGATTATAATATTGAATAAGTACCTAATGCCATTAAATTAGTCTTCGTTGATGCCAAACTTAAAAATGTGACCATCTCAAGTAAAACAGTTAGTGGCACTGTGACTCAAGCAATAGTCTTAGACCGCTTATCAATAGCTTCTCTTATCAATAGCTTAGACCGCTTCAAAGCAAAAGTAAGCAATAGCCATCCAGTACATATTTGTTCTAATGCTGAATACCCATTCAATAAATACTAACTAAAACTATTAATAACATGATCCATCTATTCCTAATCATAATCGAAATTCTTAAAACTCGTTCCTCCGTTGTTTCATCAAAGGCGATATGTTTTCTTTTGCCACTCAATCAGACTCCCTCGCGTTAGTTCCTTACTTCAACAGAATTCATCCATCTTCTATCAGCCTTAAATTTCCGAAAAGTAAATTGAGACGAGTCCTTAAGCTCTCCTACATTGGTTTTCGATCTCCTTCACATGCTCCACACGCATCACATCGTATAAAAAATAAATTATAAGTAAATATATATTATAAGGAAAAATATTATAAACAGAAATATAATAGGAAAATTAAACTCATCAATTTTTTATATATGTATTACGTTACTACATTTTTATGGTAAATCGTAAACAACGATGTGGAAAAGGTAGAAAACTTTGCAATTAAAAGCGTCTTAGAACCAAAATATAAACAGAAGTAAAATATATCGACATGACTTAGACTCGAATCGAAATCTCCGCTTATCCGCGCAGCTTAAGGTGTGCTTCTATACGTGCAGTTAGTTGTATGCCCCACTATGTTGGCGTCACTTGCATTGCTCTCAAATTATTCCAGTTAACAGATTGGAATTGACTTGGTGTTTAAAATATATCATCTTAAAGCGGGAATCCTAGGTCGGAGTCCAAGCCTTTTCAACTTTTTCACTTCAGTCCCTTGGGTAAGTTGGAAGTTTGACATTGATTGGAGATTGGATTTAAAATATTCTTTCTGTTTGTCTATTGAGCATTATTAATCAATACATTTTTATTAATCAATGATCATTTCAAATGCAATAATCAATAATTGGTTAGGAAAAACACGAGATTTATGATGACCTGAGCTTGACTTGAACGTAAACCATGAATAAAACGAGTTCCCTAAATCCAAACTACCTTCTTTGGGAAGTTCTACTGAAGAGAAGTATCACTTGTCAACTGACGCAAGAATCATAAAATGCAGAGAGAAGAGAAGCGTATCACCTCCGTAAGTTTCCCTCCAACAAATGAAAACATCCGATTTAATAGAGCCCTCAAATACTAAACCTCGTGATTACACAGCCAGAAGGATATCTAACGCTACTCCTTCCTCAACACCAGCCTTCTATTTCTGCACGATTCGCAGAGCAATCTCAGCCACTGCAACAAATCACGTTTGCTCCTGACCTCTACTCCCACGGGAGAATGCGTCTTCATTCCCCACTAAAATGCCGTACCTAAGGTAATCGTAAATGACAACTGCAGATATATCTCGCTTCTTAAGGAGGCACTTGGTATTCAAATCGAATCCAAGCCTTCGTTTGTTTCGCCGTTTTTCCTTCCCTTTTATTCCGGAACACAATCGAGACCCCCATGCTCTCCGTTTTCCTCTTTTTCATTACATCTCCTGAATAAAAGAGTAACCGTCGGGAGGAAAAAACAAAAAGTCCTGCTTTTTAGTATACAATTACTCTCGCTTACCATTCTTTTTCCCCAAGTTAAGTTCGCGGGCTACTTTTCTTCATCCCGTAAATCATCAAATGTGTGTTTTTCTCTTTCTCTCGAAATTTTTTCGTTCGCGAATTCTTTTTTCCTCCGACTTTTTTACCCGGGTGTTATTTGCCCAACATTTTTAATCTCGGCTCCATTTTTATTTATCAAGCAAAAGAATGCGTGCGGAAATATGAACAGGGAAAAAGGTGGATACCTCGTTCGGGAGATCGCGAGGTTATATTTTCTCTCGTAATCTCTATTTAATCACTTTTTGTTCTGCTTCTGACGTTAATAAATTGGGTTCATTCGAGAAAAACTTTAATTTCGGAGGCGACTCGGATGATGTGTCTAATGCGAGTAGTTCCTGCCTTAAAGCACTCGAAAATAAAATGAGAGGAACTGAGAGTTAAAATAATGCGCGAGGCAAACAGCTCGCTGCAGATAAAAGATGAAGAGTTAATGGGGAAAAGAAGTACTTCCTCGGAGAGAAGTGTCGCATAAAAGTCGAATTGTTAACTTTCGTATTTCCGCAAATTTACCCCACTTGCATGATCTGAAGGGAGAAGCTAGATTCAACAGGGTTGGAAAAGTGATAAACTAGAGAAATTAAATAAGCTGAGGATAGAAAATGAACAGAGGTAAATATGAAAATATAAAGGAGGAGGAAATACATTTGATCATTAACAATCTCCTTTAACTTCATGTATTCTCCCCTTTAGTTAACTTATCAACCGTACCTCTTTTTTTCTTAAATGACAACCACTTTTGCCATGTAAGCTTCTCTTCCATTGGTTTGTCTGAATTACATCCCATAACAAGATTGTATAATTATGACTACGTCGTCAACAGGCTACAATTATCCAATAAGCTATCATAACCTCAACTCCATCATGTGGAAAATAAAAGAAACACATTTTACGATGTAATTTTCAAATCCTTGAGCAGACTTTTGAAAGTAGGAAGAACGAATTTCTTGCTAGAATTCGAAAATAGAGTGAAAACCTTTTCTTCATAAAACTGCACATTGTTTTGGTATATTGAGAAATACTATCTCATTATTCAATTCGATAATCTAAAAGTGGACATAAAATTTAAACAAGAAAACGTTTATAATTCTCTTTGAAAAAAATTTTAGAAAAATTATAAGAAGAAACATTGAAAGTTGTCCAAATACAAAATATTTAGTCATATTCAAACTCAAATCTTACAGCTTAAATAATAATAATAATAATAAATCGTCTTTATTTGGGCGAGATTGAGACTTAAAAGTCTCTTCTTCCATCCAACCCATTAAATGAGAGTAAATAAGTAAAAACATTGAATTAAAATTCCTGAATTACATATTTAAATGGTTAGATATCATCAGCCCCACTTTGTTTCTACAGTTAGATATTATAGAGAAATGTTTGGTATAAAAGTTATGAAAAATAAAATTCACTTAAAGTTTTATTTAGAGACTTCTTCTTGAATTTTAAAGTACGATAAATAATAATCTTTTCCGCACTTGTGTGACGACAGGTACATCTTATCCGCAACGTGTATTAAACACTGTTGTCTTAGCTGAAGTAAAGTAGAAAAATACGGGTTCGACGCATATTAATTTAATTTATAACTAGTGTCTCAAACAAGTGGCTCTCGTTGATGCTCATTGACATCTGGTGACTTTTTGGTGAACAATATACAAAAGAGCTTGATAAAAAACAGAAGAGTTGTAGGATTTAACCCCTGAAGAAGGCAACCTAGCCGTTGAAATAGTTTTTGTGAAAACTTATTGCTGTGAAAATTGATGCTAAAAACTATTGAAATATCTTTTGGAGAGAAAACTCCTTACTGGTTTCTTGGAACTGATTAATGGAATGTCCACAAGGCTGCTTGAAACTAAGGCTTTTAAAGCAATTTTAATAACTTTTTAACAAAGCCGCTATTTTCTTTAATACATTAGAACTAAGGTTTATCAGTTTTTTGTGCAGAACAGCGATTATTACATCGATCGATTTATCCAGGAAGAATGAATTTCGTGAATGTTTGATTTTTTTTCGGAGTACTTCCAGGGACGGTAGAGAATTGAGAATTGGGAATTTTCAGTATATATGCTTCTGTTACTTAAACGGTAAGTTGATACTGTTTTGTTACAAGTGCTTCGATATCTTAGGTTATTTCGGACAAGGACTCCCACAGGGAATCGAACCCGGACTAGTTTTCACCAAAGCCGAAAGCGCTGCCCAATTGGATAACCAGGAGCCCAAACGACAAGTATTTCTTCCAATATGGTCATGTGTTTGATGCCTGATGATACGTAATTCTCCTGTAAGATTAGAAATAACGATCTGCTGTGGCTCAAAAGTCTCAGAGGAGAATATTAACGCAAGGTAAGCGCAAAGCATATGCATAGCATAAGTAACTGCGCAAGAGAGGAGTTCAATAATCGGGTCCCAAAGATTAAATTGCCCATTCCTCTCTTCTGAAATCGCAGTAATAAAGAGAGTCGCCAATCGATATTTCAATCAGTGTCTGTATTCACGATGTCCTTACCGCCATCCGATATCCGTCGCTCTTCTCATCACCCTAATATTAACTTTTTTCTCATTCAGCAGTTGCCGCAAGTTCAGATTTCAGAAAATACATATTTTAAAAAGTATTGCAGGATTAAAATGTTCATCGTAGTTAATTACCAAATGTAACCTAAACAATAATTCTGGCGTTATATAGATCCAGATAGCTGCCAGTAAATTATTACTACTACATGAGGCAACCTGTAAGTAGTTTCATAATGGAAAGGCTGATGATGGATGAAATATAGATATAAAAGCACCAAAAACTATCAAAAGACGTCTTTTGATGGTTTTTGGTGCTTCATTCTATCCCCATAAGAAGCTATTATAGGAAAAGCACTCAACTCGGAAATTTTGAATTAAAAAAAGCAATCAGTGCGAATTTGTAAAAATTAAGATATATAATTTTTGAATTTTGTATCGTGATATTCCAGGAACTTTCCGGGATTATTATAAACTTAAGGAATCTATAAAGCATTATAACAAAAAAAGAAGTTCTAGCCAGAAGTACTTCATACTTTTTGTCGATTGTTCTGAACATATCGAAAATTTATATTTAACTTTTCTTTATAAATCCAGAAAGGATTAGAAAGGGCTCAGAGCACTCTCAATGAACAGCGAAACAATTAAATTATAAATATAAGAAAGCCATAACAATCAAAATATAGAGACATAAAAACTAAAATAGCAACGATTGATGAGCATAGACACAGGCAGATTATCAAAATACAGAAAATTTTAATGAGATATGAATTAACCAGAAAGACTGAAGAATAAAGAAGACTACCACAATCGATGTGGCTTAATATAATAACATTCACATTGGACGCATGATTGAATGAAAAATGAACCACTTGTTTCAAAGATTCTATATAGTGTATTGATATTTACATGCTACAGGAATTTTAATAGTGATACTAAATTAAAGGAGGATGTACTATTTGATTCAGAAAGCGTTTAAAGTATTTTCAAATAAAGATGTGTCTGTTGCCAAAGGTCTGAATGTTTATAATAACCAAACGAAGATACAATCATTAATTATCCTTTTCCAGAAAAAGACACACAATGATGATCAACTTATACATTAAAAATTTCAAAGAACTTCGAAACCCCACAACTAGAGTTATCGCCGTTTTAACATCTCTTTTCCAATTATCTCCTCTGTGGAGGAAAGAAGAAGAGAGGATTATTTCCTCCATCCCCAAATTCTATCTCACTCTCAATCTTTAATCTTTATACTTATACTTTTAGTACATAGTCCCTGTTTGTTAAAATTCTTCATTCTTTAAACTTGCGCCTAATGACGTCGCTACGCGGTGAAACCGGAGTCGCTATAAAATTCGTTGTGGTCGTGTAAAGGCTTTGTTTCCTGTTTTATTGTGAAGTATGGCAGAGCAAAGCGCGAGCAATTTGGGAAGGGAGACTTGACTTCGGCATGTCTTGAGCAGGAAAGTTTTATTCGAAGGGTAGACGCGAAACAAGAATGACTTCGCTCTAAGAGCACAGCGAAAGAAAGAAAGGTTAAGGGTGTGATCAAGGAAATGGACAATCCTAAGCTATAGGATGGCGTAAAAGAAACAAAAATTTGGAACAGGTATTTAGACCGATGAATCTAAAAATATAAATCGTCCAGTCCAAAATTCAATGTGAAGTGATGAAACTTAAAAATAGAAATTTGAGGAAGTTTCAAGGGATACCTATGATAAACTTCAATATTAATTTTAGCGTTCCTTTTTTACGGAGTATGATGGTAGAAAGAGAAAATCTGGTAACGAAGGACAAGTGATGTCACTCGTACAGTACTCCTTATGAAGATAGAAAATGAATGTATAAGGTCTAAACATGAATACTAAGCATAATCTAAACAATATGAAATACATCGAGAGGCCAGTACTGAGAGTCTTACTAGAAATCTAACGGAGGCAAGAGGACGATAAGGGTTGAATATTGAGATATGATGTTCCCATGGCTAACCCTTATTTTACGGCAAATTTCCACCTAAAGTGAGGAAAATAGTAGTGATTAAGAGCGATGTACACGGAGTTATTTATACCACAATGTTCATTGAAGTTTTCTGAAGAAGAATCTGAAATAAAATCCTGCGAAAATTTGCGACGCCGATAAATAAAGTGACTTTTCGATGGCGATGCAAGAGCTATGTCCGCGCGACGGAACGCCACTTTCTGAGACGACCTCGGTTTTGAGAGGATATGTGGAAAAAAGCGATTCTGAACAGTGTTTTTCTAGTGGCTTATAACAATGAATTAATACTCTAAACACATTTTAGGATAGAATTTCTTTAGAAAATCCCAAATATTTGGGGGAAAATCTCTCTCTGTAATGTTTTATGAAACTGTCTGTACATGCCTCCATTGTCAAATTTTCGTTCATATTGAGATTCATAAATTTTTGTATAAAATAGGCTTCTGGTGTTTTAAGCATAAGTGCATTTAAATTAATGAGTCTTACCTCATGCCTTAAATACAGTCATCATCAGAGGAATCTACTTCTCAACACGCCATCTCTTCTTCATTGCTCATGCTCAGGAGCTCCTTACTTCTTTCTCCATATTCCTTGATTTTCCCCGGTTAGGGCTTGGTTGTTTTCGTGATTAAAATGTTAATTGTAAGAGATCTTAAGACTGAAATTCGTTTAATTAAAGTCGGCATTCTTATTATTATAATTATTGATTGAATTTTTTTAAATAAGAGCCACATAAACAGCTTCATCGAATTTTGTACTAAATGTTACAACAGGTGATATCTCAATTTAACGTGTACATCGCGCTTAATCACTACTATTTTCCTCACTTTAGGTGGAAATTTGCCGTAAAATAAGGGTTCGCCATTGTAGTATAAATAATGCAAATATTCAACTGTGATAATTCAATCCCAGTATTATGAAGCATAAAGATTAGGTTTATAATACTGCATCGTTTTTTACCCGATAATTTAGCTTATTTTGGTTTAGGATTCGCTTGAAATTGAAGAATTTTGCGAAAAATCGAGGACGTAATTTTCTTAAAATATGATCTTTGACCGCCTGTAGAATTGTAACGCGTGGGGACCAACGCAAATGATTTCACATTTGTATGCAGAATCTATTCAAAAATGACTATGCGAAGTTTCAAAGTCCGCACTCAAAATAAGCACTTCTTTATTTTGGCCAGCTTTCTTCGATTTTAGCCCACTGTGCGGCGTGGCGTAAATACGTCCATCAGTTTTCTCAACCGCAGAGAACGCGTTCTGCAATAGAAGTCTTTGCGCAGCAGTCAGTCCTACATAAACACGCTTGCTAATCCCTGTGTGAGAGCAGAAATGCTGAGCCTCGAAATAATTCGCGCTGGATCTCGTGGATGACGACCTTCCCTCAAAAAAAATCAAAATTAAAGCTACGTCTCCCTTCGATATACGTTAAAAATTCAATGTTTGCTCGCATTCGATGTCAAGAGGGTTTATGTCCTGGGGGATTATTCCTGCCGAGGATTCTCTCTTCTCCTAAGTCCTTCCTCTCCGCATCGCGAGTGTTTTTCGTTTCCCGAGATCTCTTTAATCCGAATCCCTTTGTTTCTTCATTCTACTCCACCGAAACCAATCCCTCCCGTTCTCCTTTTCTCCCTTCTTCAATTAAACCTCTTTTCGTCCCACGAATTATTCCATCGCTCCGTGAAAGATATTCTCAATGACTGTTCGTTGCTACATTTAATCTTTCCAGGAGTTTATCTCTCCTCCTCTGTTCATTTAAGAAAAGGAGGATTTTTCTTATTTTAAGAATAATTTCCGTTTTGAGAATCAACTTACCGTTTTCTTTTTTCCGCGTGGGAAAGGAAAGTTTCGGGCGAATATTAGCCGTTTCTTATAAAAGACAATCACCAACAGCACTTAGGATGCTTGGATTTCCTATTTAAAGGTGGAAGTTGTAACTAGAGGTTATGAGATTTGCTGTCTAATCATAGTACATAATTCACATATAGCAATTATCAGAGGCGAATATAATCCAATCACAGTACTCATGGTGTATTTAAATAAATATAAATGTATAAATGATTGAGTATGAGAGGAGCAGTTGGTCGAAATTTTAAATGGTGAGAAAGGAAAAAGATTATTTCTATTTAAATTTTTTTTCACCTATGGTGAGAATATCTTTAATTAAGGCAAATATTTTGAACAACATTAAAGGTGAATTAATGAGGAAAAAACGCAACAGTACAACGAGAGAATACCAATAGAAGTAGGTGATAGACGTTCTCTGAATGAAATTATCGTAATTTCTTTAAGAAATTAAGGAGTATAAAGCAAATTAGCAAAGGTCAAACAGAGCATGGAATTTTTTAAAGTGTTAACAGACAAATGGCATCATCCATGAAGATTAAGTAAGTTAGTATACGGTTTTGATAAAAATTTTCTGAATATTTCAAAACTAAAGATCCTATAAATCATGGTTAATTAATCCTGAAATAAAGAAAACGCGAGGCTAGTTAATTGCCTTTCCGAATGACTCCCATTTAATATCACAAAATACCCATTTCATTATTTGAGTTAGTTCTGTTAACTGTCTGAGAGTTTTCTTTCATTCCCCCATGAAAATTAATCCTCTGATTTTTAAGGCGTTCTCGGTACAAAGAACTCTTCCCATTCAAAAATATGTGTTGCTTTCTTCGTTGATTCCCTTAGGCTACCGAAGCTCCCCCTCTTTCTCGTTTGCTTCTTCTCAAGATTTCTGCTTCGAAAAGAAAAGAAAAATGCGCACGCAAACACGTTCCAATGCCTTATTTTTTCTGCCCTGAGTGCTTGTTTATTGTTTCATCTCCCTTTGCTTTCCATTTGGATTCACGGACTAAGATATTTATCTTATCAAGAGCACGTTCCCTTCTAAATAGTTATCTCTAATTTTCCGTATACTTGTGTAAAATGTAACTTCGCATTTTGCACTTAGATGCGATCCAGTGTTTAGCATTTTAAAAAGCTACCGAATACTTTATTCTTATCCGAGTACTGTGTTTTTCTGAGTTACTCGGGTATTACTAAGATAGAAAATTTTTTAACAGTAATACGTTTAATGAGAGTCATCTACCTGAATACCGTATCTTGTGAATAATAATTTGCTTGAGTATTTTATGTTTATTATAAGATTATAATTTATTTACTCTGGTAGAAAACTATTTTAACCGAATAAGGTACCGATTCTATTCCACCGAAATAAAGAGAAACGTATTATTATATTAAAATAATAACGTTGGAGTAATTGAGAATAGGATTCTTAGTTTCATACGATAGTGCCTCTACGCTTTTGCAATAACGTGAAGACTCAAATTCATCATTTATGTTGCTTATATAGCTTTTTTCGAAGATCTACAAAAGATGGAGAATGATTTACAAATTTACTCTTTATTTAATATTTAAAATATGTACGTATTACTAAAATGTAGTTACAATACTTATTGAGGTAATTATTCATTTAAAGACAAATATTATGTAATGGTATGAGTACTAAAGTAACCAAATTAAATAAGAAAATAGAGAATTTAAGGAATAAGTGAACCAGGAAAAATATTTTGAAGCTTACCCCATTCCGAAAGTGGGAGCAAAAAATTAGTTCGCCGTGACGACATAATAAGAAAATATTTGCATAAGAGGTATAGAGAAGGTTCTGGTTAATAATATACATTTAAATCAAGGAAGCTTTTACTTTGTGGAACTCCATCCTAGTAAATGGGTGGGAATAACTGCGCAAAAAAAATAACTGTCCTGTATTACTCTTTGCTTGATAATGGACTAACGTCCGCAACCGGTCGCAATATTAAAAACTTTAAAATCAAGTGGAATCTTTGCACAGTTATTCCCACCCCTTTAATAATATACCTGTACATTTCATAAATTTTTTGTAGTCACCTGATGATTTTTCTTAACATAAATTATCTGCCATCACTGAAGGAAGTTGAACAGTAATTAATTCAGTTAATAAATACTTTCATATGCATTAACTATTGTAACCCAAAAGTACTTTTAATAAAATTAAGATGGGTAAGGTATAACGCTACTGAAATTATAAATTAGGATAAGAATTAAACTCTGTTATATGTTATTCTGTGATTCATAATGTTAAATTATGCGCATACGATATTATTATATTATTCGAATAACAGTACTGTCTGTAGTCTCATGTTAATCACCTTCATATTTGTTTTAGAGGACGTTATTGATAATAGTGAGAGATATTTTTCTGGTGTTATACGAAATCTCATATTTCGACTTGCATCATAAAATATTAAAGTTCTTAGTTTACCGCCATAACTTATATGACCATTCAATATTTATGTTGAGTTTCGAAGAGCTCGTTTTTTTACATCAGCCGCGAGGATTCCGCTGTAATATAAATAACAAATCAATATGAATAAATACAGTTATCACTGGAGTTCATAAATATACAATGGTTCCCAGAAGACAACGCATTTTTATGCAAATGATCCACTCAAATTTGCAACCGAAAACAAAATTCGAGGCTTTCATATTTTGATGTGAATTAAAGATACGTTTAATTTCAATTTCATCCAAAAATACGCGATAAAAAGGGTAAAACGGATGAATTTAAATACTAATGGGGTGAAAATGCCAAAATATTGCAATAGCTGGGAGACCGTGATATTATGCAACCATTCTCACTAGAAGAATAGCAGCTATTGTCCAATCAAAACGTACACCTGGGCAAATCTATCCATTCCATTTACATTGGATAGGAAGGGAAGAGGAACAGTCAATTCTACGGTGGTCTATTAAGTGTAATATATTTATTTACACTTTAGTCGTAAAAATTCGTGAATTTGGAGAAAGTATGGATCACAATAATTGAATCAGTTTGTCAGCGAAGACGAGTGGTCTCGGTAAGTTTCAGATTCTAAAGAGATATTCCTCTTTAAGACGCGTTTTTTAAGAGGATTTATGAACATTTATATATTACCCTTTTTGTTTAAAAATAATATCATAGATGTTTGGCATAACATAGTTCAATCGCAGACAATGACCCTGCATAAAAAAGTTTTAGCCTTACCTCTACAATATGGCTTACCCTAACTTATACTTGCTTCTTCACGAATTTATCTTTCCCTCTTACTTGCTGGGCCACTATTACTTCTTTCATTTGTATCCAAACATACTTAAAATCTTCAAAGCCAGATTTCCAGGAACAGGCTATAAGTGTAAATATTGGCATCACTAAGGTGCATGGCGTAGACAAACTGCAAGACAGTTTGGGTAAGAAATAACAAGAGTGAAATTTTTAGCACGTCACTCTGTTATTATCCAAAGGGTATATAAAGTCAAACCTTGGGTAAGCCTGCATTAGCTACTTCAATAAACAAGCAAGAGACGCACTTTATCGAAGTTATGAGTGTATATACCCCGCTCCATCGCACACAAAGCCCTTACGGAAACAGCGGCGCTGTTTTGCAGGAAATTTACCATTTGAGAAATTAAAGTGAATTTCTTTGCACAGCCTCTAAGGTATCGTCTCAGAGCATAGTGACGTCCACTGGGAATTTCAACCGCATCCTGAAAAGGATGAGAAAAATGAGAGGAAGAAAGGGACGAGGTGCTAACTTTTTCATTCTCCCTCTCGACATCCTGCAATCCACCGATCCTCAGCAAAACTTCTGAGTAACTGCTTCTGAGAGAATGAAAAAGGGAGCAGCGAGGCAAAGAAGTGGAATAAGAAGAGAAGCGAGAGATAAGAATAAAACCTTAAGAAACGAAATCGAAAGAAAGAATTGTTTAAAGGGAAGGAAATTCGGAGATACAACAGCTTAGCTGTACGCTATACGATATTACCGTATAATATTAATGATTTTTAATACCTCTCTACAGTACTTCATTTAGGAAAAGAACGCCAACGATCAAGGCTGTAGCGATACTATACGATACTAGCATTAGTTTCGAAATGGATTAATTTGAACCAATGGATTCTGTCGGAATTTTTTGGAACTTCATAAAGGTGAAGATACAATTATTATAATTATAAATAATTATAATAATTCCATTGATTTTATTATAAATAATTATTTTTCCTCGTACATTTATTTATTTATCTATTGTCCAAAAGGCTGATGATAAAGTGGATAGTTTTAAACTATCGTTGACTTGAGTTTACTTTATGATTAATATGCTACTCAAAAGGACAAAATAAAGCCGAAGTAATCAAGCCTTGAAAACTAGGGGATAATTTATTTCTCTCTGATGCAATAATGTAAGAGTAAAGATCCTGTGAAAAACCCTTAAAATTGCCCTTGGCTACAGAGGAAATTGACACTTGTTTGCACTTAAATCATTCCCTCAGTAGATTTAGATATAACTCAATGTTTGATCGTAAACTTTTGAAATACTAAACTACCTAATTGCGTTAATAACCCATGAGAGGACCATTGTACATACTCCATCTTAATTAAATTAAATATTTAAGTGAATTTATGGCAAACAATCTATTCAAGTACGGAAAGAGACATTGTGTATACCTCAAATCATGAAATGTGGATTATGAGAAGAATTAGTACTTGTGCTGGAAGCTAGATATAAATCAGATGCATTGGGATGATTCGCATACTTGCTTCCGAATATTATTTCAAACTTTTCTCATTTCCTTTTTATCAAAATACACCAGTATTTATACAACAATTGGAAGGTTTAAATTTAATAGATCTATTTATAAAGCCTCTTAAAGTTAAATAGATATCATCTTCTTTATAAGAGAATGTATTTAACATATGACCTGGAAAGTAAATTACAAATCAAAAGTTCCACTGTTCAGTGGAACAGTGGAATCTTCGCAGTGGAACTTTTGCTTAGTTATTTCCTACCCAATTACAAAGATGGGATTCCACAAAGTAATAGCATTTTTGGTTGATTTTACTAACAAATTTTAATAAATCTAGAAGCTTGGAAAACTCTCCAAGGAAATTTGCGGTGATACGGGTGAACGTTTTCAAGTCGTAGTTACCGATCATTTGGCCAATGAATCGTCCAGAAAATAGAGCACAATAGTTCTCCGTCAGTGAAATGTTGTCCAAGCAAATGTCGGGAGAATAATATCCGAGTTCGATTCCCAGTCTTGTCACACCTTTTCTCTTCCCTTCATTCTACTCACACTCCTTGGAACGCAAAGTTTTCCTCATTTACCTTTCTCTACTTGAGGAATTCGTTTACTGTCAAGCAACTTAAAGTCTTAATTATCGCCTCTCATCAGCAGAGAACATATTCTGAAACAATTCAGATGAGGTAGAAACGTTAAGCAGAGAAAGAAAATGAACAGCTAAAAGTGAATAATGGAAGAGCTAATTATTCAAAAAGTAGAATTCGGGACAATATCACTGTGAGATAGGAAGACGGATAAAGGAAGATGAAAAAGGACGACGAGAAACAAAGAGAAGAAGTCTCAAAGCAAAGGAAACAGAAGACGTTAATTAGAGGAGAGCAAAGAAGGAAGTTTGGTATGGATAAAGATGAAAAAGAAGTCAGTAGAGGCCACATTATAAGTACATCCGAAAGCTGAGATAAGAAAATAATGAATAAGAAAATATAAGAAATATTTTCAGAAGCCAAGAAAAAAGAACAAAAGGAGAAAGGATGATACTAATACAATATGTATAGTAGCATGAAGAGCATATAATTATCATTAACTAAAGGGGAACATTCCTTTACTAACAATCTTTACATTGACAGTTTATCTTGAATAGCGTTCGATAGTAATGAAAAGAATTGTTCATATAAACAATGCTTAATATGGAATATGATTAATACAAAATTACATTTAATCACAAATTTATAGGCATTAGCTGCTAAAACAGTAAAACACTGTGACAAATCTCATGACTGCAGCGCGAATAGCAATTTGAGAGAATGCAAAATGAAGGAGATAAATTGGTACTTTTTCCACAAAATGTTTTAATCGTACTACCGGTTTCAACGGAGGACCGTCATCTTCAGGTACAAGTTATACAAATCAAACAAATATATATACCAACAAGGAAGAAGAGGGAAGAGGGGAGTGGAGGAGAGGGTGAAGTAAGTGCGTGTGGGGAAGATCAGGAAGGAGCGCACGGGAGTAAGGGTAAAGGGACGTTATCAGTGGGGGGGGAGAAAAGGACGAACCAGCGGTGAATTGGAAAGGGCAAAGGAACTCGTTAAGAACGGAAAAACCAGGGGAAATTGTATGGGAAAGGATTTCTAATTGTTCCAAGAAGTTTAGACGATTGCCTTTATTACAAATGTACAGGATATCGGGAGTGAAATCGGCAGCATGGTTGGATTCTAGGAGATGTTTTGCTAAATGGGACTTCTTTGAATTATTTGCAAAGGATCTTTCATACTCTTTTTTGTGATGGAGAAAGAGCGGGAGGTCTGCCCGATGTATACACCGTCGCACCCCTGGCACTTGAGTCTGTAGACCTCAGCTTTTGAATGATGGTTGTGCATGTCTTTCCTATTACAAAATATTTTTCCCAAATTCAAGGAGGATTTAAAAGAAGGTCTGATAGCTTTTTGGGGAAACGATTGGCAATGCTTTGGGAAATATTATTGATAATGGTTATTTTGCACCATTTGGGGGAATCACCATCGCCATTGGGAGCATTAAATATTTTATTAATGGCTACACTTCTATGTTTACGGGTCAAAAGTTTGTCGATGAGAGAAGTGGGATAACCGTTGATAGAAGCGATCAATTTAATTGTTTGGAGTTCCTTGTTTAAATTTTCTTTAGCAAGTGGGATGGTGACTAAACGATTGATGAGGGAATGGAACGAGGATAATTTCTGTGATAGATGGTGATTTGAATTGAACGGGATGACGTGGTCTGTGTAGGAAGGTTTGCGAAAGATAGAGAAATCTAACTTCTGATTTTGGATATAGATGGTAAGTTCCAGAAAGTTTATAGTATGGTTTTTTTCCAATTCAAGGGTGAAATTGATTGAGGGATGGAGGGAATTAAGGAGAGATAAAAATTGGTCAAGTTGTCGAACAGTTCCACACCAGATACACAAAATGCCATCCACATATCTATACCAACTTCTTACAAATTTGAGAATATACCAGGAAGAACTAAATAATTTACATTCAATATGATTCATAAAAATGTCCGCTAAAATAGGTGACAGTGGAGAACCCATAAAGAGACCTTCATTTTGTTGGTAAAATCACCGTTAAACAAGAAATAATTCTAGTAAGTGCACAATTTTGTAAGGGAAGAAATGTCACTTTTTAGTAGGGGATCCAGTCCGGCACTGTTTAATATATTGTCCAAAATATTTAAAGTTTCTTTCACGGGTACACTCGTGAATAGGTTTGACACATCAAAAGAAACTAATTTAGCGTTCGGCGGAAGCTGAATATCACCAAGTTTTCGGCAAAGATCGAGGGAGTTTTTAATAGAATACACAGGACGTAATTCCGGTAAGTTCTGGAGAAAAAGGTTCACTTTGGCGGCTAGTTTTTGACACGGAGTTGAAACACTGGAGACCACAGGACGTATAGGTATGTTTTCCTTATGAATTTTTGGTAATCCATAAAGTCTAGGAGGTAGGGGATTCAAATTATAGAGTCGGTAAAACACATTTTTGGGGAACACTACTGAATTTGATAAAGCTCTCCTAACACTGTTTTAGAAGACACCGGTGGGATCACTCCTGATTTTGGAAATACTGTTGTTGGTTATGAAATCCATGCATTTGGAAATGTAGTCACTCTGGTTTAAAATCACCATACAGTTACCTTTGTCAGCTTTCGTGAATATCAGATTGTGAGTTTTAATCGCTCTCTTGATGTTCTGGAGGGTCCTTAATTCTCTAGAGGCACGTTGGTGAGTGGAGGGTAAAACTTCCTCCATATGTGTGGAGATGATGTTCGCACACTAAGGGATACAGGTTCACTGTAGAGGGCATTTTCACAATCACTTGTAAGCTCAATAAAAACACTGCGGGATGGGGGAAGGTTAGGTGAATATTTGAGCCCCAACTCAAGAAATTGGTTCTCATCCTCGGAGAAGGAATGCTCCGAAATATTGAGGACCCTTTTATGGAACACATGAGGAGAAGGAGAGCACATGGTGGAGTTGTTTGAGAAATTCCTATTTTCTAACTGCAGACATTCAATTTTCTTATTAAGGGACGCTATTTTTGGGTGGCAATGTCAAAAGTGAGCTGACGAGTTTGCTCCTCGATCAAACGCCATTCACAAACACGAAGAGAAAAGGAAAGTTCCATGTGTAAAAGGGATAAATGATAGGAAATGTTGTTCCTTTTTGCATACCAGTATCGAAGCCTTTCCTTCGGCCATCTGGTCTTCGAATGTTCTGCGGCTCCTCGTCCAGTCGGGGAGTTGATTTTGCACTTGATGTTAGAGAAAAATGTGAAGGAGATAATGAACGAGATAAATTGGAAAAAGTACCAATTTATCTCCTTCATTTTGCATGATGGATTTCCTCCATATCTCGCCCGATTCTGTGAATTTTAATTTGAGAGAAGAAAGAGATGAATAGAATTCAAATAGATTAATTTGAGTTTCACTTTCTTGTTTAATTTTTCAGTTTTTGATAATCAAAAAGTTTAGCACTGTAAATTTGTATCTAAAGAAGAAAATTATAGTCTTTCTTAGTTTTGATGATTCAAAAAATATTCACCCGCCGTAGAAATTTAGAGTAATTTAAGTACGAAAATTATAATATAGAAAAATTCCTATCGAAATCAAAAAGGTATGATTATATGTTTTAAAAATCCTGAATCCTGTTGGGGAATATTTTAATTAATATATCCTCTTAAGTTTAATAATAGGTATAAATTAGTATATTTTAATACACCAAAGTAACGCAGAAATGTGATTTTTAAAGGTAGTTAATATATCCGATTTTATGTAGTTGCTCTGTATGTAAAAATGCCCTTCTTAGATATACGATCCATCCGTTTATATATGAGAGAATCTATTGTATTGTTGATACTTTATTATAAGAAGTTTTTGATATTCTAGTTAAAGTACCACTTTATGCCTTTGAGTAAGAAAAGAATCTGAAATCGAACTGGGAAAGGTATATACAAAGAGAAACTTCCGTGGAAAATGCATGAAATTGTCGTGGTCTCTTAACATACTGAAAGATCTGGGCGAAGGAGATGAGAATGTGGAAAAGTTTTGAGCACAAGATGAGAGGGAGAAGGTGAAATTGAATGGTTTTCTTAGAAAAGGACGTCTCAGACTACGTAGGTGTAACAGCTGTTCGATGAAGATGAAGGTGAGTTGAAAAAGAAAGAAAGTGATACGGAATCACAAATGAGAGGATGGAAATCTAAGGTAAAAATCGGGAGCTTACTTTTTTAGTTTTTATATTAAATCTCAGAGGAGGCTTTATTGGAATTTTAAAGCCTTTCAAAAATACCAATCTAATAGAAAAATTGTATATAGAAACTAGATATATCATGACATTGATTAGTGGTGAAATTCGAACAGGAATACCCAGCTAAATGGAGTCTTCGAAATACAATTTATATCTTTCCGAATCTAGGGTATATTACCATCAAAATATAAGACTAAAGTTCTATCTGATCTAAAAGTTTCTTCTTCGGTTGAATCACTTACTATTTTTAGGTTATTTAAATTTGTTCCCTGAATTTGTAGATCATAAGTTATATGTAAATATTATGAAGCAATTTTCTATAATATTATCATTATCTTTACTAAATACACTAAGGTCATTTTCACATCAAAATTTAGGAATTTGTTTTGAAGTCAAAGGTAAAAACATATACACAACACATAATCATTACCTTAATTTGACGAATAAAATAAACAAATTCCTAGGAATTCCCAAACAAATTTATTAGGAAACAGATAATTCCTATTTTATCACTTCAATGGATGCAGTACTAATAAATGTTTCAATTCCTTGCATCTAAACCAGTGCATATTATCTCAACTTCAATTCAGTGCTCCTGTACCCAGCCAAGGGTTTGTTTTCAATCTCAGACACAATGAGAAGTTAGGAAAATAGACGTGCAAGGAAATTGAAACTGTGAAGAAAAAAAAAGATGCAATTCAAACATACGCGTAGGCGTTATAATGCTACGCACATGTTGGAGGCCTTGAAGGAGTATAAAGGGACAGAAGGAAATGAGATACGTGCACATGAAAGCAGTTCCGGGGCTTTTGGAGGTAAGCAGTCGAAGTATTAGCTAGGATTATGAAAAACAAGGACATCCACCGTGCTACGCTGGTTTACAAATTTTACCAAACCTAATAGAAGCAGCGGGTGGTATGAAGTTAATGAAAGAAATCCCGATTGGTATTTCAAAAGCTACACTTTAAAATTCGTGCATAAAGAAGATATTTAAATTTCATATCATACATTTTTCGCAATCAAATAAATATCACCTCGCACATGTCTAAGGAAAGGAAAAACTAAAACAGATAATGCTGTGAAAGGATTCAATATTTATTCTCTACTGCGAGTTACACGTCCACATTAAAGTGCACAAAATCTGTCATATAATTTTCATATTATTTTTGAAAATACTTCAGACTGCTTAAATCATTCGTAGAAACAGAATTCCGAGAACTGAAAGAAGATTTTATGTAGTCCTTAAAAAATAATGTGCAATCATAAATCTTTGACGACTTTGTTGTTACTTAAGTGAAATGTTTCGTACGTATTAGGAATTAAAAATTCAACTTCATTGTTGTGTTTAGGAATAAAAATGAGCTAAACACAGGATTCAGTTGCTGATATCGTTGCTGAGACTTTTGAACCTATTAACCTATTATCCCCTAACTATATACATTACGGCCGGAGTACTCAACCTGGTGCCCGAAGCGACCTTGCACAATGCCCGCCAAGCTTCGGTAAAAATGTTTTTTAGCGATGGCAATACCGATTCATCAGTGGGACTGGCTCAGTGAACTGTAAAATTGACCGATTCAATTTTGTTGTGGGGATTGCATAATTGCAAGGAAAGTAGGGGGGAAGAAAAGCATTGTAAAATAATCAAGATTGAATTATTCCCGACCAATATTTGTCTTATACGCATTATAAATTGCATACATTGACCCCAATGTTATTTTAGATAACAGAAGGCCTTTTTCTGACGTAACGCGGTGGTACTGCGTTTTGATACCTTAATGACTTAATTATCAACAATAAATTCTAAAAGGTCTACAAGTTTGGTTCATAATATATCAAGAACAAAATATAATAGTAAAAGTATGTAATGGTATGTTAGCTTTAGTAAACAAGTGAATTGAGTCAGCGCCCCTAAAGATTTTGCCCTTCCTCCCCCCCTGCGCCCACTAAACCCAACCTACGCCACAAGTGATACGTTTATCAAGCAATCTCCACAGCTGAGTCGCGATAGTTTACGCAGTAAGAGTCAATGTAATCTGAGTAGTTTGCTATTTCTTTTTCAAAGCGATAACATATCGCTCTAGCCGGCTAAGTTCAGTTTGATAAACCAGCCTCCAGACGCTGTATAAGTCTACTTTCCAAACCATCGTGATAGGGTTGCTTCGAAAACTGTGCAGTCCAGAAAGTAGGCATACATAGGTATAATCATACATCAGAGACCACTAAATTCAATCTAAATTTGAGCATAACGCAAAATATAAGGTTCCGTAAGAATTTACGCTAAATCACATACGGACGTGCCTCATAGAATGGTGATTGGGGGGACATGGGTGGTATTCGAATAGTAGCCACCCCCTCGCTGTGGATTCTGGGTAGTTTTACAACGAAGCTGGAAAAGAGATGCTTAAATAGGCGATTAAACTATACTCATAAGCCACCTTGATGAAATAAATAGTTTTTGAAACGTAATAAATCATCAGATGCATATGTATTCGTCAAAATAATAATTTTGTAGGTTTTCTCCACGGATTACTTTACGCCAAACAATGACCAAGAAATTTCTAATAGACTTAATTTTTATTTAAATAGGATGATTATGATAATTTGTTGAGCATTTCCAGGCGTAGTAAAACCATACATTGAGCTAAATAAATTTAAAATTTCAAAAATGTAATACAGATATATAAGTTAATCGTTTATACTTACTTAAATGTTAATACTTACAATACCTCAGTCTCCATAGGCGTTTATTTCTCATTTTCTCACCGCATGTATTTTCGCAATTTGTTTAACTTTAGGGCTCGCAGTGGTTAATATTATCCAATTTTGGAAAAATTTTGAATGCGAGATCCTCATATCAGTACACAACTTTACCGCGTAGGGCAAATTTGATCTGAAAAAAAACGTTTGTCAACCCATGACACTGAGGTTCAAAGTCGCCTTTTTCCTGGGGGTCCACGCTTTTTCGACCCAAGCTAATATTCAACCGAGGTAACTTTGACACGCTGCTATTTTGTACATCCAAGAAGATCTCGACTCAAGGAATCTTCCTTCAAAATCAGGGTTACGGAAAAAAACAGCACCACGCCAAAATAAACTATTAATATGCAAACTAATATACTTACACTCTTGTCATAGGAAGAAGACATGCTTTTGAGTATCTTGAACAAAAAATATGACGAAGAGGATGGAATCCTGTGCACTATTTGCAAATGTGACTACCGTCGCTATCAACTGAAGAGGGATTGGATCTGCTGCGTTTGTCTAAATTGCGTTTTAGACACTGTAGTAAAGGGTCTAGAAATTTGCCATATGAATGTGAGCGATGTGAAGATACAGACTGATATTTTTGAGTATTTCTAAAGTTGATTCATATAATTATATTAAATGGTTGATTTGTTCGATAAAATTTTAATTAGTTCGTATTCTAACTGATTTTCAGCAACAAAGCTCCTAATAATATTTTAAGAGTGACATTACATAATGAAAGACTGATTATATTCATTTTATGTTTGTTTCATTCTACAAATATGCCTATAATACATAAAAACTAAGCCAAATTTATATATTTTTTGTTTTAGGGGTGTCAAAGAAACCCGCGCTGCAATCACCATTGACTTTTAGGCAAATCCAATGATTCAATCAAAGTTACCCCACACTCAAGATTACATTGACACTTTTTATTAATATATAAAATTGTTTAAGGATTTGAGGTTACCGTTTTAGTACACATCTCAAAGCCAAGACTTCAAGTGTTCTGAATAGATCGAATAAGCTTGAATCACGATTATATTACTTTATATAATCGAAAAAAAAAAAAACATCCCAAAACATGTCAAAAGATCCATTTCGAGTTTTTTATGCTCACATTTTCCTTGGAAATCCTATTCGTTGTTATTTGAACACTCTTCCTTCTTATATTACTCCAACTAGCCTATTACTTTTAAATATATAAGCAAATAATTGAACTTCCTTTCTTTTTCTGTTATTTACTGCAACTCTCTATTTTCCCAAAACCTCCAGGTGTGCTATCCATTGGGTTCAATCAATATAAATAAGTTTTCACCAATCAACGGATATCCAATTCCTATCATCGAATAGCCAATTATACCGAATTTAAACCCTTCCTTTTTGATCTTCGGTGAATTATTGTACGAATAAAGAAAAATTCAATTAAGCCAGGCAGCTTTCTCACTCTTCTCGCAGCTTTGCTTCATAAGTAAATATATTTATTATAATTTTTTTGTATTTTTAAAATAGCTAAAAATCATTTCAAGGTTCATTTAATCCATCTCCACTGTAAACTTCTTGAAACAGTATCTTTAATTTTAGTATCATCTACGTAACGATAGTTACTAAGCATTATTGGTCTTTTCTTGCGTTGTGTCGTAAGACCATCATATAAATTTTTAAAAACATGCACGAACTGATTGGTTTCTAATGAGCATTATTTTTTTCAAAACGTTCAAATTTCTCAGCCACAATAGCCTTTTTCGTAGCATCCATAGCGATGCCTTGAGGAGCCCAACGAGTTCCAAAATATTCCGACCAAGAAAGACTGTGACAATTCAGATTTCGTTTCGTGGAAATCTCGTTGTAGGAAGTAGGAAAATCCTACTCTTTGGCGCGTGTTTTGAGTAGCAAACCTTCAATATGTTAGTTGAGCGCAATTACCAATTCAGAAGTATGTTGCTGTGGAAATGTCCATCGAATAAAAATCTCAAAGTAAGCAACATCAAAATAATAATAATATTTAGAAAAAACTTTGCTTTCTGAATCGGATCGAATTAGCTGCGAGAGGCAAATAGAATCAGAGGACCCAAAGTTTTAAGGTCACCAAGAGACAGCGTCGGCAGAAAAACGAATTAATTTCATCTCCTGACTTTAAAAAAATCCCTTGCAAAGATTCATTCTGAAATGGAAGCGGTCGCAGATCTCAAAAGAAAAGGAAATAAGGAGAAAATTCGATTTGAAGATGTAATGTCATTCTTCGTAATGTTATAGAGAGGTTGTCATGTATCCAAAATATCGCTGAAGCAAATATTAAAGCCCTCCAACGGTCTGTTAGTGAAATGTATGAGCGAGTTTACAGTTTAAAAATTTATTTTTTTAATGAAAGAAGAATAAAATTACGAGCAACGAATATTCTGAGATTTTGTTTAAAAATTGGATGGAAAATGTTGGTGGATGAAAAAGTAAATTAAAGTTGAATAAAAAACGACGCATTAGAGAAAGAAGGGTCCAAATTAAGGAGGGCAATAGAAAGCAGGTCAGATGTAGTAGATCCAGAAAAAATACTCTAAGGAATAAAAGGGACCGTATTGAAGTGTATTTAGAGGTGTCTAAATATAGGAAATATAATTATCCCAGAAAGATGATGTCTTTTTTACGTGTGTAAGTTGATATCCCTATACTCAAATGTACCTTAATCTTCCTCTCTCAACTCATTATATTTTACGTATTGGAAACTTAGCTGAATTTTGTATCATCCAATAGATTTTTCCATTGAATTTCTTCTGTGATTTCCATTGAATTTGACCATACCATATATCAAGTATTGTATCTTGGTACCTAGAATGCGAATTGAAGCATGATACAGGTCTTAAAAAGAGTCAGATTGGTGATATTTTAACATTAAATCCTCTTTTAAGGGTTTGAACCGATGAAATTCGTTTAGTAAGCTCAAACGTTAAAAGGTTATGAAATTAATCACCAAATTAATTCAAGGGGAGAACCAAAAATTTTAAAAAATGCGAAGGAAGAAACTAAAATTTTTGGGACCATAAGAAAAAGTAGCAGCACTTTCATAACTTGAAGCCTTTGTTGGATTGAAATACGGGATTTATTTTCAAGCTGAAATTATAATCTATCTTTACTCATCGTCATTGTTATAAATATTTCCCAACTACTTTTATTATTCTTTATATTTTTTGCCATATTTCTTACAATTATATCATAAAAAAGCGTTTAGAAAAGTTTTGCTATTAATAGTATGCTGACGTAGAGAAGGTAGTAACAAAGATCTCCTTCCTAAAAAGGGTATATTATTATCAGAGGTAGTAGAACGGTTTTCAATTAATTTATTAGTAAATTTAGATTTTAATAAATTCCAAGGGAAAACCATTCAATCATTAACACACAACAGGTTTGCATGGAGTAGAATACATTTTATATTAAAATTATAAGTTTAATAATCATAAAAATGAGACATCTGAGTGATGGACTAAAAAGGAAACATATTCTTAGGGTTAAGTGGGAACAAAAACCAGTACTTATTGACAGAAATTAAATATATAACGAATGGAATAGATTAATAAAGGATACGTCAAACAAATTGATACGTTCTAGTTGTATTGTAAAATAATGTATTGAGCTTACTTAATAAAACAAGATACTTTAATTATACCTATATCAAACATAACATTTTACGTTTAAGATGTAAGTTTAAATATGTTCTATCTTGCGTATGTTCTTTTGATTCAAAAGGTATCTCCAAATAAGAGATTTCGTAGCATGAAGAAAGATGACTCGATTCAATGAGCATTTTGTTCAAGATCCGATATAAAAGTGTCACTTTCAAAAAACGTTGACACTGAACCTCATCCATAACCTTTACCTTCGATACAAGAATATGATTCGATATGCGATACCTCAGAAATGAGCCCTTGATTTTGCCTACCCTTCATGCTATTGGCCCATCATTACCAAATAAACACTACAATTGCAGTAACCTCTGTGAGTCTCATTAACAGGATATCCATTTTTGGAGTCCTAAAGTAAATCACTAGATGTGAGTTTGTTGCTGAAAGTACCATTATGCACTCTTGCAAAGAGATATCGAAGAACTACTTAGATCGATTCTAAACCTTGCTATCCTTTTCCTCTACCAATCTGCGAATATAAATCGACCAACTCCAGAAAACTCGAAAATCGTTTTCCAGATATCCAAAGAAGGGAGGGATCACAGAGTCGAAAAAATGCCATCGAAAGAAAAAATGATGAATAAAGGACTCTCCTCCAAGTTTTTTCTTACCCTTTGTCGCTTGAAATTCTCTACTTTTTATATCTTTTCTTTTTCCAACTCCGTCGTACCCTTTCCCTCTCTCCTCCCACACCGCAACCCCTTTGCCAAACTAGATGATGACGAAATATACATCTTAGATCTCTTACATCGTTCGGATTTATGAATAGTCTGTTTTTGAGCTTCCACCCTAACAGGACTTCAAGTCATCAATGTAATTTAAGTATTAAGGGTTACCTTTTGCCCAGATTTAAAGAAATTTGAGCTCTTTTGCATCGGTTTTAAAGCGTTTCCCCTTTGCTAGGTTTTCAAGTTTTGAAACACTCATCCTACGTCTGACACAAGTACATTTTTATTACGATAATGCCAAAAAAATTTACATACGGTGTTCATTTTATCTCAATGTTCGCATCAATCTGCGTTTTACAAATTAAATTTAAATCTTCTCGGTTGTAATCTCCTCCATTACATACCCCTAATAGTCTCAACATGCAAGTATCTGCAATATTTCTGAGCTAAATAAGTGCTTAAGTATGATTAGATGCATGTATATTATGACTAATGGGCCCCACAATGTGTTACTTATGACCATTACATTCAATTTCCTGTTCCCGGTTCATCCTTTGCATAGTTTCTTTATCATTTCGACCCCTATGAACAAGTTAACTTCTTCCTCCTTTTTATCTGGTCAATTAAGACAGTCTCCTCTGAAAGTACCTGGTTCTTTTCCTCATTTACTTCCTCTCCTTTTCCTTGTATACTTTCCGAACAACTTAAGTTACTCTTTGTAGCCTTCGTCCTTTCTCTTCTAAAAAGGATCCACTCTTAAATTCTTTTTCTTGCTTCCTCAATTTAAATTCACTTTTCACACCAGTAGAAGACTCCAGACAAATTGAATGGTGAGATAATTACATAGTTCAATCGTAATAATTTTTTTCCATTCTCTATCAGTAATTTCTTCCTCTAAAAAAAATAAAACTTAATCACGAAAATTGGCCGACCGAGGAAAACATTTTCTACGAGAAATCTGGATGTGAAGGCATGTCCCTGAAAAAAGCTAGGAATGAAATGTATCACTTAAGTAAGTTTCATTCTGCCTTTGGAGCCTATGAAAGCAAAGCGGGTGATGGCTCTGAATTGACAGAAGCCGTCGACGGTAAACCTAAAAAGTTGTAGAAAAGTAAAAGAGCTTACATTTAAATCTAAGAAAACATAAAATTCCTACATGATTGAGCTCAGAAATTTTCTTTTTTGGTGGATGCTTTAACCTATTACTCTGACCTATAGCTTTATTTATTCTCCTCTACAATGTATGCTGGAACCCCGATCCGAAAAATTTTGGTTATACTCCCATTCATACAAGACAATTTTCTTAAATTCACTGATACATATGTTCTAAATGTTTTCTTATTCCCTTATTCGATAACTTCCGTTCCGTAGTTTACAACACAAAATAACCCATCCTTAGATATTTAAATAACTCCGTACGAGCGATAGAATAAGCCCATGTGTAGATATACAAATACTAAAATTATCTTAATATAGATACGATATCCTTTCCAAATGCCTTCAGCCATCAGTTTCCTCTAATTAACGCAACAACGTAGATTTGTTGGGAGATAAGGAAATTTTTACTCTGATCTGCGTTACGATTGAGTCAATATTGGTCTTTTTGTGAGTAGGCAGAGGTTCAACGTTTCCCTTCTCCGCATTTCCCTCGCTTTTCCCTCTCAAAACTTTACTCCTTCCGGCCATCAATTATTTTTTCTTCTCGTGGAATTGGAATGAATCCAAAGGGGCGAAGAGAATACGTAATTGAGTGCGCGAAACGTGAGGAGGGGAAAGGCCAAGAAGACGCCTGGATTTGAGATGGAAAGAAATGCTACGAAGCTGATTTAAATGCGGAAGGGAAATGCAACGGAAGAGAGGGATAAGGGTGGAAAAGTGCGATTCGATTTGGAGGTGTTTTAATGACCATCACTTGATTCGGAAATGTTCAATTTATGAGATACCGGTTGATGAACGTTAAAGAGGATGTATGAAAAATACTAAGAGTCGAGATACAATGGACCAAGAAGGGTGATAAAACACCCTTTTATTAGCGTAAAGAACTAATGACGAATATGAGGTCATTTAAACGACTTAAGGTAGTTGCTGGAATGTGAGGTTGAAGTTATGCTACTTTTTGTGCAGGTAAAGGAGTTACGACAAAGAATATTTGGCATACAAAGTATAGGAGACAGGATTAAAGTGGAGATTTTAGTAGTGAAATACAGAATTGTAATTAATATCTCACTCAATTAAGAAATGATGAATTGATATAATATAGAGATCGATAGACTATTTATAGACGATTTTTGGCCCATATGGATATTTCTTCAACCTAAACAAGTATGTATGTATATCACTTACTAACATATGAAAATATTAACAAAGAAAGATGACATCGTGAGAAAACATACTTGCAACTTAAGGTAGCCAATGAAAAAAACCGACCTTTTGAAAAATACACACCGAAAAGGAGGTGAAAAACCCGCGAGAACAAAGTTTATATAATATAAAGAAAACTCTAATACGATACTAACAATACACAAAATATAAAAACTTCGAATAATATTCGTATTTATCAAATTAAATTATGTAAGAATAATTGTCTGAAAAATAAACAGAAAATTCTAAACTATAGTTACATAAACATATTGAGTTTCTCAGCACTACAGCAGAGTTCTCCACACTAAAGAACGAAAAAAAATATCACTTACAATGTGAAAGATTCGAAGACTATTTTCAATATTAGTCTTTCTTATTATTCAATCAATCCTAACAAAAGTTCCGCCTGCAAATTTCCGCAATGGCACTTTCACGGCATTTGTGTTTTGAGAGAAGGAAGCTCCACCTATGCAACTTTGATGGAAACTTTATTGGGTTTCATCCGGGTACTTTGGGTCAACGCACCTCATCCACGCGAGATTTATAACGTTTTCCTTGTCTTGAATGAATTTTATTTAACGATGTAAAGAAACCAAACTTTTATAAGGAACCCAACATATTTCCCTTTATGTACCGTTATATTTTCTCTAACATCGGTATCATTTCATCTTATTCTAATCTATGGACAGATCAACGTCACTCATCCAGAATTTAGTTTTGTAAAAAAAATGCGTAGCAATGACTTTTAAGACATTTCGCAGCAAAATCTGCGATAAAACAAAAGGCGTGCCACCGAAATTGATGAAGAGATAATGATTGAAATTAAACGGGTGATTGGTATATTGAACACAGGCGATATCTACAAAAATAATAAGTATATTAGAAATAAGTTTCACGTTTTCGTTTCGCAATACATCCGAGTAACGATATAGAGGAAAGAAAGGCTGCAAGTCCGCTATGGGGAAATTCTTTTTCGAAATTGGAACCTATAATAAGTAGCGAGGGGTCGAGAGTAACAACAATAGAGTTATTACATAAATTATAGCTCCGTTGCATTAAAATTGTAGTCAGAAGATATGATTCAGTATGATATTGCAAGAAATTAATGTTTGGAATTTTTTTAGTGTTAGTATCCCTTTCTGTTAAATGGAATTAATATTTTCCGGTAATAAATGAAAGAAAAAAGTGGATTAGTAGTTGTACAATTTCCAAGAATACATTTCATGGGATTGCTTCATGTGACGATTGTGTGTTTGAATCATATTAATCCATTGATGTTTGTTGTAATTATGTTTAAAGAATTTGAAAGAGTGCATAGCAGAGAGAACGCCTTGAGCACAGGCTGCTAAAAACATGCGTGCAGCGCGGGTTGCGTTTTATAGGATACACGTATCAAAGCAGTTTCTATCTCTTTGAGAAGTTAGTCATTATATAAAATGGCCTTATTTTTGAAGTGCAATTGAAAGACTAACGAATTACAAGCACTATAGCCAGACTAGAGTCCGCGGAAGGCTTTCAGTTCGCTAACCGAAACAAATTTATTTGCATGGATTCCACAGAGTAAAATCTATACATATCCTCTTATTGTACGTAAAATTTTATGCCTATGTTTTTATTTTATGTTTAAATTTATGTTCACAGGTCAACTTACGAGCTAAATATCCCTACAAATATTCTTTACTAATTCTTTCGTAAAGAAGTTTGATAATAATATTAAATAATGAAGTTTCTCACATATAACATCCTGCCAAGACTTCTGCTGTCCATTCCCTCCCTCAAAACCTTAGGAGCTCCCTGCATTTAGTAAGAGTTAAGATTTATCAGTATTATTGTTGTTACGTACTATCGTGGTATAAATGAAATTCTACATTTTTCCAAATCAGTTTTAAACGTAATGTTGTCTTATTGTAGAAGGTTTAGCGAATGAAGATAATTTTAAATTGGTTTCCAATTAAATGAAAAGTATAATCCGTTCCGTCGAATCCCTCATTAAATCAATTTAATCATTTATTAAATATTCTTTAATTTAATCATTTATTCTATAAATTCTCTGTTTAGAATAAGAGATTAAAAATTATTTGCTTCATTTTTCTTACATCCATCCAGCATAATCGAATAAATCGAATAATGACGACATTATATGTTGAACTACATTTCAAAATTTAACCCAGCATTTTTCCAAGTTTATATTTCTGCAGTTACTTTGCTGGTATGATTTCAGAAGGTTTTTATGGGTTATGAGAGAAAAAATAGGAAATGATCGATTCGTTTTAAGCTTTTATTTCTATTTCATGTTCCTATTTTTATCTCATATTTGCTACGGACTTAAAATATACTCTAAGAAACTACAGAAGCTACTACAGCTATGGGATAGCAGTTTAGCCTTGCTAAACCTTCTGCGTCTTCTGTCGTCCATTATGGACTTTCTTTGCCTTTGGAAGCAAACTCAGGAGTTTAAAGTAAATATTTCTCAGTTCTTCTTTTAAATTCAAGAGAAAGTAAAGTAATCATTCTCTTCTCGTTAATCGTGCGAATAATTTCGTTTCCTAGAGTACAATTTTAAAGTTGAAGTATTTCAATCTATGGATTTCCTTCCCCCCAAGAAGGAAGGATCTCCAACGCCGTTGAAAGCAAAAATAAAAGCAATATTTTAAATGAGGAAGTAAAGAAATACTTCGGGATAACCTCAAAGGTTGAGTCCTAATTTTTCACAATTTTTGTTCTTACTGTATTAAATGTTACGGTTTTGTACGACCAATCTCTGGACACTTTAGGTACATGCATGAGGAATACAGTCATTTTTATACTACTCAAGTTTGGAGGGTATGATAAAGAGAGCAGAAGGTTTGAGGAAGGTGATTTTATTTGTTGGAATATTTACAATCCTCATGGTTTCCAAAACTACCAATTCCCCCAAATCGATGATACTTGTGTATGTATCTAATGATTGCTGTGTAGCCGGAACTGGTCGTCTCAGTAAACACCCTGTGGTTTTTGACCATTATTTCCTTATTCATCAGAATATCTTGCCACTGCCCGATAAAATAGATAGAACTACATAGTTTATTTAATGATAACTGCAAGTTAAACAAAAGTTTACGACATCAACCTAAAACTCCAAACATGATTTTTGGAAGTGGAGCTACAAACTCAAAATTCCTAGATCCTTGGTTCCAAGCAACCTCTCTCGGTTCGAGAAATTTAATATTCATCTCTATCCCTTTATTAGAAGATTTAGCGCCAGATTTACCACCAACTGCATTAGCCGTGCCTACGGTTCTGTATCCTGCATTAGGGCACCAAGTTTAACTCTAACTTTCAAGGTTCGTCTTAAAGACGATTGCTTTGTTGTGTATCCACTAACTCGAGTCACCGTTAACTCTAACTCCATTCTAAGCTCATGTAATCGGCAGGTTAAACTCGATTGGTTATGCAAGGCAATGTCGCCCTATATGTCGCTCGGGATCAATTAAAACAATTCTCTTTTTTTGTCCGCTCGTTAGCAGTTTACCCCCCGAGCAAATACAATGGATGCAACTCCTAGTATTTTTCTTTCTCATCAAAGTCCCCCGTGAAGCTCGACAGAACACGGGGATGTTGGTAAATGCATTAGCATGGTAGAGTGAATAGGGAAGCAGAGCAGAGGTTACGTTCGGCTCACCTCTTGTCTTCCCATCATGCACCACGACACTCATCAGCGCAACTTCGCGCTCATCTAGTCCCTCATTTGCAACACCTTTGCGGTCTGCATGCATTCTTTTTTCACTTAAACGTAATCCGTACTAGATTTATTTATCTATTTGACATGCATGCGTGTACTTATTTATAACATCGATTAACGTAAGTAAAGTTTGACCCTTAAAGCGTAATGCGGATGAGTTAAAACGACAGAAATATTAGTTGCAAAATTAGTTTCCCAAAATACCCTTTTTTGCTTGTAAGCAATCTCATAGGTGATCAAGGTCAACTTTAACATATTCGGCTTTATTTGGTGACAGTTCATCGTGATAACAGGCCTAAAAACACCTAACACAAGGTTAAGACAAAAAGCTTTATTTTAAGTCCTTAAACGTTAGTTGAAAAATTTAAGGAGACGTATGGAACGAATTGTATATCTGTAAAAGAAGTGAAGAGGTTGTGCAAAGAAGTTTTTTGAAGGTCAAACCGTATTTTGCAATGAACCAAGTGCCGCAGTCTGCCCGAAAAATCATGGCAACCATTTTGTGGGGTTCTTCTTTTCGAGTTTATGCCTATCAGAATCACATATAGTCTCCATAAGAATGATGGAAACTCAATTTAACTTAACTAAGAAAAGCGTCTATCTTAACCCAAAGTATATTAAGAAGTAAAAAATATTGACATTACTGGGACACGAACCATTTCCTTGTTTCAGGTATTCTAACCAAAGCAACATTCCCGCGTCCTTCTCACTTCTGTAAACGAGAGCTTACCCCATTCATGTAGCTATTTTTCAATTCTTGTGGGTATTCGTAAATTATCCGAGTCTTATCCACCTTGTTTTACACATATTAGTAAGATTTTTATGTGGCTTTATTATTTGATGGTGAAAGTAAAAGGAGGCAAGTCACACTTCACATTGGATAGCTGACTCAGTTCATCTATCGTTAGCTCCTTCTTCCGCAAAAGGTAGCAATCACTCCACTTATCCGCTTAGTTCAGATGAATCAAGGTGTTATACTCAAAAGATTCATTTGTATCTTTTGTAAAACAATAACACGGCAAAAGGCGAGCCCATTACTTATAATGAACTATAGCGAATAAATTACATAAAATAAATTATCGTGAAATCTGAGATAAGAGAGGAAAGGGAGATATTTCAGTCGAAATATGCAAGATAAGTGACAGAAAAGAAAAAAAGTAAAGTGGCATTGATAAGGTAATGATCCTTCATTACCAATGTATTGATTTATTTACATTATACCGAGATGGATTTGAGCTTTAATGATACCAATCGATATTTCTGTGATGAAAGAAAAATATTTCATTAATTTTCTTGAATATTTAATCAAAAAAAGGAGATCGGAGTGTTATAGCTATAAAAATATCACATATATAGAATAGAAGAAACTCACGCATCAAAACATAATAAAATTTACCGATAAATGAAGAAAGTAATCACTACTTCAACCACTTACAGTAATAAGCTAAGCGCTGAAAGTTGTAGTTACTACAAAGAAAACTCATTCCTAATTTTAAGCTGATAATACATACTAGAACAACAGTAGAATGTATTAAGTCTGCTAGCATACCAGGGTCATTAAATATTAATGTATTGCTCTTGTTTATAGAATTTGTTTGTGGTAACATTAAATATCAAACGCAATCAAAAGATGCTGATTAAATAATTAAAAATATGAAATTAATATATATGTGACATGTAAAATTAAAATATTGCTGTGGTAGATTATTATTATATTTTAGGTTTTAAATTTTATATTAAAGCTGGAAGTACCTTATTTGAACGTTTTCAAGTGATACAGGAAAACATTCTACGCTCAGTTTACCATTTTAACCGCAAAATCTGTACAATTCCAGGGAATAAATGACAATAATGTGAATTAAAGGTTGTCAGTCAATTAGGCTATCATCAGAAGTGATAGCTTTCCGTAGTTCATGGAATACAATAAGTAATAGGGAAAGAAAGGAAAGAGAAAGAAGGGTAAGAGAGGAGAGAGAGGTGAGAAAGAGGCATTGAGGGGAAAAAGGTGGAAAACAACAATGAATGTTTCGGGAGGGGAGTGGGTAAATGTGGAAGAAGCATCATCAAGAGAGGTGAATGATTCTAGGAACAGAGGGATTCGTTAACTAAATGAAAAGAGATGGAATGCATGGTGGTGAAAGTCAAGTTCTTTCAAATGATTCAACGTGTTCCCTTTAACCCCATGGAGTAAGATACGGATAAGGAGGAGGAATGGCTATTTTTATGATGGTGGTCTGCAAAGTGAGAATTACCGTATATTTAAAAGACAGAATTTCTATTATCACCATCTAGTTTAATAACGCTCTCCCTTTTAAGCCCACATAATCTACTAATCTACATCATGCATTATACCCTGTCCGAGTAGATGCCTTAATTGGCAAACCCTCTACAAGTGGATGGCATATTGGTCTAAACCGGTCATTACATTCACATTATTGTAATATATTTTGTGGAATTGTACCTTTTGATTAAAATTGAATAAAAAGAAATAACTCTATTTTAGAATCCAAAAAAACGAAAATGTATTTGGTATATTATTGGAAATCGACCTCCGAGAAGGAGGTTCTCCATTTTTTGTAGTTTTCATAGACTAAAATATGTGAGTCAAACTTTAGGAGTGTAGATAATATCGCAAATTTCATGAAGCTAATAGCAGAACAGTGAGGATTTTCTAAGTTTATCACTTCATTTGAAAAAAGAGAAACATTATCTGACTTTCCAAAGCGGTAACTAATGCCGATAAGCGGTTGCTTGATGAGTATCGATTGAAATCCGACCGTATCGACATCGGGAGCTTCATACATCACGAGTCCCAAATATAAAAATAAAAAGGAGCTACGGCAAAAAATCTCTCTTACGTTCTTTCCCGACGCAGATATCGTTGGCTTCCAAAATACAGGGAAGACCGGAAGCGATTGCCCCGGAAATGGAATTGTAATGGAACCAACCGTTTTCCGGGCTCTGCCACGGCTATTCCAAGATCTTTTTTTGCCTCGTGGGACGAGCACTTCACTCGGTAAGTGACTGGCATCAGTCAATTGGCGTCGATGCCTCCATCTGGGGGGAAAAAGAAGCACCACTTGAAGGAGAGCAAAGGCCGATCTAAAGAGTCCGCCTTTTTGTCTGAAGGGCCTCCTATATTGCCTCAATCGGGAAAGCTTTCGGGGAATTATGTTCCTGTCATTAGGATATAATTGGCTTTCGGTGAATTCTGTTTAGACAATTAGCGGTTTCCAACTAACCCATACATGCTTTATTTCCTGCAAAAGCCTCCCACGCACCAAAACGCTCAAGCTTACCTTTAATTGAGGCCACCCTGTTTTTCCTGCTTAAGAAAAATATACGCCCCCTCAAGGCCTTTATTTTACCAGTATTATCGTTTGCCTCAATCATTGCTTTTAATATCACTAAATATAATTTAACACTCCTTACTAGATGCTTCAATCAATGCACCAAACCTCCGGAAATCCAAAAGTATCACAATATTTTCCCTTTTCTAAAATTTGTATGAAACTAGTGAAAAATTCCACCAAAACTAATTAACCATAATAAGCCCTTTCTTTCCGAAATTTATGATTATTACTGTACTTTATTAATTTTTTGTTTTATATACTTAACTTTGAGATCCTTTCTCCAAGGTTTGTATATTACAATTGAAATTGTTTGAATAAAGAAAATAATAAAAGATATAAACACATAAGAAAATAAATAACATAACCAATGCTAAACACAAGCAAAAAATAAATAAAATATAAATTAAAAATCTGATGTGGCCAACACATGACTTTCTCCATATTTATTGAAAACAGAAGCCTATGCCGGTAATATATAAATTATTCCAAAACAATGAGTGTTACAGGGCAATGTTTCATACAAACGTTGTAGTAAAATGCATTATCTATAGCTTCTGTATGTAATTGTATATACCTACATTGCATTTTGACAGAGATATGTATGAAAAACTTCCATTTCTGGATAAACAACAACTTCCGGTTAATCCTTATTCAGGAATAACTCCTAAACAATCAGTGATACGAAAAGATGTTTTATACAAAAGTTGTAGTAACGTACATTATCTATAACTTTTGTTGTAATTGTATATACCTATATTGCATTCTGACGGAGATATTAAAGAAACAAACTTTTGTTCCGGTTTAGCGATATTCACCAAAAACTAATCAACTTTTGGCATTGTTAAGAATATACTAAATATGAAGTTTGGAAATGATCGAATAATTACTTTTTAAGATAGAGCGCACACAAACTTTTTTACCACAGACACACAGACATGTTCGGGAAAATAGCGAAAATGAGCTCTATGGGTCCCAAAACATCTATTTCCGTCAAAATCTGGATGTCGAAAATTTTTGCTAATACAATACTTTCTCTATATTACGTATAGGGAGAAAGTAAAAACATGAAAGTTGCAGAAAAAGTGGAAAGTAGGCGATGTGGTCCCTCCCATCCTTTCATGATTCTATTCTCATAGTCCATCAATTACTCTTGGACCGCCTGGGGGTGTAGACGCTGCGGGGGTCCTAATTTCTTCTAGTACTCAATCTCTTGATCTTTGTAATATGATCATCCTTATCAGGTGACCCAAGCTAGTTAAGCTAGTTCGAATGGATCGAGCGGAAATCCAAAATATTAAGTTAATTCGCTCTTCATAATATAATCCTATAATAGTGATGGTAATCCTACGATGAGAAAGTTACTCTTTCAAAATATAGTATTTGATTTAATGGAAGCTTTCACATCCATACTTCACTAAATTGAAGTTCACCTCTACTTGTAATACGTAATATAAAAATGTCGTCTGTCAAAACTAAATAACCCCATGACTTTTGGAGTAATTCGTGAATGAACTTAATGAATGAGATAATTATGAGATTAAATGATAAAATAAAGTGGCAACAGCATTCCATATAAAACTTACTCGATCAAGGTTCCTACTCATACTTGAAATGATACTCTCTGACAGAAAGACGTTTTCATGGAAGTAAAGATACAAAAGTAAACAAAATTGTGCTAAAAATTTCAAGTCATAAGACTCAGTGGCACTAAGTTTTTAGAGAGAGATGAAAAAGAATAAATTCTTTGTAGGAATCCTAAAAATTCAATTATATTTTCTATCAATCCTAAACTTAAATACTATATAGAATATAGGTGCCATGGCTTCGCTTTTTCATATTTAGTGAGTAGAATTTAGGAGAATTTGAAAGAATTTCCTTAACATGCTCATTACTTAAAATATGCTTTCTACTGAGGGATGGAAAACTTACGAATGGATGATTTATTTTATAGGGTGTTTTAGTTGTTTTTGAAAGGATTAAGGAGAGAATATTGGGGCGTGGAAAGAAAATTGTAAGTAATTATGAGTAACTACAGGGAAAAAAGACAGGAAAAAATTCATATGACGCATAACAATATTTTAAGCTATAATCATAATTAAAGTTCTTTCGTTATATCATATTTCTTAAAGATTTCCTTCTTAAATATTTAAAATCACCCCTTCTGGAAGATCAAAAGAACTGCACATTAATATGCCATTAGCGACGTGCTAAGCCTTGGGATGGAAAAGACTAAGGTGTCACATATTCCATGAAACGGTCGTCTATATTTTGAGCTGTGAGAGAGCAGGAATGTTATTTCCATCAGCACTCACGGCGACGCGGAGTCCGAATGAAGTGAAGAGGAACGAAGGGGAATGAGCAGCGAGAGAGGGACCGCAGATGGAGGCGAAGAAGGCGGAGAGGAAAACGGGAAAATGAGGAAAATAAGAAGAAAACGGGTTCACTTTAGAACTACTTAGTGGTGCATGTAGGATCTTATTTATTTATTTATTCGTGAGCACTACAATTAGGTACCAGGCAAGGTGGTAGTCATTTCTGTGAGGGGAGGGAAACATAAAATAATCTGCCTGGTATTCACACTAGTCGGGAGTAAAACCCCCCCCCAAAATCTAAACCTACCGAAGCCAGTATGACTTACATATAATTAAAAAAATATTTCAAAATTTACTGCAATCGTACAATATTTGAAAATTAAAATATTTTAAAAAATTACAGAAAATATCAACACAAAATATCACAAATCATTACCACAAAATCACGAAAACATTTTAAATATTATCGCTGAAAACATAAGAAGAGGGAAAATTTTCTAAAACCTCTCCAGTTAAATTGTTCCATTCTACAATTCCCCGATTGGGAAATGAATACTTACAAACATCTGTTCTCTGTTTAAGAGTTGCGACTTTATGGTTGTGCTAGTTTCTCTCGATTCAATCCGGTTCTCTGAGCCTATTGCTTTATTCTTTCAACGAATTCTTTCCAGTTATAGTTCTATACATATTCGATTCATATTCTTCTCTATATATTTCCATTTTTTACAGCAAAATAGAACATACTTTTACCATCGTAAATTTGTAAGTCGTAACGCTGAAGATATAGAGAGTAAACTAGGGAGAGGCAAATTCAGGGATGCTGAATGAGCAAGAAGGAAAACAGGAGTGAAGGGGGTTTGCGGGAAAAGGGGAGCGTTGAAGAGGGAGTGGTACGCGTGCTCGTAAGTGAACGAGACAGCCCAACGCCCTTGAAGAGGCAAAAGAACACTCGAGGAGACTGCATTGGAGGGAGAGGCTCACAAACCCTTTACATATAATTTCAAATTAAAAAGATTAAAAGAGAAAAACCTTGAAGGAATAACGAGTGGAGCGTTCCAGCGCAGGGTCGACCACACGCCGCTGAGATGTGGGATAGGAAAAAAGGGATTTCTAAAAGTAGAGCACGATTTTAATTGAGATAGCGATCTTGAGCCGAAGTTATTCAAAGGGCAGGTGGATGTGAAAATACATCTGGGACATTATGTAATAATTCCATGTCTCCGTAAGTGAAGAAACTGTAAATTGACGTAAGGAAGCCTATAAATTCCTAGACGTCCAATTTATCATAAACAGCAAAAACTTATAAACGCGAAATTGAGGTTACATGTGAAATGTTTTAACTAGCCAAAATACCGTGCATTTTACATAAACAAGCTTTTGCATCAGCATTTCTTCATACTCACCCTTGACACTCGAGCTGTGACCTACTTTAACCCAAAATGGAGGCCGTGACATACTAGACGTAGGATTACTAGTATTTCGATTGGTACATTTAAGGCAATAGCAAGCGTAAATATCATGGTAGCACCATAACATTACTCTTAAATGTTTATTTACATAATATTTTAATAGAAATTCAAATACTGTTAGTTTACCTTTGCTCCAGGTTGGCGGTTATTAAATTATAGTAGTATTATCGTTAAATGTCTCAGACAGCTTAGGTCATTTTGTACGAGAGCTTTCAACAAGAAACTAACCCAGAACCACTTTCCCTAAAGGCATACGCGCTGCCTACATGGCTATCCGGATTTCCCTATTAACGTATTATAATAAATTACAATTAAACTAAAATGAGCTGTTAAACAAATTTTGACATGACCAGTGCGCTTGCTACTTCGAGTGAAAGCTTTTCAGTGTGTTGTAAACTTTAAAATAAGTACGTGCTGTTTTATACGTAGAAAATTGAATGCCAGAGCCTTCTTTCTACCAATTTGAGTCAATGTGGCCATGGAAAATTATGTAACAGGTTAACAAAACTTATCACGAAACTATCAATGTCACGTAACTTCCAATGTTTACCCTACTAGCTGGGCTTCCATGAATCGTCGAATCGGTACATTTCATAATTCAGTTTCATGTTTTGCGAGTCAACTTACGAAAGTTTCTCCGGAATGCAGTTTCGATATATCCCGGGTGTGAAAAGGAGACAGGTAAGCAGAGCGGATGTAAGTGGAGCGAACGTCAATCTCGTTGAGGTCAACTGCCGTAGCTGAGGGATTCACATTCCGGGCCAACGGCTCGCTCTTCACCCTGGGCACCACTCTCCTCCAATCCTTGTCAAGTGCCTCCACTGTCAAATCGAATCCCGACGACTGCAAAAAGCATTTCGCTCGAATTTAAAACTCATCTCACATCGCGGAACCTTCCCGCTCGCAAACCCGCTCGAGTATCGCGCGGGTTGAATACGCTGAATATTGTGACGTGGAAGGAAGGAAATGAAGAAGTGGTTAAACAGGGGATTAGGAAGAAAAAGACGGTAATCTTTAAAACGGAAGGCAAGAAATGGAATCCTCGAGAGCGAATTTCATTGAAAGAAATACTAACGATGAAAATTTCCCAAATTTCATTTCTCGGTGAAATGGAATTTTGTCAAATATTGCGTTGGTGCAAATTTACTGGCTCCTCTATAAATACATTTAATATAATTAAAATAAATATATACGTATTATACTAATGCGTGGATCCGATAAATGCCTTTGGACAGATCTTGCCTATAGTAAATTCTCTTCGTATTTGAGATATGTCTTTAAGATGAAGGTAATTTAAAAAAGATTTATTACATTTCATTATTTCAAATGATACAATATTTAAATGATATATTACTGAAGTTTGATATAAAATAAACATTTCCTAAATAAGAGTATATCCCGCAAATATCACACAAATTGGATAATTATAAGACACAGGAGTGACGCCTGAGCATTGTTTTAGAGCAAGATTTCCCAAACTTTTTCTGCGATGGAACACTTCTCAAACCTGGGAAGTTTAACGGAACACTAAACATAGCTGGAAATTTTAACGGAACACTAAGCTTATATTTAGGTTAGGTATTTCTACTCGTAAAATTAAAAAATCATTTAATTACAACAAATTATTTATTTGGTAATTATTTTTAAATATAAAACAAAATATTTTTTTATATTTTTAAATATTAAAAAAAATTATATAATAAAAACTTAAAATATGAATCAATAAAGCATTTTATGTCTTTTATTCTACAATTCTCCATTGACACTCCAAATTTTCGTGGAACACCTATTCAGGTTCAGCGGAACACTGGTGTTCCGCGGAACATAGCTTGGGAAACTGTTTTAGAGGAATAATTTTAAAAAATAAAATAATAATCTTACACCAATAATTCACGCTAATTAATTTAGGATATGCTTAATAAATTATGAGCAGATTAGCATACACAACGAAAGTGATGCTAAAATTCAGGAATATTTAAGAAAAGAAAAATTGTTGATGCTTGCCCCCCCTACCCCAACCCCACGGCAACGTTGCCGTTGGGTTGGGGTAGGAGGGAGGGATTTCTATCAAAAATCTAGAAATCTAGAAATCCTCCTCCAAACCTAACCCAACCCCCGTTGAGATATTTAAAACACCCGCCTATCCGACTGAGCAACGTTGCCGTTTGTGAACGGGTAATTTCTTGCAAAATCACTAAAAATCTTAATTTTCATCGTAGAACGTCGATCAAAAGACGCTTGTATATGTCTTAGGACGAGTGAGACGACGAAGACAATAAATTGTTGCTCATTTGAATTGTTTATAACTTTTTAAATCGTATTCCACGTGGTCAGTTTTTTCATGGTCCCCCCTACTGCGGCTCCCGAGCTTCCGAGCTGAGGTAAGGGTCCGGATTAGGAGGGCGACCCTCGAAATTTCTACCTGAAAAAAAGTAACTGTAAAACTGTAACTGTAATCCGCTCAGCTACCATTAACCGAATTTTCCTATGACAAGAGCAGTCATTTTCATTTGCCAAGGTGCCAAGGGATGGAACAAATAGAAGTAAGAAAGTTGGATGATATATATTAATTTATCCACATATTTCAATAATTATATTTTACTATTAAATTCGCCAATAATAATGGAACAACTTCATCTCCAAATACCTTGTATTTTGTAAAATTTCATATTTAAATCGACAAAGAACCCGAAATCATAGTATTACAAAAATCCAACCGTAAAGTAACTTATTAATAAGTGTTCATTCCGAGACAAATTTCTACTGTTATATATTAATAGCATTTAAATATTCTTTAAGGGATGTGAAATATCAAATTAGTCATTAGGATGTTTTCTTAATTATGATGTCAAGAATCCACGGAATCAACTTTACACTTACAAAAAGGATTTTGCTGGCTATTTTATTGCACAGAAAAATACATTCAAAAGTTTTAAAATTGTATAACTCTTATATTGAGACAACTGATATAAATGGTAGAATATATTCATTTACGCCAATGCTCCTTGAAATCTTGTATGCCGCGAATCGGTATATTGTAGAAACTGAAAAGCAATAAACGATTGATTGATTTCTTCCGCTAATTTTTATCGATTGAAAGGATCTTGAAAAAAGAGGGAATAGAACGAGCTTTACATTGAGTCAAATTTAAAGGTCTGCCATAGTATAGTCATGCAAAACTTTGATTGAAATTCTGTAAGTTTATCGTATTCTCAGGTGGCGGAATCTAAAACAATTTAAACAACTTCCTTTCACTCAAAGTGGGTGCAGCAAAAGATAGGATCGTTTAGGAAATGGACTTACGTTACTATGGAATAATCCAGTTCATCCTCAAAGGAAGCGTCAAATTATCCAATAGAACCAAAATAGGAACCGCTGAGCATCAACCAAGAAGTACACGTTCAAATATCACCAACTCTCACACAGGTTAGCATTCAAACGATGATCACTTTTGCATAATAAACTGCAATATTGTACATTACAGTCACCAACTCTTTAACCAAAAGTCACATAATCCAACAAGGATGATTGATAGTTGGAATTTCCTTTGAAGCACTAAGCTCTCAATGCTTTGGTTGCATTTTTTACAACAACAAAAGTGTTATTCAACAAAACAACACACTCGTAAAATAGTAACATTGAAACTGCATTGATTGACTATTATGAACGTAAACGAATATATAGCGCCTTAAGTAATGAATTCGTTTCAAGTTGTGTCCTTTCAGTCCACATTCGGGAAGTACTCACAGCACGATCATTAGCTGAACTAAGCAGTATCGTCCAAAATCCTGACGTCATTTGAAGGTCAGCTGATGAGACAGCCACGTCTTTTGTAGCCCTTCCGGAAATCCTTGAAAAAATATAGTCTTTCGACAGCTCTTGTTTTCCATTCAAATCTAAGCGATAACATTGATTGAAGGCTATTTATTTCACGGTGTGCTCTACGTCTGAAAATAGAAAGAAGCGAATTTTGACTTGTCTATGTGGAAGTGAGCACCGATAGAAATTATGTATTATAAGGAAATTTCTAAAAGGAAGTGAATAAGCTATTTATGCCTAGTGGATATACAAGGAAATCCTTCCCAACCGAGGTGCAGCAGCACTAAGCTATGCCGTGAGTAATCTCTTTCTGTACCGCTGTTATATACTTGAGAATAAATATTAGGTATTTTAAAGTTTTCTCTACAAGATGTATGTACGTATATTTATAGACATTTTTTATCTATAAATTTGCGTCACAAAGTAATCGATATTTATGTCTGCATATTTTTCAATATGTTAGCTTACACCAAGTTACTTACGGTTACATCTGCGCAGTGGATTATAATTTAATTTTAAGTTGTTATTATTATTATTGCACTTGAAATCGCACCTGGTACCACTTTGGCACCTCAGCGATAACACTTTTATTAAAAAGCTTTAGGTTAAAGGAGAGCAAGTTATTTTAACGGAAACCCAATAAGTTTGCAACTGACAGATTAACAAGAACAAGTAGAAATAAATGACAACGATTTCGAAATACTCCATTTCCAATCTACACTCAAATGCCCTCAGTGATATGTCGACCTCATTCTGTCTCGATTTTAGCCCCTCAGCTGAGGAGTCAAACAAACGCCAAAATGTCATCATTCTTCCAAAAGGAATCACTCAGGCCCTTCCTTGTGTTACCAGCATCAAAACTCCAAGCTTTGGCCCTTCGTTTCGCCTCCTCCCACGCGTGTCGCTCCAGGCGAAAACTGTCTTCAGATATCCTCAAAGTCCGCAGGTGGAGATAGCAGCGTTGAACTTCCATTGAGAAGGGAAGATGCGGAGGTAAACACTACTGAACAAGAGATACCGTGTGCGCGAAGAGATAACTAATACTTAATATACGAAGAATATGAATGGCTGTCACTTGCAAACGCTACGGAATAGAATGGCAAGGCTGTTGATGCAATGACAGTGAGACGGAGGATAGGACTGGAATGATAGTAACGAGCGAATTGCTAGACATCTTACCTAGAGAGTTCTGTTCTATCAAACAGCAAAGCGCTGTAGAATTGAATGAAGAAGTTAAAAAATAAAACTAGAATTGTTAAGGACCCATCATTATATTTTCGCATTTTTTTGTAATTAGGAAAAATTTTTCGAATTTGTAGCAAGAACGCTTCAAGGTACACAATAAATTACCTCACTAAATTAATTTAATGGAATAGTTGAATTCATTTATTTTAAAAGTTGAACTTTAGTCTATTATTTCTAATGTGTTTTTATTTTTAAATACCTAAAATATAAATCAAATCCCCTGTAAGGAATTTCTGCATTTATGAATAAATTAATAAAGTATAAAATTTAAGGTTACTACCAGGAATACATATTCATATCATTTAGCATATTTTTTATCATGAAACCTTACAGAGTTTCCATATTGGTAAGTGGGTATTTCATTCACCATTATTGAAAGTCGTCCCGAGTTCAACGTATGTGAGCGAAATGATTTCATCTGCCAAAGCACTTTTAAATTACTCATACTAATGATGAAATATTACATTTCCTTGCTTTTATGTTAGTAAGTAGGAATGATATTGGTATTCAGCAAGACTATATTCACTTTAGATCAAGTTCCCCCACCTTCATGATTCCCTTCTCCTTTGAGCTCAAATACCCAAAACTATACTTCCTTATTGTTAGCATTATTATCCATCGAAAATATCGCAAGACTTATTAATTGGGTGGTACTTTATTTTATATCGTGGAGACGGAACCCTGATTCCAATATCATAGCCGAATGATTTACTAACTATTCCTGTATCCCCTGCAATACCAGGAAAGCATCCTATATCCCTTGGGGGTATATGTGTGAAAACATCTTTTCCGTGGCTTGTGGAGTATCCACTCTTTTTTGTTTTTCTCGCTCTTGCGTCCTCGTTTTCATCTACTGCAACGCCTCCACTCATCCGTGGGATAAACACGCGAAATCTCATTAGGTGCTGTTCACTGTGTGGACGCACAAGACTAGGACTTTGGTGACCGCGAGAGAATGCGAGCAAAAAATGTCCGCGAAAACCAAAATGATCTCGGATGATCTAACAGAGCTTACCGCAAAGGTGTATGAAACCACAGTTTGGATCCTAGGTGAAGAAGATGCTAATTAAATTAATAGATGTACAGTGGCGGAAAAAATTATCGCAACACTTTGCGAGCGCTTCAGCGGCTTTCACTGAAACTATTTGGAATTCTGCTTTCTGTGACTGACTGGCAACACCGAGGAAAGCCTCGAAAAGCGGTAATATTTGAGTCGGAGCCTAGAACATACACAAATTTCCTCTCTTCCGAACTCTTCTTAGAGCCTTCGCGCGATCTCTCCCCGAGTTCGTCATGTTTATTTCGGCGTTTCTCTTTCACAGATAGTTATCGTATTTATAGAACGATAGGTTAAATATGCATTTATTCCAATTTCAATCTTAAATGCAATAAAATACATGGACAATAATTGAAATTTAATTCTTAATAATGTGAAGAATGCTATTCGGTTTTAATAATGCGTAGCAATAAGGAATAAGTGGGATTGGAGTAGGAATACGCGATGTGGTGATTCTCACCTTTAGAGAACGAGAATTTTGGAGTCTAGAGGAATATGATGTTTTGCTAGATTATAGTGAGAGCAGATGGCCTATAATGGTCTCTTTTTCTGGATAATTTGTGCGCTAATAAGGCGTTATTTTGGTAGTTTGGTTTCTCACTCGAACATACGTCTTACGGCTGCCTGCTGGATATTAATGTAAATGTAATTCTTCAAACGTCCAGTTCAAACATAGGATATTCAATATTTGTGATAAACATACCGAGGAGGATTTTTGATTGCAGGTCTTATGTTTTCAATTCAGCAATTAGAATTCGAGAAGTCGTTAGAGCGATTACTGAGTTACTAACTATGACACAAGGTAAAATTTGTATTTTGTCTACGGAATATAATTTTTCGCCAACTTAATCATGCAGACAAAGGAAATTCGTAACATAAATTTATATACACCATTTGTCACCTAGAATACATGAAATTATTGTCCGTCCGGGGTTAAAAGGAAAAATACCAATTCCAAAGTTAAAACAAACATGATTTCATAAAAACCGAACAATTTCTGCGCATATATCGGACTTGTCTTACATTTTGTAACAGGGAGCTCGGCGACCTTGGTCATTAGTCAATTGTGCTGCCTTCGCGCGGAGAAATTCACAAAGAAATGCATTAAGGCTTTGATAATTCGCGAGGAAAGTCTTTAACCACAAGTTGATCCCTTCAAAGTATTGCAGGAGCCAATACAAAACAAACGTTGAAATGCATTACCTCGCGTGGAAAAGCTTTAACCATATGTCGAGCACTTCCAAAGCAAGTATTGTATGTACCAGGTATATTTTTCCTTTTCGTGCCTATTTAGTTAGACTCAGGACCCTCATTTTACAGTCGCCCAGTAGAAACTATCCTCTGGCTAATTCAAAGCTCCTTCCTCACAATGGTGCTAAGGAAATTAGATGTTATTGCACACGTAAAAATATTCCCAAATAATATTATTATATTAGCGTATTTTAGTAAACAAAGACTTCCTAATAAACAACCCAAGTTTTGAGTACTGATACGTATTTTATGAACGTCTGACTTTATTAAGTTAATTATCCGGGATTACGCTGCCATAATAAAATTATTAATAAGCTACTAAAATAGACTTCTCAGATTGTTTGGAAGTGTCATAAATATAACTAGTCTCTAATTAAGAGGTGATTTTGCAGCTGTCTGTCACATATTATTGGCATAGGAAGGGCTCGAGCTCGAATTCCGCTTAAGTTAAATGAGTTTTTTATCTTAAACTTCTCTTGTTCGGGAAATGAACGAATGTAAGATATGATTTCCACATATATTTATACGCCCCTGTGATGAATATATATATTTACCAGAGAGATGCAATTCATTATGGAAAAATAACCATTGGACATGAAAGATACGGAACCGATTTATCACCAATTGTCGGTCAAGAAAATGTTTTTGTGTCAGTGAAAATTCCTCTTCTACCAAGGATTCGAGGTCGTTCGCTGAAAGACAATGTCCTTTGACTCATTTTCCACAATTAGAGGTATTTGACAGGGTCTCCTGATTTCTGGAAGCACGATGAACCTTTCGCTTTCAGTGCAGAGGATTTTCGAAAGCCTATGCGTCACTCGCAACAACAAACCGGTCGTAAGGCAAGGAGCTCGGGCTTACTTAGGCTTATTGGCCACTATTTCTTCATTTATGTCTTCAAGTCGATAGACGGACAACTAGCGCAACGCGCAAACGAATCGTTCTCATTTTTACGCTTAAAAAAAGCCTTGAGAACTATTGACATTCTTATGCATATTATTATTCATTGTTCGTCTACAACCAGGACAATTTGCGGGTTCACACTTTCCAATTTTCGGCGGTAGTTCCAAAACAATTATATACATTTAGATTTATATATATACCTAGCGAGCTGCCAGATGGGTACGGTAGGGGTTGTAATAAACCATCATCACGTAATCTACTCTATCAGCCTCTCTTATTGTCTGGGGAAAAAAGCGACCAAAAGTTATAATGTTTTGTGATTACCTCCCTGTAACGTTTTGTTGATGCTTCTCAGAGTTCGCAATTAGGTCTTTAGTTGCACTAAAATTTCATTTACTTCGTCTTTTGGTTCTGAACCGATAAAGCTTTCGAAGAGCTTCCGTCGGTTATTAGATCTTCTCAACTGGAGCGAATTCCAATGAAGAAGTGGATAACTCTATGTCTATAAGGCTGAATCATATAGAGGAGAATGAAGGAGAATGGATATATTACTAATCATCCTATATTTTTCTTGATTCCAATATAATTCTAGATTATTAATCATAGTGCATATGTGCACACTGTTACCGAGTCTGAGAGCAATACGAATACATATAAATATTTTCCACTTGCTCTAAATTATGTTAAATAGTCTCCTTCTCTTAAAAACATGAAAATTGAGTAACATTACGGGGATGAAGGTCTATGGCGGAGCTGACATTCTTTCATAATCATCTATGTGTAAGAATCTACGGATTCTATCGAATGTGGACATGAATATATAGATGATAATTAATGATTGATTTGTCGCAGGGGCGCAGCCAGGATTTGTCTATGTAGGAGAGGGTTTTAGACAGTAGAAAGAGCGAAAACATTTCTACGTTTCAGGGCCAGTATATTCATGCACGCTACATGATAGAAGATATGTTAAATTCTTTGAAAAAACTAAAATGCATAGAAAACTAGGATATGTTCACAGTTATGTTGCAAAATTAAAACCTTTTTGAGATTTTAGTTTGTAAAATTAATAATTGAATAATAATGATGAATAATAATCCTCAATGATATTTGGATTTCCAGTTTTGATAGGGCCATTTTCTCTTTTACTGTCATCATTTTACTAGGTGTAAGGTTTTTTTATTGTAAATATTAATTTCGAGTGCATTTGAGAGTTTTTTGAAATCAAAGGAAGGTTAATTAAACTTTCCTTTAACTGTTAGTGAATGTGAGAAGAAATAAATTAGTAGTAGTGATTTAGGAGATGATATTGAAACGTAAGTATTTTGGAGGTAGCACTACAATTTGGACAACCCAGTTACTTTGAAGGAAACTGAAGACCAATCGTAGTGGAGACGGATGAATTTTTCCTCTTAAATTATAAGTTGTTTTATAAATACGATATATTCTGATTATTGAGTTAAAATATCGACAGCACAAAAACACCATAAAAATATGGCTATGTAAGAACCCTTCAATCCGCCTTTCGGCGTGTGGCAGGAGGTACAGGCACCTTAACTCTATTTTCCTAATCAATTTCTTTCAAGTGTCATGCGCGGAAAAAATGAATTCTTGATACGATTCCTTCTAGCATTTATTTCTCTAATCTTCCTCGCAGTATCAGAGCGGCCCACATCAACAGGGAGGTCGCATTATATCGATTGCATCATTTGAGAACCAAATTTCTCTGAACTTACTTTGTAAATTTATCCTTTGAATTAGTCTTCTATCTCTTAATGATTACCATCCCGCGTACTGCATCATCTGAGTAACACTCACCGTTTTATCATGGCAATTCTGTACAAATCGTATCGTATACAACCAATAAAACAAATGCCGTACACGAACTGTAATACTAAAGTAATAATCAGTGTAATCGCGAAACAGTATTTTCTCGTTTTGCTAGGTTGAATAAGAGAAATATGAGTTTTTTTTCTTTGAAACACGATGAGCATCCCCTCAACGATCTACTAGTTAATCTTTGCATTCTATTCACTTATCCTATCGCATCTCTAATATGTTCTTTCAAAGATAAACTACAGCTAAACGTGACACTCAGATATTTTGTGTGGCGTACTAACACTAAGGGTTGTCGCGAAATTTGTTGCTGCGTGGAAATAACGTTTTTGGATGATATCTAACATCCTTACGCTTTGTTTATATCATTCACAAAAAACTCTAGGTGCGTCTTACAAGTTTTACCTTTATGGAATCCGTGTTGGATCCGAATGATTCCTATCTTTACGGTAATAAACTGAATAATAGAGCTTGCTATAATATTGTCCATTATTTTGTAGAAATTTGAAGTTAACGAAAATTACCCATAATAATCTGATCATTCTTAGGCCCCGGAGTGACGTTTAATTTCTTCCACGACATTGGGACAGTACCCTCATTAATTGATTTCTGATAGAATTTCCTATCAATCTGTTGCAGTGAATTTCCACTCGCATCAACTTATATCTCTATGGAAATCGTCTCCGAATCAATGCGCGAGGTAAAATCGTTAACTCGACCATCATCTAATGAGAAACATTTTTGGTAGTACGGGTTAAGTAAGTTAGCTATTTCTGCCGATTTATTTAAGGCAATTCTCTCTTCGCTTATAAGGCTAGGCATAGAAAACTGACCCACACGAGTCTCACGCACTTATGTCCAAAATTATTTCTAATCGCCAACTAGTGATTTTAACAGGGTTCGAGATCTATATTCCTGGTATTCTTTTCGTGATCCTTCCTCAAATATCTTTTGCACTTCTCTATAGTTTTGATCACCAAGCTCATGGATCTCACCGCAAGGTTAAAGTTTTCTCAATCGCGAGTGAATGACTCCTATGCAACGATTCAAACTTTTTCCTCGTCGCACCTACTGTTTAGACAGAACAAATTTAACTAAATCTACTTTGATTATCCATAGAAACTCTACCCAACTACCATTTACTGTATTTTCACCCGAAAAGCGTAAAAAATTATCCAAGCCTTCGTTCAAATAAAACCTTAATCTCTTCCTACGGCGATGATTGGATCTTTTATTTTCTTGCCATTTTTCTGTAAGGCCTCGGATAAATCAACAATACAACATACATTTATTTGCATTTAAGATTCCAATTGTTGGTATAATTTCGATTGCATTCTAGCTCATTAATCAAATATATTTCAGCTCTGGATAAATTAAATTGAAATTAACTGTTGTAGAGTAATACACTCACTGAAGAGGAAAATCGTATTAGTGGTGAGATGAATGACTGTAACATCAATAGAGATGTGGTACCGTTGCAATTTATTACATTTTTTTCAGTCAGTATGGTTAAAGTGCTGATGTCTCATGAGAAACACCATTTGTTATTACACAAATATTACTCCCTATTACATATATCCTGATAGAGCTGAAAATTGTTGCTTACCGATTCCACTATTTAAAAGTTAATAATAGTGAGGACAATTCCTGTCAAAACGTTAATTGCTAAAAAGCTCTAATTGCTAAAAAGCTCTAATTGCTAAAAAGCTCTAATTGCTAAAAAGCTCTAATTGCTAAAAAGCTCTTGGAAAAGTTGAACTCCTTCAACACACGGATTAAATTGGATTCATTGAAGGGATATTTTTAATACCTTAAGCAGTGGAAAACTACACTGCTCGAGAGAAAATAGAAAGGTAAGAATAGGACGCATCTTAGTGGTTTCTAAATTTGAATTTTTAAGTGTTGAATTCTCTTTGCAAGAATTCAATTCCATCACAATTCTAGTATTTAGACCTTTAATTCGCGAAATAATACCTCAAAATGTTCATTTTAACGTCTGATATTCCGCTATCAAACAATCTTGTTTGTAACTATCTCCCAGTGTATTATATTGACATTCTACACAACTATTTTTATCACGACTAACATTGAATAATAAATGGCAAAAAATGAAGACAATGAGGCAAAGGCACTACTTGGAAATCTCGCGAAGGTGAGTCTTAAATGTCTGCATATAAAAACGAAACTAAAAGTCTATTTTCCATTCGTATGGACTTTGAATATTCCCGGTTTTACTGCCTCTATACAGAGTTGCCGAATTGTCGGAGTTTGAGTGATTTCAGTTAGTTTCCACGTAATCCGCGCTCTGACGCCAACTGGTGTTGCGATAATTGTTTCCGCCACTGTACTATCTATGTAATAGGGTATATTACCTATCACATGTAATAGGGTATATTACCTGTTTGTGATAAATAAATTATTATTATTATTATTATCTATGAATATGCTTAAATACGCTTCTGACGAGCTAACGTTAATCTATATATTTTGAGATAAATAGAGGGGATCAGAATTAAAAATTTCTGATCTTATAAACACATGGATTGAACAAGAATTTTTTGCATGTTTTTGAAGATAACCCAAAATATCCCAACAATTTCATATTTTTTTAATCCTTGATATTTTGACTCTATTGATCATAGTGTCCTACGCGACTCTGGAAAATAAACAGGTTTTTAACGTCTGTGTTCGGGAAAAAAATAAAAATTACTCTTCCATTCCATCAATTTCAGAAGCTGTAATCCCATTTATTAAAGAGCAAGCGTTTTGATCAAGCATTACTGGGCGTTGTTTCGATAGTTAAAAAAAAAACAAATTTTCATGTCTTTGTGTATTATATAGAATTTAAGAATAGGTATTAGAATGTTTTTGTTTTAATTATTGAAAGAATTGCTATAATGTAGACCAATAAATTTGGCAACATATGAGAACATTCTTTGGAAATTCAAATCACTTTCGATATTGACATAACTACCCTGGCTCGATTGCATTTAATGATTAGTGTCTTACCACGGCTTCGGGACCAGGACATCCCGAAAGCCGCGGGCTTTATCTCCTGGTGTGTATATATCCTCAATTTACCCCGGTTCTTGATCCAAGACGCCTACAGAAGAGATGTACGGTGCCTCAAGAATTTCTGGGAAGACAACGTCTTTAAGCGTGTGCGTTCGTTCCGTGTGTCTCACACTATTTCGATTGATGTATTTACAGATGCCACACCCCGCCAAGGGGCTTTTGTAATCCCCGATTGGGGAGTCGAATATGTATATACGTTCCCTGAAATAACCCCAATATACGAAGCAGAGGGATTTATGGCAGTGTTGGCCCCGTATACGATCTGTAAAAAGAACTGGCTTAACAGAGACGACGAGATATTTGTAAACGATGATAATTTGTCGGTTGTACTCGCCCTGAATAAAAGGCGTGGTATTTTGTTTAATAACTTGCATATTAAGGAAATGTATTCTGCAATAAAAAAGGAAATGCCCCGAAAGGTGGCCTGGTGCTTCGTCCCTGGCCGGCTCAATCCAGCTGACCGTCCTTCCAGGACCGTCCCATTATAGATATGCCTGATCGCTGTAACAATGGTGGCCAGGGGTATATATAGTGGGAACCCGAGAAGGCGCGTCAGTTGGAGAAGAGTCGAGCCCGGGGGCGAGGCCCAGATCATCAATATAGGCGTCTTGGATCAAGAACCGGGGTAAATTGAGGATATATACACACCAGGTGATAAAGCCCGCAGCTTTCGGGATGTCCTGGTACCGAAGCCGCGGTAAGATACTAATCACTAAATGCAATCGAGCCAGGGTAGCTGGCATAAGCTCGAGGGTTTGCATCACTGTGTCCACACGTACTCCTAGATACACTAAGTTCGTTGTCGGGGATAATATACACTTATTTAAACTTAAAGTCACACCAAGATCAGTTTGAAGAAATACTAAAATACTATTTACAGTGCCATCGTCCAAGTCCGGACTGATGAGCAGCCAATCATCGAGATACGGTAACATTTTAACTGAAAACAATTGCAATATCTCTTCGGCTACTGAACGTGAAAACCGTTGGAGGATATCCGGGGCCAAAGTGTGGCCCATGGGTAATCTATTCATGGCATACTTTTGCCCGTTAACAGAGATACCATAGAACAATCTGTGTTCCGGTTTAATTTTAAGTTAAAAGGAAGCATCTCTTAAATCTAACTTAACTAAACGAACTTTGGGTGCCAGATGGGCGAGATTTTTCGCCGCATCTAATAAACTAAACTTTGGCAAATTATAAAATATCGTCCAAGGAGATAAGTCAAATATAAAACGTGGGGTACCGCTTGCCTTTGCGATAACGGAGGCGCGAAAGGCACATTTAATGTTATCTTGATACGTTATCACCTCCTGTCGCAAGAGAATCTAGATACACTGTCGGGGAGCAGGGATATCACGTGAATTAAAGTACGCAAATGGGGCCAGGGTGGGTTTAGGGAGGTCCGCACCATGTATGACTAAACCGAGCACATTGGAATCTGAATATGGGTACTCTTTCACCGGTAGGAGCACTTGGATGCTTGCTAGAAGCGGGAACTGAATGGACTTACGGTTTTCTTTAGATGGGGGTAAGATTGCTCCTAGGGCTGATCCTTCTACCGGTTGCTCGGGGTCTGGTCTTCAGTAAAGAGAAAATTAAGTTTTCCTTCTTGACCTTTATTCCTATAGTGCGTAAGAATTCAGAGGATGCTAAATAAAGGATTTCTTAAAAGTAACACTTCATTCATCAAGGGTTTCGCCTTTTCGAACTGCCTAACCAAACTGAAAACAGCGCTCTATCAAATAGTACCACCACTTCTTCACACCACCAGTGTACACTCATGCATATATTATCCATAAAATGGATGACGATAAAGAGTAATTGCATACAATTTCATTCCTATCAATTGTGCCATGCCTTTCCAATAAGCGATATCTTCACTTTTCACTTTTTTATTGTAATAAATCAACTCAAAGCATTAATTTCTTGGTTTGAAATTTTACCGAGAGTAATAACAGTGTACTTGACTTCTCGATTTAGTGCCATTAATTAACTTAATTACATCTAAATCACGTAGAGAGTGGTACTAAGTAAATAATACATAATTGAAATACATTTCCATTTATTTTCAGTAAATCAGTAATTTATTTGATGGCCTGCAAGTACTAAAGGCTACCGTAGGTACATACATAGGTTTAAGTTTAGAAGTTGAATTTAGAGAAAATAATCTCACTCTGCATGGGTAAATATTAATCATTGAATATGCTATATGAATTTTATTTCCGTTTCATTTTTACTTAATAGCACTATCCTAATTATTTTCACTGCATCTTGATTGTAATTTGGCATTAATTTACGAAGCCGATGGCATGTATGTATGGCATGCAATTATGCTACTAACTTTCCATGCCATTTAGTAACTTTGACCTAGCTTTTTGCAACTCATTATCAATCTTACATAAGCTTACCCTTTGTTACTTGAATGAATTTGCAATAATGGACCATAACAAAAATTTACGGCGGGAAAGACTTGGTTCCCTCATTGGTGTCAAGAACCGAAACGAAAACAGCCTAAAACTTGTCGGTAAACGATAATCTAACCTTTAACATTAAGCCTTGAGCGTCATTGGGTAGAATTTCGAAGCAGCTGCAATCCTTACACCTCTCATCTCCATAATGATAACATTGATTATCAGGTTCAGTTGGCTTATACTCAAATCTCATTCGCATGAATTGATTCAGGCCTACTTGAATCTGCTTTATAGGGTCAACACCCTGAAGACAATTTAGATCACCTTGAACACACGCAGTAATGGGTCAGTCAACCTGTCACAGGTGATGAAGTGATGATGTGGATTCCTCACTATAAAACCCCTTACAGTTTGTTTGATAATACTTTAACACATAATATGGTCCGGGTACTTATTAATATGCTTCTAATTTTCACTGTAAAATGTCTTTTTGCTGTAAAAAAACTTGTCATACTACCTTCAAGTTTTCTGAATAAGCGATTTCATTAGATTCTCATAATAGAGAGAAATATAATTTAATTTGATAGGCATTAGAATAAAAATAGAAAAATATAAGGATTAAGCGCTTAATTCTACAAATTCAAACTGGTTTTTAATGAGTAGCCTTAGGCATTGAGAATAACGCTTCAATAACGGGGTACTTCTTGGTTAGATTGAATTTAAGGTTTACTATCACAATAGGACTCTCCAATTAAAAAATATCATTGAAATTGAAAAATAAACTAGAAAACAAAAAATGATTGATAATATTTAATTCTTGATAATATCATTCCTAAAAGTGACTACCTTTAACTCTAATTCATAATGTTTTTACTGCTACTAACGCCATTAACTAATATTTCTTTACTGCTGATGTTATTCAAAAATAATAATGGAAATGTCTACCCATTTCAAATTTTATCAAATAATTGTATCCTTGCTTTGTTATTAGAAAGTATTAATTATTTATAATAAGTGTTAATTCATTTCCTTTTTTTAATTTCATTAATTAATTGTTGGGAAAGGATCATCATTCACAAAATATATTCACAGTGCATTAATTTCAAGTGCCCCCCCGCCCCATATCCAGGATCTGAAATGGTCCCCTTCACCCTTTTGAAGAGCCCCGGAAGGACGCTGCAACGTCCGAAATTCTAAACGATACCATACCGACCCAAAAGGGTCCAAAGTCTTCATCATTAAATCTACCGAATGGACCTCACAAATGCATCACGGAAGCTCTCAGAAAGACCCGTCTCGTGGTATTCGACTAGAAAACCCTTAATCAATACTGACGAAAATTAACTAGAAGTTTCCATTCTTATATAAGCTCTGACAATTGGAACTACTAAGCTACCTCGTTCCAAGCTGTCCATGTACTTCTTGTAAAAAAATATTTATTGTGGCCTAGCTTCGACCTCATGATCATTCTTACAATTTCCAAGGTGTTTAGGTCACTAACTCAAGTTCACTAACGAATTTCCTAGAGAAAATCATAAGAAAAAGTGACAATTTTGGATCTCGCCTCAAGAAATTTAGAGACAGCTAGGATCAAAACATCCTTTTTATTTCCCGATAGGACCAACTGGCATAACAAAAACTAAGTCAATGACGGCTTTAGTTTAGACCGTGAATTTGTATCTTTTTCAGCACAAATTTGATACTGAAAAAGCCCCCCTCGGCTTATACTCGAATGAGGATCCCACTTATCCGTTATCCAGTGGAAAAAATCTTCAAATATCAAGGTTAAATTCCTCGCTTGTTCAATTGAAAATTCCTTTATTTATTTTCTTCGCAATCGAGTGCCGTTCGTCGGGAATTATCGGATTGAAAACAAAAATGTTCAATCGGAAGTCCTGTATTTTCAATCCTAGGCTCATACCCAACTCATATTTTTTCCCATTTTTTGTGATAAAATTACGTACCTCGGCTTATATTCATGTCGGCTTATTCTCTAGTACATACGGTATGTATATTAGTTCATTTTATTCCATCTATATCACATTTTACCTGGCAGCAACACTGAGGTGTTACAACGATATTCGAATGTATTTTCGCTCGAATTTCGAATGAATTTGGACATCGCGGTATCACTTAAAGAGAAACTGAGCCATCGACTCGTCAAAATATGGTCGAGAGGGTGGACACGGTGGTAAGCTGCTTCCGAAACGCGGTCGTAAAACATGGAGAGTAACCCCTTCGCGGGTGGCGTTTAGACACGGGGACAATGGGGTCAAACAAGAGGGAGGCTTGAGGGAGACTCAAGGGATTAGTTTAATGAAACGAGGAAGAGGAAGCAAACATCGGAGCGGAAGAGGAAGATGAAAGAAGAGACGAAGAATGAGAGGATGAGGGGAGCGATAATTGAGGAAAGAGAGATTTCCGGACCTTGAGATTGGGCGTCAGAATTATTGGTACGGGAGATTGGCTGCAGAAATTGAAACTGAAAATACGAGCAGACGTCCGGGAGGTATTTCATTACGGGCGCACATTTAATCATTTTCGCAGGCAATTTTCGATCCCTGAGAAATTCCGCGAGCAATTATTCTCTTGGAAGGAGGCTCCTGATTTCCAAAAAGAGGGATGATGAGATCTTAATTCCCGAGTAATGTAATCCACGTGAGGTAGTATCATGGAAATTCAAAATGTGAAAATATATCCATTGTGGATATTCGTAGCCACAGACCTTACTGTAATCACCCAGTGAGTTACAATATATAGGGGAAGTAAACTAATTACAGTATATACACTAATAATAGTCGAGTTTTTCAATCCATTTTCTATGTCTGAGTTCAGGAGGTCAAACTACATGTGCGTACTACTTTTTCTGGGACGAAATTCATTTCTAATCTGTGTAGAAATTTTAACTAACTAATATCTAATTAATGCAGAAAACCGTACAGAATAAAAATGCAAAGATTAAAAATGATATACGTATCATTGTATACATCAAAACCCACATCTCATTATAAACTCTCACTGAAAAATCAATTCCATGGTCGATTGATTTCTGTTCTACTTTTGCATTTCAACCCATATTTATGGGATTTATGTATAGAAGAGCATATCTGCAAGTGAGAAAAAGTGAGAAAAGTTGAACTTGGCCGCAAATACGATATATCGTATCTTAATACACAAAAATCTTGGGTTAACTTTTAGTGGAGGTATTAACGTCAAAAATTATATATTTTCTCGCAGCAAATCAGAAGATTGACTTTTCACTGAAATCAAATATTGATTTAGTATATACATCAGGTAAAAATATTATTTACAGCAACACCATGAACATACGATATCAACTCTTGATTGATAGATTCTTGCACCCGCAGGCCAAGGACAGCTGTAAAGCTGAATTTACTCCAGGATAACATAAAAATACTTAACACTCCATTCGAACTTATTGTTGGCCCAATTAAGATGACGCAAAAAATATAATATTCTCATTGAACCTACTTACTTATAAAATCGAGTATTTAACTTCTTCACTGCAGTTATTATGGACATATGTACTACTATTATACCTCGTATTAAAAAACTTCATATCAGCATTAACATCGTGATGCAAATTTTTACAAAATTATTGTATTATTTATATTAAATTCAATTATTTACATTAGAATAAATTTAATTATCATTACTATACATTATTAGTTTTGGTTAGAAAAAGAGTATTAGCAAAACAATGCAAAGTTTCATTTTCAAATATATACACACTTTTTAAAGAAAACGTTTCAAAATAACTTTTTATAAGTCTTCAACGCTAGCAGTGTTTAATAAAAACTATCTTCCAGAGTTCTGTTACACCATGGTTAATTTTCTTTAACTTTATTCTTCTTGGAACTTAAGATCTCATATTCATGCCTTATTTAATATTCTTTTCCTCGCCTCAGACGTTCAGAGCATCAAAATCTCTGTGACCTGAAAATATTTACGTAGAAGTTTCTAGCCCATCTGCATTTCTTTTCACACCTCAAATTAAGTGATTAAACATTTTTGGTCTTTCAACTTCATATCAATTCTGAATATGGGTTCAGGTAATTGAAGAAGATTTTCCTTCACTCCTCATTTTGAGTCATTTCATTGCAAGTTTGCTAGAACATGAAATTTTCCAACAAAATCCACTTTTACAGATAATTCAGTTTTTTTTATATATCACTGCATTCTACACCATAATACCAAATTTTCCTAAACTAATTAGGCAATTTAGTGGTATTCTAGTTTCCAATATTTCTTACAAACTTGATATTGATGTCAAAATCATCCGAAGGCTCTATCAAAGTCAGAGACATGTGATAGAATGAAATTAGAAATTTAAAAATATTTTAACAAACAGTAATTAAATTCGTGATAATTAAAATTTTAATTAATTTTTTAACCTTCATTCATCTATTGTATTTATTGTCATGCGAATTGAAAGTAAATCTCTTAATCCATAAGGAGCTAAAAATATTTTCATTTATCTTAAAATTTGTTGCATCGAATACCCAACATTCTTTATTCCAGCGAAAGTACACCATCATACATCATGGTTAACAGGCACTTGTCATAAGTTGTAAACTATCCAGATATTTATACATCCCTCGGTTTATTATAAATTCGAGAAGCACACAAAGGGAGCAGCTAAATTAACGTATGACCTTAGTTAAACTTAAAAAAAGGCTATATTTTAAAATTAAAATTAAATTGATGAGTATCATTCAAATGGAGGCTACGGTCGAACCTCGAAAGATTTACGTTGAATGGCACTAGGACCGCGTTATTGTTTATTGAAGATCAAATTGCATTCGCCATTGATTCTATTTACGCCTGGTTTTAATGTCAATAGCTTAATAGCATTGATCAAGGCGAAGATTTTTATAACCAGTAAGCACCTTTCCATAATTCATACTAATTTTATCATCTTCTCCATGTTTAAGAAATTACTAAACTGAATTTATAAAGAGGTGAGAGCGATATGCTTTACAGAGGATAGCATAAAAAGATAAAGATAAATGGAAAAAAATAAGGGATGAGTTCGAAATAACTGATAATGAAGAAGATTTTGAAGAGAAAGGAAGGAGGAAAAAAAGAAGAATCATATTGAAAGGTTGGAAGAAGAGAAAAAGAGGGAGAGAAGAACTGGTGATTGGAAAATGAATGAATATTCACCATCGAATGGTCCTTATGGAAGAACAAGTAGCAGAAATATTTCTCCATGCAAAATTTTATCACGAAATATAATTCATCGAGTAATCACTAGCACAAAATTCCTCCAATTAATAGGTGAAAATCAGAGTATATATGAAAAGACTGCCAACCAAAACTAAAATCGAATTCCATTCCTAGTTAATGTCATCGCTGGCATTTAGTCACAAACCATCGGCGGGATACATCCACCGTTCTCAAAAGATTTTACCTTCCGAAAATATTATTCGCTGAAAAATGCATAGCGATCATTCAATTGCATGTTGGCATTTTCGCTATTCCAGGACTTACCATTGCAAATCTCATATAAACGAGAGATATGTATGTTCATTCAGCGTATGACGCGAGTTAATTATAGCGAAACGATCCATCAAAATGTTAATAGCTCCACCGGTAGAACGGGAAAGTGGGAAATTCGGTACCGAATCACGAGCTGTCGTTGTTTTCAGGATAATCGGTAGTGAATGAATACGACTCTTTCGCATACGTTCATCCGTTGGGTTTTACTCAGGCACAAGCCTTCATTTTTTATTAACGGAGTAGTTACAACGGTACACACTCAGGCTTCAATCATTCACTCCTTGCCCCTCAGGCTCCTGCAACAAGTCTTATTTCCTGGGCATTTAGTTGGTTAGATAAGTTTGAACATCTCCTCTTTACGAGGGACATTTTGGAAACCAACATGGTCTATATTTCGTGCGATATTTTCCAAGTTTAGAATAAAGTTAATGAACATACTATAGGATTATATTTTTTTAAATGTACCGCTAACAGGTAACAAAATAACGCGATTAGGCCTGAACCGGTCGGGTCCGAGCTCCTGCAAAAAAACATCGGGCGCGCGATCTGACTAGAAACTCACACTGAGCGAGACAAAGATTCTCCTTTATGAATCTAGCAGAAGATCGGATGAAATCAGTCACTAAGTGGTCATTTTTTCCGTCTCAAAGCATTATGAATGAAAAGACAGTAACTTTCCACACCGACTTTAAACCGCAACCAGTCTAGTGAGCTTACTTACATCTTCAGATAGATATCATCTGAAAACAACAGATCACCTATATTCTACGTCCATATCTCTTATAAAGGTGCTTAAAAAATCTTAAGTGTTCGTTTCAACCGTATTATTAGGCAACGCTCAGAAGGATAAGAAGCTCGTGAAAAGCATAAGAAGTAATCTGTGAACTAAAGATTGCCACTATACGTATAAACGGCGACCTTATGATCTGTACCGCATTTACTAAGTTAAGTATGTATACACGAGGTACACAAAGTCAGATTAAAGAGTATATCTGAACTTAAGAAGAATTTTGTAGTTTCAAATATGCAATGCTATGGTATACGGATTTTATTACATGTAATCGAAAATTTCGGGAAAACATAACAGAAATGCATTATTTACAAGATTATTAAATTTTATCTATGCAATTAGATTTTCTAGCCAAATATTTTTGATATTAAGGAATACTATCGGTATGAAATATAGGAATGAGGTATGTTGGCCGGTGTAATAGTACAACCTCTTCGGTAGAAGCAGAAAGAAATTCGGGAAATTTTATAGAATATTATTCAATATTCAATATTCAAAATACACTAAGTATTAAATTTGAAGCAAGTATATATGAAAAAATATTTCAATTTATTTTATTGACTGTGAATGTAAAATATCAGCAAAATTAAGACACCGAACGGTTTAAAAGTTTTATGAAATTCCGTTTTTAGTCTCGGAGCTGTCTCAGGTAATTTAACATATATGAAACATACCGTATACACTCGAGTATAGGCCGAGATACAAAATTTATCACAAAAAACTGGAAAAACTCATTGACTCTAGTATAAGCCTAGGACGGGAAATCTGATGACATCCGAAGTCGCCCGATCAGGACGTCCGATCAAACATTTTTTTCAATCCCACGAGTCACAACGGATGACACGCGACTGCGGAAAAAGTTGACAAATAATTGTTCACTGAGTAAGCGAGGATTGTTTCCATAACTCCCGGCAACGGTAGACTTTTTCCACTGAAGTACAGTGGTACCTCTTACTACGAGTTTAATCCGTTCCAATTGCGAGCTCGTATTAAGAAATGCTCGTTTTAAGAAACAATTTACCCCATTTAACTTAATTGAAATGCAATTAATCCGTTCCAGCCCCCACCCACCCCTCCTCAATTTCTAAAATTATTAATTAACACGATGTAGTACAGTAATTAATGACATGACAATTATAAAACATTACAAAAGATAAAGCAAAGAAATAGAAAGGTTTTAATAAGTCATTTACCTTTCAACTACGACGATCTGGGCGGAAGAGCGGAGGATTACTGTTTTGGGGGAAAGTCTCCTTTCAATAAAAAGTCAGGCACTTTTTTTTGCGTTTTCTCTCTCACTGTCGGATCTAATGTAGGCATTTTGCCTGGTGAACATTGTTCGTCCTCTGTAGTTCCTTTTTTCAGGAAATTTGTTTCATACGGCTTTTTTAAATTTTCTAAAGTGTTCCATACCATTATTCTTAAACAACGCAGCCGCACGCCCCGAATTTAATTTATCTGGGTGATGTTTTTCGACCAAATCGGACAGTTCTTGCCACTTTGATAACATTTCTTTTAATTTTTCGGATGGCAGCGCATCCTCCGACGTTCCTACTTTCTCCCCCAATACAGTTTCCTCCACTGCATCTGACTGATTGTGCTCCTGAAGCAGCAGATGTTCTTCCGTCGTCAGTTCTTCTCCGTGGCCCTCGAGGAGTTCATTGATGTCGGCATTATCCACCTCCAGCTCCATGGATTTACCAAGAGATACGATTTCTTCCACATCAGGCATTCCTGGTTCGAGTCCCATGGAGTCTTGTTCGGAAACAGCTTCGGGCCACAGCTTCCTCCAGGCCGAATTCAGAGTTGTTCTGGTTACTCTCTGCCACGCCAGATCGATGATTTTTATGCAGTTAACGATATTAAAAGGATCTTTCCAGAATTGGTGCACAGTGAGTTTTGTGTTCTCCGAGATATCAAAGCACCAACGAAACAATTGCTTGGTGTACAGTTTCTTAAAATTGGAAATCACCTTCTGATCCATGGGCTGCAAGATAGGGATGGTATTCGGCGGCAGGTAGAAGATCTTGATGAAGCTGAACTAATCTAAAATTTCATCCTGAAGGTTCGGAGGGTGTCCCGGGGCATTGCCAAGCACGAGGAGGGCCTTGAGAGGAAGGCCTTGTTCAAGTAGGAATGTCTACACAGCTGGGCTGAATGCGGTGTTTACCCACTCGATGGTTAATTGCCTGGTGACCCTGGCCTTCACGTTAGCCCTCCACATCACTGGTAGCTTCTCTTTAATTATCTTGTGAGCCTTGAAGGCCCTCGGATTTTCCGGATGGTAGACCAAAAGAGGCTTGATTTTGCAGTCCCCACTGGTGTTAGCGCAAAAAGCAAGCGTCTGCCTATCCTTCATTGGCTTATGGCCTGGCAACTTCTCTTCGGCGGTGACGAACGTCCGTCTCGGCATCTTCTTCCAAAACAGGCCAGTCTCATCACAGTTAAAAACCTACTGTGAGACGTAGTCCTGCGACGCGATGAGTTCAGCGCAGTCTTTAACGAACGCTTCAGCCGCCTTGGTGTCCGAACTGGCTGCCTCACCATGTCGTAGAACGCTGTGGGTGCCAGTTCTCCGCTTGAATTTTTCAAATCAGCCTCGACTGGCCTTGAAAAGTTCCACAGTTTCCGCAGGTTCTTCCGATGACGTTCCAGGAGACTTCTTGTAAAGATCGTCGTATAATAATCGTGCCTTCTCGCAGATGATGTCCTCAGTGACAGTATCACCTGCGAGTTCCTTCTCGTTCAACCAAATCAGAAGCAATTTTTCCATCTCCTCTTTCTCAACTGTCCGCTTCTTCGACAGCCTTGCCACACTCTTCGATGACGACAAGACCTTTATCTCCTTCTTTTTCTTCAAAATGGTGCATATCGACGACGTACTCCGTTTGTATTGGCGCACCAAGTATGCAACACGCACTCCTTTTTCTTATTTTTCGATAATTTCCTTCTTAATGTCGATCGTGGTAAGCTTTTTCTTCTTATCACTACTCTCCTTTACACTACGATTCTTAGGTCCCATGGCCAATGTAGAAAATACAGAATACAATGCAATAAAATACAAATATTCGCCTATTTCGCCTACGATTTCAAAATGCGAACTGAGTGAGCGACGGCAGGGTGATCCAAGAAGAATTTTGATTTGGTGTTATCAGCATTCAACTCCACATCCCGCTTTGTTTTGGCTCGTTTACCAAATTGACCAACGAAAGCAACTTATAAAAGGGATTTTGTTTTCCATCGGGTCCTTAGTAGCCCTGGCAGCTCGTCCGCGAACTTATTAGACAGCGCCAACAAGCAGGATACGATTATACCCGCACGCTCGTAGTAAGAAATTTCGCTCGTCTTAAGAGTCAATATTTCGGCCGAGTGCCAGCTCGAAGTGTGGAACATTCGTACAAAGGAACACTCGTAGTAAGAGGTACTACTGTACAGGTAAGTGACACCCTCACTCGAGTATAAACACAGGAGGGCTTTTTCAGCATAAGAAACCTGCTGAATATCTTGGTTTATGCACGAGTAAATACCGCACGTTTTAAATAATCTGTCAAATAACGGATTCCGAGTAAAAAAGCAGATTACGAAAAGAAAAGATTACTCCTCCCCGAAGAGGAGCATCAATCTGAGCATCGCTCTCACCCATTATCCTCTTCTGAATCACAATTCCGCAAATCGCAGCTTCGGCTTCTTCAGAAGACTAAGGTTTCCCGCGAGAATTCTTCGAGCGAACCGTTTGCCCTTACTTTGATGCAGTTACACATCCGAGTATCCTTGCGCTTCCTGATTACGCTATGGGATTCGACTCATTCTTTAGCGCGAAAATAGATTCCTGCAATCTCGACAATATCCACGCAGCTTTTGCATGTCGAGTCAAAGGTCTCGCCTCGCGACATTCATGAATTTTCCCTCTCGCTGATTCGATAATTTCCTCGAATTTCCTCCTGAATTTCTTGCTGCCGCGTTTTACGGGTGAGAATAGAAGGTTCCAACGACAGGAGTTGACTGTCGCGAGGAATATATTTCGAGTGATCTTCACGTTCTTCTGAGAACTGCAACGTTTGACGGATATCCGTTTTTCCATTTCAATATTTGACGGCATCTTTCCTTATGGATTCACAATAAATATTGAAATACAGACGTAATATATTCAAAAAGTACTTCGTGGAAGTAAATAATGTTTGATATAATCTGCTACTTCCTCCCTTGTTTCGTGAAAACCTTGAATTGTAGTTCATCAACATTAATTAAACAGGGCATTACTCAAATCACAATATTCTATTTATAATAACCCGTTATTAAAACAATTATATGTACGCTTTGTTTCTTGGTGTAAATTCATCATCTCTGATCCGAAAGGAGTTGCACTGAAGTTTGCTTAGGTCATCGGATCAATCCATATGTGCATCCTTTGAACTACATTTATTAACAATAATGAAATTCCATATCAGGGTTATTTTTGGTTAACTTCCATTTTGAAAACAGTCGATGGCATACAAACGGTGGCACTACATGGAGATTTGAGGGAATTATATTTCGCTTTTAATTTGCTAATTTGGAAACTTTATTGTTGCTCTTGAGGAAAGAATAAAAATTACGAATAAACAATACATCATTCGTTAGGGCTTAAGAATCAGGGAATATTAGGAAAATAGTTATATGTAACCAAATGAGAATGAAATCGAATATTTCAGCCTTACTTATAAAGATCAAATTTCACTTTTATCCGGAGTTTCCAATAAACATTTTTGTAATATCACAGACAAGTGACCGAAGTAAAAGAATGACGGGGTTTGCGGCAATCGACCCTAGTTTCCCTACAATAACTCATTAGAAATTTCAAAAATCTTTATTGGAGTCTCGGCAACCCCGCAGCACAAAAATTACGCTCGAATGAGTAGTGAAATCTCCCTATGTTTGCATGCATACTTTATCCTGCATCCATTCCTTTCTAGAATATATTTTCCTTGATGCTCTCTGATGCACGTGTGGACTATGTTTCTATTTCCTAAACTAACATTTGATCGTTTAACTTTTTTTTAACAGTCTGCAATGTGAAGTAGTAATAATAATATTTCAAACAGCTAAACCTCGATAACGAAGAACTTTCCTAGATTTTCAAACATAACTAACGGTAAAGCAATCAACAGTGTCTCTTATCTGCGGAACACTCCGCGATAACAATGTTACATTCCGCAGTCCGAAGACTCCCACATACTGTAACAGATCGAGCAATTATTTGCATTCCTCTCGCAAATTTGCCAATTGAGAATTGTCATTGGTAGATTTACATTACGAAAAATGTAGAGGATGCGACGCGTGTAATCCTAGTTTCTACTATAAATTCAAGGTGCGGTTTACGAGAAAATGTGCTTTTTATTCCACACTACACATCGAGAGCTTAGCTTATGACGCATCGCCATATCAGCGTAACCGAGAAAACGCGTTAACCGCCAGTATGTTTGAAAACAAAATGTATCTACTGAAAAATAGGAAATTCGACGTGTGGTTTCATTTGAGGATGTTGTACTATAAAAGAACAAATCCCAAAATAAATTCTCTCGTTACTAGGGCGAATTGTTCACATAAATCAAGGTCAGAAGAGTCACCATGGCAAATTCACTCTGAAAAGCGCAGTTTTCCATACTTTTCGACCTTTAGTTTAGATTTTTACAGGATATCAATTTTCCCCCTTATTTCATAAAAACTAAATATACTTCGCATGTTAGCTGTGGAAAGCTCTGGATTTCTCCGGATTGATTTTCATTTCAAATCTTCTCATGACGAATAAAAGCATATGAAGCTGATTGACAAATAATCTTAAAAGAAATAATACAACAATAACTGATATAATGTAATCAGGGCAACAGGAAGGAGTTGCGTTGGTTTGCATACACGATGTGCATTGAGCAGTAGCTAGATTTCGGTATTTGTCGTTAAAAAAGAGCTACTATTACTTCTCATTGTGTGCATGTGATTTTTTAGAATTCGATTTGCTAGCTAACAGCAAGAAAGAGGCAAACAGCTAGCTTTCGGCTAAGGAAATATGATCGTACAAGATATGCATTTATATATTTATGCAAAGAATGGACATCAAAAATAAATTTCTATAAGCTACTTTGAAGGTCTCGACTGCGAAACTATTCCATAGCCAACAAACATTCCCTAAATAAGTTAATTTAAAAATATCATCAAAATATTTAAGAAGTCTTTTTAAGAGATATTATCATAATTTCGTCTTTTTTATGGAAATTTTAGGCTGATTAGGCCAATCTTATAATTGATATTAATGTGCTCATTCTTGTCAAGGTGGAATTTTGTATAAACCATCTCAAAAGAAAAACAGTTCGTAACTTCCATAATATATTCCACTCATATTGAGTAAGTTACGAAGAGTTTTTCTTTTAAGATGGAATCTCTCAATTAATCATTTTTTATTTATGCCTAAAAAACCACACCCTAACCAGTAATCGAATTCGGTAACTAAGAATTGCTAGGCAAGATAAACACAGATAAAGTAAACGTAAGAGATGTACGAAGACAGAGAGTTTAGAAAAAAGTCAACATGAGCGGCATTAGAGGCCACTTCACGTCACCGCATCTCTCCGTGTCTTATTCTCCATAACTCAATCACGCAGCCAAATCTTGACGCTAAACCCCGCTATCTCGCCTCCCCACTAGTTGATTTATGCTGGCAGAAGGGAATTCTTTGCCCTCGTTGCGAACACCGAATCGATATTGGAAGTTCTACTTTCGGATGGACCTTTTTTAATCGCCTGCGCTGATTTCACTCTCGACACACAACTTCCTCGCAATCGATAAACATCATAACGTCTGATTACATTTCCAAATTGAACACATTATCTATCTGTTACAATTTCATCCTTCTTTTCGCCATACTCAAATCATGCAAATTTCGTAATCAAACCCAATATCCTAGTCCTTACTTGAGTAAATTTTTAGTTTATTTCGTGAATAGCGATAGTCACTTTCACTATAATTTACAATTTGTATTCGTAGGTACAGAAGTCCTTGCTGTGTGTTCAATACCAACTTTCTGTTATTGTGATAACAACAATCCTCGTATAGTATACAAAATTATATCAAATACATAAAACAAAGGTTTCTCGATGACTGATCGATGTTGACAGCTCCATTGATCGACAGTTCAGTAGTCCGTTAGCTAGTTGTAACATTCGATACAAACAGAAGATAGGTGGCAGTAGCTTACGTGCAAAGTTGCAAGTTTAACGTAACGTAATCTTAAAATTCTCTCTGAATATTCCTTCTTTTCTCTCTGACGACAAGATATCGAGATATTTCAGATAAAAATCTCAAAAAATTGAATCATTAGCCTATATCAAGACCTCTTGACACCAAAGGTATAGGAAAATTGTATCATATAATTCCTATTAGTTTGAGGTATAAAATCTCCAATAGCCGTTTTGTCGGCGTTCCTCTTCTCATTCCCCGGTATTCCGAGAAAACAAGACAGGACACTGCACTTTTTGAGAGCACTCTATACGTATTTCGAATGCGATGCATTCTTCATCAGGAGTGAATAGCGACAAAACGGCTTTTGGAGATTTTAAATCTCTAATTCCTTAACTGCCGTGTCCCAACTTTCCTTTCATTTTATATAATTCCAAGTTAAGCACGGACGCTCAAAATTCAAACCCCTAAGCCACCTTTCTGGCAAAGCGATCATTACCAATAACCTAATAATCTGCGAAATATATTGAAAACCATCCGAAAACATTTGAAGTAAAACACTCCTTGAGTAAAATTTATTTATGTTATCAGTTGTAGGAATTTAACATATTAACTATCCTGAGGGTAATCAATTTTGAAATGGTGCTGTGTAAGAGATACTGGAGGCTGTCACAACAGAATAATTTATATTAGTTATTAGTATAGTTTCTACATTTTGTATGAATAATAATAAAACTTGAATGGAATATAAATTTCAAACGGGTCTCTGCGGCTGTAAATGCCATATGTCATCCTCAGAGAAAAATGCAATAAATCCATTGAAAAAAAAAAGAGATTAAAGGAAATATTTGCAACTTACTCATACGTCAAGTGTTATATTCAAAGAAAATAGGACTCCAAGGGATTTCTTCTTAATTTTTATCTGGCAATTTGCGATATAGATGACGAAATTTGAAAATTTTAAATAAGAAGAAATTTATTAACATGGATACATAAAGAATGATGTATTGGCGCTTAGTGGAGTGAAAAAATATCAAAATGAATGAAAAATTAAAATAATGTGTTAATATTGGAATAAAGATAGTAAAACCAAGGCAAAAAAAAACACATGAAGAGAAGCTTACACAGCACAAGCAAATATATTTCTAATGGATTGAGATGGTAAACAAAAGGAATCCTTACAAATTCTTCGTGTATTAGACGGAACAATATTTCATGAACTATATTAAAACAAAGGGAATCCATGTAGTTCCATAGCAGTGCATAGTGTTTCGATCATACTTGGCGAAGGATTCGCAATCTTTCTGGCCGCATATTAATGCACCTCACGATTGCGAACTGTTCTTATTTGTTCTTCGGAAAGTTTTCTTTGAGACGGCCTACATCCGCTCTCTTTGTTCCTCTCCGAAATTGATAAGAGGATCCACCGCATGACGGTGAAATATGGCATCGAAAAATGTAAGCCAAGATTTCTCGCAAAGAGATGGAACTACGCTATGATACTTTATGGCCGTTGCAATTGGAGAGGAATACCAAAGCGCGATTCGCAATTCGTAGGGAGCGACTGCGGCTGGAACGGTGGCCGTTGCATCAAATAAATTGGAATGGATTTTCTAGGAGTGATTGACCTAAAAACGACACAAGTAATTCTTACATTAATAGGAAATTTTATTGCATACGCATGTACGCTTGTGTAACGTAATCTGGGAGATTATTTGAGATGAAGAATCAATCCGACGTTAATACAGGAAAATGGGCAAGGAGTAGAAAAATGCGATGGGAGACTTATATTACAAATCTATTATCAAGGAAAGCCGAAGACGCAAGAACAGTTATATGATTTCTATTCTTTTCCATGCTAAAAATATTAAGAATAAATATTGATGAAAATATCGTCAATATTTAATTATTTTGTTATGAAATAAATTATTATTGTATTTTATACCCTAAGATGGAAATTTTGTATCTCAAAGGGATAAGACCAGAAAATTTTGCCAGAACTGACTAAAAAAAGACTCTTGGAAGTCTTAGAGTGATGGGCAACAAAGAGAGTGATTGGAAAACGATGAGATAGAGGATATGAAATATTGGACCAAGGTGCGAAAAAATGCAACGCAAAGACCTTCAGATGATAATGGAGAATCAATTAATCAGCAAGTTAACATCCGAAACTTTGAAGACGCTTAATGATGACGAAAATGCATATCTTTTTGTGACTTAAATTTAATAGAGGTATTTACGTTTGTCCTGTTAATTATAAAATATTTTTAACAGAGTACTAAGCCCGTATCTATCAAGAAAGCACAATTGTATTATAAATTACTAGTGTCTGATCAATATTACTGTTTCATAATAAAATTCTGAGTTAGTTTCGATGAAAGGAATCAAAACAGACAGGGACAGGAAGGAGAATACAGACACGTCATTACTCCGAGCTCATTTTATTGTATATTCAAAGGAAGAGTTAAATACAAAACAGGAAGAAATTGCTAAAGCAGTCGGAAGTCGGAAGTAAAATACGTAGTAAATATTGCAAACCTTATAAGTAAGTAACATATTCCAACGAAAAAAGCACTTTTATCAAAGTTTTCTTTTGTGGGTATCTTCACACATAGCCTTACATTTTCTTTATGCCCTTTCAATTGTTTCCAATAAACCAAAAAATACTCTACGGCTCAAAGATTTTTTTCTTCAGCATAATCGTTGAAGTTTTTCACCACCCGCTTGTCTTCTCTGACCAACATATTGAATCTTTGAAGCTCTTTTTGACACACTTTGAAGTCGCGGAAATCACCCAAGTTATAAATCCATTTGAAAAGATTCGAAATTTTAACTTTGGCATCAACATATATTGCAAAAATCCTTTAGTAAATCACTTAAATCAAAGCTAACCTTCGGAGATAAGAATTACGTTAGTACACTCACATATTCACGATACATTTTGATGAATGATTCAGCTGAATCGATGCTTTCAGATAAATGCAACTCAAGTCTACCAACGAGGCATCAAAAACTTTCATTTACCTAGTAATCGAAGAGAAATGCCCTATGAGTATCTCAAGGTAATTTATAAGAATACGATAAGTGAATCATAAATTTCTATTAGTTATCAATAAATCATATGCAGTTAAATATGCCTTCCTAATAATCATTAAATCCTTAAACGCTCAAAAATCTGTCACATAAAAGATATTTCAGAATCATCACGATAAACTATATATCTGTATGAGCGGTGAGACGTGAAAGCCAAATATTTGCCTCCTCAGAATAATCTTCAATGATATTTACTTTAAGATAAGATTGATAATTTTTATTACGCGGTAAATATTGCAAACTTTATAAATTCTTATAAAAGGACAGATACCACAAGATCTTTGAAATGTGTGATTTTTGATAGCTGATTACTAAATAATACCGTTCGCATTTTAATTTCTTTTAGTAGAAAAGTGTTTTAGCCCCTCACGCTGTGTAGCCTCAAATAAAATTAGCCCTATTCGCGACCCCTCAAATTTCAATCTAGAATTCCCTCGTCTTCATCATCCCTCTTTATATAAATTAGATAATAATTTATGAAAGATGTTTTAAGTCAACCCAATCGTAACGACATAAAACGGCGTTTGACCAGTTGATCAAAGTAATTCCTCGCAAGAAACCGTTTAGATTCACTTCTTTATACATTCATCCCACGTTATTCTAAAAGTGTAAGACAAAGATGAAAATAGAAGGAACGGTGAGGCCACATAAGAATTCCATTCCACCTAGTATGCGAATTCTCGATTGCTGATTTCTTTTTGTTAGCGAATGACTCTTTTTGAGCCAAGGGTCAACACATCGACCTATCTCGGATTCTATCCACCGCGGTGCCTATTTCGAAAATGTAATCTCACGTGAGTTCTGCCCTTATTAGAAGAGATAAATCTCAATTTCATAACCAGAAAAACTCATCTTTCATAAGTCGGATTCTTCCGCCGCACGATAACGGAAGCGGTGTACATGAAACTTCCTCTTCTGCGCCAGAGATCACCAGATTAAAAACACTGGTCGTTCTTGATAGGATTTTGGCCGATCCGGCAAAGGCCGCCGAAGGAAATAATAAGAAATTTTCCGAGAAACACCATGACATGGATTTCGAAATTTATAAATTTATGATGGGAATAAATACTCATACTGTTTCTAAGCATGAAACAAAATTATGCACAAAGAATGAAGCTTACTTCATCGCAATTAAATCTCGAATCGAATTAAATAAACCTGAAGTATTAAAATCCGGAATAGTTTATGTTTATTTGATAAATAATTCTCGTTAATAAACGGCTCTCAAAGGTCTGAGCAGATTGAGGAAATCCGTGTTCATAAAATTCCAATATAGTTGCAAAGTATAAGAAACTAATTTAGGCTTAACTTGGTGTTACATTATTAATATAAATAATATAATATAAATATATAAGAAATATAAACAATAGTTACAAAGACCTACGCAATAAAAACTTTTGAATAATTCGTTTTTAACTGATATTATCCCTGCTTCGTGAAGTTGGTAGGCATGTTATAAGTTTACAAATTTTTATTAATATCAAATAGTTTTTATAAATATATAATTTATTCCCCCCTCCTCCAAATTTAGTCTGATACAATTTTCTTAAGTAACACTTCCTTAGGTTGGAAACACTGATAAGGATTAATTTCAAGTTGAAAATTATACAAATCGATCTACCAATGTCGAAAACCCTTCAACTGGAAGTTTCAGAAAAATATTCAAAAATTTATTTTCGTCCTATAATTTGACGTAAAGGAGAGAAATCAATTTTTTATTATTTACCTGCGGATGGCCTTTAAAACAGAGTAATTTTACCCAAAGAAATTTAAAAAATAAACCATCTTCTACAGTTTTAAACTCTTATGTCAATTTTTCATAGGGAAAACTATATATTATATAAGTACCTGTAATTTTGGTACATATTTAGACAATTTATTTTATTAATAATTAATGGAAAATAATGATATGTTAATAAATCTCTATAAGTATTTTTAAAGGATCAGTTATGAGCTTTGTAATACTGAATTAAATTCTTCGCCGTTGAAAATGGTCTAATAAATTCAGAGAATTTGGGGGTTATATTGACCTCACGCGACTAATTACGTAACTTTTTTGATCTGACTAAGTTAAATAAATTCCGCTGAAAATAATTCTCCATTTTTCACAAATCTCTCTATGATTACCTTTTTGAACTGGTGAGGAAATTTTCATACGAATGTCTGAAAAATGAGCGATAGAGGAGGATCAGATGTAAATAGTCTGATTTATATAATTTCCTTTGCTTAAAAAAACTACACGGTATTCCTCTTGGCACTGCATTAATTTCATCTTAATTTAATTAGCACAAGTATTATCACAATGAATAGGGTGGTTGTTTTTTGCTAAAAGAAATGTGTAAAAAAAGTCTAGGGAATATATATAAAGCTATAGCACGAAAGCCTTCAATGAAAGAATTGAAAAATAGACTCCGATAAAACAAACAAACTCCTATAAAAACAGAGATTCCCTAGTAATAAACAAAATAATATGAAGATTTAAAATAATATAATAATAATATAATAATATTCATTTCTGGAATTTATATTAACGAACTTAAAGAACGAAATTAACAAACGAAAATATTTACCTAAAAAAGTTATAGAACATTTTTGCCCTTCCTCCAATATCTATTTTGATAGACTTCAAAAGATTCTGTAAACTGATAATGATGACATATTGCATACTCTAAAATAGGTATATTTATTAATGATAGCTTTGAATTTTTTCTAGATAGTCTTACTAAATAATAGAATTCATAAATTCCAAGGTACAGTTGAATGACGCTGGGAGGTTTTTGAGGGTCTTCGTCTCAACTCCGATGAATTCTAGGAAGGATTTTTGATTTTTTTAATTCCTCCTCAATAATGACTATCAAGCATCTACATGCAAATAAATAAAAATTTCCGGGGCCCTTTGTTGTTGATTTGGTCCCCTCTACTTCTTTTCCGAGGACTTGAAGGTTAACGTAGTCCGTTGAGCAGTTGAAAGTGTTCGTTTTTGTCCGAACGAAGAATAGAAGCAGAACAGACGGAATAGGACATCGCAGAAACACCTTCGCCCGCGCCATGAAATACTCAGCGCTAAAGCACACAACCGTGTTCAAGGTGTTCAGCACGCTTTTTATCTTCTCGTAAAATGTCGTTACGCCTTTCCATTCCTATTTCTCTTTCGACCCTTGCACCGTGACTCCCTCTCTGTTACTATGGGAAACTAAGAAGGAGAGGACAATAAATAGATAGAGTGGGTCCGAAAGAACGGGCCACGAAGCCCAAGCCCTTCGCATTAGGCGCAAGAAGTAAGCATTTACGGCCCGCTCGTTACCTTTTATTTCGTTAAGAAGAGGAAAAGAGGAGGAAATACGTGGCGGAGGCGTCGGCTGCTTCCACAAACAAGCAGCTTCCGAAAGGAGCACCGGGTTTTTGTTCGATTTCATTCGCTGTACCTTTTCTCATCCATCTTGCTCTCTATTCCGCTGTTGGAAAGCAGGGCGTTCATGTGAAATTTGAGTCGCCATGTAAAGAAATAACATTTGGAACACGACTGTTAAGGAATAAGAGGTTAAAATTCTCCAATATCCGTCTTCGTCGACGCTCCTCGTCTCATTCACCGGTGTTTGGAGAAAACAATAGAGAACACCGTACTGTAATAACACTCAATGAGTATTTCGAAATTGAGTGAATTCACTTCTACAGAAGAAAGCACTGCTTTCTAAATGCGCATTGAGTGATATTTAAGTGCGGTGTCCTCTCTTGTTTTTTTCCAAACGTCGGTGAATGAGACGATGAACGCCGATAAAGACGGCTATTGGAGGTTATTAACCTCTATTTCGTCACTATGCCAAGAAGATTAGGTGAATCCTCAGCATGAAACTTTCTATCACTTTCGTATGCCATTTGAGAGGGATGATGCCAAAAATAATTGAAACATTATATTAATAACAGCTATCCTTCCATCTCCATTAATTCATAATTTCTATATGACGACATTTTATACGTGTCTGAAGCAATTAATAGCACGGAGTGAAATTCTTAAATGTATCTCCAAACTCTGAAGGAGACTACGCTTCTAAAAAATATCTTCAGTGAGTAAAATAGCAATATATAAGGCTCCTAAAATACTAAAAATACATTCGGTAAATAGCAAAGAAATATTTTCATTGGGTCTATAATAGGAGGTAGCAAATTTATAACTTTAATATGAATTTAAAATATTAAATAATAAATACATACGGTAATAAAACATAATATTATAATAATAATCGTCTTTATTTGGGGTAGATCGAGTCTTAAAGTCTCTCTATCCACATAACTCATCGTCATTAATTAGAGAATACTTAGGTCAAATAGAACAGTGTGAGAATAAATTAGAAAAATTGGGGATGTGATAAACCTAAGAGATTCTTAGGAAAGAAATAACCACTTCAGGAAAACACCCACAAAGAACGGGGGGTTTGAAAAACTGAAACCTACCGCTAGTAATAACTAAGAGATGAGAAAATAAGAGCATGAAAGAACACAGAAATACACTACCGGTAAGTACATGCATGCGATGTATAAATTAGAGTCCGATCTCACTTAAATTAATAATAGCTATATACATAATAACATAAAACATACAAAAAATAAGAAGGAAAAACAAACACGACTTTTGAAAGTTAATAAGTAGTCAGCGTGAGTTCCACCTGGATTACTTCACAACGAAAAAATCACTGCCTTCGTTATTGAAAACTGATTTTGATACAGTTATACTCCAAAATAATAAGGATTAAATTTGTATTTCCGAGAAGAATCTTCAAAAATACAGCTAATGAAGTGTATGTAATCAGCAATGCATAGAAAACGAAGTTCAAACAAAGTTTTCAAATACATAAACTTTCTATGTCACTTATATACAAAGAATAATTTGTTCTCTAGAAAATGATACCTCATTTTATTCTCTTAGCTTTGCTATTATTTTTAAAGGTTTGTTCTTGTGTTTTGTTGAGCATCGCTTCATCCCAAACATCAATACGTGCCAATTTCAGTCTCACAAACGCTAGGTAGCATATGATGCGTAGTGAATGCACTCATGGACTATGTTAACTATTGATTAATATACCTCCAGATGCCATTTAGCCGTAGTAAGCTTTGCAAAGAAGGAGCTTAAAGATAAGTAGCACGCGTTCAATTCCCGGGAAATCGCTAGCCTGGAATTCACGTCGGTGGTGAAAGCGACGGCGTTGTCTTTCTAATACTGATAAGTCTTCCATTAAGAGATACCGAATATCAAATCCAGACAAGATGGTGGACCTTCCTCCCGAACCGCAATTTTCGAGCAATTGCTTCAAATATCTTTCACTCTCGAGAGCGGGAGTGCTTTTAGGGCTAATTTCTCGCACATAAAGATGATGATAACGCATCAAGAGTCGATTTAACCCTTCTCCTCATCTTCCATTTAATGTCTCTTCTCAACCTACACCGTTTCCATTTCACCTCCATCTTCTTCTAGACCAGTATCCTTTCTTCCTTAGGAAAATACTAAATATGAATTTTAGAAATGATCGGATAATTGCTTTTTAAGATAGAGCACCCACTAACTTTTTTACCACAGACAGACAGACACAGACACACAGACAGACATGTTCGGGAATGTAGCGAAAACGAACTTTATGGGCCCCAAAACATCTATTTCCATTAAAATCTGGAGGTCGAATTTTTTGCGATTACAATACTTTCTTTATACAACGTATAGGGAGAAAGTAATATGCAGGGTAAAATATATTGAAAAGTTTACAAATAAAATTACTAGGTGAAATTTGGTGGAATTTCATTTTAAAATTCGAAGAATAAAGCTGTTTTAGGTATATGTGCCTCTGTGCCTGATGATGGTGTAAGCTTGCACCAATACCATGGTCGGATTAATAAATACTGTAGAAAGCAAAAATATATTCTTCGATTTTTTCCAAATAGGTATGCTGCGTAAGCAGAAGACGAACCAATCAAAACATATTCCGAAGAATATTCGTTACTAAATAAATATATTAGATTAACCGATATTTTAATTTATTTTCATTAAATTTATTAGGTGAACTGGTAGAAGGACACTGTTAGACCTACCTCTAATATAGCATCAAATTGTATTGATCCAATTCAATCTTGGCATTGAACTTTCCCATAAGATGAGCGACCGCTCTTCAAGTTTACTCAAATTACATACAAGAACATCTACCAGGAAAGTGGAAGATTTAGTTTATCTACAATCGCGTGTGACTTGCCCACTTTTTATACCGAGTGTTCAGTTTCACTTAGATCTCATTTATCTATTTTCAATACACGTACTTGTTCATTGAATAGATAAATAGTTTATGGAGTTAGGTGGAGACTCGGAAAAATGATCCTTAACAGCCAATTCACGCCTTCGTAAACTAGGATTTTTCTCCACCACGTCAGTGAATTCAGTTTCATCACAAAAATGTAATTTTTCCATCGTTCACTGAACCTAACGTTTACGCTCATGGGTGTAAATAATCCTCACAGCCCATTTCACAAAGGGAGCACACTCCTTGTGTAATATGGATCCACTTGATACTGCCAGGGCATGTTAATAATCTAAAATAATAGACAATGTCCGACCCTGAACTCAATAGCACTTAGTTTATACGAAATTGCCATTTTTAAATCAAAGTCAGATTGCTACGCTATGTAGTCCCCAACCATGTTAATTGTGAAATTCTCTATGAAGGACAAAAGTTTCTACCTTTTTTTTCAAACAATTTACAGAATATCGTCTAGTAACGCCATTTCGATTCACAATTCTCTACCGTCTTGAAACTTAGTCCAAATAAATCTCCAAACATCCGTAAATGCATTCATGTGGGAAACAGTAGGAATTTGAGATGATTTAGGATCGAACCGGTGGTTTCTTCAACCGATATTTTACTTTTTCTCTGTTTTCTGTAGGAGCTCTATTTCTTTCACAGTTTTGGTGGTCCGTGAGGTCCAAACGGTTGGTGATACTAATTAAGTACACCGGTTAGCGGCATTCAATTTAGTTGCACGGTTAAGTAGTTTACAGATAATGAAGGAAGGTGGTGTATAAAGAAGTGATGATTCGAAAAATATGCCTGTAGATTTGACAGGGTTGCAAAACCAGGGATAAAGGAGATAAACTCTTAATTTTTAAGAGGAACGGAAAAATACATGATATTCCCTATATAATACTGCATACGTCAAATAATTTGAGTTCCGGGCCGACAGAGCAAGAGGGGGAGAGGGGAGGGGACCTCACCCTTCCGAAATTAAAAATCGGTTGAACAAATCAATCCATCCGCCAATGTGGAGATGCACTCACTTGGTGGGGTCCATCGGCCCTGCGTTTCCGCATGATAGGAGCCTTTGACTGCTATCACTCCGCAAAGCATCAACAGATAGCGCCACCGGCTTTCCTCGGTCGTTCTGAGCGGCCGCAAATCATTACGGTGACCGCGGGCCGCACGCCTCGGCCGGCCGCAGTTCAGGGCAGCCGCAACAGCCGACCTCTATCGTTAAAAAAGAGACCTTCAGCTACGGAATTGCAAACCGCAGAACACATAAGCCCGCCACTGAACGGACAGCCGAGGCACATATTGGGAATGCATTCAGTTGGTGAGCGAAGGATTCTAATATTAGGTGTGTTTAATATCGAGGAATTACAATGTATGATGATCTCGAAGTACTAGGTTCATTTCAGAAGTGGCTTAAATGTAATGGATTTATAGAACGAATTTTTTTCAAGCCTTGGAATTCATAATGCGTGGTGCCCTTAGGAAATAAATAAGAAAGTTGTAAAAGTAGCAAACAGATCTTACGTTACTATTAGTTACCAAACACTAGGCCACACAAGTTCACAGAAAGAGCTAGGCGAGCCGGATCAAAGTCATTTTAAGTATATATGCCTTAAATATGTTACATATGGGGCTCATAAATGAATGGTTGTAGTCGGCTTCATATGTAACAATACATATAATTTAATAAAAATAGAAATTCTCGAAATTAACAAAGGAAGAACTTTAAACCTCTCACCATAAGGGTATTCCGATAATAGCATTCATTTTACTGAAATATTTCTAGTTAGATGACCCTTGACTTTGACCAATCTTATAATATGGGGAATACTACTGATACACGATAAAATAAGCCTCAGGTGAAGAAGAGGGATGGTACAGAAGAAGGCAATAAGATTCGTTTTAGACAGGTATAAAAGACTCGACAGAGTCACGAAGATGATAAAAGAATTAGGTTGGGGAAGTTTAGAGAGAAGATCAAAGAAAAAGTTAGCTTTATTTTTTAAGGTGTAAACGGGAGTTATGGAGTTGTCAGCAAAAGTTAAAGAAGGAAAACTTTTGGGTATGAGGAACCACAGGCACAAAGTTAAACCAATGAAGCACCGATCGAATGCTGGTAAATCTAAATTCTACTTTTTAAACTGTGATGTTATAGAATGGAATGACATGCCTGCAAGAGTCTTTGAGCCTTTCCATAACAATGACAAAGAGTTTGAACAGAATATATAAATCATGTATGGAGGAGTGAGCTTACCATTAAGTAAATGCAGATTGATTGATAATGCTAGTGTAGTGATGTGCGTGAGGACTTGTACGTGGAACCGTTACTGTAGCTGAGAAGGTCTTTCAGGAGCTGTGAATATCCTGTATTGTAAATAATGCATAGAAAGGAAAAACTGTTGATATACGTAAATATTTGTTGAATTACTTAGCTTTTAGGAGTAACTGTATCATTGGTTAGGAGATCTATGAAGAAATGGTTTATTGTAGCAAATAGTGTAGAAGAAATCGTATTTGTCAATAATTTCATATTTTATAATTTTTATTGTATATAAAATTGAAAATTTGTATTAGGCTGTGTATTAGTATTTTGATATATTAAGAGATGTGTCTATGATACATTATGATTATAATCAATGACGTTGCCACCTGACTTATTCCAACAGCTAGAAATTACTTTTGAAATAATTCTCATGAGTTATCTTAAAGACAAACTCATTAGTCATCTTGGACATTGTTTTAAAATTTGAAGAATATTAACTATCCAAAGCAAAATTGACAAGCATTTCTTATTACAAGGCTTATAAAAGACCGAACGTTGGAATGCTTGGGGAATAAAACAAGATGAATATGTAAGCTATAAGATTGACTTAGACAGCGGAGGTGCTGCCTTCAAGGAAATAGAAATAATTGATGTGTGAAATCTACTCCTCTAAATGAACAATTTGTAATATTTCTTACTGTAAAATTTTTGAAAATTCTAAACACCCTACCAGAAACATGCTTTTTGCTTCCTCGTTCACAATATTTGTTCCACTTCTGATTTCCACGAAATTTTCAAAACAAGGAAATATTTCTTGTTTTCTGCCGTACGTGCAACTTTTACCAACATAAGTCCTTCCGTAAGACCCGCTACCGATCCCGTCTGACAGCGTAACGAGAAGCCTCGAGGTCTGGATTACTAAATCGTTTTGTCAGGAGCGGCGTGAAATCCGTTCAATCGTATCCGTCATTTTACGTCTGATTCTCATTTCTCCGAAAGAAAAGGATTCTCCCCACTACACCGCCGGCATCAAACGTGTAGAAGAAGCAAAAAAGCAGCGAAAATTCCTCCTGTGACATGCACGCACGAAAAAGAGCGTTCAAAATACTGTTCACGCTCTTCCAAGAGGTAGGGGAAGCGAAGCATTAGGAAATATTTCATATTAAACGTTTCAAGAAAGCAGTTTCAATTTAAATCGCTAAAACTTTAATCAATAATGTATTACATAACGCTAGGAATGGTTTTATACTTATAAAATCTCAATGAAGATAGCCCATTTCAATAAATATATTACTCCTATGCGACTTTTATTCATGGATTGGATCAACGTAACAATAGAAGCTAGACTACAAATTCAGCTGAGGGAATATTTTAATAGGCAGTTTATGCAAAGGTGTCTTACTTATTGCATTAAAGTTTGAGCCTTTCTACCTTATATTCAATCGAAGAACTATAAGATATTTCTAACACCCTCAATAGTGCAAGGTAGTAAATACATACAGGATGTAAATATAAACGTCATTTTCAAGCTTAAACTCACATGTCTTTTTTTTAGATTTAAACTTTTTACCTTTCATTTAATCGAAGATTTGCCTTCTATTTCCAGAATTCAAGAACACTTCAAGAGCTTATGATAAAATTGTTGACTGAAAAAGTTGTAAAAGTTAAGTTATGCCAATTGTTGTAGTAGAGAGTCAACGTCAAGTCAACGAATCTTGATTGAAAGAAGAAAATAAAACACGACGCTTGAAAGAAAACGAGTAAGGATTTTTGTGAACGTGTTTTAAAATAAAAATAAAAATGGCATCAAGTTCCGTGTATACAGTTGGGATTATTCCTTTTAAAATGTGCATTCTTGTAACACGTGAATTTGGCTGAGTGCACGTTCCATCGCAGGCTCGTCTTCTATTCACTGGCGATCACCTGGATCTCTTGATTGGTTGGCTGAATCTACGCGATGCTTCCGCCGATGGCTCGATGTAAAATTCCGATAGCCCACATACGAAACTAGCCTCCCGAATTCACAGTGCATCAAGAAACGCAGACATACTCGGGCTAATAAATGAAATCCTATCTCGAAACAAGAAATCAGAAATTTTATTTGGAATAGACCCGGAAATTGATTGACTAGGAGTTGATTTATTTATGGTTTCTCTACATCGGAGACCAGGAGAGTAAGCCATACACATCTTTAATGACTACGTATGATGACAGATATACGACCTCTTCCACATTCCACCATTTCGTATAATATTCCCGGCAGAGAGATACGAAGGGAACGCTCTTGATTGCAGACCTTAATGTTTGTTGAATTTCAAAATTAGTAACGAGTCTGTTAAAGGCGACCATACCTTATTGTACAAGAAATTTACGCTGCTAACTTGCTTCTGCAGCAATTGATAAGTAGGATGTTGCAAAGGAGAAATGAGATACTTCTAAATATAAGAGGTTAAATCTTTTATCAAAAAGTGTCTTCAAATGATATTATTCGTACCTTCATATTTTAAGTTCAGAGATCTGGTGTACGAATCGCCTAAGAAAATAGTTTGCCGCAAGACATAAAGTAATGGTAATAAGCAATTAAATAATTAGGCCCGTATAAGTGAATAGCAACAACTTTATTGATTAGATAGAGAGCGTGAACTTCTGGTTATCGTGGTGGCTGTGAATGAATAACACGCACTGTAAACAGGATATTTAAAAAATATCTTGTAAAAAATAATTGCTGATTCATACTTTTAATAAAAATTACTCTATTCGAATACTCACGATTAACTGAGAATTGAATCAACCATAAAACTTTTGCTAACAAAGAAAGAGGATATTCGGTATTCCTTAGCTACACATAGTCATTCCTACTGAATAACTTTAAAATTTTATAAGCCATAAAGTCAAGGACAATATCTTACGCACAGCAATTGGCTTTTAGAAAGACACCGGTATTTCGCATAGACAAATATTGTGCATTATTCGGAGTGTGATACCAAATGTTCCAAAAATGAAAGAGGTATGATGAATCGTACAATACAAAAGAAGATGCATAACTCCAATTTTCCCAATTTCTGAATGAGACCTACGCCCCACGAGGATGACACATCTAAAATTGAAAATCTGACCACTAAAGGACGTTTGCTAAATAATTTTTCTCTTCACTTCTTATCATTTACCTTTCTTCCACCGAGACCTTTAAATTATGCCACTCAGGGGAATATTTTATCATCTCCTCTTACAAATTATTCCGTCAAAAAGGATGACGGATGTGTGATATTAAGTCTTGTAGCTCTCCTCAGCAGGATTGCGCTTTATATCTTGACAGCTGAGAACAAACCTGAAAAACACTTTCGATTACGACAGACCGTTTTTGTGTGTCCTTTAAGAATTTAATGAGGTTTTAGAAGGTGAAATGTTATTAGTATTATATATGTTTCAAGTAGGCGGAGAGCTAATGGCAATATCGTCATACCAAAAATTCTTCGTAAATCACACCATCAACTACAGTAAGGATACAGATCATTATTCAATTTATAATACGCAACAGTAAATAAAAAAGGCACCAATCAACTATCATAAAGTAAGTAGCCGCTACAATTGACAAAATTCGATTTAATACTAAAACAACAGTTAAAAGGATCTATGCGTTTTCCATCTACTTCCTTAAGATACACTAATTTACGTTTTTACGAATAATTCCGTCATTATCCTTTTTAAATAACTCCACTCGAAGAGAACAATACCAAAATTGATAACTTATAGCAACATATATAATATAAACTTAAATTTCTTGCATGATTTGATCTCCTACTCGATTTTATTTACCAAATTAGTGATATAGATGGAAATGTTGCACTACTGAATACTTTTTATAAAGAATTAATTAACGAGCATGCTCCTCTCTTAACCAAACGTGGGAAAAATCGACCGACTCCGTGGATAAGTGAATCAATTTTAACACTCATGAGACGAAGAGATACAGCTTCTAGTCATAATAAACAATCTAAAATATAATCGGATCCCTAAGCTTTCGAATCACTCAAAACAAAGTCAAAAGAGCAATCAGAAGCACTAAAACTAAATTTGCAAAAGAACTCCTTAGGAATTCCTCCGGAAAATCTCTATGGAAAGGATTTTGTAAGCTAGGTGTAATCTAAAGTCTCCTTTCCTCACAATTTAACGCCTGACATTTGAATCAACATTTCCTTAACAACTACACCAAAATAACACCAAATGAATTACACTAGTCAATACTATCGATATCCAGACTAACTCCACTTACGAAGTCCCAATTCAAATTCAAGCAGTTATCCATCAGTGAAGTAAAAAGTTCCCTCTCAGCTATAAAATCTTCTGCCACAGGAATCGATACTATCCCGATTCAATTCATCCATAAAATCCTTTATGCCTTCCTACCTCACATTAAGCACATATTTAATTTCTCCATTTCCCAAGGAATCTTTCTATCCCAATGGAAAACCTCAGTCAAACATCCTATCCCCAAAGTAAGTACTCCACACCATACGAACGACTTCCGTCCAATAAGTATTCTTCCATCAATATTCAAGGATCTTGAACGCCTGATGCATGAGCAACTTTCAAAGTTTTTATCTGAGAACTATCTCTTCGATCCTTCCAAGTCTGGTTTTAGGCGTCAGCACAGCACCTTCACTGCATCTACTGAAGTCACAGATGACATCAAAATAGCCATGGACAGTAAGAAAATAACTTTTTTGCTTTAATTGACCTTAGTAAAGCATTCGATTCAGTAGAGATTGATTTACTTTTAGCCAAACTAAAGAAATTTAATCTTTCCCATTCAACCCTCTCATGGTTTTCTTCATACATCATGATCAGATGCCAAACCTGCTTCGCCAATGACAATTATTCCTCAATATTGGTTAACAACCTTAAACACTACTTACTTAAAAACATCAGCACAACTACACTACCTAGAATAAAAATTTTAAATTCTGAAATCGATTACAGCTCATCTGTAAATAACTTTGAAATACAATTTGATCAAACCTTTACTTGGACACCTCAAGCATCGGCTTTCTGCAAGAAATCTTATTCAACTATCCATAGTAGGAAACGATTGAGGAATATAATACCACCAGCTAAAGAAATCGCTTTTGTAGCAGTAGTTTTTCCTATCTTCGATTATTAAGTCAGACTTATAAAGGAAGCGAACAAAACAGTAACCATTAAGTTAGACAGAGTATTTAATCTTTCAATCAAGTTCATCTTCAATGCCAAAATATCGGATCATGTGACCCCACTATTCAAAGTATTGAAATGGCTTTGTCTTCACTCTAGAGGAAAACTTCATATCCTCGATCTCGTTTTCAAAGTTCTTAATAAAAGTTGTCACAGTTACTTTATCAACTTTTTTACTAACCTTAACAATTTAGAACTTCTAGGAACTCATCCCTCTGGTAAATTCTCAATACCGTTACATAAAACAAATATCTGCAGTAAAATATTTCTTGTACTTGGAGCAAAATACTGGAATGAACATACCCATTCTAAATCAGAGCAATCATCTTTCCCCTCATTTAAACGTGATCCAGGGTCCATCTATCATTTTTCACTTAAAACGTATCGAAAAAATATTAAATAACGCTAGGTTTAAAAAAACGCAGTAACTTTTATTATCCACGTACAGGGTATCAACGGCGACTAGTTTCGGCTAATGATAGCCAGCCTCAAGTCGAAACTAACAGCAAAGACTATACGATACCCTATATGGGGATAATAAAAGATACTGTTCTGTTTTTTAAAACCTAGTTTTATTTAATAATTTTTCGATTATGTCGGAATTCCACGAAATTACGGCTTCCTCTGTGAATTTTATCTTAAAGCTTATTTGATTTTTGGATGGGACAGAGAGCCATTCCAGTTAAATGCTCTTCTAATTAAGGAAGAAAATTTACACAAATATTTTCTGAGACCTTTCGTACGGTGGTCATTATTTCTCAGATAAAATGAGGCATTTTCCAATCATTAGGATGTTTTCAGAATTGCTCACTTGTGTATGTGTGGTCATACAAGACAGTGTATTGAATTCTCTCTTATCACTAAGCGATTCCCCGTTTAGTTCTTTGAGTATATCAGTCGGGCTATCTTTCTTTCGAGGTTATCCTAGTATATGTAGTACATGTACATATTATGTACCTTGTTGCTTTCCTCAGAATATTTTTCAGCTTGAGAACATAATTTTTATCGAAAGAAACCCATACCGACGATGTATATCACAACAACAGCTTGGCCAAAGTCTGGTATATCAAATTTTTGCACATTTTGATGCGCCATATAAATTTCTCATGATAAAATATAAAATTGTATAGCTTCAAAATCATGATAATATCTAGATATAAATATTATTCACGTATAAAATATTGAATAAAAATGTCACTCGTCTTCTTGTTAATTGGATTTAAGAAGGATATTAATCATATATGATAATCAAACTAACATTAGGAACGTTTCTGTATTAACTGGAAAGAAAGCTGAACTGAAATTAGTATCGAAAAAGCTACCGATTGAATTACATTTGAAAAATAAAGAAGAAGTATAGCCTCTTCTCTAATATTTTATCAAACGACGAATTCTTTCTTCGATAATTTCATCATAAATATTGAGTATAATTAAATAAAAACATCGTCGCATTTTCTTAGAACTTCCTCAGGATTCCATGACATCAAGATTACCAAGCCTAATGGACAATTTGTTAATATTAACTCCCTTGAGCATACCTTATTAAGAAATTCTTAGAACAAGTAATTCTTTGAATATAATAGGCAAATAAAAATGTTCAGTCTTTACCTCAGAAGATAACAGAAAATTGTATGCATAGCATTTTATCGTGGCGTAGGATTGTTGGAGTTATTCATCAAATATGTGACATTTAAAAAGGTTTTGATTTCATTATGTGTCAGATATGATGGAGTGTAAATTTTATAAATATTAGGTGCTGTAGTATAGTAAGTAAATAATATTGATGGACTTTAATCAGGGCGATATTGAGAATATTAAGTCTCTTCTTACATACTACATACCTTTGTCATATGAATTTTGAAGAGAGTGACTGCTCGAAAAAAGTACACAGAAGAAGACTACTTTGTGTATTTAAAATCCTAATATAAAAACTTAGGAGATAATTCCTACTGCCGGAAAATACCCTCGAGGAGAGGAGTGTGAAAACTTAAGTTTGACTAAGTTTAGGATAAGAAAATAAATTTAGTGGTGAAATCAGACTGAACGAGATGAAAATACAGGATGACATATCAATAATATCATACAAAAACAAAAGAAAAAGAACAAATAGTTATACATTTACATGTAAAACAGCGGACAAGGATATTATATCAAAGCCTGATGCATATGGATATGACATCATAGTCTGATGGAGGTTTTCTGGGTATTGGAAAGAAAATTCCTCAACTCCGAAAGAATCCACTTAGAAATACATACATTTTCTTATTTTTTTCTTTTAGATTTTGACTTATTAATTTTCCGTGGAAAGTAACTTGGGAAGCACTTGAAGCTTAAGAAAAAACAGCATTATTTTCTCTGAAAAACCATTCAGAACCAAGATCTTTGTCCATTTACTACCGAGATATTCTGGAAGCACAGAAAATACGAATAATATTTTTACAACAAAAAGGGGAATTACGAATCCAGCGGAGACACTGGGGATAAGGTTTACATAAGGCAAGCTGGTGAACCGAGATACTTTACCGGTCGATTACCATATATATTATTATACCATAAACAATTGAAATAATCGTATTTATGAAATGTCAGTATGCATATAAAATTGAATTTTTTGTAATCTCTTAGTAAATACATAGTATGATGCGGGGCATTTTCAATTTATACATTTATGAAATAGCGCTGATTGAAAGTCTTTCTCGAAATCCTACGTTCGCACGTTTCTTCTTCAGCAAGTTCGACGTAAACGTGAAAAGGCGCCATACGCGCCATATGCTGCCGTAAGCAGGTAACACGTAAAGCAACAGTGTATATTTTTCAAAAAGGTATCTTTTCCTTTTTCAAGGCAATTTTCCCAAAAATAAAACGTCCTGGAAATACAACGCAGTTGTGAAATATTTTCGATTCCTACGAAGACGCGGGCGATTCTTTTGAGAAGGAAAATGGCAGAGGCAAAGCGTGATCACAAAACGTGTTTCCGTAGGTTTCTTTCAAAACTGTACTTAAACTAGAAGTAGAAGCTGTCAGCTCCCGAAAGCATTTTACTTTACGAACTGTTACTGCAGTTACAGTTTCGCTCATTCACCCCATTCCTGAAAAGGTTTCTGTACCAATCGGGATATATGAAGTAATTTATTAAAGGGTTCTAATGTCTTGTGTCATAAAAGTGCACTAATACATAGAAAAATGCTATTTTTAAGTAAATACATGAAGATTAAAGACTAACGTTTCCTGTTACCATATTTATTCTATAAAAACTACGATGAAAACATATAATTGGTCAAGTAGTGAACGTTAGAAAACATTTCTAGGTGATATATAATAATATATTGTATATATACAATGAATCACTAATCTTTTACTGTCTCAGAGAAGCTTTTAACCAAAAACTATTTTTCTCAACAGTTGATCGTCACAGAATTGGTTAGCATTCGTGGGCAGTCTACGGTGTTTTTTATTAATTTTCATCCTAAATGAAACAAAGATATTGTAAGAATTTCGAAGGAAATAAATCTCTCAATGATGTGGGATTAGTAAATTTATATGAAGATATAAATAGTTTTAATCTACTAAACATTACCGATAATCTAAGCACATCTAGACTCGATATTCCGTGTACTGGAAGTATGGTGAAGGCAGAGTCTAACGAGGTTTTGATTTGTTATAGGGTTTCACTTTGTTAAGTTTAATCACCTTTTTTTAACAAAAACTGTTGAATCGAAAATTATTCATTCCATTATTATACCCATCATAGCAGGAAAATATCGCGAACAAATTTTGGTACAGAAATTGCGGTGTTTTTGTTGATGTCCGATGTTTCACGAAATTGGGAAAAACTAGTTCCTTTTTACTCCAACATAACATTTTCGTAATAATCACAGTATATCACTACAAATTATCTATTATCAATTATCAATTTGGTTATTTACATTTTCTTTTGATTTATTTTCTTTGTTTAGATATTCACTATAGATCACTGATAGACACCCGAATTAAATATTTTATTCCTCTCTGCCTCCCGCCATTGTTTCGTTTTAATGTACGCCACTCCCACATAAATTTAGCGCCGCTCAGTATGAGTGTTGAAAACGAGTAATTTAATCTCGCAACGTATCCGTAGGTCACTAAAGCATTTATTGAAAGAAAAAGTCACTCAAAATCATCTTTTTAAGTAATGTTTTTATCTCCGGAGCGAAAGTTTACCTCTCTCCGAGGATTCCTTTTGTCTTTGATTTCAATCTTTATGTCGAAAGCGAGGATTCCCTTGGGTACAAAATGAAGCGGAAAGATTACTGCGAAAGAAGAGAGGCGTCCCCCGGGGGAAACGAATGGCGAGTGACGCATTCTCATACATGCTCAAGGAAAAATCTCATTAAATTAAGACGATGCTTCCAAACCATATTCGAGGATTTAAAGCGATCGATACACTTGCAGAAGAATGCAACATGTTGAGGTGTGAATGAAGATGGAAAATTATGAAATGATTCGCAGATAAACTTTGCTAAAATCAACAGTCTAAATTAAACGAATTCAGCATTTTTATTGTACGAATAAAAGCATACTGTTCTCTTTTTTAAAGAAATTTAGCGCGAAAGATGCTAAATAGTTTGTATAATTTTATCGAAAACCTTTCAATTCTAATATTCATAATAAAAAGACTAAGTTTTGCCTTGATGGATTGATTCACCTTGATTTTATTCCGATTTATCATGAATTTCTATTTTACATACAAGCGTTCCGAACTCAACCTTCCTGAGTAAACAAAGTCATCCATTCACAATACTCCTCCATACCTCTCAACCATTCCAAATCTATTTTTCCACAAGCACGCCCATATATATTTTCATGCTTTCCTTTTTCTTTCTCCGTCTGTCACATTTCATTGGGTTCGCATCCACACATTCAATCATCTTTGTCTTCTCTTCCTTTCCGATTGCTTGTCTCATACCCAGGCCAGATCTCGCCTTCTTTATACCATTGATTCACTAGACATACTAGGGCAAAAGTAAACTATAGATGCATTTTTGTACATAATTCATTTTTCATATCCTATATTGGTTGACATTAATGCAAAAATTTAACATCATCATAAATATATCTCAAATATTTCGCTTCCTCTAAACTCAAAGCCTCCGTTGCAAGTCTGGTTAATAATTCCCTCGAATCCCTTGGATTAAAGCACCTCTCCGTTATACCTTTTCCTCCTCTGTTTTATTTTGTTCGGTTAAATTCTTTAGGCATTCCATCATTTTTTAGCTCAACGTTCCTCATCCTTTCCCTTACCGCTACAACCTTTCAGATTTCCCGAAGGGACGACAGGAATCTCCTCGTTTCCTCAACTCCCTCAAGGCAGAGTTATTTTTAACCTCTGTTGACAACCAAGGTACGTCCATCTCTAACAGCTGTATTATTTAGTAGCTAATGTTTGAATTTTACATTTTTTTCTTTTTCTCACTCAATGACTAAACCATTTTAAATTGAAATCTTAAGAGAGTGACTGACAACCAGAGATGGGGAGTAAAAGTAACTCAGTTACCGGTAACGATTACATTTCAGGTATTTTTTACTTGTAATCGTTACATTTGAAAAAAATGTAACTATTACTTGTAATCTACTCTTTGTTTTCTGAAAGTAATTGTTACTTTCCCACTACGACTACCAAAAACGTTGTGTGAACTGGGCTCCTATCATGGATCGTATCACTTCGCGCGATAAGCCGGTTTTGGTGAAAAGTCAGCCATGTTTTTATCCCTATCGCCAGAAAACGACTTCGAGTGGCTTCGAGCAATCATGTACGTCAGTGATCTATCACATCACAGCTTTTACGCGATGTATCACTTCGCCCGCGTAGTAACTGGCGATAGCGAGAAGATGAAGTGATAAAATGGACGCTCATCTTCTGTGGGCTGTTGCTCTCGTTGCGAGCAATCCATTTGAGCTCCCCGATGGGGAATTTATTAAGTTATATCGAATTCCTAAAGAGGGAATTCAATATCTAATTAAAGAAATCGGACCAATACTCCCGCAAACCCGAAGAAGCACGGGAATACCTCCATTTATAAGTTTAAGTATAGTCTTTACATTATTTATATTGAAATAGTTTAAGACATAACTTTACGAAGTGCAACTAACTGTCAACAACTACTTTCGTCTACAAATAGGTGAAAGTTTATTGGAGAAGTATTCTCTCCAACGCCTTCGTGAGTTGCATCTTACTGTAGTACGATTAACTTTAGTCACTATAACTTAGATCTAGCTTCAAGTAATTTCCTAAACTTCCAACGAAGTGCTTCATATGTTAACTGTGCACAATAAAATAAGATGCCGGTGGAATATGGTTCTCGTTGGCCAAATTAAAGTTGATTTGTTTTTGGTGTTTACGATTTCATGTACTCACTTGTATTCCTCGTTTATTCTGACGTAAATAATGTGCACGGTTCTACCAGTTCGCATGGAATAGTAGAATGTTACTCCCATCATGTTTTCCATATATGTAGTAAAATAATTTCGAATTATAAGAATCCAGTTAATACGCTTATGTGTCTTCGGTGCCTGAAACGTGACCGAACTCTACATTACACCCCGTTGCGAGCTGATATGGTTCCCATATTTTAATTTATGGTTTACCTTACTATCATAACTGTAATAAAAATTCATTATCTAAAAGAAGTTTTCTTTTCTTCTGTTTGCATGGTGTCTTCGCCAGCGTTAATACCATTTGAAGGAGCGTAATATTGATTTATGGGTTAGAGGCTACTTTCTTTTGTTTGTTTGCAGCATTTGAGCATTTAGCCTAATTTTGGTCACAATATTGAATGCCTATTCTAGACAGTTTAATCGTAATTAATCTTAAAAGGCTAAGTTAATCCAAATATAGTACACCCCTACACATTATCGATTTGTATTCTAACTATGGTTAAAACTACAATCGTAAGGTAACTTCTGTGAAAAATGTGGACAATTACCTCCTTTGTCTTCATTAGGTTATCCACTGTAACTGTACACTGTATACTTCTCCCTCAGGAAATAATATGTAAAATGCATTTTTTGTGATTATTAAATGCTTTGCATTGAATTTGTATTTTAAGGAAAATTATCAATAGATCCTCCTGCATAAATCTCAGTGGCGGTTTTCAGGTTTTACGAAAAGTAACTGTAACTATACTTGTAACTGTAACTAGTTCCTTTTTTAAATTGTAACTTTTACTTGTAACTGATTAAAAATTTTTTAAAGTAACTGTAACTGAGCCCAGTTACTTTTCTTCGGTACTCTACCCATCTCTGCTGGCAACGTTGATCGTAAGAAGTTGGAGTATTGTAACATCCCTTGTCCAGGATAAGATATGTATAGACCTCTAATATTCGTAACGTGGTTAGTTTACCGAACAGAAGCGTTCAAATTCAAAGTTCAAAAAATACACGAAATAAAATTATGAAAACCGGTTTTAGTAGCGATTGACAAAGAGCATAAACTAAAAATAAGGTAGATAATGAGCCAATCTGATGTATCTAAAGGAAATTTTCCTTATATTCGTTGTCTTCACATCTTAGAATAATAGCGGCTTATAACTTCATACTTAAAACTATACGGAATAACCACGCCTATAAGTTATTAATCAAAAACAATTAAATAGCGTCATATACAGAGAGATGATTACCATATACTAAATACTCAGTGTGAAAACAATTCATTGAGATTGAAATAGAAAAACATGAATTCGCTGAAGAGTAAAGGGAAGTTTCTCACGAATAAAATGTTATTTTTCCAAAATTCTTGAGTTAAGTTGATTAAATCAACTTGTTGAAATGAAATTGCTTACCCGTCTTTCGACTCCAGCATTCTAGCTATAGTAATGCAATGCAATGATTTTCACACAGTTTTCCTTCGTTCTCTCTCTTTGTAATATGATTAATAATAATTTAATGTATCCTCAATAACAATTTTTTATTTAATATTTGTGCCTCGCAACGATCCCATTCAAATTCTTGTTCGAGATGACGTCAACTGGCTGGGATTTAATCTAGAAAACTTCCAATAACGTCTTTATCAAAAATATGCGTTCCCTTCCCTCTTGAGATTTTGTCTCTCCACATTTATCATCGACTCCAAAGATAAATACTTCGATACTGGGAAGGAAACTATTCAGCTTACAATGTTAGCAATTGCAGAGGGCAAAGATAAAACAGAATGCTTCTCATGTATTTACGGTGGCATGTTGCAGCTATGGAACGATAAAGCACAGCGCATCAATAGACAAATTTGAAGAAAATTGGTGAACTCCTTTAATAAGAGAAAATGAAAGAAAGTTATGTAAGATACGGCTATTGAATCATTTTCCATTCTATCTTATAATCCAAATAAGCAAGGCAACTTGCCAGCAGCACAAAGGAGGAGGAGGACTATAAGTACAAAATAAATGGAAGATGTGGATACATTATTCATGGAACAAACAGTGTGCAATATATCTCACAGCTAAATCATTTGAAGGTCTAATGCTTTCCTTAAGTGTAGTTAAACATGAATAGTTTGAAGTAAAAATGAGAGAAAGTTTCAGTAAAAATTCAAGAATTTTAGGCTTAAGTTTGTTCAGGGTAATTAAAGATTCTTTCATCATTAATAATTTTAATGATAAAGTGTTGGAAAATTTACTTTTCCTCCCATACTTCTCCAAGCCAACCTTTCTTTCTCCCCAGTAGCGTGCAATATACTAGAAATTTTAAATTATTGCAATACGTGGTTCCATAAGGTCATCGTCCAGAAAATGGGTACTTTATTATTAAAATATACAAAATCTGTTCCAAAATATGATCGTTCCTGTGTTAAACTTAACTAAAAGTAACGGAAATCTTTCAAACGAATTTTTATTTCATATTTATAGAATGGAATAAGTATAGGAAGTAAAAGCAATTAACTGATAAAATTTGTAATCACAACTCAACAGAAATATCCTTTTACATCCCGTCATAAGATATTACGTTTTCGCTGTAGCGAAAAGAAAAATAAACTAATTTTTGAAGAGAGCTCCTACATCAATTATTACACTAATATTTTACAGCGTACCTAGTTGTTTCTTCTCATTAATTAATGTATTTCCGTACAATTTTGGTTATAAAAACTTTTATTTTCGCTTCCTGGCAGGAGTTTTCGCCGTAAATGTATATTAGAGGAAAGGTATGATAAATTGCGCCATAAACTTTGTCTTTTCTTTTTACTTCACATTTTGTGAAACGTACAAAATACTTTAAGTTGAAAAACAGCTGACGTTTTTACACGCAGATATGCAAATAATTCCTCGCAGTTATTTATTATCAACGAAAGGGATATGCCGACTGAAAATATAAAGCAAAGTTTGCTTTAATGTTAAATCAGACACGGGCAAAGAAAACTGCTAAGGTCAACAGAAAGTTTTGGAAACAACTTCATTTATTTATTTGTGAGTTTGTCCTTATATTTATATATTCCGCCCGCGCCTGAAAAGCATAGCAAATACATGGAAACGCAAAATGAGAGAAAACATAAATAATGTGATAGGGAAACTTAAAATTTTGAAAAATTCATGAGAGAAGAAATAAAAAAACATTAGGGACTGAAAAGGGCTGATAATTTTTAATTATTATACGCTGTTGAATTTAAGAATACAAATCCGCGGGCTTACCAGTAAAATGCTGATATGCGCCCGATGTTAAATATTTAAATTTATTAACATTTATTTGATAAAAATTAACTCCTTTAAACTTTTCCCTGCAGTTCTCTATTAAAATTTAGCAGATGTTGTAACGTGACTTCAAATATTTTAGCTTAATTGAAAAAATTACATGTTTTCACCAAAACCACTTCTGAGATTTATATGAAGATATTGTTGAACTATAGGAAAAAATATCCCATGATGGAGAAAAACTGTATTTGTAGTTATTAGTCATACATGAAACACTGAATACCTTTAAATTAAACTTCTGTAATTTGAGAGAAAACAACTTGGAACTTTGAATGCTGTCCACTGGCGGTAGCAGAATGAATGCGGAGATAAAGGCATAGATTATTCATTAAAAATCGTCAAAACAGCCACGAATAGTGCTGCGAGCATAGCCTTAAGCTATATTGCACTCGATTTTTCGAAGCTTTAGGATGCTACGGTATTGCTGAGGGTGATGTGAATGAGAAACAATGCTTTAATTTTCTTTATCCAAAGGAAATTCCAAGAGATAATATTGATGATCGAAAGGTCATCAGTCACAACGTCGACCAGGTCGAGTACCCTGCAATTAGTGATATACCTTTGTTCAGATATCGATTTTCAAAGGCAGAACATTAATTTTTCATTTCAGAATGCTTCGTTATTTTAGGAATTATTTTATTGTGCTTTTCAATTCTTTTGGTGAGTTATCTTTATACAAAAACGTGTTCCTGACTAGTTATTACTAGTTGTACGTACTAAAACCTTTTGAATCCGCCTATTCAAACTAACATTGTTGTTCCTTTCCCTTACTACTCGTCAAGTACGTAAATGGGCATCATATCGGAGCCGAAAACTGAAACCGAAAACCGTTCTTTTTGCCGGACAGAAACCAAGCGTAGTAATTGTTTCCATTTCCAAATTTTGATTCCTAGCATTTATCTAAGGACAAATCGATGAACCTATTATAAGTATCGGTAACAACGACTGGCAAGTAACGGGAATTAATTTTTCACATTTCAATTTTTCTTATCTATTATTCTGATCATTACTTCTTTAATATGGTAATTAATGACAAACAGGACGGAAAACAATACATTTCCATGCCTTGGAAAGTAAGCATCCTTGTCTGAGCCTGCCATACTTTTGTAGCTTCTCAAATGAATACGATGAATACGTTGACTTTTGGAGTGAATTTTGTCGATGCCGCGGAATAAAGAATACAGTTTATTTTTCTTTTATCCTTATCATCTCAGCATAACTTATATGAACATAAATCAGGATGAATTGAAGGCGCACGCAATTGCCATTGATTAGAATCATTGTACTTTAAGTTGCAATACTTCCCAGATTTGCATATTAAATTTTCACTTAAGTAAAATGTCATTGTACTTCAGTATCATCAATTTCTTACTTATATCCCAATCACTGTATGAGCCACGTTAAGTATGACATCTTCGTAACATTGATATTTTTAATTTTCTAATGTTTCTTGTGAGACAGAAAAGTCTGAATTAAGTCATGGTGATTGATGGACATTTAACACCAAAATATCTCACCGGAAAATAATAAAAATTATTCAAAAGTAGTGCTATCATTATAAATAGTTCGCTATTTCATTTCTAAAACTAATTCTTGCTCTTACTATACATATATATATTTTCCTTCGATCAGTGAACATTGCAAAAAGAGATTCATGCTGAACGATTGAAGGCAATTCTCGTAGAATATCAAAAATTTAATGTTCAGTCCTTCTAGCAGCATGAGCATTAACAGCTTTTAATTGATTTGTTGGATTAAAACTATTTTAATAATTTCTCTTGTTCAATTAGAAGCGTCCAATTTCATTTTTAATTCTTTAAAATTCTTCTACACATTTATTTGTCACAAGCACTGGCTCAATGTTTTCATCGGTCTACTTTGACGGCATCTTTAACAAAGTAGCGCGAGATATGATCCTTTAACCTTAAGATTCTCCATTCACTATCTGTGATGAATCACTTTGCTTCTGGAAGCGAGGGTTTCGTCTGAGAAAATGGAGGGTTTGAGAGGACAGCAGAATGGCATGAAATGGCGTGATGAGAATCAATGCTCGGGACCGTTTCTACCAATGATTCGCTACCGCTCCATTGAATCTTCGTAATCGCCGCTCGTCGAGCTTATTACTCTCGCAACACCCGAGAAATTACTTTGGACCTGCTCCAATCCACTTCCTCTCCGATCCACACTTTCCTAATGCCAAACACGTCCCCATTTACTTCTCCCCCAATCCCTTTTGTCCACAACTTTCGCATCCTCATAATTTATCATTTTCTCTCATCACTGGCATTGGAGTCATACTCCACTTAATTGTATAAATATTAGCAAGTAGAAAGATAAAATATTTTCATTCTATCACAAGTCATCATCTGCCGATCACAAGTGAACGTAAGCAATCTGGGAATTTCAAGCTTTTACTTCCAGGAGGCAGCATTGCCTTCTGTGTGTATAGAAATGATAGGCTGCTGTTAAAGTGTTAATTGCTAAGTGCTAATTGTTAATTATTATTAAAAATGATCTCACTACTATGATAGTAAAATCTGGACAGCTGTCCAAATTCCAAGGTAGTTCGAAACGAAAATTACGTAATCTCGCATCAATTTGCTCGCTCGAAAATAGAAAGGTAAATAAATCATGGTAGCAGTGAAACTTAAAGAAAATATTGTCTATTGAGAGTATTAAGGAATTAACTGGAAGAGCGTGGGTTGGAAACAACAGGTTTAAAGGCTGAAATGTTTTTATTCGTGAGTCTAAATCCTCCCAACAAGATTGCTAATAGTAATTGAAATCAATACGCGAAGGTGTGATTTAGTGGAAAGTGGTAGTGTTTTATTTTCCATAAATTTGAAATATTATTTTCGAAAATCACTAACTCATTTCTTTGGTGCTAATACTAACTGTATCAAACAGGACTAATATTTCGGAAACAACACTGACGATTAGAGTTCTTTTGCAATCTCACCCAGCCTCTTGTTTTCTAGTAGTTAAAGATTCAAGGGGTGAACGAATAATTTCAAAGTTTTCCTGATTCACACGGAACTCGCTGATTTAAAATGGCGTATATGAATGAAGGAAACGTGTCTCGAATGAATAAGTCACACTTGGTAAGTCCGCTTTCGATTGCCTTCGGGGACGAAGAGATAACGAAAGGATTTGCAAAAGGAGTGAGAAGTTACCCAAGTAGAGGTGGTGTGAGACTCCAATAGAATTTGAGAGGAAAAGGGAAGAGAATAGCAACTAGAATTACAATAGAAGATATGGGAAAGGAATCGAGGAGGAAAGTAAATTCTTTCGAAGAGCTAAGTAAGAAATAACAACTATAATTATCTGCCATCTATCAAGTATAAACTCTATGGCAATGAGGAAATAAGGTCGCTGATAGAGTAACAAAATAATAAAGAGACATTGAAATGAATTGGTGGAACTAAACTTGTCAAATAATGTTTCGCATACCAAAAGATTGCTCGACTAAAGTCATCAATGATAGAGAAATGGATTCATTTTGATGAATGTTAATGGCAAACCATAGCAGTCACAAAGAAAATTTAGAAGGCTCTTTAATCCAACAGATATAAAATGTTTCAGGGCTTACAGCTAATTTTTAATTTGGCTATTACGAGTACCTGTCGAAACAAGTTATCACACTAGACATTCTGATGAAATAGTAATTTTTTTGTTTTATTACAATGGATTCCTAAAATATCATGCTCACGAAAACGGAATTTCATTTAAATAAAATTTCAGAAATGCATATTACCTTATATTTACGAATTCCTTCAAGCCTCTTAAATACTTGGATCTCATATTTACTAGTGGTAAAATTACGCTTCTCTACTTTCGTAAGCAGTAATCCTTGTTTCCTGCGCTTAGGAACCCAAACTTTCACTTTTAATCGTTATTTATCATTTTTCTACCCTGCGGGGTAGCAATCATAATAAATGGACCGAGCAATGCTTTTTAACTGCCAACGGCTTCAACTCAACGCGCATACTGCATACGATAAATTAATGAAACCGATTAATATGGTAAAAGGTGAAACCAATGCAGATCAAAGCGAGAATTAATAGCATATGAGTTTCATCGTCTGTCTCTATCAACCATGCTGTCGTGTTGGGGCAGGATAAAGAAAAAAATCAAAATAAGGCCACCGTATACCTGACCGACCATCTTAGCAAAATTCTGTGACTACGTAATTTAAAATAATATAAAATAAATATGAATATTCAGTGAATATAGTCTCAAATTATACTTATGGTGAATGCAAGCGACCATTAGGTTTCTAAGGTGTAATGTGTAAAATAAAAAAAACGCCCACTCAATGTACGATATTTCGTATATATTTCAACCCTTCTTTACAAGTAAGCGAAAACCCTAAGACAACATCGAAAATAACAAGTGATTTATTACCTGCAGAGCATTGAATTCTTAAAATATGAAATATTTTAAAGCGTTTCGTATTCTAAATTTAAATGAATATGCCTGCCTCATAGTACTATATAAAATTTTAAATTATTTATAGGTATTAGTATTGGCTACAGTTTTTTATATTGGTTAAAATTTTGTAGCTCCCGCTCGACTGCTTACAATTTGGCTTCAATACACGAAGTTCCACAATAGCACGAACAAAATCATCCAATCATCCAAGTACAGAAAGATTAGATAGCGCATACATGTAATCTTTTTATGTGTGTTCTAAAACGTTTCTTTCTATTGGGATTATGTGGTGCAACGTTCCCTCGATACCTATACGACGTTACGGGATTGCAAGAGTGAGTTATGTTCATCGACAGAAAAGAAAAAACAGGAAAGCGCGATGATGGTAGGATAACCGCGGCTCTGAGAGGGAAATCGAATATAAATATGAAGAAGGAATGAAACGAGAGGCCCGTAGTTTAGCTTTGCCAGGAGGTTAATTGGTTTCCCTTTGAACAAACAGTTCTGCCGACGGATGGATAGTCATAACAACATAAAAACCTAAATTATAACGCGTATTTGCGGAGAGCTGTAGGAATCATGAGCGCGCGCTTTTGGTGTTATTTTTAGAATAACGACTGAGTGCGCAAGAGCTAAGCATCGCGACGTTGGTTGCCGTAAAAGCGGATTCACACACTCACGAAACGACGGCATATTCTGATTATAATTGGAAGTTGATTAGATATCGACGTTGCTATTCAGGTATTATTCTACCCCAAGCTCTAATTAAATTATATCGTAATATGCTCACTGCTTGCAGTAGGAAATGATACTTGAGCGACTCTTACCTAAAGAACGTGTTCTATTTTGAATCAAGATATATTTAGAATTAAATATTTCTGGTGATACAGAAAACGGGTGAAAGGATTTAAGGGATAAGTAGATTTGCCTAATCAAGTCATTAATAATCGGACAGGAACTTACGATAAAAAAGTCAGCCAAAATTTTTCTTCCTCAAAATTTTAATATAACAGTATGTAAAGAGGTTCAAATTATGTATCCTGTCGTTTAAAGCAGTAAGAAGAGTGAAATTCCTAATATAAATACATAAAACACCTAATATAACACACAAAAGTATTTTTGTCATTGCATGATCGATAGAACTCTGATTATGATATGGAGATTCACCGAGCAACGGGATACGACTACCGAATAAGTATTAGATTAGTTACAGTACAGGGAGGCTTTTTTAAGCGGAGATTCTATCTCTCTAATAAGAAATATACTAGGTAATCCGTTTAGATGAAATTAACGTAACGATAGAGTAAAAATGAGCTTGCGATAGCTCCAAAATTATTCACAATGTATGAGCCTTATCATGGATACTGAAGATCTAGATTAACAGGATTAACAGATCAAGTTCTTTTTGCGATTTCTTGTAGCAGTATTTCTAAGATCTTTCCTAAGAATTTTTTGGAATCTTTTGTGCAACTGAAATAACCTCAGAAAAAAATCCCCACAAATCTCAGCAGGAATAATTACTTATCCATTCATACATTATTTTATTTTGAACTGCAATATGATGGTAAAAAGGATGAGTAACCTATATAATCAAGGAGAACTAACAATAATAAGCAGTGTTTTCACGCTTAATAACTAATTTGTTCGTGCTATTTCATCTCCAGCTGTGGCAAAGTTCATTATAGCTCGGTAAAATAGTCAACTTATGCTCTTAAAGGCATTTACAGAGGTAATAACAGCATATGTTTCACGTTATATTGAAACACTGGAATGTATCTAGTGTTACAATGAAAGGATAATTCTTATATAATTAATAATTAAATAGTGTCATGATAATTATATCACAAAAATATTTGTATAAAATGTTCTATCTCGTTCGATACAGTATGATGCACTATTGTTTCATGTAATGAAAACTTCTCTAAACTCTACATTGAAGGAGATATTTAATTTGGAGCTTTAAATGAGTACATTAGAAAATTACTGCACGTTCCTAACTCCTTGAGAAACGGATGATTACCTATTTCGATTCTATCGTTACAAGCAACATTTCAACAAAGTTTCAGATATCCGAAGAAGACATGTTCTTTCTTGTAGTTTGCTGCGGAGCGACCCAAATGAAGAGGAGCTGGGCGCTTATAGATGAATTACACATTGTCATTCTTGGCCTGCATGTGCAATCTATCCCTCACACTCTACCATGTTTCCGTCCATTCCCTCTTCCAATATTATCCCTCCATTTCTTGCCATCACTCCACCTTCCTGCTGATACCAATAGAGGTTAGAGACGGTCGCGTATGCAAATCAAATGGCGCCGATCCTTGGAGTGGATAGTGCTTTCCCGTGTATTCAATCGCTGCAAAAAAGGGGCCTTGTTCGCCGTTGCATTAGAGGGACACCATTTATATAAACGGCCCGCGGCGGAGGAATCGACTCACGGCTCGCTATCGGTCCATGATGAGTTGAAAAAGAAGTGAAGCGGACAAATGAATAAAAAATACGACAGAGATTTCGCTTTTTTCCACTGGATGACGTTGGGTATTAGCTATTTCTGTCATACTGAAGGTGAGATTTTCCATTTTAATATCACTCAAGTTCTATCTCTAAAGCCCGAGGTAAAAATAGGGGGAAGTGAACATATTTCCGTAGAGGACACTCGCAAATTTCTCCTAAATCCGAAATATAAAAGGAGTTCTGAATGCTTTAATTTAATCCGATGGGAATTAGCTATTCATCATGAGGTTTTAAGATAGTTTTAAGAATTCTTAATTATTAATATCAACCTATAAATGAAAACGATTTCCGGATGATTATTCAGTTAAACTGTTATTGAGATCATAATCCAAAGTGGCATTTTATTATTATTGTAAGATTTTACAAGGTTTACATTACATTTCATCATTTGTAAATTATTGTAAGAGTTTCAGGAATATTTGATAGTTCCAGAGACTGCTAGTTTTCAGAAAGAGTATTCACAGAAAAGTGTTTTTTTTTATGATCATGACACCGCATTTCTCTACGTAATCGACGGTTCATTTTTAATACATGCGTTTATTCATCTGGGATGTATAGTAGTTTTTAAAAAATTCCAAGCTGTCACTTCAATCGATTAATATCTTAAATGAGAACATCTTTGTAAAATTTATGATACAAAGCTACGTAAACATCGAGGTTAATTAAAGACTTCTCTATCCAGTATGTTTCCTCATCTCCATTTAAAGTAAGAAACGAGGGAACTCGGAACGTTCATGACGGGAAGAACGGAGAAGTTGGACACTACAACTCGTTCGCCGCCGAGACCGAGAGAGAGAGAGTTTTACACATTTAAGGAATTATCAAAAGTCCTAATGGTTGTATTTTGCGATGTTTCTAGCACCGTCCACGTATTCTAGTCCGCGTAAAAACCTCGAGACGAGAGTTAACACGGGACGCCGAAAGAGTTTCCGGCTGAATGGACAGCCGAGACATAAAGAGAGTCCATTCAAAAAGTTGAATTCCTTAACTTCGGAAGCGCCGAAGAAAGGCCAGCAGCCTAGGGAAGAAGTAACTTCTTAATTAGAGCGAACAACTTTCAGGTTTTATCTTAAAATAAAAGCTGCGGATAATGCGAGGGCTGAAGGGGAAAGATTGCCACCATTAGGTTGCGAGGATAATGGGGGATCAAAAAAATCGAGCGAGGAAACGGGAAGGATGGCTTGGTTAGATTTAAGGAGGGACTCAAGTAAACCAATCTTAAAGCAAATTATTCGACGAGGTAAGCTCTCCGAAATATCACAATATATCAGGTTTTAAATGGTTAGCGTTTAAGCTCTATCGCTTCGACGCCAAGGTCCCGAGTTCGAACCCCGGCTGATCGGATTTTTCTGATCAGGAAATAGTTGTGCGAGTTCGTCCATTGTTGTTGTTTCCTTGGTTAAGTATCATTTAATGAGCTCTGTAGAGTTAAGGAGGACTTAACCATATTTTAATGGGCAACAGCAGCAGTTTAAAAATAAAAACTTTTTTATAAAAAAGATAAAAAAGCATAAGTAACGAACGAATAAACCTATTAGTGTGATAATTCACAATTTGTTTGGCCTTTTCAAATTTAAGCGGTTAAAGGCATCAATCCAAGAAAATTTCTTCTAAAAATGTAAGAAGCAAAAGTATCATGTGACTTAATGTGAATTGAAACTTACATAGAATGGTTGTTTGAGTTGAAATAAATTGAAATTAGCATGTATGCGAAAATAATACGTTCTTTTGTCCTAATCTTTCTTATTAATTCCCCAAGAGCTTTGTGCTCAAATCCAATTCAAAATTCGCCTTCAATGAATGCGAATAATTGCAAATTAAACTCGATGTTTTTACAGTTTATTATCATGTTATATTTTTTAAACTGATCAGAGTGTTTTCCTGTCCAACAAAGTCACCGCCATTGGTAGAAATGAATTCAACTCACTTGGACGTCCCTGCACCTCAATTCTTTGCACGCGAATCTCGTATTTGCTCTAAGGAAAAGTTCCAAGGGCTCTTCATGTCGCAGGGACGATGCGACCCGCTGAGTTAGCCTTTCTTCTCGATGTTACGTCACTCCGAATTATGAAAGAGTAGAAAAATGGTCCCGATCACGCATATATTCCGTTCTCTTCCTAATGACTCCCGTCACGTTCCGTAGCAATCAAGACTGACCAACATCAATATATTTTTCGTTATATGAGCGAGACTGGAAGCTCTTCCTTCTTTATACACATATCTTTTAAATCTTCGAATCACCAAGGAAAACTAAAGTACCGTTTAAATACGTATAATGTGGTCTAAATTATTCATTGCCGTTACTCGATCTTTGGTAGCACCTCTCTCTTCCATACACCATCATCAACGCGCATAACAGTGCCATCAACTGCGGAACAATCTTTTTCTTTAATATATATGGAAACTAATTTCTGACTGAAACCTCCACCTGTTATGCTTTCCATAAAATACTAAATATTCATTAGCATTATCACTAATAAATAATAAGAGATAGTTATCAAATCATGAAGTCTTAGCTTTCACCATAGTTCGCCAAATTATTGAACGAAGATGAAAAATATAATCGATTTGCTTTATTCATATCAATATAATGAGTTTGACTTGTGGAGCATACACCATCAATTAGGAATCTGTTTTTAATATCACTTAATTTATTTCATATAGTAGATTTTCTCTCACTTCTTTAACGGAGGAAGAACGCGTTGGCCCCACGTGTCTACATTGAGGCCTGGTGAATAACTATAACGTTGATTAAACATGTAAGTCTATGTAAGAACCCTACAAGCCCCCTCTCGGAGTGTGGCAGGGAATCGTTAGGAGCACAATGACTCTACTCCCCATATCGATTTCTTACGTTCGCAGAAAAAAAATAATTTTTTGAATCGATTCGTACCAGAATCTATTTCCCCGATCTACCTCGCACTATCAGAACGGCCTACATAACAAGGAGGACGCATTATATCTTAAATCCTCTTTTATTCTATATTTATAATCTATATATATATATTCCATTTTATGTTATTACACCTTCTGATCGCGTTTTTCTCTGAACTTACTAAGTAAATCTATCTTTTGTATTAATCATCTATCTTCTAAAGAGTCTCATCCCTTCAGATACAGAGGACTAAGGACTCGATGGTTTGAAATCGTACTGTGAGTTGACGCAAAAGTGCCGCTAAATCATGTCAGCGAATATATTTTTCATGCAGTGATGCATTATCTGAAGAATACTTTATGATAAGGAGAGAAATATTCACTGAAACTTGGGAGGACGGAACGGAAACGAACGAACTTTGTGATATCTGTCAATTGAGTTTTTAAACTTCACCGTTATAATACAAGGGGCGAGGTGAGTTAACATTTCGAATACCAGATTTTATTCGAGATGTCTTTACGACATGTCATTGAGGGATTTCCTTAAAGGAGAAATAAACCCTTAATATATCCTTCCGCCAAAGCTTCACCATGACGTTCCGGAACTATCGCCGGTTCCTATTACACATTGGAATTTAACTTCTAATTTATCAAAGGACCCCGCTGCTGACAACGTTTTCTGGTTTATAACCTAGTCCCGAAATCTCCGTAGGAATCATGTCCTTTTAAATTTGTGCCAAAATCGTCCTTCGTTGCTACCATGACGTAAGCAGAATACCCAATAGCGAAAAGGGAAAATTTGTCGCAGCGATTACGAGAGAGGGAAACATTCTTAGGAGGGCGTCGTTCGGCCGTAAAATAGCAGATCTTTCACTTTTCACGCCAAACGCATTCCCTCGCGTCGCTAATCCGCAGCACGACGCTTAATGCTGTAACCGATCCCCTCATTACTTTTGGATTACGCCTTCACATAATTTCTTTCCCCTCATTAGTGCTTCTCGCTTCTTTTGAACCGCACTCGAGGATCTTAGCGGCGAAGAAGTTTCTCGCCTCTCCACCGAGCGCTTTCCCTTTTTTACTCGTTTCATTCATCACGCCTCGTTCTTACTCGCGCACCGAAATAATATAATCCTCCCTCGCGGATTTACGTCCGTGTGTTTTGATCGTGCGCTGCTCGAGTCGAACACTTCAAGTTCTGATTCTTTGAGTGATGTTTTTACTACGTGTTGACGATCGTGGAAGTCCTTTTATTTCGCTCCTTCGTCAGGAGTTTACTTTTCGAATTAAGATTTTTGAAAAACTCGAGGCGTAGATACTTCTCGAGTTAACTTCGCGATTCGAGAATTCTGTTTTCCTCGCAAATGGTCATTAAAGTGAACTAGAAGGAAATTGCAGCTACGGTGAGTCGTAGGTGACGGGAAGAAAAGCCATTGTCTGAGAATCGCTAAAAAATCTACCCGCGTAGATGTGTTATCAATCTCGTGCTATACTTCAATCCACTTATTTCTGCTTCTGGTAGTAACCAGCCTACAGAGAATATCTTCACAAGAAAGAAAAAAGCAATGAAATAATGTAATCTTGACCGAAATATATCGATACCCAGAAAGGATAAAATCCTTACAAATGGCTAGATCCGATAGCAAAAAAAACATTTTTACGCCTTCGACGTGTGGAATTTGACTAGATTCCCATATTCAGATTTTCTATTTAGCTAAGAAAAACGAATAATATGACACAGAAATTGATGGACCTTTATAATCGTAGGAAATTATTCATGCATAAAGCAAAAAAACTTTACGAAAAAGTCAATGCCAATTCTATTATAGTGTTGTTTGTGAGCATGGTTTAAAGCTTAAAGCTTAGAGATGAAATGAAATCTTCTTCTTAAAGCTTAAATAATAATAACAATGACGACTTTATTAGGCAAATTCGTGCAATGTCTTCTGTGACCTTGAATGCGACTCCATTGAGTGATGTGATTATAGAATTGAATAAATGTATATTATTCTTAAACTGAACTAATCCACAATATGATAATTGAACGGGAAATAACCTGAGGTATACCTTAGGGGTATCTCTAAAGAATCTTCCAAGATTGTAATCAATTAAGAAAATCAAAACGTTACTTTAGGTAAAGACGAGATGAAATTGGTCAATGGCAGAAAATTATCAACTTCAGCAAATGAACGGAAACAAACTTCGAAGTGTTTAAAGAGTAAATCAAGTGACATCGAAGGGGAATAGAGAATGGGAAGTTACAAACTTGATAAGGGATAAAAATACGTTAGAAAAATAGAAAGAGTATGATTGAGGAGAATGTATATACTTACAAAGCTTCCTCTGAAGAATCGGAAAGGATGGAAAATTTCACCTACATTTCTTTGAGAGTGTTGTCGCAGCTACATATTTATTTTCTGGCACAAGTATAAAACAAAGATAAACTACCGCACTCCTCATCTACCTCACTCCGCAAATCTTTTTATATTTTTTATTTAATTCATTATATTTTTTGTTTATTTTCTCTTTTAACACTTTCCTATAAACTATGTTTTTGATTATTTTCAGTGTACTAGACCTTTTAATCTTTCATTTGTATGTATTTCTTAATTTAACTTCATTTTCTTCATTTCTTTGATATTTATTTCGCATTGTTCAACGTTTATTTTAACTCATCTATAATTAATGTCAGTTTAGTGAAGTTGATTTATTTTATTTGATTGTTTGTAGTGCAGTTATGTTTTCCCCTTTCTTTTTGTACAATTGTATATTTAAACTGCCTTTCTATCATAACTTGTTTCTTTCTCCTTTATCAAAAATATAGTTTTCTATCTGTAGGTTTCGCAGGTTTTTCACACTCCCCTTCTTGTGAGTGTTTTCCTGCAGTGGAAATTTTTTCCTGAGCCCTCAGCTTAGGTTTTTTCAATCCATATATTACTTTTCTTCGTGTACTTTTGAAAACTATCTCTTTCTTTCTGTTTCGCATATGACGATGGGCTAGGTGTAAGAAGAGACTTTCTAGTCTCAATCTCGCCCGAATAAAGTCCATTTATTATTATTATTATCTTGCCTAATAAGCTTCATTTCACCTTGAAAAAGCTTCGAAGCGTTCGTTTCATTCTAGGTCTTCAAGCTCAATGCATGACTAACTCTGATTACAATCGTGAGCCAATCTGTAAATGAAAAATTATAATTCACGTTTTTTTTTAAACCCACACCACGCTCCTATAGAAACTTGACATCGAAACTTCGATTAGGTGTTCCTTAGAAAGTTTCATCAGAATCATATAGGTAAAGAAACCCACTGACAATCATCTCGGCAATGATGTGATGAATTGGGCGACACGATGATATGGGTGCCGGGTTCGGTATCTGGTGAGAGTCAAAACGTTTACCCATTATCGGCAAAATGCTGTGAGCATTCTGAATGAATATGTATCAGATTCTCGCGTTTCACCAGAGCCAATGAGGTGGCGTGGAAATCGATTTGCTTACCACATGCTTTAAATTCCGTTTGCATTGCTTTAAAACCTACGTGATCTGTTTCGCTTAGGATTTCAGTTTTCAAAGTGAAGGATAGGTTTTAATGTAATAGTTAACTTAATGCAGTTAATAAATACTATTTTATCGCATTAAAATCTCTTTAACCAATGAATGGACAAAATTTGTGATTTCAGTTGAAAGAGAGAGAGTTGGCGATTTCACATAGCAGAAGCGAGGAATGAAACAGACATCTATTGAATGAAAAGCTTACGCAGCAGCCGAAAGTTAAAACAGAAGATACATGCCAATATTCACAAATAAAATTCGTATCTATTATAGTTTATATTCATGTTTTTTTATTATATTTATTAGAGAAGAGCTTAATATAAGACGAGACTCCTTAATCCCAATGCGTCCAATAAAAACGTTTGTATATAAGCATTTACTTCCGGATAATTTGATTTGTTATAGCCGAGACTTCCATCCAACCTTTCACTACTGAATTAAGTATTAGAATACGACACTCCACGTGATTGACAGAAAAAATATGCAAATAAAATATAAGAATAAATATTATTCGACATACATATTTCAATGGGTTATAATTACCTTTCAAATTATTCAAAATAAGCATAAATTATTGAATATGGAAGAAAATTACTAAATACTTCTGTAAAAATTAGTACGGATTTTTTGCGGAGCCTAAAAAACCCTCTGGGAAAAAACAGAGTAAAAATATGCAACCATAGAGAAAGGAGTGATCCACAAACTATATCCCATGTTTAGAGTTAGAGACATGGCCGCAAGGATGAAGTGAGCGAACACGAAACTTAGGGATCACAGTAGTGAAAACGATTCTTCTATTCCCGACGGAAACTCGAAATTTCCTACGCCCGTTGGCCTTTGGTGAAAGATTCGCACCAATAAAATAAAAATGCACGTCAAGAAAGTCCTCGAGAACGCACGGGTAAAAGAACCCTCTTGGTTTACGCTTTGAAGCGTTTCTGGAGAGCGCGGTTTGCGACGGAAACTGAGCGAAGACAATGCAACTTGTGAGCGAGGCACTTAGGGTTCCGCGGACAACTCGTTAGCGGCGTCACAGCGGACAACGCAAGGAGAATGTTTTAATGGCACCAGAGGCTAGGAAAAACTGACTGCTCTAGGCGGGTTTCTTTCAGAAGACGACGGAAGTCAAGGAAGGAATTCTCAAAGATCGAAACTCGAAAATGCGCCACTTCTAACGACGGTGGGAGGTTTACCGCGTGCTTTTCCGATTTTATTCCTAATAGAATGCAATATGTCCCGCGGAGACTCAAACTTCAACGCATTTCTTCAATTCTTGGGCGCGAGAAGATTTTTCGGGGGGATACCAAGAAAAGAATGAATTTTATCTTTGCTTATTCTTGGAAATCAACAAGTATCGGAATGTAATTTCATTGATATAGCAGGAAATAATATACTGCGTGAATAATCTCCATTAAAAAATATGTTACTGCGTGAAAAAGGCGACATAGGATGATCTAAAAAGGTATAGTATATAGCAAAAATATGTGAATCTAACGATGTACAGCCATGTACAAAGAAAACTCAAAAGTCCCGCGGGCTATATAAGACTAAAGACTAAAGTTTTTGCACATAGCTGTACTTATTTTTACCAAAAGCGATTGTGGAATAAAACACATTTTATTTCAAAATTGACCTTGTGATCTACTTCGTGGACGAAAATAAGGTGTTTTTGCATAGGGAGGAGTTCATCTATTCATTTGGAAAAACGAATGAAAATAACACGGACTGACGTTTATTTTTCCTTTATTGATCATTCTTACTCTACTAAGCGACAAACATCGAACAAATTGACGAAGAAATACCGCCAGAGTGAAATTCGCTCTTAAGAATATTGACTGTAACTGTATTGTTATACTTTTTCTCATGCATTTCACCTACAATAATGCACCTCATACTTTTTCGCCATTCAAAAGTAAATCGTCTCCCTGTTTGTAAATCTGTATAACTTAGATTTCAAATTCACTTGGTTTAGTGTCATCGATGAACACTTCAAAAGTGAATGAGCCAACACATAATTCAATCAGTTTATTTGAAAAATCATCCAGAGCATACTCCCAAGTATAAAAATTTTAAAGACGAAATATCCATGAAAAATAAACCTAAAATTGTGGAAGAACAAAATACAACAGCTGATAAAAGGGATGAACTAAATGGAAACTTAATATGATAAAATCAATTGTATTTTTATAAGTAAAAATAAAATAAGGAAACTAATACACATCCAAAAGTTAACAGCTTGTTCGGTCATCATCAAGTGCGGAGTCAATAAACACATGCTCTGTTTTAAGTAAACAAAAAGATAAATTCGATCCCCTTAGATGCTCCGGCACATATAAGTTAAGTTATGATGATTGTGACGCGGTATCATAGGTTAAACGGGTCTTAGTTTTTCTGTTCGCGTTAATGAGCATAAGAAGTTATTCGAAAACAGGTCATTTAATACCTATTTTGCAAAACACCTATTCTTAAGCAAACATGCATCTTCTTTTCAACCCATTATTCTTCATCATATAGAGAAAGAACAAAATATGGTATTTCACGAAATGAGACAAATTCTGATTCACCGATTCTGTTCAATCGTTTTAGGCTTGACCGAGTCGATACTCAGTCAAGCCTGAAACTACGAGGGTGGTCTGAAAAGTTTCCGACCTAACAAAGATACAAGACAATTTTTCTGAATTTTTTTTTATTTTTAAACATAGTCTCCTTGTAGCTCTACACACTCGTATTGACTTTATGGGAAACTTAATATTTTGGTGTTGAAATAAAAAGCAGCAGACTAGTTAAAGTAAAATTCAAATTCTGTAAGGGAAAGAAATTAAGAGGAGCTTTTTTCAGTCAGGTTAAATTCGTAATTTCGATAAAATTCCATTAATATCTGAACAATCTGCTTTGATTAAATCCTCACCCAAAAATGTGAGCCATTAAGTTAAAAACAGCAATCATCAATTCATGTAATGAGCCCGACAAACGATTTGATAAATCAAGGTGTGTGACTAGCTATGAAAATTTTCATGACCAACGTCAGCATACAGTCATAAATATAAACTTCACAACCGAGCCTTTAAACAAATGGTTTGGAGAATTCCAATAGAAGATTTGAGAATAAATTCAGAAATTGCATTTCTCCATAGATCACAGAGATAAAATATTTAAAACAATATTTATCACATGACAATAATCTCCATTTATTTATCCAATGATAATTTGAAATATTTTTCAAAGTTTCCGCTCGTTATTACGAAAACTATATTGTACAACATACAATGAGATTTCAAGAGAATTAATTGCGGCCATTACTTACAAAGAGAATAATCAGAATGTACAGAACAGCAGTAAATCCCTCCTTTTTAGATCAAACGAATTCCCAGTTGTAATTCGTGGCCTCCGTACAACTGGCAGCTTGTGAGACTCAAAATTTTCCTTTAACATGAATTTGAACCGTTACAATAATGAAAAACAAAAATTTTAAACTTACAGCAAAATAGAGACCAGTTACGTCCCAATAGTTCCTAAAAATAGCTAAATACTGATGAGCTCAAAATTTATTTTGTGGTGAAACAAAACGTAAGAATACAAAAATATAGGTGACTTTTACACTTGCTGAAAATAAGTGGTGAAACTTTGGTTAAAACTCTCATCAAATTCATAGCAGCGAACCTCATCTCCCCCAATACCTGGAAATATTCAACTTTAAAAAATGGAGGTATGACTTAACCGATCAAAGATCTGCATAAGATTTGACTAAAATTCAATAATGCGTCCCGGTTCAAATTTTTTTCATGTTTCAAATAAACTTTCAAAGAACGTAAATTTCCGAAAATTTAGCGCATGAAATGAAAATTCAAGGAACTGATTTCGCTGAAGAATGCTCGAAGGAGGCTTTGAGAGTGTGAAAAATCCTTTCATTAGAAGTTAACGTTAATTCAACGCTCATTATATTAATGAGCCATTACTGAATTTCGCTCCCGAATTTTCGCCGGCGCGCAAATTAAGTTCTGGAAAGCGTAACTTAATCTCCAGAGAAGCATACATTTTCGGAATGTCGCCTCGCAACGCTATCCACGCGGCGGAAAAAGTGCACGTGCGACTCACGCAACTTTGAGCACATCACGCTTTCATTTTCTCCTCTCATGCCTCTGCAATTAATTCCTCGCATTTCAAATTCATCGTCCCCCGCATTACGGGTTTCCTTCCCATACTTCCGTTTTTCGTCATCATTCACGCATCTATAGATGAACCTTCGTTCCCTTCTCCTTTACAGACAAATATATTTATAATTATTATCACTCCCGCGACGATGTCAAGGGTGAGATAAAAATTATTTTCTCCGCTAATTTTCGTTCTGTTGCCAAAATATGCATCCCCGTTTCATAACTTGAAAATATTGTGTTTCCCAAACATAAGATACTCTAACAACAAATTTTGGGTTGTTGTTGCTATGTGAAATTCCCCGATTTGGTAGATTTAAATTAAGGAACTTTGTATTGTATTATTAATCTTTCATTATAGATTTGATCTAAGGTACTCACGCCGTTTTAGAATAAATTCCTTAGGTTTCTAACTCTTATATGATTATAAAATATATAATTTTATAGTCTTTTCACAATTTTACTTATCTCCCTTCTTATAGGAATCTTTTTCTCGACGGAAGACATTCCTACTCGATAGGCTTATGCTTTAAAATATTCTTTCTCAAAACTACTCTCTTCTTTTGCTCATCATTTCTTGTGTATACTAAGGCGACATTAAACGGAAGAGTGGTTCAAATGGACCTTATCTTTCCTAATAAAGTGTGATTGCAACCTAATTCATTCCTCTTCGCGGAAAACTGTCGACCAAGATGATTACAATACAAAATCTGACTGAATAAGGGCCCTTACTACCCCAATGGTGCCGTTGTTTACTTGAATATCCCTCTGAATATAACTGTTAACTTAAACATCTGCGCACAAATCTCAGTGAATGTACTGCAAAGGATAGCTCATACCCGCTAGCCTTCCAAATCGTGTGGCCTCTACATCACAAATTCGTACACTAGCTCATTGGATAAATCACACAGAACATGCCATTAAACTGCTTAGCTCACTTATAAATTTGGTGAACTATGTATATCCGAAGATCAAAGCTACTAGCTCGATTAATGCAAAGCAAGCATGCGATCCCGCGTCTCCTCGGCTTCATATGCACGCGTTTGCAAATGAATAACTGAGAACCGTTCGGTTCGGTAATAAACGAAACATAAACCCTTCTTGCTATTTGTTCGCGATGTGTTTGTTTTCCTTCGCGAAGAATTATTCGCTCGCTTTCAAACTGGAGCAGAACCCCAAAAATCCCGATACAAAGATGTTAAATGAATTCCAACGATCCCTATTCCAAATAAACGTACGGCGGATGTTTTCCTGATTCCCACCGACAGAGGCGCAGCAGTCACTAGAGGGATGGGATCACCACTGCCGTTTTTGAATGGATAACCCGCTATATAAACCTTTTAATTAAAGGAGTAACGCAAACCTCCTAATAAGAATAATATTGGCACTTTCCGTGATAGGTCGTTCATTTGCTATTTAATTCATCTTTGCTGTTGTTGCCTCATGGAAATCGAAGCAATTGGAAGATGGAGAGAAAACAACTTTCTATCAGACGGAATTAGAATTTGGTAAACTTTCGAGATGGATACTGTTTTACCTTATAAAATCCTCACAGTGCAAAAATATTTAAAATAGTATGATTCGAAAATATTCGTATTTGCATGAAAATGCGCACATATTGAGGAACACATAAAAATAACTCGGAAAATAAGTGTGCGTCGTACACTGATGAAAGGGAACTACTTCAACCCTTCTTTTCGCTCATTCAATGATTTTCAGTCTAAACAGAGATTCTGTTAACTCTATGAAAACTAATTTTCAAGTTATGACACATTATTTCAGTTAGGGGTGTCATGACACATAACGTAGATCCAGGTGGTCATATTCCACAATAATTCCTTTCGACCATTCCTAAACCTAATTTTAAATACATATCACAAATATTTATGGAGAATAATGATATTGTTAGTGTATTGAATCAGAATGGTAATGATAAGGACTTCATTACCATACCTTTCTAAAGATAAGAATCGCATAGATGAAGTATGAGTAAATTGCAAGACAAAATAGGAGTTATGTCATGAATATAGTTTCTGATGTTGTTGTTGAATCCGATCGTCAAGTAAGGGCAAAATTGGTATCTATAAGCTGAAAGAGAATTAATTAAAATGTTATATGTGCGTCAAGGGAGGAGGCTGCTAAGACAAAAATTTACAGACAACCCATAGTGAATAAAAGAAGCAGCTGCTCTGCACATTCGAAAGGAAAATGATGTGAAGAATACTTTTACTCAGGAAAATTCCCCGAGAACTTCTTCAAGCATCAAATAAATTAAAAATAGTATGGAAATTATCAGACACGCATCTCTGGCCACATTTATAATCTTCACGTAACCTTTCGGCATAGAAGGGCGACCCATTACCAGTACATTTTATCTCCCAAGTCAGCAACTCTTGCATAACGTTCGTCGTAAAAAAGTGAACTTTTAAAGCCATTAGTCCCAGAACCTCTTTTTCTGTTTTTCCACGCAGAACCTGAGCGGCCAAAGTTCATATCTTAGCTACTTTTCAATTAAAAACAAACACCTAAGCTTCTGCTAAGGACTAGTTGAAAAATGTGTAATTATATAATATGGAATAATATCAGGAACTACAAAAACAGCCAATTCCAATAAATCTAAGTCAATTGCATCCTTTTCATATTGATATTTTCACCATTATTTCTATATAGTCCTAATTTCCTGCGTTTTCTCAGAAAAAAGTCCATGAGCTGATTCAACAAAAACCACAGTCGTACGGATACAGGTATTTTACTTCCATGATAATATTTTTAATCCTCATTTATCATAAATCTAACAATTTACAATTTAGAACAGGATTCAAGACCAAGTTAGAATCTATGAATATCAGTCATGACCATTAATTCTAATATGATTTTTTATCAGTAATAAAGACTGCAAAAGATTAAAAAAAGACCCATATAGATATTTTATGGGAGTGTTTTCGAGTCATTTAAGGTCGAACCCTTCAACAAAAGTATCGATACTTCTGTTGAAGTAACGACGAATATTTTATTTAATGAGATCCTCTTATGAATCCTGTAATTTTATTATTCTAACTAGTAGGATGAAGCATGAAGTTCCTCTTTGAAATTATTCCTCAATTCATATGTTCTGCCGACAACGTTGAATGAATATATATGTTGATGGTGCTTAAGGTGGATGACTTACTCTTCCAGACTTTTACTCCTTCACGCCTCTTTATTTCACAGACATAGTGGGTATTCCTTTCAACGTCCTTTGGTAATTCTTGTCTAGCTTCAATTGCCTCTCCAAAGAACAAACTGTATGTAAATTTCATGTTTTCAAGCCATTCCAATAAGCAATAATGTCCCTTAGTGGCAACATAAAGATGTGCACAGATGATTGAGCAGATTAAATATTCTTAAGTAGGTACCTTAAAATAATGAATCCCAATCAAACTTCACACCATGAAATCCAGATGACTCATTAAAAATGTTCTCTAAGTCAAAGGACTTAATTCAAATTTTATTTTATACAATTAATGCTTCAATGATAGGAGTCTCCAACGTGCTTGAGGCAGGGGGGACATGCTCATGGAAGATCCTGGTGGAGGAATTAAGAGGGAAACTGTTTTTTATATGAACATAGTTTGAAGTATACGCAGCGTAACTAGAAAAATTATTGGAGATTCATTCGTAACCGAATAGAAGAACGGGATTTTCGAATAAGCATATCAGACTATAATTGATGAGGATCAGATTAGATCTAGTCTTATAGAATACTTGCATGTATAATCCAATCCTATCCAATGTGTTGTGGGCCCAAAAAGGGACCTAATCTTGCCTGGGGGTCGTAGCTCGAAGGGCAGTGTTACTTGATATGAAGATAATGCGCTTCTATCCGAGTTTTCCAGAAGAGCAGAATGAAGAATGTGTTGGCGACATCGCTCAGAGGGCTGACTATATTCCAGGTTATACCATCACTAAAAAGTTTTCCACACAGTGACTTTCTGAATTACTGAAATTTATTCCTTTGTAAATTCTTTCCTTCCATCGACAAGAGTGCCTGAGGGAGAAAACTGATTCCCTCAGTCGCGATTTACTCCTCTGGAGATTCCTTCAAAGGCATACTTACTCTCTCGGAACACTCAAATCCTCTTTCATTTCTTTGAAGACGATTTCGCGTTCGTTTATGTAACGCAAAATATTTTAGAAGAGCGGAAGAAATCGGAGAGGAATCTCCGAAAAATAAGTCCGATTCAATGGTATAGAGATGAGTTTCCCAAACTATGTTCCGCGGAACACCGCTCTTCCGCTGAACCTGAATAGGTGTTCCGCGACAATTTGGAGTTTCAATGGAGAATTGGAGAATAAAAGACATTAAATGCTTTATTGATTCATATTTTAATTTTTTATTACAATATTATAGTTTTACATTCAAAAATAATTACCAAATAAATAATTTGTTGTAATTAAATGACTTTTTAATTTTACAAGTAGAATTACCTAACCTAAGTATAAGCTTAGTGCTCCGTTAAACTTCCCAAGTTTGCTTAGGGTTCCGTTAAACTTCCCAGGTTAGCGAATGTTCCATTGCAGAAAAAGTTTGGGAAACCCTGATATAGGGGAACAGTAAAATAAGTGAAACGGAAAAAACACTTCGGAGGTAACTCTTTCGTAAGTACTGGGAACACCGAATAAAAATAAAATAATGGGGAATTCATGCCACTATTATGTGCAGATAATAGTTGAAGATGATCAAAATTTAAAAACAAACAATTCAAGCATCATCTTGGTATTGATTTAATCCTAAACCTTAAAGCGTAAATCTTTCTAGCGAAATTCGTCCATAAAGAGAATAGTTGAGGAGTTAACAAAGGAGAAAGCACAATAACATACTAACGAATAGCCACTAACGATACTACGTACGACAGACGGTACGATACCGTTCCGTTGTCTTTTAAACACAGAGTAACGAATATTATTGGTAACATATGGCAAAGTAATAAAAATACAATAATTTGGTGAAATAAGGCATTAGAAGGAATTAACAATATTTATTGTACTCCGGGTCATTTTCGAAGAGAAACAAAATACGGAAATATAGAAGGAAATTTCTCCGCATTTGCAGCAAAAAAATGAAGCACGCGAAGGTAAATAAAAATTATACCTGAATTCTTCACGAAATATCTAGAACATTTTATCTCTGGTATTTCTGCATAAGTAACTACCAAAAGAAGATTTTTAATTTTATGCCAAACTTATTCTACGAATCATAATCCTGGATGCTACATCTTTAATTCTGCGAAAGAGCAAAAAAGTTTGCATAAGGACTAATTTAGAGTAGCATTTTTCACGTGAACGCATGAATGAGCTTGTGGGACTCTATTATCATTAGTTACAACAAATCCAAAACCTTGAGAAATACCAAAAAGTCAACAGAATTAAAAGATAGTTTAACCATTATTTGCCAGACTAATCCATGAACAGACAAATGGTGAAATTTCAACAATATTTCAGCAATAAAACTATGTAACAAGATACCATTTTGCATATATGGACGGCATATGGATACCCAACATTTCTTAGATGAGAAACGTATTAGGAGAAAGTAGTACGAAATATTTAATTTTCTACGTTTTCTTGGTGGTATAAGGATGAGCAAAAAGTTACGATATTATGGTATGAAAAACTTAATAGAGTTTTAACTTTGTGAAAAATTATACATTCCACATTTAGCATTTTACATTATTAATGGTTTTTCAAAACAGCGTAACCTTCCCCGAGCTGCCTCATTCCTAGGTTAAAATGAGTTATTATGTTTAAATGACGAAAAATATTACGGATTTAAAGAAATAATCTAAAAAAACGTAAAAAAATAAAAGGCCACACGTCTTCACTATATATTACGTCACACGTATTGTTTGCCCAATTAAGGGCAACTGGCACATCTTTTCTAGCCTTCCAATAAATAGTCATGACAGTAAATGCAGTCGTCGTCTTGTTCATTGCTACTAGAATATCGAGATTTTTTATCCTGTGTACCCGATAGTATACCATTTTGCCCCATTACCTCATTTTAAGGTTAACCAACACTACCGCGACAGTATTTTAGCCTAATAAACATTAAAATCATACTAAAACTTAGATTATGGTACGTTTAACAGAATGCCAGAAGTAATACTGAAGTATTCCAATGGATTACTAAGTACATGCATCAGGAGTAGATGACCAATATTACGAAAACGATCACTAAAAGTTCGACGCAGTGTTCTGAAATACAAAAGAGCAAGGAATGGCGGTAACGGCTTGCACACTAGTCCGGCATTTCAATCCAACTTTTATGACACGTTTCCCCGAACGTAAAAGCATTAATTGGGCTGAAAAAATCCCGGTATCCCGTTTTGCCAAACTACCCCGTTCCGCCCCACCATCCCTCATATCTGTAAGATTTTGTGATTTTGTATACATACCACTACATTCAAATATTGAAAACAAGAAAAATTATATATACAGGAAAAATATTTACATGATGCAACGTTTATCTCAAAATGGAAGAAATAATTATATTAACAAGTCAATAAGTTAACTTCCCTCGCCTTATCCTATGTAACGCTTTATAAAAAATGGCAACAATATGTTTATTCGCTTGGAGAATTTCCACATTGTAAGTAAACTGTACTATTCACATTTCATATTCAGTAATTAAAAGTAACTTTGGGTCGTAAGAAATGTCCGGAGACAATTTAATCGAAATAAGTCGTCAACTTCTTGAATATATTTTGCAACCTTGCTAACTTATAGCATCTGAGACATATCCAAAAGTCAAAACAGAAAAATCCTAAGGTGATGGTAAATCGATCCAAGATGTTTCGTTTTCTTCGCAAATACTCTATCCAACTTCTTTTGATCTATCACGCAGAACAACATTTTAAGTACAACTTAAACAGTTTATTCCGACCCATTTCTGCTGAAATAACTCCATCAGAAAACCACCAGAATTCGAATCTTCTATGCATCCCAGGCAACGAACGCGAACTAAGAAAAGGTCAGATGATATCTATGGTGTATAAAAAGGTTATTTACGAGCCTTTCTCACGTCATGGGAAGAGGGCGGTTTGATATCTTCGTTCGATTACTTCGATATATGAAAAGGCACTTGAAACAGATTGAGCGAGAATGAAGGAAGGAATAGAAATAACGAAGAAGTATGAAGCTATTAAGAAAATTATGACAGAAATTATAGAACAAGGATTTTTTCAATCCATAATGAAAGAGAACATTTATGCATTGGTTTGAGGCGATGCCGAAGAAAAATTATGTTGAGGAAGAATTATGGAATACAAACGGACTTTAAACATAAGCAAGATTTAAAAACTGTGAGTTTATAAGAATCTCCCCAACTGCATACTGTTCAACGAAATCTAATTAACGCAGTTTACCTTTTCCCTGATGGTCTTTGGTTCGACGCCAGGACACCATATGCATGCAATACAATTAAAGGGGAATTTCGTTTGAGGACCTACCCGATATATCGACTTGAATTTCTAGAAACTGTCATAGTTTCCCCAACCAAAGAGTTATATGCTATCTCATCTTACGAAAAGGTCCTGTGTTCGACACCAAACGGCTCTAACATTTAAAATTTATGGCGGTAAATTCAAGTTTCCTATAAGCCGTTTTCAGGTAGAAATATATCATCATTATTCTTGCGGAAATATATTGACGCAAGCAAATTTTACTTGAAAAATAATACAGATAAACCGATATTTGATATTATGAAGGCTTACTGGCGATGCACAAAAGATTGAGTTCCTCAGAGAATTGTCCGATTCAGGGGTCATTCGGAATATAAAGCAAAAATGGTGGTGGCAACTATTCGCTAGCGAGTTAATTTTTTCATGGAATTTTCTTACAACTAACTCTTGCTCTTCCTGCATGTGTAAATGTATTTTTTGAATAGTTATGGCAATCATGGCATCCAAGCAGTGGCGTGGCGTGCCTTGGCGGGGCCCCGTATAAAAATTTGTTTTGGGGCCCTTAGGAAGGGTAAAGATTTCTCACAAAAGAAAAAAAACGTTCGCATAAAATTAAAAGAAATATTTATTCATCATAATTATCTATCTGTCACTTTTCCAAAATTTTTACAAACAATTTAAATTAAATATGCACTCTCCTTGCCTTTTTTTCGGCAAACTGATTTATTAAATCATTTATAGCTGATAATGACTTTAGTTTTTCTAAAGTTTCTGCCTCTATAGACAAATTTGGGAAGTTTTTATTAATTTTTGCTTACGCACGTTGGGGGCCCCCGTGGCCCGGGGGCCCTGTATAATTGATTCGGCAGATACGGCGGTAGCTACGCCCCTGCATCCAAGAGACAAAATGTGGTCCGATGTCCTAGGTCGCCAGAACGTTTGGTTGTTTTGCGGGTTGCCCATGCTCAGGATGAATTGACCATTCCCAGGCGTCGTAGAATCATATTTGCGTCTAATTAATTTAAAATCGCAGAAACTTGATACGAAGCAATAAATTCATCGTCGCTACTAAGCAAAATGTAGATCTTTAAAACAAACATCTCGGTCTCCATGGGTGTTTGTTTATCATTTTTGCAAATTTTAAACTTCTCGGCTCGGGCGACAGTGGTGAAAATTATCCGATTCTGAAAAAAGTTGCATATCGTATCCTCATATCAGTACGGAACTTTCTCGCATGGCGCAAATTCGATTCGGAAAACACTGTTTTTCGGCCCACCCTAAGAAGCAATCCTCTACAAGAGAGAACTAAATGTAAAAGAATAATCCCGAATATGAGTATGTAGAGAAATCTACCATGGTATCATTTCTCCATAAGGAGAAAGAAACACTAGCGTCATCATCACACGATGGCTCACTAATGACCATAGTCCGTGGCATCTATCAACGGACATTTCAAATCGATATTATAACCGGCAGAGTCTCCTGCCAGATAATTGAAAGAATTGAATTTCTTCTTTCTTTTCCTTATCTTACTTGCTTTTCTTTTTAGTGCGATTCTGATACTTCATTCTGAAGTTTCCGAGAACGACAGAGTGGCAATGAGCTAACCGATAGGGAAGGTTAAACGGGGATGGAATTTGGGAATTAGGAGTGCACGTAGGTCATGTAATTTTTTCCATGGAGTAATTAAAAAGGTGCACCTAAATTCGCAGTGCTGGGATATTACCTATATATAAGATCCTTATCGAAAGAAATTCCCAAAAGTGGCTTCACGTTACTGTGCGTTTAAGAGCCATCTTCCATTAGTTATCTAATACCTATTCTAGTTTATATTCTTCCGCCAAACTACATCACCAAAGACATCACTTTGCGGGAAAGTTTAAAATTAAAAGCGTTTGCACTAAGCAACTAGAGATGGCTGTTTCTGTCCCATCTCATCTTTATGAATCCCTTGATGCTGGATCTGTTACGAATTTCGGAGATAACGTCTCAGCAATACGTTTGTTCGGGGCCATTTGTAAATATTCCCAACATAATTTAGTCGAAGTTTAATTCCCCTGTATGAATGCCGCTCTAACACTCTCAGTATTACTTTCCCTGATCTGCGTTTTCACTGCCTCTCTGCCAATCCCGCAAACTTCAAAGTGAAGAAACAGGCAAACACTGAAAAGAAAAGAAAGAGACGCAAAGAAAAGAAAGAATGAGAAATACATTTCCTTCCATTACTCTGCAGGAGACCTTGCCGGTTCTTTTATTGATGTTAAAGGTATGTTTCGTCTAGGTGTTTCTGATGGGCAATTTTATGAACAAACTTATTTGTAATTCATTCATTATTAATTAAGAGAATGGTGAAGGAATGAAATATGTCTTATGGTTATTATATGGTTGGCACGGAAAATGATTCGCAAATATTCCACATCGGATGTAAACAATCTGCATCCGTTGGCGATGGTATTTTTATGATTACTTGGAACGTAAAGTTTCCTGCCTCTACTCGTCAGAGGTAATTTTGTTATGAGATGTATTTATAAATCTTCGGAGCGTTCTAAATCAAGATCGTCGAAGTTATCATGAAAAAGTCGATCAAGCGCGTCCGGAGATTTTAATGCGCCTCCTGAGAACCTATAAAATGATCGGTGATCCTTTCAAAAACCCGTTCGCTGACACGTTAATGATAAGGATCCGTCCGGGATGAGAAGCGTAGAATCCCGGATAAGCTTGAGGTGACAAAAAAGACCGATGGTAATGATAAATGAAAGTACCTCGCTCCTGATACGGAGAATATTGGATATCCGAAAATCTACGACAAATATGCCCGTAATCTTTTATTCCAATTAAGCGTTATGTTTAATGTCTTAAAATACAGCAACTGGCAACTTTATCCCCGTAACATGCCTAACTTCCTTGTAACTGAGGACAGCGATTGTTTCAAATCACAGTGCCGCTAGTCATGCAAGATGCGAAATACTGGATAATTCCGGTGTAAACTATAATCCTGCTTGGAAATCGAACTTATTATATTGGACTCAAACTTTGCAGGAAACGTACTACCTCGTGACGTGGAATAAACGGGACATGTATGAGAGTAAAACTGCAACACAGTAATTAGAACCATTTCTAAATGCATCCTTTAATCCCTACTTGGGCAACATCTCCGCGATTCATATCAACTACATTGCTTGACTTTGAACCACAGAAGGGTCCTCTAACCCTATGGTTAACATTATTCCTTACCTAATTAGCTAAATTAACTCTAAATATCAAGTTAGACTTTGATGCATTCCTCGAGAAAATGGACCCCAAAAAGCATCGACTTTAAAAAGCCATCGACTTTAAAGGCCGATAAACAATTAATGCCTAACAACCGCTTTTGTCCCACTCAAAAAGAATAAGAAGTAATTCACGATGAGTAACTAATAACACCCACTTAATCTCAAAATGTAACGACACACAGCAACAGCAGAACTATCAACTAACAAAGAGAAAAAAATTCTTCAAACTAATGTCTCAAAAGTTTTTTTATTAATATTTGTACAGCAGGTAAATCATGCTTTGTCTATCAATATAACTTTAATTATCCTTACCAGTATAACTATTATATAATATTTAATTGTGGATTATTAATTACATTATAGTAGCTTATTAATCTCAATCTTTAAGGCCTCCAATACTTAAATCGCATTTCTGAAAGCTCTTTATTTTCCGTCTACTCTTCTTCTTCTGTCTTTTCAGGTAAATGACATCCGTGGCCAACCACCAAGAAATTTACCCAACAATATTGGTCAGCAATTATGCAACCAGTGATATACCTGCTTGTATTTATTTCCCTCTGTGTTTTCGTGGGTTTTTTTTTCGCTCCCCTTCTTGTGTGAGCGTTTTCCCGCACAGTGGGTTTTTCTCCGAAAGCCTTCAGCCAAGGAGTTTTTCCCCACACCACAATTCTTTTATTTGTTTACCTCTTTTTAATTTTCTTTTTATATATATGTATTTGTATTGTTTTTCCTCCTTTTCTGTAAGTAATATAAGTAACCCTTAATGGTTAGGTGTAAGAGAGGCCCTAATGGGCCTAACCTCGCCAAATAGAGTTTTTATTATTATTATTATTATTATTATAAAAGTTTGACAGTCAAAACTGCTCCATCCCATAACGCGAGGCTCCCTCCCCCATAAATACAAAAAACGATATTACTTGGCAATAATCGACGTAGAACAACTGGCTTTTCACTAATATGTAGCCGAACTGTCGCCACAAAACAACAAAGATAGATTAATCACTAGCTACATAGAGCTGATACGCCACAGTGACACCAACGTCTGGAGTCAACTGCCGACGCGCGAACGAAGGAAAACGAAAAATTGCCTTGATTTGAAAACGGATCACTCTCAATGATGTATCAAGTGATCGCAAAAGAAACAATTATAATTGTGATGATATAGGAAAGGGATTAAGAGTTCTCCAGGTAAACTGTCGAAGCATAGTAAATAAGGTAAGCGAGTTCGTTAGTTTGATAGAGGCATGCCAACCAAATATAGTCATTGGACAGAGTCATGGTTAACGGAAGAAATATGTTCAAACGAAATTTTCCCTATAAATTTCACAGTATATAGAAGAGATCGAGGCTCAAGAGGTGGAGGAATATTTGTTTGTGTCAAAGACGGTATTGTTAGCTCATTGGAATGGGTTCTCGAGGATTGTGAGGCTATCTGCGTAAAAGTCATTAATCGTTTTCAAAAAACTCTAAACATAATAGCAGCTTACAGAAAACCAAATGAGGATATGCACTTGTTGGACAGGTTAAATGACTCACTCAACGAAAATAACCTAAACCAAGCCACCTTAATAGCAGGGGACCTCAATCTACCAATGGTTAGTTGGCAAGGCGTGACAGCGGGGGGCAGTAGGGCACAGATCGCAGTAGAGAAACTAATTAACGAAGGGGGCTTCGTGCAGGTAGTGGATTTCCCAACTAGGGGAGGGAACGTGCTCGATGTCTTTCTTTTGAGACCGAGCAATATATTTGACAAGCTAGAAAAAGTCCCAGGAATCAGCGACCACGATGGAGTATGCGTAGATATCAACTGGAAACCTTATAATCCAAAATTGGAATTCCGTAATGTAATATGGCAGTAAAGGAAGGGAGATGCGGCCGGGTACCAAAACTACCTAAAGGAGAACTTGGTACAGTGGGTGGGAAACAGTCAAAATATAGAAGAAATGTGGTGTTCATTTAAGAAAATTCTTCACGAAGGTATTAAAAAATTTGTGCCCTCCAAGCAACTTAAGAAAAACCCAGATCCCGAGTACTATAACAAAAATGTACGTAGATTAAAACGTAAGGTTAAAAAAGCGCACCAGAAAAAAGGGGAAGGATCGAATTACTTAGTAACATATAAAAACTTGCTTCAGAGGCTAAATTCAGAAAAACGGAAAGCTAAAAATGATTTTCTAGAGAAAATACTTGAAAGGAAGAGTTGTAATAATTTTTACAAATACCTTAGGCGTAGGAGAGATGATACGCAAAAAGTTACCACATTATGTGATGGAACGGGGAATAAAATTTTCGATAATAAAAATCAGGCAATTATATTAAATAAATGGTTCGGTAGCATTTATCAAAAACACATACCCATCGAAACAAAAGAGGTAAATATCGGCACTGAATCTGCCATAGTGCCTTCATTAGTTAAAATCTTACATATTCGGAGTGGAGACATCCACAAAAAAGTAATGCATTTAGGAAACAATAAGTCGAGAGGGCCAGATGATATATCAACAGAGGCCTTAAAGCTAGGATCAATGGAAATCATTCCTTACTTAAAATTAATATTTAACGCAACTCTAAATTATTATTGACTACCATCAGACTGGAAAAAAGCCACAGTTATTCCTCTTTATAAGCGAGGAGATAAAACAAACGTTAAAAATTACAGGCCGGTTAGCTTAACGTCCGTTGTTTGTAAAACTATGGAGAAAATTGTAGCAGAATACCTTAGAAATCACTGGGAAGAGAGTAATTGGCTTAGCGAGTGCCAGCACGGCTTTAGAAAAAATCATTCATGCGAAACTCAATTGTTGGGACTATGTCAGGATATAATAAGCGCGGTAGATGGTAGAGATTCGGTAGATGGCATTATCATAGACTTTGATAAGGCATTCGATAAAATTCCACATGAGATACTATTGTACAAACTAGTAAATTTAAATATTGATAAAAGAGTACTCATATGGATAAAGAATTTTCTCACTGATAGAACTCAAAAAGTAAGGGTGAATGAGGAATACTCCGATGATGACGATGTAACCTCGGGAGTACCACAAGGAAGTGTCATCGGGCCTTTACTTTTCCTACTCTATATTAATGACCTTCCTGACTGCGTCAACTCAAATATCCGCTTATTTGCAGATGATTGTATCATTTATAGAAAGATAAAAAATAACGAGGATAGGGATGCGCTACAGGGGGATTTAAACTCGGTAGAAAAATGGATTAAAAAACATAAAATGAGTATTAACGTGAGCAAAAGTATGCACATCACATTTACAAACAAGAAAATGATTTCATCCCATAGATATCATCTAAGTGGAGAAATTATGCCAACATCTGATCATTGTAAATACTTAGGAATAACATTTACCAGAAACTTGAATTGGGAAAAACACATAGATTATTTGGTAGCGAAGGCATATAGGACATTACATCACGTCATGAGAAACTTAAAAGGTAGCAGTAAGAAAGCAAAGGAATTGGGGTACCTAACATTAGTTAGGCCGATATTAGAATATGCTACAACGGTGTGGGATCCTCATGAGAATTTTCGCATAAAGAAATTAGAAAAAGTTCAAAGAAAAGCAGCTCGTTACGTTATGGGTAGATTTAAGAAAGCAGATAGCGTGTCAGAAATGTTAAAAATTCTAGGATGGGAATCGCTGGAGAGGAGGAAAATAAACAGGCTAGGCTGTATTTACCAGATAGTTGCAGGTAGTAAGGGATGGGAAAGTTTCAAAAGTTTATTAGAAACACCAAACTTTTTAGGAAGAAGTCATAATCACAAAATAAAACTTAGACCGCAAAGAACCAATATAGCTAAATACTCTTTCTTGAATAGAGGCATAGCAGAGTGGAACAAGTTACCTGGGACGCTCTTTGAGTCCCTTCCTAAAAATCCAAAATCATTTAAGAAGAAATGTTCTGTATTGTTGTAGTGTGAACTTACTAGTATATGCTCAAATAATTGTGGAATTGTGTAATCATATTTATATATAAAAAAAATATAAGGTATTGGTAATTACAGTAATGTGATTTTTTTCTTTTATTGGAATTATTAATTCATAGTATTATTTATGGATTGTATATTAATTTATTAATTGTATATTTTATATATTGAGATTAGCTGCCACCAGACTGCTGTCTAACTGCGGCGAAAATTGTAATAAATAAATAAATAAATAAACAAATTAACGTAATGGACCGACTCTCTGAAGAGACAATAGAGGCACGAAGTAAGGACACAAAGAGAACACCAGGAAATAATCCCGAGTTGCTGAAATGAACAAATAGTACGATGCTTACTCCATACCTGCTGATATCTATGTCAACAACAAATAGAGCAACCAATAGATCTAGGATTATGAGTATAGAAGTAAACCAGCTCCACATCCAGAAAGAGATGAAATCCCGAATGGAGATGAATATTCCTCGGATGCTGGTTGTATGTCAGACCGAAGGTACGACGAGAAATTTATATTTCGTTTTTCATTTTCATTTCATACTTTGTATCGACGAAAAACTAGCAGCATAGTATTACAGAAAATAAAATACTACGCAATAGACGTAGGCATGGTCCTACGTCTTAAAATATAGCCAAAGTGAAGATTTTCACCGATCACTCGCAATGAAATTGGGGGTTTCAAACACGACCTCTCATCTAAATTATTTACTGAGCATGAAACTTGCTTTTAAACGACTTAACAAGCCATCGGATAGCGTATAGGTCCTCTGTCCTACTTATATTTTATATCGAATTCCCTTTTGAGAGAGTCGCAAAAAAGATATTAGTATAAATATCTCTGTGTAGGTCGACGTCGATTTCCACTATTTTCCTCGCTTCAAGCAAATATTTTCTCTACAACAAGATTTCGCAATTTGTTATGTAAAATAAGCTAATGCTCAACTGTGATCACAAAACTATAATTTTCTTGATGACAAAATAGAGGTTTATAACATGGCGTTGTGTTTTATCCAATGATTTTCAGGTTTCGGTTTAGAATTGAAGAATTTTATGACATTAAAACAGGAAATTTGTACTCACATTTGCCGGCGAAAAAGAACCTTCGAAGTCACTTTGAGTCATGTTCTAAGTACTCCACGGTTGTCGTATGGTGTAGTCCTTGAGGAAACGCTGTCGCAGTGTTTTACGCAATGATTTTCAGCATCGGTTTGGAATTAAAGAATTTCGCGAAAATTGTAACGCCTGGGTTCTTCGAGAAAGTTGGTCAACTTTGACCCCTGTGTTATCTCAACGCAGAGGTATCCACGGGAATAGCTTTCACGTGGAATTTAATAAGCACTAAGGATGCGAAGTCCGCACACAAAAGACGAGTGACTCTTGTTTGAGAATTTTTTTTGATTCCAGACCACTGTTCATTGTCGAAAACCTATTGCGGAAACCTAAAATTTCGATACCTCCTGTGTATTGTACGAAATTCAGCGGTGCATTTGATTTTTTATTTTACATTCACATTATGCCTTGCACCTGTAAAATAAGAGGTTTCTTTTAACTTGTCTTGCGGGTTGAATCAACTGTACTTCAAAATACACTCTGAAACAGTTGACCTCCTCGTGCAAACATTTGGTCTGCGAGAAGTATTGGAGGCACTGCTCGTGGGAATACTCCGAATTATCAATAATGATTAAAATAAACCTCACTTATTTCACGTCGGAGTATTAATTACTCATCTGCATTATCTACTTCGTTAATTTCTTAAAAAAGTTACATCTAGGTATGTGGCACTCGATGTAAATCTATTTCATGTACTTTAATCTCATTTTTAGATCTGCTGCAGGTAATTTCTCCCGAAAGCGCCTTTTCCATGAATACCTGACACATTCGCATTATAGTCTAATCTGTTTTTAATCGAAATAAGTGATTTTAAAAAATGTACAGTCCTGGCCAAAATTAACGCAGCACCGGCCGTAAGGATCGCAAGGGAGGTGCTGCGTTAATTTTGGCCAGGAGTGTACAATCTTGGGTCACAAAGTGTGTCAAACAGTTCCCAAAACATCTTATATCGACAGTTAAAAGGACCAGAAATCGGACACCGCCTTTGGAAAATCGAAAAAGCAAAAGAACCGGAGTATCGCATCGGCTGATTTAATTGATTTAGACAGGATTTGTACCTACCTACTTTGGCCACTTTTTCCAAACCGTAAACATTAAAAATATTTAAAAATTACTTTTGAGCTCTCTAAACTTAAAGGTATCTACTCACTAAGTATCATTTTTTTCTGAGATGGTCAAGCAACAAATTATTTTTTTTCTGGACCACTTGGTTTGGATTGACCCTTACGCAATAATACAACATTTTGATAACGTTGAAGCCCATATTGGCAATGGCTCATGCCATAATTATTGATGTAGTTGCTCCTGTACAGAATGCAATTAAGTTTTTAATTATATCAATCATCTTAACACAATAATACAATTATTCACCATTTGGAAATGTTTAAAACCGTTTTGACAATTTCATGGTCACTCAAGCTGTAAAGTATTACTATTCTTACGATTTATTACTATTGTTACTGTATTTTAATCATATTTACGTCAAAAAACAATTACGCACTACCCGCATCAGAGGTAAAAGGGAGATGAAGGATTCTTGGAGTTGCTTACTACAAGATTATCTATTCGCCGCAGCGAAAGAAAATAGTTAAAGTGGTGGTAGGAGAGGAGTGGGGGAGAAAGTAACTTCTAGGCCTTAATACAGGATTTTTAAGTTAATTAATAAATAATGACTGAATGACAATGAGTATGTAGAAGACTGACTCATCAAATGAACATTAGATACTATTTCTGCAGATCTAATAGGTGCTAAAGCGAGTGTGAGCGAAAGACGCTTAGCATTGCATTGTTTGCCATGTAAACAAACCCATAGTTACGAACTTTATTGTTATTGTGAAGAGTAATCAATAACGTCACGAAAGAATTATTATTGAATAATTATTTTGAAATACATACGCGTGCATCACATTCCAAATTAACTTCCATGTGAAACTTAGAAGTAATATAGTAATCATGTTGTATTCTTATGAAATGATATGCATGAAAACGGCATTTTAACGTATATATGTCGCAATAACCAGGAAGTTGGTTAATTATAATAAGATTCCTAAGCGTTGGTTGATATCGATTTTTTTTTTAAACAAAACTTACAGAATATTAAATTTTTTGTAACTTTTATAGATATTTTTTTAACCTAAATATCAGATTAATCGAGAGATTTTGCAAAAAAGATAACCTATCTTCGAAAAATAAACATCGACTTCCGATCAACCGATTTACACCAAAAACTATTCAACTCTAACGGCACCTACCAAAGTGCTATACATGAAATTTGGTGCATGTACAACAAATAGTTTTCAGAGAGCTCACAAAGTAAATAATCAACAACTTCCGGTTAATCGGTATTTCACGAATAACTCCTATACAATCAGTGATACAAAAAAATGTTTCATACAAAAGTTGTAGTAAATTACATTTTCTGAAATTTTTATACATAAATATTTCCATAAATTTGATGAGCTTCGAAGAATAAAGTTCAACTTCCGGTCAATCGATTTACTCCAAAAACTTATCAACTCTAACGTACCTACGTACCAATGTGCTTTATGTGAATTTTGGTATTGATACGACTAATAGTTTTCACGTTAGAACGTCCACAATCACACACACACACAGACATTCCGAAAATGGCCAAAACGTGTTCTAGGGACCCCAAAACTTGTATTTCCGTTGAAATCTCGAAGTTGATATTTTTCATTGTTTCTTGAACTTTCTCCTATATACTACGTATACGGAGAAAGTAAAAACATCTTATTAATTGAAAATTACAGTCATTCAAATTAAAAGTATAATTTTCAAAGTTTAGCCACGTTATTGAAAAGGGTTCAGTTTGCAATGTGCATTGAATTTCTAGAGGAAGGTTAGGTGGGAAGGAGCACTTCCGCCATCCGAAGATGCGTATCATTAGTATTCGCATGCTAACATCTACAATGCAGTCTGCTTATGCGTCATCAACTAGCATTCTCTGGCAGATGTTTAAGATTCGACTCAAGCTTTCATATTTAGGCAAAGTTATTCAATGAGAGAATGATTATTTTTAGGAAATGGAAGTTCAATAATGAATAATATCCACAAATAAGGGGTAAAAATAAGATTTGCATTTATTTCAAAAATCCACTAACTCCTTGTTGTTATATTGAGTTTGTAAGTTGAGTTACTAAACTGGTACGGTGCACATGGAAGAAGTTGGTACCCACTGTTATACATATTCTCTTGTTATTGTAAGACAATTGAAGAATAAAAATATACTTTATGTTCTCGTTGAATACTTTGAATACCATGTGATAAGTTTCATTTACATGAGAGAAGATAAAAGACGGTAATAACAAAAATCTAAAACGACAGGTTATGGGCCCAGGGGAAGAGCTAGAATGTGTACCCAAACTCACCGATTCTGCTACATTTCCGCTCTGGGAATTCGAAATAAAGATCCTGTTCGAAGCTAAACAGCTCATGAGTGTAATAGACGGAAAGAGTACTATGGAACTGTGCAGCACAGACGAAAAGAGGAAGAGGGAGTGGATTACAAAAGACGCAAACGCTAAAATAATAATCTTAAGAATAATAGATCCAACGGTTAAATCCCACATTCTAACAACCAGTACAGCAAAGGACATGTTTGAATAATTATGCAGTGTATATAAGAGAGATACCGAAGAAACGAAAAGCCAACTGATCGCAGAATTTATAAAATACGAATACAACAAGTCGGTAGATGTTATGGCGAATATCGCAGCTTTGCAAACACTTGCATTCAGACTGAATAACCTAAAACATACTGTAGATGATATGATGTTAATGACAAAGATATTGACGATTCTGCCTGATCAATTTAAGCATTTCGGAAGTGCAGGGGATTCTACGGCTGAAGATAAGAAGACAATAGAGAATTTACGAGCAAGACTACTCAAGGAAGAAGAGAAACTGAAAAACAACTCTCAAGGCGGCCATACACGGGGAAATATTTCCAGTAAATGTTCCCAGGTAATCCAAAATGGCCTGTCGGCCATACACGGGGAAATTATACTGGAAATGTTTACAGGAAACATTTCCAGTTATGGCCGATCCGGAGAGGCGATTAGCTTGCGCATCGCGCATTTGTTTTGAAAACAAAAGCGCATAGCGGGCTTGCTTGCTGTTTTCTTCGTATCTTAGGTTTGGGTTAAGGTGATTAGACGGCTAGGGTCATTTCATTCTTAGTATCTTGCTTAGTCAGAATATTGAGAATGGATCCTATCAGGGCCCCCAGGGTCAGACGGAGAAATGTATATATTGGTTTGATAGTTAGAAGTAGAAGATCTGTTTGGGTGAGGGAGTGGATCCGTAGGAGGGAGGAAGGCAGAGGTATCCTAAATATGCTACATATGGAGTTGGCATCGGAGGACACTCAGGCCTTCCGGAACTTCCTTCGAATGAGGGAGGACCAATTCCAGGAGCTACTCGGTCTCTTGAGGGAGGACATAGGGAGGTAAGAGAACCTGATGAGGGCTTCCATTTCTCCTGAGAAGAGGTAAGTTTTACAAAGAAAGTTTCCCAATTTATAATCAAACAAGAATATGGATATATTCATTGTACCACGGCAATGATCTTAGCTTTACTGTCGCAATAAATATTACTTTTAAAACTATTGTTTCATGTTATTCCAGATTGGCGCTGACATTACGTTTCCTGGCCACGGGAGAGTCCTACCGATCTCTCATGTATTCTACTAGAATACATGAGACGACGATCGGTAGGATTATTCCGGAAGTATGCAGATCCATTTACAGACTGTTAAAAGGCGAATTCATGAAGGTATTTATTGCAAGTGACCCTTTCCTCTCATGAATTAGCATGAAAAATTTCCTTGTGTTGTATTGTCTCGTCAACATCATTAATAGCTTTGTCAATTTTCCTCTAGACACCCCGATCACGACAGGAATGGGAGGGAATCTCTGCTGGAATTTTCCTATGTGTTTGGGTGCGATAGACGGCAAGCACATCGCCTTTCGACCCCCTGCAAGATCGGGGTCGTACTACTTCAACTACAAGGGAGGTCATTCCATTGTGTTAATGGCCGTAGTGGACGCGGACTACAAGTTCATCTATGTCGAAGTTGGGATTAACGGGAGGATCAGCGATGGAGGAGTATTCAGGAATTGCTCATTGGCAACAGCAATGGGCAATAACTCTCTTGACTTCCCAGCGAATGCAACACTTCCAAACAGCGGATGATGCCTTTCTGTTAACCCCCAGAATCATGAAGCCGTATCCAAGCCGTAACTTGACGGGGGACAAGATCAATTTCAATTACAGACTTTCCAGGGCGAGGAGAGTTGTCGTTATCCTGAGCAACAGGTTCAGGGTATTTCTCTCAACCATCAACCTCAGCCCTGAGACAGTGGAGGAAATTGTATTGGCTTCAGTTGTATTGCACAATTACCTTGCTGTGAAGAATAGGAGAGACTTTGTACCGGAAGCTGAGGAGGAGTGTCAACTTCTTGCAATGCCTCCTCAAGCAGGGAATAGACCTACAGCAGCAGCTATGACCATTAGGGATAAATTTAAGATTTATCTCAATGTAAATTAATGTTCCTCTTCCCTCTCCATGTCATCCATATCCTTGATCCTTTTCTACCCTATCCCTCTCCTCTCACCACATACCCTATCCTATACCCAATCCCATACCCTGGGGTGTAAGGAGTAGAAATTCCTCTACTCAAATGCCAACCTTACCTGCACGTGGTGCACCCTGCTTTTACCAACAAGGCTCTGGCGACCGAGTTACTCCCGGGATAAGGAGTTACATTAAATGACAAGTCTCTCATGACCCATCACTAAGTAACAAAATCAGCTATCTTTCAGATGATTATTTAGAAATACTGAATTTTAAATAATTGCGCTAATGTATTCAATCATGTGTAAATGCCAAGGTGATATTTGTTTATTAATGAAATTTTACTTTACTTATGATATTTAAAAATGTCCTATCTACTTTTCTCTCTCTCTTAAAGAAAATATTGTTTTTCTGTTCACTACAATGGTGCTAGTAGATCTTGAAACCATGCAAGCAATATTTAGAAACATGACTCTTCTAATGGATACTATGCTGTGTAAGTCAGATTATACAATTACATTCATATGAAAGAATATGATTTTACTATTATGCTGAAGAAGATTAAACCTATTGCCAAAAACCATATAAATATCTCTGTAACTTCTGAGTAGCAAAGCATTTCCTGACCAGTCAACAGCCTTAGTGATACAAAAATTCCTTGCAGAAATATGCTTGATGTGTAATTTTCAATGAATACCCATTACAACTTTGCAGAAGCAGCAGCTTCTACTAAATGCATAAGAAACAAAATGTTGTTCATATGCGGTTGAACAATGCAGGGAAGTGTTGAGCAATGAAGATATTTTTATGAAATCAAAAATCCAATAGTTGAGTAAATATGATTTTATTAAAGGAAAGACTAAAATGTGTGGGAAAAAGTATTTGCAGCTGAAGGCTGACAAATAAAAAAAAAACCCACATTGCGGAAAAACACCCACACAAGAAGGGGGGTGAAATAAAACCGCTAAAACATAGGAAAGTTGCTTAAATCATGCATTTAACATTTACATTGCTACACAAGATTGTTGCAAATGGAGAAGCATATGCTGTTCATCTAGTACTTAATTTGTGAAAATATAATGTAGTAAATGGTAAGTTATTAAATATATACATCAAATTTTCATGAAACACTGCTATGAACTGAAAACCTGGAATGAATAAAAAATGAAGATTGTTATTACTATTACACACAACATATGTACATTGAATCATAAAATATTATACGAAAAACCTGCAATGAATGTAAAGATAACTATTACTATAAATCACAACATAAGTACAGTTATAAAATTCCAATTTACCAGGTCTTAAAATTAGAATCAAAACATAGGATAAAATCAAACAAATGTCAACATTTAAGTCTGCCATGGTGAATGGCATTACAACTGTACCTATTTTAATTGTAATAACTCCCTTCTGAGATAACTAATTCAAATTACCTCGAAATCATCCAGGGATGACGTGCTTTGCCTAGGAGTTACAGTGTCCTTCAGGAAGTCCAACTTGCTATAATAATAAAGAGTGGGTACATGGATCTGAAATGTAAGAGAGTTACATACAGTTCTTAAAATAGTTCGAAGGCAGAAATACACAAACTGAATGTGTATGTAAACATACTGAATCAACTCCTGCCATACTTTTCCTAGAGCTAATCACTTTCCTCCTCTCGGCCATATACGTTATTCGGACATTATGCCATCTACTCCGGACGTCCTGTGGGGTTGTGCCCGGCCTGAAAAGAAATGCATGTATAAGCACCAGTTCCTAATGTCCTTACTGACTCAAATGTTAAGGATTACATTTCAGTGTTAGGTAGATAAGTGAAGATAAATAATTTTAAACTTAAGTAGTAAACCCCATTTGTAAACAAAATGTTTATGTCTAAGTGTTTCGTATTCATGCAAGTAAACTTCATTTCCTTTTCAAATCTATAATTAATTTTTAGTTGCTAACAACTGCCGAGGGTTGACCACAGGATAACGTGGTAGCGTTATCACATATACATTCCTTTTGCCTGCATTAAGCACTGCTGGACAACACTCTTATTTCGATACCGAGCATTTCATTTACTACAAAGCCATGATCAATGAGAAAATGTAAAGATGTTGTATATACAGTAGAACCTCAATTTTACGAAGTTGAAGGGACCAAAAAATTTGCACTTTGTAAAATTCGGGCTTCGTAAATTTGAGGTTTTCTTTCAAGCAATCGAAATCTCTACAATAAGAATCTAAGTTCAGTAACACAGTGCATAATGTTAAATGGGATTGAAAGGAAGGTGGTATTTCAATAAAATGAATTATACATCCAGTTTAATGTTTAATACAACAGAAAAAAAAATTCCTAACTTTTTACTTTTTAAAATAATCTTCAATTTTTATTTTTTTTGGAAGCTTCAATGAAAGATGAGGTGATTTTCTCAATACCTGAAAGGTAATAATTGTATAAATCAGGTACACCATCAGTAAACATCTGAAAATTGTGAAGCACTTTTATAGAGTGTCTTAATTCATTCCTTGTAGGGGGGGAGGTGCTTCTGGTATCTTCATAGCTTGTAGAAGAGCAATCTAAGTTCACTTCATCCTCATCTTCTTCGTCTTCACTAAATTCACTGCAGTTATACGTCATCACATGAGAGTCACACTTGACATATTACTCGGCAAGAAAGGATGCATCTGGGATGTTTTGATTTAGTTGTGCCATTTCTTTACTAAGGACGTCCTGTAGTGTGGGAACCTCCACTAACTCCTCTGTCTCTATAATTGATGTGTCACCAAAACCAGCTGATCTCCTACAGTTAGAAATAGTGTTTGCAGTGGCACTGTCTCATGCTCTGGCAATTCCTCGCACAGCATGCAACAATGTCCATGGAGGCACATCTTGCACATCAGAGGCTTGATCAGCAACAAATGTATGCGTACTAAAGCTCTGCTAGCAGAAAGATAAACTATGCAGGTCTAAACTTGTCAAATAATTATGAGGATGAAATCAAACTAATTTCTGTGTCAAATAAGAGTCACAAGCTCATTCAGAAAGAAAACAATAGATATCACATGCAATTCTCTGTGTGCACTATAGTAGTAGTAGTTTGTTAAAAGCGCTTTGACAGCTTAGGTCATTTTGCCCATGTGCTCCCACCAGGATTTGAAATCAGAACTGATTCCTCATGAGTCACGAGCGTTACCGACATGGCTCTCCAGCAGCCAATGTGCAGTATATCTGCATCAAATTGAAAGGATTTAAAAATAAGACTACGATTATACTGATTCCCTTTATAGCATACACCTTATTTCAAAGCCTAGGAGACTCACATAAGTCAAAGTGAATGAAACTGATAGCCATGAATTCCAAGAAACTAGCTCGTAAATATTTTAAGTCATTTAAGAACTTTACTTAAGTTAATTTGAAACTCCCTCTATTTTATATATGCGTTCTACTACGCTGACGTTTAGCGGTGATTTTCGAGAACTACTTACTCGCGGCTACTTTAAACGATCTTGTCGCGTCACAAATCATAAGTCGCGATCGCAAATTCTTACCTAACCACGTAAAACACTTTTAATTAATAAATTACGTATTGAAAATGCATCAAAATTATGGTAATAGTGACGTATTACAACAAATGTAGTATTCTTTAATTAAACTAATTTCCATGACAGCTGCAGAGAAGAACTCCCACAGGAATGCTACTTTCAAGTAAAGGGTTCACCAAAGTTCTGCGATGGGGTTGCGGCGGCTATCATATTGCTAAAATTAAAGAATTCCAGAGAAAATATGGAGGTCGCAAAGGATATATACTCGTCGCAAAGGATATATATAGGTAGTAGGTATTTCTTATACACAAGATGATAGAAAATAAATAGAACTTACCAAGCGTCCGAAGATAGTGCTGGACGAGAAATCTTCGGTAGTGGACTTTATAGTTGTTAAATATTCCCATGTCCAGCGGTTGCATCTTACTGGTGCTATTTGGACTCAGAAAAAGTACGTTTGGGAGCACTACTCCGCTTATTTTATGAACTGGGGCATTATCTACAAGAAGTAGTACATTGCGATTCTCGCATGCGCTCTTCCTCTGCAAGAAGATAATTTGCTTCTGAAAAATGCCCATCGCCATCCATGCTTTTTTATTACTTTCATACAAAACAGGCAAATTTTTCACGTTCTTGAAGCAACGCGGAGCTCTTAATTTTGCAATCACAACTGGTTTCAACTTTTCAGATCGATCTTGGTTACATATCAGCATTACTGTAACCCTATCCTTAGATTTTTTACCTCCGCGACATTTTTCACCACGGGTTCCGAGGATGGAGTCAGGTGATGCCTTGAAAAACAAACCTGTTTCATCTAGGTTGTATATATCTCGAGGGAAATATTTAGACACAATGTCATCGTTTATTTCATGCCACTGCTCAACGTCTTTTGTGTTGATGCTACCTTCTTCTCCACAGATTTTCATTGAAGTGATTCCGTATCTTTTCTTGAATCTATCAAGCCACCCATTTGAGGCTTTAATGTTGTCGCACTTCAGTTTAAGAGCCTAAACCTGAGCCTTCTCCTTCAGAATTTTTTGTCTGCCCGCGATCACGTACTTCCTTTCTAATTGACCTTTTGGTGACCAAACTCAGGGACTTCCTCCTTTTCTTGGTCAGCGATGTTTTATCCATTATTTTTCTGATAGGCACACGGGATATCACAACACAGGCCACCTCGCGCAGAGAGAGATTCTGACTGTACGCGCGCGACTTTTCCTCGCTTGGAGACCAACCTTTCTCAGGGTGTCCACCATCCAACCATTATTTTTCAAGCTTTTACTAACCAGCTAAAATCCGAAATCCCTGCAGCAGCCTTAAGCATTTTAAGATGTCGCACTCCAATTTAGTAGCCAAGATCTGAGCCCAAAACACCCCAAGTCGAAAACAAATTCTTATCATGCTCTATTCTCTCAATCTTTCGTCCAAATAGAAACCATATACTACTGAAAACTGCTGGTCAATACGACCCCAGGTCGTGGATTCGCGATATTACCAGAAAGCATGATGAAGAAAGAAAGAGCACGGCTACGTCTTATAAGCTATCATTTTTCGCCAAAACAGTAATCAAAATCTTTGTATCCCACGAAATTTTCACATTTTCCCATCTAAAATACATGGGATGAGGGTCTTCCCAACATAGACGATCTGGATTCAGCTGCTCCTGTTTACGGCGATCGTCATTCCGTTGTATTGAGCTCAATGCGACAAAACAATTTCAAATACTTCGTAAAACCGGGGTTCATTCACTCCTAGGGACCGGCTTCTCACTTCGTAAAACATGAAATCGAGGTTTTACGTAAAACCGAGGTCATTTTACATGTACAAAGATCGGGACCGGCGGAATGGTTCGTAAAACTGTGTCACTTCGTAAAATCGAGGTTCGTAAAAACGGGGTTCTACTGTAGTTACATGAAAATCGTTCCCAACATGTAAATTCTGTAAGAAATCTAATCATCCTCAGGGCAAATGTAGATGGAAATATGAACATGAAAACAGATATAGAGAAAGCCAAAAAGACAACAACAGAAAGGTGGCATACTTAACTTATCCGACTGAAAATGAAAGAAAGTCTGCAAAGTCCAGAATAGAACCTGATTACACATTTGTGGCAGATACAGTTGCAACAGGACATTTTGCCAAAGATGAATACATCCTGACTGATTCCAAGGAGATAGAAGAAACAAAAATTGGAGTACCCAAAAAGGGACAACACCTTACGTCAAATCTCTCTGAAAAAGTGGAATCTAAAGGAGTTACTCTCACCAATGTTCTACACTTACCTGGTCTGAGCAGGAATCTGCTGTCATTAAATACAGTTACTAACAACAATGGTATTGCTATCTTTGATAATGAAGCAGTAAAAGTAGTCCATAATGGCAAGATAGATATTGTAGAAGGTGAAATTGTGTTGGAAGGAAAGAAAACAGAACAAGGACTCTGGGAGATTGATTTAAAGAATCAGAAATGTTATGAAGCAATGCTGACTCAGAAAGAAAACTTCATTAATTGGCACAAAAAGATGGGCCACATCAATTTCAATGATCTAAGAAAAATACCTGACCTATGTGATGGAGTAGACATCAATATCAAGAAATACAACAGCCAAGAAGAAATATGTGAATCTTGTATTATAAGCAAGAAAACCAGAAATCCATTTTCACAAGAAATGACTAGAGCTACCAGACCACTAGAGATCCTACATACAGATATTTGTGGGAAAATAACCCCAGAAACACATGACAAAGAGGGATATTTTCTAACTGTTATAGATGATTATACTCACTTTCTGAAAATATATTTGCTTCACACAAAAGATGAAACAGAAGAATACCTCAAAGAATATGTCCATGAAGCAGAAGCCCATTTCAACCTTATAACCGAAAGAATAAGGTGTGATAATGGAGGAGAATACAGAAGCAATGAATTCAAACTCTGGTGCAAGCAAAGGGGCATTGTGATTGAATACTCAATAAGAGACACTCCTAAACAGAATGGCAAAGCAGAACGAATGAATCTAACCCTGATTAACAAGGTCCGATCAATGTTGCATGGATCCAAGCTGGATAACAAATTTTGGGGATTTGCAGCACAAACTGCAGCATATCTGCTAAACAGAAGTGTTACCAAGTCTGTGGATACAACGCCATATGAGATGTGGAATGGAAGGAGACCTAATCCATCCGGATTGGAAGAATTTGGACAAATTGTATATACCAAAAATCTTGGAAACCTAAGGAAACTTGATCCTAGAAGTCAAAAGAGAATATTAGGCTATTCAGTACATGGATATAGAATTTGGAATCCAAACTGCAGAAGGGTCTATGTATCAAGAGATGTCACATTTACCAAGATGTTCCAAGAAGATACGTCTAAAGAACCATATCTGATAGTAGAAAATGCAGACATAGAAGAAAATGAAGAACAAGAAAATCATGAAGATGAAGAAAATACACTAGAAGAAAATCAAGCAATACAACAAGAACAATAAGGAAGAAGAAATCTGAGAGACAGACAACAACTGAAAAAAACAGAAAAAATTAAAGACTATGAACTTGTTTTTGAATTGGAAGATACTGAAGAAAATACAGATAATGAGAGGCCTGTTTCACTTACTCCCAATGCATCAATGAACCTGACAAAGAAAAGTGGGAGAAGGCAATGGAAGAGGAAAAAAGAAGTCTCCTGAAGAACAATACATGGAAAACAATAAAGAAAGAAGAGGCAAGAGGAAAAGAAATTATATCAAGTAGATGGCTTCTAAAAAAGAAAGATGATGGACGATACAAAGCTTGCCTAGTTGCAAGAGGATTTGAGCAGTCAGATGATATAGATTTTCAAGAAATCTTTAGTCCAGTAGTGGATACAAATTCTCTTCGTTTACTCTTGGCAATCGCAGCAAAAAAGAACTACCACATACAAACATTTGATGTGAAAACAGCTTTTCTATACGGCAAACTAGATAAGCCTATTTTTATGAAGTTGCCTGAAGGATTTGAAGATCAAGGTGAAGTATTTGTTCTTTCAAAGGCAATCTATGGTTTAAGACAGTCACCACTGAAGTGGAATCAAAGGCTGACCAATTTTCTTAAAGAACAAAATATGATTCAACTTAAGACTGATCAATGCATTTTTAAAGATACTGAAAGTGAAATGTTCCTAGCTATCCATGTTGATGATGGACTGTAATTCTCACGTATCTGAGATTCTCTTTTTAAATTTCATCCACATTAAAATAAGAAGTATACCTGTTGTTGAGGTGGTGGTGGGACTGATGCAGAATTTACACAATCGGCTTCTTGATTCAAGATCATATCTTGACCTGAATCAGATTCTGAAAGGCCAGGGCCAGCTCCATTCCCAGCGCTAGTTGAACGAGAATTTTGTGATGTTTGTGAAGCGGTAGAGGATGGTGTCATTCCAGTTCCACTACTGGTATTATTCATTCCACTGCTGTTAGAAGATTTAGCACTCCCAGTGTTGGAACTCCTGTTATGAAAATTATTTTAATCATTAATAAAGTTAATGACAGAGGGGATGGATGATATTTGTTAAAAAAAATTATGAAGCATCTCATGATATTTTGTGTTTGCCATATCAGCTAAAAGTTCCTATTTCATGATGAAATCTAACACTTCTACCAAGCGTTACTCCAAATACTATTGCTTTTACTTGAGAGTAGAGTATTTGCAAAAGTCATTTTGGATTTTTGTATTGACAGTTTATGGAAGTCTACACAAATAAACAAAAAAATAACTATAATATGAATCTTATTCAATTATGAGGAGCAGTGGTTAAAAATAAGCAGTTCTAACACTCAAGAAAATTTGAAATTATTTGCTTCTATTTTAATATCTAGCAAATCTAATGATAAATAATGGAAACTTCACAAGACATAATGTTGGTATAATTGACAATGTGGAAAATAACTAAAAAAATCAATATAACTCATAACTCCTCTTAGACATGAGAATTACTACCTTTCACCTTAAGCCTAATTATATCATATAAACAAACATATTTTGATTTGAGGCACTCATCTTTCATGCAAAACTTACTGCTTCCACACCAATTACAACCTATTGACAGTACTTTAATATTAAGTAACCACCACAAAACATTCTCCATATACTCATAACTGACTTGAAGAGAATGAAGCCAGTAGCATTCTCAATTCTTTTAGATTTAACCATAATTATCTAAAACTGAAAAGATACAGTACCTGATCGGGATTCAAAATTCTCTTTAAAATTACTGATCATCACAAAATCAAAAAGGTAAAAATCACCTCTTATTTGTTGGAGTTGTGCAAACACCATCTTCCCCATCGGACTGGCAGGGTATTGAAGAGGAAACATTGCTTGTTGATTGCCAAGGAAAGCGACGAGGCCCAAGTCCAGTCATTTCCTGGATACATCGTTGATATTCCGTGGATGAAAGGGCATAAGCAATGACTGAGCTAGGCTCTGATTCATAAACAACAATTGGTACTCCAACAGCTCCAAAAGGTAAGAGATGGTGCTCTCCAGGAATCAATGGGCACTAGAATGAAACAAAAAATCCAAAATCTATACAAATAGGTCAAGGGTCAATTAATGATATCTGAAGATAAAAAATTCAACTCCTTCTATGATCCATTCTATATTCCCAAGGAAACAATGACTTGAAAAGAGACTGATGGGGAGAAGAATCAAACCTGGGATCTTCCTCTATCCAGGAGGCTTCCTTAACCAACTAGGTTACCTAGGCATTTTGGGAACTTTGTGAGTAAGGGCAAGTGTTATATCGTCTGACTAAGCGGCATTGCCCTTGGCCACCTCATCAAGGCACAAAGTGATGTTAACAAGAAATGCCTCTTAAAGAACCACAAAAAAGGGTTAAAGCGTCTTTGCACATAAGGGCAGGAAATAACCCAAGGAAAAATTAACCTGAAAAAAATTCAGGTGGGACAGGGAATCGAACCTGGGATCTCCCTCTATCTGTCTCTATATATGATTAGACACTTTAGACCCTTTCCTTGTCATTCTAAATGTATTTATTCATAAGGACTACAAATAAGCACCAAGCCAGTTGGTAATCATCGACCATCCAAATGCATTACGTTTCTTCCTATTAGTGCTCAGCCCGAAAAAAAAAAAACTCACTCATATATATTTTCAAACTAACTCAACTTAAGCCACTAAACAACAAGATGATGAAAATAGAAAAATAGACACATTGGAATCTTACCTGAATAGGCACAAAAGAGGGATTAGAAGGAAGTAACTGCGATAAGATGTTCTTAACAGTGCCAGACTGTGAAGATACTCTTTTCTCACTGGAAACTAAACTTCCAGTTGTTGCTGTTACAGTCTGCTCATCAGCAGACATTGAGTGAATTGGTGGGGTAGGAGAAGGAGGTGCAGACAGTGGAGGGATAGCAGAACGACAGCGTCCATCACCCTCAGATTTAGATCTTCCATGTCCAAGGACTGAGCTGCTGCTACCACCTGAATCAGCTTTGGAACCTGTTACTTCCCTTTTCTCCTTCCCAAAAGGATTTTCTGGATCTTCAATAGCTGGAACTTAATAGAATAAATTGCATTTAATATGTAAAAATGACCGGTTATTAAAAAAAAATTCAAAATTCAGTTAGATACTTTAATAACTGTCAGACAAAGTAGCTGAGTTAAAAGAAGATCAATTATCATCAAGAGAAGCTTATAAATAGCTTTACAAATTTGACTTATTATATATGAGCAATTGAGGATTCAACTAAAACCATGAAAATTTAATCACTCTTAATAAAATATAAAATAACAGCTTTTCAAGAATTTTATAAATCTGGATAATGGATTTTGATGATTTTAAACATGATTCTATGTACTGCTATTACTATTCTGCAAATGTATGCAATAGCAGAAAACAAATAACAAATAATGAGAATTACTGGCATTATTCTGAAAAACTTTCTGAAAACAATTAACAGAAAATTTTAAAAGAACAATGAAAAGGATAGCATATGCAAAAACAAATATTTGGAGGTCTAACATAACAAAATCTAAATAATGGATCGTTGGTTCTATATATTACAACAAAAATCCATCTTAGGTGGTTTAATTGTGAGACTATTGAGTAAGAAGAGAGACTGTGAGATAAAGAATACCATCAAAAAATCAAGGATTGATTTTGACTAGCTGTTATGAGTTTGAAAGAATGCTCACAGCAAAGGGAAACATGGTATGAAAAGAGACTTTATAATATTATAAGGAGGTTAGGGTTGCAATAGATCTCATAAGGTCATTTTCTATAGGGCATATCCTAGGATAAAGGGAGACTTTTTTATTGCAAGTTTGAATGCATTATTAGAGCCTATATGAAACTGTAAGGAAACTTTTGTGGCAGATTGCCTCCAATCAAGTATTTTATCCACAAGATTGTATGAAGGTGAATTAAGTTAATTGCTAATTAAAATTAAGTAGAATATTTTCCATTCCCATTCTTACTTGTCTAAATGAAAATGGAAAACAAAATTTTAATACATGTATTTGTTTAAGAAAGAGATGAAAAGTTCCAATGAGTGCTTGAAAAGACTGCATGTGGCCTGCAGGTCTCAGATTTGCCACCTCTACAACTTTTAGCAATATTTTTCGATATAACATGCATGGTGTTTTCATATAAGGAGAAAATCATGTAGGGGTTATATAAATATAATCAATTAAGGACATGCAGCCTAAAAAAATATGCATTTATCGAATTATGATTTTTTCAATTAAGCAGAAAATGATGCATGAAAAAAAGGAAAGCAAACGAAAAGGCATATTGAGCACATGATATCATCACCAACATGGTTTCTTAATGCATGCATAGGATAGAGTGCATCTTACATTTTGGGAAAAAGTGGAGTGATACAGCAAGTTTTCATATGTTACATCTGCTCAGAAAGGCAGAGTGTTAAATAACATTTATAAGAATTATTATTTATTGAAATATTTAGAGTATTTGGCTTTATTACTTCATTGTAAAATGAAAATAAACTTTATAAATATAACTTTATGTATAAGTTCTTGAATTCCACCTCATTTGAAAAAAGTGACATAAAGGTAACATTTTTTCACAAAACATTCTAATTCTCTTTTAGGGAACTGAATTGAAACTCATCAGACCAAGCTTGTGATATGAATGCCTTCACAATATAACTTTCAAACAAGTACTATTCAAGGAACTTTAAATTGTTTTCATCGAATTAAGACCTGAAATTTCTAGATAAGGTTTTCGATTAAGCTTTACAATTTGATTAGATAGCATATAGATCAAAGGAACTACTTTAAACGTTTAGAAATAAACAATCAATACTTTGCTACAATATTTAACTGGAGATGAAACACATAAAATCTGAGATTTTCCACTTTGGGAAGGAATAAATTTATCACAAACAAGTTGTATTCAAATGTGACTTACCAAAGACTCTGAGGATGGCACATCTTGTAAAATACCCTTTCCTGAAATACTTGTTGACTCTATTGATTTACGAGCTTTCTCTTCCTTCTTCTTAGCAGCAGCTAACGCAGACAGCCGTGAATTCCATTCTGATACTGCTTCGGCTATTAGACGTTTAACCTGGATTACACAGTCTTCAATCTTCAACATCAGATCATTAACTTCTGTGGAAAATATTCATAAGATTCAACTTTTACAATCTGAATTCAAACATTTTCAGAGATCAATCAATTAATGCAGCTGAGATTAATATAATAAATATTAATAACAAAAATACATGGAATTTTAATGAGGATTTAATTGTTGTAATCACTCTGTGGTTTCTTTAGAAGATTAAAATAATAGTTTACGGAAAGTTGACAACCTGCACATCATATAGTTCTGCAGTTTCTTTTTTAATGTAGGGAGGAAGTTAGCATATAAAAATATATCTAAATTGATTCAGATAATGCTCAGTTCCCTGATAATGCCTTAATCAACTAATAATGTTTCAGTAATACCTTGATTCACTCAAATTCTCATTTTACTGAATCCTCTGTTTATATTGCCATATTGATTGAGGCCTTTATCAACATCACAAATTAATACCATAATATATCAAAAACCCCTATTCACAGAAAGGTGAAAATCAAGATTTAACTACTAAATTAGGTTCTAATATACCACAAAGTTTATCCTTCAATTGGTATGGGCATTAAATTTCTTTGAATAAAACAAAAAAATTAAATAATATTCCCAAGAATTCTCAATCAGTAGCGTGAAGCCAAGGAATTACCTCTTTTCAACTTTTGAGTAAACACTGAATTTCACAGAAGCATTATTGCCAATCTTACCGTACTAAATCACTGAAAAATCACTGCATAAGAAAATTTTACATTTTAATGAATGATCTGGGACAATATACTAATTAATTTAATAATCCCTAAAAACTTTTTTTAATCTTGGGACAGATATAACTATCATGAAAAAATTTTAAACCTCTTCGATTTAACTAAATGTCTTATTGGCATTTTGACCCTGAAGTACATTGTTAGGGAATAGAGCAGCAAGTACAGTGATGCCTCAATGTATTAACAATTTTAATTTCAAGTGAAGAGTTGGTGAAAGTAATTTTTCCATCTATGGAGGTGACGTTCAACCAAGATGTATTTACACAAAGATATTAGTCAAGCAAGTGAGATGTCAATCAAGAAAAGATTGCTGAAATGAGAATTTAAAGGAATAAAAGATAGAGGAAATGAATATAGAAAGCTAAAACAAATAATTACTACTCTCTAACTTCATTCTCATCTATTCCAATTATCAGTAACCACAGTCTGAAGCAAATGGTGCACACAAGAAACCAAATCCTAACTAACATCTCAATTCAGAGATGCAAATCTGCAAAAGGCAAAATGTGTTCATCATAGCAAGCTAGAATACAACTCACCAAGTTCAACCGATTACACTAAGCATTCTATAGTAACAAGGTAGTACTACTATATAATACTACTTACTTAATGTTTTAACATTTTTAAATTAACATTTCACTAAACAGCCAATATCGCCCCCTGAGTGGGGAGACAGGACTAATTTCACTGGGGTATTTTATTCAAGGAATCTTGAAACCTACCTTATTTCTATGTTTACATATTTCATTTTACAGGGACTTGCTTTGGAGTGCAGATTAATATTTAAAAGATTACAGTATGGGTTGATGGGAATAGATCTAAGGAATCACAGGAACAAAAGGTTTGGAAAAGAATGATGTAGCCTGAAGGAATTTAATTGTAAGCTGTAATTACAAAATACAAGAATTTCAGTATTTTGGGGAATAATTTTGATGTTCTCAAACAACAAATTTTAAATAAACATGAAAGAGCTATAAAAGTATCACTGTTTTATAATGGCTAATTATTAACTTACTGTTATAGCCGCAGGTATGAATGGATAAGGCTAACTGAAGAGATAACAATGATTTTGTTATCTATTGCCTCTAGGGTAACTTTTTTTACGTCTCGGAGTGTATCTAACCTTATCATGCGTCGTTAACCTGGAAAGTCATTCAACATCATAAGTAAAAATGTTTAACATGTACCTCTAATAATTTTGTAGACAACGGGCTTAGGGACACTTCATTCTTCAGAGGAAATAAGGCTGAGAGTAATTTCCCATGATCTTGTATACTAAAGTACCACGTTCTTGTAGGAGGATCTAATATTGCAAAAGTGCATTAGATAGATGTCACTTTCTTTAAGTTAAAATGGAATAATGGAAACATAAATTACCGTATAATGCTGAAGGAATTGTCTTGAAAATCTTTATCATTGCCTCATGATATCCTATTTCAACAGCAAATCTGTCTTTTGTAGTAAGTTTACAGTATCCAGTGACTTTAGCTTTCGAATAGAATGAAGATTGCATTATTGCCGGTTTTTTGCTGGATATCGACTGGGCTGAACTTGTAGCAGGGAATGCATTTAAATTGGCGCCTTTCGATGGCTCCAAAGATGCCTTGAATTTCTTCGCTTGATTAATATCATCATCGGCAGGCTTGCTATTTATTTGTTGCATGGATGCTTTAGCAGCTCGCTTGGTAAAATTTCACTTTCACACTTTTTGGGAAAAATTCTATATCTCCCTTAATACTAAAGATATTTCGACAAAACTTGCAACAAGTTGAAGATAAAGAATGGCGGTATATATATATGATTTCAAATTCCTCCTAAAAGCTTCCATTTTTGAGAAATTTTCGTTTGAAAATGACCTTTTTTCGACGTTTTTTCGGCCATTTTTGGATGTTTCCTCGTTCTCCCGCTAGGGCGATTTCCTGTAATTTCAACTCTAACTAATGCCCATATCCCATTTCCTACTCGCTTACGGGCCTCCTTGAGTGAAAAGGGGTGCTGGGTGGGTATAATGTACGATTGATTGACCTGTTTTTTGTTAATTTTAGACTCGGTTACGGGCTTCCTTGAGTGAAAAGGGGTGCTGGGTGGGTGTAATGTACGATTGATAGACCTGTTTTTTGTCAATTTTTGACTCGAGTACGGACATTTTTTACCGAAAAGGGGTGGGGGAGTGAGGTATATTTTGTCTGATTTGCTTGTATTTTCGTAATTTTTAACTCGATTATGGGCTTCTTTGATCGAAAAGGGTGGGGGGAGTGAGGTAAAATATTGACTGATTTGCTTGTTTTTTCGTAATTTTCAACTCGATTAAGGGCTTTTTAGAGCAAAAAGGGTAGGGGGAGTGAGGTAAATATTGAGTGATTTGCTTGTTTTTTCGTAATTTTCAACTCGATCACGGTTTTTTTTCAAAAAGGGTGGGGGGAGTGAGGTAAGTATTGACTGATTTCGTTGTTTATTCGTAATTTTATACATATAAATTCTGCATTGACGATTTATTAATTTCGCGATATTTTATCGATTTTCATCTCATTTACAGGTTATTCATAGCTAAAACGGTGGGGGAAGGGGAAATCAATTACATCGAATTCGTCTGGAATACCATAGTATACCGAAATATAGTTTTCGCACTAATGTATCTGTATTATTCATTCCTGTGATCATTTTAAATCCTTTATTCCTATTATTTTGACGTTCCTCACATATATTACCTCATCATAATTTAAATATATGTTAGAAGACCTTGGAAACAAAATGAGCTTGCAAACCAACTGTAGCTTGCGATCCGAACGTGAGGGTGACTATCTTTTTCTTAACACAAGGCAAAATTTGATCAATAAATACATTCCTCGCACTACATTTAACCATTACCGTTACGTAACACGTAAATTAAGGAACACCGCACACCCAACTCAACCCATCGAGCTTTGCCCTCATCCTTTACTGTCATACGTTATTTACCAACGTATTTGCTCCTTAAGGACACTTTATTCTATGTAAATACTTGCTATTATCCTTCATTTAGGCTATTTCTGCATATTTACACTTTATTAAACCAATTGTATGTTTATTGTCCTTTATTTCATGATATTTCGTCTTATTTAGGTTGTTTACGCGCCCAAAAAACTGTTGCATTTTGGGAATTTGGGAATTTTTCCTAGACGTGAAACTCGTCGACCGGCGCTACATCTGGTGTCAAAATGGTAGAACTAACACGAAAAACATGGTTTCCGGAGGCCATCTCGGTACCTCCTTCACAAAAATCGATGTATTTCTGTAAATAATGAAGTTACTTATTCGCAATAATTAGCATAATAAGCCGCAATATTTCAAGTGGCTCCCCAAAAAAAACCATCGAAATCGGGGTATTTTTAGTAATAAAAAAAAAATTTTTTCCAAAAAGTGTGAAAGTGAAATTTTACCGCTCGCTTCCTTAAGGCTTCAAGCCTATTACGCTCCATACGCTGCCTTTGCTCGTCCGACAACTCAGACATGTTTGTTAAATTAATGCTTGACAGAAGTATAGAATTTTAAGGTTAAACCATGTAATACACGATTTTACTGGCTTCACTATCCATACCGGGAAGAAAATAAATAAATCTAAAGAGTCAGGAAATATTCTCAGGATTTGCTCATGCCTGACACATAGGACATAAGAAATCAACAAAAACACAACCCCTTCTACATCTTTGAGTGCACGGATTAGTTGTTCAAACTGAGTGACCGGATGCGGCAACTTCAGTCTTTTTCATACTTTACTAAAAAAAATATCAACATTTAAAACGCGAGTGATCTTAAGGGGCAGTTTAAAATATGTCTTTGATTTTTGCATGAAATTCCCTATTGGTTTTTTTTATATTTGTGCTTAAACTGATTTCGAAAGTAACTTCAGATTTTAGAGCGGGATTCATTGGAATTTAGAATTTAGGTTGCCAAGGAAATTCTTCATTCATATTAAAATAATAATGATACGCGTAAGACTGGGTTTTGTATCATCTCTCAATTGCTGGTTAAACCACCTATCACTTAGTCTAAATAATTGTAAGTTGACGTTTTAATTTTTTCCAGCTTGGTATATATCTTGATTTCTGCAAATTCAATTATAATATCAACTAAAATCAAGAGTCTACAGAATATTTTAATGCAGCCGAATTTGTACTCTCCGGTATGTGACGCATTCAATTGAATACTAGGCTAATACATAAATAACGAAATCAGGCTTAAATGTAAGCCTGCCAGAAAATTTCATCAGATATAAATGATTTTTTGTTTCTTAGAAGAGGGAGCAATTTTAAAAGCAACGGATGAAGTCATTCCTAAGAAAGCTGCTGATGATATAGTCTAATAACGAAAGATGTTCAAATAAGGATGGGTGCACCAATGTGGTGATTTATTCAAAAACAAAAGTTACAATTTTCCTCAAGAGATGGCATTAGTGTCGAAGTTTATAAACAAAAGTTTCAATTTTCCTCAAGAGGGATTTTCCTTATTTAATAATTCTAATATATTAATAATCGCTTCTTGTCTGGCAATAGCGATTACAGAGCATATTCCACTGGAATATGCTCTGTAAAAGTGGCAATGTGCAGAATCTGCAGTAAAAAATTATGCACTCTTGGATACATAGAGTGGTATTCTTTCTTATCATATATCTTTAAAATGTTAATCCATTACTTAATAAGGAATAAATATTAATTTGTAAGAACAATAGGGAAGCTTTATTATGATTTCAAACCTTACATTGTGAAGATGATGAAGTGCTACTATAATGACTTCGATTTATTGTAAACTAGCGAATGATGGAAGGAAATAACATTTTAAGAATGATTTAAGTATTAAGGTAAGTCTAAAATAAAAATAAACGTAATAAAACTAGCACCAGAGTGGATAAGCACAGAATGAGATATGAGTAAGAAAAGGCCTTTCTCGATAAATGCATGATTAATTGTTAGGTTTTCCATGAAGGTCTGATCGCTGCCATCACTTTACAGCCGAAAATGTAGGTAACCCTGCTTCTTTAAAGTTTATAAACTTATTCGTGATCCCCAAGAGTTGCGACAAATCACATGAAACAAATCTGTGCTCAAAATATCCGTTTAGTTATTTATTCTGCGAACGCATAACTCTCTGTTTAGAGATCTGTTCTTACGATTAGTAGCCCTGATTTATAAAGTTAGTACCATTGACATAAATTCTAATTGTTCAAGAAAGGTGATTGAATGTAAACTTGAGATATCAGTATGAGATTTACCTGAGAAAAACATTGGAAGAATATTTTATAATGATTAAACTAATATGTTGGAAACCCAGCTAAAATTTTTTTATGAATTTTTAAATGTTATAGAACGATTTGGCATTGACGAAAACCACAGATTGGAAATTTTCACGACAAAATTCGAAAAATTCTTCCGCCATCGTATTTGATGGAGGTTTTTCCGAGGCACGAACGAGTGGTTTTATATGGTTTCCGTCAGATGGCATTACAATTTTGGCGTGACGTGACTGACTTTTATCAACAATTCGGACCTTTTACCACTTATTCCGAAAATATGAGTTTCATTGGTCCAGTATGAATGGATAAAATATTCTAGAATATGAAATTCTGCAGATTTCGGACATCGGTCAACATTTTGTTTAATTAATTAAAATTTAAACAAAATACGAGGTAAAACACCTAATCAGCATTTGTGTAATGGTCAAACTTAGAAGTTATGCAATATTCAGGTCCTTGAAAATCATAAATGTATTTAATTACGAATTTTAAAAGTATGTGGTCAAATGACCACCTCCCGTCCTTCTAGGTAGGCCGAAACTGCCGTCCTCCTAGTGTTAATGAGTTTGCCATAGAAGCGTTCAACTCCTCTAGTTTTCAATACATTTAGTTTTTAAAAGATTTGACATATTTGTAGTAAGAAGCTGGCATGAATTAACTAGCCCCTTTAAGTCAGGCATTTTTCATTTTAACAGGCAGCTTACCCCCCCCCCCTTAGCCCAGTGGCTGGCGACGCCCTTGTTCCCAAGTGCAATAAAACACTGGAAAAAGTACAAATAGGACTTCTTTATTTAATACTAACTCTATTCTCTTCTTTGGGAATTAATAGGTTCCTTAACTGTTCTCTATTATAATTTTGTATAAATGTGTTGATATTTGCTTAAATTTTGATATCCAGAAAATTCAAAAAGCAAACTTTTGCATTTTTAAAAGTTGATGCTGTTGGTACATTGTTCTATCAACAATGAGTTTAATCATTCTCATTGATTATGCATGTAGAGTTCATTTAATTAATTTCTGCTTCTATTTCTATTACAAAATTTATCTAAAAAGCAACACTGTATTAGATTGAGGCATTTCATAAGAGTGAAATTCTGTGAATAAATTTTAGTCCAAATAATGAGTTATTTGCTAAGATATTGGGAATTTCATTTAAATTCAACATTTCGATTACCTGCCCATTAAACTATGCTAAGCTGATAGGTATTTCTCTTTTGTTTGAATAAGAAATATAGGTAAATTTAACCCTACATCTATTTTCTCAATTGGGAATTGAAAAGTACTTCAGCTAGTAAACATAGCCCTTGCTGAATAATTTTACAGCAAATAAGAGATTGGGATGAATAGATAAAAATTATTATCAGCAAAATAACTCCATGTGAACTGCATGGTTTGTAAACAGAAGTAACCAAATAGTTTCAATTGGATTCCATGTATTTGGTGAACTTCTTAATGATTATCAATTCATATGTACACAAATTCATGAAATAACATGAAAACTGATAACCGTCATTGAAATGAAACAATGAAAAATGCCAGGATATTATTTAGATAAACTGCATTGAGTAAATATCACCTATTTGGAAGAATGATTCAAAAATAATTTGCATTTAAGATTTAAATATGGTAAATCATGAGTGAAAATAAGTCGGGCATTATTTGTATTAGAGAAAGCTATAGTTACAACAATTGAAAAAATTAAATTTAATAATTTAAGATACCACATGAACCAAACTACATTACTGGCAAATATCATATTATAGACTGGTTGACCATGACATTCAGTTAGGATACAGATGGAAAATAAATCAAATGCCATTAACATTTTACAACAAATTTTATATGACTAGATATTTAAAATACCAGATTTTACATAATTATAAACAATTATGTCATCACTCCTGTATCAAAAATACACAGATAACTTGAACATTAAGCATTAATGGAGACAAAGCAAAAAAACTTCCAAAATATAACAATATACGTATTTAAAATTGCAGGCTACTATAGATTCATAATAAAAAGATAGGCAAAATTCATTCGTGCAATAAATGAGCAAGTGTTGACTTTGCCAAACAATTTATATTTTTTACAGTATACCTTAAATACATTTAAATATGCTTTTGATGAATTCAAACAAAATTAAATAATGTATGGAAATATTTACACCAAGGATAATAATGAACAAGGATTCAGTATAGCAAGCAATTAATTGAGATATCACCAGTAATTTTTGGCTTCTATCACAGTTACTTTTTAAATATAAAAATAAATTGACAAAGAGTATTATAAAAGTATGACATCTCTAATAATAATATCTTAAGCAAATTCAAAACTTTGCTGCCATTAGCCATTGCCACCCTAAGAGACATTAAAGTGGAAATTAAACATTACATGACATTTATTGCAGCATACTTTGCAACACATTTCCAATTGAGACTACCAATAAATACTGCTCCTTTATCATCACTGGAGTAATTAAAGCTTACTAGATGTAAGGGGCACATAAATATTCAACATATTTTTATAGAACAAAATAATTTTGCAACAGCAAAATTAACTTCCATAAAAGTGATTTAATAATCTCGTAAGTAACAAACATATAATCCTTTAATATAAGCCTTTAAAACTGCTACATCCAGTGGCTGGAGCCTATGGCTTGTATGTGGCGGTATTGTTAATAAAACTATGCCATTTTCTTTGGCAAACGATATTGCCCTTATTGACATATGGCTCTCATGGTTATCTACAATGAGAAGCTTTGGCTTTTCTTTGCATGGTCGTTCATGCTTGACGAAATGTGCCAGTAGGGGAGAGTTAGGTAATCTGGTCCGGTTAGGTTAAGTGGTCCATGACTTTAAAATTTGTTGGTTGCTGTTTTCTGTCTTCTCCAATAGATGACCTAAAGAACACCACAGGATAGACAACCTAAACCTTTACTAACAGTCGAGGAGCATCACCTGCATGACTCTCGTTGTAGTGGTGCTGAAGTCACATTCTACAAACGGCACTTCCCCTCAACCAGATTTTCCATAACTGATGAAAATGCTTTTGTTAAATCCGTAGATATTGTTGTAAAACTTCCTAATCCTCTGAGGGATGCCCGACAAAGATTTGAGGGGATGATTTATTTAAATGTGGACCTGCGTGAATACAGCTTATTCTAGGTATGATTTTCTTATACAATACGGTGAATAAGTCTATTTTTGTATTAACAATTAATATTTTTCCCAAAGCAATACTCCAGATCATTTGTAATATGTGTTCAAGATGATAATAAAATTATTGAATTTATATGCATTGGATTCATTGCCTGGTCCAGTTAACCTTACTGGTTAGGTTAAGTGGTCCTTTAGCAGAAGATATAAAAATTTCAAATTTCACAAAAATGGTAAGCACTGTGGGGATACTGCTTCACAGATTGTGAGGAGAACAGTTTACTTTAATTTCATGTGAAATTTCATGTAGTTAACTTAAATAGGTAATATTTCAGATCAATTTGAAAAAAAGTGGCCCAGATAACCTAACTCTCCCCTATGGGAAGTGTGGGGGAATTTAAGAAATATATTGCATTGTGGGTGGAAAATTATGAATTATTTTGAGAAATCTGTAAATATACATGTTTTTTTTTAGATTTAATATATTCTGATATATAAAAGGAATGTTTAATTTCGTTATTTGATTTTTTGTACAAGCTTATTTGCTATTCTTTTTTATAAAATAAATAAAATATTAATTACTGGTTTTTCAAAAAACACACCCAAAAAAATAAAGGGAAAGCTAAAATAGCCACACATTTCAAACTTGGTATTTGAATATAAAACTTCTCAAAACTGACTTCTTACTTTGCAATAAAAAATCAATAAATACAGTATTATTTTTAGAAAGAATTCAATTTTGTTAAAATATTTAAAATTGATGCATTTACATTTTATGATTGCGATTAGTAAAAAATTTCAAGTTGTTAAAAAGAAAAAAACATTTGTTCAGTTACGGTAATATTTTAAGATTTAAAAGAGTAGTAGCTTACCTGGGAGGCCATGAGGTGAAGATTCTTTAAGTTGTCCTCATAAAATGAATTTTTAATCTTTGATGATTTTTTTATGTTTCTTCATTTACTTTAAGATCATCCTCATCCAAAAAATCGTTCAGAAGTGGGAAGGCATCAAAGATATTTTTCTTAACTTTATCAGACCACCATTGTATCTTTTTGATAGTAGCACCAACTTTGTCTTGCACAAAGAATTTGTGGACATCTATTTCTTGTAAGGTCAAATTAAGAGTATTTAGAGAACTGAAAATATCTATTAAGTAAGCCAACTTTATTAACCAAATCTCATCATTAAGGCAGTTTTCTAAAAAGACTTGAGCTTTCAACTTTCATTCTACTTGCCATTATGATAAGAACAACCTCATCACGAAGCTCAAACAACCTGCCCGGAACTTTTTCTCTGGATAGCCAACAGACTTACAATGCAGGAGTAGTTATTTATGCTCACTCCCCATATCATCGCACAATACACCAAAGACTCTTGAAGGTGGGGACTTGATTAAATTTACAATTACTAACAGAATTGTCAAGTGCATCTTTGAGGTTTTCTTTCATTACTTTCACCGCAAAAGCCTCTCTGTGAATACTACAGTGAACCAATTCAACTAATGGAGAACCTGCCTTAATTTTTGCTACTAGTCCTGAGTATTTGCCAGACTTGTCACGGGCTCCATCGCTTGTTACCCCGACTTACTTAGACCAGTCAATTTCGTTTTCTTTCATAAAACCATCGAACAGTTGAAAATATCAGCCCCAGTCGTACTGGTAGGTAAATGTCTGCAAAATAACATTTCTTCTTCTACTGATTCATTGGACTCAAATCGTATCCAATTTTAAGGAGTAAAAGTCACTTCATTTCAAAGCAGAAATAAGTTACTGTTATAAATTTTCAGTGATTTCTTCTGTTCTCCTTTTAACTGCGTCATTTGATAGTGGTATTTCCCCTACTTTCTTCATTGATTTTTCATCAAATAAAGAGATAGAAATTAGCTTAGCAGCTGGCAAAATGATATTCTCACCTGCTGCAGGAGGTGGACCTTTTTTGGCAATCAATAGTGACAGTTGGTACAAAACCATTATAACCTTTTTATTTTCACCTCCTGTTGATACATTTTCCGTACTGCTCCCAGTCGATACCAGATCTCTTTTTTTATTTTGAAAAAAAGCTAAAGGCTAAGTAACACTGACACTAACACTTTGTGACTGTGTGAGTTATCTGGGAGGGATGTAGTGGTTCTGTTGTTTGCCCCAGATGGCAAAAATCAAGAACCAAGAAAACGAATCAAAACACATTTCGATTTGTTTCAATTTTTATTATCTTTTCTGATGGTTCCAATGGTTTATTCGATGGTTTCTGGTAGTTTTAGGATTTAGTCATGACCCACCTGTAACCCACCAGTTGGGAACCGCTGACTTAAATAATATAAGTAATCTTATTACAATTTTACATCTGAAATCTGACATCAAAAAAACGCATCTGCTCAATCTCTTTGATGTCAATTCCATTTTCTGTGCAAAGAGGGACCCCCCATTCCAATTAGATGGATCCTGAAAAGGGAAAAATGTAGTGATGAATTCTGTGAAGAAGATTCCGAGAGAAGTGCATCCATTAAATTAATTTCGTTTACCCATCTCGTTTAGTGCTTTGATTAAAAATAAAGAAGAAAATATTCCTCTTAGGCTTCATTAACGATTAAATTAATTTTTCTTCTTGAGATATATCTTAAACAACCTATTTTTTCTATTTTTTTCTCTATTCCTTATCTTACTATATTTCATATTATATGTAATTGACTTATTATGTATTCAGGAATGGCAGCAAAATAAATCAGTCTTACAAGTATTACAATATTTTTATATGAACAACTAATTTCAACCCATGGGGTCGTCATTTGGCTCTAAATGTAAAATGGACCCAATAAGTAACAACCAACTATAAAATGTGAGGAGGAAGATTAAGGCTGATTGGCCACTGACAACAACTCTGTGCTTTTGCTGTTTTATTTGCTCTCCTTTTTGTGAGAGCACTTTCCCGAATCGTTGATTTTTCCTCATAAACCTTCAGTTGCAATGTTTTCCCCTCAAGCCAAATCTTTGTCTGCATGTTGTATCTATCTGTAGTTTGTTTCTATTTTTTTGTATTATTTATATACCACTGTGTCATTTAGATTGTAATTAATAGTTTTTAATAAATTTAATTTTTGATTAAAAAAATATCAACCTTAAAATTTATTAGATATTATTAATCAAGTAAACACATATGATTCATAACAAGTCTCATTGGTTTATAGAGCAGAACATTCTGTCAATTCTAGCAGCAATCTTGTAAAGTCTGCATAGTTATTTTCAATCCAAGTTTTAAATTTGAATGTACTCAAGACCATTAACTGATCACGAACAGCACAACTGTAATATTTCTCTTGAAATTTTCATACTGATTAATCATCTATATTCAAAATACTATGATAAACTCAAATATTACTCTTAACATACACATTTATGTACCTTGTTGAACCAGTTGCGTCAAAAATAGTGATCATGATTGTTGAACAGTGCATATTGGTAAAGTATCATATAGCAGGTGAATTTTAACACATAATTTTCTCCTCCACTATCATTTCAGCAGATATAGGTAAATTTTTGTTAATTAGTTATTGATAGTGAAATACACCGACTACACAAAGTTTTACTTATACTTTTTCTGTATCAGTTAGGATAGAAAAGTACCACCAAGTCTTCCCTGAGAGTATTCACTGTACTTCACATAATTACATCTTCAAAATAATGTTTAATTCCTAAGTATACCAAGGTGAATGAGGTTAAGTAAATACTATTGTACTGCTTCCGTTGTCAAATCTGTTTGAAACACTGCCATTGGTCGCTATTTTTTGGTTGTAAGGTGTTGATGATTTTCATTGGCTCTTTGTATTTTCTGTTGAGAAGAAGTTTCGAGAGGAGAATCACTACTAAGTGTATAATGTCAGATTACAGCCATCATACCAGCTAAGATGGTGCCTAACATGATCAATCAATGATGTCTATCACCATAGGAAGTCATTGGAAACTAACACCCATCATCAAAATCACATTTACAAAATTGGGGTGCTGGAGTTTCTTACCAGATGTATGAATCATATCCACAAATTCAGTACCTCAATGCTATATTAAATTGAATTCCTGTAGGGTAAAGTCCTATTTTAAATATATCAGGTATTTAGTCATCTTTAATTTAGAATCTACATATTTTAATAATAAAAACACAAAAATGACATATTTTATACAGAATATTAACTTTAAAATTAATTGGCATAGAATGGATCATTTAGTTTACTATCCTTCTGATCAAATATATCATTAGATCATCTCTGTTCTTTTATGTTCAAATTGGAGCTAAGATTTTTTTTTTGCTATCAACAATTTTATTAAACCATACATATTTTAATATAACTATAATTGCAATCCTGCTAAAGGATTTAAAATAAAATATTAATGAAGTTTGAAAGCATTTTTATTCCCAAAGAAATACATTATTCTCTGTGAACATTTCACATTTTACCAAAGAAATATGGTGTTTTACATTGCAATTTCTGTAATTATATCGCAGAGCCAAAAATTTCCTTTCCTCTTTTATTAGCTTAATAAAATTAGATGTAGAAATTTAATGCAAACCAATTGCCTAGAGATTGTGACAAATGTTTAGACAAGGTTGTTAAATTTTCTACGAAAGAGGAGTAATAATAATAAAATTTATATTCAAGATTCATCAGTTTCCCAAAAATAATACTTTTTTTAGCAAATAAAAATTATCATTTATCACCTCCTTAGAATTTTCACCCTCTGCACATATAATAGAGTACCTGTATCTCTGTGATAACTGTATACTGGCATCCCAACATTTGGGGACCCCTATCGCTGGAGCACCCTTCCCACATGATCCCTCTTAGGCTCCTGCAAACCCTATCACCCGAGATAACTATGCCAGTGGTCCCTACCAACCAAGAAGCCCTATCCCTAGGACCACAGGAGACCCCATACAGCCAGGAACTCTATCCCCAATAGAGGTCTGCATGGACCAAAAATTTCAACCCAGGCCCGGCCCGAGAGTAGATGCAAATTTTCTTTCTCAAGCCTAGCACGAGCCCAAACTCCATAAATCGACATATAATTAATTGTTGTGATTTGTGAACAAATACACTTTCTTACTACTTTGTGAATAATGAGCATTTCTTTAAGCACTGTGTTACAACTTTACGAGCCTTTTGCCCTTATGCAAGAAACTAACGTTTTTTAAGGACGAATAATTCTTTCCTTCCCAGATTATCCTCGGGCTCAAGCCCAGTCCAAGCCTAGGCCTGGCCCATGCAGACATCTTATCCCCAAGATCCCTTAACCATAAAATTTGAAATCCTAGTTAGGTAAAGAATTTCATAAAGTAAAACTTATTGAAATACAAGAATATTTTATTTTGTAATCAAAAATAATTAATCATAGTACTTTTAGAAATTGTGTATCTTGGTCAAAAAAATGATGGTAGAAAGTAGCATTGTTACAACCTTGGCTATTGGCACTTTGTTAAGATATAGACCGAGCCTATTGAAACATAAGAAAAACATTTGTTTAATACAAGTTAACCAAAATAAGAACAGCGATGTTTTGAGATTAGAACATTTGAGAATAAATCTATAATTTTTATGAATTATAAATGTATTTATTGACTATTTAAGCAATAAATTTTCATATTGTCTTCAAGATCAAGTAAACTTTCAGCCTCTATACATACTGCACAAATATGTTCAAGATTCTTCAAAACTGTAGACCTCTACCCTAAAGAGGATAACAAGTTTGACATCACATAAATCATCACCAAATAAATCAAATTGAATCATTTTCTGATACTATTTTTGACCTGTAAAATCCTTCCTTAAAGTGAGCTTATCAGACTGTTTAAATTATAAGTTGTAGTGAGGATACACTGGAATGTTTATATATCTTTAATTAATTTGGTTCAGAACTTTAAGAGGAAGTAAATGAAATTTTAGTTCCTGTAAAGAACAAACACAATCTCCATGAAGTATTGACAATATTTCAAAAGTAGGTGATTGCAAAAACAGATAATTATTTCTGGTCTTTCTTCCACAGTCCATTAGAGAATTGAATAGGGTAAATTAAATAGAGATGATGGTGTTACTACACCCTCTGCTACATGCCACTATCAACTCACCAGATGTATATGTAAAATCTAAATTAGGTAAATCAATTTCTTTAGTGTGATGAATGGCGATGCAACTATGAAAATCATGGTCAGGGGTCAGATAAACCAAACACCAGGGGTCCATAGTGAAGGAGGGCTTACTTGTTAGTCTTCGGAAAATTTTCTGAGAATGCAGTCCCTTTGTAAAAGTTATGTTGATTCCTCCAGTTAACATTGCCATCAAATGAAATAAAAGCAAATATTTGCATTTAGTTTAGACTGTATTATTTTCTCTTTCAATGAAAAAAATACTAAGCAAAGTATAGTAAAATTGAAAGCTTATGGCCACTATCAACAAAATAGATCAAAGGACAATGCTCATTGTCTCACTTTTGAACATAAATATACATAATAGTCACTGGTAGGTGCATAAAGCCACCTGAACCTATTGCTACCAGCATTTCTCGAAGATAGGCTTGCCAGGACTGGAACACAGCTTCTGTTCTGGGGCCATAAGATTTTCATTTCACTGTACTTGTTTGTATATAGTTACAAAATGTACTTGATTAACGTTTAGGAATGAAGCCCAGACAAACCACGGACAAGTCAGACAAGTTATGTCAAAGAATGACGTTTTTCTTCCAGCAGCATTATCTTCTGTGAAAACTGCAGACTGCAATATGTAGAAATACTTTCAGAATATTTACTTCATGATCAATGAAAATCTTCAGGATAATTTTTTAATTAGATGACATTTAAAAAGAGGATTGTGTTTCACAAGTTTCTCAAGAAAGATTAAAAGCAAATTTGTTCTCTTCTTCTTCGGTTATAGAAATCATAAGAAAGAATTAGCTATTGGACCAAGTATACATGAAAGTTATGCGTAGCTTGGATAACCCTCTCAAGTATATTTGCAAACTGGGCAAAATTATGTAGATTTATTCTATTTTCTATCTTTACAGCAAATGTTTGTGAAATATAAGAAGGCTAACATTCATTTCCTATTGATAATTATCTTATGAGTATCTCTAGTTAAGAAGCATCCCAATCTTCAGCTTACCTGAATTACTTTATGGAACCAACCCAACCAGAACCAAGTAAACAAATTTAAATTAAGGGTTTATTTAACATGAAATTTGAATTATCAATTTGATAAAAGGAATGATTGTAATTTTCCCCAAAAGATGCTCATGGGTTAAGTTCATGAAATTAAAATCTGCGATGGATAAGTTATTCCCACCCTTTCCATTTATTTATCCAAATTTTAAATGGTATGCAAGCCTATGTGCATTAGAAATTACTGCTTAATTTAATATCCAAATACCTGTATTTAACAATATTCTTGAAAGTTTTCTGGGGAATCTCTCAATCTTGTAAGAAATATCTTAGAATTGTTTCTTTTATTTTGCAATTTTTGAGGATATAAATTCAGGCTCTTTCAAATGATACAGTATTTAGAGCAAGGTGTATTCCCATGTAATAAATTGCAGAAGTATATAAGATGTTGGCTACATTATACTTTTGGTATTGGATTCACTTACCTGGTTCTGGGTGGTGAAATAAAACAGAAGGATATGTTTGACTTTTATGAGTTTTCTCAATTGTAAAGGAATACACGTTTAGAGAATTATCACATCAATGAGAGGTTTTAATTATATTTCATTTTAAAATTTTTATTCTCTATTAAACTCCAAAAATATTTTAGAAATTAGTCTATAACAAAGATAATAAATCCAGCAGCAAAATCCTTGAGCTTGTTCTATGCTGAATTGAGCAGTTATACATAATTATGGATGTCAGAGGATATTTATTGGCCAACTTTATGTATCTATTTTTCTTTCACTAGTTTTTTAGGAGAAAGGACAATTTCATATTCTCATAAATCTATCCAAGAATAACCGAGACTCTGCATTTAATAAAATTTATTCATTTTTCAAGATGAATTTCAAGCACTTAGCCTATTCTTTACTTCTCTCTTCTGTTTGAATTTCCCAGAAGGACTATATCGGATATTTATCATTTTCTGGGATACCATGAGCAAATTTGAATTCTAACGTGCATCAGCTGTAATAGTAATTTAGGCAGATTTCAAAAGCTGCAAGACATAAGAGATAATATAAGCAATTGCTGATGTGTACTTAAATTCTAAGAATATATATGGAATGAAAATTATGAGAAATTCATTTTTTTTAATTAACATGTAGCAGTAATTTCATGCTAAGTATTTTATGTTTAAAAGCATACATGCACATTCTACTGGCAGGATAATTAACATAGTTAAAAAATACAATTATATCACATCCAAAGTACTTCTGTTCACATTGATAAAAACAAATGTTTTATGGAATAAAATTAATATTTTTGTTAAAATTTCAAATTCAAATAATTTCCACTGCCATTAACAAGACATAAAAACTTATTGACAGATTAAGAAGTAAGAATAGCATATAATCAATAATTTACTAAAACAAACACAATCCAGAATAAATTCCATGAAAATTTTAGAAGTTATAAATAACAAAGGATGATTTAAAATAAACATATTTCTTAAAATATTTAATCTTTAAAATCACAGAATCTTGAGTTAAACGGCCAGATCATCCATTTAACAAGTAATTGGCGTGCATTTTTTAATTACTTAAAATGGGAGTTAAATTGTTTTCTACATTAACCCTATGAATTTAGATGAGCATGGTCATTTAATTCGAGAACTTAAAATTCATATTCTCTTCTAAATAATGTTAAATAAAAATTTAATACAATCTCAAATCATCACATATTAAATTGCAAGATGGAATGTGATTGGAATATTGCATCCCGAATATAATGACAAGAAATACTGATGATTCACAAACTTTCACACAAAAACTATCAAAGGCTTTGAAGCCAAGGAAATCATGGTCAACACTAGTGGAATGTTAACCAGTTGGCAATTTTTTATAGTAATACATTTCTTTTGCAATAAAAAAATAATTATAAAAGAAAAATGCAAGTCATGCTTTTTAAATCACAAATTAATAAAATTTATAGGAATTTAGAGTCAATTATGCGAATATAAAAGTTTTAAAACTAAATCCATCACACACTTTACATATACTCCTCAATATTTACCATGTGTGATTGATTTAGGATACATAAAATAAAACACAAAAAATAACATGTTTTGATCACAAAATAAATGTCTTTCTAAAAAAAAATATCTGTATCTGTATGTACTTGACGGCTCAAGGGACCATGTCATAGATAAAATAAATTTATAAAACTTTAAATCAAGCTATATAAATTTTAAATAATGTATTGCAGGACTGAAGCCATACAAGGGGCAAGAATTAATCTATGACTTTGAGCAGTTTTCAAATCTTCTTTATCCATGTATTCACATGGTTTCTGGTTTATCTTACTGAGCTCTCAATGTGTTCATTATAAAACATCACAATGTTTAATATTCCTGAAAACACTGTCAAAAAGCATCAAATGAAAGGGCCTAACCAATTAGCATCCATTACATGGTAACTTTTCAGCATTACTTATTGCTTGAAGGCCGTTTTCTGCTTTTTGTTGTCTATTTTCAGTTAACAGCAAGGAGAATAAAGAGTGTAATAAGTCAACAATAACAAGATGGTACATCCAAGGATTCCTCAATTCCACGAGCATATACTTTCAGTAGCTGACGGTGAACCCTGCATATAAAAGGCATTAAAAAATTAATAAAGATCATCAATTTATAATATTTGATTTACATTCTTACTCATTTTATAAGAATGAGAAAGAATGTTGAATTAAAAAGGAAATATTTATTAATTCTAAGAATTTAAGTACATTAAAGTATATTTACAACTACATATATTTTCAATTGCCAAGGTTTAAGATGAAAGAATGCAATTATTGGGTAGCTAGGTTTTGATAAAAAGAAATAAGCAGAAATTATATATTTATATCAATCTGTGCTTAAATAGAAGTATAAAAAATTATAACAAAATTTTCAATGTATTTGACAAATAAGTAAACCTAACAAATTGAATAGAATGTATTCACTTAATAAATAAAGAATAGAAAAAAGATCACTAACCAATACATACAGCAGATTACTATAATTTTATGGAAAACATTGAAAGCCTTGTCAATTTTTTAATTTACGACCTAGGGAAAATGTTATGCTAAGCACTATAAAATTTTAAGTAAAGTTGAAATTAACAACTCAACATTACAGAAAACAAATGGATTATTTAAGCCAAAATCTAATTCATGTGAAACCTGTATTTACTAAACATTAATATCATATAACACACAGTATTCAAAATGCATTATGGTTCATCTCAAAATTATTTAAGAAACCAACAGCCCAGTTTATTACCTATTCACAATGCTTCATATAATACAAAAGTATTCTCAGGCAATTAAAGCTATTGGTGCCTTACCTTATTCGTAAACTTGGCTCCCAAATTAATTCACCATCACAGTTCCAAACACTAAGTCCAGGGATATGCTGATGAGGATTTCTCTCTGGATGCATAATGGTAGATGGCATAGGTCGAAAGGAAAATTCCTTTGCCCTATGAACTTCCACAAAGGGAAGATCAAACTGCATCCAAAGACAGATAGAAAATGTAAGTGATGGGGAAGATTCATGCAAATTAAAATTCACATAGCAATTAAGAACATACTAATCTATACAGAAGCCACAAAGAATATCTTGGTAGTAGAGTGGAAATACCAAATAATATAAAAACTTTCACAATGTAAGGCTAATACTAATTTTTAAAGACTAATATCATGATTTTCTTGAAACATTTAAAGCTAAAATATAAAGGAAAGAAGACTATGTAGCATCCAAATTCAAGGGAGTTTCCGTTGTGGTAAATTTATGAATGTGAAGTGTTTCCCTTTCAGTCATTTTTCTTTTTAAATACATACATATCATGTAAAATACGTAATGACTTTATCCAACTAAAATGTTCAATTTAGTAATCTCTGGAAATTTGGTTTATTCCTTACTTGTTGTACTTAATCCATTCACCACAACGATGTAGGTACTAATTTAACGTTTCAACAATTAAATCAATTTTATGTTTATAACATTCAAATGAAAGATGCATTGAAAGGGTTATAATGCTTTATGTAATGAAATGCAATAGAATCTTCATGTTATTATCTATGATTCAAAGCCTCAAAAATGAATTGCAAAAAAAACGTAGTTGAATTAAAAATCACCTACCACAGTCTTAGCTGGGCTTGATAGCCTACATAGCAGCCTTAAGTTATTGAAAAAGGAAGTATGCCTCATTAGAATCACATCTACACAACCATCTCCAATGTGACAATAGGGAGATATTCCATTAGGACACCGGCGACAGGCACATTTCAAATTTGTTCCATTCACCATGAAGAATTTTCCCTTAACTGTCTTCCATTCTGTGAAATGAGAAGCAGATTAAACTATTTTACAAAAATATTGGATGAAACAATTCCGTAGTTCAGTAAATTCACTGTTTATGGACATTTAGACAATATTGATTATAGTATTCTTAGGGAGTCAGTATGTACTGAATACAGTTTCCAGTGGTGTGATCTAGGAACTGAATTACTAGCTTGCATAGTTACCCATAATCAGGATGTTGGGGTAAGAAGAGAATTAGGAAATTATGCTATACAATGAGAAATGGTTGGACTAACGGAAGTCAGTCTGGAATGTTTCAAAACTGATATTTGCTGGAGTCACCAGCAAGGTTATGTTGATATAATTAATATACAATTAGTCTGGAACCTACCCTATTATAATCTACTAAAAACTTTCCTATAAATGCCTTTGAGGAGAGAAACAACAGGAGATGCCAGAGGTCTACTGTGGGAGGCTTATCATTAAACCCCTAAGGCCTTGAATAAAAAACAGTACTTGGAATATGAGAGAGGAAAAAGTAAAAGGATACAAATGAAAGAAAAGGATTAAATAGTTAACTGAATCGAGCATTACCGTTTCTCATTGTATAACAGAAGTCCTTTTTTTGGAAAATTTTGAATAGGTATAATCCACAAACTTACCTCCACTTTTAGAATTTTGTTTTTCTTTAGTAACTTCATGGAATATTTGGCATCTCTGACAATTTTCTAAACATTTTGATCCATCATTAACATTGCCTGCATCTGAAAGCAATGTGATTTCACCTTCATATCCTCTATTCACCAAAAATTTCTTGAATCCTATAGTGAAATAATTAGAAAAATGAGTCCATCTGCTGCTACAAGAAGCATGAACTTAAAACAATATTTTCAAACTTCAACTCTTACTATGAAATATTTCCTACTCCTTAGATTATAAGGTCTTCTAGCTAAGGAAAATAATAAGTTAAGAGTAGAAATTCAAAAACCCATTTTAATGATATTGCATTAGTTATTATTATTTACTGTGTAGATATGAATGTAGAGAAATCACATCCATAAATATGTAACCAAATAGTAGTCATATTAATTTAAGCATTTCAGAAATGGAAACTCAAAATTTTGCATAAATGCTTCCATCAATTCATAACTTTTCCAGCTCAAGAAAGAATGTTATTTCTGAAACTAAATATTACTAATAGTGAAGCATTTGAGATAAATATGTGTTAGCCATATTTATAATATTTTTAAACACTTCTCCAGTAACTTATAGTAGTGTCCACACTTCATACAATATGAAATTATACCTGAAAAATCATAACGTTTTGGACCCATCCAACGGAACTTCTCACTGTCTTGTATCACATCCCCCATGTATCCATAGGAAACAAGGCTTGCACTATACCTAAGAAGGGCGGAGTTGCTATGTATTCCACATAAGTCCATTCCCAGACTGCTACCTATTTGGAAGAAGTAAATTTTTATATTTACAGCTTTATTTAAAAAAAAAGAAATGGATAACTTAATCATATAAAATAAAATAACTACTCCAGCTGAATAAATGCTGTATATTTTTAAACACATAACATTAGAATAATAAATGTAAAAAATATGTAGATAAGAATTCATCAATTCTTTATTTTAATTTTAATGATAAATGTTCTCAATTTCATTTTAATTCACAAAAATTGAAAATTTATGTATTAATAAGATACATTTATAGACTGAGGGGATTCCAAAAAAAGTTACCAATGAGGGCTCCAACTCAAGAGGGAAGCGTGTTTGTTTTTGACGAAAGTGGTCCCAGTTTGATATCTAGCGGAAGTGCAAATATCCAATATAGCTTTAGCTGTCAAAGCACTTTTAGGAATACTACAACATCAAGCAAATCAAGAGAAAGCAATCTCGGGGTGATTATTCCAATTTTTAAGAAAACAAATTTCTTTTGAATAACCTCTTTTTCTCGGTTATCCGCCGTATATCTTTTGGTAATGATCGGATCGAAAAAAACGTCCAAAAATCATTACGATGTCAACAGGAGGAGAGAAACCTGGAACTGAACCTAAATTGGCTATTTTGCATCGAATCAGAGCAAAAACCGAAATGAAAAAATGCTCTGATCGTTGCCATCAAAAATTAATCGTTGACGAAAAGACCTTTTCAGCAAAATATTGTCCTATTCTTAACATGAGTAACGTAGGCGCAGGAAGAAGTTTTGCTAGCGTAATAGCAGAGAACAGCATGCGATGTCTTGAGTTGGGGGAAAGTTATGGGATGGCGCTTCTGGTTAGGGAAGGAGAGAATCCTTTATCAATTCCGGAAAGCTATATCGACCGCAAAACACGCTTAAAAACCGCCCTTGCGCAAAAGACGTACTTATCCATTATACGAGATCCTGGTTACCTCATGCCTCTATCATTTTTCATCGATAAGATCGTGTGTGGGACATTTCCCAGCTCATTTCGAGAGTATGAAAATAAAGCTTTCTCTAAAATGTGGTAGTCTATTATCTTTTTACAATTAAACCAACAATATTAAAAATAAATTATTGAAACTTAAGCTTTCAGCATCATTTACAAAATTATATCTTTTGAATGTATAAACAAGAATTTCCACTATACCCTACACCCTTGTTTTGCTCGACACAATAAGGCTTTAATTCATAACGGATCTTGTGGACAAGATGTTTCTCCAGGAGTACGCAAGTACACGCTACACCGAAATGCAATTTCTTCCTTATCATCATGATTGCGCACTCAACTTCCGTCTACTACAGAGGCGCGACCTTCAAATTGTTTGACTTTCTCTCTACACGGGAGAACTGCCTTTCATTAAAGGAAGGAGCAAGCCGCAATGAACTCAAACTGAATGTAAAATGTTGAAGGAACAACATTTAACTCTATTTTTTTTGTTTGTTTGTTATCTTCTCGCTATAAAATATTTTTGTTTTTTTTAAGTGCGGTTTCCTGAATATCTCGTTAACGATAGCTCTATGTCACCTCAAAAGCCTTTATTTTTCCTCATTTCGATACGTTATACACACGTTTTCTAGTGAAGGTTGATGTGACAGAAATCCTTTGAAGCGTATTACAGCTTTCCTAAGGAAAGACAATACGATGCGATGCCGAGGAAAAGCGAAAAATCAGAAAAGCGCTGAAAATAAAGGAAAATTCCCAGTTTCGGTCGGACGGCTTTCTATGTTATCCCACCTTTTACTTTCTTTGAAGTGAGTCCTGTAAAGAAAAACGAGTGTCAACTAGGAGAGGCAGCGTTGAGGCGGCTGTGACGTCATGGCTGCATCTGTTTCTGCGCTTGATCTTGTGAACAGCCTCAGGCAAGTATGACCAAACAGCTGCTGCTAAAGGCAAGCGTGAACTACCGCCTTTCAAAGACAAAGCGAAATTTCCTCGTTTATCTTCAACGTTACTGATCTCGATGTCAAACGCCTCCGTTTTAAACTGCCACAACTAACGTTTCTATAGAGTATTTCTATGAGTATTTTATAAAATTTCAGTCCGCCAGAAATCCCTTCCGATGTAGAAAATAGAGGAAAAATGATTCTCACGAGGAGGATAAATATATTGCAGCAGTATGAATTTATTATAGAACAAAAATATATATGGCTAAAAATGAAAGAAAAGAAAGACAAAAAATCTTAATTTATGAGGCAAGTTACACAACAGGAAATATTTAAAAGGTCAATAAATGCGGTATTCCATCATAATCTTCTGAGGATCCCGTTCTTGGTCCATCAACCTCAATGGATCCCCTTCCCAAATTGATTAATAGGCAGTGATTTGATTGTGCCCTTTTCATTTCTTCGTGTTTTTACTTCAAATAATGATAAATTTCCAAAAGTCTGAATTTTCCAGTTCATTCTTTTCAACTACAAATGCCGGCACAATTTGACCACTACCATTTTGGATTAAAGATACTCAAACTGCACATTATTCTTTTCCATAAAACGTGAATAATATAATTTATGTTTTTCATACAACTATCCACTTAATATTTGGAATATCAAAATCAGAGCATTCACAGCCTCAACTGTATATATCAATGCTTTCGTGATATACGACGTCACCTCAAATTAATTCCAGTATATAATTATAGTGATTCTCCCCATTAAAACACTCAGGAATCTAGCTGTACCCATTAAAGAAAGGCTGAATGGAAATTTGACAGTAACAAAACCCTGAATATATTTCGGTTAGTTGAAAGATAATGCAATAGAGTTTTTTAATGTGCCCATTCATTATAATTTAGTTCCTGCTGCCGTATTTTGACGAATGGAATATTTCTCATCAGTCATTCGGCACAGGATAAAGAAAAATGTATCTTTCATTTACTTTTGTCACAATCTTGTTCATGTAATGCAATGAAAGCTATAGCGGTATGAGCACGCTGAATATTGGTACAAATTAAGGCTACTAATTAATCCTAAACATGTTTTTTCTGATAGCATTCTGGCTTAGTAAGGAAAGTAAAGGCAAACTACCTCACTCCTCATCCTACTAGTAAGCCTCATCCCCCTCTAATAGCCCTCAGTAGCTAATGCTAGAGAGGATGAGGTATCAACTGGCCATCGGGATGAGTACTTTTCAGACACACATGTTTCGTTTAAATCTACATACAAGTCATTTGTAAAGAATGAAATATCTCCTTCGGATGGATTTAGGAGGAAGAAATTTTCCACAATCAGCCTAACGAGAAACGCTGGCATAACAGTGATCCAGGCCAAGGTCGAAGGAAAGTTTCCTTCTATAGCAACTATACCTGTTCAACCACCGAAATTCCGAGGTAGTGCAGTTTCCGGGCTATTCCAGTCCAGCCGAAATTTCAATGATTATGAAGATTATTTGACAGTCAATTGGTGCTGAATAACGCGGTTTTTAATTATCATGAAGATAACATCGAATGGCGCTAATCGCTTACAACATAGTACCGCTAACTCATTTCTCACTTTTAAATAAAACCTCTCCAGAAATCTCACGCGAAATACACGAACTCTATATTCGAAATTGTAAATTAGCGAAATTAAACGGGAGTGTTTAAAAATGAAACTATTACCACGATATTATTCAATAAGGTACTTTCAAAATGTTCAGCATGTCCATCCTTGCTTGCAAATAAAGATAACGTCTAGTTTAAAATCTGTTTACTTCGGCTTAGAGGTGGAACTTTCAAACAAGGGCGAGATAAAATTCGAAACGCCCTCGAAACAAACAAACCTACCCCACCGGAAGAAAACAAATCTTAGAACAAAGTGTTTTCAACTTGGCTTGGAGTCACTTGAACGTTTGCCAAGGATAGAGGTCAAATGTGCCCCACAACATACTCAAAATCGCCCGTTGCATTGGTTCAGTTTACGAATCGTCATTGATACTCGCTCATAATTCACAATGTTAAAAAACAACAATGTACACAGGGAAAAAGATTGAAATACTTGCATCATCGGAATTTATTACATTGTGAAGTCACTTTTTATCGCAAGAGAGCACGAATATTTACCACCGGAAGTTTGTATCACTTCATCATCATTATACCGCGTATAAAGAAAATGAAATTCATGCAAGAGATTTGAGTTTAAATCAGTTAAAAGCAATGTCAGAAGAAAAATAAACATATATTATAATTTCATTTTCTAATGTAATAACAAAGAATCTTCTATCAGGAGATCATTTCCTTTCCTTTAATCAAAAAATTCGTGCGTAATCCGTTCGTTAATCGAACTTTCACGACAAGTAAGTCAACAAAATATGAGGAAAAATATTTTAAAAGAAAAAACTAAAGCATTTTTCAATTAGTAGTTTCAAGAATAATATATTCGATACCTTATTAATTCGAGTTGATAACGATTCAATTCGAGCGATAGTAATAGATAAATAACTTTTTAAATGATACCTGTTAGGAATAGGACAGACGTGTCCAACACGCGGCCAGCGTCACATAACCGGAAAATAAACGGTACTGGTATAGAAAAAAAATAGGTTTGAAGTTCACATTAAAATTTTAAGGTCCTTTTGTTTGGAAAATAAACGTTGTTTAAATACGCTCATTTGCATTTGGGTTATATTGCGAATAAATATAATATTCTATATTTTTCTATACTGTAGAAGAAGTACAACTGGTTTTCCTTTAGTTACGTTAATATAAGGGTTGCCTAAATCAAGAGGTCCTTGTCGGCCCCCTCCCCTGCGAAAATTAGTAATGCAGCCTTCCGTCACCAAAAGGTTGGACAGGGATTAGGATATTGTAAGGCAAGAACTGGCTTTAAATCGCTTTTCTATTAGGAGGAACAGAAAAAAATAATTTATCATGATTTACTATCAAGGAAATGAATTACAAAGAGGAATCCTAGATGAAAGGAAGAACAGATGCAACCAAAGTTACAGGTTTCAAATACAATTTAGACCAAGGAAAGGGTTAAAGGTTCTTTGCAAGTAAGGGCGTGCACCCAGGAAAAATCCTAGGGGAAAACCGACTTGAAAAAAGTCTGATATCCCGGCCCCGTCAGTTTTTTCTTGGGATAATTTAGACCCTTTGTTTTCCGACTCGCAAAATTGATCCTTAATTCTCTAAATATAATTTATTTAATTATTTTACTACGAGTATACCGCCGCAGTTAGTTGCTAGGACAGGTGGCGACGTTAATTCACACTATATTTAACATCAAACCCAAACTATGCCAGGCTAGATTAAAAAAACAACGCTAATTTACACAAACTAAAGAGCCTAAAGCCATTAAAAACATCATATGCGTTGAAAATTTAACTCGGATAATTCCACAGAAACCATTCATATACAAATAGCGAATTGCATTTCACCTCACACATGATTGTAAGAATGCCCTTCCAATTTTTGTGATGAGAAAAATTACTTGAGTTGAGCAAACGGCATCGAGAAGACATCGAGAATAGCGTAAAAATGGTACTTTCCCTCTAGTTTCCCAACTTCCGCCTATTTTGAAGACGAATGAAAGCTACCGAAACTGTCCTAAACCAAAGATCTCGTTTCGGTGCACAGGCACAAGACTGCTTTTCGTTATTTCTCTAGAAGTTGGAAAATTCGAAGGAAGAGCAATGGAAAAACTTTCATTTTTTACGATACGGGCGAATGATATAAAAAGCGGGCTTGTTTCCTCGTGTGATGTTACTTGTGCGGTCAATAGATTTCCAATGTAATAGGCCTACCCAAAATTATATGGAAACATTTTGGGAGAATTTTCGATTAACAATACCAACGGTCTAGTGATACCCAGATCAAACGGGCTCATTCATATAATTCAGAAGGTAAACAATTCAATACTCTATTGTTAAAGATACCAAAAAGTCGACTAATTTTTATATCTGAATTATCTCCAAAATAACTTCACGTGTATAATCAAAACGAAGAAAAATTTCTATGAAATATTGGCTATTCTGACATTAATTAACGGATAACTTGAGACGAGTGGGACCGAATTATTTAACCCTTTCCCATTATTATTTCACCATATTACTTTTTATATACCTCCGTGTTTAATTTCGGAAAACTTTGTAAAATTCAATATATTGCCGGAAAATTGTAAAAATGAAATTTAAACATCTTAGTTATACTTTGGTTAAGTCTATACATATATATTCAATTGAAAAATAAAAATGGATAAACTTTCAGCAATATTTAATTTTGAAATATTAATTACGATGGTCTTAGATGATGTATTCAAACTCTCTCAAAAGTCTCTGCAAGTGTTACAAGATACTGAAGAAGTCAGAATGGGAAAACATCGATTGCAAACGTTTCGAATGGCCTACTTCCTGAGTGGGAAATATATATTGTTTCATGAGTTCGCCATTACCTTTTCCCAACTTCGATAAGAGCAACCTTTTTCTCAGGCCCGTTTTATGGCTACCGCTTGAGTGAAAGAGGAACCTATAATACTGTTTTTGTTTCCAGGATTAGCAAAGTTTTGGGAGCCAAATCATATCCCTTTATTACCATGGTTATGTTACGCAATAAGTATTGACACATAAAGAAGGCAGGGAGTAAAACGGTCGTAAAACTTTCTGCAAGATTACAAAGTGAGGATAATTCATATTTAGGTAAGAAAATCAAAGCAGCCAATTTAAATATCTATCACACAGATTTCACCACATTATAATTAATAAATATCAATTACGACTTTCAATAAGCATTGACAGTTATCTAAATAAAATTCTCCAGGAATAAATATTTGTTTAGAAATTAAAAATCTGTTTACCGAAAATTCAACTTAAATGTCTCGTTGTCGTTGGACTCGTCGTAGATTCAGGGTTGTTCAGAGTCATTAACTATAATTTTTGATTAAGTTAAATACGATATTCTTCGGACGAAAGATAATTCTATATCTCACTGAATGTATTTCGTTTAGATGTCCTTCAATTTGGAAGATAAAAATCAGCAGTAAAGGAATGTACAATATTATGGGATAATCGAGAGCTACCTGAAAGAGCTTTCACAATTTCCACCAGCCCCTCCAAAACATATTACCTTGCCAACAGTATGTTTTGTATTTTTCTTAACAAACAAGGAGTGATTGTTGAAGGCGGAGATGATATCAATGATGAAATGCTGTCGTTATGTAAATCACCGTCAATTAGCTAATATGATTCGCGCATCCAAGGCTTCGTTAAAGAATTACATCCGTTTGTCGAAGCAATCAGAAAATTAGCTATTTAATTAAAATGTACCAATTAATTATTCATTGAGATACTACCAGCTTGTTTGAATAAATAAATCCCTCAGCCTGAAGTTTGCTGGTTTTACTGTTTATACTTAAGCACATTTTTTGTATGACGTAGCCCATTAATTCCAGCCATTTATAAGCCGAAATCATTCTGCGAGATTCAGAATTGCTTCCCCTAAAGATCATTACAACGGAAGGAATTCATTCTATTCAAAACCAAATTAACGCTGACTAGACTTTGCATGTATCAGTTCATTAAAGTAATTTCAGAATACGAGATAAATAGTATGGAAAAAATACCTCGCAAAACATTTATCACTCAATATGTTCGTGATAACAAATCTCTATAAAATCTGCTTTACACTAAAAAGTTTGGAATGTCTAAAGCAACATATTTGATTTTTAGATCAGCATTTACAGAGAAAAACGCTTTTGAATCACTTATACATACACATCACAAAGTGCTGCAGTAGATGAGTTACGTGCGCACATTTAAGATTGCTTCGAGTTCAAGCACTGCATACTAATACAACGTTTAGTTCTGCCAAGTTTATTTCCGATGATGACTTGATTAAAGAGGAAGACCTCTGATGAAAAGGAAGACAGATACCTCTGATGTCGCATCGCATTTCCTAAAATTAATCTCAAGTCCGCTTGGTAGGTCTGATTCTAATTTTGAATGAACAGGTTCCTAACAGAAACACGAAGACGAGCTAATATTTAAGGTATGATTAATTGAAAATAATAGCAGTAGCGGTATTTTTAAAAGTGCTTCAATAGCTGAGATTATTTCGCACATATAGACTCCCATCCATCGGAAATCGAGCCAAAGATCTCTTTCATTCCAGACGAATGCGCTATCAACTTGTCTATTAAGGAGCCTTACAGAGACTACGTTTACTCGTGTTAGCGAATAAAACGAATTTTGGTTCTAAATCGAATAAACCTATGGATGGAAATGATCAATTTTAAATTACTGTTTCAATTTAAATTGCTGACAAAGAATGTTTAGTTAAAATAATTATTATTCACTTATTATGCATGAATTGTCAAATGTTTTAAGTCCTAAACCAAAAATGTTAAAGTTGGCGAGAAAGACAATACTCTTACGAAGATATTACGATTGCTTTGATATTGACGCGCCCTTAACTTTTATCAATATATATAAAATGAATGTTGTTAATCCAATGGATAGGTTGTCTTTTATCTGATTAAAGAATATAATTGGCTCGCGTAGCAAATATCGATCGATCAGTAGATGAATGGAGAAATGATTATGTGGTCAACAGCTCTATTTCGAGAAAATTTTCCCAGTAGTACTCAGAATATAGTGATAAACTGATAAGGGACTTCTGGATAGTTAAGTGTGTAGCGTCTTCGCTTATGGTAAAAGCGATGCCGAGTTCTATTCCAATAAGTTCTAACCTATGTATTCGCTCGGCCGTAGAGGCATTTATAACAATACCATCATTACACTGTAAATCATTCTTTGAAATATTTAATTTTACTAATCTAACCGATTTCCGACACTAGTTAAGGTTCTAAAAATATCATACAAAGATTATCAGTAGCATTTCACGTAAACGGATAGAGAACCTTCTTGCTATAAAGAACAAACTTGAGGGGGTTTTAATAAAACAATGTACAATCGTAATGTGATTGATTTGAATAAATATTATACTTCACTATATTCTCCAAGAGATGATGATTCACAGGTATTTCCCATAAACTTTCCTTTGATTTTAGGGACTTCAGTAAAAATTTGCTCAAAAATGTTCGAAATTTGGCGTAGTTAGAGAGACAATATATCTCCACCTTTTTAGAATAAACTATAATTTTTCACCTGAAAGAATTAATACAGATAGAAATTTAAGTAATAGTAAATCTAAAGAAAGCGCATTCACATTGAAATTCGAAAGACACCATGAGTTTACACATGCTTTCCACCTATCAACAGTATTATCTGTGTCCCTCTTTGGCTTCGCAAGGAGACCAACGCATCTAGAAAATGAATCAATCCAGAGCGAACTCTGATTAGTTCTGTTCCATAATTCATAAATAACCACTGCATAAGCGATGGAGGGAGCAAAATCACTGACGCAGATTGAAGTTATCAGATGACTAAGAAATTATACTCGTTGCTATCTTTCCGAATAATCAGAAGAATTAAATACAGTATTGTTCTTTCGCAAGTTGAATGTAAATAAGTATTAAAAGGTTTTGGATCCAAACACTCATGAAAAGATATAGAACTATCTCACTGTTTCTTGTAATGTCCCTGACTTACTTTTGAAGGAACTAAAACCTTGCATGATGAAGTAAATTAAATTTACGAAGCTTCTGGAAGAAGATAAGGATTTTTTTGGAGCAACGAAAGCTTATAAATAAGAAGTTACGCCTAAGTAGTGGAAAGTTGATAAAACTAAAATCCGACAAATCAAAGATTTTCTGACTTTACTTCTAAACATCTAAAAATTAATCAAAACAATTCTTCAAATTGAACTGTAATTAATTGAAAATGAAATGAGAATTTAACTTTGATTTTGATTTAGATAACCAGACAGCCTTGACGGTTTCCTTAATTATGATAAAATATGGATACGATATTTAAATAAGATGGAAAATAAAACTAATTAGGGCGACCTTTAGTAACAATCGTGCAAAGATAAGCGGAGTTGTGAGTGATTTAAATTAATGGCAAAGCGTAAAAAAGAGAATGTTTCAAGAAAATATGCAAATACTGTTTTGATGAATTTTAGTTATATTTTCAGATCATTACTTTACATTACATTTACATTACATTTACTTATTAAATTAACTTGACTAATTAATGATCGAAGTGTTGCACTTATCTGCGCTCCTCTTTGGCTTCGAGAGCGCTTATAAGATGAAAAAATAAAGCGATTTACCAGAGCAGAAAATTCCCTTCATAATGGAAAGTTGAGGAATTTCCATTCGCAGAGAATTTAATTCACGTAATATCATCACTTGTTAAAATTTCCAATTGCCACAAAAACTCGTAGATTTCCCGCAATTACCATCAAATGCTTACTTTCCAAGCTTTAATTTCGAGCCGTATATCGTAACATTTCTCTGAAAAATTCTTGAAATTCTGTACTTTCCGTGCTAAAACTGCAGCAGTAAAACAGTGGTAGGATTCACATAATACAATATGAATGGTAAGTAAATTTCTCAAGCCCTACTTCATGACAGAGTTTTTGCACGTCTTGGCAATAATGGCGTCGGAGCATGTAAGGATGATAGCCGTGGACGAACCTTCCCGTGCTGTAGCTTGCAGGAAGCCGATACCGATACCGCTTCACCTGACCGAATCTCAGAACAATCATAACAGCAACGAAAATTATTTTTTTGGTGAAAATAGTCCTACCAATCTTTTCCGAACCATATGATTCCGCGGTCATCGCCCTAGCGCATAAAAAATTAGAGCCTCCGCAGTGAAAGCGAAGGTGTGAAAGGGAATTCGCACCACCGCCTTGTGAAACGAGAAATACACGAGGTCACCATTCCGCAACAGGTATTCTCAAAGTTTTGGAGGTGTGACGCTCCCTTACCAAGGATTATGTGAAGTATGGACGTGGTAACATCTCTGGTTCCGTGAAGGCAGTATGCCACTGTATCCGTGCTGCCAGCGGGCACCACACCCAGAGGAATGGCCGGTGAAGGGAGCGCGATCTCCGGGTCGTTGGGATCGACTCCGGCAGATCGAGCAGCTGCGAGCACCAAACCGTTAAATACTTCGGAAAAAGTTCCATCACCACCGACGCAAACTACTCCGTCAATCCCGTCCAGCAGGTCTTTCTCTGCAAAAGAATGTCTTAGTCTTATAAGAATGGAAGTATTCAATTGAGTTTCACTTTATACTCGTACAACTCGAATCTTACAGTTAGTACGGACGCTCCAACCAGATGACCAACTTTTATGGATCATAATTCAAGTATGCATACAAATATCTGCATACAGGAAGAAAATGTACGGTAGAAATTTTTCCAGGAGTTGCATTCAATGAAAACAACCCTGTTTATTAGAAAATGCTCCCAGAAGAGTGTTAAAAGTTAAAATTTTAAGCTGTTCTCCCGAATTTATATTTAAGTAAAAAATCATCTATTTTATCTAATCACCCATTTGAACATCTGCCTTGGAGCTAAGAAAATATAGTAGCATAATTAATTGTCTAATAAAATATCATCATCGAACCAAGATAGATACCGCAGGTAAATTCTGTTGAAGGAAACAAATAACAGATCATTTCCGTTCATTTTTATCCGGACAAGGATTTCTGTTAAGTGTCAAGCATCATTAAGTCGAAGACTCTTAAAATTTAATTTTGATTACTCGAGAGGTTGCGTTTTCACTCAAAAATCAAACTGATCGATTCACATTTTCTGAACTAAGAAGAAGGCGGCAGAATCGGTGGTGAGAATTTGATATGACGAGGAAATAGCTTGGGCAAATTTCAGGATAACTAGGTGTCACCAATTGACTAGCGTGTTGTTTCTACACCATTTCCCTCCAGCTACTAGATTCCTAACAGCTTCGTCTCTCTTTCGGGCGAACTGTCATACGATAATATTTAACTCATTAATGTAGCACACAGCATTTAAGGTATCTTCATAAGTACGAGTCATTTTAATTTTCTCTCCCAATTCCCGAAATTTTATCTTTACTATGAAAAATTACGTTTCACCAAACAATGAAGGAATGAGTTGCTAGTCAATACAGTTTTTTCCTTCTATTGCATGATTTAATCCTATATACAACAAATACTACAATTACTACATAGTCTAAATATAGGTATTTAAATGATAAAATTAGTTCGTTTCTGTGGAACTGGACCCTAGTTTCTCCCTAGTGGCTAAACATATTTGAGAGACATTCTAGAATGGCCATGAAAGAAAATGGGAAGGAAAACATTATAAGATGGCGTCCTTGCTAATAGATTAAATTTTATATTCATACAAACCACAAATTTAGCGAAAAGAACGGTGTCAAAAAGACTTTGGTTGATATTTCTCATTTTTACGTAAGAGAAACAACTGCGAAAGGAAGTATATTGCGTGTATTATATTTATTTATTCTATTCAGAAATTGATAGAATACATACAAGAACCTCACATTCTAAAATCAATATTTTTGCGATTCCTTAGTATTGAGTTTCCATTACGTTGTTGTCTAAGTTTATATAAGGTCCCTGCAAGTCTACTTTCGGCGTGTGGCAGGGAGTGCAAGCACCTTGACTCCTAATCGATTGCTTTCGAGTACCTTTCGCGGAAAAAAATATTATATACCTAATCCTTGCAGTATCAGAAAGTCTATTTAACAGAGAGGTCGCATTATATCAGTTACATCTTCCGAGAACGTAATTTCTCTGAACTTATTTAGTAAATTTTTCCTTTGAATTATTCTTTTATCTTCTATTATTATTAATCCATTGCTTGTGAATACATTTCCCATAAAATAAATTTGACTACAAAGTAAAAATGCGCTTTCAGCCTCAGCACAATAAAAAAACTGCATTAACTAAAGCTATGACTACTGAAGTAAGCGACTTTTTACCAACGGCCTTTAAGCAATTCCACGTACGAATATTGACGTTTGCCCAAAGCATTTTCACCTTTAAACCAAAATGCCGATTCATGCGCATTTTTTTCCTAAACTCATCGTACTCTGAACAAAGATGGCACAGAAGGTAAACAGGATATGTTCCCATGACTTCTTCCTTATTCGCAAAGGCGATTAAAGTGGCAATGATGTCACTCACTTTAGAGATATATAGCTGTGGTGGACTAGGCTTCGCCTTTCAAACACCAGAGGGAATTTCCCGAGGAGTTTTCTCGCAAAGAATCATTTCCTCATAAACAAGACTATAACGGTCCTCCAAAGAAACATCTGTGACGAGAGAAGATACTGAGCTACTCTTGTCATAATCTAACACTATTTCTTTAATTTTCGAACAGTATTTCACGAAGGATGGATATAAAATGTTTACATTCGACAGATCAGGAGTTTAAAAGCCTTGTGTTGGGTTGCCCATCTCTCCCGGAACTCCGGGAGACTCCCGGATGTTTAGAGAAACCTCTCCCGCACCTCGACCTAAGTCTTAAATTTCTCAATTTCAAATTCGCATGCAAATAGTTCTCAAATATACATTTCGGCAACAAATTAAGGGAGCGTTCATAAGATATTGGAATTTTCACGGAAAATTTTCGTTTTAGATGGCCTGTCCCATTGATCTAAGATAAAAATAAGACATATTAGATTCTATTCCGTTTAAAGAAGTCAAATATATTTAACCAACTTAATATTCCCCGTTGAGGATCAATTGACGCTTCAGCTAGTAAAGGAAAATTTTAGCAACATGTTTATTTTAATCAATCTTATACTGCTATCTTATCATTTTTGTAACTGTCAACGTCTGCTTTTAGAGGCTCCGTGATGAAATTTTTATTACGAATCCAAGTAAATTTAATGTATAACCTTTTGGTTAAGTTTTTAATGTATTTCGAATGATTATTTATTGAATAAAACCAATATCAAACCACCAAAGATTAAACAAATTCTGTAGTTTTTCTCTTAGTACAAGTTTCACTGAGTACTCTGATTAGGATCACATAAACCATATTGTTGGTCACAGTGGGACTCTTGGATGTCTATTTCATGTATTTTATGAATATGTGAAAATTGGTCAGAATTTTTAGGTATTGACTGAGATTCATTCGTCAATGAGAATAAGTTGATGAAGAAATCATATGTAAGCAAAAAAATCAGGTCAAAAGTTATTCTATTTGTTAATGCTGTACATTAATAAAATCTTCCTGATAATTCTTTAATAAAAACTTCTTTTTTCGTCATAGCCTCGTCAATAGTTACTTGATTGACTGAAAAAGTGCAATAAGCCTCATAATTTATATATTAGTAAAACTGCTCGGAAATTGTCTTCACTGGTGACCCCAATCCTATATATTTCTTTGACATATATTCGTGGGTAACGGAAATACAGCAAACGCTGGACGCTACTCATTACCAGAAATAAAGCTTCAACAAAAGAGAAAACAGAACTAGGTAGTTTAAAAATGGAAATGCATAACATCTGACTCCTTTCCGGGAAACTCCGTTGAACGAAAACGAAAGTTGTAGAATAATTCTAGCAAGAATTTAAAAGAGACGTACTTAATATTATTCTAAGATGAAAACGGAACTAAATTAAAAGCAATTGATTGAAACCAGTGGCACATTATTTGTAAACAACGTAAAGATTAATCGGGATTTTGATTTCTAACGCCATTACGAGTTGTTGATGATGATGATCTGATAATGATCGCAGACATGAGATAATCAATTCCAGTTGATGAAATTTCTGTTCTATTCAATACCACGTCTTACAAGCATTCCTCAAATATAAAGTAATCCTTAATAAAACCTTTCCTACCTAAATTAAGATTACTTGAAATCAAGAACATTTAGAAGGCTTCGCTTTATATTTACCTAACTGATACGTCAGTGTTTCTACTATGTTCAAAACGTTTCCAAACTTACTTTCATTAGTTCGGGAACTTTTCGAATGTATTAGTGTAACTCAGTTGCCTTTCAATGATACCAGAGTTGAATGTATTGTTTTCCTGGCATATCTCGAAAGTCAATAACTTAAAGATGGTTGGAAATTGTTTTTCTCTTCCAAATCCAAATAAACTCACTCTTGCCACAACTATCAGCAAGAAGTAAAGGAAATTGTAATGGAATATTATGAAACGTAGGTTGCAGACCTTCACATTGACAGTGAAGGTCTACTTCACAATATATTTCGTAACTCTGAGCCAATCTTCAGATGTGTAGAATAAATAATACAAGAAAGACGTTCCATAGAAGAATAATTGTTAGCACTGTAAATCTTAAATATTCAACCTCGACTTTGTAGAATGGTGCTTTACTGAAGAATTTATTTCGTGTCAATATAATCCAGGGGCAATTACTAAGTTCTTTTTTTCTTAAGTATGTTAATATTATGACGCGTAATCGACGCTATATGAAATAATATTAAATATTACTCATATATCTAATTAATAATGATATGAGATACAACAATCTATTGTATATACCAAATGCGAGTAGTCGATCAAATATAAAGGCATGAAAAGGATAATCAAACATTATTTTTTGGTTTCTGAGATTTATATAATGGAATTGGAAATGCCTAAAATGATACCTAAATGAGCGCTACGATAGGAAGTCGTTCAAATAAAGAAACAAATTGAAGTTAATAAGTTTCAATCACAACAGAAATAGTTGCAAGGAAAGAAAATTATGAACTCGGCTGTTAAAGAAAGCCATGCTTTCTTCTTCAGGAGTGAATAGAAGAATTATAAGAATATAGAATTGAATTGCTTTCGAAATGCGCATTGAGTGTTATTAAAGTGCGGTGTCCTCCCTTGTTTTCTCCAAACACCAGTGAATGAGACGATAAACGCCGACAAAGACGGCTATGGGAGATTTTTAACCTCTAACATCAGAAATACTTGATGCGGCAAAAAATATAGTTCATTAGATGCCTTCTAACTCTAAAATGCGCTTGCGCCTGCAAAGTGTGTCTATGAAAAACATCAGACTAAGAAATCTTTTTTGCCAAAGGAAAGCCTGAGATAAAGCCACAATATACTCATGGGAAGGTCAATGTATTTAATATGGGTGAGATGGCAACTAGCAAAAAGAACAGCATTGAGGTGAAACGATCGCAAGAAGATTACAAATTCATCCTTGAACTTCCTTTAAATCTTTCTGGCTTTACATTGAGACTACAAAGAAATAACTCACTTATCCAGCATAAAATTCCGCAGCATAGATCCGTTTGGATCTAATTATTTTCTCCTATCATTATTACATTCCTATCTACAGCACGACTACTAATAACTTCCGTTTCAGGCTTTTTAAATCGATTTTTAAGTTTCGAATGATCATAAAAAATCATTTTACCATTTAATGTTAAAACATTCTCGATACAACATGATACGAGTATATTTAAAAGGAATACACAAACTACATTTATGGATTTCACTAAGTTTAAGTCCAACTTTACAAAATTATATTCTCCAAGTAGAAAGTTCCCACCAAGTAGTTAGAGAATAAAGCTTAAAAAGAATAAAGAACTGCAATTTTATAGCATTACCGCATGCTTTCAATTGAAATTAAGTTCCTATGTCAGGAAGGTCGTTCTACAACGCGAGCATTGCAACATACTGATTTTTTAGAAGCAATTCAAGTCGCTGTCATAAAAAATACAATACGACTTTCATCTAACGCGCCCTGTAGATTAAAACTACTAAGAGTATTTGCATATTACGCAAGTATATGAACGTCAGGAGTTTTTATGATAGGAAAAGAATGAGAACCCATCATGACAACGTATTAAACAACACATCATCAGAATGGAAGAAAATATGGTAATGCTCTCATGAACTTTAGTTGACGTAGGTAGATGGAGAAGATATACGTTTTAATAATCAAAAGATATCAATTACTTTTGATCATATGCACTTATGAAAGCAGCCAATCTCATCGACACTCTGAATAATAACTTTCGTTCTTCATCTAAAGATTCAATGATCTTATCTGTAAATTAAACGGGTGTGGTCTTTCCCGGAATAATCAGCAGAATCCCTTCAGCGAGGCAATTACAGCGATAATGAAAACGGAGAGCCTTTTGTTTGCAATGCTTTAAGATGAAAACTGTGTTAATATAAAATATTTTTTTTGGTCTGAGATTTGCTTCCTGAGCTAAATGATGGTGAAGAAAAATGAAAAGGGGAATTACAGAGCCAGGTGTTCTTTCGCCTATGCTTAACGACTTCTTTGAATTCACCGCTATTCTTAATTCTTCTGTTATACGCAAAGAAAACAGAATGGAAAGGGGCGAATAAGTTAATGTTCCTTTTTAAAAGAACAGAGATATTTTATTGAGTCCCATGGGGTTGAATAATAAGACTGAATGAGTTCGCGAAAGAATATAGGCTCTTTCATCTGTGACCTTATCTTTCTTAATGGCCTCTTTTATAGCTTCCATGCGCCTCGGATCATCTCCTGAAGGCACGGTTGCTCCCGGTTTAATTAAAATGCGGAAGAGATGGTTCGCATATTTATAAGTATTAGGTGATTCTAGGTTTTGCAACATCGATGCAACGTCATTCCGTCGCTATTGATATTCTTTAAGCTGATTTCGAAGCGGTAACGGTATGGAAATTAATATGCTTGTTTCACCAAGTTTAAGTTAACCTAAAATATCGATAGCGTTAACATTCATGGGAAAGAGTATTAACAATACAATTTAACATTGGAAAGGGATTGAAATGTTGAAGGTTTATAGAATTACACATTTCGAGTGATAATACCTCGAGATGCTGATAGACATGTCATTCGCTGTTTCCGATTTATGCTACCTGGTTCTCAGGGTTTTGTCACTTTTAACTGTGATTTCCTCTTACTCATCCCATCAGTCTATTTGCTACATCTTATTTAAACTTCAAACATATAGCAATGTTTTTAGAGTGCCTGTAGAGTCTATCATTGGCAGTATGTATGGTAGATGTACCAATGGTGGCTTTTTTGGTATGGCTTACGACCTGTTCAGACATATCAACCAACTTTATTCTTCTGTTCCGGAATTGGTTTCCGAAACAGAGGCAGTAAGGTTTCGGCACCTTTTTTTACTTATTTTTCCCAACTATCAGTTTGAAGGAGTTTACAACTACTTTACGTTCAATATTTGAGCATTTGTATACTACTTCTTCTATGTTTCTGTTTCACCGCATCTTAACTTATTAATAACAGTTTTCATTGATTCGTGTGGCATTCATAGTATGGAATTTTTATTAGAAACTCTAACTTTTGTTCTGTACTTACGAGTAAATATACAACGGGACTACTCGATAAGCAATCTTTGCTCTCCAAATATTCGCTTTACCAAAGGTCGAGAGTTTGCAACTTCGAAAGAGAAAACTCGATTTTCTTTATGTTTAAAAATATCTTGACTATTTTTGGTAATGCCATAGCATTTCATCCTGCGTTCCGTCCAAGCGACGTTTAAGCCAATAGCTGTTCACTCACGATAAATTTATCCAAAACCCTCACACCCAAGACTTATGTTTAAAGTATGTTCCACTAAAGAGTCGGTTTATCCACGGTATACTTCATCCAATACATTTTTTCTTTTTAATTTTAATTTTCTTTCCTATTTTTTTCCAGAGATGTTTACGTTCCCCCTCGTTAAAATATAGTTTAGAAAACTGATATCCTTCGCGCATTATCAATTCCTTTAGTAACGACTTTGCGGTAGGTCTCCGTAACGTTAAGAATGAAATGATGAAACACCTTTCAATACCATGAGGCATATATTTAAATGTTCCATCATTTCACAAGTTATTTTCCCCCTAATAATTCTCAATCTCAAAATCCTTCAGATAATGAGCAAATCACCTACCAAACTATTCAAGGTTCGACCAGACAATTTAGAGAACACATCATAAGTGGTAGGCAATTACTCTGTAGATGCATAAGAAAAAAATCCAAGAACGAAACTTTTGAGTGCAGTCTAGGTTATACTTTCCCTGGGTATACTGCTCTTGGGCTATCCGTCTCTTGGGTGGAACGGATTGGGTGAAACACCCTGAAACCTTAAGGAATATTTGGATAAGCAGTAAACGGGGAATTTTCGCAAAAATTCCTTAACGGGCTTCACATGGCGGAGAAAGAAGCTAATACGTACCTCCTGTGTTATCGACGTAATCATGGGGCGTGGCGTGCTCCCCTCCGGGTCCAGGGCCCGGCACGGGACCAGCCGTGCCGCTAACTATGAGATCGCTGGCATGCCCTGGACGTTGTGTTATCAGCACCGACATAGAAATGTCCGCGAGGTTGAACAAGGGCTTAACTTTATGCTCGAAAATTTTCATGCCTTTCTTCCGACCTCCGACGGGGTTAACTATAACCAGAAGCCTCCTCGGTCTCCAAGACATGGCTGAAAAATGTAAACATTATATTTAAATACTTGATTAAGAGTCTTGCCTGTAAAATAATAATAATAATAAGAAATACAAGAATTTTAAGAATTTCTATATACTGTTAGAGTGTTATTATTATTTAAAAACTATCTATAAATAAGATTTATTAAAAATATAAATATTCATTTTCTAAGAAGGGTGATATAGAACAACAGTATTTCCAGCAAAAACGGTTAGATACACTATAATATTCAAAATAACCCTTTATTGTCTACACAGTTAATACAATTGTAACAACTACCAAATCAGGTATTACTAAATTTAGAAATTTTGTGACGTAAGCAGAAGCTACTGCTATTACTGCAAGCAAGGTATTTTTTTAACTACCGGTTATAACTTTTCAGAAAATATTACCAGAAAATCATGAAAAAGGGCGCCTCGAATAGAATTAGAAAAGTAGTCGAACATTTAAGATGGATTTATATTTATATCAATATACACTAGTATACTTTTCATGCATTCATGCTATAATCCGACAAAGAATTAAAAGCTCTCCTTCATCATTTGAAATTTGACTTTCTCTACTTTGACTAAGATACTTTGGCAGTTTAAATTATCTTGGGATGGGTGATGTCTTAAGAAACTCTTTTGAGATACAGTCCCTGTAAGCAAAGGCAAAATTATGGTATTTACTCGAAATCTTATTTGCTGCAAGATGTTTTATTATACATCCCATAACTGCTCCAAAACGAAACATACTACAAAGCTGCTTTTCGTTTTTTTAAATGTTACGTTTTCTCTTTCGCATACTGGTAACTTTTCTTTCTAGAATTATATTTTTATCTTAACGGTTATAGCTACAGCGTGTTAACAGAACCGTTACTTTTCTGAAAAGGAAAAATATTGTACAACATATTCTATTATTGCTGCGAATTTCAGCACTGAATTTTCAGAATTGACTTAAATGTCGACAAAGTTTGAGCGAATGGTGATATTAGGGATATAGTCGTCCCTCGACACTTCGACTTTCATGGTTTCACTCTATCGCGTTTTCTTCAAATAAATAAATAATACACACATATATATATATATATATATATATATATATATATATATATATATATATATATATATATATATATATATAATACATAATACATAATAACATAAGTATTTAGGTCGTAAACAGGTTTTCTATGGTATAACTAAAAACATTCGATGTATTCAGGAAGAATACTACTTTGCGAAAATGCATCTATCGTGGTAGAGTCTGGAACTGATTAACCCCGAGAAACAAGGAACGATTTTATATCGTTTTGAATTTAAACCAAAAAAGAATACGTCGCAAGATTTCTTTACTTCCTACTTAACCTTGAAATCAAATTTTCATTCTATGATTATTTTCGCGGAAGGTGTTAAGATAGGCTCTACTTGGAAATTAGTCTTGCATTTCACTTTCCACTTGGAGGCAAATGAGATTTTATTCACCAAAAATAACCCCACCGAGTTTAGCACCTGGCAGAGTGAGAACCCTCTTATAAAGTGCAGCGACGATGTAATGAATGGGACTCGGTAAGCGATTCGAAGACGCCGTCAGTGAGAAAGGGTTCACGAATGTTTCTAAAATAAGCGAACAGGAGACTGCACTCCCGCACCTGATAAATTCTTAAATAAAACAGAGTAAACTACGCGAGTACCGTTCCGCGATGTGAAGCGATAACATTCGGTGGCATTATCCCAAGTTTCCTCTGCAGAAAACCGTCGCGGTGCACACACTGCGACCCAAATAGATGGTAAGAGCTTCCGGACGTATATAGGTCAGAACTCTCTGGATGCATTTCCCTGACTCGAAATACATGAACGAAATTGAAAGGCATCTTCAGGCCGTACAGTATTACTTCGCTGTAGACTAGAAAAGCTTCGAGGCAGCAATTTTTGGGTGGGAAAGGCTTTGGTTTTGCCACCATATTTCACAGAAACTTACTTTTTATGGCGCTTGACAAAGAAAAATCAGAAAAAAGATATGAGTGACGTGAAATTCTTTCGCCGAATACAATTTACTACTCACTTTATATACTTGTTGAAGGAGACTCATAGATGATACAAATGTTTGCTAGCTGAAGGAAAAATAGAGATAGGTTTCGAACGTCGTCAACAGATCAAATTTTGGGAGGCAAACACGTAGAACACTATGAAAACAAGAGCTTGTGGAGAACATCTTTGGAGACTCCCTCAATAGGAACTGCATTGAATGAAATTTTGAGCATTCGTGCGAGATGTTGACGAGCAGTTTAGAGCACTCACGTTAATTTCGAGCATTAGAACTTGTTCCTTCCTCATGAGTCAGGTATCATTGGATTATACCGAAGGCTATTCAAAAAATGTAAGTGAAACACTTATCATGTCGAACTATGGGAACACGAAGGATTATTCAAGGGTTCAAGCTCAGCACTTCGGTGGATAACAAGCACATTTTAAAGCCCCTCTAACGATTTTACGCGCGCTCTATAATAAGAGAATATTTTTTAAAACTTTCAGCGCTTGTTTATGGCTCATACAGAGTTCTGTAAAGAGATTACGTATGTAAGTAGATGATATTCTTTGTTATCAACTATGATACAGCTGAGTGATTTATTTTTATCTCCCCAAGTATAATTAAAATTTAGACAAATCTCAACTGATTTCGACAGTGATTCCGAATATACCGAGAATGATTTACGCACTTAGTCGAATTAACGAAATTAAAAAAATAAAATCGTAACGTCTCACGCTCTGGTAGTAATACTCGTGACTAAAGATCAGACCTTTCGTTGTGGCGTTCCGCGGTGTTTGATGATATTTCATTAAAAAGTTATTAGAAATGAAGGAATAGTTCTCGGGTCTCCAGCCGGGTGCAGGCTTCGGATAAAAGCGACGTTTCGGCCACATACTTCGTGGCCATCTTCAAGAACGAAGTGAAGATTCGTTCGTTCCTGAAGATGGCCACGAAGTATGTGGCCGAAACGTCGCTTTTATCCGAAGCCTGCACCCGGCTGGAGACCCGAGAACTATTCCTTCAGCAATTACGCCGGGAAAAACAGAGATCTTTTCTTATTAGAAATGTTTCATTCCTTTTTACTCTGAATGTGAGCTGAGCATACGTGTTGTTTTGTAGTGCAATAAAGTTAGAGGAAATGTACAAGTGTACCGTGGGAGACCAAATGTTGGAAAATAAGGTCTGTAAGGTCTTTCTGAGAATTCAAATTGAATTCAGCAAGATTGAGATAGAAAAGTCTCTTCTTCCGTCTATCCTACTGTCAATGATGTTTCAAAAACATAAATGATGTTTACGTCAATTGAAAAAGAGAGGAAAGATTTACAAGTTGGATGTAAAATAACCCAAAATAATTATTAAGTAAAGAAGTACTAAAGTTGTAAATACATCTCGTCCGCTAACCTAAAGAAAGCCGTGATTCCAAAGAATATTACTTTTATATTGCACACAAATGATAACAAACTGTTTAATAACAGGGAATGAACTTGTCATATTCAGAAATCCGTCATATCTCGACGAGACAAAACGCATTTCGAAAAGCCAGAAATCCGTCACGCTCCGTTTCAAACGTGAGATAGAACGTGACATGATAGTGAGCGATGGTGATGGCAGTCACCAAGGATGAAGCAACGCGATATTTGGCTGCCATAATTTTTCCGCTTAATATGCCGTGACTTGAATAGGCTCACGTAATGCGACTGCGACGTATTCCCTCCGCAATAAAATGGAGATTAAGGAGATGAGGCGTCTAAAAGAGGATGTTGGGAACCGTGAGCTCACCAATCTACGCCACAGAACGTAAAAACTCCCTCAGGATTACCGGGAGATGGGAAAAGAAGGCTCGCTGTAATAAAATGAATCTCTTTCGCGTTCACTTGGTGGAACCGCTTGTTCACATAATATGCATTCAAAACAAAATTGGAACAAATTCAACAGAAGTAGAATATGCAAAACATGACCGGGTTAGATTAAATTATGCAATATTCCATCGAATCGTCCATATTTAGTACATGTACCACCTTCCGGTGTGTAGCTGTGATACACATCCGGTTCTGGTCGGTTTTATTTACTCTAAATTTGTTGAATATGAACAATTTTTGTACGGAATAATTATGATAATAGTCAAAAAATTATACTTAAATAAGAATGGGAGAATATTACTGTTGAAAAATCCGATGATAATATATCCGATGATTTTATAAATTTGACGCAGTCAGATTCCAAAAGAAGATGGAAAAATATCTTAAATAGAACAATATCGGAATGTTATTAGTTTCCGAAGAAATTTCCAACTTATTCAACCAAATATTGAGGGTTTATTATTATCTCCTTCTTTCTATTGGTTTTTAATGGATTTTCATTGGTTTTCATAGGGAAATTCAAAATAACGTTTTTCTCTACTATACATGACCAAAAATTCTACTGTTGATATCGGTTGCCCCAAATGCTCCAATTGATAACGCGCAAAATTCCACTAAGTATACTTTGAATGCGATTTTGCATCTCATCTCCACAGAACATTTTTGGAGCGTTCACATTAGCGCGAATTATATTTAAATGCGTTACGTTACTTCAAGACGACCAGAAGACATAAAGAATAAGGAAACTTCATGAATTAATCATCCTTCCAGATTAATCAATTTTGTAAAAGAAGGAAACAATTAGCGGCCTTATCAGAGAGAAGGGAAAGGCCTAATTAAATTTTAGCAGAACCTCAGCATAAATTCCACTTGACGCATCCACTTCTTTTTTCCCCCTTTTTAACAAGCAGCGCTGAAAATTAACATTTAAGGGGTTCTTCATTTTTGCTGGTATTATGGCCAAATTTAAGAATCGTGCCTTCCAGCGGGAATCCCAAAAAAAATCCGTGATTCGTGACGCGTTCCGTCCGTTAGAAACGAGGGAAACGCTCGAAGAATCTGAGTCATAATGAACTTCCGCCTCGTTCAAAACTTCCCGACGGCCGTCGCTAACACGTTCATTGACTCTTTCTATTTCCCCATCTCGGGAACTTGCACTTCGAGTTTACCTTCCCATTGTTTACTTTGCGAAATGAGCGTGCAGCAGCCGCGCTTGGAATAAACAATATCACGCTCACCCATCATTGTGTTATTTCACAATGGATTTTCAAAAACCACGCACATATCTCATACACTTCGAGGCTTAACTTTATGATCTACCAACAGGGAGTAAAAGAACATGACGATAATCAAAAATGGAAACATGCTCGAATGTAAAACCAGAAGTAAAAACTTCCCAGCTCCGATTTAAATAAATGTATCAGTATTACCAAAATTATCAAAATGTACTGTTTTGGCAAATCATACATTGGCTATGGGAATAATAACAATAATACATTGGTGTAATTTTTACAACTTCAGTTAGCCAAATCTTCTTTGATTTTCATGCTAAAGAGTTGACTTAGCGAATACCCTCGAGAAATTCACATAAAATATAGAGGAGAACATGCATGAAAAAATTTAGAAACGTATTACCAAGATGAAAAGGTCGAAGAGGATGTCAAATATGGTAGGATAGATTATTGTCTTACATGTATACATTTGCTGGAATTCGACATCAATTCTCTCATTCTCAGAGACGATGGAATGGAGTTACCTGATTTGGGAAAAAAATTATATAAATAGGCTAACCTATTTCTATATAAATATATGTTTTTAAATTAGTTAGCAATTTATCAACGGAAAATTAATCATTATGAATACTTAATAGTAAAATTTTCGGATCTAATCAGGTAAGCTTTAACGTGTTTTTTTTTCATTTCCTTAAATTCTTCACGGAGTGGTTGCCAAATTCATGCGCATACATCTCCAACACTTAGCAGAAAACTAGTGCTAAACTGATGTACAAGCAATACTTTATGGTACATTTCCTACATTTCACAGAAGAAGATTAAATTTATGATTTACGTCGGTAGAATGATAGTAAATAAATGTAAATTAGGATTGCTGGAGTGATGAAAAACTACGAAATGATATTCTTATAGCATATCGAGAATTCAAAGTGATTAAAACTTCTTCACTTATGAGGAATTTTAAGGGAAAAAGATGATATGAAGGTATGCCTGGTATTTTACTTATGATGTAGAGGCAGTTTTTTAATCGATCGATTGAAATTTCTCTACACTATTATATTGCTTTTATATAGCTTCACTGCTATTTCCTTATAATAATTGAACTCTTAAATGTACAAGCGACTTGTTCTGATAAATGCTAATCTCTTTAATTTTGCGATGCATTCAGTTTTTTCGATTTCGTTGCAGTTGAGTTGGTATATTATTATAACTGTGATACTTACTTTAAAATCATCTTCTCTTTAGAAGAATTTAATCAAGAGCTATTCTATTTCTTATGATTAGATGTAAAAGCATTGCGGTTTATAGCCAGCTGTCCGTAGTTTTGCTGATGATTCGCAAGTTATTTATAAACATACACAGGAGAGCTTTCAGATGATGAATAAAATACAGTTGGAAGAGATGACGAAGCTAAAATATACTTTTTTGAAGCGTACGCACAAGAATATCATTTTACAGACCTCCGGCGGCGTCTGCAGGATGATATAAAGGCGAGTAAAATGTATTTATGTAATGTATCTGAAGGTGATATCATTACGAAAACATGGAAATGAAAAGCTTATTCTTGTAAATATGGTCCATAAATCAATTTATATAAAAAGCAAAGGAATATAAGTTATCCACGATTTTAGATACGTTTTACAGCAAAGCATCAAAGGAAACTAGCAGCAAAGGGACGTTCAGTAAAGTATGGCATTTACAAGACACTGGCTATGAGAAGATTAAATTGAATGCACAGTCAACAGCTCTCTCCTTATTTGAAAGCCAGCAATAAAGTGTAAGGTAAAGGTTATGAAAACGTATATGTGTACCTAAGAAGGTCAAATGAAATTCGTAGCGCAGTTCTTATGTCTGGATCTCGACACAAGGCGGATATTGAGACACGCAGAAGGAAATGTTTTCTGCTAGTAATTGGCTGGATTTTTCGAGTGACGCTGCATCTTTCACTGCTGTTTGGAATCGGCCGCTTCCTTTGGCAAAAGAGCTCTATCAAAGAGCTCGCAATAACTCGCGACAAGGAAGGATGTCAGAAGGTAGAAGTTTTTAGATCTCTTCCAGGAAAAAGTAACAACAGCAATGTCTTGGTACATCCTTTCACCATAGGCCCGTAACAATATGCAAAAGTAGATTGAACCATTCGCGCAATTCACTATAGCACGAGAGTAATCGGAAGTGACGGAAACTCCACGTGATGCGATGAATCCGTAACAGAATTTTTATCGCTCGCGATAAACAAGTATTTAAACATAGAGATGAGGAGTAATTAGAACTACTGCATAAAATTTATTCAATCAGTTCCGGAATACAGACAGAGATACATTAAATTTTTAGGTGGCGATTTTTTAATAAGATTGCCATTCTAGAATGATTAATGATATTACCCTCTAAAACTCTCGTTGATCAAGAATCTAGTAGGAATCTTACGATATATTTAGAGCCAATTTCAACCTATCTCACCGCTGAATCACAAACTTCCCAAATTGATTTAATATATTTATTCTTAAAAACTACAAATAGGTACCAGGCCAGGTGGTAGTCCAATCGTGGGGAGGGAGGAAATTATATAATCTGCCTAGTATTCACCCAAGTCGGGAGTAAAACCCCCCAAAACCTCCCGAAGGCAGTATGTAATACATATAATTACAAAATTTATAAAAATATTTCTACTATAGAATAGCATACTATAGCATAGGATAATCGAATTTCAAAAGAACCTAGAACCAATATTTTTTTTATTTAGGGACTCTCATTTAATATTCAGTTATTTGATTCATTGCGCACTATCATTAATCTCGGAAAGAGGGACGACATTTCATCTATCGCTCTTTCTAGTATTTATTTTGTATTTTAAATCAAGTGCAGGCTAAATGATGACCTAGAGTATATAACGCACATTGATTTCCCAATTATGATCGTTTACATGCAAATCCATACATTGCTGGAGTAAGACGAAGATTTAACTTTAGATAAACTTATTTCTGCATCCAAGAGATCCGATAAAGATTTTTTATTCGGCATGTGAAATCAAGATAATAACTTTGGGAAATAATCCGAGGACAAAATGAGTTTTCCCTTATCTTGATGTTCCATTCATGAAATAAAAGAAAAATGACGTCACATTTTCTCCCTTTCCATCCGATAAACAAACTTCCATATTTTGCTGGCACGCAAACCCAAATATAGCTCTCCTCTTAGCGAGGAAAACAAGTACTTCACCGGATTTTGGGCGAAGGAATTTCAACGCAACCAGGAAACTTCGTAAATCGATTACGGGTTCATCGGAAACCATACTTGTAACACAACTTTGGCCAATGTTTTCTTCCCCTTAGCGTTCGACTAACATTTTTTTCCTAAAATCTGGTTTCCAGCGTTTCCCGAGCTGACGGCAATTGAGATAGGCCTTGGATGAAACTCTCAGTAGACGGAGAAAAATAAAGTTACTGCTTTTCCTCACGGACTTTCTTTCTCCAACTCCCACTTGTCTTTCCATGAACAGCAAAATCCCTCCACTTTACAACTAAAGCCTGTTCTTTATGCTCGACCAACTTTTCGTCTAAGCCATGAAAAGCTGAGGTAAGCAGGAGGATCTTCCATCTCGATTTCGTGCGTAACAAGCAGTGATGGGAAGTAACGAAGTAAAAGTAATCGGAGTACTTGTAACGATTACATTTTTGGTAATTTTTACTTGTAATCGTTACATTAAAAAAAGTAATTTTTACTAGTAATCTACTTCAAAGGTCGTGTGAGTAATCGTTACATCTGAGTAATCTTTACATTTGAGTAATCGAAAGTGAACATTTGAATTCCTCGCTCGCTGATCGCATCGAGAGGAAGTTCTAACTACAATGTTTACCCTGAAACCGAACTTTTCTTCTCTTGGGAGGGAAGGGGCGAAGGAAAGAAGGGATGGCTGTTGACTCTGCTACAAAGTATTGTTGAAATATTTGTGCTGCGCTGGAGGTATAAATGAATTTCCTAGGACTGAACGCGGTAGGTCCTTGTTTGGAAGAATAACTACAGATGTATTTGAGTGGTCTCCAGGCTAAGCTAGCTAAAAAGATTATCGTACCCAGGTAATGAATCCATTAGTTGTTCCCCTAACACTTTTGCAAGCAGAGAAGAATATGTTTATTGGGTTACTTCAGCCAACCATAAAAGGATTATTACGTGAACTCGATAAGAGAGCCATTGACAATGCCCTTGTGTACTGTAGGCCACTGGCAAGTGCGTTGCTTCAGGGAGTTGAAACAAGATTTTGCAATGTACTAAAGGAAAATAAACTAACCATTGCAGCAGAGCTTATACCTTCTTTAAAGTTCACGTGGCTTGAGGGAGAGAAAAAAGAAGAGGCTTTACGTATTTTAAAGAAGATATCGATTCAAATTAAAAGTCTCATGTACAAAAACAGGACTTATGTGATACGAGCGATGAGGAAGCTATACTTTTAAATATTGCGAAAAGAGGGTAAGTTACCCAGCTTCTGATGAAGTGAATAAGAACTTGCCTTGTACCTCAAAGGAAATTGAGTCAATTAACTAATTCCCGATTATAAAAAGGCATTCCTTAAATCAAAAGCTTCCCTACCATCAGTTTTCCTGTGGAGCGGCTATTAAGCATAAGCAAAGATATTTTACCACCATAAAAGTGGCAAAATATCTGACGAAAATTTTAAAATACAACTGTATTAAAAATTGAATTCGCATATTAAATTATTTTTTTCTTGAATATATTTCTGATAGATTGAGAGCTTTTTATTTATTTGCATGCTATTGATTTTAGAATCCATCTTCATCTACAGGTGTAAATGTTAGTAGAACATAAATAGTTAGGCACTGTAATTACTGTAGTAATAATAATTTGAATTAAACTTTAATGCTATGGCATTACATTCAAATGTTAGATTGCATGTTAGTACTCCCTGTTTGAAAAAAATGTTGAATGAGTTTGCATAATCTACAGGAGCAAAATAAAAAGTAATTGTAATTGTAATCCTACTGATTACTTTTTCAAAAAGTAATTTGTAATTATAACTGATTACAAATTTGACAGAGTAATTGTAATTGAGCCCAATTACATTTTTCAGTACTTTTCCCATCACTGATCAAGAATTACCAAATATCCTTTAAATGTTTGGAAAACTGATTCAAATTTACGCGGCTGTTGACGTTTATCGTTGGCAACCGTAACTGTTGATGTTACATAGTTACGAGTTACTGAAAGTTCTGAAAGAAAATATTCGTCGACAATAAAACATACTGCATATTTCAGCCATTTAACGCACAATTATAGTATGAGTAAACAAAAGTATGGAATGACAATTAAGATAGTTAAATAGTACAATTGGAATATGAGTGCAATGAGGAGAATGAAATTACGAGTTGCCAAAACGACACAGAAACAATTTCAGAAGACTTGTTATACCAAATTCAAAACGCTTGGCAATACACCCCGTAAGTACCTATTTATAATATTAATATAGTAATAATATTTACAAAAATTGAAACGAAACGACGTTAATGGTAATGAGGAAGATAAAACACCGTCTCACATAAACTAATGAGGTATATATTCATTATAACTTAGTCCTACGCCTTGAAATGAGATACGAAATTGAAATAAAAGTCCTTCATATTTTTCACAGTTTACAGTACATCAAATATGATAAAAATAAATAAAAATCTTTCCTCCAATAACGTAGCTGAAACATTAACGGTTACACTCTATAAGAGTAATTTGCATTACGTTAAATTGGTAAATTGTTAAGAGCAAATTATCTGCCAATTCGGATGCGGCAACGAAAGTAGTGATATATCTATAGCTATTCTGTTGTCATTATTAACACTGAGAAATTCATCTCTGTGATCTAAATTATATTTTGTGACGCCGCAGAGCAATAGTATCTAATATGATATGGATTTGAGGCCAGTTTGAGAAAGAAACTTCAGAGAGTAGTAAAACAAACGAGGAAAAAAGTTTTTGATCTTCGGATGAGAAGGACTTAAAAATAAACGAAAGACTTAAGAATAATGATGGAGGCAGAAAACGTTTGTTAGTTACATTCTTCTATGAGATATACATGAAAGTAAGTCATTGAATATAACGATTCTAGGAAAAACCAGAGGAAGGGATAAGGAATCTCATCTTCTCTAAATTCTCTTACTTACATTCTCTAGCTTTTAAAAACTGAATCTCAGAATATCCATCTTCCTATTTATTTTTTTTGTGAAGGCAACCATTATCGAGAGAGGTTCTTTGTTATTCTCAGATTTTAATTCGACTATTAACATCCAGGCTAAACGATTACATTTTTTAGCTTGGTGGAATATCTTAGATTCCCCTTATATACTCACGCCCAGATGCTATGATCTCGGGTTGAAGGAGAAATTGCAATGAGCATGTGCTATAATTATCACATCCTTAAAGTTAATATATAATAATCGCTTCCATACTATCAATAAGCGAGATAAATAATTCTTCGATCAAATATCACATTTTCCATAATCTTAATGGAGAAATTTGCAATAAAATTCAAGAATGACAAAATATCCTTCAAATGTTACGAAAATAGATTCAAATCTAGGTGGCTATTGATATTTAGCGTTGGCAAGCGTAACTGTTGATCTTACATAGATACGAGTTATTTCTAAAAGATGAAGAATATTTATTGTAAATGGAATATTTACACCATAACTCATTTATTCGATGCATGATCTTATATTAATATATATAGTATGAGCTAACAAAATAAAGGAATTAAAACTTTGGTACGAAAGTGTTACAAATGAAATAATTGTGGAATGAGAAGCAGGAAATATGAAGTTAAATAGTGACTACCAAAACAGACACATTAATGTTTTGAGAATATTTAGTGGAGAAGGTTTAACACATAAATTAATTCCAACCATGCGTGAATAAATAGAATAGAAAAGAGAAAAAGGTAACAAGGAGTAGGAAAACTCTTCTAACATATACTAATGAGGTATGTATTCAATATAACATAGTTGTACTGCGTGGGATACAATAGAAAATTTAAATTGAATCTATTATAGTTTTTGGACCTTAAAATCAATAAGGTAGCCGAACCTCACAGAATACTTTCTGAAAGTTACATGTGCAGTACATTAAAATGATAAATGGTACCGGTAAAATTTCCTACCAATATCATTTGAAGCTCACAGAGTGATAAGTATGGTAGAGTACAGATTGTATAGTCCTGGCCAAAATTAACGCACCACCTCCCTAGCGATCCTAACGACCGGTGGTGCGTTAATTTTGGCCAGGTGAGTACTTAAAGTGATATATGATATACATAATAAGTACATAAGTGGAATAGTAATATGTGCTTATACATCGATACGAGTAAAATGTAGCTTGCATACTGCAAGCAGATCGGCAATATTAATTTCATATCGGCATCATATCGGGACGGTCCTAAAAAGAAAAAATCTGATGTGGCCAGCACATGACTTTCTCCATATATAAGATTTAAATACTTATCTACGACAGTAATTTCGAACTCTAAAAATTATAAATAATGTTGTTCGGGACATGCTGGATGAAAAACGATGAAACTGGCCTTTCGCCCTTAGAGCCCAGAGCGCCCACAAAGTACATAATCAGCAACTTCCGGTTTATCAGTATTTCAAGAATAACTCCTAAACAATCAGTGATACGAAAATATGTTTCATACAAATGTTATAGTAATTATTATTTTCTAAAACATTTATAAATAATAGTATATACCTAAATATCATATTTATGGAGATATTTTGAAAACCGGAAATGAGCTTTGAAGAATGAAGCTCAACTTCCGGTAAACCGATTTCCTCCAAAAACTAATCAACTCTTAAGAAACTAAATTAAGTACTATATATGAAATTTAGTGTTGATATAATGCAACGTTTTTAAGTTAGAGCGCCCACAAAGTACATAACGGCTACTTCAGGTTTATCGGTATTTCACGAATAACTCCTAATCAACCGGTGATACAAAAATATTTTAAATACAAAAGTTATAGTAAATTACATTATCTAAAACTTTTATAAGTAATACAATGCACGTATATATCATATTTATGGAGATATTTTGAAAACCGGAAATGAGCTTTAATGAATAAAGCTCGACTTCCGGTCAACCGATATACTCCAAAAACTAATCAACTCTGACAGCACATACCACAGTACTATATACGAAGTTTGGTATTAATAAGACCAATAGTTTTCACGATAGAGCGCCCACTAACACACACACACATACAGACACACACACACACACACACACACACACACACATACACACAGACATCATTCCGAAAATAGTCAAAACGTGTTCTAGGGACCCCAAAACATGTATTTCCGTTGAAATCTCGAAGTCGAATTTTTTCATGAAAACAATACTTTCTCTATACTTCGTATATGGAGAAAGTAAAAAAAGGATTTAATTTTTTCTTAAAACTCGCTGAAATTTCATCGTCTGGCATCGAACCCGGGTAATAGGGTCTTACTGGTAAACCTACTATAAAACACAATAGAAGATCACCATCTCTAACTATGTGTGAAAATTCAAGCAGAAATATTGGCTATAAGTGCCTCAAAAAACGTTCTAATTTTCACGAATGTTAATGCCTCTCGGGACTCGAACCAAGGACGATCGTGGAAATCTAAAACATGTTTTTGAAAGTTTTTTATGAAATCTATCTATATGCCGAATTTCAAGTTTCTATTTTTTTGGGAAAGGTTTCAAAATAATTCCTAAAAATCGGATCAACTTCTGATTTCAGAGACACCTGGTGTCGAACCCAGGACGTATTGCAAGCTGTAAATGCACAGTTTGATTTGTAAAAAGTTGCTCTTGTATCATGCAAAGTTTGAAGTTGATAGCATGCCGGGAAGTACCTTAATTTTGTTTCCGTTATCTCCGTAAGAAATGCATTGAGAAGTGCAAATGGCCCTCTGGGATCGAACCAAGGACAATCAGCGAACATGTAAAATTTGATTATGAAGTATATTCATGATATCTATCCACGTGCCGAGTTTCGAATATCCATGTTATCGGGAAAGGATCCAAAAAAAATCTTCAAAATCGCCGCAATGCATTTTAAACGGCCGATTTTTGCCCCGACCTAGCATCGAACCATGGACTATATTCTAAGATGTTTTTCTGATTTTCGTTGGATACGCACTGCTTCTAGCGATCCCTCGAGTTTCAACTCTTTCTCTCTCCGGGAAGTACATCAAAAAAATTTTCGAAAATCCCCGCCATGTATTCTTATGGAGAAAATCGCGACTTTGGGGCCCTCTGGAATCGAACCCATGACCCTGAGGATCAAAATCGAAATTTTTCTGGCGGTTACACGTTATGGCCAATACGTCGTAAAAATTTCAAGTCAATGACGCTTGTGGTTTAGGCTGTGAATTAGTATCCTATCTATCTATCTATCTATCTATCTATCTATCTATCTATATAGGTATATCCATGAATGAATCCGGAGAAGCATCTATATATAATAGATATCCACAGCTAACCTCTAGTCAAAACTACTGGTACTACCATTTGGTAAGGAGACGTTGCAGAGCACACCTGAATAAGAAGAAAACCACTACCATCTTGTATCCTAACGCTTGTGATCGACATACTACTGGAACAAAAAAGCCGCTAAGTTTCTGCCCTCAAAATTCCAGCCTCATCTCCCTGTATCCACTTTTCATTCTCCTTTCTAACAGCTAATGTATCCGCAATATGTGTATAATGTGTGCGTATACTACTGGGAAGTCCCTGGCGCGGGTCTAACAACCTCGCAAACTTCTCATTGCGTGTATGATACTGGGAAGTCCCTGGCGCGGGTCTAACCACCTCGCAAACTTCTCATTGGGTGTATGATACTGGGAAATCACTGGCGTAGGTGTAACAACCTCGCAAACTTCTCACGGAATGTGTGGTACTGGAAAGTCACTGGCGCGGGTCTAACAACCTCGCAAACTTCTCACGGTAAATGAGATACTGGGAAGTCACTTGCGCTGGTCTAACCACCTCGCAAACTTCTCACTGTATGTGTGATACTGGGAAGTCACTGGCGTGGGTCTAACAACCTCGCAAACTTCTCACGGTAAATGTGATACTGGGAAGTCACTGGCGCTGGTCTAACCACCTCGCAAACTTCTCATTGGGTGTATGATACTGGGAAGTCACTGGCGTGGGTCTAACAACCTCGCAAACTTCTCACGGTATGTGTGATACTGGGAAGTCCCTGGCGCTGGTCTAACCACCTCGCAAACTTCTCATTGGGTGTATGATACTGGGAAGTCACTGGCGCAGGTCTAACAACCTCGCAAACTTCTCATACCACGTAAGATACTGGGAAGTCACTGGCGCGGTTCTAACAACCTCGCAAACTTCTCATAGCATGTATGATACTGGGAAGTCACTGGCGCGGGTCTAACAGCCTCGCAAACTTCTCACGGTAAATGTGATACTGGGAAGTCACTGGCGCTGGTCTAACCACCTCGCAAACTTCTCATTGGGTGTATGATACTGGGAAGTCACTGGCGTGGGTCTAACAACCTCGCAAACTTCTCACGGTATGTGTGATACTGGGAAGTCCCTGGCGCGGGTCTAACCACCTCGCAAACTTCTCATTGGGTGTATGATATTGGGAAGTCACTGGCGCGGGTCTAACAACCTCGCAAACTTCTCATAGCATGTATGATACTGGGAAGTCACTGGCGCGGGTCTAACAGCCTCGCAAACTTCTCACAGTATGTGTGATACTGGGAAGTCCCTGGCGCTGGTCTAACCACCTCGCAAACTTCTCATTGGGTGTATGATACTGGGAAGTCACTGGCGCTGGTCTAACAACCTCGCAAACTTCTCACGGTAAATGTGATACTGGGAAGTCACTGGCGCTGGTCTAACAACCTCGCAAACTTCTCACGGTGTGTGTGATACTGGGAAGTCCCTGGCGCGGGTCTAACAACCTCGCAAACTTCTCATACCACGTAAGATACTGGGAAGTCACTGGCGCGGGTCTAACAACCTCGCAAACTTCTCACTTTGTGTAATTGTGCTACAGGAATATGATATAATTATATTTTCATCTGGTTGTTTATCAGGCTAAATATACTTATTTTTATCTTTCAGACTTATTTACTGCACCAAAATCACTATCGTACACCAAGACTTTCCGCAGTATCATTACCAGAGATTTATTGGATGAATGAAGGTATGGAGAAAAGGAATAGATGGAAAACTATCAAAGCTTCAGTGTCACCAAACCAGACCATCAAAAGAAGCAGCTACATCGATGTGTGGGTGAAATTTCATACCTAAGGAAGGTGGAAGTTTGAACGTACAGTGTTATGATTCTTAATGTTTGAAGAATAAAATATTTTGTTAAAAAAGCTAAAGATATTTTCATTAATTAGCCTATACCGGGGGGTGGTGAGCCTATGACACGCGTGCCCAAAGCTGCACGTGAAAAAAAATTTTCGGCATGCGAGACTACTACAACATTATTTTTTTACATTATTCACATATGAAATGAAGCTTCACAATAAATAAATGAGAACTCTGTTTATTAGTAGTGACAACTGACGACCATTTAAGCCTTATACAATATCTTAATCGAATCGTTTCTATTAAAGGAATAATAATATCACTGCCACATGCGCCACATTGCCACTCAAGCCCTTTATAATCATCAAATATGGCACTCCTGACATGAAAGGTTTGTCAATCCTTGCCTATACTAGAATTTTTAGCAATAGGTATTACATCATATTGAAAGGAGATAAGTATGGTTGATGCGGGTAAAGCAACTCAAAAGCCTCCTACGGCTTAATGTAAGCGGAGCATTATTACCACATATCTTTTACGTAAATGATGAATTTTTAAAACAACTTGTTCTGGCGTCAATTCCTCTTAATTCACGATCAATACTTGTTCGATCGATGTAGCAGGGGGTATGACACCACTTGTATCTTCCACGGTATTAAAAATAATCCATTCATGAGCTGTCGTAGTAGGAGCTTAATAAGTCTCATCTCAAAAATTGCCTCCGTCAATTCATGTACGTATTCTTATTATAAATGTGAGCTTTATTGAAATAATTATTCGCAGATCCCTAGTCAGTACACCCACATCCACCAATCAAAAAGGTGCTAAATTTGATTTGATTCCCAAATTTAGTACTAGCCCTCCTTCCGAGTAAACCCAATTAGTGCTAGCATCTGCAAACACCAAATCACAAAGCAACAAACCCTTAATACGCGACGATTAGCATTCTCGGTAACACAATTGCTTTCCTAGGTCTTTACGCATTCAAGCATTTTCAAAGATAAAACATGTAGTTTTCCAAAATTATAGTACATAGGATAAATTTGGAATATAATCAAGAACAGTGATGGGAAGTAACGAAGTAAAAGTAATCGGAGTACTTGTAACGATTACATTTTTGGTAATTTTTACTTGTAATCGTTACATTAAAAAAAGTAATTTTTACTTGTAATCGTTACATTAAAAAAGTAATTTTAACTTGTAATCTACTTCAAAGGTCGTATGAGTAATCGTTACATCTGAGTAATTGTTACATTGAGTAATCGAAAGTGAACATTTGAATTCCTCGCGCACTGATCGCATCGAGAGGAAGTTCTAACTACAAAGTTTACCCTGAAACCGAACTTTTCTGCTCTTGGAAGGGAAGGGGCGAAGGAAAGGAGGGATGGCTGTTGACTCTGCTACAAAGTATTGTTGAAATATTTGTGCTTCGCTGGAGGTATAAATGAATTTCCTACGAGGACAGAACGCGGTAGGTCCTTCTTTGGAAGAATAACTACAGATTTATTTGAGCAGTCTACAGGCTAAGCTAGCTGAAAAGATTATCGTACCCAGGTAATGAATCCATTAGTTGTTCCCCTAACACTTTTGCAAGCAGAGAAGAATATGTTTATGGGGTTTCTTCAGCCAACCATCAAAGGATTATTAAGTGAACTCTATAAGGGAGCCCTTGACAATGCCCGTGCGTACTGTAGGCCACTGGCAAAAGCGTTGCTTCGGGGAGTTGAAACAAGAATTTGCAACTAAAGGAAATTAAACTAACCATTGCAGCAAGGCTGATACCTTCTTTAAAGTTAACTTGGCTTGAGGGAGAGGAAAAAGAAGAGGCTTTACGTATTTTTAAAGAATAAATCGTGTCAAATGAAAAATCTCCTGTACAAAAACAGGACTCGTGTGATACGAGCGAAGAGGAAGCTATACTTTTAAATATTGTAAAAAGAGGGTAAGTTTCCCCAGCTTCTGATGAAGTGAATAAGTACTTGCTCTGTACCTCAAAGGAAATTGAGTCAATTAACTAATTCCCGATTATAAAAAAGCATTCCTTATATCAAACGCTTCCCTACCGTCCAGTGTTCCTGTGGAGCGGCTATTAAGCATGAGCAAAGATATTTTACCACCAAAAAGTGGCAAAATATCTGACGAAAATTTCAAAATGCAATTGTATTACAAATGAAATTCGCATATTAAATTAATTTTTTTCTTGAATATATTTCTGATATTTTGAGAGCTTTCTATTTATTTGCATGCTATTGATTTTAGAATCCATCTTCATCCACAGGTGTAAATTTTAGAAGAACATAAATAGTTAGGCACTGTAATTACTGTAGTAATCATAATACGAATTAAACTTTAATGCTATGGCATTAAATTCAAATACTAGATTGTATGTTAGTACTTCCTGTTTGAAAAAAAATGTTGAATGAGTTTGCATAATCTACAGGAGCAAAATAAAAAGTAATTGTAATTGTAATCCTACTGATTACTTTTTCAAAAAGTAATTTGTAATTATAACTGATTACAAATTTTACAGAGTAATTTTAATTGAGCCCAATTACATTTTTGCAGTATTTTTCCCATCACTGGTAACAAGTAATTTAAGAAATTGCTAACGCCCTCGAGTCTCCGTTAAACTGGTTCCAAATGATGCCAAAGGCACCGTCTTTTTCTACGAGTGGATGAATAGTTTTCTCGAAAGCAATTTAGAGTTTTTCAACACAAGGAGTTCAAGGGAAACCAAAGATCCTCAAGGGAAAATTGGAAATACAAAAAATTCCGATAAAGTAAAATGAGTAACTAAAAGATCAGTCGTTTTGGTCTAATTAATGAAGAAGTAACATTAATTTCGCAAAGAATTAAGTCACGTCACCTATTCGTGATCTTCAGCGCGGAATGTTTTCTTTGTTTCTTAATACATAATTTTTTATTCTTAATTAAAGTAAACGTAATTTATTGGCTTATATCTATTAATAACAGTCTTAATAGATTTGCATAAGTTAATTCTCATTAAGGTAGCAAACATTCCAAAATCGTATTGAAATAATCTATTTATATTTAAAAGTTGACACCGAGCGTAAATAAATCATAATATTGAATTTTAATGAAAGATGGATAGCATTAGGTTCCATTACTATGTTCCCATAAAAAGTAATGAAAATTATGAAGGAATATTCAACTTCGTGTCTCTTTCATATTTAAATGCGAAAATATATTTCAACGAAAACGTCAATTCAAGAACGCTCTGAAAAGACCTATTTATGAGGGACTTATGAATTATTCCATTCCCAAGAGACATCTTGACAAAGCTAATCAAGCACTCACTCCGATTCAAAGAATACGCGTTATTCAATTGACGAAGCTTCGACTTCGCAGAACTCCGTACTAGGCACCATTATGAATTAACTATCCGTAAGTTCCACGAGAATAAATACTTAAAATGGTGACCAGTTTAAAACTGCTACAAGTCCATCTAGCGTGAATGCCTGGTGATTAACTTGTTACAGTTTTAAACCGGTCGCCGTATTTAAGTATAAATTACCTTTGAACTTAGCTTAGTCATTTCATAAAGCTCCAATTATTACTGCAGCACATCTATCTCAGCTATAATTTCTCAGCCATTAAATTATTCACTAATCCGAAGTTCTACTTATGCAGAAAGAAGAATCAATCGGGTGGTTGCAATTAGATATCGATAATTTATGGATGTAATATTCGATAAAATATCTAACAATAAAATGAAGGAAATTTTCTTGGAATGATAATGGCTGACTTCCTGCTCCTTGCAAAAGACTCATTTATCGCTCAAGCCAAGGTGAGAGCTTACGTTGCGCTGACCTAAATAAATATCACGATACATAGATTATTGTTAAGTTCAATGTCAAACCTCATTTATACCTTGGCCTTTGTAGTTAAACGTATTCACTCTCGAGAAATTGAATAGTACAAAATATTTCCATTTATTTCTTATTTTTACAATCATTAAACCCTCGCCGAAATAAATAAGCACCAATGAGAAAACTTGGGTTGAAAAATGCTGGTTATATTTGACGCTCTAGAAGTCTGTTTATTAAACAGAGCCGTGCTTTTGAAAATATTTGCATAGCACCCACTCATCTATTTGCAGTAAACATACTCATCCTAGTAGATAGCAAGGGAAGAGAGAGAACCATCTGAAGAGAAGGATCAAGGATACAATGACCAAAAATCTTCAACCTGATTTCTCGTTACATCTAAATTAAATTTGAAAGAGTGTCTTCAAATAACGTAAAATATACGCGAACAGGTTAGAAAATAGAATCGATAGAAAAATAATTTTTTTAGAACTATGTTGCTCTTTGTTTTACTGAAATCTCAATCATAACTGTAACATCAAAACGAATATTCAGCTACAGAATGAAAACTAATTAAAAAACTCTGGAGATAAAATCAAACATGGAAGCATAAAAACGTATTACTAGGATTATAAGAGTGATGGTTATTCAAAATAAAATCTGGTAGCAGGCGAAGAAAGAAAATCGTATAAAATTAATGACGCTAAGTAATCTTACGAATTATATTCATGAAAAATGTTCAACCTGATTTCTAGTCCTTTAAATTTAGCTGGTGTAGTTAATCAGCCAACATGAATTTAAAAGGATGTCATCAATGAACGGTAGATTCGTACAAAAAACCGGACAGTAAAACCTTAATAGAAAGTAGACATTTTCATAGAATTACGCGGCTTTTATGTTTTATTAGAGATATTTATCATGAATTTAGCTTCACGGCTATGATAAAATCCTTCGGGTGGAATTTTCTCCAGGTGAGAATATCTCATTACCGATTAAAGCTTTTTGAAAAACTCATCAGTTCAGAGCATTCCGATATTCCGAATGCTGGGTAGCACGTTCAGCTATGGTAAAGATGAAATGGGTCTCGAGTTCGATTCCCGGCGGAAATTCAGCTTTTCAAAATGAAGGACGGTGGTATGAAGAGTATCCAACCAAAAAAATGTATTCATCATCATCGTCATCAGTAACTGAAGAAATCATCAGCAGACCACGTAAGCGATGGGAATAGGGAAAACTATTTAGGAGTAAGGTAATCATGGAAGCGTTTCAAATATTCCACAGACGATGACAGATTATCCGATGTTATTCTACTCTGAGGCACGATTTAGAGAAGATCGACCAATCTCATTCATTGCCATTTCGCGTTCGAAAACAATGGAGCAGCAAAATCTTCTAAAATCGTCCCCCAACCTTTCCAGTAGCGTCGCCGCATCTCCAAAATAACCGGAGAGTCGATTTTTCTGCTTAATCTCACGGGTCACTGCAGATGCCTTCACGGGCCACTTGGGATAGCCGTAAAACGAGGGAGAGGATGTGCCGCCGGGTGCGTGGGGTGCGAAAGATTAGACTAAACGCAGTCTCTCAAATGCAAGGGCGAGAGCGGTCCCTTTCGGCGATATAAATCTGACGAGTGCTGAGAGAGTGAAGGCCTCAGATGCGTGGTCGTCATGAAGCTACGATTGCTGTCCTCTTAATTGTTGACGTCATCATTCCCAAATCGCATTTTAGACATTTCTGCGTCGACTATTGTTTCGTTAAGGAGCAATTGCTCCAGATTCGCTATCTGTGATAAAGTCATTCAACTCATGCGGGATTGAAATTCACACCTCTGGTTTTCGTGTGGAAAATTTGGTGTTATTGGTTCATCAACTGCCATTTAAGTTTAAGTTAATTTTGGTTATCTCCAGTTTTGTTTAAACAAAATCTGGAAGGTTAAAGAAAATTACCAAGTATCCTTTTGAAATCTAATGGAAGAACCTTTTACCAATATCCTTGCCAAATATTACATCATTTGATTCGTTATTATTACGTTTGTGTTAAAAAAGTACCCGCTTCAAAGTATGCTGCAATATTTTCTGGGATCAAACAGTATTTTTGGGTCCTATGTGTTTCCTATATTTTGCCATTGTTTAATCTTAAGCCACTTCATTAAATACGTATTTATACGAAAAATCTTGCAGTTAATTCAACGGAATTTTACTAGCCGCAGACTACATTTCGCACTTCCTTGAATTTCAAAATCTTCTGTTTTGAGACGTTCCCACAGTAAAATTCTCCGGGCTGGAAATGGAAGATGATAATTCCATTTGTGATCCATTCCCACGTCGAACATTGTTACATAACGTCATATTAGATTCAATGATCATTTGGAATTTGTGATATTAATTGCCTTTATTCTGCGTCGAAGTTGACTATATAATCAATTGTGGCAGATTTTACTACGTAGAGATCCATGAAAGGTAATTTAATAAATAAAATTCACAAATATCTATTTCCACAGTATGTTACAAACACAAGACCGGTTTCGGCCAAAATTTAGCCATTATCGTAATGGCCAAATCCCAAACGGCCAAATCTTAGTTTACTTGAGCACTAGAGTTGGATACTTAAAATATCCAATTAAATCATAATTTAGGACTTGTAAGTGTTGTCCTTGTTTATTTAAAAGTGCTTCGAAGGCTTAGGGCTTTCTTACATGTGCTCTCACCTGGAATCGAACCTAGGACCGCGTTCAGCCGAACGTGCAGCCTACTTGACTATCCGGAAGCCCCCCTTTTAATTATAGTGGTCAATAAAACTTCTAGGTGTTATTTTTGTTTGAAGCATTCATCCAACGTTCCGATTCAAGTATTGAAAGCTACGATCATCCTCTTAACGTCTGAAGCCGGCCCTCAGAATGACATCAAGAAAGGAGAGGAATACTCTTCGAATTTCTGCTGCAGCTGTCTTTGAACCCTTTTCCGTCTCGACACGAAAGGCGAAAGCGAGGTGAAGGGAAAGGGATTTCGAATCAAGTTCGAAAGAAAATAGCCATCGCCTTTTTGAGAGGCGACCAGCGTTGATAAAGAAGATAACCAGTGAAAGTGCTGCTACACGAGGAAGCTATGTATTTTATCAGATAAATTTGCTTCCTAAAGGTCGTATACATTACGGTTGGTCACAGAGGCACGAGAGAGGATTCATACCTGTATACTCCGCTCGAAATTTGTGTTTACTAATTTTTAAAAATTGCCATAGCATCACAAATGGAAAAATAATGTTTCTCATTTATTCCAAACGGTGAAAATAATTAGCTAAATAAACCCAGGCGAGAATGTGAATAAACTTAATCTCAAGCAAATTAGTAAAAATTAAAAAAAAGCAGGAACAGTAATGAATAGACAGGATAGGAATAAGATTGGGATTACAGACGTACGCCTGGAATGCGCAAGGATAAGAGCATATAAAAAGATGGACGGGACAGGGACTCGAATCTGGATCTTCCCCCCAGGCGGCTACTCTAATCATTGAGTTATCTCACCGAACAGACTTATATCGATTTACGGAATGCTTTGAGGAAAAGGGAAGAATGTTCGTCATTGTCTTTCGATTTGGTCATCATAAAGACACCCAACCAGGTGTAAACGCCATGATTGGGATTTTTGTTGGCGGATAGAGCAAAAATCTGCCACGTTCTACTCAAAATAATTTAAGTTGAGCTTTCTAATAAAATAACTGAAAAGACATTTAAGACTTCTGAGTGATTTGAATAACGCATCGAAAGAACATAAATAGACTGACCATTCACACCCATCAAATCAAACTTCCTATTGACTTATGTACAAGCAGAATTGAACAAACGATCCTTAATTTTGCACCATCAGCTTTAAGTTTTTCTTTTACATTCAATAACGTCGACCAACTCCGCCGGAGCGCGGACATGAACTTCCAAGCTGCCAATTTAGACTCGGATTTGTGCCCTGACATTGACAATAAAAACGAAACATTACGAATAACCTGAGAAAATATAATAACTCCCTCGATGTTATGATGTACACATTCCACTTAACGGTGGACGACGCATAAATCAGCAGTAAATTCTAGAAACCACTATTCAATTAAAAAATGTATTTGCCTTTATCTAAGCCTTCCATTCACATTCGAAAAACCCTTCTGGAATCATCAATCAAATATTAATTTTGAAGTAAAAATGCTATGGATATGTGTTAAAATCCTGCTTAATTTTACTTTTGCTCTCACACTTTTTAATCATTTTAATGGAAGCTCTTATCCGAATTTCAAATACTGCGATGAAAGGCGGCGGTAAATAGAAAGGCACTTAGACGATCTTACCGAAGAAGGCCTGAGCCAATAGTTTCTTTCTACATGAATGGGCTTTTAACCCATTTTCTTTGCTACCGCACTGCGGACGATGCAGATATTTTCGAATATTACGAGAGATTCTTACGTGAGTAAATATTTTCTCAAACAGTCAGCAGAGTAGTTCATTTACGTCGGAAAATAATCGTTTTCAAAGAAAACATGAATATTTATAACTGATGAGTTATCTTGAAGCAAGTACGTAATAGTTGTCACTGATTTTCAAACATCAACTTCTTACTAACCTTCTGGAACATTCATGAAACGCATGTCTATCATGGAGGAAGGTGAAGAGAAATTAAAACACTAATTTTTCACAACTATTTTTGAAACCCCTTAGCTATACTCATAAGAGAATGATAATCGCCTTTAGATTAAATACAGTTTTTTGGGAGTTAATTTTTAAATGAATGCGAACGTTGAACGCTGCATTCTCCCGCAGTTTGGCATTTTTCAAAAAAAGGTCCTGTGCCCCTTCACCCGTCGATGCTTGAGACTAAACTCGATGGTTCTGGAAGCTTCCACAACTCCTCACAAAGCGAGCCAAATACCACCATATTCTTCAGAGTTAATGAGCTTGTTTCATTGTACTCTTGAATCTTTGCCAAATATATCCGTGGGAAGCCAGGGGCGTAGTGCACTATTAACTCAAAATTGCTTCGTGAAGAAAAAAGATATAAAAATGTACTGCAAGTTTTAATTAACGACTACCTCAATAATACATCCTACCACTGAATTAGATGCAGAGTAACACAATAAAATTTCTTCACACTTTAATTATTTATATATATAGCGACTAGAAATAGGCAATAAGCCAGGTGATAGTCATTACAGAGAATCTAGCTACCTTAATGGCTGCTGTAAGACAAAAGAAATTATAATTTTGAGAATTACATTGCTACACCTAACATATGAGTACTATTTACGAAATTTCTTACTTATAATAACTTGAAATTTACCTGCATGATGAATTCCCATATTCCACTCATTGTGTGATATCCAATCTTTTTAAATAAAAACAAGAGACATTTTTTTTTTCGTTCATGATTTCTGCAAATTGATGTTGAATTTTATCAAAAAGAACATTTAAAAAAGGAAAATCTAAGAGCAAGTAAATACATCACAGGCATTCGTTTCCAACAAGTTCCTACGGAAGATGAGTAGAAGCTAATATTCTTACTGCTCAGGAGTAGCTATTGAGGAAACATGCAAAATTATAAACTACGCTTTTCTTCCTACAGAAACGGCGTATTCCATCAAAAGTATGAAAAGATAAAGCAACTATTTCATACAAGGATGAAAGAACAGCAATCTCATAAAAACTGACCATCATTACCCGAAAACGTGAACTCCGAACAATTCAAAGGTGCACAGCGAAGTCCTTGTTATCCAGATATCCAGAGAAAGACGGCATTGAAAACTCGTCATCCATGGAAAAGAGAGAAGGGATACGACAGCGAGGACGCAACCCAAATTGATAAGTTTATGAGCTTTTGAGTGCGGAAATCCTCCGCTGTTCGCGGTTACACATATTCGCTGAATGCTTCTGATAGCAATCTTCTATGAATTTAATCGAGGAAACTAAATACTACAGATCACCACTTCCCGTTTTCAAATCTTCTCAGTAAAGTTCGACTGAGACATATGATGACCTTGGCCTAAAATGTTATCGTTTCCCTCTGTCACAATGATTAACAAATTATCAGTAGTCAAAATTTGGTTCAATAAATATTACTTTTGTGATGTCTATGTAATACAGATCCATCATTTACATCTTTCAGCTTGGTTTATCAATAGGTTTGCGCAGTTTTTTCACCCTCTCTTCTTTGTGGGTATGATGCCAGAGACGTATGAAGTTTTATACACGCTTCCCTTAGTGGCCTTTCCGTAATTAATGAAGAGGACAGAGCGAGATGTGTTAAACAGATACCACCGCAATCCAAAGCTAAAATCGCGCAGAAAGGTCATTATGTTCATCAATACCTTTTCTTAGTTAAAGTCCCTGCGAGACTATGAATTACCTTTTAAAAGTATCTTTTATCGCGTTTTAAAAGACCACAATAACCCTTATATTCCTAATTCCCCGAAAATTCAGGCCGTACTTTCAGATTCTCCCTCATACTTTAATTTTATTTAAAATAAAACTATTTAAAGTCTTCCTCTCTATTTCTATCAACTTATACATTATTTGTGTTCATTAAAATCATTGACGACAGACAGGTTACACGGAAGAAGATACTTTTCAGCCTTGATATTGCCTTATAAAACCTTATAGACCTTAAATATGTCCACCCTCGATATTTAAATATATAAACGTCTTCTCAGAGATTACGTATATCCATTTCCGTCTTTGCCCGAGGTAAAAAGAGTTTATGATGTTTCTCTTTATTGTTCCTATACCCTTCCAAATACTAAGTTGGTATCCAAATCCTCGGACTCACGACTCATTGTATACTCAGAGATGAATTCCCTATTATAGCGCTGGTCTCGAAACAAAAGTAGCTCTTCAGGGGGCATTGTATTACGGAGAAGATCGAGAAAGTTGGAGACAAAACGCAAACAAGATTGCACGATGCGGGAGGGCGACCTAGTTAATTAATGCCAGAGGATCGACTTTGAAAATCCTGATGGCAAGTGGCCGGTATGAAACGGGTGTTTTATGTCACTTTGGAGGAGTTCAAAGGATGAATTGGAAGCAGAACTACTGAGATTGAGTGAAAGGAGATTAGGGATGAGATTGGTTTATGTGATTTTATAGAGATAGGAAGGTAGAGAAAAATCTGGGTGAATGTACTGAATGAAAATTAAAATGAAAAGTGAGTACTGGAGAGCTTTAAAAGAAGTACTGAGCAGATCCGTGAAATGGAGTACAGTACAAAAACGTAATATGAGGTACGGTTTATAAACGTAGTGATAAGCGTCATCAACTCGAAAGTGAAGGTCAAGTTTGTTATGTACGTATAAGATAATGCAGGATATTCGAAACTGTACATCGGGTAATATAGGGTCTATAATATAGGTATATGAAAAGTAATAAGTCCGAAGGCCTGTTGGAACCTCCTTAAAATTAGTTACCAAATCCAGTAGAAGAAGATGAAAGTGGCATTCAGCCTTACCCAGGCCGCAGTGACTTTGATACTGCTACAGCCGTGAATAAGACTTACACAAAAATAGACAAATGGAACCTTTTTCTATGTCAAAATGGCTAATGAAAAATATTCTATTCACCAAAATGTGTAGAATTAGTATTTTCAAAAGTACTCTGACAGCTTAGTTCATTTCGCCTATCGACTCCCACTGGGAATCGAACCCGGGACCGCTTTTAGCAAAGCCGAACGTGCCTACTTGGTTATCCGAGAGACCATAATCCAGATATGGTAGTAGGACCAATCAAAGGGTAATAATAAAAAAGAAGGCTGACGTGAAAATTGACAGATAAAATATTTTATCAAGTTTATTTTATAATAAAATTACTGCACTTGACTACACAATCCTGTAAAGAAAAGTATGGAGTGTAATGCGCTGGGCGTAAGAAATATGTTTTTCATACGGCCGGAATGACTTATAAGTCTAGAGCAGGAACTTGGCGTGCAGTTGTTCTAGATATTTGGAGACTATTTTCGCTGGAAGCGCGAGATTGTTTTTATCTTGAAAAGCGCTTTCTCTGTATTATTTATTAGGGAACGATAAGAGATAAAATAATTTTCTCCCAGCGAAGGATTTGGCACATGGTAGTGAAACAAATAACAAAAACATAGTGAATCATCCAACACTACTACTTCAGTGGAGCAAATTCCGCTGTATCATAATATACACTCATAAAGTAGCCATTATTAAATCTAGATAACTACGAATGCACCAAGATAATAATAAAAAAATTATGAATACGGAAGTATTTTGGTCAAAATTGAAAGAAAATAATTCGTTGGGCAAGTAACTAATATCGAGGTAAATGTGAACAATTTCTCTAATAAGGAAAGCGAAACCGGTAAAAAAAGATTAAGGTAGGATGGTAATAGTTATTGATTATATCTCTCACATTTTCTTTACTACCTCTATGAATTTTAATTAACTTACTAATACTATAATGATAATCAATTAACTACCTAATACCTCTATGAATTTGAATTAACTTTCTTACCTTACTGCGTAAAGTAAGAAAGTTAATTTAAGTTACGCAGTACTGTACTTAACATAATAGAGTTAGGAAAGGGGCCATTATTAGCATATAGATCTTTGCGCAAAACTCTCCTTCAGATGTAGATAAGCTATCTTTTTAAAAAATGATTTGCCTCAAAATATCGAACCTTCATTAGAGATGCAACTCGGAACAGAACTTTTAGCCTAAAAATTTATATTCTCAAGCTGTATCACCCCTTTTCTGTAAATGGTCATCGGGTTTTTAAGATAACTTCGATATAAAATGATAGTAATTGGATTGTCATTGAAATATTGTTAAAAGTGCTTGCTGTAGTCATTTCGCACGCAAGAGCACTCATCGGGAACTGAACCCGAGACAGCTTTCGCCAAAGGCGATGCGCTACTCACTTGCATATCCTATGGCCTAAAATGGATAGTCGAGAATATGAAATATATAAACAGAAATATTGAACTGGCTCTTTTTGTTGACCTAAAAAACGCAAAAATTCCATCAAAACGTCAGACGAGGAAGTAAACGCTAATCTTAGATTTATTTACAAAGGGTTGACCCTTTTTTGAGACATAAAGTTAAAAATTGAGCTTTATCTCTTTGTAGTACGATAAAGTCAATTTTTTGTGAAGATACAATCCACCAGAAAAATCAATATGCAGAATTGGAAACCATACTGAAGCCGAAACTATTTATTGTGTTATCTACTGAACCGCATTGTTCCGCTTTCACGTTTTCGACCGTTACTGAACATATTAATTTTTACGCTACCTCACTTTCAAACTTGGTATCAACTAATTCACTTTTAATCTCAAACGATTCCAACTCAGTACTGAAATCAAAAATCTCGACTTTCTAATTTAGGGTTGGCCTCAACTTCAATTTCACTGAGATATTGCTGGAATGCCCCACTGTAAATTTTTCAATTATCTTCGGAATCTGCATCTTCAAATTATTCGGACCCTTTGCAAACGAACAACGTTACAGGAAGCTAGTTATAATTGTCTCAGGCGAACTCAAAGTAGAGCAAACTTTGGGAAGGAGAAGCGCCAAGTACAGAGGAATCATTGTGGGGTGTCAATCTGCATTCCACTGAGGTGAGATATCGACCCTCAAAGGGCAAACGGGATTGCTAAGCTGGTCCCCTTGGCTAAGCGCCCATATTCAAGACGCCCGACTTCGGAAGGACGAAAACCACTACATAGACTTACCAAAGAAGCGCCGATTAACAGCTTAACAATGTCTGCTCCCGAATGTGGTGTACGTGGATTATTTACTTTAATTCTAAGTGAACTTAATCGTCTGCTTCTCTTAGTTAGAAACACGTACAGTTGGGGATGACTTATAGACAGAACAAAGGTGACAACATATTCCTTCCTGCAACTGGCTTCAGGCAAATATTCGACTGTGACCAAACTGGATAGACAATAAATTAATTACTACGACAACTATGTGCTCATGATTTGAAATGTTTATCAGACCCAAAGAACTACCTCATAGCCCTGATATAGAAACGATTATTATGATATTCAACATTGGAAGCGATAAGTCAAGACTTGGTTAAGATGTATCTATACAATCAGAGGCGATGAAAATCGATTTGCGATCGACTTTTTGACCAGGCCCGCAATTCAACGAATATTCTGAACACGGAGGAAAGAAATGGAAACAGGAAAAGTTATTTCAAAAATAAATGACGATTCACAACACACATACTGTCTGCTTTTAGTAAAGTAGTACAAAATTAACAAAGCGTAACTTTCTTAAAATTCAGTCCGAAAACACGCCAAGCGTAGGCCATATTAAGTCATTGCGATTACTAAGTAAAATTAAATTATCAAGAATTGTGATTTTTCAATGTTTACTTAACTTTGTATAAGAATTTCTTGATACTGATTTAGTCATGTAATGCTAACGTTGATTTAAATTTGATCAAAGATTCCTTCATAAAGCAGAGAGCAGATCCTTTCTTCATAAGCAGATCCTTTCTTCATAACAAATAGTTTTGCTTGTTCAATTATTAATTGCCCTCTTTGTGATGTACTGCTTCTCATATCTTATATTATGTACTTTATCTCTATTTATATTAATAATTTGTTTAAATTTCACTGTGAATTGGCTTACTTGCCGTATGTGGAATCTTGATTTAAATAAATAAATTTATAATCCAGATAAGACCTAAAGAAAGAAGGTACTCTAACTTATTCTAGATATCGTCTTCCCACCGATTAAAGTTTATACTAATTTATTCTACAACCAACAATAAACACAGGAATATTTTAGCAAATTTACATCAATACGAAAGCAAGTACCTATACATAGGAGCCAATTATCCTGCTTTAATTGTATTTTTAGAAGAACGCAAAACACGTCGTTTTCAATCAAAAGTGAAGTCTATCTATCGATATACAAAATTATTGAGGACTTAATTCCGTAGTTTATATAATAGGTGCGGAAATGTATGCAAATTTTCAGCTTATAAAGTGATGCATGAGGCGTCCAACCCCAAGCTCATTTCCCTTGATAGGTACAACACCGGCTAGAAAGTGGTAACGCCATCGGAATATTCATCATTCGAAAGTAACGATAATGTAGTGTAAACACTGGAAAATTCGTGATAAATTTTCAAACATCCGTTACACAACTCCCCGATGGTTAGAAGGCAAGAAAATGCAAGATTCTCTATGCCAATATTGCAGCCAATTTAACCACTGGGAATTCCGTAACAGATGTTTGAAAATGTCACCAATTTTACGTAATTACAATGTTTACCCGATTGCAAATTTAATTTTCTTCGCATATCTGATTCAAAAATCGGTTAATGGTATTTATACGGAGGATATACCGTTACATTACCTAATTCGGACCCTTAACCAGGCTTGCCAGCTCGGGAGGAATTTTTTCGTGATTTTTGCAAGAAATTACCCGTTTACAAACGGCAACATTGCCGTTGGGTTGGGGTAGGGGGGAGGGATTTCTATCAAAAATCTAGAAATCTATAAATCCTCCCTCCAACCCAACCCAACCCCCGTTGAAATATTTAAAACACCCGCCTATCTGCCTGAGCAACGTTGCCGTGCGTCAACGGGTCATTTCTAGTAAAATCACGAAAAATCTTAATTTTCATCGTAGAACGTCGTTCAAAAGACGCTTGCATATCTCTTAGGACGAGTGAGACGACGAAGATAATAAATTGTTGCTCATTTGAATTGTTTATAACTTTTAAAATCTTACTCCACGCGGTCAGTTTTTTTATGGTCCCCCCTACTGTGGCGGCCGGTCGCTCCCTAGCTGGCAAGACTCGCTAAGGGTCTGGATTAGGACGGCGACCCTCGAAATTTCTACCTGAAAAAAAGTAACTGTGAAACCACCGCATAACTACCATTAACCCAAAAATCTAGCTTACATGTTCCAATTTAGATATTGAATCGTTTCGTTCCACAATATCTCGATCAATGGAATTTTTTATTCATCTGTCTTTCAGGTACAGGATAGAGGGAAATGCATCTAAAGTTATTTTCAGATAATTCTTCTTAATGGCTGTGAATATGAGATAACTATGCTATGAATTGCTTATTATGGCTAGAATGAATACCAGAATATTGGTGTTCATTCTAGCCGCTCCACGTTGAGCGCTAAGCAAAGCGTATTTCGTACGGCGATTGTGCCGCATATAGAAGCCTTTTCCACTCATAGCATTCTAGTTTAGTGAGAACTAAAAAACCTCACTCCACATCTTGCCTTAATGGTCTCATTCTCAATCCACCCCTATCCTAAATAGAGTAGGTTTTGAGTTTCAAACCTGCCTCCGTGCTGAGTGCCTAACAGACAGGAGCGTGAATTCTAAAATTCCCCCAAACAAGGTATTAAAAGAGGTCGGTCTCGTGTAATTCCCTACCTTCTAAATCCCTTAATTCCTCCTTTTCTCTCCTTCTCTTCAAATCCCTGCTCAGATATTGATTCCCCTCGCCAAGTGTTGCGTTTCCTTCCCACACGAATTGACCAAAGGAGCTTGCCCACGGCATAAGTGGACTCTTAAAACATCAATCGGGACCGTGGGGCCAACACCACTCCACGAAAACTATTCCCAACGATATAAAGCAATAGAATCATTGAGAGTACTCAAGTTTAATTGGCATCTTTTATCCCATTGAATTATTAGCTATATATGGGCTATTTGATCCTGATTGCCACGAGAACATTTTGCTATCAAAAGAAAACACATTTCTGGTTTAATTGACGAATAGCTTCTGATCGCTCAAAACTCTTTTGGCATGAATTCATAGGATTCTTCCCGAAAATATATTTTATCTTATTTTATAAGATTTGAAGACTTATATAAGAAGAAAAGTCGTACAATCCTTAGCTTGGGGCTTTCTAGATTCTAGAATATTTTGTATACAATAAAAAAACATTACATATCTGAAGTATGGGTACATTATTAATACGCTTTTGGTATTTTAAAATTTTATCACCAAAAATCGCTCCTTCGTGGAAGTGTAACTGATATACTACGGTCCTCCCCAAAACATCGTTTAGAGTATCCAAAAGAGCATTTTTGAATTTGGTGGGGTTCGTTTTGCCTCTTTCCCTTCTCACGGTCACTCATAAACGTTACATTTCTATGTTTCATAAATCCAGGTGTACTCCAGCGAGAAAAGACGGTTAATAAACGAATCCAGCTTGATAATATTCTAGTATTCCCCATTAGTATAGTCTCCGCTTTATTACGTTACTCCTTTCCTCCTATTTTTGAATATTAATGAATGGATATGGGTTATTTATTTCTACCTGGAAAAAGAATGCGTCGTCACGACATCGTGTTTTTTGTTGGTAAGCTTTCGTGACGACCGATCCATAGAGCTCGATATCTTACTATTTTAAGACTCTGATTGCTACGCATTCGTGCGGGGAAAGAATAACTGATACTGAATTTTCACGAAGAGAAGGAGTTTGAATGCGTAAACCACAAATATTTTTTCCACTCCTCCGGAAAGTCTTACGTCTACCAAAAACTCTTTTCCGCAGATTACGATTTTTCCGCGTTTCGTAAAACAATTTCCTTTTATGGTAGAGCGATGAAATTGAAACGTTTCAGTAGTAAATAAACTATTTCCTAAAGGCTGAGCAATTACTCTCTTCGGGGACTTCGCCTCGCAACTTCATGCATTCCCTAACCGTCCAACAGCTGACTGGGTCGTTACACCCATTTATGGCCAACCGAGTCTTGGGTTTCTCAATAGCAAAGGAGAGTTGTTTTAAGCACCGAATTTGTTTATTTATATGCATTAATGTAAAGCTACGGTTCGTGTCAAGCCACAGAACACCAAAAACGAATGATAACCTGAAATCTACCTTCCGGGAGTTATAGAAATAAACCGGCTAGTATGAATCATTACTTATTTAGTCGGGATTCATAATTCAAGCGAGCATTTTAACTTTTTCTCTCACAACAGTTTAATCCAGCATCAGTTTCTTTCTCTTCCGTCTTAACCACGTTTGCCTCCTTCCGAGATAAGCTTTGAGACTATCGAAAAAGGAAGAACTCATCCTGGTAATTGCGCCGTTACTAATTGTGGAATGACCTATAGGAGATACGGACTCATTTTTCCATCACGTGACAAATCCGGAAGCGTACTCACAAGCTCTCTTGAGAGGGGATCATGGGTACTTCGTTATAGAGGATAAAAATATTGTGTACGAGAGACATATACCTAAATTAAACTTTTTTATTTAACTAATCGTAAGTAGAATTTAGGAAATTAACCAATGAAGAATTAATACCAGTTTGTAAGAACATAATTAAAATAGATAACTTCTCGCTAAAAGCAAAAAAGTAGAAGGGCTACGTCAGTCTTGAGTACGAGAAAGCTTGCTATTTAACGATAGAATAAGCTTTAAGTATTGCAACTTTAACAAAAATTTTATTAAAATGACCGGTCTCAACGCATGAGCGTCATCCTTAGGCCAGGTGGAAATTTCAAAAACAAACCCTTGAAAGGTAAACGGGGGGGAGGAGAAGAAACTTAGTCATAAGTATCGAGAGGGGAAGCGGATGGGAGGGTGGAAGGGAAGGTAGGACTTTTACGAAAGAAATGAGTGGGGAATTAATCGGTAATAAAAGATTGTTCGCCAAGTTGTAGCTACAAAGTGAGTGTTGGAGGATTTCCATAGCTACAACGCGTCTATTTACGTGCTCGAAAATGGGTATGTTGGGGAATGGTTTGAACCCCGATGATTTACAAAATAACCTTGCAGGCTGTCAGTGGCCTGTCAGGGTGTAAAAAAAAACAATAATATCCCTAACCATATTCGATATCTCCTACTCTAAAGTTCCGTAGAGAAACCGACGAGGAGTAGCAATCCATCCTGACGATAATTTCCTTATAACGCTTCCTTGTTTTCTCTCGAAATTCGCGAAAGTTGCTAACTGGAGTAACCAAATCAACAATCTCATCGACGAGATCATCTGTATTGATAATTTTTTCGAATAGCTTCCGTCGGTAATCAAATCTTCTATCTTAAAGAGAATCCACCCGAGCAACTCGATCACAGCGAAATAGTGCTGCCAGACCAGAATTTTCCTTAGACTATAGCTGAACCATCTCTAGATCGGACACCAACCTTACTTCGTGAGGATCCCAAATCTCGTAACAATAGGCATTGAAATACTATTCCCAAGGATATGCCGAGCAAAACTCAAAACTATGTGAACTACCATACTTATTTTCAAAACTCTCGATTACATTTCAAACGAAATGAAAATGTTCTTTTGCCATAATCGAAAAAAATCCTGCTTGTTTACCCTTGAAAGCAGTCTCTGTAGCGTTTTCATAGGAGTGCACATGTCCGTTTTGCTCTTCCTGATCACTCCACAGTATATGAGAAGCCGAGGTTCGAAAGACAAAGACCCCGAGAGGAGGCGCTCGGAAAAAATGATTCATTTGCGAGAGCTATCCTTGGGCAGACCGTCTGCCCGCTCAAGGTCTCCGCCGAGAGATCATCGGGTTCTCTAGAAGGGAGAGAGGGCACAAAAAGACCCTTGTCTAACAAAACGAAAGAGAGGCTGCGACGGTGAGGTATACATCCGTCCGGAGTGAGGGAGGGGCGTGCATTTCGACGGAATGCGACTTGGCGCGTGATTCACGTGCGGGCGTGCTTAGGTGAGGAAATGCTTCCGACGTCGTCTTCCCTTAGTTTAATGATTCGAAAGCGTGCTTAGAGGCGCGTAATTAGCCGAGAGGGTATTGTTGTGACGGGAGTCATAGGCGTGATCGCCGCGCTTATTGGTGTTTTGATTGCACTTCGCATCCTGTTCTTATATACTTCTCCTCACGTAGATAAAACGGAACATAAAATAATAGGGATCGTCGAAACGATAAAAATAGGTGAATGGTAAGTCTTTCAGTATTCGATGTGCTCTTAGTAAATAGAGGCAGAAATATTGGTCAGAGCCCGTTTCGTCGTGCATACGCTACAATTTGCAGCAGAAATCTTGGCCATAAATATAATAAAAACAGTTAGCTCGCGTCTGAGCAGACCACCAGATGCAAATTAACTTTTAATGGCCAACTTCGCGAAATATATCCAAGAGATGGTCAAGATCCTGTTCTAGATAATATTTATGACAGGCCATTGTCTGAAGGTTCCGAGTTTCTTCCACGTATTGCAAGCCTTTTACCTGTAACATATTTTTTACGATATTCTATATTTAAGATTATAACTATCCAAAAAATTTAAACATCTATTTCAGCAAGAGAGATAAAGGAGTCTATATTACTTTTTCTGCATCTCCTTCAAGTTAAAATATTTGTTCAAATATAATTAAGCCACAGGTTCCTAAAATTTAGACTAGAAATTTTATTTTAAGCTAAGGGAATACTCACGTGAATGTTGAAAAGTAATAAAAACATATTTACTTACTTAGCTCGTAGTTAGACCAAATTAATACATTCGATATATTCTAAGTAAGTTGTATCTAAAGACTAAGGAAAGGAAAAGTATGATATTGCAAAGAATAAATTAAGGGAAACCTACATCGCCCCAGAGTTGCTTATTTCGGCAAATGTGGCAGAATGTATATCAATTTCAGAGTTTATAAAGATTTTGATAAAATTAATACAACGCAATACTTGTCCATTGTCTCTAACATGAGTCTACAGTAATTATATCCCCAGTAAATAAATTATATTCATAAAGATCTTAATGAGAGTAGAGTACCTTTTAAGTAATGAACTATATTTGCATATCCATTGCACATTTAGATGAAAAATTCAATGCGATAATTATAAGGAAGCAAAGATAGTGGAGTTCCTTCATTTCCATATAATAAAACTGATTTTCTTTTTGAAAGCCAACTTTGAGATAGTGATGATACAGGAACACTTAAAAAACAGGAGAAATCATTCAAATTTTCATTAAAGTTTGATTTTTGGGCGTATTCTTGGTTTACCTTTTGAAAATTTATAATATGGTTTCGGATGATCAATTAGGATTCTCGATCACAAATTACGATAATGAAAATCCGACAAAAGAGTACGAAAATCTCCATTGATGCCAACGATATCTTAGGAAGCTTGATTATGAGCTGATTATATATTCTATGATTGTTATGATGTAAAAATTGTCTATGATTGTAAATTAATAAATAGTAAATTCATTTATTGTATCTAAATCGCAGAGCCACGATGATATCGCGCTTTATTTCCGCGGATGGATAACTTTCATCGATGACGGTATAAATTGATTTTTAAAAAAATATTATAACAAGCTATTGTCGATTAAGTCAAAACATATTTTTACTTTAGCCTTTTTTGGTAGGCACTTCATATAAGCAGGTCTTGCAGCTTAGACTGGAGTTACATCAAACCGTTACGTAACACTGTTTTTTTTACTCAATGACGGGAACTTATTGACCAAGCTGGGAATGGACTTCCCACGTGATAATTTATCCGAACACTTGCTGGTAGAGGTGACACGAATGGCATTGAAGGATATCTGTCGTGGGCAAAGCTATTTTTGCGAAAAATTACACTGGAAACTAATCATGCAAACCTCATTTTTGTTCCATCACAGTGTGTGCTTGATTAACTTTGATCAACGCATTTTGCGTTGAGCATCAATGTTAATACGAAAAATATCGCGAGATACTACCGAATACATATCTCATCGTAGACTTCTTCATGAGTCAAAGCCGCCTCATCATTTCCGACGTCTCTTCATTGATGAGCAGATGCATTAATATTCCGGTGCTGCGATGTTTGAAGAACCCGATAGTCCTACCTCAAGGACAGCTGTCCTTCCCATATGACAATCCTCTCAGATTGAGTAACTCCGGTTTGGTGGGGCCGCTTCTGTTGTGTCACGAATGTATCGCCTTGAAACGTGACTTGGCCATCACAAATCCAGGGACGAGCTACTCTTAACACTTCGCGAACGCGTCTAATTTTCTCGAGCTATTTCCACGCTATAGCCGGTCCAGAGATACCCAATTTACATGCCAAGGAATGCGAATAGCGCTAAAAAAAAGACTAATAATAGGTACTACGTCAATTTTCATAAATCTCTGGACTTATAATAGGAGAATCGCAAGTTCTCTTTCCAAATAAGCTAGGACTCCAAAAAGAATTTGTATTTAAATCGACGTACTCAGACGGTAAATACAAGGCAAAACTCTTAAATTAATTAAATAAATATTTTCAAGCGTTTCTTGGTGGAATTTCAAATTAAAATCTTTTAATGACAGACACACAAGATAAAACTTGCGCAAATTCCACAATTTTAGGAATTTGTACAAGTTTTGTCTTTTGACTTTGTCATTCAATGCTTCAGTAATTCAATTATTTCAGTAGAATGCAAATTTAATAATATTGAATAGAAATTATTACCTATTTTATATATTAAAATAAATAAAATGTTAAAATATATAATAATTATTAATATTGAAACTATTTTGTCAATTTCCTAGTAATATTAATATATCATTACGCTTATTAGTTATTATTTTATTTTTAACCAATTAATTGAAGTAATAATTTCAACGTCGAAGAAGTTTACTGAGGGCCATCATAAATTAAGGCCATTGAGTATGAAAAAACAAGGACCCCGGACAGCTTACTTCTAAATGATAATTCAATAGAATTGGACCCGAGTTCAATTCCCATGAGAATACTTCCCAGACATGACTGGGTGTGGGTCGGCGTTGAGAAGCGCATGCTCAAAATAGGTCACGTATCTAAGGAAAACTGCCGATTTTTTTCAAATACCCTTTCTTTAGAGGGATATTACCATGGATAAAACATTCTCTTCTTCCAAATCTAAATATTTTCCCTAAGATTTTCTTATTTACTTCAGTAAGATATTTGGAAGGAATTTAAAAATGTCCATTTAATATTACGATAGTAATCTTTGGTAAACATCGAGGAATGAGCTCTGATTCGCCAATTCAAGAGAAAGCAACGGAAGCGGAAAATAATTTGGCAGATGAGGTTCTCCATACATACGTAGATCCAGAAATGAAAGGTCTCTGTTTTTATCCTAGCCAAAATTGAGCCACGTAACTCTGAATGGCGAGATTCCGAGTAAAGCCAAAAGAGCGGAATCAGCCTGATGACCCCTCTCCTACGGCCACCCCTATCTGAGAAACTAAATAGCCCTCGCCTGCACAAAACTACCGTAAATATTATCTAGAACTGGATCCCTCCGGAATAAACATTCTCCGAACAGAAAACCAAAAATCGATACCAGGCATTCCATTTACCCGAAAGAAAAAAATAAAGCCCGTAACAGAGACCGAGCCCAGACGTGATTCGATGAGTGAAGTTTACGTAAACAAATCGTCACGCCAACGATAACCTGGAAGCAATCAATGGGGAAACAAGTCAATTTGCTTAATGAAGAGTGGAAAAGTGGCCTTGGTCGGCCCTTATAGACAAACGCTAAAATGCATCGAATTTCGTGCTGATTACAATTTCAACGTCAATATTACGTCACAAATATTTCGTTGTTGAACATCGTGACTTTCACTACTTTTTCGATAATATGGCACGAAAATTAAAACATTTTAAGACTTACAGGATTAAATATAACCATTGTTCAATATTATTGCAGGAACTATGACGAAAAATATTGCGGCACAATTCTTAAGTAGTTCTCCCGTAAATGTAAATATGTATCTAGATAGTTACAAGATGAAGATCGGGTAAGACAATATAGAAGCAATGAAAGCTGTAAGACCTATTCAAGAAAAAAACAAGTAAGACATAAATTCTTCTACTACAACTCTTACAACTAAATTCATCTAAAAATACAAAAATCTTGCACTGTATCCAGTTGAATTTCCAATAAGTAACCTTTAAAATAGTAGTAAAATTGTTTGCAAATAAAAGGAGAAATATTAACAAAATATTCTATAAACTTCAAATCGATATTTTTAACTTAGTTGACAAGAGTATCAAGAATTCTAGTTGAGTCAGAGTCAGTACCACTAAAAAATATATCCTAACCAAGATATAACTAGCACAAGAATCAAAATTTAAAACCTTAGAAACTGAAACTCATATTTATTTCAAAGAACCATAGTGGTTTTTAACAACAAAAATAACTTTTTAAATACAATTTACTCCAACAAAAGAGTAAGGTTAAAAGTTCTAGTCTCCTTTCCAGAATCGCGATTTAGTCATTGCATTCAAAACTTGGATTCTTTACATCTTCTGCTGCACTATGATCTCTCCATAACTCTCTCTCTATGGGGAAAAATTTATCCAACTCGTCGAATTACATCCTTATCAGAATCGCACGACGTTGATAAGTCCGTCTGTCAACGCAGACAAACTGATAGACGTAAATGTAAAAGCGTTACTTAGGGAAAACCATAAATCAGTACTAAGCCTACCATATTTTTGGATTTTTCAGTAATAATCGGATATATAGGAGAATTTAATTTATTTAATAATTGAATTATTATCATTATTAATAAGAGAGTTAGCGTGCTCGCACGTTATCGCTCCAGTTCCAAGGTCACGGGTTCGAATCCCGGCTAGTCGGATTTTTCCGATTAGGGAATGGTCATGTGTGATCGTTCTTTGTTGATGTTATTTACCTACCACTGTAAAAGTCCAGAAAGTGGATGTTTGAGGGGTATAAATAAATATAAATAAATAAAAACATTTGTCATTGAATACATAGGTGCAAAATACTCCCTTCCCAAAGATATAAAAAAACAATTGAATGAAAATTTACACCGCTCAATCATACCTAACACATCGCCGAATCACAATTATGTGGACAGTTTTTGTCAAAGACTGCAAAAATATCTTATAGAACAAGATTGAGATATACATCATTAAATGCGCGAAATCATTGCAATTGCACTCGAGAGACCTCGTTAGTGGAGGAATTGATCAACAATAAGGTTCCAACGTAACGGAATACATTTCAAGGTCGAAAGGCAGAGGCTATGGTCAGAATCCTTTCAGCAACAATCAGAGGGTGAGCGTGAAACAGAACAATGAAAAAACCTCAGGGACCATCCAATACGTCGTACCGTAAGAACTGGTGACATCGCATTACCAATGCGCATTCTGTAGCTTGCGATTGAAATGAAATCGTCCCCTGAATTAACTGTAGAAAGGAAACGTTAAGGCGTCGGTTACCACTTCAATTTACCGTTCTGCTGGGCATGCAGCGTTCCGTGTTTATGCAAACAGCGCCTCGCTGAAATGCCCTAAAAATCAATGATCGCCCAATTAGACTTTTATGAGCGACAATTGCGACAATTGGAGAGGACGGAGAAGCGAAAAGACACGCAACGCCTTCGCGATAGAGAGAGCGGAAAGCGAATGTAAACATCGAAAACGGATCAATATGATCCGCCGTACGAGGCTTCGTTCACCGCTTCGAGATCAATCGATTGAGATAAAACGTTAGATAACGATGAAAACAGTTTGTAAGGCTGCGGATCTCGCTGCAAAATCGCCCAGTTATGTACGTCGGAGTCTAAAAGCAAAGAGATTCTTCGGAAAAGTTATTCTTCTTGCTGTATCACGATCACTCTAAAACATTTACGATAAACGTGAGTGACTATTCAACGTTCGGTTCCAAACAAAGTTCCTCTTCTTCTCCACGTTTGATTCTCTATTGCGTAATGTATTTAAACCTATGTAAGATATGAATATGCAATGTAAACTAAGTATATACAACTGCAAAAATCGGACCATAAAATAAATATTACAACACTTGAGGAAAAAAAACCAGGTCAACTCCACAAAAATATATTTAATAACTTAAACAGAGTAAGCAGTATAATCGTAATGTGACATCATCAGGTACTGAATAACTTGGTAATTAGCATAAAGGATTCCTCTCCCCTCCCTTTACGTTTATTACCTGATGATGTCGCATCGCAATGAAACTGCTTGTGCAGTTTAATTAATGAAATATATTTTCTGTGGAGTTAGCCTAGTGTTTTTTCTTTGATTGTCGTCATGGAGAAGCTCCACCAGATAACTCCGGAATACGTTAAGTTTAAAAAAGTACAAATTTAATCACTAAAAAAAGCAACAGGAATCGATAAGGTGAAGATTATTCAGGTTGAGGATGTATTCGAGATTAATATTAAATTGGTGAAAACAGAATTTGAATTGGATGCAATACGATCACTTATTTAAAACAATGTTCAGAGTGATAAAATCCAACAATTAATCACCTTAAATAAAAAGGGCTTGAAGAGTATGTTCCTCCATAAAGATGAAATTGGAGATAAATTAATATCCGATTTAGGAAAGTCTTACAAGATACCAATGTGAATATTACCATTTAGGAGGCATAATCTGTAAGTAACGTTACAGCTGATAATCCACATTTCTGTAAATGGGTTATTGGCCGTTATCTCTGAGTCATTTTTCCCTCTAAAGAAAAAACTTTCTCTAGGCAGACATACGGAGAAAGTGATATAGTACTTCTGGAATGTGGATGCCCTTGATACAACCTCTGCACTCGTCTTCCCTTCCTCAAGGCTGTAATTTCCCTCGTCACATACGCCCGACTCTAGGATGGTTATTCAAATGGACCAATTATGCAAATGCACTTACCAGAAAGGTAATTTCTCAGGGTCTTGAGCCACGAGGCGACCTGCTGGGGGTCCGTGTGTCGCAGAGTGACGCTCTCATGCCTCCATTTGTTCTTTCCCGCCCTCGCTGCATAATGAATGACGAACCCAGGCTGACCGGACCTGAATCTTAGCCGCTTTCTCCTCGTCCTCTCCGCCACGGCTGCTGCCACTTCCATTTCTTTGCTCGAACGACCGCCGAGGACCGTGTATCCCCGCGAATCGTCCGTCCAGCAGTCTTCATCGTCGTGGCATATGTACGAGCACTCGCCCACTGAGATCACATCTCTCATGGACACGGCACAGCGAGCTGGAATAGGATTCACTTCGGTTAGAATTAAGTCGAACCGCAACATGTACACAATTTAATGTGGCTTTTCATCCTCATATTCGAAATAGGAAAGCATGTACACTCCTGGCCAAAATTAACGCAGCACCTCCCTAGCGATCCTTACGGCCGGTGCTGCGTTAATTTTGGCCAGGACTGTACATATGAGAAACACTTATTTTCACGATTGTAGTTGGATATTATAATTCCCGTAACCATCGTTTTATCTTCTAAAACCAGAAGAAGATAATATTACGTTTTATTCAATAGAACTTTCTCCGCATTTACCGTGAAGTTCGGAATAGCAGACAAACCAGAAGCATACAGATAAATAACGCAATCCTAATAATGCATGGAGGGTACCTTATCTATTATCCAAAGAAGGCCCCCAACTTATTTGGTGCAGAAAGTCTTCAAGTGAGGAGCAAGGCTTGCTCTCAAGCTATATCACCAAGATACTTATTTGAATTTTTATCACTACAATCTAAAAATTGATTTTTATTTGTTCATAGGATACATGTTCTCTATTTTAGGATGTGTCCGAAAATACTACTTGTAGACGCATCTTGCTACCATTCAGTATCCTTTGCCTTCAGACACGACCGAGACGAATCGTTGTCATATTATTCCCAACACTTCAGGGATCGAATAATGAGTAAGATGATCATAATTACAGATGAAAATAAATTTGGTTTTGGCAGTAACATCTTTTCGGCCGGATACCTTCCCTGCTTCCAAAACTTATCGAGAAAACTGACCCCGTTGACACTCCCTCCACGCGCTGTCAATTAAGCGTAAGGGTAGCCGAATGTACGATGTGCACAGAGAAATCTGAGGTCTTTTTACAACGTGACTCCGCCAGTAGATTTCTCAAATATCCCTCGATCACCTTAAATAAAATCCTTACCATTTTTATAAAAGTTTTATCCGAAGTTGTAATTACTCAAAGAAGTGAAAGGTACTAATGTTATAAGTACCAGTGAAATAATTAATTTTGCTACCTAGTTTTCGAAGCCTAGGTAGTAAAATTAATTATTCCAGCGGTAGAGGTAAAATTCATATCTTTTCATTTCTTGACGTTATGGAGTCCTACCACGAAGGCGTGCCTGAAGCAACTGATAATTATACTAATATATAAATATAATATACAATTAAATATAATATACTATTATTGTAATATAATTACTAAAAAACCACAAGTGGTCAGCTTGCAAAAATCTGCAAAACAATTGAATGTACAAAAGATATTAATCCAGCCATATCTGTTTCCGCACAATTTTGAGGATGCAATTAAATCTTAATTAGAGTATAAATTATCTTCGCCTCGATCCCTTCATAATAAGCTAAGCGTACAGTTGCTGTATTTCTTTCCCAGATCTTTCTTAACTTAGAAGGACTAGAAAATAACACCCTAAAGAAATACTCCGCACATCTCCATAAGAAAGAGATTATGTCGAAATAAAATAATGAAGACGGCAATAAGCAATTCTTACACAAGATGATTCTTCGTATCTTCTCTAAACGTCTGACAGATAGGAAATATTCAAAGAAGTTGAACGGATTATAAGTGCAGCTAGATATTTATAAATTCAGGTTTAGCCAGAATTTTGCCAAAATACTCGAGATACATAGTACTACTTGAAATTTTACGTCTTAAACTTTTGGCTCATACTCTAATTATTCGGGCGGGGTAACTTTTTAAGGCAATAAATGTAACTATTCTAGTCCTGATTAATGATTTTTCTAAGTTTCTAAAACAAAACTGAAACCCATCTTTCAGTTAACGTTCATCCCCAAAGCGCCAGAAACTTTCTTCCCGAGTTAAATCAGCAGCCAAGCTTGGTTGTGTAACTTTTTGGAAAATAAATTGGGAAACTAAGTTTTATAAACTTAAAATTATAAACGTCTAATTAACTATTTTTTGGAATTCAGTGAGACGGCCGAGATGTTGTGGAAATTAAACCTCATACTGAATGAAGAAAGATCATCAGATCTGATGATGACATCGGCCTATCGAAAACGGTAATCTCCGTAGTAAAATTTTAGAAAAGTATCCTCCGTATTAAAATTTTTACCTATCTCTCTTCATTAAATTTGGTTATAGGTTTGAGGCTTGCCTCTACTTACACAATTCAAACATTACCAGTATCATAAAAGAATAATAATATAATTATATTTTAATTATACCATATTTAACATAAATGATACAAATCATTATGAAATTAACAACAATTTTAATATGTATAGAACCTGTTAAGTTATTCTAAGATTATACACTTACACATTGTTTCTCACGGGAAATCATACTTAAAATTTTAGAACTACACGAAATGAAATAAAGAATGGTTTTTATAATTCGAATTTGAATCGATTCACAATGATTCCAAGGCTTAGAATTTTAGACTTACAAAATGTAACTAAAAACACGATCTTAAAATCTTACGAGAAAAGGAATTGATGTACTCCAAATAATAATGATTGATATCCAATGCATGGAGTTACAATAGGTAATAAAGGCAATATTGGCACTTTTCATAACTTTTTTCCTGAATTGGAAACTCTAATGGCTACAAATAAACTTCATTCGAAATTATTAGCAGCAGCAAAAAATTATGATAAAGATCCAAAGAGAAAGTAAATTCACTTACACGGTAACACACAACTTACATCAATGATATGAACGAGATTAATGACATAAAAATACATGGAATCTTGGAAATTTCACTTTCCAAAAGAACACTTTTCGGATAAAATCATTTCAAAATACTTAATAGAAAGAAGTGATAGTAAATTTTGAAGTACCAGTATAGTGCAATGTATCAATGATCGAAACAATCTGATAATTTATGGAGGTTATGCAGCGATATTAAAGTTATATTAATTCTAGGAAAATAAGAGAAAGAACGTTGTGCTACGTCCAAATCAAAATTACATAAGTAAAATTGCACAATGAAATGACATCGTATGAAGAATTCACACATCAGAAGGAGCTAAATAACGGTTTAATAATCAATTAAATAAAGTTTTTCAATTAAATTATTACAACAGTTACATTAATAAGAAATTACAATATACAAAAATAGGCCAATTACTCTTGTTTTGAAGAGAAAAATACGATAGATTTTTCATCAGAGATGAAATTTTACTTTCGCGCTTATCTTTCTCAATCGCTTGATAAAAAAATTAATGGAGCAGATAATTCAAGAGAAAAACTGATACGGATTTATCTTGATTTGTGAAAAGACATTTAACAGTCATGACGACAGCGTGCTATGGTATTTTACGTCGGGATATAACTAATGAGGAACGTTTTCAACGCCCTGATAAGAATTCCCTGAAGTTGTGAAACTCGATAATTGGTTTTCTTTATAATATAACGGTGATGTCTCTTAAATAAGTTTGAAAGAAAATTGAAAAATTTCATAAAATACAGATACAGATAAAGGTTGATAGTAATTAAAAATATTATATAATATATAATACATATAATAATATATTATGGCTTTCTACAAAGTTACGCTTTCTCGTATTGATTTTTTAAGGTCGATAGGATAGCAAGAATTGAGTGGAAACAACTTTTCGTAGGTTGCAGCGAAAAGCTGTGCTCTACTTATAGAGGTAGACAAAGACAAAAATCTGTATTACAACCAAGCTATTCGTCGTAATCGCTGACTAACAAGCAGGAATTTTGGAGATAATGAAATGAGGTGTCACTCTCTACCACTAATTGCGAGGTACGTTAATCATCCGACTAGATTATGTTCCTCGCTAGTAATTGTTAGGCAATCGAGGTCTATAAATATTCATAACATGCCCTCTTCCCTAGGTTTCTTGCTTTCTCCGGTGAGATTTGAAATCTCGTAGAATCGCTTCAGTTCCTACAGATACGGTTTGAAATTGATAATTTTAGATTTCGCGTGGTCGTAAACATGAAACACGCGATTCTTTTACCCATATAACCTCCGACAAAATCAGAATCAAACTCTTTTTTTTTTTTCATTGGAAGGCTGCGTACAAGAGGGAGATCATCTGGCCGTATCTGTATTCTGCTTACATTCACAGTCCAATGGCGAAATTCAAACAGAAATATTGAATTACGTAAAACATAAATAATAGGAAACACTTCTACCGTACCACTAAACTTATTTATTTTCCAAGATGGCCTAAGGGATCGAAGCCAAGGTCGTGGAAAATAAATAAGTTTAGCGGTACAGTAGAAGTGTTTTCTATTATTTATGTTTTACATAATGGAGGACTACCACAAAGTCGAGACCAGAGTAGTAAATTAGAAATATTGAATTAAACGAGTGATGAAGACAAGGCGTCTCCTAATTCCATTGTTCCTCAATCGATTAAGCAATGTTAAGAAATTAAATAACATGTATTTCTGAAGGGTTTTTGAAGGTGTAAAGGTAATTATGAGAAATGCAACGTGACCCATATGATAACGGAGTTTTAGTCCTTTTAGATAATAGATTGAAAGAAGGGAGAGGAGAAAAAAAGAGCAAAAAATAAAACATGGTTGAATTTGGTGAATGAGAAGAGGAATCCTAAAGAGATGAGCTGTACTTACATAGTAAGTAGCTTTGAAAACAAAAGGAATACATGAAAATATGTATATACACCTCTGAAGGGAAAGAAGGAATGAAGGATGGAGGAAAACAGATAAGAGGTTGTTAAGTTCTTATAACCCGGAAACAGGGTCATTTAATATCATTTTTACAAAATCTTTCGATTAAAACTTTGCATACTTCACTAATACAACCAATAATTCTTATTCAAAATGGTGATATTATAAAATTTTTAGGATGAATCCGGAAACACCTCTGAGTCGGAGAGATTCTTTCTAGCGATGTTTTCATTCCTTTATTCAACTATCTCTTTCTATTATGTTATAAAATATTGCACATACAACTACAACCAAACCAAGTCTTGGATTAAATTGAATTGTTGATTATTTTTTTTCAGTCGATAGTAAAATTGTTTTTGAATTTCACAATCTCAAAATTGCAAGAATCTCATTGTTGGAACATTAAAGGTTATTCTAGTCAGAAGACCTACTAGTTTAGAAGGTGAACAATACCTTAAGTTCTGTAATACAGTGAAAATGAATCATCAATCGCGTTTATACTCGAATGGTGGGACATGAAAAGTCTCAATCTGTTATTTTATTTATTTATGATATATAAAATCTTCAAAAAGAAAGAAGAAAATGACTGCAATGTTCGCTCCACTGAAAAGGTGAATTATATTTCTAGAAGCGATAAGCAGCGTATGTTTATGCTGACACCTAAGTATATTGAAAGCCGTCCTACAGGAAAAACAATTTAAGCGTACCCAGATCATACGTTTTAACATATTATTTATCAATTAGCACTGCATTATTTTCAAAACACGATAAAACAACACACCATTGCAAAATTTTCTCAGGATTATTGGAGAAAACTCCAATTAAAACACGTCACAATAGTATGAAAAGTACGCCAGTTGTAATAATATTTGCAAATGATTTCATTTTGGCATGGGTAGCCTCGATGGCGTTCCAAGCTAGCACCCAACAAAAACAACAGGCAATGAGAACAATGAGCAAGAAGTTCCTAAACTGCTCCCAACTGATCACTATGTCTTTGTTTCAAATTCATCTCCGAGCATCTCCGAACAGCAAAATGAGTCTCACAAAGACAATGGGGAACGAAATAAATGCAAACGATTTAAGTACACGTTTTTGTTGCAGGGAAATTGGCCCTCAATGTGAGTATTACTCCAAAACTTTTGCCCGAATACTTGGTGTTGTACTTTCATTAACCGTTTCCTCCTGATTTGGCAAAACTTCCAGCTGTTCAAAACTTAATCTAGCGCTGAAAGGACAACGTTAGAGCGAAATGAGTATCGTTCCGAATGTTGCATCACTGCTTCTGAAGAGACTTCTGGCGCAAAACGTCCAAGATTTCTTTAAATAGTTTTCAAGTAATTTCTAGAGCTGTGCACACCTAAAAAGAATATCTTTCTAGTAAATAATAGCAAAAAGATCTGTACTATTAATGCTTTTGCATTGTATATTAGTTTAAAAGTCCTTTTTATGAAACACCCTATAAATGAATTAATAAGCATAGCACTAAGCACAATTACTATAAAGAAGGTCCATTTTTTTGTAAATAACAGGGCAAAAAATCAATTAATACTTTTGAGAAGCACAATATTCGAGTTTCATTAACCTCGTTCGTGTGTTATGTTATCTTTTCTATTCTTTCTTCTCTTATAATACCTAGAGATATAATATGAATTTTTTGTCTGAATATCTTCCTCACAAAATTATCATCCTTCTTCGGCTCATCATCCGCAATGTGAAACGAGCCTTAGGGGGACAATACTTTGAGTTGCCGCACAACTCTACCATGCGCGGGCTTCCATCGAAATGTTTCCCCAACCCAAAAGTCAAAGATTGCTTAAGATAGGGACATGCATGCACTCTTGTTCCTTGGAAGAAACGTGTGTATTTGAGGATGTGGGATGCTTTCAACATCCCAGAGTGTTACAGATTCCGTCCAAGGCTGTTCATGTTGGAAGGAATGTGTTGGGGTCCATTTCTTAGGGATTTATTGCAACGAGAATACATAAAGACAATAAAAAAATACTTATCAGCCACCATGAACAGGAACACCCTTATTTATGGCGATGAGTAACAGCAGAAAAATGACCTCATTAGGTCTAAAAAACACCCCGTATCCTCTATTAATACAGAGGGCCAACGAAATCATCTTTAAGTGATCATTCCTAAAGCGCTTTCTGAGATCTTTTGTAAAAGTTTTGCAAGAAATCTTTGTGCACAAATGACATATCATAAAAACATTCTTCCAGAATGAAATATAGTGGTATTCCATACTAAAATTATTCGGTATTTTGCTGAATATATAATAAATATATTTATTAGAAACACACAAAAACGTATATACTACCAAATTATTATTTAATTGAATCTTTTTATACAGTGCTATGAAATTGTATTTGAATTTAGTATATCGAACAAGTTTGCGTGTTTTTTCGAATATATATTTTTGTATTTTTTCATTCTTTTACAACAGATATACGGAAGAGGAATAGAAGATTCCTAATCAAACATAAGCTAACAGAAATATAGTCCTGGTTCCTTGAAATAATAATATCTACAATATTCAATTCTTCTCGTAAACTAAGCGCGAATCCTTTCTGGATGAGGGATTTCTGAAAATGATTCATGCTTTAAAAAGATCCTTCTCTTACGTCGAAAGATTAATTTCAACGAATAATAAGTTATCGGTACTACACCTGTCGTCTCTAGCGGTCCTAAATATTGAACGGGATTGGCAAGTGTACTCCAAAGCAGCAGTATTAAGAATAAATTCGGTCATAATTTACGGAATCATATGCACGGAAGAATATTCTTGCGCGATATTATCTATACATAAGGATATTGATATAGATCTATATCGTCTATACAATAATAATTTATAGACGATTATACAGTTTATAGAACTGGAAAATAATTTTAAGAACTATTAAGTCAGTCAATAAGTCAGTATTCGGAGTACATCAGCATGATTCATAAATATAAAATGATACCAATACTATTCTTCCTTCTGAGAACTTTGCATTAAAGTCAGTATCATTCTAAATTATACTCTTGAAGTAATTGATTGGCAGTAAATAATGTCAACATTCAGCCTAACATATTATGCACCTATCTTGTTCTTCTTATTCCAAAGAATGTCGTAGAAGAGGCAACCATTCACCGATATTTACTTTATGAAACGCCCCTAAAAACTGGTCAAAGAGGAGGTCAATGATCATCAAAAAGTTAATTTCCATTTGATATTGATTTCTTTTTCATTTGAGCAATGCACAAAATTCACTATTACCATTGACGTATTCTAATATGTAAAGCAATTAAAACTCTTTCATAGACTCCTGTTCTGTGCCTCACGAGTAAAATTATCAAAAAAGACCAATATTATTGAGATATTTGTGACTTATTTGCGGAGACTCAGTCGTCTACAAATTATCAGTCTCATTTCCCTGTTAGTTGCGATATCATCTTGCAGATTACCTCCGTCGCTGATTATTTTTTAATTATAGCTGACATTTCAAAACCTTATGTAAATCAGTTTGACTTTTTGACCTGCTATCCAAGGCGCATATTTCGCTTGCTTCAGCATTATATACATATACTTTATTTTAGGCAAATCGCTCAGAATTTTCCAATGAATCGGAATCTCCCCAGTAATTCCGACATTATATCGTGATATTTATTAAATCCTAAAAAAGAAAGTAACCTGTACCTTGACTGAGATGTTAATAATAAAAAAATAAAATATATAAAAACGGTCATACGTTGACTTCTCGGAAGAGAGCGTACTTATAAGCCACAATTTTTTTGCAAAGAAGAACATACATACCGCACCCTTTTGACGTACCTGGGTATATGCATACTTCATATTAAAACTACACGTACATGCCCTCTGAATCAAAACTGAATTTCAAGAGAATGAGGATAAATGATATTTCCGAGTATCCAAACCAATATGACTGACAAACTAAGAGGGACTCTGGTCTTTTTAAGATATACCAATTTTTCGAAATGATGCGAATTGCGTCTTGAGAAAGTATAAGGAAAAATTTTCCCGCGGTACGACTGATCCGGGGCCAAATAACCTTGGGGCCCTAAGGTGATTGCGCCCTTGAGGACATGCGAGTTCAGCATAGAAGGTTAAAAGTACATGTGTAAGAAAGTCGCGCAAGTTATGTACTGTATACTTTCATTGAAAAAGGAGGCAACCCTACGCGATACGTATTTATTCTTCAAATAGCGGTTTTGTTTCCGATTACGCCTTTTCAACTTGGAATGTGTTGTTTAAGAATTCAACCGATTTTGATACATAATTAATAACATAATGGTCAATTTCTCTATTGGAAAGAGTTTTCATGCAGAAATAAGCATTAGAATGTAACGTCATGGGGTAAGTTAATTTCCCCCGCCAAAATTAAACAAATTGAGCTTCTTCTCCAGTAAGCGCCAACAAAATTACAAAAACATCGAGATAAAATGTAATCACAAATTACAGCATTATACATGTAAATAACTATTTCAATACAACAAAATTATCAGAAGACGTCCAATTCAAATAATAAGTGGTTATATTGAATAAAGAATATCTTTCTTGCTAAAAAATTTCAACTACATTTTTATTAACGTCAACAACTTTTCTGTGATTAGTAGATTAGTAGATGAAAATTCTTCAAAAAACATATAATAATATCAACGTTTCTGCTGTAGTACTATTTCTTGTATTACGGTAGAAATCTTAAAATAAAATGATAACATCTTTGAATTACTATAGATCCCAGCTGGTCTGGGGAGCATTTCGGGAATCTGCCTTTTATGAACCTGAAGATCCAGCTTCGCCTACTTGCGTCAGTACAAGCTAATCTATAAATATTTTTCAAAAAGGTTTATTTAAAATAGAATAAACATATCGAATTAAGAAATGAGTAAATTTCCATGGGCATAAACATTCGCTACATATTTGTCATTATTGGCCGAAATTAAAATGATATGTCAACTAAAAATTTAGAATTGTTTATAATTATGGATCTATATAAGTTAAAAAAGAGGTCAGGACAAGTTTTAGGTACATTAACACATAAAAAGGCGAAATTTCACTACGGTAAATACCAAATATCTCCGAAAACTCGCATGTACGATTTTGACAGCCGGGAAAACACCGAAACAGAGCATAAACTTTGGAGATAAGAAACGTAATAAACTTAAATACCCTCTAAATTTTTGTTGTCTGAGCATAACAAATAAGATACGAGTCCATAAACAAAGCCTATTGAGTCTACGAAAGATGTAAATAAATATCTGGTTGAACTCCGTAGGAGCGCAACAAAATGAAGTACTCGAGAAAAGAAAATTTGAATGAACTTACTATAAGGTGACACCTCCGTTTCCCATGTCAACGTGCCACGGTGAAAATATACCTTACATCTCTTCTTTCTGACAAGGAATGTGTTGAGGAGTACAGGTTCGCACACCTGCTGCTCTGCCATCGTCTACATACAAACTGATCAATGTGAAGCAGCCCAGCAGCAGCCGTCGGAAAATTCAGAGAAGAGAATCGAGAGAAGCTGTGAGCGTAGTTACCTGCCATCTGTGAGAGAGATCTTGACATGTTTGGAATTGTGCATGTACTAGTTAGGCATCATATGGCTTTCTGATATCTCGTAAAGGAAATCTGTTTATTTCGTATTTAAAATTTGAAAAAAATCATCGATAGCTATTCATTAGTTATTCTTAACCGAGAAGAAACTAATGGAATAATGTGTTTTGACCATGGACGAACTTCTTCCATGTTTTGACTGGCTACTTTAGTTGCTAGGTTTTAGATAACCAGTGGATAGAAACTTCAGTTTTTTTAGCTCAATAGAAGAAGAATGTCGAATAAAAATAATTTAAATGGCATGATATTGTATTCAGTTGTAAAATAATCAGTTGAATACACAGCAATGTTGCGGAAATAAATTAGAAAACAGCTTTGACAGACTCTTATGATGAAGGTTTGTGACTTAATTTTAAATTATTCTGAGTAAATAAAACCCTTGGCCTCTTAGCTTTAGTTGTTTGGTGTTCTTGGAGTACCAAATTAAAAGGTATATCCTAATAAGACTCTTAGGTTTTAAAAATGCGTTAGTAACGGCTTCAAGAAAATTATTATCAGTATAGTTTTCTTTGAATTATCCATGAATGACTTTAAAAAAGCTTGCCTGCAAGCAAACCTGCTTTTCGTTGTAAGCTCATGAATTTTAATTACATGTTCAATGGTTCATACCAGACCCAATTTATTCTCTTCTGAATTTAAATACCCAACCACTCATTAGTACTCTCATTATCTTGTAGTAAAAAAATCTTGCTTATAATAGGATTCAATTTACAGTAGCAACTATGCTTAACATGATTATTTGCTCAACATAAATTAATTGATTTCAAGTTGTTTTAGGTTATTCAATTTCATCTGTAGTGATTATTGATGGTCTTTGTCATGAAAATAATGATTTTAGTAGTATGATGCATCTCCAAACTTCTACTGTGGGCCAAAGTACTACTGTTGACAGAAAACTCAAGACAGGCTCATCACTATAATGCATTCATGATGACTTTGGCATTGTTTTTATAAAGCTTATGTTTATTTATCATTGTAGCTCTTAATTTTTCTTTAAATACTTAGTTAATATATTAGCATCCAAACCCATGAAAACTCTCTCCAAAGGTAAAATCATAAAGCTATAACCTCTTTGGTACTAACCATCGGGATAATGTTTTGGGGGAATAAAACTTAATGTCTGCTTTTTAATAGGATTTATTTCTAACAGTAGAGAATATGCGTTGAGAAGATACTACTGGGTTTCAACTTCTTCCTCTATGAAGTTTGGTATGTCTTTGGTAGAATGTTATTTAAATTCATTTATTTTCTTTCTGGAAGGCTGTAACAATACAACTCCTCCGGACATTTTCGTTCCACGGTGACCAGGGAAGTTCAGTTGCGATTGTCCTGCATGACTGAACATAACATATCTAACTCCAATTCCATAATTGGAGAATATATGAGTTACCTGTATGGAATATAAACAAAACTTACTATTAGTTAGTTATATATATATTGCAAACTTTTTAAATTTGTTTAGCTTCTCATAAATAACTATCAAGTGTTGCAAAAATAATAAGGAACTAGTCATGCTGTGGTAATGCAAAATTTATAAAAGACAACTTTAATGTTTGATTGCTAATCTCATATCTTTTTTGTCTCAAGCAACTATTAAATTTGTACTTTCTCTGTCATTGCATCACTTTCTTTACAAAAATAATTTATTCTTCTTCACTACTTTTTGAATCAATCTTTCCATCCCTTCCTTTTACAGCCTCATTTACTCCCTCTATTCTTCCATGTTGATTTGAGGAGTCTCCTTTGCACATATGACCACACCACAGAATTTTTTTAATTTCTGCTGCAGCTCTTGCATTCTTTCTGCTCTACGTCATACCATGTAATGTTACTTTACCCTCTGTCTCTACTAATTGTTTCTCTTAGAAATCTCTTCTCATTAGCAGCATTTCCTCGCAAGCAATACCACAAGATTGGTAATAGTACGTAGTTTTGGTAAATTATTTTATCAAATTCTAAAAAGTCCTTTTTTCCAGATTTTGTTCTTCAGTAATTATGTTAACATTTTGGCTAGTTATATTCCTCCTCAAATTTGCTCTATTTATTTTTTTCTACCAGAAATTTCACTACCTAAGTATTTAAATGGCCCCTTCCAAGTCTTTTTGTCCATAGTTATGTTTCTTCTGATTCATTTCTTCTTTGTTGGCAATATATCCACCTTACTTATTCTTAGGTCATACTTATTAGCAAGCAATTCCAATTTTCCTTTTCCTCCTAACTTCATCTTTATTGTCTCTAAAAATTATAATGTCACTTGCAAACAAAGGGGCTTTCCTCTCATCATCTATTCTTCTGTTTATTTCCCTCAGAAATTTATTCATCACTGCTATAAATTTAAGAATAGTGGTAAAAGTGCGATTCAGATACAACTGCTCATCTTTATCTTTTAGCAATTCAAGTATGTATTCAAATGTCCTTATAATTAACTAAAATCTATCACATTGCAATGGAATAAACTAAATCTTGATGAAACTAAAAAGTTACAAAGAATATAAGCATTGAGAAGTATATAGCTTACTTGATGCCATTTTCCTAATGGTTTGTCTGAAAAGTCGTCTTTAAATAAAAAGTTTTTCATATTTTCTTTCTTTTCATTCAGAAGAGTAGCTTCTAGTAGATAATCTCCTGTGTAGTCAGCATTGGAAGCGAACCTGTCGAAATAAAAAGAAATAAGTTAAAGATCTTCCATACGTAGTATCCCTGACAAATGTATCTTCTGGGCTCTCAGTTAGCCATGTGTGCAGTGCGTTTGGGTTTGATGAAAGTCACCATGTTCAATTTCTACCGGGAGCCCATGGGCAAAGTGACGTCAGTTGTCAAATCACTTTTAAAAAAATACTACTACCAATTATCCTCTCATTCTACGCTTGTTTGAAAAGGATCCCCTCTTACCTTAAATGATAGTGCATCTGTCTTGATGGATGCAGTATCAAGAGCAATCCCAAAGAGGAAACTTGATAAGAGTTGGTGGTTGGAAGAGCATCCTGCCATAAAATTAAAATCTTTGAAGAAGTAAAAGTAACATGGCTGTGTCAACACATTAGGGTTGAAAAGCTCCGAACAGCCCTGGTTTGCTAGTAATTTATGGCTTTGTAAATTCAATTTCTAATGAAAATCGAATTCATTATCATCACTAATCACCATTATATCCACCTAAGGACTCCATGAGTGATTTGGATAGTAAGGCCAAGGAAAGATATGGTCTACTTATTTAAATTCATTTTTTAGATGAAATATAAAAACTTTTTTTCTTATAGTGAAATGTATCTTTACATTCATGATATTAGAGTAGATTAATCCAATTGAAGGAATATTTATTAGGTAAATAATTGTTTTCATAGTAGTCTGTTGTGAAAACACTTCTGTGATTCATAGTAATGTAGTAAGTAAGTAATTATTTATAATTTCTTAAAGCTCAGACTGATTTTGCTACGATATCATCTCCATACTTACATGTATGAAGTTACATGGATCTGACGAGTTCTTCTATATTTCTACAATCAGATTTCTAAGAGAAGCTGAAAGCTATGTTTCAGTAAATAAAATTTTGTATACTTGCAACTTCAAATAGTTGAGGAAAAGTAAGGGAAATATTTATTGCATTATTTAATCCTCAAGTTGCAAGATGAACATTAATAAAACATGCCACTACAGTTGATTTAATCTGTACTCTCTTAAAGCTTCAATTAATAATCAGAAATAAATCTTAGTATTACCGTATTTTCTGGTAAATAACACGCACCTACTAGATAACACGCATTTTAAAAATCTCTTCACTCTGAGAAATGTATAGATAACACGCATTTCAAAAATTTCTTCTCTGTGATATATGTATTGATAATAGCTTTTCAAATTTGTACTATTTTTCATAAAGCGCTTTAAAGATCGTTATGTTGCTGTTTAAGCCGCAGCAAAATCATTATAACTACCTTTCTATGGACAAATGAACTAGGAAATAAACAATTTTGAAAGTGGTATCGAAGATATTTCAATAGTACCTAATTATATTTATTATTGTAAGGACATGGAAGAAAGAAAAGCAAAAACACGCAAATCGTACACGGCTCAGTTTAAGCTGGAAGTTATTCAGTTTGCAAAAGTTAATGGAAATCGTGCAGCAGGGAGAAAATTCAATGTAAATGAAGCAAGTGTGAGAGAGTGGCGAAAGAATGAGGAGGTTTTTAAGAAACTGCATCGTGGAAAACGAGCCATGCGCTACAGAAAGTGTTTCTGGCCAACACTCGAAAAAGAACTTTACGACTGGATTATTCGTGAACGATCAAGAGGAATAAGACTCTCAACAACTAGAATTTTACTTCAAGCAAAGCAAATTGCACGAGAGAAAAACATAATTGACTTCAAAGCATATCCCTCTTGGGGATTTCGGTTCATGATGAGAAATAATTTAAGTGTTCGTGCCTCGACAAGCATTGGTCAGAAACTACCTGTAGATTGGGAGGCCAAGGTGATAAAATTTAGACAGTTTGTGAAAGAGTGCATTTTCGAAGTAGAAGAAATGCATGTGGGTAATATGGATGAGGTCCCAGTAAGTTTTGACCTTCCAACTGCAAGGACTGTGAATCTTAAAGGTGCAAAGGAAGTGTCCATTACTACGGCAGGACACGAAAAGTCAAATTTTACTGTTGTATTGTGCATAACATCAGATGGTTCCAAGCTATCTCCTATGGTGATATTTAAGAGGAAAACCATTCCAAAGGGGCGTTTTTCGAAAGACCTTATTGTTACCGCAAATGAAAAAGGATGGATGAATAAAGAAATGATGAAGACCTGGTTGGATAATGTTTGGAAAAAACGTAAACATGCTTTCTTCAGCCCCAAATCTGTTTTAATTATGGATGCATGTCGAGCCCATTTAGTTCCCGAAGTAAAGAAATTGGTCAACAAATACTCCAAGGTAGCAATTATACCTGGTGGACTGACGAAGAAACTTCAACCCCTTGATTTAACGGTGAATAAATCCTTCAAATCAAAACTTCGAGCTAAGTGGGAGGAATGGATGATTGCAGGTGTCCATGAATATACAAACTCTGGGAAGATGAAGCGACCATCTTATGAGGAAATATGCAAATGGATATCGGAAAGCTGGAATTCTGTGACAGTAACTTGCGTCCAAAGAGGTTTTCATAAATCTTTTGGGGATTTGCAGATTACAGAAGCAACAGACTCTGAAAACGATGAAGCTACTGAGGAAAGCGAAGTTGCTGATCTTCCGGTGGAAGTACTGCGAACTATAGATTCGTTCCAATGTGACTCGGGAGACGAATTTTATGGTTTCGACTAAGATTTATGTTTGCAAGTTAGATAGAAGATTTATGTTTGCAAGTTTTAATGTAATTCTTGTACTAATTATTTAAGTTTCCTTTTTTATGCTTTCCTCCTTTGTGTTATGCAGACAATGTTTTTTCACCACTGTAATGTTTTGCAATAATTACTCTTATTTTGAAATTAATGATATAATTATATTAACAATATGTTGTTTATAATAAAATTTCCCTAGCAAATGAGCATTGTTTAGTCATTTGTTTCCGAGTTCAATATTCAATTAAACATGATTTTCCGTTGTATATCACGCACTATTATTTTTATAATTTTTCTATATTTTTTGTATAGATAACACGCGGGTTATCTACCAGAAAATACGGTAATTATATTTTATGGTACTGCCATTCTAATGAATAATATTTTTTGCAGCTCTATGAAATTTATTTTTATTTCTTCATTGATGTAAAAATGAATCCCATAAAAGTGAGATGGTGTAATCTGCATTATATTTAGAATATTGTAGGATTTTTTCTCAAAGAACTTAAAGAGAAGCAGAAGAGATGGCACATTCTAGTAAGGCATTGTATAAATATGCCAACTCTGTCACATAAGCTGATCTAATACTGTAAGAAAAATCAATCAGGGAAATACACTCACTGACAAACACCCCTGCAAATAATACATAAGAATTAGAGAAACTGGGACTAGGGACTAATTGAGCATATACTGAGAGATGGCTCGCATGATTGAGATGATATCAGTTTATCTATCTATCTACACTTCTATTCCCTTCAACAATTATTGACCAAAATGTATACCTCTATAAAAAACACTCATCATAATATTGTACCATCAGTAATTAACTCATGATTATAAAGTTGATCTACTTGTGACCAACAAATGAAATAAGCCATTTGTTTTTATATGTTGAGATACAGAGATGATACAAACATTCAAAAATGTTACAGATTTGTTTTTTAAAGGGATTTTAAGACATCTGGTAAACTAACATTATTAAGTCATACTTACCATTCACTTATTTTGATTATTGGCTGCTTATCCAGATCATCTTTTGTGAATCCTTGTTCCAACAAATCAACTACTTGTTCTTTCATGCATAGTTCCCCTGGTGTTGCAAAACAGCATGTATTTTTTCCAAAGTCTACAATTTTTATTCCATTTGTTGTCTTTGGGAGAGGATCAGCTCCATCTGGTGTATTTTGAACTTGCCAGCCATCTCCGGCATCAACTACTTTATTCCAATAAAGCAGTTTATCTGTGCAAATTTTGTTATAATCAAGTTAGGAAGTATTTCTCATCAAACTTTTGACTTTGTTCTTTTACATACTTCTTAGGCCAAATGCTATCATTGAAAGTTACAAGTTTGCGATCAAGCAGAGATAATAAATATTATAATTATACATTAACATTATTGTGAGATAATAATGATATATGTAGAGTACTGCACATTAATAGCTCTGATTCTGGTAAGAAAGTTCAACTGCAAGTTTATGGCATATTTAGGCGTATTTCCAAATTATATTTGCTTTATAAATTATCGTGAGAGTTTACTGATGTTTGAGCGAGTCTACAATTTTATTTATCATATTCATAAAAAGAGATTGCAAGAAGACTCTGTATATAAACTTATGACAAATTTCAACTTAACTAACTGAGAATTTGAGATTTCTCAAAGATGGTCTTAATCAGGGCCGGATTTAGATGAAAAGAGACCCTAGGCTATTCCACTTATGAGGCCCTTTCACCTCCCATTTTTAAGTTTGTAAATTACGTGAGAGATAATAAAATACATCATTACTGTTATATATATCAATATGTCTCCTTATTTTCGGTTCAGTGTTTTAGTGTTCACTGTTTTTAGAATAGTGTAATTTTAATTTTACTAACAATTAACAGCCTAGTTAGCCTAATGGAAAAACCGGCCCTGGTCTAATTAAGTAAGAAGTGGTACATACTAAAGATTCATCATCATTCTAACTTGTTCTTAGAGGATATTTTTTATTATATCTGTTTACCGTAATTTTCAAGTTCTCAGTGCTATCTCATCCATAAAATTATTGCATTCTTAGTTTTTTTCATTCAAGTAGGGATTCATAAAATAGATCTTGCATGTATAGTATTTTGACTAAAAATAAATTGATAAAAAACCTGATAAACTTTCCCATTGAGTTGTAATTATCAGTTTCAATTTATGATATCAACTTCTTTATTTTCTCTTATCTTTGAATGAAAAATCCACTCTCATAAACCACAGTGCTGTCTGCAGAGAGGAAAAGCATTAGACAAGATGATCATGGTATAAATTCATCTTCATAATTTACCCTATGCTGATTAATTGGCTATTATATTTTCCAATTTCAATGAGAATAATTCAAATGTTACATTTACTATAAGAGTCATTCTAACAGATTTTATAAAAACCTACAAAGGTTAAAATAATCATGGAAGTACTTATTGAACAAAATATTAAAGGTATGTTTCTTCACGTTCACTATAGTATGTAACACACTATTAATTGGATAAAAAGATGGTGAAATATAGAGATGAATTTCAACTAACCTTGCCCACAGTTATTTTTCAGTAGATTTCTACCCCAAAGGTGCCCTTCACTTGGAATATCTGGTTCATCCTCAGGTTTCTTATGAAGTTTATCAACTATTATTTTTATGATGATCCATATGAAGAGAGCCAATATAGAGTAAGAGATGTAGGTTATATCCATTTTGAGAATCTTGATTTTATCAAATTTTATGGAAACAGATAAAGTCTTAAGCTTATCTCACCTAGAAAAGTGAAAGTCCATCACAAAGATAAAATGAAAAAGTTATTTGTAACCAATTGAGGCCACGAGGAGTATGATTTACATAGATGGGAATGAATTTATATTGCATTTTTGTAGAAAAAATCTTTAAAAAGAAATGCGCCAGCTGCTTAACTCGCAATTAGACTTTCTTATCAATGCCGGTCCCCTCCCAGGTATTGATAAGGCCTGTTCTTCTTTTGAGCGTTTAGAGCTAATCCAGAACTTTCTAATCTATTTCCCCTACGTGTACAGTTGCATCTTACATCTAACTTTGCGGCACACCAAAGTATACATACGTTAAATTGTGACAATACTTATTGATAGAGAATATGAATTTGCATGTAATATATTTTATTTTTTCAAACCGAGTTTCTGTATCGCGATTGATATGTATTAGAGAAAATGATGTTAATATATATATAAATTTAGAAGCCATGGATGGTTTCATGGATATTACGCGACATGTCACGAAACCCTGTTTCACGGGAATCTCTAACTCTCTGTACGAAGGCAGTCAAGAAGAAAACATCGTAGTATAGCTCGTAGTTCCATCTCCATTCGTAAGCTGATTACACAAAGCTACCATAGTTAATAATTTCCAATAAATCCTAATGTTTGCTATTATCACCTGATTTTTAATTTAAATTCAAAACGTGTCATCCGGGCCGGCTTTAGACAATTGGCTGCCTCAGGCAAAACGCATTTGGCGGCCCTCCCGTTTGTAATATTGCAAATTCAATAATGTTGTAAGCCTGACAAAATATGACAACAGGCTTTTTTACATCGAATAATAAACTAAATTACTAAGATTCTTTCTATCTAATGTTTTTGTGAGTTATTTTAGAGTCAATTAATAATAATAATCTTGTAATGTAATAATTCGGCGGCCACCTAAATTTGGCGGCCCCAGGCCTTATTCGCCTGCCCATAAAGCCGGCCCTGCGTGTCATTGAGGCATTTCGAGAAAAATGAGATCAAAACTCTTTTCTGTCATCCTTATCATTTCAATTTGTGTAAGAATTCTTAACTTATAGCCACTATTTCAGGCTTAATAATTCAAAACCTGAAAATAGTCGTACCGAAGTAAATATTTGCTTATTTTCGAATTTTCCCGGTTACTTCATCATGATCATGTATTTATTTGATAGAACACTCAAGAGATGGCGAGGTGTAACCGTTTGATCATTTATTTCTGAATGCCTGTATCATCGTCACCATTGGAAGATGTTGCTCTGGAGGTTGGCAGCCAATGTGGTTGATGTGGGAATTTAGGGTAAGATTTAGTGTTGATGTTTAATAATCAATGATATTCTTTTAGCATGCGGTGCTGGTGATTTCCTTTTGTATAGTTGATTACGTAGTTGATAGTTGTGCTGTCAGCTATGGAAAGTGACGAATATTTTGTGCCGATATATCATGTGTGCCATGTTGGTTTCGGCCTCCTTTTGCGATGAAGATTGGTAATTGGCAATTATTATCCTTTGAGGAGATTACTGTCAGTTGTGTGGATTATTTTTAAAATTTAAAAATAAATACAATATGATATTAAGGAATGAAATTGGGACGAGAAGGTGAAGAGCTAAAGCTTAAATACGATATGTTTACGTTGGCTTCATGCTGAGAATTCGTATTGAACGTATTATTTAACTTAAACGTTTGGAAATAATTATTTCTGCGAATGTCCGAAGATTTTGCTGTTGTCAATGTGGGAACGAATTATCGGCTTAATTTTTAATTTATTACGGATGTTTTGTATAGAAACGCAATTTGTTATGCCGGTGACGTTGTTTATCTTTCGAAGGGTAACCTCGATTAAATAGTGAAAGCCGCGCATTTGATCTTCTGTAAATTCATTTTTTCACGTTCAAAGAAGAATATTGTTGTTTTATCATCCTGAAAAGATGACGTTACCGATTTTTCATTGTGCGTCTAGATTATTCTATGTAAGAAAATACTAGTGACATTCATTATAAACGAATGGATTTTAAAGACGAATGTTATGGAGTTTTAGTGACAATATTGTCATGTTGTTGCACAAAGACGATTTTGCTTGATTTTTTTTAAATAAAACGTATCTATTATCGAATTTTGTTTATTTACCTTGTGAGTACATTTTTTGGAAAATAATTTTCTAGCGATAAAAAGGTGCTCTTGATTTTATATTACCTTTAGAAATATGTTATTTACTTTTTGAATTATGACATGTTGTAAATTGGTTTTCTGTGATAGCCTTGACTTCTTTGAGGCCAGTCTCTGGGTTTTCACCTGGAATATTGAGCTTAGTCGGATGTTTTTATATTTGTCTGGTATTTACTTTTAATATTTTAATTTTTCGTGTAGATATGGCTACCCTTACCTAATAGGATAAACATTTTCTATAAATTCGTTTTTATTTTCAAATTATCAATTCCTTATTTAGATACCTACAAGCTTCTGATTTTTCGTATTCTTTAATCCAGGAGTCTGAAGAGTTGGTGTGAATTCTGCTGAATAGGAACCACAGCGTGATCCATTTCATTTCATAGTTATAATAATGAGTAGCCACCATCATCACCTGGGGACTCAGCCCCCTATTGGAGAAATAGATCACGTACATCATTTATCTGAACATTTTGGAGCTTTGTACCTCAATGATGAATACAGTGATGTAGTTCTACTTGTTGAAGGTCACCGATTTCATGGACATAAAGCAATATTAGCCGCGCGCAGTGAATATTTCAGGTTTGCCTTATTCATTATTGTCATGTATTGAAAATTTTTGCTTTCACTTTTCATTTGGAATTTTATAAATATTAATCTTCCGTTGATAGAGCTCTACTTTTTGGTGGAATGAGAGAATCTCAACAAACAGAAATAGAATTAAAAGGAACATCTGTCTTTGCTGTGAAAGCTCTTCTAAAATATATCTACACTGGGCACATGAGTTTAGTTAATCTGAAGGTATGTATAAGGAATACTTAAACTGTAAATTAACAATATCAATTCAAATTAACAATATATATATATTGTTAATTTGAATTGATATTGTTAATTTACATTGCTGTATTAAAGATATCTTTTTGTAAAAGGATATGGTTTATATAAATTCTTACCATTAAATAACCTTTTCCATTAATTAGCAATGTTTTGCTTCTCAAAGAGTAATGATTAAAAATGTTTGGTGTAAAATTCTCAATACCTTTTATATATTATTTTGAATGCCTCCTGAATGAAATTCATGATTAGTTTTAGCAACCATTTTAAGTCAGATGCCCTGATTTTATGAAAAGAAAGCAATATTTCCTTGAAATGGAGAGAATAATCATTAATCAATCAATAATAATTAAACGGTGTAAAAAATCTTTGATTGGATTTTAAAATAACCATTATAATATGGTCAACATCCTAAGAATCAACTTCCTTTTTTTTATTTTTTTTCAAATTAGGTAAAATCTGGAAAATTTTAATTCTTAATATTTCTGTGGCATGCCATCAAAAGGAACCTGAGTATACACTTCTAGATTTAAATGGTGTTGTGAATGCTCTATTAAGTTACAATAACAGTTATGAAAATTTTTCCAGGAGGATGTTATGCTTGATGTGTTGGGCTTAGCTCATCAGTATGGTTTTGTTGATTTGGAAACTTCCATTTCTGAGCACCTGCGTGATTCACTGCAAATACGCAATGTCGGTGCTATATATGATGCTGCTCGACTGTACCATTTAGATGCACTTACTCAGATGTGTGGTGCGTTTTTGGATAAGCATGCAGAAGCAATTCTTGAGCATCCATCGTTTTTGGTATTATCTCCGGTAAGATTGTTTTATATTCTTCTCATGATTCATATTTGTTTCATTCACCTTAACTTGTTGTAGATAAAACTATTTGTAACTTAAATTGATACTTCAAAGATATATTGATTTGTTCTGTTAATCTGTGTATTATCCTTATAAAATTATGATTAAGTTCACTTGTATGTATAATAACTCAAATGAATTGGATGTTAAGTTTAGAAGTATGGGTGGCTTGTAAATAAAAGTACTATGTAAATCTATTACTCCTGGGATATTTAAGTAAGAGAGGGCTCAAACATCTAACTTTGGCATGACTCATTTCTGTTCAGTTCCTAAAAGAAACTTGTGCTGCAATACACATACTTACAGAAATGCGAGATTTGTATTTTGACAACTAAATCGAGGTGCCCTGAAGTAGTGTTACCTGACATCCAGTTTTTCCTTGATAAGTTCGTTATCTAAGATAGTACACTGTATTTCAATTCTCTTAGGATTCTTCTTAAATATATACAATATTTTCAAAAATTTATTTAAAGAAGTTTGATATTTGCTATATATGTGTTTACACTATAATTTCAGTGAAATAGACTTGCACTACAAGATTAATTATTGAATACCAGAAATTACTAGTACACTCCTGGCCAAAATTAACGCAGCACCTCCCTAGCGATCCTTATGGCCGGTGCTGCGTTAATTTTGGCCAGGAGTGTACTATGTGCTATTCTACTACTTCTATACAAAATCAAGAATAATAGTTTGAGAATATGGGAAAATTTAATCACTGATTGTGTGTACAACCTGTAGATACGGAGGTCCCTGATGGTTTTGGTTAATGCATGCTCTTTTGAATTTTATTGCTGTAGCTTGCTGCTCCAATGCCATCTTTCATTCTTTACTGATTAGGCAGCATCAGTTGTCTCCCTAGAGACCTCTGTCTTTCTCAAGTATTATGTCGTTTACTTTGAATTTCATTCACATGCATTTTGCTTGTTACATATTTCTTGTAAGTCTTAAATGTAAATTAAACATATTTTGAGGTTAAAAGCTCTTGGATAGCTAAGTGGGCAGTGTTCAATTAGCACTATGAGGTTATCATGTCCTTGATGTATATTATCTGTAATTTGGCTGTAAGGTGTCTGTTATCAGGATAATTCATTCTCTGTCACTCAGGTTTGAATTTACTTTGTTGCAATTTATCTTTTATGCATTGAACTAATTTGCTTGTACTTCAAGTTCTTGTGCTTTCAAAGTACAGAATGCAGTGATATGTTAAAAGACCTCAGTAATAAGGCATATGCAGCAGTAAGTCAAAAATCGGTAATAATGGAAAATGAAATTGATAAACAATCTTTTTTTTATTATTTTTGTCAAGTGGCACATGAGCTGCTAATTAAGGATAGATCAAAGTTAAATGCTTATTATTATAGTATAGTATTATACAGTCTTTGTCTAAATATTTTACTCTTTACTATTAAGTTAGAAAATACATTGAACACTTCAAAAATAAGGAAATACTAGAGTTTGGATAATGGATAATTTCTTTTCTGGTATTGGAAAGGATAGTAGACAAAGTTCTTGTTAACGGAAGGTGTTTAAAATTCCCAACTTCAGAAAATATAACTAGAAAGATGTGTCATTTTTTTTAGTATTAACGACAACAGAGATGATAGGAATGTGTGTGTATTGCATATGAATGTTCGAATTGAAGGTAGCGTAAAGCCTAACGTGTCAAAACAACATTTTATAGGAAAAAAGGGGGATTCATTGAAATATCAACAGATAAAAAAAGGACTTGCAGCAGCAAAAAATATTCCTAACGTCAGTTTCATTAATTGCTTCACTTGATTCTTACCAAGTTTCTTATTATAGTGGTAGAAGTAAGAATTCTGATTCTGAGGGTAAAGCTTTTAATTGCCTTTGTTATTGAAGTGTTAAAATTAATGCTTGGTGAGTCTTTTTAATCATTAAATTTAAATAATAATACACTCTTTATATTAAAGGAAGTTTATGCAGCTGACGCTGCAAAGAATTGTCATTTAATCATGTGAGGTGCAATGCATGAGATGAAATAAAAGATGGTATATTGGTTAGCAAACCAGTTGAAGATAGGGCTGCATTTGTGAATGTAATTTAAACAACAATAGGCTATTGTTGGTGGGATAATGCGCATTTTATTTTATGGGATTATTTTTTATTGATTCTACCTGATAGTATAACTTTTTAAATGAACACCTTTTTTTTTCAGGGTACATTGAAGGACATTTGCTCACGGGATTCATTTTATGCTCCTGAAGTCCAGATATTTCGTGCCGTGTGTAGGTGGGTGAAGCACAATGTGGACTATCAATCTGGGGATAGTCTCCCAGAATCAGTTGGTAGTGGATGTGAAGACAAATCCGAGGATGACTCCGATGAAGAAGAAGCGCGTGAACTTGCAAAGAAGGAGGCATTATCAGTTGTGCGCCTTCCTCTCCTCTCTTTGTCAGAACTTTTAAAGGAGGTGCGTCAGTCAGGTTTGATTTCACCAGATGCCATCCTAGATGCAATTGAAGAACAAACTGGAAAAGACACTGACCTCAAGTACCGTGGACATCTGAGTAAGTAAAGACTATAAATTGTTACATTTATTTCTGTAAATGTTTGAGTGTATTCCCCTCTGTGAAAACTAAACCAGTCACATCTGATGTATCCTTTAAATCTTCATTCGATGCTTATATTACTGGCCGTGGTGGCGGAGTGGTTAGGGTGTTAGTGAGCTAACTCTCCAACCTAACAGTCCTGGGTTCAAATCCCAGCTAATCGGATTTTTCCGGTTAGGGAATGGTTGTCTGTGTATGAGATGTGTTTGTGTTTATAAAAGTACAAAAAAGGGTTAATTGGAAGAATAGCCTTCAAAGGCTAAAATTCACCCATAATTAAAAATGGGATTATTATTATTGTTATTATATTTAGAACCCTTTTGAATAACTTTTGCTTCATGAGCTAGTAAACTGAATAAACAGGAATGCCTACTTCTGTAGAAATGTTCTTTTTCTTTAATGAAATCAGGAATGTTTATATTGAATTCCTCTCAGCTTCTGATTGATGGCCTTCTTCCTAAATTAAATATTTTCTTCAACTGAGCTTTAATAAGTATCTTTTCCTGTTTCCCACTAGTTTTTGCACAATTCAAATGGATTGTTATCAATACCCACTTCTCTATTCCCATCCATGTCATATGGTTCTTTTATTTCCTAGCTCATTTTTCTTCTTTTACTTTTTTCTAATTCTTATCATGCTTCATATCTTATCCATGTAGTTCCTGTTTCCCTTTATAGTTTTCAAAATATACGCAGTTATTTTTATTTCATTTTTCTGTATATTTGTAGATGTTATTACCACATAAGAGGCAAGGTGAGGGATAGATCTGCATGGGAATAACCTCACCAATAAATGGTCTATCTAATATTGGGTGGTAGGGATCAGGATGGTATTCAATGAGTTCGACAAATACTGATTACGTAACTTGCATGGTAGAATGGACTAAGTGTTAATTAATGCCATTATCCTCTACCTCCATTACAATTACTAAGTTCTTCTAGTCAAAGTTTTTTCTATTTACAAATTAAAAGCTGAGCTCATCTTGCGTTTCTCTGAATTATGTTTGGTAGAAATTCAAGTAACATCAGAAAGACTACGAAAAATATTCTGTAGTCATTTACATTTACTATGTTATGGTTATTAGCTAAATATGGAAATTTGTTTCTTAAAAGCTACTTTCAGAGATATTTTGAGTTTCCTGTTCAAGTATCAAGTTCAACCTTGTGAGTTTACAAGTTTATTTTTTAATGTATTCTAATTTTTGTCTTCCTTTTCAGTACCAGGAAAAAATGTGGCAACTGCTCGTCTAGGAGCAAAAGTTCTTCAAGGGGAAATGAGATCAGCTCTCTTGGATGGAAATTCTGTTGTTTATGATATGGAACTTGGCTATACAAGGCATACAATAGCTGAAGTTGGAGCAGCTGCGGATGCTAGTGGAAATGAGCCTGGAATTCTAATTGAGCTTGGAATGCCTTGCATCATCAACCATATTTCAATGTTGCTTTGGGATCGTGACCTCAGGTAAGCACAGGCGTAAATCTCTCTGATAAAAGAATAGTTATTTATCAATCTGCTTCTTTGATCTTATGTTACGGCAAGCAGGTTGTTGGGAAACTTTTGCATTATTTTATAATGATTTGAAGTAATTGGTTGATATTCATTAAAGCCTTATTCTCATATTTTTCTCACAAGAGCATAGAGAAATTTTAATGAATTTAATTGTTAATATTTCAGGTCATACTCATATTATATTGAAGTGTCAATGGATCGTAAAGAATGGTTACGAGTTGTTGATCATACAGGGTTTCACTGCCGTTCTTGGCAGTCCCTTTATTTTAATCCCAGGGCTGTGAAGTATATCCGTATTGTTGGCACATATAATACAGTGAATAAAGTATTCCATGTTGTCTCTATGGAGGCATCATATGATCCTACTCCTGTTGTTCTGGAAAGAGGTCTTATTGGTGAGTAAAGTCATTAGCTTTAAATAGATCTTGTATATTTATATGTAGGTAATGTTATATAAAGTTACTTGTAATTAAAATATGGTTACTCCATTGTGTAAGATTTTGAATAAATTTTTGGACTTCTATCTCTTGCCTTGATTGTAATTACAAGAAACTCATGTAGCTGATAGAACCCTGAAATTATCATGATCTCACTTCATAAGAAAAATTGCAATTTGCACTTCAGTGTCAGATCAATAAAAGATATATATTGGATACGAATGTACAATTGTCCTTTGCTGATTCTCAATTTTAGCTGTAGTATACTAAATTTTGCCTGCTATGGTCATGATCCTCTGGTTGATCATTTGACATAACTTACGTACTACAGTGGTCATGGATTTGAAATCTTGCCATGTCATGATTGTTGGTGATTATGTAATAGTTAGTATTATATGAATAGGTAAAACATATAAATATAAACATTAATGAAAGTTTAGATAATTAAAGTTTCCTAATTCTGCTAAATAAAACATATTTAACATTATTATCCTAACTCAAGCGGAATTTGTTGCTTCAGCTAAATATAGCTTATAGCCTTGAAGGTTGGAATCTAGCCATGGAGTTGGCATTTATTTGTTGATTGCTGATTGCCAATGAATTGAGACTTGGCTGATTTTTTGAAGATGTAGCTTTATTTGGAAATGGTTATGGTTATCTGATAAAAGAAAAAAACATTCCCATCAATGTAGGATTTTTTTCGGACATTCTGGTTGCTCATCAGTATTTATTATCATTAGCTCTTTTAAAAATGGTATCACATTCAATTGAATTACATTATTCTTCTCCTAACTTAAATTGTTCTAGTATTTATATAGTCTTACATTGATCAAACTCCAAAATATTTGGTTGGATCATGCTATATTTATGATGCATTTAAATCATTTTTTATTGTTTGCTTATTTAGCTTTGTAATGACCATTAATTATTTTATGAATTTAATTATTCTAGTCATTTTACTTTGAACTATTTATTTTTAAGTTGCAATTCTCATTCAAAAATCATTTTAAAATTTGATTTAACTTTCCTTAATACTAGTTGTTGTTTCTTGAAATTTGTCTTAATATCTATTAGCAACTATATCAAGAAATTTTATTGCTGATGCTACTGATGATCTTTTGTTTATGGCTAATCAATAAATATAAATGGAAAACTATTTGGTAGCTCAATTGATTTTAACATCCTTTCAGAAAATAGATGACATTATCATCTCTAATATGATTGAGTAATGAGGTTTCCTGTGACATCTGTGTGCTAAGCAATGACTCTTAGCTTTTCAAACAAGTTTTGGTTTAAGTTGTCGAATAAAATTTTTTAAGTGAAACAATTATCCTCGTTTAGAAAGATAGTGGATCTTGGATTTCATCCATTTGCTATGATAATCCATTTCTGACTATAATGTTTTTTTCTTTTGACCACATTGCTGCATTCTGAAATGTATAGACTGCCCAGTACATGTTGAATGTTATTTTTTTCCAGTTCCAAAGCACAATGTTGCTCGTGTGGAATGCAGTGCGTCAGTTATTGAAGGAGTGAGTCGAAGTCGAAATGCTCTTCTTGATGGTAATACTAGTAATTATGATTGGGATTCTGGATACACTTGTCACCAGTTAGGCTCTGGTGCCATTCTCATCCAGCTTAGCCAGCCTTACCTCATCGATTCTATGAGGTTAGTGGATTAAATACATGATAGGTATTCATTGAATTCATAGGGGTAATACTTTGTTTCATCTATGTCTTTTGTCACTTGCTTTCAATATTACCTATTATATGCTTAACTATAGGATAATGTTCCTGTTTAAATATTTAAGAAAGACTTGCTTTTAAGTATCAATAAGATGTATAGTAGCCTGTGAAAGATATAAGAATGCTTAGAACCATAATGAAATTCTGTTACAGAAAGATTGTACATTTATTTTCATATAAAAATTTTTCTCAACTAGGGTATTCTAGCATTAATCTTTTCAGTTTATTTTTAGAAATGCCATTCCTTTTCTTTTGTGAAAGTGAATTGGGAAGACATCATCTTGAATTTTTGGTGCATTCCATTCTAATTATTGGTATTGGATTTATGAAATTAATTTGTTTCTATCATCAGAAGTATAACATTAGATTTTTATCTATATTTGATCAAATCTATAATCAAGTTTTAGCCTGGTACATTACTACTGAAATTAGACTTCTACCAAAAGTGTATGATTATAAAAGTCATGAAGTATCTTGGATAAAATATAAATTTTCATTTGTGGAACCATTCTTGAATTACTTGTTTTTGAAAATCATTCAAAAATATCAGGTCAAAATATTTCCTTTGTATAATATTCTATTCTAATAATTTTTTGGTGCAATTTTGATTGCTGATAGTTTATAATTAGGAACATGTTTTTAGTTTCACCAATCAAATACTAAAGATTCATTTTTCCAATAACTTTCAATCTTAAATATATTATTTATATTTCTTAGTATTTTGATTTTAAGATTTGCTTGAAATTTGAAAATTAAGTTAAAGTATTTCTGTACTATTTATAGCTTTTCTATTCTTTTCTGTATGTTAAAGTAATTTGATATTTACTCTTTGTTGTTAATTTTTACTTACAGGTTACTCTTATGGGACTGTGATGACCGAAGCTATAGCTATTATATTGAAGTATCAGTTAACTGCTTAAACTGGGATTTAGTGATAGATAAGACACGTGAAGTATGTCGATCCTGGCAAACATTAAGATTTGAGCGTCGCCCTGTGGTATTCATTCGAATTGTTGGGACTCATAATACAGCTAATGTGGTAAATTTGAATTACTAATTGCATCTTAGAACTGTTTTGAAGCGCTCAAAATTAAAGTATCTTCTTTAATATTGACCTCAAATGAATTATAAATTTTTATACCCTTGCTTACAATGTAAAACTGAATATCACCTTTGCTAAATCTGTTAAAAGTGTTTCAAATTTTATATATTTTTTTGCAGGTTTTTCATTGTGTACATTTCGAGTGCCCTGCTCAAGTGGATGATTCTGGTTCTTCTTTATCTTCAAAATCCACGGTCACTGTACCCTCAAACAAAGATACTCATTCTTCACAGAAGCTGTCTGTGAAAGCCAACAAAGCTAATGAGGCAGCAGAAGATGTAGAAACAAGCTCCATTACTCCGCATCAAAATAGAATATTAAGACCACCAGATGTCACTGGTGAGGCTGTCGATGTGCAAACATTAGAGGATAGTGGGGTATTAAGTGATGCTGGACATCTTACTGAAACTGAGAGCATGAGACTTAGAAACAGGAATTAGCAGTTATTTAAAACTGGCATGATTTTGGTCCTATATTCAGGCGCAAGAAGATTTTAAATCTCAGTGGAGAAATAATCTGTGATTGTATTTTTGAATCAGGCTTTATATTTTAGAGTTATTTTAAAATTGGTACTGGTTTTTCATGTTGTTTTTTCTTTCAGCAATATTTTCTGTTTCATTCTCTGGAACCTCTATCCTTTGGCTTCATTTAAAATATGTTAAGTATAGTAGTGGTGCTAAAATAATTTTCTAGTCATGAGTTGTGTCATCGTCATTGTTGTAATCAACCTCTTCCCAATTAACTCTATCCCATCCATCTTTGGGCCTTCTCATATGTTGGAGATATCCATTCCATCACTTTTGATGTTCAGATGTGGTCATTTTCTAACGCCTTGCTGTTTTTTTGATCTTATCATTCTAATAATGCCATTCTATATTATTTCTTATCCCTTTTATGTCTTGATGATTCCTCTTTTTGTATCTTGTATATCTTGATGATTTTGAGTGAAAATTTATAGTCTGCTGCTTCCAAATCTCTGCTGGTTAGTTGAATCATTAAGAAGATATATTTTCTTCTCTGAAACCCAGGTTACTTAAATACTCCCCATTTATATTTTAGCCTTCTTCATCACATATTATATATTTCCTAAAGAACTTATTATCGTGAATTTTCTATTATTCTGCTTTACCTCAGTCCAGTCCAAGAATTAAAATCCTAGTATAGTAATGCAGAGTTTCTGTCCCATTCTGTATATCCTTTTTTTATATTGAGATTTCTTTTTTCACATACTTTTCTGGATAAAGAAGCATTACTTTCATTTTAACATTTGTAATATTATATAACCAACACTTTTTGATTCATTGAATTTATAAGATTACACTAATTCTAACTCAATTAAAATATTTTCTCAGTCAATGTTACTGATTGTATTTATGGAGGAATTTTGCATCCATAAGCTTGGCTGATTGCCTCATATCTTTGATATGGTCCACAGATTTGCAGTTGCAAAAATTGCTACATCAAGTCTAATAGTTTGTGGATGTATTTCGATTTTCTTAAACAACTTTTAGATATTCAAAAATTAACTTGTGTCCTTCTTCGCTTCCTTTCTTGAATGAGAATGACTTTCATATTAATGCACTTACTTACTTAAGCTTTGTGTTTAAATTCTGCTATATTTTAATGTAAAGAACTTGTAATAATTTCTCACTCAGCATTCGTTATCATCTTTTTTTAAGTTCAACAAAAGGTACGGTGTTTTAATCTTATTACTTTCCTCTCTTCTACTGTATCATCATTTTCATGCTCTACGATGCATTCGTATTTACTTTCACGGTCCTTTTGCTCACTTGGGCTATTATTCTTACAATTTCCTGTAACTCGTATTCTCATTCTTCTTTCTGCAATATTCTACATAAGTTCAGATGTTTAATTAGAATCTTTTATTGATGCTGGTCAGGGCTTTGATTTTCATAAAGGTTTTTGGATCCCTGATTCATTAATACCTTTCTAGTTTAACACTAAGTTTTATCCTACCTTATTTACAAGTTGATCAATCTTCCCTGTTTGGAATTTTTTCAGAGCAGAACGGTCTTTCTCTAGTAGTCTTATACTGTGTAAAAAGACATTATTTTTTCACTCAATCAGGTCCTCTTGGATCCATTTTCTTGTCTCATAACTGAAAAATAAGTACTTGATAAAGGCTCTTAGCCTGTGCTAATTCAATTAGACTCGCTCTACAATCATTCCTTTCTCTAAGTCCCACTTAGCAGCAGCAGTTTTTCCCATATTGTTGACCTCAAATATTATGCATTGAAATCTCCATTGTTTACCTGATGTGGCAATTAACTTGGCTTAGAAGTCTTCCAATTTTGTAGTTTTTTCATCTGAAGAAGTGGATGTCATTGTTTGCACTTGCACAATTAGTTTTTTCCTCATTTTTATCCCGAAGGCAAATTTTGCTGCATGATCCAAGGGGATTTATTCTTTTATGGTACTATCCTTTTGGTTGATGAGAAATTGTCTATTCTTTTGATAGTACTTCCTCAATAATAGAAGTTGTCTTCAGTTTTTTGTTCAAAGATTTTGTCTCCTTTCTTGACTCTTCTGAGGCCTGTGATGTCCCTCTTGATATTCTGCAATTCTTATCAAAGTTCATCTCAACCAGAAAAGGCTTTGAATAGAAAGTAGCCAGGCTAATTCAAAGAATTCAGAGTAAGGCAATTCAGGTAAAGAGTGATGGTGGATATTAACCCAAAATATATACATTGCACACACTTCTACTGTATCTTGGTTTGACCACTGCCTACAGTTGGGGATTATCAGGTATTTGGACAAAGATGGTTGGTTTTTGTAGACCTAATAAAGCTGGGATTTATGCTTAGCAGTAAAATGTCATACCAATTTCATGTTGGTGTGTGCCTCTTTCACTTTTACATTAGATGTTATTGTAAGGTATCCAATATGGTTTAACTTCCAAACATTGATTTAAATCCTGCCTTTAAGGTATTGTAATAGGGAAGAGTTGTGTACGTACAATTATACAGGCTAGGCAGCTGTTGCTTATTATATTTTATTGAGAATATAACCTTATTGCAGAGTTAAAAATCTATATGAGTGTCAAAATGTTTGGTTTAGCCTCAGTTACATTAATTTACATTATATTTAATCAGGAACTTTTAAAATCCCATTTTTATTAGGTATATTTTCACCTTTGCCCAAAAACCAATTATTGTTCATAAAAATCTAAAGTAGGAGCATTATTATGCTGAACCAAAACCTCAGACACTCTTTTAGATAACCATATAATATATGGTCCATTTAAGAGAGGGAAAACTTTTCAGTTAAGAAGCAACCCATATAAGGCCCAGTCTGTATATTGAGAGGCTAATTTTAGCACGACTGAATTTTAAAACCAAGAAATTGTTTGTATTATTTGAATGACATAAATACTCAATAATGACAATATGATCCAAGTATTCTGCAATAAGCAATTTGGTCATTTGTCTTAGTTTTATTTTTAAGAAATTCCTAGGAAAGATTTAAAAAATTTATGTTACCAAGGCATGACAAGACATTGTTCCGTACAATTGGATGAGCTTTAAAGCTATTTTGAAATTGAGAAATGTGGATTTGCATTAACTCAGTAAATTATTTTTATGTATGGGTGAAGAATATTTAATTATACTTGCCATATGAATATGCTGCAATAAGCACAGAAATTAAAGTGGGCATTTTCAAAAATAGTGCACAATCTTAAAGAGCAGTACTTTCCTTTGTTGTTGTTTTTATTTTTTAGTAGTTTCTTAAAAAATATTAATATCTAGGAAGTGTTAGCACCTAGAAATAAAAGGAAGTAATTACACATTCCATAGCGATAAACACTGTTTTACTTATATGTTTACCATTCCGTGTAAGTTCTATTTAATGTTATTCTGGAAAGATGCCATGAATTATTGTCATAAGCATGTATAGGAGTAAGAAAAATAATTAATTCCTAAGCTTCAATATCATTGCAGCATAGAATATGTTTGTTTTCAAATAAAATTAAAAATTTAATCATGATTTAAAAAAATATGGTGTTGTTTTTGTTAATGTTAAAATAGGTCATATTTTCCTATTAATGTATATTTGCTTGTAGGTAGCTGTGTTAAATTCATCTACCATTAATATTCGTATGATCAAGATAAATATTCCATCTCCTATTTTTGTTATATTTTAGTTTTCTAATAAACTATGATTTTGTAGCTTTTCAGTTCTTTAACCCATATATTTTCAGGTAAAAAGCTGACATATAGCCTTTGACTGATTATAGCATTGCTATGTGCACCTCATGAAGTAATGTTATGTGTACATCACATTCATACACTGTACCTGATATGTGTAGCATTGTCAAAAATATTTTGTAGATTTTATTTTATTAAAGAGCTAATTTTGTTTGATGTTATTGATGGTTTTTATTTGTGCAATACGTACCAACATTGTGCAAAATGTTCTAATTTCAGGAAATATATTTTCTTGTCGCTACAAAATATATTTTTAGAACATCCTTGTTCTTACATTATAAAGTTAATTATCTCCTTTCTATGGAAATGTTCATAACAGTGATAAGTTTTATTAAATAAATTAATATTTCTAATAAATTGCATGAAGCTGTTTTAATAAAATTCAAGGGTGTATTTTCAAAATTAATAGTCAAATTTTGCCATGCACCAGTTTGTTGACGCTTTTCCTAAAAACTTGAAACCATTCACAAATAAATTCTGTCTTTAATGTAAATACAATTGTAAATATCAATTTTTGGCTGCAAATAAAATCCTGTATGCTATATTGATATTTTTGTGGTGAAATGTTTGCTCTCTCATGCTTTGAAGTATAACACTCCAAACTAGAAAATGCATAAAATGACTTTTTACTGTGCATAACATTCAAATTATATATGGAAGAATAATTGTGTTTGTTAGAATATAAATTAAGTAAACAGCCCATCACTTAAATCCAGAAAGGAGACTAGAACCATCCCTGACATTTTCAAGTCAAAGTTGTCTTTTCTGTTATGACTGAATTTTAAGCATAACTATTACATCATTAATAATGGCTGACTCATGGGATTACCTGTCTTTGCAGCCACCTTCTCGGGTATCTACTCCATGGACTGGCTAATATTTGCCATAGCCATCTACAATTGGCATAGCTATATTAAATACAATGTCTATCTATATATAATATCGTCTCAGCAATTCTTAACAAAATGCATTATAACGATGATTACTCTCATAAAACTCCATGTGGATACTGACTTGATTTTTTAGTGCCTCTTCCCATTTAGTATAGTATTAAATATGGTAGAGTTCCCAACCGGTGAGTTACAGGGTGGTTAATAAGGGTTACAGGCAAGGCCTGATTAACCAATAGGCCCCCCCTAAAATGAAAAAATCTTTGAAAATTTTCTGACAAACATAAAATTCCAAAGAATTAATTGAAAATATAATCACAACTGAAAATTTTTATGAAAGCAATAAGTTTTTATATTTTAATCGAAAAAAGAAGGGAACGGACGTGAAAAAAAGGGCCCCCAAATTGATGGTTGCCTAGGGCCCCGTCGAGGGTTAATCCGGGTTACAGGTGGGTCGCGACTTGATCCTAAAACTATCAGAATAGCAGTATTTGATGTTAATTATATATACATAATTCCGATAAGGAAAGGTAGCTCGCCAGCTGAGAAAGGTTGGGAACCACTGTGGTAGAGAATTGATTGGTTCTACTTATCAGTGTCTGGCTTAGTTTTTATTGGGATGGGATTAGTATAACCTATTGAAGCTGGTACACTCCAAATTAAATTTTCGTTGTTCCCCATTAATCTGTTACGTGATCAGTAAATAGTCAGAACAACTTTTTACATTATTGTTTAAAATTTCCGTAGAAAATTAACTCCTTAAACTTCCAACCCGAGAAGAAACATAAAATGAAAACTTTGAATTCCCGCAATAACAGTAACATATCGAATGTACCGAATTTTATTTAATCGTAGCCGTTGCCCGAGTTATAGTAACATTTCGTACAAATTTCATTGATATCGACGATAATATCTATTAAGTGAATGAGAAATTCGTGTGATGTTCTTTAGCAGCCCAATAGCGCGTGATATGTACATCCCAATTTGCTAAGGAGTAAGTTTGGTTTTGCGGTTATCATTGTTTGCCAATTGTTAGAAATTCGGAACATTTCTCATTGACATAAGATTCGCCCTAATCGTGTTCTTCAAATCATTACGTTTACCGAAGATATCTTTGATGGTCATCGGTGGTTCAAGGTCACTCAGACACGTTACTTAAGCTTTATTCCGGTGAAAGCATCTTGAGCCTGTAGTAGTAACCATTCTGAGGCGGAGAAAACTGCTGTTATTATGTCTAAGATCATAAGAAAAATCATTAACAGCCCTTTAGCTCCGAAGCCTGTAGGCCCTTACAAGTAAGTGCGGTATACATAAGCTAACATCATCAAAATATTTCTCTTTTCATAGTAAAACAATTATTCAAAATTTTCTCCGTAGTCAGGCGGTGCTCGTAGATAAAACATTGTATATATCAGGTGTTGTGGGTATTGACAGAAATACAGGAAAACTAGTGCCGGGTGGAACTGCTGAGGAAGCGAAGCAGATATTTAAAAGTCTTGGCCATATTCTTGAGGAGGCCGGTGCTAACTTTGCAAATGGTAATAATCCAAAAACTACATAACTTCCGAGTAAGCTTCTTATTTCAACTCAAATTGTAAATTAAAACTTAAAACTCTATATTTCAGTCGTTAAGACCACAGTTCTACTGAATGATATAAACGATTTTGCTGCAGTTAATGAAATTTACAAAGAACGTAAGTTTTCCAATTATTCTCAGTGTACGTAATTTAAAATATAAACTCATGGAGAATATTGGTAAATTTCTACTTAATATGGTGTAAGAATGGTATGTGTACCTTTAGTAGTGAAGGAGATACAGAATTTATCCCAAACAGCGTCAAAGTAGAAATTTACCTGAATATCTATTATTCCTCAGATTTCAAGGAGCCATATCCAGCAAGAGCTGCGTATCAAGTTGGAAAACTACCTGTTGTAAGTATCAGTCAGTCATTAACGCAGTCTTACATAAAGTGATAATTAGACCATATACTTGAATTGCCAATAAATCAATTAAAATGGCATTTCAATTACAACTTGCTCGCTTCCTCTTATATATATTTCATCATAATTTTGATCCTTTTGCGTTAATACTAACTTAGTAAAATTTTCAATAAATTGATTGAAACTGTATTCTTCATCATAACTCCTTTTTCAAACATGCCTTTCAGCTATGCTTTTCATTGCAAATTTTAGAAATCGTCTCTCTTTCAATTCATTGTTCCAAATAATAATGGCCTCTTATCTATTTAATTAAGGGCGCCCAAGTGGAAGTAGAAGCTATTGCCGTCATAGGAGAAATAGAAACCTCAAAGATGTAGAGAAATTCTGAATGCATCAGAATGAGTCTGTTATTATGTCCTGTGGACGATTTGTTGGGATTTGTTTTTGACTATATTTTACAGTAAGCATAGCTAGAAGTATATGTAAGAAATTTTTGTTGGTGGTGATTGTTTATAGTATGTTTAGAAATATTGGGATTGTAATACTTTTCTGTTATATATTTATGTGAATAAACTGGTGTAAATTTTCTGTGTGTCTTTTAATTATACAACAATAATCAACATTTGAGGCTTTCAGAAACTGTGAAAATGAATAAGAAAAAGAAATGATAAATTAGATAAATTTGTCAGGCCTCAAAATATGACTGCTGACCTCTGCTTTTGCTGTGTTAATCTTGTTTGACTTAACTCACAAAGAGGAGTTTTGATGAAATAGAGGAATTATTGTTTGTTTACTCTGACTTAATGCAAAACCTATCCACTGCAAATAAGTTCTAGTCCAAGCATGTGAAAGTAAGTGGGCAAGTGTCATTAGGCTGTCTATATATATGAATACTCTAATATATCAACTCTGAAAATATATTTTAGTGACTTACATAAATGAATGCATATATGGTGCTTTCTGAGAATGTTTTTTATAAACTTTGGCAAATAGTTTATGAGAAGTAACATTTTCTTGATGTTAGACAGGACAACCCTAAGATCAACCACCTGTTGCTTTTTGCCCATGCAGCCCTCACCTTAAGTCAGCACTGCTGATATGGATTGTCTACCACTTTAATAGTTCAGATTAATTTTTCTAATCTCTCTTCCCACTTTTTATTAATACATAAAACACAATCATCTCCCTTTTATATGCTTGAATGTGAGAGTACTTTATTAAAAGAAATATTACTACTGTGATAAATGAGGTTGTGGAGCATGTCGTATTCTGTTTTGCAATGATATACTGAAATTTATCTCTCATCACTGTATTTGCACTAATAATGATAACATTTTTAAATGATTGTTGTAGTTAAGTAGTCTTGAAAGTTTCCACTCATGATGAGAATAGACTAACATATTTTAATCAATGACTGTTTTAAGCTATAATGTTAGGAGTGAAATAATCCATGAAGGAGAGAGAGCAGAGAGCACTCAATGAATAAAGTTTTTGTAGGCTCAGGATGGAGTGACATATGTTTTATAGCATGGATTGACTTGAGAATTGAAGTTGACACCACTAGGCCTGTGTTCATACAAAAATTGAATCTGAGAGTCAATTTTAGGCAGCCATACCATACACTTGTATTACCAAGTAATGATCATGGAGGTTATAATTTCAGATCAAGCTATTTTCTACCCATAGAGTTTTAAAATATATTTTTCTGTATAGGCCATTTTCTTTAAGAAATACTTAACAGAAAATTTATGATATTTTTAAAGCAGTTTTTAGAATCGTAGATATTTGTCAGTCTATGCTACGATTGTAGGCTCTGTTTAGTTGTATATGTACCTTGGATATTTTCTAAAATGACTCTGTGTTCGACTTCAGATCCCATTAATGTTCTATAGAAAACCTGTGTGAAAATAATCTATCGCAAATTCTATTCCTCAATATTCTCCTTAGTAGCTGTATCTTAGTATCTCTCTATTTGACATCCCGTGAAAGTCCATATCAAAATAGCTACAAATTAAATAAAACACAGTCATCGGGAAATGGTTGCAGGATAGGTTACAGATAGATCCATGTTAATCATTTATAAGAAAAAGGGCTTCATGTACTTTTATTCAAAAGAATTAAAAGTGATTTTGTAACATGAAAAACTATTATTTCAATTTATTTTTCTCTCTTTTAAAAACATATACATTGTCATTTCTATTTGGTATTAAATTTCTGATGATTATTTTTTAGGCATTAAATTGTCCATCAATTCCTTTGTTTGAAGAAAATACGAAATCCCTTAGACATGAAGATTAACATCTTCATCAAGTATTTATAACTTAATGCAATGTTTCATTTGAGGATTTTGACTTGGCCAAAATAAATATGTATAAGTATTAACACAAATAAGATGGCACATGACAATTACAACCAACTCTTGTTTATAAATTCCCAAATAGTAATAACAGAATTTTTCACCTTTTTTGAACCTTAATGGAGTAACTTTAAATTTGAACTTGAGAATGTATTCATATTCTGTCTTTATGTTGATAGTTTAAACAACATTGATAGTGCTCAAAAAAGCTGATTCATCTGTTAATTATAAAAGGAGCAAATATTTCTCATAAAAGATGCTAGCAGCTTGACTCTTCATAAATAGGAACTTTTAAGAACCAATTTTACAGAATCTTGTTCCACAGCTCTCTAAATCTTGATATTTTGGTAGCAAAACTTGATACAGCTCACTATTTTCACATATCCAAATAGAACCATTTGCTCCGTAACGAATAATGTGAGATAAAGCTGGTCCAAGTCTTTCTGGACTGTAAAAAAAATCTAATCTTAGTTTCAAAGATACATGTAAATAGTAGTAATTTTATTATGTTATTTCACTGGATGTCTTCAGAAAAAAAATGAGCACTTGTCATAATCTCCCAATGAATAAGTCATAGTTGTGAGTGTCCTTACTCTTCTAGTGATTTTATTTTATTCAATGTTACTTTTGAGTCAAAGGCAGACTTATTCATTGAGGTAGAAAGACAAAACTGTCCTGTACATATATACCTATGCTTCGTATCTCTGCCTGTTGATTTTGTGATATGTTGTTTGTCTCTATTAATGTGATAAAAGCAGTGTGTCAATCACTCTCAATACCTTTAAGCAAGCATCTCTGAAGTTTGATTAATAATGACCCAGATGATTCTAAAACTATCCACCTGCTGGCACCTACGAATCCTCAAAATATGATCTTACACTTTTGTAAAAAATAATTAACTTTGAAACTTAAAGAATGATAATTTGGCTCTATGCATCGTAAAAACATCACTCTGTTGTTCTGCAAGCTACTACTCCTAAGGCCATCACCTTTCCACAGCTACCAACCCACCCCGCCAGACTTGTTGTACTCATGTGAAAAGGAAGAAAGATAAAGGTAATAAAAACCCAATTTCTTTATCTAAGGAGAGTATTTACTCCCATGACTGCCCTCAGTAACCAAGGGCAAAATTTCTAAACAGTAATTGTCATTCCCATTGAAAAAGTGCAGCAATTCACATGTACCCATGATTGACCATAGGTGTTAAGCTGAGCATCTTGTTGAATGACCCTTATTCGTCTGCCTTTAAACAGATTGGTATAGCTTCCAAAATTTGTTGAGAGCTTTGAAAGCTTTCTGGTGATGATGATCTGGGGTCCGCTCCAGCACCAGAATCCAGACTGTCCGCCCATCCCAGGCGCCCACCTTATATACCAGGAGCAATATCATGCTGGCCAGGCTTTTAAGATGGGACAGTCCGAGAAGGGCGGTCAGCAGGATTAAGGTGACCCAGAACGAACACCCAGACCACATTATTACTTGAATCTACATTTTACAATTATTCTCATTGTTAAGAAATAAGTAGCCTTTTACCCTTTGTAAGGCTATGTACCACGGATATATTGTCTCAAAATACTATACAACTTGTATTAACATTCAGAATATTCTTTTTCAACAAAACATAAGGGGCCAGAAGGGCCATGAATCCTTCAGCAAGAAATATTGGAGTAATAGAATCAAACTTATGTACTCGGTTATGTACTGGTCTTCATTAATATTCTTAAGATATTGCTAATTTAAAATATGGTAGGATTAATTAGCACCTTTTTTCATCTAATGAATAATATCTAAATAATTTACTAATATCCACCTTTAATGATCTCGGTGCAGATTCATAACTTAAGAACTTGTTGCAGTTTATTTACCATTAAATGATGCAAAATTTGAGATAACTATGTCTGTAAGTATTTTAACTAAATTTTCCATTTAGAGCTCCATACTCACGGCTGTGAAGGTAGTTCACCTAATTGACCTGCAAGAAGGTCTCTTTGTTGAGAATCCATGTTCAAATTTTGAACTTTAATCATACTGGTTTCTGTGACTCCTGGGCATACAGCACAAATCCTCACACATGAATTATTGAAATAAAATCCATCCTATAGAGATAAATTGCACTTATGTTATAGAAATTTCCTAAGTTCATCAAGAGACCAAATGATACTTTCAGTTCATAAATCTTAATTAAGTCTGTAACCATTCAGGCTTAGTTCCTTAGGCTTCAATTAAATAATACTTGAGAGAGCACACTATTGATAACATTGAAAGCAATTTGTATAGTTTCTTATGCTGAATAATTATTTATAATTTACATGATAACTATGAATAATAAATATAGTACAACGTATCTTTACAGATAATGGTGCAAATGTATTTATAAAGAAATTGTATGAATTCTTACTGAATATCCTTGGGTGAGAGCAATAACACCATGCTTTGTTGCTGAATAAACAGGTGCTCCTCCTAAGGGTATATGACCAACAATGCTTGCTAAATTTATTATGACTCCTCCCTGTTTTCCAAAGTCAGCTCCCATGTATTTTAATCCAAGATGAATTCCATTCACAACACCATTCTGTTTTAAATAAAAAGTAATAGCTTGTTATAAATTTTGTATGTCAACAAAGAAATATTTATTTGAGATATACCGTATATGCCGGTGAGTAAGTCGACCCAAAAAATAAGGCAGCACCACTTCCCTAGCTCTATTTAATGGGAAGAAAAACTATGGTATCCATAAATATACGATTGCTTAAGGAATATTTACCGCACAAGATTAAGATGCTAGAATTGTTTCTTTCAGTTGCCATGTCAACTTCTCCCCTCTGCTTAACTATTACACAAGTTTCTTTCGTTAGTTCACTCAAGCTACACAAATAAAAACGCATTACGAAACAGAAACACAATGGTGTTAATAAATTATTGTAGTAATAATAGCAATATAGCATGGTAATATCATATCACGACACTGCTAAAACAATTTCCATTAACTCCTAACACTAAGTCGAATCATAGGGATTATATAAACAAAAACAAACCATAATGTGCTAATTGATCTTCATTTTTGTAAAAATATATTATTTTATATGAAATATATATTATTAAATATTTGTAAAATAAAAATATATGTGAAGAAATAAATATAATTTACGAAGAACAAATATGGGTCTAATTTATTTTAAAGATATGAAAATGGTTTATTAATACAACTCTTTTATTATGAAAACGTCATAACATACTTTCGGCCACAATTGTATTTCGTGATGAAATGTTTTTTATATGATATCTTTGCTTATTACACTTGCCAAAAATTAGTTTCAGTAAGAAATAATTGTGGTGAGTAGCAAGAATTTGTGTACAAGTATTAAGCAGGCAGTTTTACTTATTTGCCCCTCGGTAGTAAAGGGTTAAATTTTACGTTCGGCGTATAAGTCGACCCCTAGTTTTGAGAGATTTTTTGAGGCTTCAAAGGTCGACTTATGCACCGGCATATACGGTAAATATTTCTGATCCTGATTTGAGATAAATGTGAACATCCAGATACCTTTATGAATCAAAATGATGATTTTTTTCATTGTTTACAATTCTTAAGCACAGGATGTCCTAAATATAATTTATATGAGAAAGATAATATATCTTATATTTCAGTACTCACAAAATTGATTTTAATTGTATCTTTCCATTTTGGAGGGTTTAAAATTCCTGCATTATTTACCAATATATCAACTCTGTTGTAACTACTCAATGCATGGCCAAAGCAATCTAAATAATGTAAATTAGAAAAGTATTTATTAGATGAGAAAGATACATTAATTGAAAAAGTATTTTATTCATTATTAAATTAGGAATATTACGTTCAAAGGATTTGCATGATGTTACATCTCCTTCCACAAAGATTGAATTCTCCTTTCCATAAGTACAATGAAGTTTCTCTACTGCACAGTGCCCAGCTTCTCTGTCTACATCCATTACTACCACCTACATTTGAGTGAATGTGTCTCCTTTCAGTATCAGTTAGAGTACAATTTAAATATATATACTAGTATGACATAGGATATGTAACTCTTGGCTCTTAGACATTATGGTTTATAGGGTGAACCTACCTTTCCAAAATCTAAGCCCTCAAGGAAGATATCATAAATTTCAAAAACATGCAAATTGATATTCAAACACAAGACTGTCTGAGACAGAAATAGGATGCTGATAAAAAATGTCGCCTATATGATAATTTTAGCAAAATCGGATATTGAATACTGATAAATGAAGCTATGTTTTATTCTTTCATTTAATTCTTAATAATTTTATACCATTTTTTAGTTTTACTGCTTTAATTTAAAAGCATAATTTTTAATTATGGATATTTTAAATTGGTGATGTATCAAATTTAAAAATTCATTTAAATTTGAGACACCATAATTATTTAAGACCTAAGTGTATAAACTCATATGTCAACTCTGTATTCACATATGTGTGCGTGCATATGTATACTATGCTAATGTATACTTATGTTTACATATATGTAATCTAATATAGAAGGATCAAGGTTTTTACATGGTTTGAAGTCTTCTTTATTGAGTTGTCATCTAATTTGATAGACTTCTATTATATGTAGATGGATTGCTCGATGAAGTCAAGATAGTGTTATAACCTGCCATGCCAGGCATATACTTAATGTAGCCACTACAGGGCAAAATAGAATGGTTAGATAAAGAGGATATGCACATTTTTAGGTTGGTGTGAATATAAGGATGAAAGTGGTTTGCTGAGAAGCCTTTATTCCTTGTGCAGGGAACAGATAAATAAAGGAGTGAGAAAGGCCATGACTTAATTGGCAGGATGAAGTGTAAGAATTAGGTAGCTTAGAACAAGGTGTTTGGACTGCAACCAGTGCAGAGTTAGATTTTGTTTTTGGGAAATCACGCCCTCATTAAAACAGGATTGAGGCTGAGACAATGTAATGGATACACACCAACACAGTGGGAAATAGGATTTTGAAAAGTCAGGGAAGGAGGCAATTCTTAGTTTCACAATTTGTAATGGTAAGTGAATCTGATGGCAAATTTTACATGTTATAAAGGGATGCTTCTAATTGAGGGCTTAAGATGTATATATCTGTATATCTATATAATATAAATTAACTTTAAAAGGGAAATAAATTATTAGTTTATAAATAGTAGTATCTATGCTGTTATTATAACTTAACAAGCCATTTGCCAATTAACTATGGTGAAGATGATTAGCCTGTCTATCACAAAGAATGTCAATTACAGAATACAACTACAAGAAAGAGCTTATTAGGCCAAACTATATTGGTGAACCCACAGTCATCAGGCAAGAAAATCCTGTGCCAATCATGTTTACCATACTGAACATTGATGGGACTAACAATGATGAACATGTTTTGCATACTCAGATGATTTGCTAAGCATATAACAGTTTTTTATCACTCTTAAAATCTCTTTACTGATTGAAATTTACATGTCATGTTAAAACTTAGGAATTTTGTTCCTTACGTATAAGTCACCCTTACCTTAGCTCCAAGACAAAGCAGTTCTTCTGCCATACATAGACCAACCCCACGCATACCACCAGTAATTATAGCAACCTTTCCTTTTGGCTCCATCAAAGTTGGATCACACGATGAAAACATTCTTGAAGGATGTGTTTCCTTGTGCATATCTTTCAAAACTGAAAACTTCTGCTTTGACATGTTTTCTTTAAAAATTCCCACAATTCCTTCATTTTCATTTAATGAAAGTGAGGATACTTTTCTCAGAAATTGTCTTTGATATGGAACAACAAGTCTTCTATTAAAAGTGAATGTTATTCTTGGGTTCCTAATTGCACTTCTTAAAGTAGAGAATTTCTGTGACACTGATCCATAAATCCGAGATTTTGTGGAAGAAACTATGAAACTCTTAATTGGTCCTCTCAACATAGACATTTTGCTTTAAAATCTAAGATGTGAAAATAAAATTTAAAATCACTCATTCTCATCAAATAACAGTAAGTTATACTTATTTAAACAAAACCATTTCACTACTTATTATTATTTATACTTATTTGTTAGAATCTTCTCAGTAATTAATATTTTGATCTTGGGTGACTATTATTCCATGCATACTTATTGAATGAGTATAAAAAAGAATGAATGTAAGTTTAGTTTAATGAATTTCCTTTTGTCCTATCATATTTATGCATGTTTAAAATACTATTCATTAGTTTTAGTATTTATTCATTATCTTATTTTACCTGATGATTGTCACCTACTGAGATATGGATATTAATGTTGGATCCAAGCCTATTGAAATAACACAAAATGCTACCCTGTTATACTCAGAGAACAGGACAGAAAGGGACCAGCTGATTGTCTAATACTCCTGTAAAAAATATCACCACTTCTCCACAAATGGCTTTGAGATAGATTAGTATCATGAACCATTTTCATTGCCTACAAATACAGGAAAAGTTTGAATAGGTAGGTGAAACTGTGAGTTTTCAGTGTGTACAGTATATGAAGTATACAGTATATACTTACTTCTAAATTTATATCTCCATTTATGTGAAGGGGTTAAGTGTTAGGGATGTTACTAATTCTTTTACTAAATAAGGGGAGCAATTGAAAACAAGAGGCCTGGGACTTGGGCTAAAATCAAATGATTCTTTATAAATATTAGACAATATGAGCACATCTGGAGAAAAATTTAAGAGGAATTCACATAAGTTAAATTCCCAAATAAAAATTTTCTTGAATCGAAGATTTAGGATGAATAAGAATTCTTAGCAGGCTAATGAATAGAAGGGAGGTAGTCCAGAAGATCAAGAAAATTTGATGGGAAACTGTGGCCGGCCTTACTATCCATTAGTTTCATCCCTGGCATCACAGTATGATTTATAACACAAAAGGATATGACACTTAGTATCAATAACGGAAAAAAATCTTCTAGATACAATGTTAGATGTAAGTTATTACATTTTTCTTGAGGATATTATATATATAATACTTTTAAGTCATAGCAACATATTTTTGGAGAAATTAAGCAAAATTAAGGTAAACTGTAAATTACGAGATGAAAGATTGAGAATATTTATTGGACCTAGAGACGCACTATTTAATTGTTAATAAATTTAATAAAGTTAACTAGGCTTAATTTGGGGGAAGCAACATAAAGAGATATTCTTTCAATGGTATTCAGAGTAGAAAATTTGTTATTTTACGTTGGTTATTAATTTCTGGGTCTTTTCTAAAAAGAAAAACGAATTTTTTTCGAAATAAAATTAATTGAAATTCTATTAGAAATCGGGACCGAAAATCAGCCTAAATGCGATATTATAGAGATGTAAGATTATAGAGTCTTTATCAGAATAATCAAATCAAAGAAAATATTTCTTTATCTTTCATTCGTCGAACATTTAGGTAATAGGATGGAGCGAATTATTAATAACATTGGTTATTATTATAAATCTCACCCAAGCGGACATGGACATGGAACTTATTCAGCTTTGCCGTCCTAAGCGTTTTGAGTCACGCTTAAGATCTTGTTTGGTGTAAACCGTGTAAACTTACAGGTATGACGGGTATGACCATGGAAGGGAAGAAAAAGAAAGCGCTAGTAAATAAATTCTTTACTTAGTTACCTATTGTTAAACTTTTTAATACTAATTTTAACTGAAATCCTTTATATGAGGTCTGAAATGAAGATTTATTTTAATGGATCAAATTTCTCTCTTTTCCCGGGAGGATTCGATTCTTAACCATCTTTGTTAGATACAATATACTATAAAATATTTTTCAACAACGGTGAGTAATATACAATTTTTATGTTTGACTTTTCAAGCGTTTGATCCAATTATGCCACTCTTCCCATTAAATAATACTAGTGTTTATATACCCCTTATTCGGCTAATGAAAAGGAATTTTAGTTATTAGGGGACAGTGGGGTAATGGCGCCACCTTAATTCCAATTTCACCTTAAGAATTATATTCTTTCTTTAAAACGCTATTGCCCTCGATACATTAGATACCTATACCTTTGTTTCGATTTAATGATTCCGAAGTCATAGTAGAATCAATTTATTTTTCGTTCCTCCTCCTTTAGCGTTTTTGCTTAATTCGTGTTATAAAAATATACACAATAGCTTTCATATCTTATCTTAAAGGAAGTGAAAAGTATATTCATACATACCGTCAGATATCTGCAATGCCAACCGCTAATTTGATTTCCTTTGTGTTTACTTTCTCTGTAACGTTTTTCTCAAGATAGAGAAATAGTTTCCCAAATATTTTCGTAAGAGCCGTAATAGGTTTCCAGGAACCTTGAATATTTTGTTCATGTTTTAACAGTTCAAGGAGGTCTTTTACTTTTCTTATCAAACAAAGAGCTTTAAATTACTTTTCCTGTTTCTTCACTGCCTTATAAAGGCGATAACATGCAGTAAGATCATAGTATTTATCATAGAGTCATAGGGTTTGATATCTGTTCTTATATTACATCTGCAATTTCGTGCTTCATAATTCAATGCTACTAGCTACTCACACATAAGTAGAAGGTAAATTTTTATTTTTACTGTAAATAATGGCCCTTTCTATCCTCCTTCGGAAAGGAAAAATATGAATATGATTAAGGTTAGAATAATACATATTTTAGGGATTTCACTTTTTAACGGCATGAATATTTTAATCTCCCGACGCGCAACTTCGAATCGCTTTCGTATAGCCACCTTCAATAAGTAATGTCGCCTCTAACCATAAATATCTTCTTTTGTGGGGCAGTCTAATCAGTTCAAATCATTGCCTTTTATCAACCAAATGAGTCCGATCATCAGGAGTGGACCACGTGAAATCGAGCCACTTCTAAAAATCATCTCTCTCTAGTAAATTTTACCTTGAGAAATCCAGAGTATATAGTATACGAAAGACTCTGAGAACTCGGATAGCCGCTGGATTTATGTCTTCAATATGAGGATTCAACGATTACGTACATGATAAATAAAGTAGATGTTGTATGATATGATCATAATTTAGCTGGACCAGTTTTGCACCAAAGGTACCAAAACATTGCAAGAAAGTTAAATTCTATTACGTTATTTTGGGTGTCAATAAAAACAGGCGCAGGAGTAATCTGTATTTTTTGTTTTAAGAATATTCTCAAAGATACGTAATAATAGATTAAAAGGCCTTGAACTAGAATACTAATTCAGCCAAATCTTCCCTTAAGATAAAATTTTCGGACATAATTGCAAACTTGTAGATCTGTTCACCGATGGATTAACATGGATCATTTTGATTACTTTCCCCACTCAGAAAAAGTTTATAACATCATTGCAGAGTCCCAGGATATTGAAAACAAAATGTAATACTTCCCAGCAACAGGCAAGCTATTGTGGAATAATTCTAAGGAAAATATATTTTTCCCACAGATTAAATTTTTCTCTACCAGCAACAAAAACACGATCAGATGATGACAATAATTCGTTGAAATCCGTCGTGTTTTTGATGTTGCTAGGCAAAAATACAGCTTGTGGAATGAATAGAATTCTTTGTTATTTCTTTTGATATTTAATTGTTTTATTTTTCATATACCCACGAATATCCATTTTCTGGACTTTTACAGTAAGGTATTAACAACATAAATCTCACAAGACCATTCCATAACAGGAGAAATCCGACTAGCCGGGATTCGAACCCGGGACCGTGGGGTTGTAGCGATACCGTGCGAACACGCTTACCACTCTACCACTCTACTAACCGGAGGTTTTTCACGAGTGCCGTAGATATTTTTGTTTGTAAGTTACATCTGCACATTCTTAACTCCTGGAATTGAGATGAAATTGGATATTGCATATGACGTGTTAATGTAGTGGAAAGTTATAGTTGAAATCTAATTCTGTTTATATAATGATAAAGTCTAGGTATTAATAATATTGTTTACCTTGGATGTATGCTTATATTTACTTCCCTATTCATATATGTAATATTTAGATAGGATCTAACATTTTAAGATTCATTTCCTCAATCTTCCTTCCATATCGAGCACTTCAAGATGCCCTTCGAAAACCAGTAGAAAACCTTCGGCGGACAAGCGAAAGAAGAAGAAAGAAGTTGCACAGCGCCTCCACGTGCTGGAAGGAGCTGAGGTCCTCCGCATTCCTGCCCGAAAAATCCGGAAGCTCCAAAGTAGGATTACTGAGACTTACACATTCATCACATCACCTGCACTGTACTGTACTACCAGACAACAACCCCAGATTGCGAAGCGGATGGAGAACCCGAGGGCGAACCCCTAGGGCGTCACTTTACCCCGGAAGTTGAATATGAATTCAAATACACTTTTCCTTCCGAGCCAAAATATATTTTCCATTATGAGTAGTACAAAAAATTTTAAGGCCGGAGCTTGTATAATGTATGTACTATGACCTGTAATGAATAAAATATAATTAATTTTGCGCCCTTAGCCAAACAAACTATTGCAGAATGTATAGATTTATTATGATTTGTAAGGCGGGGATATGTATAATTTATATATCCTGTGCCATTTCATTGGATTGCCAGTTCTTTTCCTAATGTCTCATTGTGAAGAATGTAAGGTAGTAGATGGGAGATGGTTACTGTACTGCACTACCAGACAACAACCCCAGATTGCGAAGCGGGTGGAGAACCTGAGGGCGATCCCCTAAAGTATCACTTTACCCCGAAAGATGAAAATGAACTGAAATATATTCTTTTTCTTCCGAGCCAAAATATATTTTCAATTATGTATAGTATAACAATTTGTGAGACTGGAACTTGTGTAATGTACCATGACCCGAAATGTATAAAATATGGATATAAAAGACTTTGTGCCCTTAGCCAAACTATCTGTTACAGAATGTATAGATTTATTATGATGAGTAAGGCGGGGCTATGTATAACTTATATATTCTGTACCTTTTCACTGGATTCCTCGTATTTTATCTTAATGTCAACTTGGGAAGAGAGAGTGTAGGTAGTAGATGGAAGATGGTTATGGGAGAAAAAGAGAAGGAAGTGATAGTTTGGGAGAGGGGAGGAATGGAGTGAGTGTTAGGCGTTATAGAGGAAATGAAGGTATTGGGTAGGTCAGAGGGCTTGGGATTGGGTAGTACATGTCTACGTGGAGCATTGGGCGTGAGGTTGGGTTGGGAAGAGGGATAGGATGGGTTGGGTTGGGAAGAGGGATAGGATGGGTTGGGTAGAGGGTTGGAAAGGAGTAGGTTGGGTAGAGGGAGTAATGGAAGTCAGTAAGGTAGATGAGGGAGGGATGGGAGATAGTGGGGAAGGGTGTGATGGTGGGGAAGGGTGGTTTAGAGGGAGATATGGAGTGCGTTGGGCAGAGGGAGGGATGGGAGTGGGAAGAGGGATGGATTGGTTGGGAGGGTAAGAGTGAGGGTTGGGAGAGGGTGGGGTAGAGGAAGGGATGGGAGAGGGTTGGGTAGGGGGAGAGGTAGGTTAGGGGGAGGGATGTGGTGGTTGGGTTAGAGGTAGGGATGGGAGTAGGAAGAGGGATGGATTGGGTGGGAGGGTTAGAGGGAGGGATTTGAGAGGGTGTGGTAGAGAGAGGGATGCGTGAGGGTGGGGTATATGGAGGGTTGTGTGAGGGTGGGGTAGAGGTAGGGATGAGAGAGGTTGGTGTAGAGGGAGGGTTAGGAGAGGGTGGGGTAATAAGAGGGATATGTGAGGGTGGGGTAAGGGATGGATATGAAAGGGTTGGGTAGGGGAGGGATTGGAGATGGTGGGGGAGAGGGAGGGATTGGATTGGGTGGTGTAGAGGGACGGGAGTGGGTGGGGTGAAGAAAGTAATGGGAGTGTGTTGGGTATACGGTGGGAAGTTTGTTGTTTAGCGAAGGGATTAAAAAAAATCTTCAAAATCTCTGCAATGCATTTTCAACTGTAGAATATTTACCCTGATCTAGCTTCGAGTTTAGGATAATTTGAAAGGATGATTTTGTAGTTTTCTTTGGAAATTCACGAATTCCAGCAATCCCTCGTATTTAACTCTCTATATATCCGGTGTGTGCCTCATACATTTCTAAAAATCCATTAAAAAATAGCCTAGCTTCAAGAACATTTATGATTTATATTTGACTATGATTTATCAAAAGTATTTTTAAGTATATTTATCACTGCATTATTCAAAAGACATTTCGATATTGATGAAATAGAGTTTAATTCCAAGTTTTAAATTTACTCAATCAACTTTGCGACGTATTCTTCCTTTATATTGGTTGCATAATTTTTGTCGGTCATTTCAAATACAAGCTTACAAAAGCGGAAACATTAGCTATCAAGGGACGAAACAATCATACATTGGTTTGTAATAAATTTATCAAATACGCCAAATCACCAATTTCAGACAGCAAAAATTAGATATTTTCAATTATTTTTCACATATAAAACGTAGTGTTTTAAGAATAGCGTAACATTTGTAATGCGGAAAATCTATCATGTAAAGATCTCCGTTCTCCACAATCCAGGTTGAACCATGAGGCGCTTTCTGAATTAAGTGTAACGCTGCAGTAGCAACTACTTCTGGCCTGTGGATCGTAGAAAAAGTAGACATTAAAGAAAAAGAAAATAAGAAAGAAAAATACTTCACACTTCCCAGCTTAAACGTTTCTTCTCAGATAAATAATAATAGTTTGAAACATTGCTTACAAAAACTTACTTCTGCTTACATTCGTAGGCTACGGTTCTGTCAAATTCTTCTCGGAGCTCATTTGTGCATAAATGTTTTCTGGCGGATTCCGAAAGATTAGTTTGAGTGACTCCTGGACAAAGGGTACAGATTCTATTGTGGTACATGTTATAAAAAAACGAATCCTGAGGAAAAAATAATAAATCGCGTTTGCGTCATCTAGTAGGTCATTTTTACTTTACATTTAACACGAAAATTGCAATTCTTTACCGATAAAGATCTTGAAAGACCAAGTACTGATCTTTTGGTTCCGCAAAATATCGCAGAAGTTGCATTTGGCTTGAAAGCAAGAGTAGAAGAGATGTTCATTATTAAGCCACATCTCATGTACTGAAATGATAACAGCATGCTATCCATCACCGCTTTCTGAAATACAAGTAAAGGCAAATATTATGGAAGATGGAAACAGGCTATATTCTAAAATCGCGTCGTACTCATGTATGAAATCAGTAAATCTAATTTGTGATCACTCTTTGTACCGAAACACCGCGATTGAGAAAGACTATTTCACTTTTGTACAACCTTATATCGGTTCGTGTACAACGCTAAATACAAATGTTATACAGTAAAACCTATCTAATGTTGAAACTTTCCGGCTTAGGTTGGCTAACCCTAGGTAAAGTTATCTATTGAGAATTGATTTTTCAGGGAATAGAAAAGACATAAATTTAAGATAATACAATAAATATGCTAAATTTGTTGGAATGTTATCAAATTTATTCTTATACATAAATGGCCCACTGGCGGAGTGTATTAAAACAATATTGCTTAGCCAGAAAAGTGTGAAAAACTAGAGGTTAGCTAAGCTCTATGGAGAACTATCAAAATCCCCTCTAAAAATGGACTATTTAAGTAATATGCACATTTTTATAACGTTAAGTAATAATGGCGCAAGCTACCTACTAATTACAAAAAAGAGGCTATTAAGAAAACAGCTCTAACTGAATGTTATATATGAATAACGGTGACTATGAAATATAACTTCCAGAAAAACTAATTTGTGACATACCTTATTTTTGAAATGATAAAAAATTATTTTATCAATTAAACACGTAATGATTCATCAGGTCAGGCTGTGTTAGTTCAGTTGATTGTTTTACCCAAATAGAAAATAGTTACCGTGACAGAAAAATTGCCGCGCGGTGACTTTTGCCGAAAGTACCAATTACTCTCAAAACTAGCTAACACTAATTAATAATTCATGAAAATACTTATTTTGCATGAAAAAGTTTTTTCTGAAAATAAACTTCAATTCAGTGAGCGTCTCATGTATCATATATGAACTCATATTTTCCTCTCCTCTAGCTTCATTAAAAATACTTAGGGACAGTAAGTCCCTAGTATGTATGTATGTATACATTTTAATTGGAAAGACGCTCTCTGATTGGTTTCGGACCGCTAAAGTATTTGTGGAGTGCGATTAAAAATTCGATTGTTATTTAGTAATTCCTTTATGTTGTATTCTTTCTTTGATTTTCATCGTTTCGAACAAGAGAATTTACATTCTATCTGAGCAACTATCCACACACAGCTATCCACACTTTCTATCTAATTAATCCTTTTTTACTTTAATATTCCTTACTAAAGTGAAAAATATCATGGATAAATCCCTCTTCCGAGTAATACGTCTTAGAACAGTCTCATCAAATTTTTTTTGCAGAGAAACGGTGGATTTATGAGGGTATTATCCTTTATCATCCCTCAAAATGCATCCAGGTTCCGATGCATTCCGAGGAAAATCTTCACCGGTATACTGAGCACATTCGAAGCAATGCAGGTGCTATGCAGTATCACCCATCTGAGCCCATCTTAGCGATACTCCAACCCTAGCCTCTGCGGGAGACTAACAGATCATGGGAAACAATTTCCTCCAGTTAGCCCTTAGCCCCTTTTTCAACATTGCGCTAAGAAAACTAAACGTTCTCGCACTCCTTTTACAAAAGTATTATTTATTGTACTCACTGTAAATATTCCCTTGGAAATGAAAACCTTCCGTTTTTCTGATAATATACAAATTTTCAAGTTTCAGAAAAAATCCCAGATAATTGACCAATATTATGGTTTAATAATGGAAGACCGCTGATGGTTGAAATATAGAATAAACGAAGCACCAAAAACCATCAAAGAACGTAAATGCTATGGCAATATGAAAATTTCGCTCCCAATGGAAGCATCTTCAAAGCCCGGAGGTGGGCAAGGATCTGCCAAATAAACTTCGTTTACTTTTTTTTCAATATTATGATTGTATAATGAAAACTTTAATACGGACGATGAGGTATCGCTTAAAAGTTGTATTTATATAATCAGAAAAACGGAAGATTTTCAAAGTCGCAATGACAGTGAGTGCAACAAATAATTCTTGACCAATACGACTGCAATAATATTTGGATTTCTATAGACTCGTGCTGCAAATTGGCCCTCTCCCCTATCAGTTGCTGAAGGACGGGTCCGAAGTCCCGCATTTATGGGCCAATAAGAGTAAAATCGTTTACCTAAAAGCTCGTCTTCTACTACCATCAACCATTTAACTTTCGTTCTTTTGCTTAGGAAAATCTCTCATCTATACACGACATCCATTAGTTATCGTAGGATTTTCCCCGTCTTGTATAGACAATAGTATGTGGTTGGAAATGGCTGATCGTGAATTTTCATACTACCAAATTAAAATATGTCGATAACAAATGAGGTACATATTACTGCATAATGCTGCATTCGAAATATTATACTTACGAAATTAACTTCCACTGTATTGCCCCAGTTGGTTTCATCCCAAACGCTGGCGTTATTTATCAGAATGTTTACTTGCCCGAAGCAATCGCAACATCTCCTAAAAAAAGCTACTCGAGTAGATTAAAAATCACTCTTTTGGCTAAAAAACTCTATACTCATCTAGAGTCCAAAATCAGGTATTTAATAGTATATACTGAAGTATAAGAGGAATTTTACCTTGCTGATGTGCCTCGCACGTTACATCTCCGTGATAAAAATCTACGCAATCACAGCCATAAGTTCCTGAAAGGTTCTTGAGAGCTTTTGAACCTTTTTCTGCGTCTATGTCCACTAGCAATACCTGTTGAACAAGAATAAGACGGGTAATAGTAAGATACCTTTGATTTGTCTTTTCATTTTTTATTTTTACCTTTGCTTTATTAGCAATGAGACATTGAGCGATGCTGTAGCCTATTCCAGTCGCTGCTCCGGTAACAATGGCATTTTTTCCGCAAATATCCATCAAAGGGAAGCAGGAAGTGCAATTTTTTCTTAAAGATTGATTTGGATAGAGAATAGGGGGTATTGTTGAAACGTACTTGATTTTATAACTACGCATCCATAATCGGCTAAAAGATGCAGCAGCGTTATTGGTATGCCGCAAAAAAGTTTTGCCAAGAGGAAAGAGTCTTGATCCTATATGCCTCAGAGATAGCATGATTATTTCCTGTAGAGACAAGCAAAATCATACACGAATCAAATCCATCAATAATTTATCGATAGGAAATATATTTTGTACTGATGTTTAACGAAATGATGTTACAGTTTCCAATAGCAGTAAAATAACTGAATTATCAAAATAAAGTATTCACAATTTGTTATTTTTTAACTCCAGAACTACGTAATTGTCATTGTTTACCTTCCGAAGAGTTTCTTTCTTAAAGAAAATTAAACTTATTTTTCTTTAATGTGCCAAAAATTTATTAGCGATCAAAAATAAAATATTTACTTTTGGCTGTTGCTATGACATTCGGTTAAAAAACATTACTTTCCAATATAACAATATGTCCAGATAGCGCCAAAATGAATGATTTTGATAAATCGAAAATATGGAATAGATATTCAATTTGACACATAAATTTACAACTTCAATTACGAATTTATTCATTAACGATAGTGGGGCAAAACCGATCTGCTAAGGATTAAACAATTAAGAAAAATCCATTTTTGTACGTTTATTTATAGAACTCATTTATACTGTGTTCTAATACAATAAAGAAGGAATGTACTCAGTATATATGAAGTACTGCGAATGGTTATATTACAATTTTAATTTTTTCCAAATGACAGTTTTCCACCACGGGTGGGGTAAGCCATATAAATACCATACAAAAATTTAATTCTGACAATTTTTTTAAACTAAGAAGTAACAATATTTTGATGAGTCATGATTATTTACTTATAAATTAACGCTTATGTCGTCCTATAGTGTCTATATACAGTAAAAGAGAATTGATAAATTTACAAGAAAATTATTTTTATAGGCCTATAGGCTATTACAGATTTTAGCATTCTATTCTCTTGCTCTAAAAAGGTGTTGAGGGGACACCTGAAAAACATGTCTAGAGGCTGGATAGGGTTAGTGTTAGGAGGTGGGAAACATACCAGTATGATATTTTTGTCTCAAGCTAGTGAAACGAACCCCAGTCAGTCCTGTCCCACTTGGGTGTGTCGGTTTTGCTCCCTTGTACATTTCCAAACTATAATGATGAATTTTCTAACCACAAACAAGTCTTAACAAGAATACAGTCTTCTCAACGTCTAAGTTGGTAGAAGATCTCTTAAAACTTTCTGCAAAATAATGCAACGTGAAGGTAACCAGCTCTGCATGCATGCATTAGCTGTTGCTCAACTATATAGTTTTAATCCACATGATAGCATATATCACAAAAATTCAAAGGCAGTTGGTTTGACATGCCAGGTTAGTTTTGCCCCACTCTACCCTACTAATTGCATGATAATGGCTGATTATTATAGATGGACCTTTTAATAAAAAATATTTCAATAAAAGATATTATAAATATTTCATGAAAATTTAGATTCTTGAAAAAAAGTCTTTTAGGTCTGATTCTACATTTATGCAAAACATTCTTTTATTAGTATTTGTAAAATAATTTTGTTGATACGGCTGGGAAAATTTTACAATAGATTAATACCTCCATATAATATATATTAGATCATTATAATAATTAATATATATTAGATTAACTATCATTAGATTGATACCTCCATACGCAATCAAAAAATTTGTGGCACAAACATTTTGATGGGCTATGGTATTGGTTGACTATACCTCGTTAATTTTATCGCCATAGCTAAGAAAGTTGGAACAAGAAAAATAAGGGGAAGGAGACCAAACAAAAGTGGGTAGATTAAAATGACTTATCTATAAATTTGGAGACTATCCTTTTCTTCATAAAGTTTCATGAGAATCATTCTCCCACAAATCTGTGTAGCTACTAACTACCACACTACTTATCATACCATATTGATATTGACCCCAAGGAATTATATTAGGGGTTGACTGGAGTTTAGGAATCAATTGAAAGTTGATGGAAACATTTTAAATAACTGATAGAAAGAAAGAATATCAGTATATTACACCTTAAAGCACAGATTTCTCTTGGTAAGTGACTCAGACATCTGAGGTTGGCTGGAGTTGTCTTTGAAAACATAAATTGAAAATAAAAGAGTAAAATAATTAGATATGACAAGAAATATCTTTTTAATAATTTGGTACTTTTGAAAGAAGGTCATAGCAAAAAAAGTATCTTCACATTAGCTGAAATGGTAAAATCGAAAAAGGGATAATAAAGGAAGAATTAGCTTTTCAATGTACCATTAAAAAATAATTAAACAGCAGGAAGGCATTGTGGCTAGAACAATTAACTTATGATACTAATATAATACACTTAGAACAGCAATCAGAGTTTATTCCTGCCTTAAAAATGTTCCTTTGTCTTTAAATGTTAACTTAACATGATGTATAAATCTCTATCCATTTGAAGAAATTGAATCTTTCAATAAATAGCATGTCCATACGTATTTAATGTTGGCATTGTTTAAATATATGAAAACCATTCTTACCATACCAATCCTTCCATTCTAATGCACATACAACTAAAAATTTCTTTCTTTGATATATTAATTTGTCAGGCTTTAAAACTAGCCCTGAAAATGCTTTCAGTTTTGAAGGAAAAGCTTTCTGAAGCACTCTCATTGGAGTTTCCTAAGCAGGAATTTGTTACTTAATGCTATAAAGAATTTAAAGCTGTCAGGCTGATTCTCAATAAATGGTATTTACGAATTTTCTGAGTTAGCAGTAGAGAAGTAAAGTAATTGTTAAAAAAATGGGATGGTATATTCCATTTGAAAAATAGAGGCTACATTTGCCACATTCCTTAGCCTACTAGATGGCCCTTGTCCAACTAAGAGAATAGGAGAGGCAGCATTCACTGAGAGGGGAACCATGCATAAACAGTATTGTTCCAAACCAAAATTGGTTACTGCACAGGATGGATGGCAGGATGATCAGATGATGGATCAAAAGATCCCCAACTCCTCCACTTTTTTCCCCTTTCGCATGATGAAATTAGACTCAATTTTATCAATGGACTATAACATGCTTCATTTCTATACTTACATTCGATATTAGACACAAATAATTCAGAATATAGCTTAAAAGTTGTAAGGGTCAATAACTAAAAACATGATATTATAAAAAACGATAATCATGAAAAAAGAAACAACAAACAAGGTATTCTTGCTTATATTTTTAATACCAAGCATATTAAAATATTTTTTAGTAAATAAAGGATTGTTGATTAAAAAAGCAAATTTTGAATTTAACACTGATGATGTATTAAAGTTTCGTCAAAAATTATATACATGAATTGATAAAGTATCAAAATTACATAATTATCATATTCAACTGCTGTTAAATCCTACTGTTTTTCTTATTAGCATTTAGTATCTATACTAAATATGTAGACTATTGACAGTAGGTCAAGTAAAACTACTATTAAGTTGTTATTGTTACTACATTACATTTCTAAAATAATTACTTGTTTCTTCACTAACTCATTTTTAAAGAAGTGAAGAAAGAATTATAATAAAATTTCATTTATTGCATTACTGAAAATATGATTTAATGCCATTGCGGACAACGTTTTTAAAAAACTGAGACAAGTAAGCTTTTGATGACATCACTTGCATAAAAATAGCTCTAATTGTTTTAATAACTAGTAATGAAAGCTCCACTGAAAGTTGAAACCACTTTTATGTTCATACTCAACCTTACAGGTAATTGACTATTAGAAAACAATTCTTTGGGATATGCTTATCTTATATATATATGTTGCTATAATTTACATAAGATATATTTACAACTAAGTAAAATTATCCGGTCAAAGCTAAGGCATAATCCAAAAGGGTCTGTGTCCATATCATCACTACTTATGAGATATGTTTCCTTTAGGTTGAAAGATTGTAGGTAAGAATGAGTGCAATCATACACCACATTCCTTGGGTTTTACTAAATCAGACGAGAAAAAGTTATTGTAACTATTATTTATACCATTAACAAGAAAAAATTATAAATCTAAGAGCACTATTTCTGTAACCCTCATATCATTAATATCCTTAAAAATTTCTTGGTCATGAGTCAATTATCCTAATTTGACAATAATACAAATCCTTACACCTTGATACAACTTAAAGAATATTGGGTAAATGTTACATAAAAGAGAATATGGTTGATAATCATTAACTGGAATCATGCTTTTCACCTCTTAAGTATTTCGAAAAACTTCAAATTCGTTAGATTCGTATTTAATAAATCTCTTCATCAACGATCAATTAATCATTCTACCACTCAAGGAATATTTCCATATGATAAAAATGCATCAAGGATTTCATACCACTTCAGAACTACATAATAATATAAACAAAAATACTTTAAACTTTTTTATTTTGCATAGTGCTTAAAGAGTAATACAATGGCCGTAGCATATGATTTAAAAAGTAAAGAATTGTTAGATTATACAGAAATAGAAAACGTCATCGTCGCCTTTTCGTTAGAATATTTAAATATTTCCCTCTAGTCATTTCTTTTGCCTCTTCAAGTCCGAGTTCGTAGGCGAAATTGTGCAGCTTCTTCACTTCATGTATTAATCCAGCAGCAGTAAGACTTCCAAACTCTAACGTATGAAAATAAATACAAGATGAAATCCAAACGTCAAGTTATAGTACAAGCAGTATATTATGATAGTATTAGGTAAAAGTTCAAAACAATGATTGAATGGTCTTACGATGAAGTAGGTTTATGTCTTCGCTGTCGAGTCGCTGTGCCCATGGCTGGGTTGCTTCTTTGGGATTGGAATCATGAAGAGAAACAAATTCAGACACGCCTGGAACTAGAGGTAAGTGGATAGAGAATATAAGTTCTTGCAATAATACAGAGAACATTAATAATTAAATGTACATGAATGAGTAACTTACTTTGATCAGGCCATAATTCCGGCGATGCTCGATCCAGTTTTTCCAGACTCAACAAATTTTCATCAAACTCGGTGTAAGGTTCTGCTAACGAAAGGTCAGCTATTTACAAATATCGCCAAGTATAAAGTATTTTTTCTAATCTGAATTTACGGGAAATTCAGTATTGCAAACAGCTAAGAAGAAAAGGACAATGAATAAGAAAAGCTAACAACCAAGCTTTTATAAAACAGTACCTTCTTCAACCTTCCCGGTATCCAATGACGCCATACTGTGACCACCGTGACCACTGTGACAATCACAATACAGGGTTTAAATTTCCCAACTATAAAACTTAGGAAAGAATATTATTATAAAAAATAAATTTTTTAAAATTTAGATATATTAATTTTGGTTTAGAACAAATTAAACGATTGAATACATATTTTTCTTAATATTTCGCTTAGCGATGATCTCTTGTTTATCATGTTTCGGTTTCGGTTGTTCTGCCGGTGCTGCCTTCGAAATTTGTTATTGGTTTCGAAAGATTTTCGCTTATTTGGGAATGACTTTGCTGCTTTGTTAAAATCGATGTGAATGAATCGGAAGGAATGCGTTCTTTTTCCGTGATGGTTTTTATACCAGTAACTTATGAAATCACTCTACTATTGCGCGCGTTAGCAATAAAGTGATAACTTGATGACGGGGATCATGCCTCGTTGGTAGATTTGGGTTCGGCGCGTTAAAAGCAAGGTCACTCCAAAGATCACTTTCCCAAGGTCAGATTGAGGCGAATAGCTCTTAATCAAATGGCTTAATTCATGACCCTGTTATCTCGACGAAATCTAACTCAACTTTTGTCAAAGTTACTGAACTTCGTACCTGAGGTCCTATTATCTAATATATGTTTACCATTGCAAATGAGGTTTACTCAACTGAAAGATATATGACGGCAAACGTCACGACTCGGTCCTCGAGTGTAAAAATAGCGTCGAAGCCGCTCGAATGATTTACGTTATCGATCGCATGTTAATGATTATGTAACATTTATATACAGTTCAATAAATTAATAAAAGCTTGTTCATCGATTTAACTTTTTTGGATACTTCTTCAATTTTAAATTTTCTTTTCTTTAAAATGACAATTAAGCGGTCCGTCGTTCGTATTAGCGGCGGTAGTTCATTCCTAGCTGACAAACGAACTACGTTGGGTTGGTTGGGTTAATGAGGATACAGCATCATGGCTCTTAGGATTTTGCGGCACAAATGTCAGGTAAAATACCGTCATTCCTGCGTAGTAAAATTGATCAGAAGGGCATGATGTGGTCTTATTAATACGCTCTAAGATACATTCTATTTTCGTGAAATACTTGCATTCTACGCAGTCGAAAAACGAAGGCTGTTTCTTCAGCTGTCTGGTTGGGGAAAAATAATCGATTTTAATAGACCTTTGAGCATAATTTAAAGGATTATCTTGATAATTTGTCATTGTTTTCTTGAAATTAGGAAAATATCAAGCCGAAACTCTTGTAGTTTTAGACTAATAACAGCCTGTTAGTTAATTATCGATTTATCTCAGTGACTACATAATCCACTTATCGTTGAATTTCAGCCATTTATTAGGTATAATAGTAGTAGTGCAGCACCTACAACAAAACTTTTCATCAATGGCCAATTTGTGGAATCTAAAACGAAAGAATGGATCGATCTTCATAACCCTGCCACCAACGAGGTACCTATGTATATGATAAATAATTTCATACGAACTTGAATGCGAATTATTTTCATAAATTGACAAAGATTTTTAACAAAAGAAGATTCATGTCTTATTCTTTTAGGTAGTCACCCGTGTTCCCAAAGCTACGCAAGATGAAATGAATGCAGCAGTGGAATCAGCAAAATCAGCTTTCAAGTCATGGTCCCAAACATCTATTCTGGGAAGACAACAAGTGATGTTCCGCTATCAGAGTATCATCAAAGACAACATGGTAATTCAAAACTATAGCAATCTAAATTAACTAATCAAAACACAGTATTACTTAATTTATTTTTGTCCTATCGCCTTAAACGTTTTTCTTGAAACTACTACTGTTCTAAAGCTTTTGACGATGGAGTCATAGGTATCTCACCTTTTGAGCAAGAATGTAATTAGGCTTTCCTTATTCATGCGCGCCTAGTTATAACTGAATTATAACTCTTTATATTTGCGTTTAAAATTTACTTCAAGTATAATTAAAGGCAGAAAACGCCTAAGGGAATGGCATATATTCAGGAAACTTTTAAAATTTAACCATCGTTTGTGTGAGACCACCTGTTTGGTTCATATAAATTTATTGGTTTAATTAATTTAGTCACTTCTAGGAGGTATTTTGATTCCACTGATGAATATAACTTCTTATTATTGATACTTTTTCATTCATGAATGCAGTAGATGAAGTAATTCCTCAAATAATTACAAAGTTATAACTGTAACCAATTTGAACCTACGAGTTTCTATCATTAGTGTACTCAAATTTATTTATTGATTTATATTTCAGAAAGAGTTAGCAAAAAGTATAACCACTGAACAAGGAAAAACCCTTGCTGATGCTGAAGGAGATGTTCTTAGGGGACTTCAAGTTGTCGAACATTGCTGCAGTATTACATCTCTTCAACTTGGTGAAACTTTGTCTGGTATAGCTAAAGATATGGACACTATTTCTTACCGCCTTCCACTGGGAGTTACCGCAGGCATCACTCCTTTCAATTTCCCAGCTATGATACCTCTCTGGGTAAGCATTCAAATAGTTTATAATCAGCAAGTAAATTTTTTGGTATTAACGAAGCATTGGTTTGAAAATGATAAATTGCAGAACTTCAGAAAACTATTCATATTAAATTATTTTGCAGAATCTCTTCTCAGAAGCATTTTTTTGTCTATTTTATGTACTAATAAGATAATTTTGTTGAAAATTTAGCGCAATTAAATATTTCTTTTGTTTTTAAATGATTTCGTCTTTTCTTTAATCTTCACAAAACTTTACCAACTGTTTTTGTAACTTTTCTTCATCGTGGTATGCTTTGTAGAACATATATAAGTTTGATAAGCAACCCTGTTAGAATTTTAGGATCCCAGCACTTGGTTATGGTACTTGTATGGAGCAGAGCTGTGTATTTCTCACTATGCAATCCTGACAACCTTAAGAGTGCACTGAGCTTTCTGAAAATGAGGTCACATGGTATGGATCGTGTGATGGCTCGTATAAGATTTCCTAACCAGGTCCATATCACAGAGATTACAAAATTAAATTAAATAAGCAGTTGTCAAAGTTTTGGATTTCTATATATGGATAGTTAAAATCAAAATATGCTCCACAATTGTGGAATATCTGCACTTTCAGTAGACAAATTAGCAGTCAAGGTACAATTTAATGCAGCTGGTACTCAGAAATCCAATTTATGAAATGCCCTCTATTTTAGCTTATCATCCTATTTATCTGACTAGGATGTTCAAAACAAATCATCATGTGTAAAAGATTATGTTAAGTAGAATTGATGAGGATTTTATTGAGAAGTCTTTGATGAAACCCTAGAAATTAAATTATGATCGCTGCAATTGAAGGAATGCTATTGCATTGGTAAATGTTTATTTGATTACAAATCAATATAATTCTATGTATGCTTTTCAGGAGTAATGAAATATATTGTAACATTAATGACGCAGATTGGGTTACGTTTTATCTAATTTAGTCTCAATGTTGAAATTCCGTGCACATAAAATCCCATCCCAAATCTTTACTTTAATGAGCTACTTAATGAGGATTTTTCTCTTAGTAGTTGACTAACAAAAAAAGGTTTTATTATCCTTGAATTTCTCCATCAGTGGTTTACTGAGTGCATTTCCCTTAATGATACTTTTGTTGTCAAATTCCCTCAGTTATTTATTTTTTGTTTTTATACATTTTTATATTTTACCATTATTTTCATCAATACAAGTTTCTTTATTGGATAGCAAAGAGAAAGTAGGTCAAAAGTCAATATGCTCAGGTGTGACTTTGTGGAAAGCCATGATAAATTAAGATACTTAGTTATTTCCCACAGATTTTGATCTGATCATAATAAATTACTAAGTATCTTAATTTATTATAGGTCAAAAGTGGCACGATATTATTCCAGTTGCATTGTATTTAATTCTGTCAGTCATACAAGTTCTAATAAGTTTAATTCCAGAAAAGGCTTGATATAGCTTTCAAGTTGTTTTGTTGAAGGTATTTTTACTGTTTAACTTAAAAATTGTAGTCTTCAGTTTTAAAAGAATTGTTAATAGATGACTTTGTTTTAACCTTAAATACTGTTATAATTAAAGAATATTTTAAAGTGATGTTCATAACTGTTTAATGGTAGATATCTCGGGGTTTCACTGCTTTTTTTTTCAGGTAGAAATTTGAAGGGTCTGCATCCTAATCCGGACCCTTAGCTCGCCTTTGCAGGTACTGAGCGCTCGACCTTCCCATCAGGGGGGACCATAAAAAAACTATCCATGTGAATACGATTTAAAAAGTTATAAAAAATTCAAATGAGCAACAATTTATTATCTTCATCATCTCACTAGTCCAAAGAGATATACAAGCGTCTTTCGATCGACGTTCTACGATGAAAATTAAGATTTTCAGTTAACGCAACCCCTGTTGAATCTCAACGGGGGTTGGGTTGGGGGGAAGAATTTCTAGATTTTTGATAGAAATCCCTCCCCCAACCCAACTCACCCCCGGGGCAACGTTGCCGTGTGTCAACGGGTTATTTCTTGCAAAATCATGAAAAATCTTAATTTTCATCGTAGAACGTCGATCAAAAGATACTTGTATATCTCTTTGGACTAGTGAGACGATGAAGATAATAAATTGTTGCTCATTTGAATTTTTTATAACTTTTTAAATCGTATTCCATGTGGTCAGTTTTTTATGGGTCCCTCCTAATGGGAAGGTCGGGTGCTCAGTACCTGCGAAGGCGAGCTAAGGGTCCGGTTTAGGACAGAGACCCTCCAAATTTCTACCTGAAAAAAGTAATGGTGAAATCCCCAGATATCTACCATTAACCCCTTTTTCTTATGTGAATTATTTCTTTCTTTTTAGATGTTTCCTATGGCAATCGTCTGTGGCAACACCTATGTAATAAAACCATCTGAACGTGATCCAGGAGCTTGTATGATGCTTGTGGAAATGCTGAAAGAAGCTGGATGTCCAAATGGGGTTGTCAATGTGATTCATGGAGCCCATGAAGCTGTCAATTTCATTTGTGACCACCCAGACATCAGAGCTATATCATTTGTTGGATCAGATCAGGCTGTTAGTATCCAATTTTTTTACCTTCTCATTAAGTTTTTCCTTATTTGATCTATTCCTTTTGGTAAATAGAGATACCATAGTCAATGCTTGTATATGTTTTATTTTCTTATCAATTGTTTTAACACATGTGAAAGTTTTTCTCTGATCATACTGATGGGTCAGGAAAGTAAGATGGGATAGAAATTTTATCCTCTTTATTCATATTTTTCTCTTTTTATTATTCATTCTAAATACTTCTCAAACTACGTTGAGGCTTGCAATCCATCAAACCATCTAATCAGGCTAAAATAGGTTAAATTAATTGTCGAATCTATGCATTGTATTACCTCACTATGTGTAAGTGAGATTAAGTTGTTTTCTTTATTTTTCTGGAACAATCTTTTAATTTTTGACAAATTTTAAGATCTCCATTCCCAACTGATAATACTTAAGCTGCTGAAAGTTCAATTCTAACTTGTGAACATTTTATTTTCTTAATTTTTAATACTATTTGTGTGATCAAAATAATTCTCCTTGCGTAAAAACACATTTTATATCACTGCCATATCCACTTTTTTCTCAACAGGAGAAAAAAATGTATGAGGGATAAATCGCTCTAAACATGTCTTTTATCCATTAAGCCCAGAATGTTATTTTTTTTCATCTATTCGTGTTGATATCAGTCTTACTTATTCAAATATCCTATTTGTTTTAACAAAGAGCATGCTTTCAGCACCACTCTGAATATGAAGTTTTTATTTCAAGATCAGCCAACTTAATCAAAATTTCAGATGAGGATTTTTGCCAAATTTAGTCTGAGAAAAATATGTCATCTTATGTTTGCGAAAATATGAAGAACATTTTTGAAGTGAAGTTACAGGAATTATACTTACATATGGTCTATTAAACATTTATTTTTGTATTATGTTTAGGTTCTTGTACCACAGAAGACTATACATACTAGAATATGTTAATATTTGATATTCTAAACATTTCATTCCCCCATCTCTGTGAGCTATAATTTCACTAAGAGGACCTTCTATCATTAAAGCTACTTGTAACGTATGTAAACCAAATACTGAATTTAAATAAATTTCAACCCTCAATGGAGGAATTAATTAATAATCAGGAACATTAATTTTTTGCATTTTAAGAAGATAGTCTCAGATGGAGTGTTCATTTTGTGCTGCAAAGGATGACCACTTAATCTAAGAAACTTCACTGTGATTCTAAAGAAAGGTTACCAGGATTAAATTTGCTGTTTGTTTCAGGGAAAGTACATTTATGAAAGAGGATCCAAGAATGGAAAAAGAGTACAAAGTAACATGGGAGCAAAAAATCATGGTGTTGTAATGGCGGATGCTAACAAGGAGAATACCCTTAATCAGCTAGTTGGTGCTGCTTTTGGAGCAGCTGGTCAGAGATGCATGGCCCTCAGCACAGCTGTATTTGTTGGTGAAGCCAAGAATTGGTTGCCAGATCTGGTAGAAAGAGCCAGAAAACTGAAAGTTAGTGCTGGTAAGAAAGTGTTTACCCCATCCCACTTTTACCTATTTATTATAATGAAGGTTATCATTTGAAACTTATATTCATTTATATATTTATCTGCAATTAGGATAATGCACCTAAATATGTATAAACATAATTTATGTGAAGTTATGATTGTTCTCAAAATGCCCAGAATGGCTGCAAATATTTTACGTCTGCATAGATGTTGACTGCATACTTGTTTATGGTGAAGCTGGTCCTAGTTTTGATTTTAATTGTAAGTCATGGTCAAGCTATAAAAAAATTGGGAGTCTACCTTGGATAGGTATATAATGTTAGAAGCAAACAGCAAATTTTATAGGTTTTCTAGTTAATTCCTCGAATTTTTGAAGAATACCATCCTTCCAACCATTATTGGTGTCCCTTCCTTCCTACCAAGTACATCTATCTCATCATCCTCAAGTTAGGTCCTTATGTACTCAGGAATATAATAATAACAATATTTATATAAAAAATAAGACATTAAATGTAATAAATAGGTGTGTAACAGCCATGCTTTGAATTGATGAGGAAGGAAGGTGCTACAAAAGAGCTTAATTATACTGAATTTGCCTCCTTTTCTGATCCTTTCAGAGGCATCTCAGCCTGCTCCAAAGGCATTTAGAGGCTTGATCATTAGTTTTCATTATAAGTGACATCTTTTTACCCAAAAATGTGGTAGTTTTAACAGAAGAAAGTTGTGACAATTTTGATGTTTTTGTCCATAACATTACAGCCGCAATGTCAATGTGGGTGGGCCCTTTTTTGCCGGGTATTACATTTGATCAGGAAAAAAGTGGCAAAATGACCCACCGTGGTGCTCACCCTTATGTGTAAAGATATGCAAATCCTTTTCCTTGTATGACTTGCTATCTTTTGGTACTCATCACTGTTTCAGTAGTACGTTATTTCTGATCATATTTTTGTAGAAGAAATTGAGCCTGTGTGATTAAAATAAACTCAACATAGATTTCTTATAATCTACCTTGAATTATTAGGTGTTAAGATACCCGACCAGCTTAATTTTCTATTTTATAAAGGCCAATAATGCAAATATTGGTTGGAATATGTGGAATGATTAAGAAAGAGAGGTCTATATGGTATGCAAATAAAAGTTTGCTTGCAGACTGCAAGCTCGTTGGAAATAAGTTTCAGCTCAGTATTCCCATGCAAAGTACCTTTAAAAATGTTCTGAGCTAAGCATTCATTCCTGTAGGGAGAATAATCTAAGAAATAACATTTGGACTCTAATCATAATCCCAAGCTTTTGATTTATTTGTCTATAGTCAAGATAGAGCTGGTATTGTATAGTCTTATTCAACCATATATTAAATAAGGAAAGGGTTAAGGTGACTTTGCACATAAGGGCGTGCACCCAGGAAAATTCCCAAGGAAAAACGGACTTTTTTCAAGTCCGTTTTTCCTTGGGAATTAACCATATATTGTATGATTTAATTTAAAATTTAATTTAATTTGACATTTGGTTGAATAGTCTATAATTTAAAACTCATATTTTTCATCGTCAATGATAAATCCACTCACTTGCGTGTAATATCTTTCATAGGACATGTTCCTGGCACAGACTTGGGACCTGTCATTTCTCCTCAGGCTAAAGAAAGAATCTGCAGTTTGGTGGAATCTGGCATTAAGGAAGGTGCAAAATGTGTTCTTGATGGAAGAGACCTCGTTGTGCCAGGTTATGAAAAAGGAAACTTTGTTGGGCCCACAATTCTTACTGATGTCAAGGTAAACTTATTTTTATTGCTTATTATGTTTTTACAGTTATGTTTCCGTTAGTTCTAAAACCATCCTAATGCAATTTTTATTTGTTAATACTGTGACTGGTGAATTTTTCATCTTTGAATATCTAAAGAGAAGAGCCATTTGAAAACATTCTGTAGCTATTGACACTTCAATGATCTTACAGAGGTGGTTATTTTTTTTGTGGAATCAATTCCTTCATATTTTGATTCTCATTTGTCATGAGAAAATTATTAGTTAGGATTTATAATAGATTCTGCTTGAAGACCTAAATATTTGGAAATTTGTGATGTTCTAATCATTATTAAAATGGTTTATTTCTGTCTTTGTTTTAAGAAGATTTTCTCTGATTCAATATCTGAAATCCTTTATTGATTACAAACCAAAACGTTTTTGTTTATATTGAATAATAGACAATGCCATGTATTTTAAAGTTTCATTACAAGATCTGAATTTGATATTTATTTCTTCATTATGAAAATAAATAAACTTAACTTCATCTCCACATGAATTTTGTAGTAATATTCTGTTCAATCGTTAGAAATTTTGGAATTTTGAAAATCTCTTTTACAGGGTTATACGCTTCATTTTGCATGTATCTTGTTCACTTAGAGCATTCTTGCTCACTGAGTAAATCAAGAGCTAATCTTGCTCTATATGCCTAAATCCTTCTTCAAAGATTTTGTAAAACAATGGAAGAGTGGTTGAGGATCCAACCAGCCTTAGATTTGGTTTTACTGTCTGTGATTAAAACATTTATCTTAATACAGCCATTTGATATTATTTTACTCATTGTGAATTCAGAGTTTCTTTGATGAACTGAGAGTTAATTTTTATTACGAATTATATTTGTAAAAAAATGTCACAAAACTAGGTAATATTTTGGAGGAATAATTGGTCTGTTTACCTATGTCTATTTTAGTATACGCCCATTACATTAGGTACACTATATACACTAATACATAGTTAAGCTATTTCTACTATACTTCTATGTATTGTCTTTAGCCAAATATGCAGTGTTACAAGGAAGAAATTTTTGGCCCAGTTCTGGTCACCCTTTCTGTGGACACTCTTGATGATGCCATAAAACTCATCAACAGCAATCCATATGGTAATGGAACAGCTATTTTCACTACAAATGGTGCAACTGCCAGGAAATTCACTCATGAGATTGATGTTGGACAGGTAAATATTGCTTTTCATATAATAATATAATGTGTATTTAAAATACTGCTTGCAATGTTGAACATTTTGCTAATCCATGTAATTTTCCATTAGGTGGGAGTCAATGTACCAATTCCAGTTCCTTTGCCTATGTTTTCCTTTACTGGAACCAGAGGTTCATTCCTTGGAGATGCTCACTTTTATGGCAAGCAGGTGAGATATTTTTGATTTTGAAATAGTCTCCTGCTATAGGTCTCTTTTTACTTTCTCCATATACGAAGTATAGAGAAAGTATTGTTTTCATGAAAAAATTCGACTTCGAGATTTCAACGGAAATACATGTTTTGGGGTCCCTAGAACACGTTTTGACCATTTTCGGAATGATGTCTGTGTGTATGTGTGTGTGTGTGTGTGTGTGTGTGTGATAGTGGATGCGCTAACGTGAAAACTATTGGTTATATCAATACCAAACTTCATATATAGTACTATGGTGTGTGCTGTCAGAGTTGATTAGTTTTTGGAATAAATCGGTCAACCTGAAGTCGAGCTTTATTCATTAAAGCGCATTTCCGGTTTTCAAAATATCTCCATAAATATGATGTATACGTAAATTGTATTACTTATAAAAGTTTTAGATAATGTAATTTACTATAACGTTTGTATTTAACATATTTTTGTATCACCAGTTGATTAGGAGTTATTCGTGAAATACTGATAAACCGGAAGAAGATGATAATGTACTTTGTGGGCGCTCTAACATGAAAACTATTTGTTTGATCAACACCAAATTTCATATGTAAAATATTTATTACAGTCATTAGAGTTGATTAGTTTTTGGAGTAAATCGGTTAACCGGAAGTCGAGCTTCATTCTTCAAAGCTCATTTCCGGTTTTCAAAATATCTCCATAAATATGATGTATACGTAAATTGTATTACTTATAAAAGTTTTAGATAATGTAATTTACTATAACGTTTGTATTTAACATATTTTTGTATCACCAGTTGATTAGGAGTTATTCGTGAAATACTGATAAACCGGAAGAAGATGATAATGTACTTTGTGGGCGCTCTAACATGAAAACTATTTGTTTGATCAACACCAAATTTCATATGTAAAATATTTATTACAGTCATTAGAGTTGATTAGTTTTTGGAGTAAATCGGTTAACCGGAAGTTGAGCTTCATTCTTCAAAGCTCATTTCCGGTTTTCAAAATATCTCCATAAATATGATATTTAGGTATATACTATTATTTATAAATGTTTTAGAAAATGTAATTTACTATAACTTTTGTATGAAACATATTTTTGTATCACTGATTGTTTAGGATTTATTCAGGAAATACTGATAAACCGGAAGTTGCTGATTATGTACTTTGTGGAAGCTCTGGGCTATATGGGCGAATGGCCAAATTCATCGTTTTTCATCAAGCATGTCCCGAAAAACATTATTTATAATGTTTGTGACGTAAAAGATAATAATATATAAATTAATCACTCATCTTCCAAGTTTAGATGGAATATAGAGTTCAAAATTACTGTCGTAGATAAAAATTTACATCTTATATATGGAGAAAGTCATGTGCTGGCCACATCAGATTTTTCCTTTTAAATTGATGTATGACTCATAAAAGAATTAGAAGACCAGGTCTGTTACTGGGATGTTAAAGATGTGATGAATTAAGCTTGGGTTCAAATTTCAAACTACTTTTTGTGTAGATAAATGTAGTTTTACTGTACTCATGTATTCCTGCCTTAACATTTTACAGCATCATCAAAATTTCAATCGAAACCGTGTTACTATATTCTATTGAATGAAGCTATTTATTTACCAACAATTTATTTAGACAGAAAAACTTGATAAAATTAACATAAGAGTGGAAAATTAAAAATAATAGTTGCATACATCAGTGTTAGAATTTGTATGAAGCCAATAAAAATATGAAATAGATGAAATTCTCAACAAAAAATCTGATGTGGCCAGCACATGACTTTCTCCATATATAAGATGTAAATATTTATCTACGACAGTAATTTCGAACTCAATATTCCATCTAAACTTGGAAGAAGAGTGATTAATTTATACATTATCATCTTTGACGTCAAAAACATTATAAATAATGTTTTTCTGGACATGATCGATGAAAAACGATGAAATTGGCCTTTCGCTCATAGAGCCCAGAGCGCCCACAATGTGCATAATGAGCAACTTCCGGTTTATCAGTATTTCATGAATAACTCCTAATCAACCGGTGATACAAAAATATGTTTCATACAAAAGTTATAGTAAATCTTATTTTCTAAAACATTTATCAATAATAGTATATACCTAAATATCATATTTATGGAGATATTATGAAAACCGGAAATGAGCTTTGAAGAATGAAGCTCGACTTCCGGTTGACCGATTTACTCCAAAAACTAATCAACTCTGACGACTGTAATGAAAGTACTATATATGAAATTTGGTGTTGATCCAACGAATAGTTTTCATGTTAGAGCGCCCACAAAGTACATAATCATCTTCTTCCGGTTTATCAGTATTTCACGAATAACTCCTAATCAACCGGTGATACAAAAATATATTAAATACAAAAGTTATAGTAAATAACATTATCTAAAACTTTTATAAGTAATACAATGTACGTATATATCATATTTATGGAGATATTTTAAAAACCGGAAATGAGCTTTAATGAATAAAGCTCGACTTCCGGTTGACCGATTTACTCCAAATACTAATCAACTCTGACAGCACACACCACAGTACTATATATGAAGTTTGGTATTGATACGACTTATAGTTTTTACGTTAGAGCGCCCACTATCACACACACACACACACACACACACACACACACACACACACATACACACAGACATCATTCCGAAAATGGTCAAAACGTGTTCTAGGGACCCCAAAACATGTATTTCCGTTGAAATCTCGAAGTCGAATTTTTTCATGAAAACAATACTTTCTCTATACTTCGTATATGGAGAAAGTAAAAAGGAAGAAAATTAGATCAGTACTAGGATAATTATTATTTGATAAAAGATGACTAAGAAGTAGAATGGCAAAGAATGAGTGTAACATTCCCACCAATATTAGCAAACATTCATATTGGCCCATTTTTACTGAAGTTTGAACTAACCCTTAAATTTGTTGTTTGTGGAATTTTCTGAAACGTAATCCCTACATAAAAGAAACCTGCATGAATTTAGACAATATATATTTTCCTTATGAGTATATTTATTAAAATTTGACATGTATTGCATCATTTTTATTCATTATTGTATTTTTTACATAATTCTGCTTTGAAAAAAAATTACAAAGATAATTTTATGACAAAATCCTTCATCAAGTCAAATATTTATCATACTTAAGTATAGTAAATTAGGAATTCATTGAGTTAATTGCACCATGATACACACATGGTATTATAATTAGTAAAAACTACATTGAATTAAATAAGCCAAGATAGATATTTGTGCATCAATGGTGGATGAAGGTATCAATATTTTTGTGAATATACCTAGAATTTATTTGGGATGCATGTAGATGGTAACGCCAACAACAGATTTTATTAAATCTTGATACACTATGAAAGAGGCATAAGAACTATGTTATTATTTATTGAAATTATTCATTTTTAAGTTTCAACTCTGTTAAAACATTAGAACTTCTTCTCAAAATGCTCAAAACTTTTATGTAAACAGATGAAAGCATTAATTCATATGCTAAAAGACAAATTGACACTGCATAATTTTGTGCTTATAATTGGGTGATAATGCAAATCTTACTTAAAATATCTAATTCCACTATATGCTTAAAAATTATCTCTCCATCTTCTGAACATCATCTAGATAGTCTTTAGCATCTAAATTCTCAGGACATTCTTTATTTATTTACTAGGAAATATTGAATATGTGCAAAATGGCTCTTAAGATTCAACCAAGTTTGAAAATAATCAAAATTTTCTGTTTTAATTGCTGAAGTTATGATCTTTTTTGTTTAAATCCTGAGTTAATGATTCTGTTTGTGGAAATATGACAAATTGAGACGTCTATTTTCAACATAATGGAATTTTAATTTATGATATATTTCATTCTAGGGAATCAACTTCTACACCCAAATCAAGACTGTTACTCAGCTGTGGAAGGAACAGGATGTTGACCATGTGAAGGCTTCAGTTGCCATGCCAGTGATGCGATAAGGAAGAAATGATAATACACTATGGAGATGTAAAATAGTGCTCTATAAAGCACTCATCTAAATTTTACTCATTAATATCTTGTGAAGCAATAATTAAAAATATCTAAGGTAGTGTAACCCACTACTGAATTTCTGGCATCTATTTTAAAATATTTTGCATTTGTTGATATAGATTTGATATTCCAATTTACTGTGACCAGGGCTTCCATTTTTCCAAATCTCATTCAAAATGTAAGGAGAAATTTAAGTACACCTGCATAATCATGATGGAATATATTGTAAGTATTTTGGAATATTAATTGTGCAATATTCTATATTTTTCTAAAAAACCTTATGTATATGAATGAGATATGAAGTACTCCATAGTTAAAGCTCTCCCTACCTCAAATAAATCTCCTAATACTACTTTGGCAGTTTTTTTAATCATAACTTTTTCTTTTATGTACAAGTTTACCTAGGAGAATTGGCATTTTGGATAGTTGATTATTTAACCCTTAACCAGTGACGTGCGGTCTGAGAGACTGCAGCGATTTTTTTATTGCGAATAAAAAAATTATTTGATTTTTAACAAATCTGTTATTTATGGTACCTTCTTAGATACCTTTACGTAGTATATAAAATTCTTCGAATTTCATTTATCTTACTTGTATATCTATTAAGTTGCAATTTAATTTCATGCGCGGTCTGAGAGACCGCACGTCACTAATTCGGAAAAACTCAATTCGTAATATGGGTGAATATTATTACGGAGGCTTACAAAATTCAACTTTATTTATTACATTTGTTTATTATTTTCACATTTCTTTGTTATTACTATTTGAAAAGGATAAATTAGGCAAAATATATGGATTTTATGATAGTAGGCTAATGTTGAGGTCGTCCTCAAGAATACTGATTGTTTTGGTTATTTTATAATATCAACTCCAACAATAAAAATCTTTTCAGAAAAATATTAAATCATACTTGCATTAAAACATCTTATGTGTATAGAACCGAATTTTTCGTCTTTATATTTCGCTGTGATTCTAACACTAGAATGTCACTTACTACGGATGCGACCGAAGTGGCGACAAACTCAGAATAACCAAATCCTGCGAGAATTTCTCTTTGTTGCCACTACTCATTTCTGCCTGGGATGAATGACCTTTAGCGAATCATGTTGTCAGCGGAATATGGACCGAATACTACGACAGGACGCTCCTGATTTTGAGGAGCAAGTTATGGAATACTTGAGGGAAGATGAGAGTGAAGTGGAAAGTGAGATTGAGGAGGATAATATTATTGTTAGTGATCACTCTACGGATTCCGACGAGAATGTAGAAGACGATGATGAGGAAGTTAGTGTTTCAGTGAATCCGATTTCTAAGAAAGTTGGATATTATTTTGGAAAAAATCTCTATAAAAGAAGTTCGAAAGAGCCAAAGAGAAACGTTTACACTCGTCTGCCTAACATTGTCGCGGAAAAACCAGGTTTGAAGCAATCTGTTATACCTGTAGATAGGGAACTGCAACCTCTCCATTTTTGGTCGCTTATTTTTGACCATGATATAATAAATTTGATTTTGTGTTGGAAAAATGTCAAACTTCAGAAGTTATGAGAAAAGTATACCAGAGTAGGCCAGAAATGCAAGATTTAGATTATGTTGAATTAAGAGCTTTACTTGGGTTATTAATATATTCGGCAATATTTAAATCTAACGATGAAGATATTAGTAGTGCTTTTGCTGCAGATGGCTTGGGAAAGGAAATTTTTCGTTTAGTAATGTATGGACAACGATTTGCTGTTCTTCTTTTGTCTTCGGTTTGATAACCATGAAGACCGAATCGTCCGGTACGAAAGTGACCCAGTTGCACCAATTTCTGATTTGTTAAATCATTTCGTAAAAAATTCTCATTGTTGCTATTCACTGGGCACAACAATTTTTATTGACGAAATGTTAATTGCCTTCAGGGGTTGGTGCCGATTTAAAATGTACATCCTGAGTAAGCCAGCTAAGTATGGCCTCAAAATGATGTGTTTGACAGATACATCGAATAGCTATTTGTATAATGCCTATCTGTATGCCGGAAAAAGTAACAACGGAAAAAGTCTGTCAGAGGAAGACATAAAGACTTCGAAACCTACGCAATCAGTTCCGCGTCTCACTGAGCCAATATTTTATTCCAATTGAAATATTACAGCTGATAATTGGTTCACTTCAATTGAACTGATTTAGAAGCTGAGGGTGAAAGGACTGACCTATGTCGGGACGATAAGAAAAAATTAAAGGGAAATATCCAATGAGTTTGGGCCTTCAAAAGAAGGCACAAAAGGGTCCTCGTTGTATGGATATATGGCAGCATGACTCTAGTTCCTCATGTGCCAAAGAGAAACAGGACTCTTTGGTTGGTGTCGTCAATGCACCACAGAGAGCACTGATGACGTGACAATGAAACCTGAAATTATAGCTTTCTATAATTCAATCAAGGGTGGAGTAGATACACTACATAAAATGTGCAGCAGCTACTCATCTAGTCGAGGAACAAGGAGATGGCCAATGGCAGTGTTTCTTAGGATTTTAGACATTTCATTGGTGAATTCTTTTGTGTTCCAGCAGTCTCTAAAAGACAAGAAGTATCTGGGTAGGTACGATTTTATTAAATGCATTGCAGCTTAGTTAGTAAGGCCACAATTAAAGAGGATAATGTCAAACAGCAAGATTCCCACACAATTAAGAGCCAATATAGGCCGAATTCTGAACCTAACAGTTGAAAAACCTCAAAATTTCTAAGATAAACTAGAGAAGCGGAAGACTTGCCGACTTTGCCCTCCATGAAAAAAACGAAAAACCTCCTTCTGCTGGTCCAAATGTAGACAACCAGTTTTTTTTACAATGCGCAAAAAAATTTGCAAGAGCTGTGAACGAAAAATGTAATATCGAACGTTTGCAGAATCCATGAAAAACACAATAAATGAAATATTTTTCAAGAACGTTTTATCAATTATCATCCCAAAAATACATTAAAGGCTTTGCTACAAAAATAGGCACCTGATTTTTAATATGCGACATTATTTTGATAGGATATGTTTTTTTCATTCAAATTTTTGACTATCTTCGTGAAATGATTAATAATTGAAATTTTGTTCATATTAACATAAAATTAAATTTGAATTCAAATTATTGAATAACTGATTAGTTTATTAAGGCTTTTAAACTTTGTTAAATGTGTCATTTAGTAACTTTAAAGATATTAAAAAAATTGCGGTCTCCCAGACCGCACGTCACTGGTAGTGTGACAAAAATTGCACGTCACTGGTTAAGGGTTAAGATCCTTGCTTTTTAGTCTCATAGAATTGTAAGTAAAAGTTATTAATTTTCTTATGGCAAAAAATATTTAAGTTGTTAGGAATATTCATAATAAGTATTCTTTTGTTCTAAACTAGAAAAGTTTATTAAAAGGTTTTCTAAAGAGTAATTAATATGATAAGTCACTGGCCATTGTCGTTGCTGTATATTTCTAAGTTGATGTTTATATTGGTTTATTTTTAATTGTAAAAATCTCACTGTGCTCTCATTAAGAGGCAGTCCAGTTAATTATGCTTACATCATTAATTATAGAATTGGGTTTAAATTTAGTTGCCCTTCGGTTTAAACATTATTGAAGACCACTATTGAACATTCAGTACTTTTACCTTATTTGGTCCAGTAGTACTTAACATAAGTGAACACAATAAAAGGAAGGAGAATAACATTGGTAAATATTTGCATGAGAAGGAAATGTGGTAAACATTTCAGTCATCCACATAGCATATGCTAATGAAATGCAAATGAAATTCCACTAACCAGGTCTGAGCGTGCTTATTTTTGGGTCCCAGTTGATGGTAGCCCTGGGTATAACCCATTTGATTCATAAGTTTTAAATAGAAAATTTTTCAAGTATTGACTACTTAGTAAATTTATAACATTCTTCTTTATTCTCCTGCTTGTAATATTAGCCTTACATCTCAATTGGAAGAAAGAATAACACAGCCAGTAACCATAGAGGAAGGATTCCAAACTTTGGTTATTCAGTGCTATAAAAAAGAACTACTTAAATTATACAGATTTAAAATATTTCCTAATCCTATTGGCTTATGTGCGAGTGCCATGTTGTGGCAAGTTCAAAGAACTCGGGAAAACCCGCCTTTCTGAGTAGATAATGGTAAATATTTCAGTAGTCAAGCTACCATCTATAGGGTTTGAAAAATTTGAGTAATTAGAAAATTTCTATGTATTTTAAACCACTATTTTAAAGCAACTGAAACTTAATTTTCTTTTCTTTGACCATCAATAATATATTTTGAGGATGTGGAAGATTTTAACTACAAAAAGTTTTTAAATGCTTGGCTGTAGGGGTGTTAAGTTTGTGTAACAATTACATGGAAAGGTTAACTTCTGTTAACCTTTAAGGTAAAGGTTCAACAGTGTTGGAGAGATAAGTAGAAAAAAATTGAAGAAATGAAGAAAGGGAAGACAACAGGAATGGATGAGATTTCCATCGAATTTTTCAAATGCTTGAATGAAATTGGTATGAGGGAAATTGTTAAATTGTGTAACAAAATATACCATACTGGTGAATAAGATTTTGTTAGAACATTGATGGTACCAATTCCTAAGAAGGCAGGTACAAGGAAATGCATCGAATATAGAATGATAAGTCTTATTTCGCATGCAGCCAAAATAATGTTAAGAGTACGTATTGAACAGGAGATTAATAAGCATAATGGAAGGAAATGCAGTAGAGGAACAGTTTGGCTTCAGAAAAGGGAGAGGAACAAGGGACGCCATTGGCTTGCAAAGAATGGTTGGAGAAACGTGTATAGATAGAGGAAAAGGAATAGCTCTATGTTTTATTGGATGAGGATGTACTACCAACCCAACCCCACCCACCCCAACCCTACCCAACCCCCCGGTTAATTTATTTATAACATTAACCAATAACCAGGGTGTGTAGATTAACATAGGACTGATTAACAGTAGTTATTAACATAAGACTGAATAACATCAGCGCGGGGGATCAATTCCCCGCATACCAATCTGTCAGGGGATCAATTCCCCACGGACAAATTCCCGGCGTATGAATTCCCCGCGTACGAATCCCCCCAGGATCAATTCACCAGCCACGGTTTTATTGATTTGGAAAAGGCTTTTGATCGGATTAAATGGGAGAATATGTTGGAAATTCTAAAGGAAAAGGGGTTAGTATGGAATGAAAGAATGGTAGAGGAGTAAGGCAGGGATGCTGTCTGTCAACCTACTTGTTTAATGTATACATTGAAGAAATGATCCAAAAAGTATTTGATGGGAGATAGGAAGGAGTTAGTATTGGAGGGAGGAAGATAAGAAATATAAGATTTGCAGATGATTTAATAATCTTGGCTGATGACATGCAAGCGCTGCAAAGGTTCTGGATGAAGGAATACCGGATGAAGATAAACATAGGAAAGGCAAAGGTGATGCTAGTAAACTGTGAAGATCATACAAATGTGAGAATAAATGAAGGCATAATAGAAAAAGTTTAAAGTTATAGGTACCTAGGAACTATGATAACAGATGATTGGAGAAGTGTTGCAGTAATAAAAGCAAGAATAGCAATGGCAAAAGAGGCCTTCAGCCTAAAGAGAAACTTGCTATGTCGTAAGAACTTAGATCTGGAGCTGAGAAAAAGGCTAGCAAAGTGTTATGTATGGAGCATAGCAATGTGTGTATGTGAGGTATGGATGTTAAGGAAGTGGGAAAGGAAGAGAATTGAGACGTTTGAAATGTGGGTGTGGAGAAGGTGAGGAATGAGGAGATCCTGGATAAAGTAAAGGAAGAAAGAAGGATGGTGACGGAAATAAGAAAAAGGAAAGCTAACTGGTTGGGCCACATAATTAGAGGGAATAGCATACTGCAGGTGGCATTTGAAGGCTCAGTAGAAGGGAGGAAGAAGAAGAATAAAGATGGTGGATGAGGAGAAAATAAAGAATTATAGAGAGACTAAGGAGAGGGCTATGGAAAGAGGGGAATGGAGACGGCAGTGACGTGCAGGACCTGCTTCCGGGCAGAACACCAAATGATGATGATGAATGGCTTGCACCTAGGAAATATCCCAGACAGAATCCTGTCAGACACTTACATGGAACACCAATTTTTTATATTTTCATATTCAGGTTATGCAAATACATTGAAATTGGTATTTCATTATTCTTATATATGTGTAGAATAAATATCTTGTTGAAGTTTGCCATATTTTATTTAAATTTGATATTTTTCTATACTTGGATTCACAAAATTTCACTATCTCTCAATTCTTCCTGTTTGCAGCTTAAGCATTATTGGTAAGGGAATTGGGATGCTTTCAGGTGATTTTTTTCTTTTGTGCTCAAGTTTAGGAAACTATTTTCATATTAACTCTTTTGGGTTATAGTCATAAAGAAAAGTTAAATATCCTATAGCCTAATAATTTGAAAAACGCCCACATGAGCTTGCAAAAAAATGAGAGAAATGTGAAAGAAGGAAACCTTCAATTAAAGTAGAATTTGCTGCTTGAACTAGAGCAACTGGCTAAATATCTAGTTGATATGTATTCTGGTGCTGATAATGTGTAAAATAATTCTAAGATATTTTATTCAATCGTCTTCGCTAATATCTGGTCAATTTAAATATACTCCCTGTTGTATGAAGATATATACGATACGTTGAACACAGAAGCTAAGAAACATTTATTTTCAAGGTTAAAATCAATAGATAGGTTTTTTTTTGTATATTCTGCGTGGTATTCTCTGGTATCATCTTATTTAGCAACAATACGTATCTGTACTAAAATTTGCAACCTGAACTGTGTGTCTTCAATTTCTCAATTTCGGTCTTTTCTTTGGTGGTTGTTGATTTCTTCTTTTAGTTCCCTTGACTCCTTGGCGACTCAGAATTCTGGTCGATTTACTGACGAGAGAATTGCTGCTTTTGATTGATATTTATTTGAAAAATTTCTTTTTTCTCACCTTTTGGGACACTTTCTTCTTAATCTCAAACTTTAACACACAGACAGTAAGTACCCCGGCTACGTCAGGTTGGGGTGATTATACTTCCGACGGAAGTATTCTGTTGACACCTTGTTCGACAGTTTTAAATAAACTTCCCGGACAATTACAAGTGGAAAAATGTTTTTCCCTTCGATTTTATCTCTTTGACTCCCAGCATTTTAATCCCTTGACGTTGGATCTTAGCCGTTTTACACCTTGGTGTATTAACTCATTTACACATACCCCAGTCTGCCGGTGGTTCCTTTTAATTTTTTTTTTACCTTTACCCCCCAACCTTTTTTACACTATTGACGAGGTAACATTCGACCGGCGACGCGCCGTCGTTACATTTCGTTTTTATTGCCTTCAACTTCATCTAAGGTTCTGGTTGCATCCTACGGCTAGGAGTAAGATTAAATCATTCAACAATGCAATAGTAGTCAAAGCAAACTGAAGGCATTATCCATGGCTTTAATATTCTTAAAATATATTATCCTTTTCACTAAACCTATAGTAAGGTTTCTTTCTGGCCCAAATACTTTATTCCGTGGAAATTACTAGTACGGAAAATAGAATTTCAGGTTATCTCTTTTTTATTACATGTTCAATTTTTTTAAAGCTGTATGTCATTCTTTAGCATTCTTTACTAATTTGATTTCCAAATGAGTAGTCCGAAGTAATTATTATTACAAGTCTACTTTTATGAGCGGCATTTTAATATAACAAGGCCTCTATGACGCTCGGATAGTGGCTATGAAAGTGAACTATCCAGTTGAAATAATCTTTGTGTTGCTTATTGAAGATTACAGTAAGAAAGATAGTGATTTTTAATTGCTATCTCAAATCTTGTCCATTCCGTTAAATTTTCCAAATAATTTTCTGGTGTTGCATTTCTTCTACGATTTTCATGGGCAAGATTATCTTCTAAGTTATTTCATCGACGAAATGAATTGCACATCAAGTCTTGTATCATTGAAATAAAGTAAATATTCTCATTGAAAAATCTATTGACAATAAATTCGTAGAAAAGAGACGACCAATTTTCACTGTTGTGCATTCATAAATTTAATGAGTTAATTTGAAGATATGGAATATCCATCAGAATGTCAGAATATTCCTAGCTATTCTCAAAGGTCAAGTTCCGAAGAGAAGGAGCATCGGAGTTTTGCCTCTTCTTTCCGGGTTGGACATCTCTTATACCTAATATTCACAAGATTTCGACTGGCTGTACAGCATTTCTTCTCTTCCCTGTCGGATATGACTTAACCTGCGTCATCGCCTCTGCTTCGTGCGTCCGTGGCCTCCATTCTTAAATCCTTTCTTGGAAATCTGCTATCTTTCGTAGAATTAGCCTGGAAATGCAGCGGTTTCTTTCCTCTGAGGTATCTCCTCAATAGCTTCTTTATCCCAGTGAGATATTGAGCTCTGGACGAATGATTTCTCTTTCCCTCCAATATTCCATATTTTTAATACCGTTCACTGACAGGAAATTTTTAAAAAGCATTATAAGTTAGTAGCATTTCAATGGAATCGTTTCGGTTTTGGACTAATTTACCCGAAACATAGAGGTATATGTCTCTAATGTTGAAAGTAGTCCTAATAATGAACTACGTTATAAGTTATATTAAGCCTAATTCAATATAATTCAACTTGAATCTTCCATAAATCTAACCGATCACTAATGGTGAAACAAATTTGAGAATTATTCAAACCAGCTAGTAGCCGTTATCCAAGATTGAAGACGTTTCCTTGATTGATATAATTCCAAACATCGAAGTTATAAGATAAACATGAGGGTGGGATGTTTATATCTATTAATTTTAGCGACAGTGTTTTATATAATATTAAAAAAATGGACCAATATTTGATGGAAAATATCAGGCCCTATGGGAGGATCCTATCTGCGGTTGCATCTAACTTTTCAGCCAATATTACTATTATTATTATTAAAAAAAGTAAAATTTATTATTCAGATAAACTACTCCACTGCAGGTTAACTTCCGCAAAGAGACGGGTGTGAAGATTATCTATCAAGAGGAGGCAAAGGAGGACCAATGAAATTCGATGGGAGGCTTGAGCCAATGGACCCTTTGTCTTATGAGTCAAAGTCATACACTACACCTTAAGTGACGAGAAAGTAAAATAATAAATTGGAAGTAGAAGAAGAGAAATTATCAGAAAAGTGAATAGCTTGATAAAGATCCTCCAAATTGAAGACTGAAGACGTAGCGCATGTACCAATTGAATTGTAGTGGGTAGAAATGTATTGGGACCAAGAAAATTTTGAGGGTCCTAAGTTTGGCCCCTACTGAGAGCGAAAGTGATAACTTACGAGACATACTGATAGTAATTTTATGGAAAACGAAGCGAATGTATGCAACGGATGTTGAGAAATCTTAAAATATATAAATTATCCTATAAATTGGAACGAAGAATGGGGAAACAGAAATAGATATATTAGTTTACGCGGTGATCGTGAATACAGTTTTCTTTAGAATTATTTAGATACTTTCTGTGATATTTTTAGGTGCTTGTTGTAACCGTAAATTGTATGCACATGCTACGCGAAACTAAAAAGGAGAACCGTGTCCTTATTTATTCTCGTTTATTCAGTAGATAGTAAATATGAAGACGTTCTTTGAGGTACAGTAGAATTTTAAATTATCCGTAAAATTCAATCTGCTTGGTTGAGGCTTGTTCTACTCGGTGGCATTAGTAGAGAAGGATATCTTCTATTATTACTGACTCTTTTAAGGAACAAAATGAAATCGAAATTTCAAGCTATATGTGTGAAATTACCTAAGCTGTCGAATCATTTTTAATAATACTACTACTACTTCAAGCTAGTTTTATTATATTTCCGACATAGAATATCACTTAGATAGCTGCGGAAAAGGAATTTCGAAACCCGATTTATTGGATTATATAATGTTCGCATAATTTTTTATAAATCACCGATTAGCATCCAAGAAGAATTTGCCAGTGCGTTTCGATTCTTTTGGATATATCTCTAATGAAAACCCTAAAACAAGCTTTAACTACCCAATCGGACTAAATTCATCCCCTTTTCTAGATAAAGTCTTCATTTTATCTTCAACATGCTTCTCTTCTTTTCCACTTGTTGCTCCTTATCGTTCTTTTCGACGCCGCTCTGAGAGGTTTCGATGAAACTTTCTGTCACCCTCCCTGACATCCATCATATTTCTTGTGCTCAACTATTGATTCCCAAAGCTTTTATTACTCAAAGTCTATCGTCTGACCTTTCTGAAGGTATTTCGTACCTATGAAAAATATGTTGAGGTTAATTTTTTCTCTTAGGCCTCGCATATATTCTAAAAATCATGTATCATTATAAATTAGAGAAAAAATTCTCACCATCATGTATGAACTAATATTTAACTTAATTTTGGTTCCGCTCGATGAAGTATCAGCACAAATAATAATTTTGTTCTCGGCATTCACATTCTAAATTTATTGGAGTGAAAGGCGCAACATTTTTCGGAAGCTCACTAAAATTAATACCTGACCTGTAGTTGTTTTATTTCAGAAAATACAGTTTTACCAGAAGTAAATTAGAGCTACATGCAAAATTTCGTCAATTGAAGTATTAAATATATTCGTATTTTTTAAGGTTCATACTCTGCTATATATTTTTACAACAAATAATACATCTTAAATTCATGCATTATTTCTTGTCTCTATCAGAAAAATGTGTTTATAGAGAAATTCGGAATCGTTGATCTATGTCTCTTCCAGCTGTTCTCTAAAAAGTCAATCGGTTCCATGTATATTTTACTGAAGAGAATGAGCTTAAAAAAATTCTTGTGCAATATTAGAATCAGAACTTCCAAAATCACAATTTATTTGCGAGTTCATCTGCTAATGTAATAGAATATGTATGCGGAGAGATTTATTTATTTTGTAAAAGAAGAGCGATGATAGCTATTTTATCGCAAAGATGCACGATTGAGTTATCCAATCAGCACGACTGGGTCGTATGATGATTGAACGATTATGTCATCGTGAATGATCACAGCACGAGAGTCGAGAGGAATCGCATTGAATTGAGCTTTCCTACTTATTTATGAGTAATGGACGAAAGCAGTCAGTGATATTAAGTCATATTGCTAAGCCAACCTTCAACTTCAAATATTTTCATTTATGCTATGTATGTACTTGGAAAGTTTTTAATGAAAAAAATTGGGTGTCGTTCTCTTATCTTAGTTGCAACTTATAAAGTATTTTCTTGACAAAAAGAAGCGAAATTTACTAAGTAAAGACAGTCTTTTTGACGATTGATTTCAACATGACTGTCCTTAGAAACTGTGGGTGTGGAAGGCAAAATAATGACTTAATACAAAGTTAGATACACTGTATCTGCTATTTATGAACTTTCCACCCAACTGGCTCGTGTAATAGCTGAGCTTTGCAAGTTGAGGGTTGATTGATAGAGTTGATTACTCAGGTATAGTACGGAGAAGAAAAAGGAGTTATTCACTTATTTTTTATGTGGAGGAAAAGTGCGAAACCATAATTGACCTCACGCCCTAAAAACTTAACTTATAGATACCAAAAAAATCCACGAATTAATTTATATATTTTTTTATTTATTATTTATATCTAATAAATATTCCTTAGATTAATTACTTATTTTATTTAGACATCGATTAACGAAGTATTCGGAAAATTCTTCAAACTCCGGAACCCATACAAGTAAACAGAAAGTTTAAATGGAATTGAGGGTTGTTTTATTGATTATAGAAATATATGTGACATGCACATTAATACGTTGAGAAATTTTCAAATTACCCAATATACAAGTCAAATATATACGGAGTCAAAATGCTCCACGTGGCTCTGTCTCTCATGTCAATCTATGAGAGAAGAATGAATAGTTTCTATTGCTGAGATAATAAATTCATCAATAAACCCTGAAGTGACGTTTTGGATGCTGCAGAATTTCCGACTTCGAAAACGTTTTCCTTTCTCGATGGTTCTTAACCTCCTTTGGTAGCTCATGCAGCACTCAGAGGTCACCGCATTTTTTCCGCTATTTGCTCATATCGATCGGAATCAATAACGTTTGAGAACCCATACAAATACAATCATGAATTCTCGACCGCAGTCTCTCAGGAGGTCACATTGTGCTGGATTTTTGGAGAAAGGGAGGTGGAGAACCCATAGAAAGGATATTGAATAACTGAGTTTCCCTCTAAGTTAATTATCATCACGTGTTGTTGTAGTTTCCGCTTCCCTCCCCCTAACTTCGCCCTCTCCTCTGGAAGACACTACTGTTCCGACAGCAGTTCTTTGTCTGATAAAATGAAATCCACAAGTCTTCACCATTGAAAACATTATTTTTCATCTAGTATCTGTATCTGCGCTAAGCGGAATATAAGAATTTCACTTAATCTTTCTTTTCTTCATTCTGTTTGTCGATTCTCTTGTAAATTGTGTATTAGGACACAATGTTCTATATAGATTGATATGTGATATCGGTTATTCAGATATCAAACGCATCGCTCAGTTCAGGTGTCATTAAAAACTGGTAAATTGAGAAAAAAGATTAACTAAGCTTCTGGATAGGGGCAGGCCAAAATCAAAGGATAGAAAATCATTAATCGCTTATTATAAAGATTGAAGCGAAGCAATTAACAAATGATTTCACCGTAAAAACTTTATCATTGCATACAATGATTGTCCTCTAAAAACAGCGCTGAAATCAACAACTTGCAACACAGTATGAAATTGAGAACTTTCTGTAGTCGTTTATTATGATTTTTAACCTTTTCAACGCTGGTATATGGCAGATCATCTTCACCAGAGCGACACAAAAAATTTTGGCAAGTTTTCTTTCCAAGAGTTCTACGACGAATATATAATGTTACGTAACACGAGACGAAATAATAGGATGTTTGTTGTTTATTTGCGAGTTCTTCGACGAATATATAATGTTACGTAACACGTGATGAAATAAGAGGGATGTTTGTTGTTTATTTGCAGTATCGGTAGAAAGTAATGCCATTCAAAATATTAGATCCATAACGAACATTTCCTTTTCCATAACAATGGATTTTTTCGAAACTTGGAAAAGCTTATTGCGTCACAAATTATGGTTTAGAGTATTTCTCAACCCATATGATTGAGAAGTCCACACTGTGTGCGGTTAATTTCGTATGCTTGTAGCCTATATTCTTTGTTTGGTTTATCCGTCGTTATTCTTCTTTACTTTAGTGAAAGAAAGGGATATTTCTTTTAAGAGTCTAAAGTTCATTACCTCATTGTTTTATTTTAAGTTATAATTGAGAGATAGTGTTATTAACTTAGCAACTTTCGAAAGCAATTACAGCTTTTAAGCGGAATAATTACCAAGAAAGTAGCGAGAAGATGTACCCAACAATTTAAATATAGACTATTAACTGAGAAATATGTAATAATAATTTAGAATGATGAAATTTCAGATTCAATCTCTAAAATTTTAAAGACCCTAGTAAAATTTAACTTGAAATTGAAATTTGTTCGTTTGTTGATAGAGAAGTCAGAAACTGTCACAGATAAATTGTTACGCAATGAGAAGGATTTATTTTATTTGAGATATCATACAAATCCGTCCGTATTTATCTTCACTTGCTTTCTACTACATATTTGATTTGACTCTTATCTCTGAATCCATATCTATAAGAGAGTATCTGTAAATTGTTCTCATTTATAAAGCTTGGATCCATGAGAAATTGTTTTTGTTGTCTAGCCATTGTTGATCATTTTTAACCTTTCCATTTTTGTGAACTTTATCAAATCTTGGTAATCAATGAATATGGAAAATTTAATAATAAAAATAATAAAGTATATGGTGAAATTCTGGCGAAAGGAACCATTTTAAACTTGCCAAACTCAAGGCACGAGTTATGATGGCTGTGGTCCATTGTTACAAATGCTATGGCAATTCGTTATAATTTTATCAACTTCATTTATTGAATGTTGCTCCTTTTACATACCGAAATCATCACTTTCACGTATTGCATTAAAAGTTTCCATGCAGTACGCTAGCAGTTCTTCCTGCAATTGCCGTAGTGACATTGGGAATAAAACATTACATCAGGTTTGCCGAGCGCGTTTATTCTTAAGACGTTACTTACAACAATTATACCCGAAAGACTAGGAGGCTGACGATGGCGATCATGACCGACCGATAGAGGATCGGACGGTCGCGGAGATTAGATACATACGTTACGGCATCGGTGGGCTGAATGCACCGAGCTTAAGTTGTGCCTTCCTTATAATTCTTTCGGAAAGTCCAAAGGGCACCACCAAAACATTATAGGGTGAGGGATGCCAGAGTCAGTGCAAGGCAACTCATCACAGATAATCGTAAGACTCATCCGCGACTGACTCTGAATCATCCCTTGCCCTTCCGACACACTCATATATTGATCAATCGATTTTTTTTTACAATATAGAGAAAAGTAACTTTATTTTCCGTTTTGTTCATGCCTGTGATAATATGATAGCTAATGAGTTATGAATGTGTTGGATGATAGGAGTATAGGATAATTCATTTTGTTCACTCCGTCATGAATGCTTCGAAAAGTGTTATTCATTGGGCGTTTGCGTCACACTTGCGTAGACTAGTTCCATTTACAGAATTGTAGCTCAGCGTGGAAAGGAAAAGTATCCACTTACCTTGTCTGGTAAGCCTCATTCCTTCTTTAGAGCACTTAGAGCTAAAGGTAGAGGGTTTGGGGATCCATCCAGCCTTTAGTACGATGACTTATATGACTAGTTAGAAATGATTTCTTTCAAACGGCTTACATTCCAATTTTTCATTTTTCACTCGTTTTCCTTTCGTGCCAACGATTTATTTTCATTCAATAGTGAACTTATTTACGAGTATAAATATAGTAAAGATTACTATAAAAATAAAATGTATTTTTATAATGTATCTCGGCGTTCTTTTAGTCGGCTATCGTTTTTATTTCAGTACGTTAATCGGTTCCCTCCACCGTGGCTCCCCTTGAATATAATACGAAAAATATATACTAAAGAAGGATATAAAAAATAGAATACTGCCCTGGTTGCCTGAGTGCCTCGTGGTGCTTCCATTTTCTCCTAATGGGATTGCGGCGCCTTCCTTGTCTCTGCATATCCAAGACAAAAAAGCTAAACAGCTGTTGGGAAACGAAAAAAGGTTCCAGATAGGTCATCTTTTCTTCACCGGATCTGATATTTCGACTTTAAAACGTTTTCATAAGTAAAATCTTTCAACATGGACTGGATTTTTCTCAGTATTTTTCACTTTATAGGCGGAAGTAAGGAATATGCAGTGTTAAATTAGCTACCAAAAATGTGTAACCAATTCATCCTAATGAGGCTTTCATAAAATTAAAATTACAATCGAAAGTTAATAAATACTAACCTTCTGGATGACCGCCTCCATTTGTCTCTAAACATAAATGGATGTTTGGAAAAAGTCTTTTTTCGAATCATAATCGAACTTGGGAAATGAGAAACTCAAACATAGTCGGAAAATGTTAAATAATAGAATTACTTTTGCATGATGTTAATTAAATTAAGTAACCTATGATAATACTATTAGATATTGTTAACCCGGGCCTTCATTGGTTCTCAATGGGCCTTATTCCAGATAAAAATATCCCCTTTCTTGTTCAAGGAAAATGGTGTTTTTGTAGAACATTTCGTGGCGTCAAATGGCTTACTTTATTTAAAAATCGTAAACCAATATTTCCCATCAAATTGGCAGAAAAAACGGATAAGGGGGCCTCATGTGGAAATTTTCCAACCGGACCCCCTATACTAGATGGCCGGTCTTGATTGTTACAACAATATGTACGAATGTAGTTCAGACGAAAGATGACGTCGTTACCTAAACATAAAAACACTTTATCTTAGAAGATTCTATTAGCTTGCATACACTCAAACTTAACCTAGAACAAAAAAACTGTGAAATGAAAACATAAATTACTTTGAATTAGAGCATGTTATTCAAATTTTCCCTTTTTACTTTCACCATATACGATGTATGGAGAAAGTATGGTTTTCGTGGAAAAAAACGACTTTAAGATTTCAACGGAAATACATGTTTTGGGGTCCCTAGAACACGGGAAATGAAAGGGAGAGGTTTAATTGGCTAAGATGTTTAAATAAGTAATCTGAACCTCAAACCGAAAAGAGTCATTCTTTATTTTGCTATATTTTTCACAGATTACTGGTTGTCTTATTGCCATATTATTATCATTGGTCTTCTTTTTGAACAAAGAGTGCGCCTTCCTCTATTACTTTAATCTGGCATTTTCACTCTACAATGAACAAATGTCTATTTGATAGAAAATTAGGGAACAGGAACGAATATTTTAGCTGCAGTGCTATTGCAACTTTCGTGAGAGGCCGTCACAATGTAAGATATCTTCGACAGTAGGTATGAAAGCACACAAAATAATACAATGCAGTGCCTTTCGTTTATTCGATTTGTTTAAAACAAGGGAATGGGACAAAAGCAAAACCCGCGAAGCAACTGTTCTGCCTTGAGACGAGAATGATGAAGAATATCTCACGAAGCTTCAAGCGTGAGATGAAAATAGCTGTTTCCCACATTTTAATTTTCCTCTCGCAAAAATAATAATCGCAAACAAGAGCAAAGATAAGTAACATAGAACAGGTAAAATAAGTAAAATAGAACAGGTATTCTATAAATATAGGTAAGAAGCACGATAGGAGTACGGTGGATGGAGATATCTAAATGAAACAATATTCTATCAAATGCGAAGGAAGATGGGTTTAGCGGGATGCGGTGCATTTGGGTATTACTCCCAAATGCAGTGTATTTGCGAGAAATACGTCTTATAAGTGGTGAACGTCTTACGTTATTTCTTACCATGTGATTCGTGTGATAGAGACCGGAATGCAAAGTGATATAAATCCTTAGCATGAGTATTTGACGGTTTGACTGTATATTCATATATAGATACTTCTACGGATATATTCATACCTACATAGGATACCATCTCTGAGCCAAAACCAAAAGTGTCATTGACCCAGCGTTTCTCTTTTCGAATAAACGCCTAACATGAGACCCCAGGAAAAAGGGGATATGGATCATACCTAGATTGGATCAATCACAAACACAAAATCATCTTATCCTAAGGTGAGAGTGAAAAACATATGGCAGGCGTGACCTAAGTTGCAACAGAGAAAAATGTTTGGCAACACCCACCCTCTATCTACCCACACCCCACCACCTCCACCTTCTAGCCATCTCCCTACTTACCCTATACCTTCCCACCCTCTCCCTTCCCACCCACTACCATCCCACCCTCTCCTTTACAACCCTCTCCCTTGCCACCCTCCCCCTACCCACCCTCTGCCTTCCCAACCTCTCCCTACCCACCCACTCCCTTCCCACCCTCTCCCATCCCAACCTCTCCTAACCCACCCGCTCCCTACCCAACCTCTCCCTACCCACCCTCTCCCTACCAAACCTGTCCCTTCCCACCCACTCCCTTCCAACCCTCTCACTAACCACCCTCTAACCTTCCCACCCTCCCCCTACCCACCCTCTGCCTTCCCAAACTCTCCCTACCCACCCACTCCCTTCACACCCTCTCCCATCCCAAACTATCCCTACCCAACCTCTACTAACTCACCCGCACCCTACCCACCCTCTACCTACCCAACCTCCCCCTACCCACCCTCTCCCTTCCCACTCTATCCCTACCCACCCTCTAACCTTCCCACCCTCTCCCTACCCACCCTCTAACCTTCACATTCTCTACCTACCCACCCACTACCTACCCACCCTCTACCTACCAACCCTATACTTTACCACCCTCTGCCTTCCCACCTTCTCCCTATCCACCCTCCACCACCTACACCTTCTAACCCTCTCCCTACTCACCCTATACCTTCCCAGCCTCCCTTCCCACCCTGTCCCTTACCACTCTCTCCCTTTCCACCCAATCCTACCTACCCTCTCCCAACCTACCCTCTCCCTACCCAACCTCTCCATACCCAACCTCTCCCTATCCACCTCTACCTTCCCACCCTCTCCCTCCTCACCCTCTACCTTCCCACCCTCTCCCTTCGCACTCTCTCCATTCCCACCCTCTCCTTTCCCACCATCTCCTTCCCACCCTCTCCCTTCCCACCCTCTTACTTCCCACCCCGATTTTTGCTACCCTCCCCCTTCCCTCCCTCCTCTCACATACCCCTCACTTCTTTCTATCCCTCTCTTAATCAACCTCCTCCGTCCTCTACCTTCTCTCCCTCTTCCCCATTAGATTTATTCAGAGGAAAAGTAAAAGCAGTACAATGAAAAGTTACAGAATATATAAATTATACATCATTCTGCCTTACATATCCTTAGAAATCTATACATTCTGCAATAGGTATTTAGGTTCTGGGTGCTAGGTCATTTTTATATTTTTATTATATATACATTTCAATTAATAGGAAACAATACAGGTTCTGGCCTTACAATTTTTACACTATACTAGATTGACAATATATTTTGGCTCGGAAAAAATATTAACATTTAACTTTTTATTCATCTTACGTGCTATATATAAAGATGTGCATAGATCAATAAACAAATTCAATCTCTAAAGATTGAATAAACATCGAATAGATACACGAAACATAAACTATAAAAAATAATTTTTAATCTTGCATCATCATTAGTCATATAGAAGATTAAAAGTCGAAAAAGCTTCAAATAGTATACATAGATAAAGATTCACTGAATTTTTCAGTTGATTGTTCATTAAATAGTTTAGAATGTAATTATATGACTAGAATGTGCACTGTACTGGGAAGCTTCGGTTCACTTGAAAGTCACGGATTTTATTTCACAAGGAAGTTTATATTTTATTCTTCCCAATCTTTAAATAGGTCACGATGCCGTCCCCCGCCGTAGCAACTCAACTCCGTCCCCGACGCCGTCCTTCGAGAAAAATAATATCTGTATATAATATAATATAATATAAAACATTCTCATCTTTTTATGCACCTTCAATTTCCATTGGCCTTGCATACTTGGTAATATAGTTTCTAAATATGAAATAAAGCCTTTAGAATGACTAGATGCTTATGAATATCTTAGGAAAAGTGTTGGCTTTCATTGTGATAGAATGGCAAGCCATTATGCAAATAAATAACAGACGTTTCTAAATTAATTTTTTGATATTGATTTCATTTTAAATTTAGGTATCAATTTTAATTACCATTTACAATACGTTAAATTACGTATTGGTCTCTAAAACAGTTGCTTCGGTTTTTTCTTCCAGAATGTATTTACATCGATTGCAGCAGTATTTACGGGGAGCACTGACAAGTACTCGAAACTTTTAGGATGAATAAAAGATTATGTAGTACTCCATGCGTTAAGGAATGTAACATAGTAGTGCCATTGAAACTGAGGCACTGTCTCAAAACTGCAAAAGAAAGATAAATTGAAAGTACATCAATTGTGACGAAAATCGGCTGAGATTAGAGAACTTTAACGAATGAAAAAAATAGTACACATTATCGATCATACATAAATAGGAATTATAATGACACTTGATTAAACATGTACTTATCGTATTATGTGTTACTTCCATGGACCGAATTACTCTCCACAGCATCTCTGCATTCCTACTCTCGCCCTTCCATGAAGTATAAAAGTTCCGTGCGTATTTCAGAAGAACAAATAAGAAAAATTTATTAAAACATTATTTCATAAACAGAAACTCTATGTTAATTAAAAGAACGCGCTAACTATCATACTTGGATGTGAGTTGTATTAACATTAGATTCAAATTTACTCATTGTATTTTGAATTCCATCCCTGGACCGAATATCCATCCTCAGTATCTCTGCGCTCCTAATCTGCTCTTCCATGATGGAGAAAAGATGCGAACATGTATGAATAGAATATATTAAAAAAAGGAAATGGAATAGGAATTCAAAAAAACAATTAACACCAGGTTAATCCAAAAATACGCAATTTGTAGCATAATTAAATAGGAATAGCAAAAATATTAGATTATATTATAGAATCGGGGTAGTAATAACATTAGATTCAATTTTTACTCATCGTATTCTGTGTTCCTTCCATCGACCGAATTACTCTACACAGCATCTCTGCATTCCTACTCTCACCCTTCCATGATTGAGAAACGTTCCGAGCGTGTTTCTGAAGGAATAATTTAAAAATAATTAATAAAATATTATCTCCAAAACAAAAATACTACGTTAATTAAAAAGAAAGTACTATCTATCATAATTGAACATGAATAGTAATAACATTTGATTCAAATTATACTCATTGTATTTTGAATTCCATCCGTGGACCGAATTTCTCTCCTCCGTATCTTTGCGCTCCTCATCTGCTTTTCCACGATGGAGAAATGATGTGAGCGTATTTCCGAGAAATAACTGAAAAACAGTAAATGAAGTATTATTTCGAAAACAGAAAACAGTATGTTAATCTAAATATACGCACTACTGATCATACTCAAAAACGAATAACAGAAATGTTTTATTCCTTTAGTACTTATTGTATTTAATGATCCATCTCTGGACTGAATATCTCTCCTCCGTATTACTGTGTTCTTACTCCGCTCTTCCAAGTTATAGGAAAGTTGCGAGTGTGATTCTAAAGAAAAAATAAGGAAACAGTTAATAAAATAGCAATTCTAAAACAAAAAACCTGTGTTAATCCAAAATACTTATATAATAGTAAAAATAACGATCATAATAAAGTACTCTTCACTCAAACATTTGTTTAGTATAGTGTCTATTTGAGCATATACTTTGCTTAGTACTTACTAACAATAAGTAAGTTATTACTTAAGTGAAGTGAGCATGGATCTGCAAATTTAAATCGGACATCATTTTATAAGGATTACTAAAGCATTGAAGTAATTATTGTAAAAAAGTAAAAACATCATCGAATTTCAGAGAAATATTTATTTTATACAAACAATAACTCTTATAACATTTACTTTTTAATTGTAAAATATCTCTCCAAGGTAATGAGATGAGTACACACTAATGTTATGACAAGTAGCTATCAATAATATTTACTCTGACAAGAGAAAATAATGCAATAGTCTCATAATTTTTATTAAACTACACAATAGAATTCCTGAATGTAGTACTTCATCAATGCTTCCTTCGATGGAACATCTTGGGACGCAACTTAATCAAAAACAATCTAATCCTCGTATATAAGAAGAAATGCTCAATTAGCACGATAATGATCTGTTTGACGTTCTCATCCAATTGAATTAATCTCAAATTTATTTGATGTTCATCTGGTACGAATTTGGATTGGGTAATGATGAAACTTTTTGAACTTCGTTTCCCTCAAAATAAACGGAAATATCACAATCTAAGGAGAGCCAAGAGATATTAATTTTCGTATTTTTACAGTTCCCATCCGAGTGATATTAAGTTAACTTGAACTACATATTAACTCAATACATAAGGATGATATTTCTTAACGTTTATGCGCTAATGCGCGTTTATACTATCGTCTACGTGATATTACGTAAGGTACCTTAAATTCCTTGGTTCGTCAGAGGTTGGTAAACCAAAGCGATAGAATCCAAGGTCGTTGGAACAAAATATCGAGATAAACGAAACTCTTCACAAAATATTGCTCGCTGATTTTGAAAAGAATTTTACTGAAAAATGAACGGAAAGGCAAAGCTAAATCATCCTTATGTATATATGCAAGTAACTCTCACTTCTCTTTACAGAGATTTAGAACGAGGCGGGAAAGCGAAAGTTCTTGCCTATTATGACTCACGAAGCAAAGCAACAAGCCTAATCGAAAATTTTCATGGCTCCCGAAATAAAGCGCTCAACTATGACTAGTTCACTGATTGCGCAATATCAACGACTGCCGATGAATATCAACGTAGAATTCTATCGAAAGTTATGGTTAATAACATTTATCGATAACTCTCATCGTGGTATGGTATGGCTGTTGCTAGTAAAACTTGCTACCTTTTCCATTTATGGATACTAAAAGAAAACGCGAAAAGGTCTGCGTTTATTAATGACTTATGGAGAAATGCACCATATCTAAATCTAGTAAGTAGGAAAGGAAAAGAAAAAAACCTGATGTGGCCAGCACATGAATTTCTCCGTATTTATGATGTAAATATTTATCGACGACAGTATTTTCGAACTCTAGATTCAATATAAACTTGGATGATAAGTGATAAATTTATATCATATTATCTTTAACGCCACAAACATTCTAAACAATGTTTTTCGGGACATATTCGATGAAAAACGTTGAAATTGGCCTTTTGCTCACAGCGCCCAGAGCGCCCACGAAATACATAATCAGCAACTTCCGTTTTATCAGTACTTCATGAATAACTCCTAAACAATCAGTTATACAAAAATATTTTTCATGTAAAAATTATAGTAAATTTTATTTTTTAAAACTTTTATAAATAATAATACATACCTTTATACAAGATTAATTGGAGATATATTGCAAAAACGGAAATAGGCTTCGAAAAGTAAAGCTCGATTTCTGGTTAACCGATTTACTCCAAAAACTAATCAACTCTAACGACACCAACCAAAGTACTATATATGAAATTTGGTGTTGATACGACAAGTAGTTTTCATGTTAGAGCGCCAACAAAGTACATAACCAGCTACTTCCGGTTTATCAGTATTTCACGAATAACTCCTAAACAATTAGTGATACAAAAATATGTTAAATAAAACAGTTATAGTACATTACATTTTCTAAAACTTTTATACATAATAGAATATACCTAAATATCATATTTATGGAGATATTTTGTGAAAACGGAAATTTGCTTCGAAGGATAAAGCTTGAATTCCGGTTTACCGATTTCCTCCAAAAACTAATCAACTCTGACAAAAAATAATAGTTGATTAGTTTTTGAAGTAAATCAGTTAACCAGAAGTTGAGCTTTACTTTTCAAAGTCCGTTTCCGTTTTTGAAAAATATCTCCATAAATATGATATCAAGGTATACATTATTAATTATAAAAGTTTTAGAAAATGAAATTTACAATAACTTTTACATGAAACATATTTTTGTATAACTGCTTCTTTAAGAGTTATTCATGAATTACTGATAAACCGGAAGTTGCTAATTATGTACTTCGTGGGCGCTCTGGGCGCTGTAGCCGAAAGACCAATTTTATCAATTTTCATTAAACATGTGCCGAAAAATATTATTTATAATGTTTGCGACGTAAAAGATAATATAATATACATTTATCACTTATCTTCCAAGTTTAGATTGTATATAGTTTGAAAATACTGTCGTAGATAAATATTTACATCTTATAGATGGAGAAAGTCATGTGCTGGTCACATAAGAATTTTCTTATGTCGGCGGTATCTGTCATTCCATCTCCTTGTCCGCAAAATACGAAAGAGTGAAGAAAGCTAAACGGAGACGTCAGAATAATGGATTAATCTTTGAAAAGCGTAAGTAAAGGCTTAATAAACGATTGAGTTGCAGAGAATTAACACAACGACCATAAAAAGCTCTGAAAAGGTGAAGAAATTGCCTAGGTTCTTCTATTATTCTATTACATTTCAATCGTTGCTTCGACAGCGAATATATATTTTAATACCAAAGAGCATGCTTTACCATCGGTATGCACTTGAATTGCGAAGAGGTATGTGGAACGAGAGCATCGTCGACTGAATAATATGATAAAGCATGCAATCGCAAAGTAAAGGTTTGAGATTCACATTTTTACATAAATTCTTGCGGTGTAGGTACAAAAAACGAATAATCAGAATAATTCGTCGCTATGACGAGGTGTTCGAATTTTGGAAAGAGCGGCTTGAGGACTGAAGTCCGCCTCAGCCCCTGAAAATCACTTTTGCGTACAAAATCGCAAAATTATTGCCATATGTTTTACTTCGGCTAGATTCCTTTCTCAAACGTCGGCTATTCTTCCACAAATATGTCAAAGCGGATTAGAGTTTCGGAACGATATTAGCAAATTGCACTCTCAAAGTACTGGAGGGTCTGAGAAATGTCAGCTAGGTCTCAGCACTCAATGAAGGGAAACACCCTACCCTCACCTCCTCGTGGTAGAGAGTGGGCAACGCACTACTATATGTTGCTAACGAGGGAGGGGACCGAATGAATGCCGGGATAAGTATTCACTCCCATGGAAAGATGGGAATGGGGCTCACTCTTGTCCCGGAGGGAAGAAATCCCCTCCAAAGGCGGATGAGCCAGGTAAATGGCCAACGGCATAGGATGCGAAAGGCAACGGAAAACCATCGCATTAGAGATCCATTTGGATATTCCTGGTTCCACGGAACTACGCATAAACAGACATTGCTCCTGTAATGAAAGATTTTTCCGGAGGTAAAACTTACCCACATTCGGATCTCCGGGTGGGTAGCATTCCAGGAAACACATGGCTGGTCAACAGAAAGGAAAGGACAAGGAAAACAACAAATAATGAAATAAGAACTGGTACATGGAATGTAAGAACATTGAATAGAAAGGGAAAATTAGAGAACATAAAGAGAGAAATGGAGAAAAACAAAATAGATATTCTTGGATTGGGAGAGGTAAGATGGGAGGAGAAGGGGAAGCAATATTAGATGGATACAAGATTGTGTACAAAGGGGAGAGTAGAAGAACTGGAGGAGTGGCTATAATTATGAAAAAAGAAATAGAAAATTGTGTCACTAAAGTGATCGCAATTAGTGAAAGGGTGATAGCAGTCAAAATAAGGAGTGAGCCAGTGGATACTCTAGTCATTCAAGTGTACATGCCCACTTCAGATGCAAAAGATGAAGATGTGGATGTAGTATACGAACAAGTATCCCAGATGTATGAAGAAAATGGAAAGGGACAGGTGAGAGTTGTGATAATAGGAGATTGGAATAGTGTCATAGGTAAAGGTAGAAAAGATAATGTGGTGGGGGAATACGGTCTGGGAAAAAGGAATGACAGAGGAGAGAAAATGCTGGAGTTCTGTATAGAGAACAACCTATGGGTGGCAAACACATGGTTTAGGAATCATGATCGGAGGTTGTACACCTGGAAAAGTCCGGGGATATAAATAGATACCAAATAGACTTTATTTTAATTAACCAAAGATTTAAGAACAGCGTTAAGAATGCCAAAACCCTTCCAGGTGCTGACATAGACTCGGACCACAACCTGTTAATTGCAGACCTGAAGACAAAACTGAAACACGTGAAAAGGGAAATAAGGGAAGAAAAGAAATGGGACGTAAAGAAGTTGAAATCAGATGGAACCGCATTCACTATAGCTCTAGAAGAAAAATTTCGAATGCAAGAAAAGAAAGAATGTGTTAAAGAAGAATGGATTGATATTAAGTCTGGTATTATAGAGGTTCTAGAACAGGAGGTGGGGATTGAGAGAAGTCAAAGAAATAAAAAAGAATGGATCACTCAGGAAATGAAAGACAAGATGGAAGAAAGAAGAAAGTGGAAATGTGATAATACAGAACATGGGAGAAGAAAATACAGGAAGCTAAATAACGAGCTGAGGAGGGAGACAGATAAAGCCAGAGAGGATTGGATAAAAAGACAGTGCCACATGATAGAGGAATTGGAGAGGACTGGGAAAATAGAAGAAATGTATAAAACCGCAAGATGTCTAACTAAGAGAGACCATAGAAGGATAAGTAAGAAAGGAATGATAGACAAAACTGGGAAAATAACTACAGATGAGGAAGAGATTAAGATTCTGTGGAAGGAGTACATAGAAGAACTGTACTGTACTCATGAATGCAATGGAAGTGTAGATCTAGAGGATGAGAGGACATGCGAGGAGGATTCGAAGGGTCCAAGGATTTTGAAAGATGAAGTTGAGAGAGCAATAAGAGACCTGAGGGACAATAAGACACCCTTGATGGAATCTGATGGAATCCCAGCAGAGGCCTTAGGGGAAGGTGCAATTAGTAGAATCACTAATCTTGCTAACAAGATATATGACACAGGAGAATGGCCTGAGGATTTTCTGAAAACAATAATGATGCCATTGCCTAAGAAAAATAACGCTCAAGCCCAATGAAGAGGATTGAGACTAGGATAGAGGAAAACTTGGGAGAGGACCAGTTTGGATTTCGAAGAGGAAAGGGAACAAGGGATGCAATTGGGTGCATGAGAATGCTGAGCAAAAGGGTACTGGAGGTAGGCAGAGAGATGTTCATCTGCTTTATTAATTACGAGAAAGCATTTGACAGGGTGAAATGGGATAAACTGATGGTGATTCTAAAGGAAATTGGAGTGGATTGGAAGGATAGGAGGGCATTAAAACAACTGTATAAAGAACAAATAGTAGTGGTGAGGATAGGGGGAGATGAGACAAAGCAGACATCGATAGGCAGAGGTGTGAGACAAGGGTGTTGCTTGTCACCAATTTTATATAATATATATGGTGACAAACTGGTAGAGGAAGCCTTGGAGGGGATTGGAGGGATAGTGGTAGGAGGAGAAAGTATGAAAACCATTAAATATGCAGATGATCAGGCTGTGATAGCAGAGAGTGAAGAAATGCTGCAAGAAATGGTAGAGAAAATCAGTATAAAAGGAGAGGAATATGGAATGAAAGTTAACATTGAAAAGTCGAAGGTGATGAAGATATCAAAGAAGACTGGCCCAGTACAAATTAAGTTAAATGGGAAGGAATTGGAGCAGGTCGAGAAATTTAAATATTTGGGAAGCACCCTCACATCTAATGGCAGTTGTACAGAGGAAATAAGAAGTAGAATAGCTCAGGGAAAGGCAACGTTCCAGAAGATAAAAGATCTTTTGACAGCAAAGAACATCAAGATGGAGCTAAGGAAAAGATTTGCTAAGTGCTTTATCTGGAGTATTGTGTTATATGGATCCGAAACATGGACATTGAGAAGGAGAGAAGAAAAATACATAGAGAGCTTTGAAAAGTGGGTATGGCGAAGAATGGAGAAAATAAGATGGAAAGACAAGATAAAAAATGAAGAGGTACTGAGGAGGGTTGGAAAAGAACGAGTAATTTTGGGAAACATAAGGAAAAGGAAAGCAAGATGGATAGGCCATATACTAAGAGCAGAATGCCTACAGAAGACTATTTTTGAAGGAAAGATCAAGGGGAAACGACAAAGAGGAAGAAGAAAATTCGGAATGCTGACTGATTTAAAACAAGGAAAAGAATATCAAGTTCTAAAAAGAGAGGCACAGGATAGAGATGCCTGGAGGAGCAAGTTCCGTTGAGACCTGTCCGCGGACAGAAGCACAATGATGATGATGATTAGCAAATATCTACTATGGTCTAGTTCTATCTAAAAAGGCTTGCATAGAGCCTGAATAATATGCTTTAAAACGAGTTTAAGTTCACAGTAAACCTGCGATGGACTATTTATCTACAGAAAGTGATATAATATCTATGCTTATGTAAAACAGCCTTATTCTATAAGGGTGGGGTAAATGCTAGCAACTAGTTTCAACAGGGCTTGTGATAATTGATAAGAAAGCCTATTAAAAGTTTTATCTGATTAAATTATAACGATTACGAGTTACACATACACTGTAAGTTAGTGTCAGCTGATGGCCAGTCGCGATGAAGGGGAAAAGAAGGAACCATATTGCTACACGACATAATTGTACTTCAAAACGTAATTCGATACTTAAAAATGTAATACTGTAATTTCCAGCAATGAAGAACCATCCGAATTATGGTATAGAATTAATAAATATGAAATTATGGAAACCATCCGAGTTAATTCCAGCTCTCGTTTGAAAAATTACAATCAGCATCAATGAAGAACTACAATTATACTTAAGATATACACTTGAAAGGCACCAGATAAATTATAGTTTTCCTAATACAATTACCTCGCGATGCAATAAACTACTCCTTCATTCTGATGCTAAAAACGAATAAAGAGAAGAAAAATTTGCTTAAGCAGTTGACTTATAATCTTGTTGTAAATACGCGGAAAGTTTTCCTCGAGATATTTCCTATTATATAAAATCGAATAACTATCCCTATATGCACATTAGAAAGTCAGAGATAATTACTTATCATAATATTGAATAACTCGAGCTCTACACTTAAATTACACATTTTTTGTAGAGAGGAAGAGCATTCGATTAAAAATCCCCTCAACATTTCGCTTTGAATTGGTATGCCTTTTAGCATTGTCTAACATAAAAAAGCGGGTTACTTGATTAAAACGCGTTCCATTACTTTCACATCCCTAACAGTAATATCGGAATTTCATGCACTCTCTAAACTTCAACCTACTACCGATTATCTTGCAAAACACATCAAATTCAATAAATTTCCCCCTGCCACACGGCGAAAGGCGGCTTGCAGGGTATTTATGTAGATGTAGATGAAATTACTCAGTGCTTTTCAAAGGTTCCAAACTATTTCACCATGCATTCTCTCACTTGAACGGCGAATTTAAGAATATTTACATGCGCCATTACATGACGAAAAACTCTCAATTAAATATAATTAATGGTAAGAGTATTAAGTGCGCTTACCAAATAGATCAAATTTCGTTCTTCACTTTTCTTCCGCGAAGGTCATTCCACGGACATTCCTTTTCCAAACGAAGTACAGCAGATGCCCGTCGATGATAGGGTTGAAAGTTCAGCTTTTAAAATCTGGAAAAATAGGTATACCAAATTAGTAAACCATCAATTAATTTCATCCAGACAAGTACTGTACTCAACGCCCATGAGTAGGTATATTTTATAACGGATAAGTTGAAAATTAGAATTCCGTTCTATGAAACCACTATTTCAGCGCCATCTATGGTGTTAGATATAAGACAAAGGACAGGTGGAATGCTAACAATCGGATAATTAAGGTAACATATTTTCAGGGAAAGTGATGAATATCGAAAAATATCACAATTTCGATTTCCTCAAATGAGATAGCGGCGATCCATTTTGGGATTGAAACACGAAAGGTATTTATCAATACAATTTTAAAGATGGATAAATTTTAATCAGAAGCTCAAGGAATAGTAAAAAGCTTTATTTAACAGAAAACTAAACTAAGTATAGATCGCATGGAGATAAGAACACCGTTAAATCCCAACGATGGCACTGCGAGAATTGAAATATAAGAAATCAAAAATGTGAGCATGGAAATGTGTAGTTTGAATCAGCATGGAGCGCTAACAGCAATTTTCAAATACTGATTTCCGATAATTATGCCGGACGGATAGTGCAAACAGCGAGTGTGTAGGAGATTCCAGTTTTCGAGTCCCACATGCGTCAAAATTTTCCTCAATCGCAATTTTCCTTAAATTAAGCATTCGGGGGGGATATTACCATTGATCATTTAAGTTTCAACAGAATTTTCTTGAATTTGCTTACGTCAGCCACTCAAGAACTTTAGACAGAACGTAGTTATCAAATCAAATTCAAATATGATTACTAAATCGAATTTTAATCGGAAAATAAGTGGAGGCTAAATTTTATGCAAGTGCATTATGCATGCATGCATGCATGTTGCATCTTTGCATCATGCATCTTTAAAGCAATATCGCAATCAATATTTGAATAAGGTTTATTTGTTCAACTTACCATTAAAAGGAAATCCTTGGTGACGACCACGAAAATCTTCAGGTCTTCAAAAAACGTCGGTCTTTCTTTTTTTTCAGGAAAATTCGTTTAAGGAATAGTTATTATTGCAAAAAGAAAACGATAAGCTTTGAAATGTCACTTACGTGTACCAGTTTCCAAATCCAACGGAAGTCACAAAATTTAAATTGTAACGGAAATTTAAAAACAATTGACATAACTTCCACACCAGACGGAGTCTAAGCATCAACTGAGGAAATTTCCATCAGAACAACGGGTGAACAAGGAAGCTGAAATTTGATTGGTCGACTTGGATAATCCGTCGCTACCCCCCCCCCCCCCCCTCAACACAAATAAAACATTTTAATTTATTATAATTATAATTTAATTTACATACAATTTTATGAAGTACCTACTTTATTTAAATTTAAATTGTTTGGAGTATTAGTTTTCCTTAATTAAAGTATTTATTTATTCCTCGAGTAATTTTTTTCGTTTCCTCCAATGGGATTGCTCGAAACATCGTAATTGTACACTTTTTAATTAGAAGTTTATATATTGTTATATATCTATTTGTTTACCATGATTACTAAAAATTGTTTAATATTTAAAAAATATCAATATTATTAATTACTCTTCGTCACCCATAACGAATGAATGGAGTTAGGTCATCAATTCACTTCATGGATTTATATCAGAAAGTGTCTTTAAGATTTCTACTCGAAGACATTTAAATTGATCGAAAACACTGTATTTATTCAGAAAGATCTACTTATCGAGGAAAACAAGTGGATTGCATGTTTCTGGAGAATTAAAATCGCTTCGGCTTTAGAATATCTACATCACCTCTTCCTAAAAGTAAACGGAGACGGATTGCTAAAGAATGCAATCTTGAATGGTTATGTTAGAGAAATTTGGTAAGGCAACAGAATGTTAGAAGAATACATGTATTTATATCCTTTACTTACACGTTTTATAAAGCACCTCGAGTCCAAAATGACCTTGTATCCGTCTGGGAAGAAAAGAAAAATTCTAAAAGCATTTCAATTTCACATTCCATTTCGACCACAAGTTCGAAGGTCTCATCCTTTACGAACCTCTCTGTTTGATGCCTTAAATATGCTTCGTAAATCCACAACAATACTTAGCAAGCACTTTTTATTTATACTCTTTTTACACTCATCAAAGAAAAACATATTATAAATACCTTATTACAATTGTTGACAAGCATAAACTCCTCGGAGGAAGGCGACATATTGTGGAAATCCACCGCAACGTGAGAAGAGAGACAGACTATTGCTTTTTCTGTTTTATTAATCGTAGAATTATCATTATTATCCATAACATATCACTATGGCGATGGCGATTATTCGCTGAATCCAGTAGCGGATAATAAAACTGTGGAAAAAGACTCCCTCTCTTCTCTTGTTGTTTACAATAACTTTTCACTTGAGTATTCCATGAGGTCACTCCCACTATGAACGGGTTAAACACTAATTGTGGAGATTAATCCAAGGGGTGACACCGTCTTGAAGAGTTTGCACTAATTCATTTCACATCAACTATTATTAAAACTTGAAACTAACTCAAAGAAGATCGTCATTCCAGTCACGAACTCCATGTAACCACGTGGTTCTTACGTGGCCTTTAACAGCGCTTTTACGCTTTTCCGATCGTCACGAAAAAACTGAAGTGCTAAATTTGCTAATGAGTAATGTGGAGTTACTGGCCATGTTCATTCTGTTTCTAACAATGGTGGTCTTTCAACCCTTCTAAATTTACCTGGATTATATTTTTGAACTATTCGTAACTCAAATGCATACCGAGGGTAAAGCATTCTCACTTTTTTTACACCATTTTATTACTTACACTTCGAACATTCACAGGGAAGTCTATTCGTAATACTTTAACATACTTAGCATATCCACAGGAATATATTCAAGGTAAATGTAGTAGGGCAGAAAGACTGCCAATGTGAAAAACATAATGAGCATCACAAGTTACCTCACATTACTCAGTTCCTCGGACGCAAGTTGCGTACTTCAGTTTTTTCATGACGATCGGGAAAGCGTAAATGCGCGGTTGAAGGCCACGTAAAAACCTAGTGCTTACATGGAGTTCGTGACAGGAATGAAGATCTTTTTTCAGTTACTTTTACGTTTTAATATCAGTCGACGTGAAATGAATTAGTGCAAAATGTTCAAGACAGTATTACCCTTTGGATTAATGTTCACAGTTCGTGTGCAACCCATTTACAGTGGGAGTTAACTCATGGAATATTCAAGTGAAAAGTTTGTGTTACCAACGATAGATGAGAGACAAACTAGTACTTTTTTCTCGGTTATATTATCCACTACTGGATTAAGTGATAAATCTCCAACGGCGTGATGATATTTTATGTAAAATAATGGCAGCATCATCATTATTTTCCATTCTGTCTATCTGTCTCTCTTCTCTCGTTGTTGAAAATAACCTATCACTTGAGTACTCCATATCTCAGGTGAGTTTTTAGCATTAAAAGAATATATTTCAGAATTTCAAAACTGTGAGATTTTATTGTGTTTCTGCGCGAAAATTTGTTTTATTAACATGGTGTACTTTAATTCGTGTGAAAAGTGTAGAAATATAAAGCGATTGCTAAGTATGCTTGTGGATTTACGAAGCATATTTAAGGGATCAAACAGAGAGGTACCTAAAAAAATTGAGACCTTCGACCTTGTAATCGAAATGGAATGTGGTTGAAATGATTTTAGAATTCTGCTCTTCACAGACGATCCGTTCCCGTTTAATTTTAGGAGGAACATAAGGTTATACAGATATTCTCAAGCCGAAGCGATTTTTATTATCCTGAATCATGTAATGCACTCGTTATTTCTCAATGAGTAGATCTTTCTGAATAAATACAGTGTTTTAGATCAATATAAATGTCTTCGGAAAGAAATCTTAAAAATAATATCTGATATAAATCCACGAAGTGAATTGATGCGCTAACTATAATCCTTCGTTATGATGACCAGGAGTAATTAATTATATTGATATTTTTTAGAAATATTAAACGATTTTTAGCAATCATGGTAAACAAATAGAATAATTACTTATATATTTATATTATATAGTTATATACTTATTTATTACAAACTTATAATTAAACAGTAAACGATTACGTAGTTTCGAACATTCCCATTGGAGGAAACGTCAAAATTAAGTCGAAGTATAAATAAAAACTTTTATTAAGGAAAACTAATACTCCAAACAATTTAAATTTAAATAAAGTAGGTACTTCATAAAATTGTATGTAAATTAAATTATAATTATAATAAATTAAAATGTTTTATTTGTGTTGAGGGGGGGGGGGGGTAGCGACGGATTATCCAAGTCGACCAATCAAATTTCAGCTTCCTTGTTCACCCGTTGTTCTGATGGAAATTTCCTCAGTTGATGCTTAGACTCCGTCTGGTGTGGAAGTTATGTCAATTGTTTTTAAATTTCCGTTACAATTTAAATTTTGTGACTTCCGTTGGATTTGGAAACTGGTACACGTAAGTGACATTTCAAAGCTTATCGTTTTCTTTTTGCAATAATAACTATTCCTTAAACGAATTTTCCTGAAAAAAAAGAAAGACCGACGTTTTTTGAAGACCTGAAGATTTTCGTGGTCGTCACCAAGGATTTCCTTTTAATGGTAAGTTGAACAAATAAACCTTATTCAAATATTGATTGCGATATTGCTTTAAAGATAGAATTGCTTTTGTGAGCTAAAAGTTCCGGTAATTTAGAAGTTGTAGTCGCGGAATTTCGTGTGTAGTTTGCGTATTTGTATAATATATTAAGTTCGGGCATCGCTTAAATCCTAACTTACATGCATAATGCACTTGCATAAAATTTAGCCTCCACTTATTTTCCGATTAAAATTCGATTTAGTAATCATATTTGAATTTGATTTGATAACTACGTTCTGTCTAAAGTTCTTGAGTGGCTGACGTAAGCAAATTCAAGAAAATTCTGTTGAAACTTAAATGATCAATGGTAATATCCCCCCCGAATGCTTAATTTAAGGAAAATTGCGATTGAGGAAAATTTTGACGCATGTGGGACTCGAAAACTGGAATCTCCTACACACTCGCTGTTTGCACTATCCGTCCGGCATAATTATCGGAAATCAGTATTTGAAAATTGCTGTTAGCGCTCCATGCTGATTCAAACTACACATTTCCATGCTCACATTTTTGATTTCTTATATTTCAATTCTCGCAGTGCCATCGTTGGGATTTAACGGTGTTCTTATCTCCATGCGATCTATACTTAGTTTAGTTTTCTGTTAAATAAAGCTTTTTACTATTCCTTGAGCTTCTGATTAAAATTTATCCATCTTTAAAATTGTATTGATAAATACCTTTCGTGTTTCAATCCCAAAATGGATCGCCGCTATCTCATTTGAGGAAATCGAAATTGTGATATTTTTCGATATTCATCACTTTCCCTGAAAATATGTTACCTTAATTATCCGATTGTTAGCATTCCACCTGTCCTTTGTCTTATATCTAACACCATAGATGGCGCTGAAATAGTGGTTTCATAGAACGGAATTCTAATTTTCAACTTATCCGTTATAAAATATACCTACTCATGGGCGTTGAGTACAGTACTTGTCTGGATGAAATTAATTGATGGTTTACTAATTTGGTATACCTATTTTTCCAGATTTTAAAAGCTGAACTTTCAACCCTATCATCGACGGGCATCTGCTGTACTTCGTTTGGAAAAGGAATGTCCGTGGAATGACCTTCGCGGAAGAAAAGTGAAGAACGAAATTTGATCTATTTGGTAAGCGCACTTAATACTCTTACCATTAATTATATTTAATTGAGAGTTTTTCGTCATGTAATGGCGCATGTAAATATTCTTAAATTCGCCGTTCAAGTGAGAGAATGCATGGTGAAATAGTTTGGAACCTTTGAAAAGCACTGAGTAATTTCATCTACATCTACATAAATACCCTGCAAGCCGCCTTTCGCCGTGTGGCAGGGGGAAATTTATTGAATTTGATGTGTTTTGCAAGATAATCGGTAGTAGGTTGAAGTTTAGAGAGTGCATGAAATTCCGATATTACTGTTAGGGATGTGAAAGTAATGGAACGCGTTTTAATCAAGTAACCCGTTTTTTTAAGTTAGACAATGCTAAAGGGCATACCAATTCAAAGCGAAATGATGAGGGGATTTTTAATCGAATGCTCTTCCTCACTACAAAAAATGTGTAATTTAAGGGTAGAGCTCGAGTTATTCAATATTATGATAAGTAATTATCTCTAACTTTCTAATGTGCATATAGGGATAGTTATTCGATTTTATATAATAGGAAATTACTCGAGGATAACTTTCCGCGTATTTACAACAAGATTATAAGTCAACTGCTTAAGCAAATTTTCTTCTCTATATTCGTTTTTTAGCATCAGAATGAAGGAGTAGTTTATTGCATCGCGAGTTAATTGTATTAGGAAAACTATAATTTATCTGGTGCCTTTCAAGTATATATCTTAAGTATAATTGTAGTTCTTCATTGATGCTGATTGTAATTTTTCAAACGAGAGCTGGAATTAACTCGGATGGTTTCCATAATTTCATATTTATTAATTCTATACCATAATTCGGATGGTTCTTCATTGCTGGAAATTACAGTATTACATTTTTAAGTATCGAATTACGTTTTGAAGTACAATTATGTCGTGTAGCAATATGGTACCTTCTTTTCCCCTTCATCGCGACTGGCCATCAGCTGACACGAACTTACAGTGTATGTGTAACTCGTAATCGTTATAATTTAATCAGATAAAACTTTTAATAGGCTTTCTTATCAATTATCACAAGCCCTGTTGAAACTAGTTGCTAGCATTTACCCCACCCTTATAGAATAAGGCTGTTTTACATAAGCATAGATATTACATCACTTTCTGTAGATAAATAGTCCATCGCAGGTTTACTGTGAACTTAAACTCGTTTTAAAGAATATTATTCAGGCTCTATGCAAGCCTTTTTAGATAGAACTAGACCATGTGACACGAACAATTTAAGGTATTCACGATCTATATAATTTGTTGATATATTCTAATATCGTTACGGAACTCTCATCCGCTTCGACGTATTTGTGGAAGAATAGCCGACGTTTGAGAAAGGAATCTAGCCGAAGTGAAACATATGGCAATAATTTTTCGATTTTGTACGCGAAAGTGATTTTCATGGGCTGAGGCGGACTTCAGCCCTCAAGCCGCTCTTTCCAAAATTCGAACACCTCGTTATAGCTACGAATTATTCTGATTATTCGTTTTTTGTACCTATACCGCAAGAACTTATGTTAAAATGTGAATCTCAAACCTTTACTTTGCGATTGCATGCTTTATCATATTATTCAGTCGACGATGCTCTCGTTCCACATACTTCTTCGCAATTCAAGTGCATACCGTTAATAAAGCATGCTCTTCAGTATTAAAATATATATTCGCTGTCGAAGCAACGATTAAAATGTAATAGGATAATAGAAGAGCCAAGGCAATTTCTTCACCTTTTCAGAGCTTTTTATGGTCGTTGTGTTAATTCTCTGCAACTCAATCGTTTATTAAGCTTTCGCTTACGCTTTTCAAAGATAAATCCATTCTGACGTCTCCGTTGAGTTTTCTTCACTCTTTCATATTTTGCGGACAAGGATGTGGAATGGAAGATACCATCGACATAAGAAACAAATATATTGCGCTCTGTCATGCGTATTGATATGAGAAGCCCTTCACATAGAGAAATATAGATTGACATAGAATTCTAGGATGATATTCATCGGCAGTCGTTGATATAGCGCTATCACTGAACTAGTCATAGTTGAGCGCTTTGTTTCGGGAGCCATGTCAATTTTCGATTAGGCTTGTTGCTTTGCTTCGTGAGTCATAATAGGCAAGAACTTTCGCTTTCCCGCCTCGTTCTAAATCTCTGTAAAGAGAAGTGAGAGTTACTTGCATATATACACAAGGATGATTTAGCTTTCCCTTTTCGTTCATTTTTCGGAAAAATTCTTTTCAAAATCAGCGAGCAATATTTTGTGAAGAGCTTCGTTTATCTCGATATTTTGTTCCAGCGACCTTGGATTCTTTCGCTTTGGTTTTCCTTGTTCAAGTGGTTCATTACCTACCTCTGACGAACCAAGGATTTTAAAGTACCTTACATAATATCACGTAGACGATAGTATAAACGCGCATTAGCGCATAAACGTTAAGAAATATCATCCTTATGTATTGAGTTAATATGTAGTTCTAGTTAACTTAATATCACTCGGATGGGAACTGTAAAAATATGAAAATTAATATCTCTTGCCTCTCCTTGCATTGTGATATTTCGGTTTAGTTTGAGGGAAACGAAGTTCAAAAAGTTTCATTATTACCCAATCCAAATTCGTACCAGTTGAACATCAAATACCTTTGAGAATAATTCAATTGGATGAGAACGTCAACCAGATCATTATCGTCCTAATTGAGCATTTCTTCTTATATACGAGGACTAGATTGTTTTTGATTAAGTTGCGTCCCAAGATGTTCCATCGAAGGAAGCATTGATGAAGTACTACATTCAGGAATTCTATTGTGTAGTATAATAAAAAGTATGATACTATTGCATTATTTTCTCTTGTCAGAGTAAATATTATTGCTAGCTACGTATCATAACATTAGTGTGTACTCATCTCATTACCTTGGAGAGATATTCTACAATTAAAACGTAAATTTTATAAGAATTATTGTTTGTATAAAATAAATATTTCTCTGAAATTCGATGATTTTTTTAACTTTTTACTGTAATTTCATCAATGCTTTAGTAATCCTTATAAAATTATGCCCGATTCAAATTCGCAGATTGATGCTCACTTTATCCCGTTTCATTATTGCCAGGCTTTTACATGATATAAAACAATATTTGCATTTTATATTTAATTTTTTTTATTCGAGTCTTATCACAAAAAATAGAAGCATAATTTTATGGCTGAAGTTATTTAACTATAAGTCATAACTTAACCCGGGGAAATCTACGCGGATTATTATCAAGGAGTTAAATATTTATATATATTTTACTATATGTATTTAATTTAAATTGAATTGTGTTGCTATTGACTAAATCTTATTTCTGTGTTGATTATAATTTATGAAAACTATTCTGAGATCAAATCAACTGGATATTTATTTAAATTCAAAATTTCATTTTACCGTCCATCATTACTGTATCATCCATCCCTTAGGAGGAAGATTTTCATCTTCCTATGGTTATTTCATAAATCAATTCAAAATCGCCATACATGTAGTTCTTGAATAATGAATATATATTTACCTGTGTAGAATCAGTGAAATATTATTTTAGTTTTCGAGTCTTCATTTTCAGGAAGGCAGTTTGAATTTATTTTAAAATTCAATGGAAGTCTTATATTTGTCACGTTCCTCTTCTTGGTGCAACCCGTCAAGAATATGAGATATAATTACTGGTAATATTACCAAATTTATTTAGCCGATACTTTCAACAGGTCGTGTAGAGGAAGAAGTTGGATAAACGCTCCAATTTTATTTTACGAGTTGTGATCGTTTAATGCATTTTTCATGCGAGTTCGCTTTGGAAAATCTTAATCAGAATTATATTTTTCAAAATAATTTATAAATAATAAAAACAGTGAGATAGAAAACGTTACGTAATGTTTAATGACATTAATTCGGGGTTAGTAACGGATGTAAACAGCTGATGCCATATCAATGGGGTTTATATTTGAATCTTAACTTGTTTTTTTTTTCGATTGATTATCGTTCAAATGATTTCTTTCTGAATACCTTTCTACCAATATAAGATTAAAATTTAGCTTGCGTATTATTCTTAAATAATAGGTACATACTATTCTCTCTAAAAATTTACATTTTTATTTTCACTCTATAATCCTGAGTTACTATCAGTTATGTATTCTTAATATTTAAACTAACTTCTGTTTAAGATATTTGCTATCACAACGTTTTGTCTTCAACTGTACTACTGGAGTTGTATTTCGGATATGATCATACATAATATATTCCAATGACTTAAGTAAATACTTTCTACTATTCTTGTAACGGAAGTTCTGAAAATTTTGAATTAATTATTAGTTATCATTTTAAGCATCTTGCTTATTCATTTACTAATAATATTTCATTTTGCTTTGATATTTTTATTGGATTCAAATAGATATTTTAAATTAGCAATAAATGAGCAGAAATGATGAGGTTGTAATCTTTTTGGTAGATATTTTTGAGATAATATATCTTTTTTTTGTACATTATTCCCTGTAACTACTAAATTAAATTGGGCTTCATTCTTTCTCAAGTTCCGAGGAAGTGAATTCTTTCACTTTAGGATGATTTATTTCGGCTTCTGTGATGTCCACAGAGCGTTCAACCAAGAATTATCAAGCGACATCTTGCGATTGCTCCATATAGTTAAATTATTTTTAAATGGTATTTTCAGAATATTAAATAAAAAAGCGAGATATTTGAGTTTTAAAAGAATTCCATGGAACCAGGTACTTCAATGGAGGGGGGAGGCTCCCGGATAGTCATGATGACTGCGCGTTTTTCTTTGGTAAAAGTGGTCCCTGGTTCGATTCCCAGAGGGAACAAATGCGCGGAAAGACCTGTCGAAGCACTTTCAACAATATTACTAGTCAACGGTCTGACACGTCAAACAACCATAACTCTATCATAGAAAAGCGAAAAGGAGTGCAGCGATGCTGCGGAGAGATAATTGATCCATGGATGGAAAATAGAAAACATTGGGTATAATTTGAATAAAATGTACAGCTAAGTATATACTCAAATACACTACTAAAGTAATAACTTACTTAGTAAGTACTAAGTAAAGTATATGCTCAAATAGACACTATACTAAACAAATGTTTGAGTGAAGAGTACTTTATTATGATCGTTATTTTTACTATTATATAAGTATTTTGGATTAACACAGGTTTTTTTGTTTTCGAATTGCTATTTTATTAACTGTTTCCTTATTTTTTCTTTAGAATCACTCTCGCAACTTTCCTATATCTTGGAAGAGCGGAGTAAGAACACAGTAATACGGAGGAGAGATATTCAGTCCAGAGATGGATCATTAAATACAATAAGTACTAAAGGAATAAAACATTTCTGTTATTCGTTTTTGAGTATGATCAGTAGTGCGTATATTTAGATAAACATAGAGTTATCTGTTTTCGAAATAATACTTCATTTACTGTTTTTCAGTTATTTCTCGGAAATACGCTCACATCATTTCTCCATCGTGGAAAAGCAGATGAGGAGCGCAAAGATACGGAGAAGAGAGAAATTCGGTCCACGGATGGAATTCAAAATACAATGAGTATAATTTGAATCAAATGTTATTACTATTCATGTTCAAGTATGATAGATAGTACCTTCTTTTTAATTAACGTAGTATTTTTGTTTTGGAGATAATATATTATTAATTATTTTTAAATTCATCCTTCAGAAATACGCTCGGAACGTTTCTCAATCATGGAAGGGCGAGAGTAGGAATGCAGAGATGCTGTGGAGAGTAATTCGGTCGATGGAAGGAACACAGAATACGATGAGTACAAATTGAATCTAATGTTATTACTACTCCGATTCTATAATATAAATCTAATATTTTTGCTATTCCTATTTAATTATGCTACAAATTGCGTATTTTTGGATTAACTTGGTGTTAATTGTTTTCGAATTACTATTCCATTTCTTTTTTTATATATTCTATTCATGCATGTTCGCATCATTTCTCCATCATGGGAGAGTAGATTAGTTCCGCAGATAATCGGAGGAGAGATAAAATTCAAAATACAATGATGAAATGATTAATTTCTTTTAATTAACCTAGTTTTTCTGTTTATGAAATCATTTTTTAATAAATTTTTCTTTTTTTCCGTCTGAAATACGCAAGGAACTTTTCTACTTCATACAAGGGTGAGAGTAGGAATGCAGAGATGCTATGGAGAGTGATTCGGTCCATGGAAGGAACACAAAATACGATGAGTACAAGTTTAATCAAGCATCATTATAATTCCTATTTATGTATGACCGATAATGTGTATGTTTTTCATTTGTTAAAGATATCTGATCTCAGCCGATTTTCGTCACAATTGATTAACTTTCAATTTGTCTTTCTTTTGCAGTTTTGAGACAATGCCTCAGTTTCAGCGGCACTACTATGTTACATTCCTTAACGCATGGAGTACTACATAATTTTTTATTCGTCCTAAAAGTTTCGAGTACTTATCTGTGTTCCCCGTAAATACTAATTCAATCGATGTAAATACATTCTGGAAGAAAAAGACTGGGTCAACTGTTTTAGAGACCAATACTTAATTTAACGTATCGTAAATGGTAATTAAAATTGCTTCCTAAACGTAAAATGATATCAATATAAAAAAATTAAGGTAGAAGCGTGTGTTATTTATTTGCATAATGGCTTGCTGTTCTATCACAATGAAAGCCGACACTTTTCCGTATGATATTCATAAAAAGCTAGTCATTGTAAAGGTTTTATTTTATATTTTGAAACTATATTACCAAGTATGCAACGCAAATGGAAATTGAAGGTGCATAAATAGATGACAATTTTAATCCCGATTCCTTTTATCGGTCGTTTAATTTTACATTCCGTTAAATGTTTTTAGAAATTTCTAGTAACTAACGAAAATATTCTAAATTTGACGATAAGAAAGAATTTCGTTACCTTGCTGAACAACGCTATTATTAATTCAGCGCATTTACGTTTTTTAAGATAATTTACGCCATTTTAATAGAATATTGTAATGCTAACCACTTATCAGAAGTGTAATATTTTTATGAGACTTTTGGTCAGGATAAATTAATCGCTTGTTCAAACTTACGATCTTGTATCGTAAGTTGATCATCAACCATCTTGGTATTGGCAATAGTTTGTTAAATGTTCCTGTTAAAACTGTTGTTGTGATTTTTGATATATTAAGCTAAAACGACTGATATAAAGAGAAATACGCTGGATTATTAGTTTTTGGGTTTGCGCTGATAATCTCTCGTCAGTTCATCTTTTTTAGAGTGCTTCTTTCGCAATTTCAATGTGAGTACGACTTCAATGACAAAAGTATGTTTACATTTTAAACGTTCTTTCATATTCCGATTTCGTCGTTCATTTTCTTAAATAAAGTAAAAGAGAGAAACAATATCGGCGATCAAGGAGATGTCAACTTACCGTGTGATTATCATCTAAGTTGATGATGATTCATAAATTATAGAAGGAATACATAGACGGCAAAGATTAGTGCTGTGGATGACTCATTTTGGTTTGAGCATTTTGTACTTAGATTTTTCAAATCCGGGAATAATGTTGGCGTGGTTAAAGATGGCATTAGTTCAATATGTTTACCCTTTCATCCCTTCCGTTTCAGCTCTAATATCATCTTTAATTTCTTTCTATTCACAGAGATTATGATCTCACTTTCATTTTCTTCTTTTTGTTAGCAGAGCTGAAGTACATGTCGTTTAGGAATCACTTTAAGGTCGATTCTTCCTCGAATTTCAATTACTGCTATTCCTAGAATTTTTTCGCATGGGTTCGTGCCATTTTCACCTTAGGGTCTTTCCACAAGTTCAAGGTCTTGTTTTCAAATACAATCTCCGACATTGTAAACAGAGTCTTATTTGTCTTAATGCAAAGGTTCCGCCTCCAAGATTCTTGCGTTGGTTTGCACCTTAACCTTTTTTCGCGAAATGTCAGAAAACAAATAAATTATAAAGGAATCATACATTATGAAAATCTGAGTAAGTCATATATTGATGTATTTTTTCATCATTATCTTTCACTGGATATACCTGTATTTCTAATTTGTTTCGCTAATACACGCTTAGTATTTATTATGTATGATTTTAAATAATAATGTTCCTAAATTTGGGTCAACACATGAATCATTATTGAGAGTATTCAGTAAAGATTCTTACTTATTAGATTTCAGATGAGGTAGTAGAAATATAATATTGAAACATGGGGATTCTCTAATTTAAGACGCATCCTGAATTAACGTTTTGTGTAGATTAATAACATTGCGTTATAACAGACTGTTGCGCTTTGCGGAGTCTCCGCTTATGCGATACATGATTTAAGTACTGAAAAATGTGTGTCGTGACTAAGTTTCGTTTTTGGTGAATCATACAGATATTATTTTTCTCAAAGGACTGCGTCGGGGACGGAGTTGAGTTGCTACGGCAGGGGACGGCATCGTGACCAATTTAAGATTGGGAAGAATAAAATATAAACTTCCTTGTGAAATAAGATCCGTGACTTTTGGAGTGAACTGGTTTCCCAGTACAGTGCACATTCTAGTCATATAATTACATTCTAATCTATTTAATGAACAATCAACTAAACAATTCAGCAAATCTTTATCTATGTATACTATTTGAAGCTATTTCAACTTTTAATCTTCAATATGACTAATGATGATGCAAGATTAAAAATTATTTTGAAAGTTTGTTTTGTGTATCTATTCCGTGTTTATTCAATCTTGAGAGATTGAATTTGTTTTTTTTTTGGTCTATGCACATCTTTATATATAACACGTAAGATGAATAAAAAATTAAATGTTAATTTTTTTTCCAAGCTAAAATATATTGTCAATCATGTATAGTTTAAAAATTGTAAGGCCAGAACTTTTATTGTTTCCTATTAATTGAAATGTATATATAATAAAGATAAAAAATGACCTAGCACCCTGAACCTAAATAACTATTGTATTATGTATAGATTTCTAAGGATATGTAAGGCAGGATGATGTATGATTTATATATTCTGTACCTTTTCGTTGTATTGCTGTTACTTTTCATCTTAATAAATCTCACGGGGAAGAGGGAGAGAAGGTAGAGGACGGAGGAGGTTGATTAAGAGAGGGATAAAAAGAAGTGAGGGGTATTTGAAAGGAGGGAGGGAAGCAGGAGGGTAACAAAAAATTGGGGTAGGAGGTAAGAGGGTGGGAAGGGAGAGGGTGGTATGGGAGAGGGTCGGAAGGGATAGGGTCGGAAGAGAGGGGCTGGGAAGGTAGAGGATGGGAAGGGAGAGGGTAGAAAGTAGAGGGTAGGAAAGTAGAGTGTGGGAAGGGAGAGGGTGGGAAGGGAGAGGGTGGGAAGGGAGAGGTTGGGAAGGGAGATGGTGGGATGGGAGATGGTGGAAAGGGAGAGATTGAGCTGGGAGAGGGTGGGAAGGGAGAGGGTGGGAAGGGAGAGGGTGGGAAGAGAGTAGGTGGTTTGGGAGAGGGTCGGAAGGGAGAGGGTGGGAAGGGAGAGTGTGGGAAGGGAGTGGGTGGTTTGGGAGAGGGTTGGAAGGGAAAGGGCGGGAAGGGAGAGGGTGGGAGTGGAGTGGGTGGTTTGGGAGAGGGTGGGAAAGGAGAGGGTGGGAAGGGGAGTGGGTGGGTTGGAAGAGGATGGGAAGGGAGAGGGTGGGAAGGAAGCGAGTTGGAAGGGAGAGGGTGGGAAGGGAGAGGGTGGGAAGGGAGAGGGTGGGAAAGGAGAGGGTAGGAAGGAAGAGGATGGGAAGGGAGAGGGTGGGAAGAAAGTGGGTGGTTTGGGATAGGGTTGGAAGGGAGAGGGTGGGAAAGGAGAGGATGGGAAGGTATGTGAAAGCAATCAATCAAATCAAATAAAACATCTTCACAAATAATACTAATTCTAAATTGCAAAAATTGTAGCATATAACAATATAAAACACAAAAATATTTCAAGAATTATAAAATGATTATGTGCATTAGGTTGAGAATGAATCTAATGATCGAAAACTTTATATATAATTTATATGCAAATTTTAAAGAAAGATAAAAGGAGATTTTTCAGTCTTTGAAAAAAGAGCGTCGAAAAAAATAATCAACCCTATATATAAGTTCTTCTTTGGCTTGGACGTTCCCCAGATTTCAATCCCATTGAAAATTTACGGGGAATTTTTAAGCAAGAGTGAGAGCGTCTCTGGAGCAGCACATCATGAATCTGGAGTCCAGGTCCATGAGATCCAGATTTTGGACCTCTACTTCGCGGCGTTCAGGTGTATTAAAAAACCTGGTAGATGCCATGGGAAAGCGTCTTCAGAGCACAATAAAGGTTGAAGGATATATCACTGAATATAAAATTATTCAAAAAATCCTCCGCATTTCATTCATTCCGATATTCATCAGGAATGACAGATCTCTTTTTCTTATGACTCCACATTCATATTCCGCGAGGATATAATAATATAACGGGGAAATTTGCCAGTCACAACGCTGAATTCGTAAATAACCGCAATAAACTACTTATAAAATAAGTATCTTTTTAGAATCGACCAATTTCATAGAAATTCATTTTAATAACAGAGCGTATGACTTCAATGAAATTAATGTATCCAAAAGAAGACTTTAAAAAATTTCTCCGGAAAAGGTATCGATAAAATTGGGGTAGGAAATGAAAAATATTTTCGTTGTTGAGATATTTCTATTGTCTATTTAAGCGTGTTAATATTTAATAGAAAATAATTTGTATGTTAAAAAGATAAAACCAAAATCAATGTAACACAAAAATATCATTCCGCAACATTTTAGATGAATATTCAACCTGAAAGCATCTTAAGAAGCGAAAATATTAGCATAAACACTCATATTTAAAATGCTAGAAGGCTGAAGTCCCTCGCAATTGCCTCAACGTTGCTCGTCTAGCTAAAACAGGAAAACCTTTCATTTATATTTCTTGATATACACAGGTGAATACCAGCATCTATTTCACAACACTTAATTCAACTTTTAAACCTAAATTAAAAGGTTACAATCCTTAAATGCGAAGCCATCCTGAGTAATAATAGTAATTTCCATGATACAAGGAGGATATAAGGATTTTTTTCTTTCTTTCAATAAATTGCAAAAAATCATAAAAAATAATGAGGAATTACACTACTTACATTAACTACAACTTCATGACAAATACTGCACTTTAACTCTGTCTCAAGAACTTCTTTGACAGTTTCTGCCAGCCCCTTTCTTATCACCTCTAACTGTGAAACCGCCTCATCTCTTTCTTTTACAACAAGATGATAAACTGTTCGGAAAAAATTATGTTTTAGACATTTTAAAACAAGGCATAATTTCTGGGGGTTCTCGTGGAAATGTGAATAATTACACTTATTTCTCACTTTTGGAAGATATTTTACAGCTCCTTTTATGCATCCATTGCCCTGTTTTACTTCTTTTACTGCACACAAAAGTCTTTATTTTCAACTTGTAATGTTTTTAGTGTGTTGTTATTTTCTCTCACTAATTCATCTTACAAGGGGAATGCCAGGTTTGTGAGAAACAGATTCACTTGAAACTTTAAGCACATATTACTTGCTTAAAAAAAAAGGACATTTATCTGACCGGTCTACCCAATACCTTGTAAACACTTGAGAAAGAGATAATTAGCATTTTTTCAATCTCTTCATGACAAATTGTCCAACATTGTCAAGTATATTGTGAAATTCTTCAAAGAAAATCACTGACGCTCCCGGATAGTCATGTGGACAGCGCGTTTGCCTTTGGTGAAAGCGGTCCCGGGTTCGAATCCCGGTGGGAGCCAATGTGCGAAATGACCTAAGCTGTCGAAGCCATTTTAACAATTCTACTACTAAAATCACTGACAGTGTGCATATACAGGGTTGCTATAGACCTGGAAATCCTGGAAAAGTCAGGGAAATTGAGAATGTAGCCAAATTAACCTGGAAAATTGCTTTCCCTAGACAAAATATGCTAGTTTTTAATAAGTGAACAGTGACATTGTAGGCACTTTCTGTTGGAATGCTGGCTCAGTGTGTTTAGTACCTTGCCTAAATGAGGCACAGTAGCTCTTATTTGGTCTTTATTTATTTTTTTAAACATTTGCTTCTATGAAAACATCATGAAATTCATTGGCTATCAAAAGTAAACTATATAAGGCGTTTTTATATCCTTTTTATGAATGAAATGTCTGTCAAGCATTTGCTCAATGAGGGAGGCAGAACGCTCTTCTAACAGAGCAAAACATAATACTTTTGTTTTGATAAATTCAGTCCTCCTGTCCCTCCAAAATAGAGTCAAAATCACATCACATCACTATCCAATCTTGTGGAAAAATCATCCTTCAATTGCACAACTTGAAAATTCCCCTACCCAATTCAAATTTTGCCCAAGTATTACAATTTACCTAGTTTTGCCATGAAGGTACACCTCTTTTGGAGGAAATTGCTTGATGATACTTGCAGGAAGTGTTTCATTGCTCTATCTTTCTATTAAAAATTGAATGCGTAACTGTGTTAGACTTAGGAGCTTTAGGTTCAATTTTATATTACAATAAGCGTGGTTTTCTCCGCAACACAACGAAGATTTCGGAATCCGGAAACTTGTTACGTCACCTTCGGTCATTTGACGACATCTCCGACAGCCACGGTTTGGATACCGTGACCTTGAGGCCTACACGCTCGCAAAATTCCTCTCCCCCACTCTCGCCTATTATTTGAAAGCCGGCTCAACTACCCCGATACGAGTTACACAATAGTCGACCAACAACTTCTGTTGACTTTCTGTCCCTTCTCAGTTCTTTTTGCCCCAAACACGAGTAAAACACATCATCCGAAGCGATAACTGAGACAACTCAGCTTAGACATGCAACTCCAAACATTCGTACGTACGCTCATACAGCGGCAAACAGCGATACACACCGCTCACCACGAAACGCTACACAACCGATCATCTTCGATTTTCAAAGTGTAAAGATTAATCCTACGGCTGGGGGCCCCAACAAAAAGAAAGGGTTGATTTTCCAGTTGATCTCCGACACCCCTCTGCATGTATATGTCACGGGTGTGGGTGACCTCTTAGGAGAAGACAATGAAATCACACACGCTAATCGCCTAGCGAACCAGCGTGTTTGTATTTATCTTAGTTCCGAGGAGCTGGTAAACGAATTCATCACCAACCTCGGTGGTCTATCACTTAACAACGCATGGGTTCCTGCAAGGCGCATGGTAACCCTCTCACAGAATATCTTTTTGAATAATTAACAAAGAAATATCGGAAATACTTAGCCAAGCTGAAAGAGTGGTATCTCCCATATACCAATTAAATCTTGGAATTAAAAAGGAGGCCTACTCGCATGTGACATCGTGGCGCCGTATGGCCCACATCGTACTAAGAGAAGGAATTACACTCCCTGATTCGTTCGTGATTGATATCGGGGAGACACCCCACAGGATATACATACGATTAGACGACAAAAAGTGTTTTACTTGCAATAGCGAAGGACACAATGACAAAAACTGTCCGAAAAGACCCAAAATATCTCCTACTACCGCTATCGAGCCTAAGGAAGTTTCGAATAACGACCACCTTGATGATCTCCAAAACACCGAAGAGGTTAGTGAATCCTCAAATTGCAAACAGATACATCTGTCTACCTCACAAGCACACTCAGTAAAACACGAAAACCAATCATCGCCAATTCCCTTCTCCAACAAAACCCCCGCTACACTAGCCACACTAGCAAAAGCGGCCTTTCAGGAAACGCAACCCTTTATAAGCCAAGAAGCCGTTTTGAAATCCTCCTCACAATCAGCAGGTGCAACCAAAATGAAAAGTCATCTAGAGTCTCTAGATGACGAGACTGGGAGGAGCAAGGGGTCCAAAACCCTCCTAAACCAGTGGCCATCGAAGAATGCCACCCTCCGGACATACGACCTTGGTTTTCGACAAATAGCACAATACTATGTCAAAAACCCTGCCTTTACAAAAATACCCTTTCTAAGCCTCCGACGCTATCTAGCTGAAGCCAAAGGGCAGGCAGATAAGCTAGGCCTCGCCAAACCTTTCTGTCAGGATGTCAGCGAACTCCTGAAAACTCTGGTACTCCTAGACAAAGAAAAAGTAGTTAAAGAAATTCCACTCAAACGAAGAATCAAGCGGCTCATACCCGTGCTACAAGAGAAATCTAATCTCATCCCAGGGAAATAAATTTACATACACACGCACGCAAGTGCTCTCAGGTGGTAGATGAAAACTCATCTTTTGCTGCCAACACTTGCTATTTATTATTTTTTGGTGTGGCTGCCAAGTGGCTCAACAAATATATTTATACATAAAGATACTCACGTATATTAGCAGAAAATTTTTTACACTTATATATTTGATAAGATATACAATCATCCGGTTATAGATATTTCTATCCATTCCATTACTCAACATCATTGCAACTACTCGTACTCCTATCACACATTATAATTTCATCTATTAATCCCCATTTTTATCCACGTTTCTATTCAGTGCTTTTGCTGTTTACTTCTATCTATTATTCCAATTTTTAGTTATTTATTGTAAAATTCCCCCATTTTTAATGGAATATACACTGCAGTGGAACTGCAATGGTTTCTATCGCCATAAAGACGAGTTGGCCCTTTTAATACGTGATTTTACCCCCACTTGCATTTGCCTGCAAGAAACACACTTTAAACCAGCGGATCAAGGATCCATAAAAGGTTATAAGACGTACAGATGTTATGGTACAAGTGGCAGGCGTGCAAGGCGTGGGGTGGCAGTTGCAGTTCGGCAGACTCTATAATCCTCCGAGATACAACTCGCGACACCATTCCTGGCTGTCGCAGTGAATGTCTTTAGCCCTGAAAGAGTCATGATACGTAATGTTTACTTTCCCGAAGGAGCTCCCGTAACAGAGAACAACTTAGAAAATCTCACTCGATAGCTACCAAGACCTTTTATTCTACTGGGGGATTTTAATGCCCATCACTCTTTATGGGGCAGTACTAGGTCCCAGTGCAATAGGAGAGGACGGATTGTAGCTAATTTTATCGACTTGTTTTAATGAATGACACCGAAAAAACCCGATTCAACAGTTTCAATGGAGAATTTTCCTCCATAGATCTATGCATATGTACTAGTAACCCAACAACGAGACTTAACATATCAGTACACAATGATCTCTGCGGGAGCGACCATTACCCCTTCTTTATTAAGAAAATATGAAGAACCAACCCAAATACTTCCTCTCCGGGAAAACGGAACATCCAAAAGGCCGATTGGGTACTTTTTAAAAACACCTTCACTTACAGTCACAACACCAGTATCGACGGCCTAAAAAACACAAGAATACTGACCGCATCTCTGCTCGAAGCTGCAGAAAATAGCATCCCGTGGTCTGCCGGTAGGCCCCGTCGGCCATCTGTACCTTAGTGGAACGAGGAGTGCGGCCGCGCAATTAGAACACGGAAGCGGGCACTCCGTACTTAGAAGTACCCGACCGAGGAGAATCTGTCGTCCTTTCGGCGTATATGAGCTCGAGCCCTTAAGATAGTAATAGAGGCCAAGAAAGATTCCTGGAGGGATTTCGTCTCAAGCATAAGCTTGAGAACTCCGATTACACAGGTGTGGAGAAAAGTTAAAAGCATACCAGGAACTAACCATCAAAAGGGTATCCCATGCCTAAAGGCTGATGGGCTGGTGGTCCCATCATTGCAGGAAATGTGCGAAATCTTTGGGCACACATTTGCAAACACCTGAAGCAATGGAAACTTAGACGCTATGTTTTTAAGAAGCAGAGAACATTTAGAATCCATAACCCTGAATTTCAGTGAAACACAACCTGCTGCCACATACAACGAGCCCTTCTCGCTGTGAGATCTCTCGTTTGCCATAGCGGACTCCCGAGACTGTGCGACAGGGTTAGACAGAATACACTATGCCTTCCTCCGAAACATTCCTACCGGAAAACTCAGGGAAATACTGAAAACCCTTAACCAGATCTGGGTTGAGCGTAGCTTCCCGAACTCTTGGAGGGAATCTGCTATTCTCCCTATTCCCAAGCCCGGAAAAGACAAATCAGAACCAGGTAACTACAGGCCGATATCCCTCACCAGTTGCCTATGCATAACGATGGAAAAAATTATCAACCGCCGCCTCATTTGGTGGCTGGAGGAACATAATCCTCTTTCCGATATTCAATGTGGATTTCGGAAAGGCCGCTCAACAACTGACCACCTTGCACGGGCCGAAAACTATATTAAGGAAGCCTTTCTCAAACATCAACATGTCGTAAGAGTTTTCTTCGATATGGAAAAAGCATATGACGGCACAAAATTTTAAAGACATTACATGGATGGGGATTTAGGGATAATCTACTCATTTTTATCCAAAAATTTTTATAAGATCGAGTTTTTAGAATAAAAATCGGAAATTGTATATCGAAACCCTATAAACAGGAAAACGGTATTCCACAGGGCTCGGTTTTGAGCGTCACCCTCTCTGCGATAGCAATTAACGAAATATCCGAATGCCTAACCTCGCAAACTATGGGATCATTATTTGTAGACACTATGCCATTTTCTGTCGCACTACAAAAACTTACTGACACCGTCAAAACCGTCCAACCAGTACTAAACAACCTCTCAAGATGGGTACAGAAGAATGGTTTTCGTTTCTCTACTGAGAAAAGAAAATGCGTGCATTTTCACAGGAAACGGGAAGTTAATATTCCTCCAACACTTATTCTTGAAAAATTACTTCTACTCTAATTAGACTGTAATAAGAAACAGCAATGTGAGGAATATTGTCTACAAAAATATTTTTCTTTTCGTATTATTGATTCAATGCCTTGTTTACTTAATCTTATAATAGTTAATTATGAGTTATTCTGAGTACTTGATTATTTCAACTTCGTCAAGATTAATAAGTGGACTCTTTATTGAATTAACTAATCGATTCTTTCGTTTATAAGATATTTATATTCTTTTTGAGGTAAATTTCACCGGCGGAAAAAAAATTCTCGACGGAACTTGCTGCGGATTCCATCTGCTATTTTTTCTCTAACCTTGAAGGGGTGAAAAAACGAGAGGCGATCGATCTTCTTACTCTTGCAACTGACGGATTCGAGAATTTTCTTTTCGAATCAATCCGCGGAAATCTTCCAGTCCAGAGATGGACCCGTATACTTCAGCGGAAAGGTCACGGGAAGCTTTTACGTAAATGCGAGTGGAAGCCTTAGGCGACGAGAAATTCTTATTCCTTAAAATATTCAGAGATGTTACACCTTGACTGTGATTCTAGAAGGAATATCAATCGATCATATTGGGCCACGTTTCGTGCTTATCTATGCACGTCGGGAAAATTTTATGGCGATCTCCGATGAAATCGAAATTCATTGATGCATTATTGATAGGAAAATTGTCGTTAGACTGGAAGCAATGGTTTTTCGGTTCTCTTGTCAATAGTCTCGGTTTCGCGGTAACTCATTGCTTCGGTATGATCTCTCATTCAATTTACCTTTATTTTATTGAGGTAAGTAAGTATGAACATGAACGAGTGGCTGCCAATTGCTACTCGTTTCTTTACAAGTGTTTGTAAATATTGGAGTGAAATAAAGACAGAAAGCTTAGATAGTGTTCCGTAGCATTTTTTAACTTACCTTTTACTTATAAAATTTTATAAATGAAAAATACTGTCGTATTTTAGAGCTACAATGATTCTCCTGCAACGTGTAGTCCAAAAACTCAAGTAGTGGCTCAATGAAATTCTTCATAAAATATCATTCTACAACAAAATAGTGGTTTAAATGTTGGAACTGAACAAATAGAATAATCTAATAAGAAAAATGTCATAAGAAAATAGAAAAAAAAAGAATATTGACCGAAAAAATTAGCTGTAAATTCTCATTGCTAATCTTTCCTTCTGAGAGGATATATGCATAAGGTTTCAATAGAATGCATTAATCTGTTAGGCAATACTATGATATAAAGATTTGGATTAGAGGTTTAAAATCTCCTAAAGCCGTGTTCTAATATTTCTCTCTTTACATAATATAAAGCTATAAGTTAATTACGTTGAGTTATTCTTCCACAATTTAATCACCAGTTGACTAACTTAAAGGAATTATATACTTATTCATCTTTTTCTTGTGGAGATTTATTTATGAAAGAAGTAATACGGCTTTTTTCATTTTGTATTTTACATTATATATTAAACTGTAAATCTATAATATAAGATATAAAATTAAAATTCCATCTGTGAATTTGCGAATGTGTATTATACAGATTCCTATAGCATATGGAGATTCCATGGTGTGATTTAAAACCACTTTGTGAGAGTATTTTAAGATATTCTGACGCTTTGAATGAATTTTCAGAGGTTTTGACTTTACTGATATAACTTTTCAAGTTTTTCGTGACTGGCTTCTATGAAATTGCCAAACATGTATGCGGAAGCATAGCGTAATGCCAGTATTTGTCGCCCTGGGTAGAGTAGATTTTGACGTACCAAGATAATACAAAAATATACAGCAAAAAAATTTTGCCATTAAAAGAAAGACGGAGTTATTAGACATATTTTCGAAGAAATATTTATAACATTTTCCCTAAAATTACTTTTCAGCCGAAGACAGTTTTTCAAACTGGGATTTTTGGGTAAATTCTATTTTATTCTGGTAAGCTTTCCATAGCAGTGTTTCAGCAAGAACAATATTTCTCTCCTCCTTCGAATTTAATATTGAATAATTACAAATTGAAAATGTATTTCAAATTTTAGGGTGTACATTAGACGAAAAAAAACGGGCGAATGCTTTTAAAAAATGATCACTTCCATTTTGCCTCCCAATGATTTTGCACCCTAGGCACGTGCTCCTAGGGTCACACCCTCTTTTATGGCACAGCATATGTATGATCTACGTTTAGAAGAATTATTTTTCACAAATATTTCTCTTGTGTAAACAAAGAACTTAACTATATGTATTAGATAATGTTTTTCAAGTATAAAATTAGTTTTTATGCTCGGCTCTTTCCAATTGTATGTATATACTTAAAATTTGTTCTTATTTTTAATCTGTCGCTTCCTTATCAATGTATATGGCTTTTTGACTTTTTGTTTCTACTAAATGTTTCCTGAATCTTTCAAGATATTAAAAGAAATCAGTGCTCCCCAACTCAGGTGGGGAGCTCTGATTTATTTATGTTTTTCAATTGTGTTTGTGAAGGTAAGCTAATGAGAAAAGTGGGAGGTATAGTGTTATCATTATACTGAGTGAGTCAGATGGGCGGCAATTGATTTTATTTACAAACTTTGCCAATTAGATTGATGTTTCCGTAGTATTCTCTTCTACTAATTTTCTATAAAGAATCGAAAAAACGACACAAGGAAGTAATCGCAAAAAACATAATTACTTTTGGCGGTTTTGCCGCAGTCTATGAGAGAAGCTAATAGGATGGACAAGTTAGGGGTGTTGGTGTTATTACCCCCTGCCATACGCCACCGGCAGATCGTGGGGTATACATCTAAATCTACATACCGTAACGAATCCCGCGAAAATATCATGTCTCTCATGTCCTCCGGAGTGAAATAATGGTTAATCGAAATGTCAATGAAATGAAAATCGAATGCCGTCAACTGTGATTAATTCGTTCATGGGGTTCCCTCGCTTTCCTTCCCAAAGGACGCCCACGGGCTGTATTTGCGTACATCGAAGGAAAAAATAACCGCGAGAGGTGTTTTATTTCCCAATTACTTCCATCCCAAAACCCATTTGTCCTCTTTTGTCTTCCTTTCTCGTGTGCCCAAACCTCGGCATTATTTTTCTCTCCGTGTCCCTTTTTCCAAATCCTCTTTAAAGTGTCGAAACATTGCTGATAATTCTTTTCACAATTAATCTGTACTCCAGACGTTATGTTTTCTTCTTAAAACTGTTCGTTTTCGAAATGTACAGGTTTGATATTCCATAATAAACAGATATTATAGATTATAAGCTATATTAAAAAATATACTATTTTTCCTTCTCAGTTCTCTTGATCAGTTTCCTCCCGATTGCGATTATTTTTACATCATTGCATTTAAATAACTTATGCCATAAATAAAGATCAATTATTTAAAGGAATATTTAGCTAAAAATAATCAAAAATCTCCTGTGCTGTTTGTTACTAAAATTGTAGCACCCTGAAATTGAACCTAAAAATGGGGTTTATTGTAAGATTCATCATTAGGTGCACAAATAAGAATATAAACCATGATCGTGTTACACAGTGACTTTCATATTGGAAAATTTCTCTAGTATTTTTAAAACTCTCTGCAGTGCATTTCTTATTACTATATCAAAATATTCATTCAACTCAAATTGAGAGTTGAGCATGGAATCGTATAGTATGAATCAACCATCTAACTTTTTCAGTAATCTCATCATTCTATGACTATCAGAAAAAAACTTGTATTTTATTTCTTCTGCAACCTTGATTTTCACGATAATGAATCTTTTGAAGATAGATTTACGTTTTTTTCTATAGAGTCACAAAACTCTTCATCAAATCTTTTCAACAGAATCTACCTCCTCTATCTTTAGCTATCAGAAATAGTTCCTTCATATTTTATGGAGTAAAATTTAAGAGAATTCAAATAAAGGAAAGTCAAATAAAGCCAGTAAGCGTCCAATATTTTTAATAGATCATGATAGTGTTGAATTCTGTCAATAATTATTTTATATTTATTGTATTATGTCTAGTATAATCCATCTAAGTATTTGCTTTTTTCTCTGGCGGGAGAAACCTTTCTGATAGTCCCTCTGCTATCAATGAAAAAGCAATGAATTATTTTTAAATTATAATAAATATTATATTTATCAGTTATGAAACCGAAGAATTACGAACTTACAAAAGTAAATAACACACACACTTGTACGAATTCCACAAATTCACAACGTGTACATACAAGTGTGTGTGTTTTTTACTTTCTCCCTATACGTAGTATAGAGAAAGTATCGTATTCGCAAAAAAATTCGACCTTCAGATTTCGACGGAAATAGATGTTTTGGGGCCCATAGAGCATGTTTTAGCTATTTTCCCGAACATGTCTGTCTGTGTGTCTGTCTGTCTGTGGTTAAATAGTTTGTGTGCGCTCTATCTTAAAAAGTAATCATCCGATCATTTTCAAATTTTATATTTAGAATTTTCCTAACAATACCAAGAGTTGATTAGTTTTTGGAGAATATCGCTTAACCGGAAGTTACGGTTTATCCGGAACAAAATTTTGTTTCTTAAATATCTCTGTAAAAATGCAATATAGGTATGTACAATTACATACAAAAGTTATAGATAATGTACTTTACTACAACTTTTAATAAAACATTTTTTCGTTACACTGATTATTTAGGAGTTATTCTTCAATAATGGTTAACCGGAAGTTGTTGTTTACCCAGAAAAGGAAGTTTTTCATACTTATCTCTATCAGAATGCAATATAGGTATATACATTTACACACAAAAGTTGTAGATAATGTATTTTACTACAACTTTTGTAGGAAACATTTTTTCTTAACACTGATTGTTTAGGAGTTATTCCCCAATAATGGTTAACAGGAAGTTGTTGTTTACCCAGAAAAGGAAGTTTTTCATACATATCTCTGTAAAAATGCAATGTAGGTATATACAATAATGTACCAAAGTTGTAGATAATGTTTCTTACTACAACTTTTGTATGAAACATTTTTTCGTAGCACTCATTGTTTTAGAGTTATTTATATATTACCGGCATACGCTTATGGTTTCAATAAATGCGGAGAAAGTCATGTGTTAGCCACATCAGATTTTTACTTTTGTAAGTTTAAAATGAAGTTCCAACAAATAACACTGGAGTTGATTTCTTTAATTTCTCCAAGAATGACGCTTCACTTAGTGATATCTAATGGTTCGCCAAAGTTTTTTATTTAAGTACGGTAAGGTTAGCCTTTTCCAGAGCCCACCCTTTCTTTCTCGATGTATATGGACAATGCTTAGCCTCCGCCCCTGCCCTCCTTCAAACTTGGGAGAGGCTCAACACGGCTAGATTGCTCTCTACTTTCTCTGTCAATATACTTTTAAGCTACGAGCAACTTTACCTCGAGCTTCGGCCTTGCGTTACTTCACCGTTGATGACCTTTGCAACTTAAATTTAAAATTGAGATATATTGGTGATATTTTTGGCATGTTGTTATAATTATGTTCAATTAATTTAATATTTATAATCTAACATTTTATTCATAATATTTACAATAAATCTGGTTAGTCTCAGCGAGGGCAAGTAATTGTTTATTATTTACAATTTTCAATCTGAAATCACTCAAGAACATTAAATTAACTGGTTAATTATAAACTCATCCTTCTTGCTCAACTGAAGGTAAGAATTAGTTCCTAAAAAAAACCTTGATCGTGAAGAATCTTCAAATACTTAAATTGACTTGAAATCGTTATATTGCATATAAAAATACTTTTCTGTTCTTCTGGGCGTGTTCCATATATTTTTAGAGGAACCAAGCCTAGCCAAGTAGAACTCCATTTAAATTAGGAAAGCATATTTAAACAAAAAACAAGATAAAAATTTATTAGCTTTTGTCCATTCTCTGCCATAAAATCAATCAAGTCCTCTTCCTCATATGCTACAGAAATTCTGAAGAGATACAAACATTATCATTTTGTGCAATGGACCCTCTGGTTACGAGCTTACATATTATCCTGTTTAACTATAATTACCTGCTTCAATTCCAAGGTAATAAGCAATCTCGCTCCTTCAACTTCCTTAATGAGGGATCAATTAGATTTAAAATAGCACAAATACAGCACTCCGGCGATGACGGTTTACACTGTGCGAGACTGAGACCAACTGAGCGTCATTCAGTATTTGACTACATTGTATACATATTGTGGGAACCATAGAATATCTGTAGGATACATATATTAAACAATGCCCTTTCCCAACCTCTCATAAGCTTACCCAGGCCCTCTTTTGTGATTTATTTCTTCCATTATTCCTTTCAATACTGTACTCGGAAGTCTATGATGCGTAAAAGTGAGCTCGATAAATCTCTTTACTCTCTATCTCTCACCTCTTTAAAACAAAGTTTTCTACATATTTATCTGTTGGTTTCCTTTTAGTTTCGTTTCCTTTCCTTCGTCAGAGATTCTGTCCATCTATTTTATTCTCATCATTCGTCTTTAGCAGGTATCATCAAACTGCTCCGCGACAAAATATTTTGCTATAATTAGCGATTTTTAAATACTAAATGCTATAAAAAGTTTTTTATAACTGACCTAGTTTTGTATTATGACTTAAAATTCAAAAAAATACAACATGAAACAAGTACTTTTTATTTTTCTAAGAATTATTGATTGTGTGTCATCTACTCTTCGACTTACACAAGGTGCTTGGTAAAAATTTAAAGACCATCAAAGTGCACCATCAGAGACAGTGTTAGGGAAACCCTGGTATATAGGATCGCATTTCGATTATTCCTCATTTCCTCTTTTGTGTTGATTTACAGTCCAAGTATCAAATCCACACAATTGAACATTCCATGCATATAGGTTTTTTATGAACTTTCGCCTTATGACAAATCTGGCACCGCCTATCAGCTGTTGTTTCTTTTGGTAGAATGCCCTCTTCGAGCTACTCTTGTTATTTCCATTGTCGGAGACCTTGTTACCTAAATACCAGCCTCGGTAGTAGGAATAGCGCCTTACAGTGCCTAGCAGCAGAGGGGTTCAGGGTTCAAGTTCTGCTTGTGGCAAATATATCTGTGTTCGTTTATTGTTATCGTCCTTAATATAATTTGGCAAGGTTGGCTGTTGATGGGACGGTGGTAAATAAATAAACAGAAGTCTTCGACTTGTGGAAGGAAGAAACCTCATAGTGGAGAGGTATTCTTGGAATTTTTTCTAGGCATTTGCTTACGTTGTAAGCATACTGAGATGTGAACAAGTTCGCCAAAATTGAAAGGTGCAAGCTGATAGATATACGGAAACACTCTTTTTCCACAATAGAACCAAACGCCTGGTCATCAACCTTGATATTTTTTGACGAGCCGAACAACTTTATTACAAACCCACTTCCTTCGTAGCTCTTCTACAATCTTCCTTTTTGGAAACTATCCCAAAAACGTTCGCATCCGGACCCTCCTTTATTGTTTGCCCTCTACCCAGTGACCCACGGTAGCTCGTTCGCTGACCGGAGAACGGACTCATCAATTCCACCCTCACGCATACCGCCGTCGCTGGGCCCCATTCGCCAGGATTCGCTTTCTCGCTCCTTTCCGTTCGTGTGAATCAGTGAGGAAGGGGGCGTAAGGCGTGCAAGTGGCCCAGCTTCCTACTTGGGGAGGGGATGAGGTCACGTGCGCCAAGGGCGGAAAAAATAAACATCAATCCCCCCGAATTAAGCGATAACTTCGATCCATTGGTCCTCTTCGAAAAGTCCTGGGTGGATACCGGAGTGCGTGGAAGTCGCAGGGGGAGGGTGAGGAGATAAAAGAAATGGAATCAGAGAAGGGGGTAATGAGACAGAAAGGGAATGCAGAGGATGAGAGGGAAAGAGAAAGTGATGGGCATTGAGGAGAGATGAAAAGAGGGCATAAAAAATGCGAAAGATTCCATTGAAAGTGGAAGTAAAAGTCCCTTCTTACATCAATCTCGAAAGGAAGAGGTGGAGCTAGTTTTAGAGAGAGATTCGGAAGACAAAGAGCTAACAGTAATTCGGTAATTTGATTATAATAGATTTTAAAGGTGGAACTCCGTAAAAGAATAGGAAAAATGCGAAAGAAAATGCAAGCGAGGATATTTAAAGGAAATTGTTTAGACTTTGAAAGCCTTTCCTACAATGAGCCCGCAAGCGATAACCTCCTGCTTTATGGTGTTGAGGGCGACAGACAAACTCGGGGAACGACTATTTTTTATGGATGGCCTGAATGAGAACATAAAACCCCTCTTACGCTTAAACTTCTAAAGGCATATTGGGGTTAAATGAAACATTTCCACTATACGTACGCTTGCAAGTCTCACAATCAGTTTGAAGTATGATTAAGATGAAGCATAGAAATATGTCAAGAACGAATCCAGCCTTCTCTAATTGCAACCCCTGTGAGAAAGATCAAAAGTGAACTTAATTTCGGGACGGTATGTTTTACGGATGAATGGAATGAGAGAAAGATTGAAGAATTAAACAAGGAAGGGTAGGTAGGGTACGAAGCCCATCCTTAAATTTAACCTCGGATTTGGGGAGAGAGACGTGAAGTTAAATTGGATTAGGGAAAGGTTGCAACAGAAAACGCCTCTATAACGGTCGTGGGGGGCGGGGAAGGGAGGCGAGAGTTTTCGAGAAAAGGCAAAAAGAGCGAAGGAAAAGAGGGATTCATGAGAAGGAAGAGAAAACGAGTGATGTGGGATAATAAAGGAGATATGGAATGGAAGGAAGAAAAGAGAGCGAAGGAAAAGAGCCAGAGAGGTGAGATATGGCAGAGTTCGAAGGAAAAGGTGTAGGTACACGTGCGATAAGTGGCGCAGAATCTAGGTGAGATTGCAGGTGGGGGCGGATTAAGCGTGGAGCGGAGAGGGAACGAGGGAAAAGGGGTTGAGGGCGAAGAGGATTCGCAGGGTGGACGGGGTGAAAGGGGAAGGATTAAAACAAAGGTGGGGCGGTGGAAAAAAGATTAGCGAGGATGGGAAGCGAAGATGGGAGTATTGCGCCTTGCGGGGGGGCGTGAAGTGGGGAGGGGATTTGAGGATGGGGAGAAAAAGGCAACTTTTTACGACAAAATAGCCTGCGCGTGCGCAGGACGTTGGAGTAATGATCCAGGACGAGGGACTTCAGGAAGCCGTGGGAAGGGGAGGGGTGAGAGTGTGGGTGGGGGAGGGGGGGAAGGAGAGAAGAGCGAGCGGTCTGCCTCTGGATCGAAGCAGTCGTCTGCCTGCCTTCTTTCCGTTTGGGTGTGCGCGACGTCGCTCCTGGTGCTTCCCTACGCCTCCGCAACTTCCCGCCGCGGTTATTTTTGGGGAGCCGTGCTTCGGCGGAGAATCAAGGAACGGGAGGAGTTAAAGGAAGGGATTTTTCCTCGACGCTAACCAGGAGGCGGGAAACACTTTCGGCTTCCTAAGGTAAGCCTCTCCTATCTTTTTCCGTGCGGAATTTTATCGGCGTGCCGTTTGGTAAACAGTGCTAGGCTCCGCTTTGGCGAGCGACTTGCGCTTGCGCCGGTGGAGATGGCTGTTCCGGGTTCGATTGCCCGTGGGATCCCGAAAGTCCTATCTGAGCCGTCGATGCCCACAAACTACCACTTGGGGACCCTGCGCTGTGAAAGCCCTCGGATTTTGTGATGTTAACCGCGTCCATATCGCTGTTTTTCGGGCGCAATCGCGACCCCGCCTTTTCGCTCTGGTTTTCGCCCGCGCCGCCACCGGCAAGTCGCCTTGACCCTCTCCTTCCCTCACTATTTCGGTGTTGTTTCCCGTCGCAGAGATGTGTCGAACTGTTTCCCCTTCCCCTTTCGTTTCATCGCAGCATGCACATATTGTTTTAACTTTATCGACTGAAACAACCTTCCATAAACAACTTACATCCATAAGTGCCGAGGTGATGACGAATCTTCCCTTCTGTTGTCACCCGGAGGCGCGAATTTTCGTTCCATCCGCTCATTTCGCCCTCAGCATCGCCGCGAGATGAAAGAGAATCGCCGCAGTGCATGGAACAGGCGCAGTTCATTCACGACGTTGCGTTTCGGAAGCCAAGGGCACCACCCGAATATTCTGGATATATTTTCGGGGAGCCACAACAAGGGCGGTGGGGGGATTTTACGTTGAATCGATAGTCTCGATGGAGGCGAAGATCTCGAGAGAGGATTTCGGCTCAAGGATCGCATCGTAATAATGGATTATCACGTGACGGCTCGCGCTTTTCGGGTGTGCGGTAATGCTTCCGCATGCCTAGTTACATTTATACCGTGTCCTCCGCGGTTTGTTATTTTCTTCGCTCTGACATTGCTTCCCTGGTGCAACAAACAACTGAGGCGAGAAGGGCGGAGATAGAGGTCGTCTCGCACCGCAAGGAATGAGGGAGATAGGCAACTCGCATTTTTCCTTATCTCTCCTCGGTTGATAGATAAGGCGGGAAGTAGCTTCTCCTTTGCAGCCGCTAAAAGGAGCGAAGAGACTGGGAGACGGAAGAGGAAGTACAGACTCTTGAAGAACGGTCTTTCTTCCAGTTTGTTTGTAAGCCGTTATGCAAGTTACACAAGGGTATATCTTACCCTTACGCAGACTTGGTGGTCGTAAATGAGAAAAATGAGGTCTCTTTCATTATGGAACCGCAGTAAATTAAAATCTTTTATAGTTTGCTTCTCTGAAGCTGAGGAAAGAATATAAAAATATTCTATTTGAGGAATATTTATTAATGTGACTCTATACATATCATAAATATAAAAAGATAATTATAAATATGAGTCCCTATTAATAAGTATTACCTTATTAAATTTTTTCGAAGATTCGTGATTTATTGATGAAATATATGTTGTTTTCTCCAGGGATAAAAGTAAGTTTGGATTGGATCTTGAATTGAAAGTATCAATGCTAGAGTAATGGTATTGGGGCAACAACGAACAAATGACACAATGCAAATGAACTATGCCAAAAGCTACCATTGTCATTGTTTAAAATTTTTAAATAAAGGCGGTGTAAAAGAAAATATTTCTCAAGCAATGTCTTAGTTTTCGGAAACATCAATACCTTCTGATCGGCATACGGCCATTGAATCAATGAACATACATATTTTTTGACCTGCCACAATTTTGGAATTTTTTTTTCTTATTGAAATGCTTAAAGAACTTCAAGTTGAAGATTTAAGAATTAATTTTTGAAGTCAGACGGATATACCTAGCTTATATCTCGCGATATCAGTGAAATAAGGAAAATCTAAATCCATGGACCTCTGTTGTATCTCCTCCCGAAGTGGAAAGTATTTTGATTTTTGTGACGTATTGTCTCTGAGAGATCCTGCTAAAGAGTTCGATGTACCCTATTCCCTTATCTGAAACAAACACAGTAACAATGATTTACGCTCAAATCGCAAGATCATTATTTTATGTAAGCTTTCAAATCACCTGTTATGTCTATTCTCTCCATTTTTATTTAATTTTCTCAATGCTTTTTATCGGATTGTAACATTGATTTTTCTATCGAAGTTCTCATTTTCGATCACACTAATAATTTGGAAAACGGGTCTTATTATGATTTCAGGAGATTTGTTGTTTTCAAAAGCTTCAAATCTTTGCTGTATCAGCTATTAGTTAGGAATGTATAGCCGCTAATATAATTTTAGATTTCAGTTCATTCAGATAACGTTATCTTTTGCCGTGGTACGGAAAGAGGTTTTTTTCCCGAGGAAAATAAGAGGAAGTTTACATAACTACGAAAAAATTCCAGCTGTACGCTGTATAAATTTCCCCATTTAAGTGACTTGTTTGAAGCCATGATAGTTTAATTAATGTAAGTCATAGTTACGCAAACTGTGGCAAACAGGCCGCTAGTACGTTTTCACTTTTTTATAAAAAATGTGAATGTTCAAAATATTAATCTCGGACATACTGTTTCATTATTTTAAGCCTGATATACAACGTAAATTTATTAAAAATATTTTTTTGTTAAAACAGGTGTAATAATTATTGAGACATCAAAGAATTAATATATATCGCCATATAAACATCGGGAATAGAGGACAAATAAATGAACCGAGATGATGCGAGAGAATAAAAATATTTACTTCCTACTATCAATATAATGTCTTTTTTATGAATTGCGAACGATGAACTTGTCATACGGTGAGATTAAACGTATTAATTATTATTTGAACATATTATGTATTCGGAAACAAAATCATAAGTATTTGTGCGCGCGTTGTAGTGAATCGATTTACTTTTAGCGATATATTCCCAAGTGTTTTAATTATACATATTATGAACAGTACGATGGTAAAGATTATAAAAGTAAATCTTACACTATGTTTAATTGTTCCAGATGGCTATTAAATTATATATCGATATTTTTCTTTCAAAGCCAAAAGCTATTATCATATTGGTTCTAGCTACAAAAGTACAATTCTATCTTTGATTAGAAACGATGTTTGACTAGGAACGTAGGCCTGTAAACCCTGTGAATAAACTAAATTGAAAAATTCTTATATGAACGGAACTCGAATTCTGATTTTACAAATTCTGGGCTTATGGTATATTCAATGAAATCGTCTCTAGAATAATCTCTTGCTGTTTTTCGGGGTGTCCATTTAAAACTAAACAAATTGCACAGCTTCTTCAAACCTCATCGCTCCTTCTTTATATTATACTCATAATCATAAGAGTGTTTGAGTAGGAATTTTTCTTTCCGCTATCATAATACAATACATGAAAACCGGCAGGATTCATGAATCGTCAACGCTTTTATCTTCGAGATAATGATTTACAACGAGAGGGTAAAAATGTAGTACTAAGTAGCGTAAATCTGCTAGAAAGGTATTTTCTTATCTTCAAAATTCTCTTATAGAAGATTACGTAAGTAAAACTGGATCGATTCGGAGGAGAGTTTATTAATCTTTCATTAAATTGAATTAAAAAAAAATCGTGAAGTAGTTTTTAAAACTATAGCTTGAACATTCCTTACGTGCTTGTATCGAATGCCTGATAACATTGTTGGAACTCATCTTTCCATGCGTTCAAACAATGTTATCAAGCATTAGATACTATGAAAGATGAATGGAAATCGATTAATTTATGGCATTAGTGAAATGGGAGTTATCAAAAGAAGAAATCGAGCAAATTTATTGAGCAAACTAATAGATCAACTGAGAGGGAGTATTGAAGCAAGAATAAGTTTCCATTCCGTCTGTTATTCAATGGCTATGATAAACGACCGATTGGTTTATTTGGAGTCGTTTGGATAGTCATTAATTGCAACAGAAATAATTTATGGCCAGAGGTTTATCACATAACTGATCCTATAGTTATCTTTTAGCATTGTTTAATTATTTCAAAATTAAAAAATCAATTTCAATAGAGGTAAAAGGCAAAATATGTATTCTTTCCAAAGAAGATCAAGATTTTCATTCTGCAACGCAGACGATTTACTTGAATTGAAAAGAAAGAACGAAATTAAGACCATGGAAAAAAACGCTGGACTACCGTCATAATTTATATTTGATAATTAATAAGAAATTACCATCAACGCCCCGAAGTACGACTATTTTTTCTCTCCAAATGCAGATTTATGACTTATATATTATGTCGCAGCTTGTAAGTATATTTAAAGCGACTTTTATTATGGCTGATGGCTATCCTAATTGGTGAATTCTATGTTTGATAAACATCATGATAAGAGCTGCGAAATAGCTTGAATGAACTTTTTTCAGTATTTGCTATTTTTAAAGTATTCGCTGAAGGTTAACTAAAATGTATGCCATAAATAATGTAGCTATGCTATGGAAACTGTTATCTTTCTTATTTTATACGTAAGTGCATTAAAAGTTGTTTTAAACTTGCCTGTTGAGATTTATCTCCAAACAATACTTGAAAGAGTATCTTTTATGTTGCTCAAAAGTTTTTTGGTCTCTTTAGTCGATATATTGCAGTTTGTTTGAATATAAAATCGGTTTAATCTTTATAAAAATTTCAGAAATATGTTAATCCTCCTTTGCATTGAGGGAGCTAATCCCAGGAATGCAAAAATGAGCTTAAAATAATTAGCTTCCCCTTTCCTGAGTCTTACTCAATATCCAGTTACCATAGGAAAACATCGGCCTGGCGAATATTTTCCTCATGATACTTTGTCTGTTTCTGTTAATCTCTATATTTTTAACTTTTTGAAAGGATGTGCGTAGAACACTGAATGAACCTCCCTTCGGCGATAGCCTTTTTTCCTCTTACCACCGCAGTGCACGTGCCGAAGTAGAATTTCCCTCAATTTTTTGTTCAATAGGATTAAAAATTGCGCTAATACCGGAGTGTGTGTTGGAAGACACTGAGTTATCCACAACATCCACGAGAGTGGAAAAAAAAAGTTTCGAAGGCAAAGCTGTTTGAATCTCCGCGTGGAAAACTAGGGCAGCTGGAGAAGGAGATGGGAGTTTATTGCGAATTCCTTCGAAATCCCGATTCTTTTCGCCAGCGATCGATGAAAATAAAATAAATTACCTGTGTTGGACACGTGCAAACTACGCTCCGTGGAGAATATCTCCGTGGGAATCCGTTCTTTATAAGCAGGGAAAAAGTGTTGTTTTATTCCTTCGCTATTCACCGCTGTTCCGCGCTTTCGTAGTACAGGGATAGTTAATTAATTTGGGTGCGAAGACTTGACAAAATGCCTAAAATCTTTCCAGACGATGTGGATTTGGGTTTGAGTCTCAAATATTACTATTTCACTACAGTTTATTCCTACGAATTTTCAAGGAGCATAAAACTTCGCGTTATTTACTCCTAAATACTCTCCGATGTTCCATTTCCTGTTCTAATTGCTTTGAGCATAAGATCCCAAACATTTTTCCCGTGATTTTTAATTTTCTCTGGATCCCAAGCCTGCCAAATATTGGAGGTATCTTTTGGAAAGCAATATCTCGTTTACATTTGATTATATTATCCTTAAAATGGTATCTTTGGCTTCTAAAAACCATAAAACACTATCAAAAATAAAAAAAAAATCTCGGACACCCATTTTTCTCTCTCTAACATTGGACCCTCTCTATATACCTACGGACCCCTGGGGGTCCATATCGACCACTTCGGAGCCTTTGGTTTAGAGGATTTCCTGAACCCTTTTTGTAAGTTGGTTATTTCTGGTTGTTTTAATGGTGGGCACTGCTGAGCGGAGCTCTCGACAGAAATACTCATTTTCATTTTCAATGTCTCCATGAAGTTTATCCTGAAAATGTTGCTCACAAGTTTTTCCCTTGGTTATTATGACTAATAAGTGAGGCAATCACTTATAAACGGCAACCACGATGAAAATAACATTTTTACTGTTGTGTAGAGATATTGAACGCGGAATCAACTTTTGAGGATTTGCCTTCAAAGGATTTCGGTGCCATTAGCCGATTAATTATTGAGTGAAGGTATTGATGCGGTTTTAGGGAAAACTAGAACGCTTCTTTGGACTGAGAAGTTCAATTCTAAATATAATTTCCATAATCCGATTCTTCGCCCACAATCGGATTGCTAGCGTCCTAAGAACCGGCAGAGGTAGGTATGCAAGCTTTCATAACTTTTATCTTGTTATGAAAAGAAGGCCAATAAAGGGAGGGAAGATGCATCTTTGCGTTGAAACACGGAGTTCTGGCCAAGCCTATATTCCTTTTTAGTGATACATTTGAGTTTGAGATGAAAACTCATTAATTACCCGAAAATAATTTATATTCCTTGCATTGTTTAATGAATTTTTCCAATTTGTCTCTTTTTTGCGTGGATTCTAATAAATTCCTTTGAACTCCAGTTTATACGATTTCCTCGAAATTTCCAATTTCCGGGGTTCGGAGAAGCTGAGGAACGTTTCCTGTGAACGTTTCTCTTCTTGGAACGTTGTCTGTGATCTTTCATTGGCAAGAAAGGTCCACCTGGACCTTCATAGCTATTTGTGTAAAGGTTTTCTCCAAAGTGAAAGCGATTCGGTGTAAATTATTGATCGAACTTTGAAAAATTATTTATATGATTTATGGATTCTTGGTGCATTGTAGTAAAGCATCGCGAATCATACAAATTACAGTTTTAATTCCCCTGTACACTATTAGCTCTGAAGAATGTCATATATTTATAAATCGTAATATTTGTTGCAAAATGCATTTATATAGTATTTTGTAGTATTTTAACCTCATTTGAATGAGAATCGCTCAATTTATTGACTGAAAAGTTTTTTACTTTCTCCATATACGAAGTATAGAGAAAGTATTGTTTTCATGAAAAAAATCGACTTCGAGATTTCAACGGAAATACATGTTTTGGGGTCCCTAGAACACGTTTTGACCATTTTCGGAATGATGTCTGTGTGTATGTGTGTGTGTGTGTGTGTGTGTGTGTGTGTGTGTGTGTGTGTGTGTATGTGTGTGTGTGATAGTGGGCGCTCTAACGTGAAAAGTATTAGTCGTATCAAAACCAAAATTCATATATAGTACTGTCGTGTGTGCTGTCAGAGTTGATTAGTTTTTGGAGTAAATCGGTTAACCGGAAGTCGAGCTTTATTCATCAAAGCTCATTTCCGGTTTTCAAAATATCTCCATAAATATGATATATAGGTGTATTGTATACCTTATAAAAGTTTTAGATAATCAGTTTTACTATAACTTTTGTATTTAATATATTTTTATATCACCGGTTGATTAGGAGTTATTCGTGAAATACTGATAAACCGGAAGTAGCTGATTATGTACTTTGTGGGCGCTCTATGATGAAAACCATTTGTTGGATCAACACCAAATTTCATAAATAGTATTTTGGTTGATGTCGTTAGAGTTGATTAGTTTTTGGAGTAAATCGGTGAGCCGGAAGTTGAGCTTCAGTCTTCAATGCTCATTTCCGGTATTCAAAATATCTCCATAAATATCATATTTAGGTATATACTATTATTTATAAAAGTTTTAGAAAATGTAATTTACTATAACTTTTGTACGAAACATATTTTTGTATCACTAATTGTGTAGGAGTTATTTATGAAATACTGATAAACCGGAAGTTGCTGATTATGTACGTTGTGGGCGCTCTGGGCGATGGGGCGAAGGCCAATTTCATCGTTTTTCATCGAACATGTCCCAAAAAAACATTATTTATAATGTTTGTGACGTCAAAGATAATATGAATGAAATTAATCACTTATCTTCCAAGTTTAGATTGAATATAGAGTTCGAAAATACTGTCGTAGATAAATATTTACATCTTATATATATGGAGAAAGTCATGTGCTGGCCACATCAGATTTTTTATCGTGTCATTAAAATGTTTTGCTACAGCATCCGTCTTCAGATGAATCCAAATCGTTCCCTATCATAAGGCTCTATTCTAGGTGTTCCTCTATCTTTGGTAATCCACTGCTGGAACAAATTAGGTTCAGATAATAATCAATAATAAAAACAAAATTCTTCCAAAGAAAATTAAATAAATCTCTGATTTGTTCAAGGCTTTTTCCCTAAGTTGGAAGACTATATAGAGATCAACAAGATATATTTTAACCAAAGAATTTTTAATGAAAACGCTTTCGCTAGCTAACTTCATTTACTAGCTCAAATATTTTAATTAATGAATAAAAATGGCTCTTTTATAAGTGTAAATATCTAAATTATGAAATCCAACTTGAGTCAAGAATTTTGTCTACGATTGTATGAAAAACCCGTTTTATTTGGAAGTCCCGAAGGAAAAGAAAATCATCTTGGATTAGTATGAATAAGCTATAATTTCATAGAAACCGTGAAACCTCATTATAGTTGAAGGAAAATTTATAGCTAAGTTTACGACGTATTTGGTTGGTAGATGGGTTGAATAATTTTGCAATAAAATTTCACCTGATAACGAGAGAAAAGAAGGGACGGAGGAATTAAAAGGGAGAAAGTAGAGGGCAGGTGATCAGAGTTGGCAAAGAACACACCTTTTTTAATCGCAACTGTGTCAGCGCCGGCAAGAATACCAAGCTTTGTAGACTAAGGGACTGGTATTAATTCAAAAGATGTGCACCTGGGGTTCTCGCCGGTGGGTTTAAATGGAACATTTCAAACACCTTGCGCTTTTTATGGCTCCAGCCATCAGTTCTTCTCCTCCAAGTGGGACGCTAAAAACGAATGAAAAATTCATGAGTGTAAACTTGCGTGCAACCTTTGCATATCTGCTTTATGAGTTTATGACCATACCTTCATTGTAGATATTGCAATGTTGTTTTGCGTGAATTACATGTTCTGCTTCTCAGTATCCAAAGATCATAATGGTCAAACAATTAAGTTGTGAACTTCTCATTAACCATACTTAATTTCTACTGAGTATTTTCGTAATTTTTGTGACATTTTCCGCCTTACTTAGTTATGTGAAATTTAAATTTGCATAGATTTCAGCATATTGATGTGTGAGTGAGTGCCCGTGGTAGTGTTTTATAGTTTTTAATTTTTCTTCTTCGATGTTTGACTCTAACATGTATAATTTAGTTCAGCGTATTTAGTTTTATTATGTTGAAAACATATTAGTTTAATGATAGTTTTAATTACTAACATTGGAAATTTATCAAGGTAAAAGGATTTTGAGACATTTCAACTCTAACACATTCGGTTTTCTTGTGGTTTTTACTCTCTGATGTGATATATAAAGGAGCAGAAATCTAGAAAATCCTGAACGAGAAATAGTCCAAGAGTTTGTTAAGATGGATAAATTACTTGAACCTTAAGTTCCGCTATAAAAAGTCCCCAATAGCGATTAAATTTATATATTAGAAACTTGTGAATCGATGGATAAATATTTTCGTTTGTATTTCTTACGCGAGCTACATAACTTCTAATAACAACAGGAAACACCTTTTTGCGACGAATACTTTTTTGCGATCTCTAATTGAAAAAGAAGGGAAAAATGGAGAGATGCAGCAGGTTTTGAAGAACATTATTCAGGAATCGATAATGTTGATTTTGCTTGAATTTTAGATTTAGTCATGGTGCTAAATAACCTTAAAAGTTGACGAACCACAAATAAACACACACACACTCCTTTATAAAACTCGTGTTTATTTGAAGAAATACAATGACCATCAACAACCTAATTTGAATGCCAACAAATTTTCTCAAACATGAAAGATACTAGTATTCATAACTATTTTCTGTTAACCGATAGTTGCTTCCTCTGTTTGTTAAGTAAATTGAATATTTGTGCTATAATAACATTTCCTTGGTATTCCCCCAATACCTAAGTCGCTGTAAAATATCTACGTTACACGCTACTGAAGTTGTGTATCCTTAATTTCTTAATTTGTACTTAAACTATTTCTGTAGGTAAGTTATCATACATCCTTAGGACGAATGTGCAGATTTCAATATTGATAAGACGGGCCGACAAGGTTTTGGTAACATTGACGAAGTTGCTTGTTCCTTATACTATTCTTACACACACACACACATGTATTTTTTTCAACGGTATTAATGAAATTCATTCACCACGTACAGTTTTCGATGATTTTGCATAAACTTTAAAAAAACGAAGTAACTTTTCGGTAAATGTTTATCCTTAAATTCTTTGGGTGGTAATAAGTACTCTAAATGTATATCTTAACTGTTTATCAGATCGTTAATTACCAAAGTTACAATTAATAGTTACCTAGCAATGCAATCTTCTGGGTAATACATCAAGAAAAACTATCGAAGAAAATTTTTCCCTATGATTCCAAGCAACATATGGTTGGACTATGGTGGAATAACTCGCTATTTTCTCCTTTCTTATCTATATTGTAAGGTTATTGTTAATTGTAATTTTTTATTACCCAATCTCATACATCTCGCGAGATAGCCTATTTTATGAAAAACAGCGCATGATGTTCTATTTCCATCTTGATATGCAAAGGAAGTTGAGTTTCAAATGGTATTTTTAGTCTGCTCTGGATACTAATTAAGAGATCGCCGGAAGGTCTGCGAAAACAAAAAGAGGGCATGACCGAGAAAGACTGGAGGCAGGGACACCTTTTATTATGATTATCTTGAGGAAAGAAAAATAATTTGCGGCGCCTACTCTTGTCCTCTTACATTAGCGCTTTAGGATATCAGAATTTTCGCTCGACCTTTCAGGATATTATTTTCAATATCCGTTCCGTTGCTGGACAAATTAGTAAATTCTGAAGGATTTATTTTCGAATAGGGTTGAGGATATCTAGAATTTGACTGTATTTTACCAGAGACCTTTAAAATCTCAGTAGTTGCACAGGTGCTTAAATTGGAAATAAACAATTATCATACGGACTGATATTGTGTTATCTAAATTTAAAATCAAAAATTAGGAACGTTTGATTGAACTTCTGTCTGAAATCCTTATCCAGAAGTTTTATAAGAAGATATGTTTCAAATCTTATGTCAGACTTGTTATGTAATTACCGTTTTTCGAGCATGTAAGACGCACTCTTACCCAAAAAAATCTAATCCTATCGACCTGCATACTGCGATCCTATAGTATGGATTGTAAATAGTAATGTAAGTGTTAATTTATATAATTTAAGTGTAAGTCGATTCCCGGCCCTGTCAGACTTTTTTCAAGGTCGTTTTTCCTTGGGAATTTTCCTGGGTGCACGCCCTTATGTGCAAAGTCACCTTTACCCTTTCCTTATTTGTTAATTTACATTTTTAATAAGCTACTAAATTTAGTTGTAAAAGATCCAGATTAGAGAAACCACTAATGGGTTATGTTACTCCCCTCAAGGGATACTCATAATACATATTGTATATAAGTTTATTCCCAGAGAGAAATAGAGAGAGAAAAAATATCTGAAAATTGAATTTAAGATGTGAAAATATTTTTCTTAAACAAAGGAATCAGCTATATCTTAGGGATGAGGAATAAATTTTGTTTGAAGAAAGAAAGAATTGAGTAAAAATACTTTGAGAATGATTTTTGTTAATGTATTTTGGTTGCTGATTTTGACATATAGCAATATTTTCATCTTATAAATAAAAAAACATCTTTAGTAACTATTTAAAGAAATTCTAACGCGTCTTTTTGGCCTGGAAACACGGTAATTGTAACTCAGGAAAGCTCATCCGAATTTCCGCCAAGTGCGGTCCTTCGTACATAAATTTCCGTTGTATGATAAATCTTTCGTTGAGGTAAAATAACCGCCCGTTTTCCGCGGAAGAATTGATCATAATGGCGGTGTGGGTAACTCACGACCCCTGAATGACCCCATCCATTTAACGCTCGCGCAATGAACCTCGCGACCGCCTTCCATTAATACGATTTCCGGCGGAACGACCGAGGATTTGTCGACGATTCCAACGCAAAGCGTCATCTTCTTTGAGAAAGAGGAGGCGTTGAATGGATTTAATACTTCCATCTCTTAGGATAAAAACACAGTGGAGCAGGCCAGGTCAGTGGTAGCCTAGCTGGTCGCTTATTTGCTTACTGCGATGTAAAATAGGACCATGCTTTCTTACAGGGACACACACAGTGGAACATAGCAGGTAGCCTGGATGGTAACAGTGAGCAAGGCAGTGAGCGGGGATAGCGCATTCGTATTCTTCTCCAGTTGGTTGAAGTTTAGGAGAAACTAGTGCTTAAATGTAATCAAAGCTTTTCGCATCCATTCTATGTTACTGAATGAACCTTTTAGGATAATTCCTTAGTCCTTGATACAGATTATGGTAATTACCAAAAACCTTACTTCCGTGATTCACAGGATGAACATGGCACTCGCGTGCACTTGTTTAAATAAAAAACACTTCTTAGCTAGAATACCTAGAATAGCTAGCTATTTATCCCTAGAACTGACCATCTTCTGGGCCTATAAGCGTTCAAGAGTGCGTTATTGAGTGTGTTTACAGGTTCTCTTTAGGCAAATAGGAAACAAGCGACCAGCGGGTATGTGACTTGCCCTATTCGAATGTGTTTTAACCCTTAGGAATCGTTTCCTTTGCATGGAGCCCGATGGCCGTCCGTCGAGTTACGAGTGCGGCTTTATGCATGGGAATTTTCGTCTCCCGCGTTGCCTCTTATCGCAAGGCAAGTAATGAACCGCACTCCGTAACTTCCGGTGGCATGTTGCCTTTTATCGCCTCTCAAGCTTTTACTTTTGGTCAGTTTTAAACGACGCGTAGTGCGTCACGTTGTTATGCACAACGAATGTCTAATGACTGGGAACGAGGGCAGTAACTCATCGGCCGCGAAATGAATGCCACATCATGAATTAAATTTGCGTAATCGACTTAAGTTGCTCACGATAGTTAACAGGAAAATATTTTTAAAAGCCCGATAAACATGTTTCTCGGAAACTTGCCGTGTATTTATTTATATGAAAGCTGCAACGAAATAGCCCAATGCGTTCGAAAATCGGCGATTATGTTGTTTAGTTCCCACTTAACTCGTAATCCTGATTCAGAAACCTTATCATATCCCTGAATAAACGGTAGTTTCCTCGATTCTAATCGAAGGAAGTACAGAAATAAACTAAACTGTAACTTGTTTTCGGAGCTCGTTCTTCAGGACTTGTTAGATAAAAAGAAATAGTGGCTTTCGCCGCGTGTATTGCTGCTGAATTTGGAGTTAAGCGCAGTGAATTGTGATGGACTCTTATTAAGGTTTTTGTGGAACTTGAAAACTCCTTACAGAGTACTCAAAGATTCATGCGATAATAAATCCAGTTGTGTAAACTCCAGGGTTGTAAATGCTAATTTAACGTCCGGAAACATAGTGCATAAGATTGCTTTTTAAAGAAGGCCTGGGAACGAAATGAGCAGAATATTACTCTTTGCGTAGTTATAAAAGTAGCGAATGCCATAGTACAGCTCATAATGAAGTTAGAAATGTATATAGTATGTAAGCAGTCTTTTACATGTGTGCTTAAACTTAAAACGTGCTCCCGAATTGCAATACGATAAGGTTAAGCCTTGATACGTGTGACTATAATTTATTTCAGTTTAATCATTTATACAAGTGTAACAATCAATGTTGTAAACTCTGGAAACTGTCAGAGAAAAATATCAGTCAAAAGAGAAATGTAGTAGGAGTAATGGTTTTCCCGCCACGTATTATTGATGTGTACTCTTTTATATATGTGATGGCCAAGTTTGGGATCGCCAATCTTTTGGTGAATTATTTCAGCCTCTCTTATCTCTTAGAGTTTCGACAACTCTGTGCAGTTTCATTCAAAGACTTCAATTTCCTCGGAGAGCCTTAACTCTTTTCTTTCAAAGAGTATTTTCAGTATTTATCGTACAGCGGTGTAAATCCGTGTTGCTTCATTGATCAGATTTTCAGAAACGGCTTTCATTTCTTCTTTGGCTTCAGAATATAATTCAGCTCATGTATAAAATCTTTTGATTCCATAAGCCGTTTAGTTGAGTAAAGAAATCTTTATTTTTAACCGTTAAATACACGAGAATGAGGAAAATTCTTACCGAAGGTGAGACGAATTTTTGTTTGTGAGAGCGAAATATGTCCCTTGAATGAATTTAGGCTAAATTTCCTTTTCTCTTCTCCAAAATTCCCTTCCCTTCTGAGCAGCCCATCAAAGCTGTCAGTTTGCGCGTCACTTGTCTTCAATTGCTCCGCTAAATTGGAGTCACTCTTCCCGAGAATTTCCACACGGAACAAGAGTCCGCACTTAGGTTTTCGCCACCAATGAAAGAGGTTTTGGAGGGCTCCCGACTTCTGTACGAATCCCTTGTTGCGCCGCCTTTGCCATTCGCTACTCAGCACATCTGACGTTTGTTTAGGCGTGAGTCGAATTGGCGGGCATCGCCCCAATTGAGCGATTTTCAAGGCTTTTCCACGTGCGATTCGGTGAGTAACTATGCTTCTTCACTGAAATTAATCGCATGTACTTAAACAGTTCAGCATTTATGGAGGAACCAACCGAACGTGTTTTTCATGACTATATGTGATGTGAAATTGTCCATCGCTAGTTTTAGTATTAATCAATGATGAATAGAAGTTGAGTGTCTCAGATAGTTTGTCGTTGTTGTTGTTGTTTTCTAAAAGTGCTTCGACAGCTAAGCACATGGGCTACAACCGGGAATCGAACCCGCGACCGCTTTCACCAAAGCCGTAGGCCACTTAGCTATCCGGGAGCAGCATGTCTCAGGTAGGTTTGTACTATGTGAACATGCTTTAATTTATTAATAATACATTAATGTTAAATAATTTTTCATTTTCCAGTAGTTTGCTTATTGCAATGGGAGTAACTTTTAGTTCTCTACTAATCATGAGTGAATTTATCAGTCCTACCCATCGCTCCTTGGGTCAATAGATTCCTATGAAGTACGCTATAATAATTGTATCACCTATTAAGTTGTTTAAAAACTACAGCTCAGGTTGTCTAACACCTACTGTTGGATATCCGTTATAATATTAATATTTAGTTACCACAAACTAGTGAATCAATTGGTCTTAAACTTTGGCGGGTTTCATTGCTATTCAAATAATTTTCTAGAAAATTCGCCCTGAAACTTCGAGATTTTCCTTCAAATATTTCTGCCCAAAATCACTGACTCACTATACTGTATTGAAATAAAAGAAAAATAAAAATCTGTCAGATTAATTTGAAAAACTGTTACAAATGTATTTTTCCTGGCGAAATTCCGGTTTAAATTATCACCTATATGACTAGAGGTTCGCAACTGCATCCTTTGAAGCCAGGTTGGTTATGTTGAGAATATTAGTCATTAATCATTTTCAGTGCTGTAAAGCACTAATTAAGTAATATTTTTCGTTTCGAGTCGAATATTTTGTTTCTACTTCAGCGCATCATGGGAATCGACCAAATTTGGCAATATAATAACGCTGGCAAAGTATTAGCAATTCTGCTACGGCCCGCATTGGCCATTTCCTTTTGCTTTTTCGATGGATTTTCAATGAAAAAGCTACGCAGGCGGATTAAAGACATGCAGGCGCCACAGAGAAGCTTGATCTCACGGCTGTATCATCGACTGAATAAGAATAGTTTTTACTTTAAAGGAAGAGTCAGAAGACGAAAGCATACTGTAACGTAAACACGGGTATAAAAACCGCGTGCGTAAGAAAGCAACTCTATCCCTTCGTTTAAAATAGTAAATTTGAGTTATTTTCTCTTTTATGGAAGTGGCGCTCTTATCTCTATAACGTTCCCCTTCGCTCGTCAGTTACCTTTATATTTCCGCTGCTCGTTTATTTCGATTACAAGCTCATTAATGGAAACCTGTTTCTGAGTCATTATTTGATTGACTCGTTAAATGGTCAATTCGGAATAAATGGTATTATTCAGTCTGTCTTTCAGGTCTCGATGAAATATTTTCGTGCGAAACAAGAAAACATCTCACAACTTATTGAATTGATTTAAGTAACAACTTTTAGAGGAGTCTACTTGGTTAATTTTTTTGCAGGAATGAGTAAAATATATTAGATGAAAGATAAAATAAATAAAATAAAAGAGGGAGATAGAATGAAAAACAAGAAAAACGTTCTACCAAAAACAGAATGATTGATTAGTGTGAAAACATTTATTTTCCTGCCAAATATTTAAAATGATAATTACAAAAATAAAAGAATCCCTCCTCCATGCTCTATGTAGGTAGGACTAATTAAAAAAAACGCAGACCTAATCCTGTCTATCTGTTCGTTTGCATTTTGTTTGTTAAGTCAATCCAAATGTGAAGGCACGCTTGAAAAAGTAGTGGAATGCACAAGTGTTCATGTAATGACTTGCTTCGCAGTTCATATCTCTAGCTAAAATTCCGTCGAAATAGCTCGAAGTCAGCAAAGCGTGTGAAACGTAATTCTCCGCGTGTTTTGGATGAAAACCTCGCTTAGAATTTACGACGCTCGCTTAGAAAGGAGATGTTCTCTTCTGGCACGAGTGTGCAAAGCCTTCCTGATTTTATCTTCAAAACAAGGAAGGATAAATACGTTCATCAAGCTCCCGTACATGCAAAGTTGAGGACTTAAAAGAACATCGGCGTTATGTAAAGTACCTAAAGAAAACATGTTTACTCTGTCAGTAAAATAAATTCTAGTACCTATAGCAATTATTAAGGTGTGGTTGAAAAAATGACCCAAGCAACTTATATTTGAAGATTCTCACCATCATTTCCTCGTTCAAATTCCTCTTTCTCTTTCGAAGTAAAACATAAACAATAAAACAACATAGCACTGTGTCATGAAATGAATTTGATCTACGACAACGGATATTATTTAAGGAAACTCCTAATGGAGTCGGTACTTAAATATGTGAATCCATGCCCAGAACAATTAACATAATTAATTATTTATTTATAACATGTTATAGAATTTGTTGTTAACATCGTATATTTTGTTTGATTAAAAATTATATTGTCGGATTTTCTTACTGATTTATTTATTTGGAAATAATTTTTGCTGCGCAGATCTGACCGTCGCAGAAACATTTTATCATTTAAACATTTAAATCTGAATATCACAGAAAATATTTTAGAGAAAATGGCAATCTAATTATGTTTGATATCGACATGTAATAATTTTTGTATAAATATGGCGATTTGAATAGGTAAATAATAAATATTTTGATTCGTAATTTTGAGTTTTAGCGAAAGATTATTTTAATCGATCTCTTCGTAATATCACTTAAATTGGAAACTGCTGCTACTTATAATCATATGAATCATGCGAAATATATAATAGATATTAAGGAAAGTGAAATGCAGGACACCGAACTAAAAACAAACCGTCACTTAATTTCGAATTAATTCTGGAAATTTTTATCAAAATTCGATTTAGCAAATCTTTTTATTTAGTCGGTGGGAAAGAACGTGAATACTAAAAGTAATGGTTTACAGCGTAAGTTCAAAGACATTTTTCCATCGAGGAAAATGAAAAATTAAACCTCACTAATACCTCTAAATGAATTTGCTATTCAGTGGAATGTGCAAACTTTAATACTTTATTATTCCAATGAAATCCCAGTCGATAAAATCTATATTTACTTTCTTGCATAACGTTCAAGCGATTTCGAGCAGACCTATGCGCAGAGACTTCGGCCAATTAAACATGAGATAGTTGGAATAATTTAGCGGAAAATCCATTAGCTATCGGAAAATGAGCAGCCGATCAATGAACCGTTTCCACGAGATTTTCCGCTCTCGGATGCGAACGTGTTTATGCGGAAAGCAACAAGAGTTTTCAAGGGAAACCATTGAGCGACTGCCAAAAACATCTCGTTCCTCCGAGTATGCGATTCGAGCGCCCATTCTTCGGATAAAAAATGACTAACAGAGCATTTCCATTGGATGAAAAGGACTTTATCGAGCCTGAGTATCCTTTTCTCTTCCACTCCCTCGTTCGCCTCTCCTACAACTCTCTGTCCCTCTATTTTTCGTCTCATCTGTATGGGTTCTGCATGTGGATTTCCCAGCTCTCTCTGAAACGCTTGCGACTCTTTCGACCTCCTCACCCATAGCTGCCCTATACCCTTCTTTCCATTGTGTATGGACGCATAAATATGGCATGGGAGTCCAGAAGTCCTTTGCAGCTAGCCTTGTCCGACATTTTTAGAGGCACTTGGTATAGGTAATAAATAGCGAGTTTCTATGCTTTCGCATACACAGTCCTCAATATAAAGGGGTACGAACGAAGGGAAGATGTAGCACCCATTGCGCGAAGATAGTTCAAGGAATTGTTAGAAAAAGGTCCAATAATATGGAAGAGTCGGGATAATATGTTACAGAAGTATGTAGGAGGAAGAGAATACCATAAAAAGAGGGAAGCTATCAAAAGTTATTGGGCGTTATAAAATTTCAGAGAAAAATGATATTAGAATCGGGATTATGTTGAAATTATTAACCAAAATTCCATTAAAACTTTGTTTAATGTAATGCCATCGGTTATATTGAATTGGTTGATTGGCTGTGTTTCTCACCCCCTCATTGGTATACAATCGATTCCATTTGTATTTCTTGTAGCTGAATATGAGCGGTTAAGCTCGAAACCGGTCGTACATTAAAAGAGATTTTGCTGAATTTTGCTTATTAATTTCAGCATGATCCTGATTGAATGATCATTTATATTCGAATTATAATACGAAATTCCACCTAATCAAGGCCACTTCAATTGAAGAAATCAATTCGAGTGTTACTTGGTGGAACTTCATTTTTAAAAAACACCAAAAATAAAAACACAAACACACTTGTACTAATTCCAAAAATATTTCCACAAAATTCCACAAAAACTGTTTACCGGTTTCGGTTACCGGTAAACAGTTTCATTAAATTTTGTGGAATTAGTACAAGTGTGTTTGTGTTTTTATTTTTGGTGTTTTTTACTTCAATTGAATTTATTCAAGATGATATTAGGGTCTGATAGTCATGGCTTTGGAGAGTGAGACTCATTGCATGGAGAGGAGAGAAACCCGGGCTTTTTCCAACTCGGGGCCCTTTTCTTTAACATTTACTAAGTAAAATTTTTAGCACGGGCCCTTGATATTTGGATCGACTCTCCTGGGCTCTACGTTATTTTATAATTGGTAAAGTGAAAACACAAAAATTATTTTCTTTTCAGAGATATTATTAGTTAACCATATGTAGTAGTAGTATTATTAAAAGTGCTTCGACAGCTTAGGTCATTTCGCCCATTCGGAATCGAACCCAGGACCGTTTTCACCAAAGACAAACGCGCTGTCCACATGACTATCCGGGAGTCCATTAACAGTATGTTATCCAAAATATACCTAATTGATTTCTCACATTTCTATAATATTTGCAAATTTTATTTTATTCATGAAGTAATTTTACGTTTCCTATCTCCTTCAATTATACCTATAGACAAGTTTAACATGAGTCGTGTATAACATAGTCTCTTTAGTACATTTCTTTACGAAATGATTGTGGTTTCGCTTGAGGCTCCGGGCCAACCAAAGATGATATATTTTTATAAAGATGATATGATTTACTGGCGGCGGTGGGGGAGTGGTTAGCGTGCTATCACTCTAATGCCAATGCCATTAATGGTCCTGGGTTCGAATCCCTGCTAGTCGGATTTTTCTGGCTAGGTAATGGTTGGATGTCATTGTAAATAGTAATAATTATTGAAATGAATGTAATTGGGATCTTCCTGTTTTCATTAGAGAAATTATTATTATATGAGTTCATGTAACGGAGGCATATCCTTACCTACTTTTAACTAAACTCTAGGAGTTTTATGTAAAAGGAAGTTCATCTTAATTTATTATAATCATATTTGCACTTTTAGTTCTCTCAATAGAAATAAAAGTTACGCTTGGTTGTTACGGTGATGTCAAGCATCTCTGAGGGAGCATGTACCATACTAAAATCTCTGGATCCCCTTTTTTCGTTTCCTTTCCTCCGTTCTTTTCGCTTGCGCATGGCGAGTTTCTTCCTCGGCTCTTATGAAAGTACACACTGCTAATCGTTCCCTCCTCCTCTCTCTGGATCATAGTGAATTGAAACTTCAATAGATGGCGCGTTATAAAGAAGAGCGCGGTTCTTTATCTCAGTAATATTTAATTTCTCTCACACCCACGGGGCACTAAGAGGAGCGCCTCTTTCGCAAGGGAGTTGGAATTTTTGGCGTCGGAAACGGGAATGACGATCTAAAAATTCTTTCCTCATCATTTTTCCAGCGCTGTAAATTTGCTCCGAAATGCTGCGTTAGGTTTGTTTGCTTACCTATTCTAAATCGCTGGCATGAGCTCGTTTCCATGTAAGTTCGCTGAGCTGTGTGACGGCGACTTCTTCTACGTCCTTTTAAATCGTGTTTGAGTCGTGAATTTGTTTTTGGCGAAAGGCGGAAGATTGTATGATTATCGACATTCCGACAGACACTGTTGATAGCTGATTCATACGTGGACTCTATTATTTTTTCAATTTGCGCTCACGTCAGTGGCCATTCCGGGAAGAGTCGCCTAACCGTGTATACGGGTTTTTTATTCATTGTAATATTTGTGAACAACATCAAAGGATTTTTCTGCTCAGGGTACGTTATATTTCTATTTTTTTTGCAATATAATGAAGTAGTAGCTGTTGAACTATGATATAATAATTAGTGTCCAATCATTAAATATTGAGTTATTTTTTAAAGATTTTTGTAATTGACTTTTGCTATTTCGGGCTAAACGGATCACGAAAAATGGGGCTAAACGGATCATAACCTTAAATGTTACTTATGTTTATATCTTTAACATTTATTAATTATTCTTATTCCCGGCATACGTGGTTAGAAATAGCCATGGAAGAGGTTGTGCAGAAAGTAAAATCTAAAGCTATAACTCTACTCCAAGCTGCCGTACACACTGCCTTACACTTCGCTTCAAAGAAGAGTTTCTTCTCTGGTATAGTCCAAGTCATGGGTGCTAAAAATGTAATGGATCTCGAATCAGAAAAAAGATTTGTAGTTTGAATATTAAATCTGTCAAAACCTGGATTTAGGCCGACACTAAAAAATGTAAAGAAAATGCCTTTAATTGTTGTGAACGCATGGGAATCATTCACAATTTTAACTAGGAAGCTAAGATGGCTGGCCAAGATTGCTTCTATGGATTCCTCAAACGACATTGTCATCTGTATATCAGAGGGGCTATCAAGAGCAAGAATAAATGCTTCAAATGCGAAGAATGGCGTCATGGGAATTGCAGCGAAAAGAAGATGTTTAATAGTCACTTCATCCGTGCAGTTTGTGAGCCAGATAGGGATGCCAATTAAAATATAATAACATTCGTTCTATGAAGAGTTGGCATGTAATTTAAACAAGTTTAAAGGAATATATTCCCAATATTTGTTTTGCAATAAGAATGAAACGGCGGAGTGATCCGTTTAGCCTCGGTCTACTTTGCCGACCGGAAGTCACGGCTCACGTGAAACTAGATTCACTTCTTTTGAAATATTTAATACATGACTTAAATATATTTCGGTTTATATATGTAAGGAAGTAGAGGGAGGGGAAAGAGGGGAAGGAAAGAGTTTACTGGGAAGGGCTATGAGGGGTGAGAGATTAGAAAAGGTCGTTGGTGAGGGTGCTATTGTTTTAATGTCAGTGGATCTCCTCTTCCTCCAATAAGTCCAGTCTTTGGCTATGCATCTCCTGATGCAGTCTTTTAGGAATTTTAAAAAATACTTTTTAACGAAATAATTTATATTTTCGATTAAATTCTTCTTGGATTTATTCTTTGAATCATTTCTTAATTCGTGTATTATCAATGGTACGGAGAAATGGAAGATAGTTTTAATGAATATTTTTTTACAAAAATACAGATTTAGAGCACTCTTAATGGATGCAGTATCTAATAATGAACATAATTTTCTGACGGAAATATTATAGGATGATATATTCAAGAGTTAATAATAAGACATTTATAGTATATTTTATGTTTTTATTTTTAACTGAGCCTACAATTTCTAACGCTAAAGATGAACTACCAGTCAGTGTTACTGAACTGCGTGACAGCAACTGAAATCTTTATTTAACAATTGTCACAGAATCAAGGAGTATTAGAGGGTAAGAAATTCCCTTTGAGTAGTGATTCCAAATCACCTTCCTTTCCTCTGCTGCATGTTCATTTTCTCAAACTTAGTGGAGAACTAAGCAATACATTTTCGTACCTCTGAATTGATTAAGAGAGGAACACTGCGAGTAGAATGGTTATAGAAATAGTTCCCGTTACAAACAAAGATACCTTCCGGTAGGTTCATGTGCATTAAAATCCCTATGTAACACAATTTACTTCACTTCCTGATAGCTTACCCCACTCCTTATGTCATCTAGCATCTTCTGTCTTTGTCCTTCTCTGCCATTATTGTCATTACATTCCATGTCTTCACCCTGGTTCTTCCAATCCATCTACTCCCTCTTTTCTTGTCGTTCCTTGTGGTTTTGTTAAACGTAATGCAGCTTACTGAGATCTTGCTCACCGCTAGCCAATTTGAAAACTGTAGTGCAAGAGATAAACTGAACTCGAAGGAATTCCTTCAGCTTTATAGCACATCGTCGAAATCCATACAGAGTCGAGGGAGGAACAACGAAGCGAAACGATGGCATTCTTTGGAACACCTGAAAGTGGATCTCTTGTCAGCCCCTTGAGTCCGCCCACACCTGCGCCACGAACAACAAAAGACGCGCAACTGGCGTGTGTTTACTCGATCGAGGCACTCACCGGGAGCAACTGGGGGGAAGATGTAGCGAAAGAGAGGATCGCTAGTTAAACCGCTGATCTGCATTTCGCCCCTCGAATGTGTTTACGCGATCGAGAGGTGATTCGGGTCACTAAAATTTCGCATCTCCACTTCTTAACGTAGCTATAAATGAAACCGAATTTCGTCACCGATTCTAATTTCGCTATCGATTATCACTGAGAAGCCGAGTTAATTTCTTCGCTGAGAGACAAAGCTGATTCAAAGCGAATCTGTGCCAAAGAATAAGCGTGACTACTTTTAGGAAGCCAGATTTATTAATAATACGTCAACAAACAGCACAAGGCCAGTTACAGTTCACGATCAACAATCATAATAATTATGATCCACTAATTAAACAGAAATATAAATAATGAAATGAAAAGACGAGATTACAGAGGTCAAAGCTACCGAGTTGCAAATCATTCTCTTGCAAAGAAGCTTAGGATTGATAGGGGTAAGTAAAATGTTTCGAAGTTTTTATCGGAAGAAAAAGAGTTGAAAATTGGGGGTATTTAGAAGAAGAATGACCGTTTGATTATTGACAGAGGTGGGATTTTCAAGGAGAAGGTATCAGGTAAGCGAGTTGTTGTTGATGGAACCCGGGAAGAGAAAATAGAGAGTATGAATGGGGAATTAACCTTGTTGACAATATTTCATAAGAAGGCATTTACATCCTAAAATGGCCAGATGACTTAGAAATATATGTGGTATGTTATTTTTTTGGAAGGCTTAATTATTCTCTTTTTTGAGGATGAATATTTCGTTGGATAGGTATTCTTTGACCTTTCGCTGCTGATGGGCTATTGATTAAAGCGTTAACGTTTCAACGGATTGATTTCCTTAACCTGATTCTTAGGTCTGAACGACCTACGTGATCTTCAGCTATCCCGTGACTTTTATTCTCTTGTACCTTTAAAAATTATTCCTAGTAAATATTCTTTATTATTAATTATTTTATGCAATTGAGTCTTATAGTGCTTGTTATCAAATAATTGTAATCAAATTACTACGATAGATTACCTTTATTTGTATTTTTTCTTTTTACCGACTTGTCTCTCTACTTCGGAGTTATATTTCGTAATTTAGGATTGTATACAGAGTTAAAAATAGGGAAATAAGAGGAGAGAGATAGTTAGTGATTATTTTGCTCTGGGAACTAAATTTATTGAATTTTCTCTTTCGTCAATCTACTCTATTTCTGTTTCAGAAAGCTCGTTGAACACTGTATTTTTGTCTAAATTCAGGTTTAGTCCAATATTCTGCCCTAAATGATGTCATGGCACGAGCAGTGTTCATTGAAATCTTATCTTGTGCAAGAAACAGTCACTCTATCAATGATACTAATGAATTCAGAAGCGTAATGAAGCATTTTATAAGAGTTTCCACTGCACGGCATTCTTCCACAGTTTTGAGTACTACTACGAATATTCTGGGTTATTTAGTGTTCCTTATCTGCCATCCCATAAAAAGATTCAGTTTGCTCCATTATTTCCAGAGAAAGCTCGGCTATAGGAATCGGAAAGTAGGCAACATGTGCTATAAACGTGTGGAAGATAACATGCAAATTTGCTTTTATCCCCGGTTCAAGATTTCAGGGAAGGTTAAAGAGATATAAGAGGAGCATAAGCCCGCTTGACCTAGGCCAGAGGTCGAAAAACCCCTTCAACCCATAAAGACCCAATTTTAGCCTACTTTCCTAAAAAAAATGGGGCTGTCTTCCCTGATCTCCAACTTGTCTGCGGGTTCAGAGCTTAAGATTTCCTCTAGTGATAGTCTACGTCACGCTTTTCAAGCCCGCCAGCTTTTTCTGCTTACTTTGTCAGAGTAATCTGAGATTTGTTGTTTCAATCAGTGTTTAGTATTTGTAGTATATTCCTGCGTGTGCTGGAATTAAAATGTATTTTTAAGAAGCGAAACATTTTCTTCATTAAAATACTCTTTAATTCATCAAGCTTTTATATCGGATACCTTGATATCGGCCCCCAAACTAAAGAAATGAGTCATGAATGAAAGATTGCCAAATAGAAATAAAGGCATCTTCTCAGATTTTTTCAAATATTTTCTTAATGAGTCTCGTATCAGAAAAAGATAACATTTTAGCAGGAGTATTGAATCGTAAATTTATTGAAGATTTTTGAATTTGCTCAGATATGTCGTGTTATTTATTCTATATCCATTATTTTCGTATAAAGTAACATGCTATGTGTTTCATAGTGGGGCGCCCTTTACATCACCATACTCTCGGATACGTTTAGATATTCTAGATATTTCTGTCTCACATTCCTTTCCTAATTTGATTTTTTTACTCCTAAATAAGCTATCAACGGTTAATGACTTCTGAATGATTACTTGGAAACTTTGATTTCTCAAATGTGAAAAACATTATAGAGAAGGCATTCTAACCATTAAAAGAATCGAATCATCAACGTCAAATTAGGTCAGCGCTTTCATTTTTAAGCAGTAAGTACTTATCCAGCTACTGTAATTCGTTTTCTTTTCTGTCTATTGAGGCATTGGTTTCGTAATCAAATATTAAAGTGAGTCGCAAGAAACAATTTTTTGCATTATTATATTTTAAGAGATTACATAATTTTATTGGAGCTAAGAATTAAAATTACGTAAGCAATTTAAACATTGGAAAGGGTATAAAATATATGTTAAAAATAAATCCTTGCTAATTATTGAGAGAAGCAATTTGTAATAGAAATGACTTAGTATTGGAGGTGCAAATGATATTTTCAAAGACTGCAAATTTCCTTTTGAAAAGTTAGTGAATTTTTTCTCAGAGAAGAGTGAGAGCAGAGAATAGCTTCAATGAATTAGGTGTTACGTTTTAGCTCTCTGGATATCCAAAAGTTCTTCCGGAATCTAGCATTCAGTGTTTGTTTTCAAATTCCATTAATGAATGACCCAGAATCCGCTTTAAAGATTTCTTATTATTTTTGGAACCAATCCAAGAGCTAGAGTTTTTGCTTTTAATATATTTTTATATTTTCGGTGGGTAAAGTGTTATTTTTAATGAGTTAGAAGAAAAGATTTAAGTTATCCCTTTCAGAGAAGTGTTTGAGAAAGCGGTTCCGCATCTTTGAATTCTTTATTTAATATTCATTGCAGTTTGTAATACCCAGTGAAAGAAAATATATTCTCAGCAAAAGGAGTGAAAGATTTTCAGGTATCCTTTTAATTATCTTTTCAGGTATCCTTTTAATCAGCTTTGAGCCATATTTGTTTGTCTCCTATATAGTCATTATTATATTTTAATCTTCTTAACTATCTGTGTCTCCCAAAATACTACTGAAGAAAATTTACTTTTGGCCAAAAAGTGCTTATGAGTATTCATTCAAAGATTAAAATAAAATCCTTTAGATTAGAAATGATTAAATCTTACTCTATTTATACACCTTAACCTCAAGAGACCCTCTCAATTTACTCTGTAGTTACTTATTCCCCTGTATACTACTTCTGTTTTTGGGATATTGAATGAAGAAGTTTACCTGGCCATAAGCAACACTAAGTTAGTAACTGTTTCGTTAAGAATTTTGAGCAGTATTTTCATGCAATGATGAAATAAAATATAATTGAGTAGAAGGAAATTCAAGGAAATCAATAAATAAGTAAAAGTTTATGAATATGAGATGGTATAAGGTAGTGCTTAAAAATATTAAGACCAGGAATTCATTTATAATTGACCTGAACAGTTACATTTTCTATGTAAATAGTCGTGAAATGTATATTTAATATATTCTCATTTGTTTGCTTATTATATAAAGGTATCGGGAATTCAACACCTTATTCTAAAAGTTGATCAAATATGAAAGCTAAAATATCATTAATTAAATAGTTCATATTGAAATTTATCACTAATTTATATTGTTCCAAGCCCTTTTAATTTTACAGCTTTTCTAATCGAAAGCCTGTTAACTCATGCCATTTCCGTTACCTCGAAATATTTATGTTAAATTCTCTATTGAATGTTAATTTTTAAAGGAATATTTAAAGAAGACCTGTACATAACTCAATCTGACCGGAAAATCAGTTTTAACACTTGAATAATACAAGGCATTAAATCTCGAAGTTTATTAGTTAAACGTTTTAGACTATGAATGAGTTTCCGTCGGTTTTCAGGGGCCTTTTTGTTAGTGCTTGGAACAAACTGATGAAGTGATGAAAAATCCTTGATGTATAGTGAATGATAGGACGTGTCTTCGACTTATTCTGGGAGCAACCATTTCGCTTTATATACTCCCGACGAGATTCCCTTGCGTCATATTTTGACAGCGGAAAAACAATATTTTTTCCGTGGTAGTGAATACTAAGATAACCTTCCTCCTTACTCCCTTTCACAGTTTTCTTTATTTCTAGCTTTCTTATCGTCGAATTCTGCTGATCGTATAGAAAAGCTAGATTGTATTTCTTATGAAATTGTTGATGATTTATAGTATTCAGCTTTAAAAATAACTAAGGAATAAAATAACTGAATACTATTACTTCTAAAATATGTATTTGAAGCGTAAAGGATTTTTAAACGGATTTTATCTCAGTTTAGATATTCTATATTATTTGCGTTTTTGAATTAAGAAAAGAGGAAATTCTTAAAGCCCTATAAAACGTATCCTTTTGATTTCGCGACGCTGAAATTTTCATTTCACATTTAGTAACATGTAGTAACATTTAGTAACTTCAAAAATTTCAAATAAACATTTCAAAAACAATAAATCAATGAGTCGACTTCAGATTAAAGTCGGGAAAACCTTGTTTTTGCTATTTTAATCAGGCCATATACATTACACGTGCCGACAAATTTTAACTTTTTGTTGATAATATGGATTGTAATAGCTGTTCCTAACTAATTTGTGGCCTCTGATTACAGATATGAACTCAGGAAAGTCCCACCACGTAAGTTTTTTTGTTATTGTAACTTTTACTTATTTCGTTTTTATAATTTTACATATATTTACCTACATCGCTAAAATAATATTTCACAGTAACATGAACGGTAATAGCTGTTCCTATCTAATTTTGGGTTGCTGATTACAAATATGAATTCGAAAAAGTCCTAAAGCGTACGAATATATCGTTATGGTGACGTTTACCTTTTATCTCAACCGTAATTCCACATGTGTTTGATTAGACCATTTTTATCATGTTAGGGTATTTTTTCTTATTCCATAAATGTTATACGAAGTAAAAAGACACTATTAATATAACAAAGGGAAATATTATCGAAACGTTATGTATGGTTTCTATAAGAGATATAAATGAGCATTGAACTTACCTTTGAACATGGTCAAAAAATCCAGAAAGTCTGCTAAAATGTATCCTGAATCCCTCTTCTGTCTAATTTTCTTCGTTTGTGCGGTGATGAGTCTTCCTTTACGAAATGTTTAATTAACTAAATGTTTACAGCTAGGAATGGGTACCAATTGACGGATTCGAGGTTGGAGAATTTCTCTCGAAAGCGAGTGGCAAAGAACCGTTCTCTGTCTATAACTCAACAAGAACTAATCGCAACAAAATAAAATTGTAAATTAAAATAAGGTTCTTTATGAGAGCTATAAATTAAGTAAAAATATAGTGAATTAATGAAATGCTAAAACTTTTAGGTACACATTTAGAGAGTTTCTAACTTAAAAATATAAAGATAAAAATTAACGAAGAAATTACTTTGTTTATTTAATGTTTATGCAAAATTATCAAAAACTGTACGTGGTTGACAATTTTCATTGATACTGCTAAATTTATCGCAAAAACGCGAAACGATGTCAATGTTACCAAAACCTTGTCATCAGCACACTTACGAAAACTTGACTTTTAATATGTTTTTCCAAAATAAATGGTTTTTTTAATAATTTTTGCCTCAATTGCCGTCAACCTGTAGCAACTTCCCATTAAATTGTATAATTAGTTCATTAACTAAAGAAAAATCTAAAGTGTTGGGTATATATTAATTTGAATTTCTTAAAGTGAGGAATGAAAGAGTGAATGCAATTACACTATTCAGTCTAGAAATTAAATGCTTGCGCTGATATTATGTTTCAAAGTAATTTATCATTGACTTGCATTGTTGAGGCAGTTATACAAACTACACAAATATGCATTCATTGTACCTCTCATTTCTTTTAATCTAATAAGATCAATCTCTTTCTTTATGTTACTGATTTAAGAGTTTTTACCGGAAATATCAACATTATCGAAATCTTCAAATGGATATCCACCTTCCAAATTTATACTTCGAATACCTTTTTTAAACTCGTATTGAGCTATCGTATAAATTATTGTGACGCTTATTTAATGAATGTGATAATAAATTCAGGTCCTTTGAAATAAAGTGCAAATAAAGAATCTACTATAATGTTGGAAACGAAACGGCAGTATTTACATTTTATGAAAATACGTTGGCTTTCCTGAGATAGTGTGACCTTGTTTCAGGATTTTATTATCAGATGAGAGTAAAATTTTTGGATTCGTAAGAAACTCGCTTTTCTCTTAAAAGGTAAGTCAGTCACCTTATTTGACATCATAAAACAGATAACTTGACAAAGTTCATCATTATTGACAGAAAAATGCGAAGGAAAGAGGTCAGGTCAAGCAGTTAGATTTGATATCAAATGAGAAATGTTATCCGTCAGTAGCGACATAATTTCTCTGATATATTTTCTACTTGAGCAGGAATGTTGTAATATTATGAAAGTGTGGCAGTTTTGTTTAGGGTATGAGATGCAATCCTGGCTGCCTAGCTACAGGCGTGGGTCCTTGAGTGTAATGAAAACTTGTGAATGTGCCTTTGGATCAGGCAGAATTGCGGAGTGATTCTATTTAAAAATAGTACAACTATTTTAAAATCTCAACAGAATATTTTTGACTAATTACACCAATGTCTGCTATAAAATTATATTGTTCTTCTGTATTTCCGTTCTCTCCAGGATCGGTGACCCTTACAGATTTGACTATTAAGTTTTAGCGAGGAAAAATCTAAGCAGTAAGTCAAAATTGCAATTTTCTCTATGAAGGGTTAAGCAATATTAATGCTTAAACTTTCTTGCATAAAACCCCTTTAATCATTATCTTTCTCAACTTATATTAATTATTATATCATTATGTTGCCTTTCCTTTCCTAACTTTATTAATTAATGCAAGTATCATATTCAGAAGATAAAGCCTCTATATTTAATTGCCTCTCCCTTTCGCCTTGATGGAGGTTAAAATTATTTCAGTTTTGAAAACATTCTATTTTTAAACAATCCTCTGTATAACACGCTATGTTATACAACGCAAATTAGTACTTTAATTTCGCTAAACCTCTAAGTGAGAGTAAAACCTGACTTTGCCCTTCGTCGGATTTCTTTTAATGTTATATGGGCGCACTTAGTCGAATTACGATTTCTGACGATGACATAAAGTCTCGAGCCGGAAAAGTAGACACGCGATGCAAGATAATCTCATAAAAGTTGTTTTCGAAAGGAGTCGGCATTTAAAATTCGGGGCAAGCACGCTACACCGGATGAAACAAGACGTATCACGCCCATGAGGTATATCTAACTTCGCTCACTTTTATTATCAAAGGGTGGAATAAGATAGACTTATGGGTTAAAAGTAGAGCTTGTTTCTAAATGAATGATCGCCGTTCCTTTAGTTGCACCGACAAGGAAAAGGCAGTTTTTAATGCATAACTCTTTCGCCAACTCTCTTAATTCAAAATTATTTCCTTAATTAGTACATGGAATTATTACCTTATTTTGTACTACTTCTTTGTCCTATATTTGTGAAATACTTTCTTCAGTCCTTTTTACGTAATGTCCTTCGACATATAAAGTATTTTTGCACTTCTAAATGTGGAGCCCTCTCGGTAATCAAGCCCGGAACCCTTTACAGGAAAGGAGAACTGGTTACCTCTCTTAACTTTCTGGGGGAATTTATTTTAATTTTGATCAAAGTTATAAGGAGGGAAAAGTTCAAATATTGCTCTTGAAATTTTCAAATTCGTTTACTTTTATCAAGAGCTACGAGACTAAAAGAATTTATGATTTTAGTTCATGGTATCGAATTGCTGGAAATCTTCAAATTGGTTCTATCGAAATTTTCTCAGCTCTTTTAGGTGATGGATAAACGGAAGAAAAAATAGTGACATGACTGCTACTTTGCTATTTCTCCTTCTGATTTTCTATGGGTTTGTTATGGGAAAAGTAATGACTTTGCACGACTCCTCGTGCAAAGCCATTACTTTTCCTTGTTCTCCCTCTTTTAGGTAACTTAGTGTTTTATCATGTATAAAATTCATGGAGAAAAATTGAGAGGATGATTTTATTTTTACAAAATGACTTCACGGAAGTTTATTTATGTTCATGAATGGGGAACTATATTGATTTCCAACGCAAAATATTTAGTATGCCTACCTCAAAAATAGTTGAGAAAACAGAATCTTTCTACATTTTCTATTTATCTGAGATAATCTTAACGATGTATTAATTTTTTCTTTTGTGATTTATTTGTTTCAAAAAGAGCTATCAATTTATTCTTTTTGATGCATGCGCAGTTACATATTCTCGGTGGCTGCGATGGAGTATAGTCGCTATCTACTTTTCCCGCCTTTTTTGTATACGAACACCAGCTGGTGCGGCTTTTACCTTATCGTCGAATGCATATGCATAAGAAACGAGCACAACCACAACACACGCGTGCTCCCTGCTTACCATACCGCCAATGCCAGATGCGACGGCAGCTCAAGATTTTTGCAATGTTAGGAGAAATATGGACGAGTGGGTGGGAAACACGTGTACGGTCTATGGAGTTGTGGGAGGGGGAGTAATCACCTCGGGAGATGAAACGCCACGCCAAGTTGCAGCCACGGGATGTTTCGCAATGGTGTCCCCATCACCCATGGGAACGTCTCAGAAGCTTAAAACAAAGGAGACATCCCTTACGAGCGAAGATGTTGACTGAGGATGGAGCAAGATTGATGGAGTTAGATGAGGGAATCTTTAAAGAGGCACGTTCAAAGGGAGCGATGCATACCTTACTTTTGTATCTGCATTTAATTAAAATACATTTATTACTTATGCTTTACAAGGCTCAGGATAACTTATATTTGTGCCAAAAACTAAACGAAATGTTGATGTTAGCTGTAATTACTCACAGGCACTAACCTAATTTGGCCCCAGAAATCGATAACGTCAACATCGATTAATCGATGAATACTGAATCGATAGCATTTTCGCCCGGGAGATATTCCTAACGTAAAGCGATATACGTATAATTTCCGAAAAGAGGGTTCTTTTAATTAATTTAAGGAATATTATAACAAGTGATGATAATTTTTCTTGAGATAGAGTCCCTAATAAGATGGAATTTTTTCTCCATCCTTTGCCTCCATCGCTTTGGCGTGATTTAGGAATTTTCTCCGCTTTTTAATTTACCATTGTTTCAAGGTACTCGAAAAATTTAATGTATAAAAGCTACCAGGAGGGATATCATTTTTCAAAACATATATTGTCTTCAATCACACGCTATCTATCTTCAAAATGTCTGCTGATTCAACTATGCCTCCTAATTTCCTTCTCCAGCCACGTTTGACCAAGGTCGCATTAACTCAATTCCCACGTTTATAAGTCTTACGTGCCCTTGCCCTATTAATTCTTGATGACTGATAGTGGTGTAGGATTATTAAGGGTTTAATGAAATATATGGTTGCGGAAGTAGATGGGTTGGGTAGCTTCTGCATGAGATGAGGTCGGACAAGAACTTAAGTTATCTGGTCGATGAGTGTCTGTCTAAAAGTATTCAACTAGAAGGCAAGTTTGAACCTCTCCTCCTAATATTTACTGCCAAGAGCTGGTAGAAGGGAATGAAGTTTACTGGGCAAGAAGAGGAGTAAGGTAGTTTGCCCTTGCTTTCCACTCCAAGCCGGAATGCTATCAATGGAACATCTCCACGTGAGTGAAGCACAATGACTCTCCACTAGTAGCACTTTTCTTCCATAAGGAGAGACCTTAATCAGTGCCATTATTCAGCATCATTCATGCATTAGTACTTTTCATGTCATCACATCCATGAGCGAGACTGAGACAAAAGTACCACGCGAAACTCGCATTTTTCTTTATCTTGTACCAAAAGACGAAAGGCAAATATTCCATTCATCAAGATATGGTTGAGGGAACGCTAATGAATAATTTTAATGAAATTAAAAAAGTTTACGTATAGATTATTAACACGAATGTTACAGCGAAGTTCATCTGTTTTCCCGTTTGAATACAAGAGAAATTTAATTTAACTCAAGTTCCTTCACGCTTGACGTGAAATTTAATGGAAATGCAGTTTATAGCGAACAATAGCGACGTATATAATTGTGTTTTAAAAAGATTAGGGCCAATTTTCATTCACTTACATATCTTCAAAATGTTTGAAAAAGCCACTAAGTTTTGAAATAAGCGTGTAGAAAGAGTTGGTTTGAGAAGTGGGTTCCTTACGTTGAGTTTCTGAAAATAGATACTCCTGTTTTTTTCCTTGAAATCTTCTGACACCCATATGTTGCTGGGTAAAGACAGTGTTTGGTTATGTATCTTCTGGTGACTTATATAGTTCATCATTGTGATTCTGTAAAACATTGTTGCTAGTCAGGTAAAATTTAGATTATCAATTCTGCAATCAACTAAAGAAACTGTAAATTATCAATTTTTTATAACTTAAAATATTACAATCTTAACCTCATTGAGTATCATTCAAATGAGCAGTGTCTTTAATAAGTTGTACGTTTTTCATTGAACCGATTAAGACTATGAAAATGTTACACAACCAGAGTATTTAATAATCTGCAAGAGATAAAGTTTGCGAGTCTTTGGAGCAAGAGTAGGGGAAGGTGAGGGATTTTTTTACGGCTGAAACTACTACGAAACAATGTCGAAGAAGTTCGGATCAGGACACGGGGAACGAGTCCGGAAGGTGTTGCAATTGTAGAGACGCTATGAAAAGTATGAAGCGAGTTGTAGGTTGGAGTGCATTGGGAAACGGTAACTAGAGAGAGAAGGGAGAAATAGATCAAGAGGTTAATTATAGAATGGGGATAAGTGCTCGTAATATCGGCGATGCAGAAAAATGAGAGTGAAGATCGTGCAGGCTGCAAGAATCCAGTAATATCTTAATCGCGCAGGGACTGTAGTATTTATAGAAAATCCCTCGGAAATAAGCTTTTTCACCAAGAAGTTACTCGAGGGTGGCTTAAATTCACGTAAAATTATATTTGGATAAGGCATAAGAGCTATGCCTCACTCTTTGCTGAAATGGCACTATTGGGCCATAACACATTTGCTCCTCCCTTTGCGATGAATTCTTAAGTGCGATGGATTTGTTTACCGAATAGTTTGAAGGCTTGCTCGCACCTGGTTGCTCACCGAAGACGAAGTGACATGAGAAGATCAAGTTTATTCAAGGAATTTCGTATTCCATGCAAGAGTACCGTTTGCCTCACATTAGAAGTCGAGCAAAGTTGCTAAGATTTTATCCCTGTTTTCCATAGCTATTCTTGGAGAAAATCTTGAAACTTGATTTAATAAATAGATTTTCTTGATTTAAAAGTCAATATTGGTGTAGCGTCAGTTGATATAATTTATGTTTATTCATAACATTCACGTTAGTAAACAACAGAATCATACATTAAAGCAGATTTCTCAGCTGATTAGCGAATAATGTTTTTGTGTTACGTAAACGGGGTAGCAGCTAACTTGCATTCTATTGTATCCATAAAGGCATCCTATAGAAATCTTATCTCTTATCATCGGGTTGTATTTAACTCTAGAGGAATGCGATTGAATTGCAGATAGAAGCTATTAATCAATATGGTTTTCTTATTGTTTAACTGTCCTCGATTTACGTTTCAGTGGTAAATCTAATATAAATATTTGCTGATTCATTGCATTATATTCGACTTTTGAGTGTATATTAGACTGTTGACTGGCTTTATATTAGACAATTGTGCATTGAGATCAATCTAAAATTGTTTTTCATTGATTTTCAGCTTGATTAGCAGTTTCAGTGAGTTATGTTGACCAAAATTTTTTCGCGACCTTTTTATCCCACAATTTTTCAATTAATTATAAATTCATTTGGCTTTTTCGGTGGAATTTTGATCTGCCAACTGATTATTTATTTAAAGCTGTTTATATCACAGTCGGAGGTTGCATTATTTCAGCGGGAATATTCTTTGGGTAAAGGCTTAACGCCGGAAATTTACTCCAAAGTAATGCAAAGATTATTTTACTCTTAATGATATCGTGACATGGTTGTAGTGTAGATGATGTAACTGGTTTTGGTCGTCTTTATTCAGAAGACAAACAAATATATCTCTCTGCAGTAATGCCCGCATTGCCATTTTTGCGTTTGTGACACCAGCATGCGGGTAATTTTGGCTTGCGGTTCGAACACAAACGTGTTTACCTTCATTAAACTAGATGGGATAGCTAAATATTTATTCGAGCTATGAAAAAGATGAAATTTTTGAAACCATCGAATTACCATAGTATGCTTGAGTTGTCGTCTCGCTGGTCATAAAAATGTACGATTCATGGTAAGCATGAAACAATGTTATGGATTGTCCAAGCTTATGGAATCATCATTCTGAATAGTCGGGAATGGACGAGTGCATTCATTTCGGAGCATTTCCTGTTCACAGTCCTCAAAAAAACGTCGACCCAATTTTGTTTCGACTGTTCCAACGCTGCGGAGTCACATCGGTACAATCCTCCGGAGAATCTAGAGAGAAGGCCCCAAAGGAGACGTCTTAAGACCCCGAGAGACTAACTCTTCAAACACGTTTTGAGCGGTGCGCTCTTGGGGATTTGAAATTCCGTCCTCTTGCGCCTGAGGACGAGTTTTTATACTACATTTTCAGTTCATCGAAAATTCAGACGGGAGAATCACCTTTAGAGGACCAAAATTATCGATTTTGACTGTGGATGCGTCCACTCGAAATGTACTTACAGTAAGAAAGCAATTTTTATCATTCAAGGAGATGCGTTACCTGAATTGCAATCGGAAAGAGAGTTTTAAGGCAAAATGTACGCATTAGGTATTTTCTGAATGACTACAAGATACTCAAAAGTGAAAGTACTAATTTTATTCTGAAGTGTGTATTTAGAAGAAATCAAATGTAATAATTATATTGCTCATCCTGTTTAGGCTGTATTTTTAAGATTTTAGAGAATATTAGTTTCTTTATGTTTAAAAAACGACGAAGAATTCACTTCGAAGTTACCGCCATTTTTTCTTTCGTAGATAACGTATCTTTACCCGAGTACGACGCCTACTCGTGTATAAATCCTAAATGTGTATAATGTAAAATATTCGGTTTTTTCATTAAATTATTTCCCATATGCTTGTTTTTCGTTTTAGCAAACTAAATTATTTATAAGGTCGTAAATAATCGACGTTTGTGTAATTTGTTTCAATATGCACTGTCATTGTATTATGAATAGAGAGAGTTCACTTAAAGTTTCACCCGCTAAATTGTTGTTAAATAAGATAAAGAAATGTAAGAGGAAAAATCGCAAAGACATAGCTAATTTTTAATTCGTTTTCATTACTTTAAATAAGATACTCCTCTTGAAATCTGCCCATCTATCATTGTAAGAAATGTTACTTGCTTTTTTCAGCTTATTTGTCGTTTTCAGCAAGATCACGGCATGGGAGAGAAAGAATAACAGCTAAACATTATACATTATGATCTAAAGCGGAATAGTGAAGAAGATTAGCATACGCCAGCTCACAATTATGGACTGTAAACCTCTTAAAAATATTTTAGTTGCTCTTCGATGAAAGGACGAGCGAAACTCATTTCTGTTAATTTTCCTGGTTGAATTTGTTTACTTTTCGTCCTCGTAAAAACTCCAGATCGAGGAATGGACTGTGTTGCGTCTCCTACGCAAGTTAGAGGGCTGCCACTCATCAATTGGTAACGTCTAAAACATCTTAGGCGACGGATACCATTCCAAGTGATGGATGATCTACATATACCCTCGCTCTCTCTTCTTTGCCAATTTCCCTCTTAAGAGGTCCCTTTTGGATTTTCCTGTTGCTACTCTCGGGTGATTGACAGTTGACAGTAGGCGTTAACAACATCTCAGTTTGTTTTATTACGAGCTTCGGAAAGGTGATTTACCCATTTTTTGATTCTCGATCTTCACTTTCGATGATTGAAAAAGACGATATAAATTTTCAGTTATTCCTTGCTTTACCCATTACCAATCGCTGGCTTTATGCCAGTCCATGCCTTTTCATCCTTAGTTTCTCGACATTCGCTGAAATCTCTCTTCAGTTCCCACCGAAAAACCCTCCGTTGAAACTATATCATCAACTAGACTTTACGTTACTTGTAACAGTTTTCATTTTTGAAATCATTCACTATAAAATCATTTGTCTTGAAATCAGAAGATACCCCATTATAATCTTCCTTATTATTTTCTGTGTTGTTTTCCAAAGTGTCCATTTTTGTGATTATAGGTAGGAGTTACTCTATCTGAATCGGCCCGATGCGAACGTATATTTTCAGGACGATTTATATTCGTCTTTTTGATACTTTTATTTATTTAAATCATATTTTTTATTATTATTGACCATAAACATTTATAAGTAATATTGCTTATTGGGATATTCATGAATCAATAGAACTAACAAACCATTAAAAAAATGTGAGTAACCCGATGCCTATTTCGTCCTCAAAGAGATCATTCTCAGGAGCAAGGGTAGTAATGTAGTGAGCTAGTGATATGATATTCATGATTAATTTATTTACGGCGTTCTCTTATGAGAAATGTAATCCCTCTGGAAAAATGCAGTAACCGGAGTGAATCGTAAAAGAGAATGAAACTTTTTGAAACAATTGGTCGCCGTTTCTCGAAGGCATCATCTGCACATATACGATATTATTATTCTGAGAAATTTAATTTCTTCTTTTTTAAACTTTGTTTAACCCTATATTCTTAAACACGTGCAATGTTTTATCATTTGATCGCATGCGAATAGTTTTTAATGGGCTCATAGACGAAGAAAAAGTTTCGAGCGCAAATCACATTTGTCATCCGACTTCTTTGGTTGCCATCATTGGGAATTGAATTTGATGCTTGCGAGAATATTCGAACTGAAGACATCCTCACAACTTTGGAATCGCTCCAGGCGAAACTGAAAAAAGTAACCAATCCATCTTTCTACCCTTCGCTTTTATTCCCTTTCTGATTCGACCTCTCATTGTGATCCTATTTCCTCTGGTCCAATTTCCCTTTTTCTAGCGTATTCCGTCCTCACTCTGACGTCCGACTGACAGATGACGGAATGAGGATATGCGGACATCAAATGTCACCACTATCCCACGATCCTCAATCTTTTAAAGCTCCGTCTGTCTCAGTATCATCCTAATTTTCATTCGAAGCTCTTGGGAGAATTTCGCCCCTGGTAGTCTCCTCTAATCAGCACCAGATGGCACTGGTGAGCTGAGAGGGGGAGAGGATTTCACATTTCCATTTCTCACTTCTCATTCATCGCGTGGAGCGCCTCTGGGAGATTTTCTTCCAAAGACTCTGATTATACAGAGAACATGAACTAGCTTCCTAGCACTGCGAGAGAGGACACATTCAAAGACCTTAATTGCAATATCTCGACTAGAATTGGCTTTTCAACAGGAATTGAAGCAGCAAGTACTACTCTTAGACAACAATTTGAGTATATTTAATTTTACAACCTATCCGAGTTGACATTGAAAATTTGGGTGTACTCTTAATGCATCTACGGTATTTAAATTCTGGATGACATCTAGCACGTGTTTTTGCGTGTTGATACAAATTACTATTATTATTATTATTATTATTGGAAAGGACATATTGTTTCAACGAAACGGCTCTTGAGAAATTATTTTCTCTATATTATGGACTAAAATTACTAAAGATAGAGATAAATGTATCAATTAATAAGACCGTTCCACGAATTGAAGGCTTTCATAATGAATTACGACTCCTTTCATAAAAATTTATTACGACGACTGATTTTCCTGTTGCTTTGGACTTGCCGTTCAAAATAGTGAAATTATTCAATAACAAAGATATAATATTAAAAAATGAGCATAACATATTTCTCAGTAAGGAACATAGATCATTAAAATAATCTGAGGAGTTGGTAAACATGATATAATGATTGCACTGTATTTATCTTAAAAATAGCGATTCCTTCTCTGGCTTCGTTGGGCAGAAATTTCAGTAATTATTTTTTAGTGGATTTCATCAAAAATAGATAGCTTATTTCCTTGGAAATATTCATCTAATACACTTAGATTACCAAAAAATCTGAGACTTTCCGACGTCAAGAAAAGTCGTCCGTTCAAATATTGCTGCAGTACTCATAGCAAGTCATTCCGTATTAATTTTACGCACATATGAAGCTAACACAAATAAATATTTTTACGTTTCATTTTTGCTATTCAAAAGAACACAGCTATTTAAGTTCAATGACAACCTGACAACAACGTTCAAAACATTATTACGTGAAATTAATATTGGAAACCTAATTCAACAAATAATTCGTGAAAGAGTCATCTGAAGGAGTGTTAGATAACTGAATTTGTATCCTTCAATCACATAATAACATAATGTTATGGTGATAATAACTACTCGCTGCAGCATGAAATGCTGAATGATCGCCAAATATATACATCCGTCGATGACATGATGCCATTCGCTTCATATGAATTTAAAGTGGAAGAACGAAGTCAGGGGAAGAAAAATAGTTGTTTTACTGTGAATAGAAAATGGAAAGAAGCTGCTTAAAAACCCAAAGCAAACCCGTTCCATCACAAAAGATGTATGACTTGAGGGAAAATAAATCTTTACATTCTAAAGCCACTGAGAAAAAATTCTGTGTGCGTATCTTACGGAGTTAATCCAGAAAATTCTGCAATACCATATTTAACATGTGAAGCATCTCGGTCTTTGACGATAATTTACTGTCTTCATCGTTATGAATGGAAAGCGCCGCGTTGCATCTCAAAATCATTGAGCACGCTAACGCAAGTAGTTACTATCAAGATAATCTCAAAGCTTAGAGTTCTTTTTTATCATCCTCGAAGAAAAATGTTGTGAAACTGCCCTTGATATTGAAACCGGGATCAATTTAAGCTGTCTAAGGTTATGGTCACAGTGAAGAAACCGGAAGCAGCAACCGGCTTCTATGTAATGCTACCCTAAACCTTCTCATCATTTAACGCACTCACGCCATCTTGTGCAAGGCAGCGAGAAATTTATTACTGTAACTTAACGCCGTACATCATCTCCCATGCTTGAACTAATTTAATTTGCAAAGTGCCTGGTTGTCTACCTATCATAGGTGCAATTGAAAAACATCGATTTAAAATCGAGACATGTTTCTCATGTGACCCTGATATTCTTCAATATATTATTGATTATTTTTATCATCAAAATTTGTATTAAACGATATCGAGGCAATGCGAATCTCTGAAAAAGCAACGTGAAGAGTAGATCTGCTCAAGAAGTAGTCCTAGGCTATTATTTCTACTTGAAAACCTGACACACCGTAATAAAATTTACTAGGAAACATTGAAAGGAGTTTCAGTCTCATACTTTACGCCTTGACGAAATTTCTTTTAACTGTAATGTAATCAGCCCAAAGGCCAGTTGAAGCCTCGCCCCTTCTAACATCAAATCTGCATGAAAATATTTGTCAAATTTTCATGCAGATCCCCATCTTCAAATGTACCGATTATACATGCAAACTTTATTTTCAAGTTTCCGCCATTAACAACCTAGTCAGATTCGATGCATTTTCGATGCATCTGAGAGAACCCCTTGCATCAAGTTAGAAATTATTTCGACTTCTCATTCAATGTGGTATTCTTAGGATCTTACGAATCTTACACAATGAAGAAGCTCACAATACATAAAGTTTTGTAAACATGACTCCAGTGTATGTAGGATCCTTACAGGTTGCTATTAATTTCCGTTTCTCTAAAATCTATCGATTTTAAGGTCCAAATCATGCCGATTAAATCCCTAAAGTTACAGTTACTTTATGAGACATTTCATAAAAAAACAATTTTATGATTATTTCCTAAAATGACCTTTTTTCAGTTCTAACATTTTATCTTCAAGTAAAGTGCTTTCCTTTTTCACAGATTTGAGAATTTAAAAGCGGTAATATTCCCGGTCCCGTCGGACTTTTTTCAAGTCTATTCTTCCTTGGTTTTTAATAACGCTCAAGATTTCCAGATTTTTCCAATTAAATTTTATTTTTATAAAATTCGAAGAAATAAATTTTATTTGAATCCAAATTTTAATTTTGACAATTATCAGTAAATATGTCTATAGTATGTTTGTTGGCCCTCAGAAAATGAAATCGTGAGTCCAGCCAGTAAAATTCTTTTACTAACTTAATTTTTCTAGATAATAAATGGATCTATTTTTTATCTTACATAGTATTCCATCCTTGGAAAAATCATTTTTTGTCGTATATCGTACAAATCATGTCCTAGTTGTATCAAATGCTTCGTTCTCAAGATCTGATCACTTTCTGTTGATCCAGGAAGAGACGTAATGTGAAGTCCGGGACAATGCCGAGGGATTTGAGATCGAAAGAAGAAATCGTCTATATCGCCGGGTCTTCATTTATCAGGTCGAGGTGTTGCGTCACCCACTCAGAATTCAAATCGGCCGACTCTCACACAACGGCTGTCCTTAAAGGGTATCACTCTCCCATACGAGGCTTTTTCCATTCGCCGCTTCGATTATTCAAACTCCAAAGCCTCTTGTGATTCATCTAAGGAATATTTGATTCTGTTAAGGATTCAGAAGGAAGGACGAGCGCGGAATTTATATCGATCGAATCGTTCATGGATTGACGGACTGTGATGGCTTCCTCCCCTTTGCCATGACAAGATGATTAGATGCAAATGATCTGACCATTGCAGCGGATTTTCAGCCTAGTATTTCGATGCGTTGTCTTATATTCTTGCCGTCTGATTCATCGATCGCAATACCAAATGCTTTGAATAATAAAGAAAATATTCCTCCATAATAATTGCATTATTTCAATAAAATATCTACCGATCTGAAAAAGAGCGAGATGAGTCTGCCATTCTCTTTTACATGACAGTGAATTACGGCTGATTGATGGTACACCAGTTAGTTAGTATCTGAAATCTATATCTCATTTATTCGGTAATAAATATTATTAACAATTCAGAAATATTCAGTAATAAATGGTATTAACTATATAGGATCATAGAAATTTGAGAAAAAAACTCATTTAGAAGTTCAGATGTGTTTGTTTTCAAGAGTCTTACTTGACATTTTAACCCTAATATTATGGAAATTGTGTGGAATAACGGTTTTTAATACAGAATTGATTACTGAAAATAAATTTATATCAAAGTCCAATATTTATTTTTTTTTGGTCGCTTGAATTTAAGGTCGTTTCCTAGGAAAATCCATTCCTTTTTCATTAATCGCCTGTTGCCTCCTGATCTATATTTCTTTATTCATTTAAATAAAACAGTTTTACCTTACAGAGAATTATACTTTATTTGAAAATTGATTTCGCGTGTGAGATTGGTTTTACCTCAGGATTATTAGATGTATATAACTATTCAATTACAAAACTTGTTCTATTCCAATTCCAATTCAAATTATTTTGTAACTAAATAGTTATTTCTCACGAAATTCCTCCAAGTATTTGATACTAATAATTTCATTTGATACATGTTTTAAGAATTTATAACATTGAGATATTCGAACAAGAGACTGAAATTATAGATATTTTCCATGAATTGTGCAAATCATTTCATAGAATCCGAAATTTAAGATAAATGGTGAACCTTAGTGAAAATTACTCTTTTTATTTCTTATCTCAGTCAAATTTTGAAACAATTTCCCAAACATTCTCGCGGTCGATTTGTTATTGGATTTCATTTTTGTTGTGTTTATTTTAAAACGGAGAGTAATGAAATTTTTTAAAAAATATTGTTTTCTAATAAAATTTGAAAAATGAGTTTGCGTACCTTGTCAAAGGAAAGTTGACGCGACTTCACCCAAAAAACCTTTCCTCAAGTAATGACTCTATATTTTTAATGATAAAAATGTAAATGTTTGCCGTTCTGTCACTTGGGGAATTATTCCTCATTTTAACTGAATTATAGGAAGCGATCTCGTAAACGAAAACTGCGTATATCCAATACCTTACGGAGACGACTAGGAAACTTGTTTCTTCTTAGAGAATAAATATGTTATGCGTCCTGCTTGCATTACAATAGGGAACTGATTCCATTCAGTGTACTCAGCATGAATTGTATCTGGCACATTACTTGTGTCTTCACTGGTGAAAAGCTGGGAATCTTGTGATCTTGCCAGCTCCTCGTCTCTTTGCTTCGTTCGGTGTTTATTAGCATACATCGTTACCATCTTGAAAAATGCCGATCTTCACAATAATCGGTAAATAAGGCTAACAAGTGGGTTTCGTGAAGTAGATCGTATCTTGCACGTGCGTATGTTACACGTACACCCTTAGCTTCTTGTGAGATAAGATTTCCGCGATGCCTTTACTGCAATAGCGCAATGCCTGAAGAATAGACAATGATACAAAATAACTACAGAAATCATTAAACACATGCAATATCCATAGAATAGAGAAATCTTCTTTCAGTATTACATATTTACTCATTAGGTTTACATACGTACTCTCATGCCTCAGAAACGGTAGTTTGCCGCCTCCTTGATTAGACCACTCAAAATAAACTATTTGCTTCCTTGGTTTTTCTCTTTAAAGAATCATTTTTTTCTGAGGAAATTGGCGGAGTCATATTTTGTGACGTAAAAAATTTTAATGGACATAACTCGAGGAACCGACGTGTTTTTTGACCAACGTTTTTGCTGCGCTTTTGCAAGACGGGCGTTTAGCGACATCTTCTGCCAGAAGGTTCCATGGTTTTCACTCTTATGCAATTATTAGTCATCTTTATCAGCGCCATAATATACCTGTTTGAAATTGTCAAAATACATTTCAACATGAAAATTATAGCTTCAGTTTGGGACTAGTTGTTTCTGAATGTGATTGATTCTAGAAATTGTTTCTCCTTCGTTCCAAAAGTAACTCCATTTTTCATATTGCTATTTTATTAATCTATAATGAGGATTTCAAACTTTACAATACCTTAATAATTAAATATCAGATATTGACTAAGCTCTTTGATGAATACTCTTACAATATAACCGAATTTAATTTCTATATATTATATTTTAAATTTCGCAATATTTAAAAATTTTAATGTTTAAATTTAATAATTGAAAAATAATATCTTATTAATTTGATATTTTTTATCCTAACCTAATGTTTTAATGAATATTTAAATGATGTTCAAACTTAAAGTGTTTTATTACATACTGTGTTTAGTAATAAAAAATAATACAGCTATAAAATGCGCTAAATTGTGTCAACCTTAAATAAGGAATGCGGAGCAAACTATACTGCATTAGAAGTTCGGCTCGGTTGATTGATTCTTACGTATTTACCTTCTTATCTTATAAGGCTCTTGTTTTCTGACTCTTGTTTCTTCTATTTTCGCTACATCTTTCAGCGTATCTCTATCTTACAAGGCTCTTCTTCCTAATATATTCACGCACATTGCTCACGCAGTGCTTTTCTCCTATCCCGCGACCTCATTTACCTCCGCTCTCCTTTTTTTCATATCTCCCCCCAGAAGCTCTCGCATTTTCCTTCATTATCTCTCATCCCTAATTTGCCGCGTGCTTCAAACTTCCCTCTTGCATACAACCCACCCTTTCTTCCTGAGTCGTCCTTCTCAACACACTTTCGCCATACTCTCTCCTAATCATCGTAATTCCATTCTGCCAAACTTGTTGTCTACTCCTCTGCCCTTTGTATTTCGCTTGAGCTACTTGCTTATCGTCAAAGGTCTACGACTGCTTGACTTCCGTTGCTATTGTGATGTCGAAGAAGTGAAGATTTCTTAGTATCTGAAGCATGAGTTAAGAAGCCATCATAAAGTTTGAAGAGGATTTCTAATATCGTTTCTCTCATGAGTTGCTTGGTTAATGCGAAACTTTTTCTTGTCGAGTATATACTTCCTGGCTTAATAGTCGCATAATCCTCTAAGAGTAGTGGCTGATACAATTTCATCATGTTATGTGATTCAAATGGAATTTTATTCGAAAACATATGCGAAATGATGTAACCTGACAAAGCACTTTTAACAATACTACTACTACTACTACTATTCGAAAACTTGTAAAAGGTTACTTGCCTTACTTACCTGTTACTTGTTACTTACCTTCGTAGTTCCCAGCTGCTGTAAAAGCAGTGAGTGCCCGATACGAACTACTGATAGGATCACTCAGAGACTGAGTGTTGTCATTAAAGAATTTGGTAAATTGAAATGTGTTATATTTATATCGATAATTATTATCTCTATTAAACAATAATTTGTACCTGATTCGTATAAAAAGTGTCATTTTCAATAGGTTTTTTTTAGCGGTTTCATTAGCTCTGTTTTAGCGTGTGTTCAATTGTGGCTCTCCCAACAAAAAGTACAACCCTTATGAATGAAATGTAACAGTTAATATGGTCAATGGCCATAAATGCAACGAATAAAATATCGTGATAAAATAGAAGAATATTCTTCATCTCCGATCCGATTTATTTCTAATTGAGCTACTTTTAAAAAATTGAAGATTTTCGTACATATTAAGAGAAAATTTATGAAATATGAAAACGCATGACTTTTTTGAAATTGAAGGAAATTCAACCGGGTCATAAAATAATTACAGCAAACCCTCGGTAACACGAATCTCAAAGGACCGAGTAAAGAGTTCGCGCTAAGAAAAAATCGTGTTAACCGTAGCGTGGCAAAAAAGTGCGAATATACTTCCTGATATACTAATGTCTATTATGATGTTTACGTATTCGTTTAATTTTTGCGATATTTTTACAAAAAATTGGTAAACATTTTTATTTTACATCACAGTCAGGCATTACATAAATTTAAAAAAAATAACCAGTCTTCAAAGTCTGAGATTTTCATTATTTTTTGCACATCGCTTTGAAACGATGACCCAAGGCAACGCATGATTATGTGATGACGGGAATGCGTGCAATGAGCACACAAAAGCAAATGGTAAAAAGAAAACAAGTTAGCATTTATGCTGGCATGTGAAATAAGGGTTGGAACTTACGGTGCAAAGGGAACAGCTTGACCCCCGTTGTTCATTACCTGTATTTAAAACGTTTCTTTTGTTATAGGCAGGCCATGGTTCTTTTTCTGCCAGGCAGTTTGCCTTAAGCAAATTATGTGATTCACGGAGTAGAGGAAACTGTTCAAAATTCGTCAGAACCAGAATTCGTGTTAAACGAACAAAACCCCGTAAGACACTATACATTCCTGCCGGGACCGTGATACTGTTTGTGTTATCGAGAGATTCGAGTTAAACGAGTACGTGTTTTCGAGGATTTACTGTATATCTATGCAAGTACTTAGATAAAAATGCTGCCAGTGAGACATTTTTATTTATTTTAATGCCGATGTTCATTTTATATATATACTGTTATGTTTGAAGGATTGACATATTATAGAAAGCAAACTCTGAAACAAAACATACTGTAATCACTCTTCCCCTAGTTTTACTACATTTGCTTGTTATTATACTACCTTGGTAAATTTGCACGGTCCTGTCAGTGGATCCTTTGACATACTTCATGGTAAAATTTTACTTAAATGCTCATCGGTATGGGTGAGATGGAAGAAGAGACTTTTTTGACTCAATATCGTCCAAATAAATGACGATTTATTATTATCGGTATCTTTGGAATAATAATTTTAGGGAGTATACATGAGAATATAAGAAACCAAAATACCGATCAAATTTGTCTAATTTCAGGTCTCACTCTGGTTCACCCTACTTGGATGGACCGTCAACAGTTAGCCGTCAGCCACCTTCATTTCCATCAACTTCGCCGGCGCCCCGGCCCCTCCCAGAGGGTGCCCACGGCTGCCCTAAACCTGGCCGACTGAGGAGAATTCTGCATTCAACTCTCCTTCCCCTCTGACGCTCACCCCATTGTAACCACTCTGCAAGACCATTTCTTTAAGTTTAACCCATAGCTTTTCTAGCATTGCATCACCATGACGAAGCATTACGATTTCGTCTGGAGGATAGACGTTCCAGAGCCCCTTCTCACGGGGTCCACCTTCGACAGATGGACTGAGGTAAGCAAAACGAGAACATCGATGATTATGTTTAATTTTCTGTTTTAAGAGCGAGTTTTTGGCTGTGTTTAAAAAATGAAATATATGCGAAATAAAATAATGCTGTAATGATGTAACTTTTAATTTCATTGTTACAATTCAGTTGAAAGCTTTTATGGTTTCATTCATTTGTCAATTTAATTTTTGTTAGTTATAATATTAATCTGAGACATTCTGTGAGAGTAATCTTAATTTGAGATATAATGGTCAACTTAATTAAAATTCTAAAAAACTAAAAAATTCATTTATGTAAATAAGTTTATGATTTTTCAGTAGAAGCGGAACGCCAGGTTAAACTTTTTACGAAGCACTAATCTTTCAGAACAGTTCTAAAAATAATCTTATTGGATTTATATGGTAGCGTCATGTAAAAATATAGTTATTAATTTTAGCTTGCGTGAATGTTGTCCATAACCAAAGGACCTTAATGCGGGCCATCTCTGTGACTGTATATTCTACTGACACGAGACTGAGCGCACCATTCTTGCGTGCGAGACGCAAAATTTCATCTTATTAAAAGGTTTACTTCTTTTCGTTATATAAAGCCATTTAATTACGAGGAATACTCCGTTGGGAAATGAGGAAGAGTGTTTAGAAAGGACTTCCCTGAGTTGCATTCCTAGCTGTATAACATCTTAACCGTATTATTTTTGAAATGTTTTAAATAATTATGTATTAGATAACAACATTCTATCACTGCGACCGTTATAAAGAGCGGCTTTATATTTTCTCTAAGAGATAAATAATCTCACGCAATTTAATTAATTGTTAATTTTTAATAAGAAGTACCTAGCAAAAAAAATCCAGCATTACAGCAGAACTTTTCTCGAAAGCATTTAGGATTTTTGCTGGTATTCATTCACCTGGAGAATTTTTCTGTCCATAACAAAAAACATACTACTGCAAGTAAATTGGGTAAGGTAATTTTGCACGACAAGGCGTGCTCCCAGGAAATATTTCAAGGAAGAATAGACTTGAGAAAAGTCCGATGGGACCGGAAATCGAACCCGTCTCCCGATTGACCGGGTGCTCTGTCCGTTGAGCTATCCCACCGGAACAACAGACTGTCGTCTCCTTTATAGCTTGAGGGGATGTTCCTCAACCGGCAATCGGGAGACCCGGGTTCGATTCCCGGTCCCGTTGGGCTTTTTTCAAGTCTATTCTTCCTTGAGATATTGTTATTATGAGGTATTATAAATACAGGTGTTACAAATGGACAACTAGTCCGGTGGTAACAATTTACAAGTTTGTCTACAATTTTCCAAATAACATATATAACAAATTCACAAATTACATTCTTACACAATACAATGTTACATACTAGTCTGAATCATAATCCTACAACAAATTTCCATCCCTTTAAAATAAAAAAAAACCACAATTTTTACATATACTATTCCCGTTCAATACATGGCTGTCTAAAGATACAAATATATCGAATGCATATACGAATAATATTTTTGTAACTATAAATTTTTAAGTCTATTTTTAAATTCTTTTATACTTTTCGGTAAGGGTTTAAGCACTCCTTCAGGTAACCTATTCCATTCATTTATCCCTCTATTTATGAATGAAAATTTCGCTGCATCCGTTCTTTGCTTCCTCAGTTTTAATTTATACTCGTAAAGGCACTGAAGGTGATCCCCTTTTCCTATGTAGTGTGGCATTTCCATTCTGGTCTTCAGTTCTTCCCAAGCATCACCTCTTATTCTAGTCTGAAATACACCTATCAATCTGTTAACTTTTCTCCGTATCCCAGCCGAGGATTCCCTACTACCGTTACTATAGTTCAAATAACAAGTTATACCTACTGCTAAGGTTCAATATAGTAATACTACCCTAGATACCTACTACTATAGTTCAAATAACAAGTTATATCTTTTAATAAACTTAGAATTTCTCCTATAATCGAATCTTTAGTTAAAATTTAAGAAATAAGATTTGTCTAACCTTGCAAAGCCAACTTAGGAACAACTCCAAGTGTATCATTTTGAATCAGAAGTGAAACATCCAATTTAATTGACAATAATTTTTATTCCGAAAGAAGCTTTTCTGCTTGATTCTAATGAGACAAACAGCACTTTTAGGCTGCACAATCAAAATATGTGATTGTGATTCTAGAAAACAATGAAAGTTGTTGGTCTAAAGAATAAAAATAGTGTTGGAAGTACTGTTGTATATGAAAAGAACATGATTTTTATAAAATTTTCTTAACTTCAAACTCTTTGCCATTTTGCTTCATTTGAAGGTCTACATCAATGAAAAATCATCATTATCTCTGATTACTTATAGAACTTAAATTTCACCTGATTTTATGAGAATTGTACATCTGACCAAAATCCTCTTTTCTTTCTATCTTTGAACTCTAGGAAAAGGACTCCACTGTCTTCGAACCAGCCTGTTTATTCAAAGTTGACGAATATGGGTTTTTTGTGTATTGGAAAAGTGAAGGGAAGGTATGTCTATACTACTTTCCATTCTTCTATCTTAAGGAAGAAATTGAAATTATAAATATAATTTAGTCTAATTACCAGATCTTAAGAAGACAAAGGTTAAGTGATTAGATGTATATAGTATTGAAATATATATGATTTCTAACTCTATTCAAATATTAAATAATCAGTCTATCTCTGTTATATTTAGCACTAAGTATTTTAATATTGAAATTAAAATGATATTCTGTTATCAAATGCCAATTTATTTTAACTTGACTGAAGTTATTATTAAGATTTTACAGGAGCATACCATTTGTAGGCATTATTTTGCAGATGTAGAATGGTTGCATATTTTTATTTGAATTAGTTATTTATAATTACTAGGAATTATTTGGCTTTTTGTTGCATTGATGCATCCTTTTTAAAAGCATCTTTACCATGGCTTGCAATAAATGCAAGATGATTATCAGTGTTCTGAGTTAATCATGGTACTTTTACCTTGGAGAAACTAAATGAATTGGGGTTGAAGTCCCTCCACTCAAAAAAGAGAATAAATTACCTGATTATTTTCTAATGGAGAAGTTAGGAACTTGAGGATGGTCATTGTTCCTTGGTATCTCCCTGTGTTAAACAATGAAAATATATGTTATATCATTATCATTATTCTTTAATTAGAAGTTTTTTCTAGAAAATGATCCATAATATGTTTTTTTATCATTTTAGGAAGGCGATGTCATAGAACTGTGTCAAGTCAGTGATATAAGAGCAGGAGGGGTACCGAAGGTAGTTTGAGTATTTCATTATCTATAATACCGAAGAATATATTATTTTCGTTTTATATTTTAATCAAACTAATTTCTTTAAAGGATGCGCGGTTAAGTGGACAACTAGTTAGTAAACATGGAGATAAATTAGAAGATAAATCGTTAACAATATGTAGTGGAACAGATTATATAAACATAAACTATCAACATGTAGTATGTCCGGATGCAGAAACAGCTAAGGTAAGTCCATTATTTATTTAACCATCAATGGTTAATTTGCATTATTACTAAAGTTAACATCATTATAATAAGGAGCATTTTGTCCTTTCAATATTGCTATAATTTATTTATGAGGTCAGGCTCTCTTTGCCACGGTTCTAGGTATTAGCATATTTCAAGTCATGGCTGATCTCACATTCCTCACATCAAGAAAATTATATGATTTCTTTGCACTAATTAGAGTTAGTTAGAATATCTACTATGAGATAAAACTTATTAAATTATTTATCTATCTAGACTTCTATTCATAAAATCATCATGTTCAATTTCCTTTTATTTCTGCAAACTTTTTCTTTTCATTAAGTTTTAAAATTATGATGAAATTCTGCTTTAATGTCATGATATTATGCTCATTTAATTTAAATTTGTTTAATATAATTATTTAAAAAACTAAAATTACTTTAATTTCTTAAATTTGTTAGTAAGCTTTGTGTAATATTATTTGAAATACCATAGTGATTTTTTGGTATACCTTACAATATCCTCATGCTAAATAAGTATTTCTTGAAAAGTTATCATGATCTTGAAAAAACTCTTTTTGATCCATATTTTTAATATCCTAAATACCTTCTTCCCACAACAATCTTTCTTTCATTGCTGTTTTCTGCATTTATTAACTTTTGAACTCATGGTGGTTATTTGTAGATGACGTAGGTTAGACTTCTTGTTGATAGTATGTGGATTAAAAAAAACTTGGCTAAAGGATATCATTATCTACATTCCTTTATCTAATTTAACAAATTCAGAAAACAAATGTAAATAGTTTTAAGGTGGATGGTTATACTGATCATTCTCATAAAATATTTCTTGCTATATAACAGATTATACATGAATATTATTTATGCTTATGGGCTACTGAAATTATTATTCTGGGTTTGATATACTTCTGGTAAACCCAAAATCACCTATCTTTTAAACAGGTCTGGTTAGAAGGGATGAGAAAAATTACGCACAACGTTAAAGCAAATAATGTTTGCCCCATGACTTGTTTGAAAAAGCAGTAAGTGCTATTCATCCAATTAAATGGCATGTAAAGAGTTACTGTGCTTGTGGTGGAAGTCTTTTTGCATGCTTCTTGTCAGTTTAATTATGCATGGATGTACTGTCTTGAACAAGTGTGATTTCTTATTCTAGTGAAACTAACAACTTTTTCCAAATTATTGAGCATGTTAATTTATAGATTAAGCTTAATGAACCAAAATAACACCATTGATCTCTTAGGTTAAAACTAAGGATTAGGTATAATGAATTTAGGATGTGTGTTGTGAAAACCTAACTATAGCAATTATCTGAGTGTGAAAAATGGCTTCAGAAAACTTGTTCATCATTGGCAGATTGTATTGGGTGATTACATGGAAAAGTGAATATTGTTAATTAAAGAGCACATTCTAAAAATATTTCTGCATTTGAGTTATTAAAATATGTATTCCCATCCAAACCTATCTTATGAATGTGGAGGCATTACTTTTCATATTTTATAATAATTGAGTTGCATCTTTTTTCCATAAGAATTTTGGCTGTTTCTGAAAGGGCTAGATGCTGTGGAGAATACAGCTGATAAATTAGTAAACGGGTATTGTACATAGATATCACACTGCCTGAAAAAGAAAGCTTTGAGCAAGTTTTTTAAATTCATCAATGGATCTTTTGAAGGAATCACACACCCATCAATCTAGGTGACTGTAGTGAGTCATTCAAATGTTATTTTCCATAGACTCATAAAAAGCATATAAATTGGGGGGAATTTTCATGGTGAATATCACATATTCTTAATGTAACAATTGACGAACACCAACATTCATGCTCTGTTTTTGTTTTAACAGAGTTAAAAGAATTATGGTCATGAAAAAAGTTGTATATTCAACAGTAGCCATCTTTTCAAACAGCAAACAAACATACAGACTGTTCTTTAATTCATCAAGAATCAAGAATCTATCAAAGTAATCAGACAAACATCGATCCATTGCTCATCAGATTGATGAATTTCAAAATGTGCCCCTTGCAAACTTGGATTTTAAATGAAGTTGAGAGATAAATCAAAGAATAAAACTTATCAACTAGGAAGCTCCTGTTATTTATTTCTGTGGATAACTTGTATAATTGATAGAAAAATATTTACTTAGCACTTTTATGCAACTCTAGATCAAAACTGGCAGTAAGGGGTCAATTATTCTTTTGTCGATAAGTTAAAATTTTACTTCTTAAATGTGATACTTCCTCTCTCTCTTTCTCTCTTTCAGTTTATCTGTTGTATTGTTTGTTTTTCTTATCTTTGTAAATTTACATTTGCAAAATAATATGATAGAGCTCTTCAAAAGAAAAAAATATCTCTTAATTCTTTATGAGCAATGCTTTATCCAATTTCTGAAGTTTATAACATTATTTGTTTAGCTTAAAAATCTTCTCATTGGTTATATCTGTTTTGGTCTTAATAATTTAATTTGTCTCTGCAGGGAAAAACTCATAGAGTAATTGTACTTTCCATTAAAAATAGCTTCAGTTTTGCACCCATAATTGTTATTTGATGAATTTCTTTTCATTAAGATTAAGGATCTCTGTTGAGCTTCTACATTCTCTCATAAAATTCTATGTTGCATGCTGCTTTTAATTTTGTGCATGTTGATGTTTGCTCCAATTGTCTTTGCATGCTTCATGGAATATAGACTTGGCAAGATGGGTTACGTAAAATAACTCACAATAACAAGATGAACAATGTCTGCCCTCGAACTAATCTTATGAAACAGTAAGTCTCATTTTAATACAGAATTTCTTTTATTCACAATATTTATTGTTATGAGAAAATAGACCTTAATATAATATCATTAATATAAAATTTATTCTTTATGATCTATTGTAAATTGATAATTATTTAAATCTTCTTTTTATAATGCTGAAATTATTTAACGAATATTCATTTCATTACAGTTGGATGAGATTAAAGATGATGTGTGATAAAAAAGGGATGGTTCCAGTCAAAGTTATTGCTCGTACATTTGCCTCAGGAAAGACTGAAAAATTGGTTTATCAATGTTTGGCTGATATGGAATTGCCTAGTGGAAAGGTTAAGATAGCAATTGAAAGATTTCATTTTTCACTCATTTGCATATCAGAATTTAATTAAAATCAACTATTAATTACAGGGTGACTCAATAGAACCTGATGCCTTTACTTTTGACAAATTCTACATGTTATATCACAAAATTTGTCCAAGGAACGATATTGAAGAACTTTTCCAATCCATGTGAGTGTTAATTAATGGCATAGTTACTGTAAAAAAAACCCTACCTCCTAAATTTTTGATCTAATATTTTTGGTATCTTTTTTCAGAACCCAAGGGAAAACAGATTTTATAAATGTAGAGCAATTCATATTTTTCCTAAATGAAAAACAACGAGATCCCCGACTTAATGAAATCTTGTATCCACTATACGAAGAAAAAAGAGCCATTGAAATCATCACAACTTATGAGCAAAATGAAGAATTTAGGACTGAAAGTGAGTTTTTCTAATGGTATTTAAATTTGAGCAATGGAATGAGTATGTATAAGTCAAAACCAATTTCATCATCACCATCATCATCACTACCAAACATCAAAGCAGACCTGGTCATTTGCTGGGAACTACACATGATGCCACACATTAATTCTGTGTCTCAATACATTGTAATTGTATTAAAAATCATGAATTTATATTGTCTTTAAGTAAGATTAATGATATCTTTTTTCCAGAAATTATTTGCTGAAATTCAATTTCATCAGCACAGAGAAATTCAATTTCATTTACCGTATTTGACCGCATATAAGACGCACCAGCGTATAAGACGCACCCTCATTAAGTTGGCCACTCACAAGGAAAAATGTTTTTATAGTCCGTGCAAAAGCGCGGTACCACAATAACTTAAAATGTAGTTTCTTTTAGTTGTCACGTTTTGTAAAAGCCAAATATTAACACAATCATTGAATGCAATTATGAAATAGGTAGTATAGACCATCTGGGCTAAAAATAGCATTCAGTATTGAAGGTTAACCTGTGGAGGTTGAACCTTCACGTATAAGACGCAGGTAAATGTTTCGAGACATAATTTAGGAAAAAAGGTGCATCTTATATGCCGTCAAATACGGTAACTATTTTTATGTCCTCCATTAAACAAATTAACTTTAATTTGTCACATTTTCTTTTAAAATTTGAAGTATTACTTGTAATTTTCATGGAGAACTTAATATTATAAAAAAGGTCTAAGTTTGAAATATAATGGAGCAAAATTATATCATACTGAATTGCAGATGAAATATTACCAAGGAAACTTTAGATCTATTCACAACTTTTAGAATTACTTTACCAATTTCTTAATTTTAATAACTTTGTAACATCAATTACAGTGAAGTACAGATAAATTAATGCATTTTTATGTGAATATATCAATTAAAGCTTCCATGGAAATCGATAATATATATAAATAATACATTTCATGTAATTCATTTTATGGTTATAGTATTTAATGCATTTAATATCTTTCAGAAAAACTGAGTAAGGATGGCCTCATTAGATACCTCATGTCAGACGAAAATGCACCTGTCTTCCTAGATCGTCTTGACTTCTATATGGAAATGGATCAGCCAATGGCTCACTACTATATTAATTCTTCTCATAATACCTACCTTTCTGGTAGACAATTTGGTGGAAAGTCCTCTGTTGAAATGTATAGACAAACGCTACTTGCTGGATGCCGGTAAGATGCTAGAAAGTAGATTTTCAATTATTATTTTATTCAGGGAAAATTAATTGATTATAGTCATAAGTAAAGGCACTCTTCAATTTCATTTACATACTTATTCTATTATATTCCTTACTTTAATAATTTACCTTAAAGAAGTATGTACGAAACTGTGTTATAGAGTTTCAAGTACAGTGGATAGGTACATACATCACTATTTATTTTAGTTTATGCAGAGTTCTTAGACTTTCCCCTAAAAGTAAATGCTTATGTATGTGTGCATGCATTTATACTATAGTTTAGATGATATTAAATTGCAGGTGATAAAAAATTCAAAGCATTTGAATTTAAACCTTTGGGAATTATTTTTCCTGTGATTTATCAATTTTATTACTTTCTTTTGTAACTAAAAAAAATCATAGTATATTACCCTATTACCTAACATTATCTCATGATAAATATTGAAAATTATTATTATTGAAAACCCAGTAGATTATTCAGATTTTTTCTTATTTATTTGGAATATACGTTATAAAAGGGCATCTACATTTCATTTAGTAAGGTTGTTCATTGACTGTTTGCCTCTTTGCCTCTTTGACCTCTTTGCCTGGATTGTATCAATCCCAAGAATTGGTGATGAAGTAATTCCATGGCTCAAAAGCCAAAGAATACTTATATTCTCTTAAATTTTAATTACGAGTACTTTTAGTTTCTAATAGTAAATGTTTCATGATTCTCAGGAATCGATTCCTGGAGCTGAAGAAAATGTTGGAGCCTAATTTTGTGCTACTATTTGTTAACTAATTAGTAAAATCCCTTGCCCAAAAACACCTATATTAGAATGATACATTTCAAAAGTTCCCATCTTGATAGCTATCAATCAATCAATTAAATAAATCAAATTAAAAGCATAATAAATTCAATTTCCATACCATATTATGATATTTTAACGTTATATATTAAAACTAAAAAAAAGTAAAGTAAACATTTTTGATTGATTTCTCTATCTGTCTGCTTGATCTTCATTAGTATAATGATTAGTATTTTTATTTCTTTTGTATTGTATTTATTTTGTCCTGACGATGCCCATACCTGAATTTTCATGGTCAACAGCTAATAATTATGAAATATAAATTGAAATAAAATCAAATGAAGGATTATTGTTGGAATCAGTTATTTTATGAAAGTAAAATATGTGTCTAATGTTTTAAAACCATAAAATATAAGACGTCCTGTTATCCATGTACCATACTGATTTTTTACTATCTTCTGAAGTATGAAATGGGTAGTCAATTAAAACTGATAATTTCTCTGCAGTTGTGTGGAACTTGATTGTTGGGATGGAAAAGGAGAAGATGAGGAGCCAATTATAACTCATGGAAAAGCTATGTGTACTGATATTTTGTTTAAGGTAAAGAAGAGCTGTTACCATTACTTGAAATTAATATGATTTTTTACATTCATGTTTGGTAACTATGAAAGATCATCTTTATCCTAGGATGTGATCCATGCTATCCGAGACACGGCATTTGTGACCTCTGATTATCCTATAATTCTATCTTTTGAAAATCACTGCTGTATTACACAGCAGTACAAACTTGCTAAGTACTGTGATGAAATTTTTGGAGAATACTTGTCAAAGGAACCTCTTGCAGAGCACCCGGTAATTGTTTCTCATGGATTATTTGATCAAGTTATATGAAAGATAAGAAATACTGAATTAAATTTATTTTTATTAGTTGATACCGGGACAACCACTACCTCCTCCAAATCTCCTTCTGAAGAAAATTCTTATAAAAAATAAGCGTTTGAAGCCTGAAGTTGAAAAGCAGGAGCTGGAGCTTTTCCAGAAGGGTCAGTTTGTTGTTCATGATGAAGAAAAAGAAGATGCATCAGCACCAGCAGCTGAGAAGAAGGAGGTATGTATATTTCTTGAAAGGGTTACCTAAATAAAATGAACTGTTGAAAAATCAATCAAATTTTGGTAGAATATGAATAAAATGGATACATTATTAATCAGAACCATGGAAAAGTAGTATTTACTATTGCTGTATAGATCTTAAATAAATATATTACTGTCATACAGCTCTTCTGAGTTGTAGATAAGGATTAAAGAAAGCATGCTGAATTTGATGTTAAAGTGAACATAACATATGAAACTCAAACTAAGCATGGTGCAATACAAAGTAATGTATATAACGTAAGACAAATAAACTTAAAAACACTCATGGAAAACAAATTGATGGCAAAATTGACATCAAATTCCATTAGAGTACACTTTTGCAATACATTTTTACATATACCCATATTCTATCAATGAAACTTGTCACATGCATTGGGGTGGGCCAGGGCAATTCTTTAGCATGGATGAGGAGCAGAAAACATGTAAATGATGTGTTAAATGTTCCATTTAGGGTAATGAAATAGGTGATGCAATCAAGCCATCTCTTTCTGTCCCTGAGAGAGTGATAGCAACATATGAATACAAGGGAGCCACAACAAGAGTTCATCCTTATCTCTCTAGTCTTGTCAATTATGTACAGCCAGTCAAGTTTCAGGGGTTTGAGTCTTCTGAGGGTAAGTTCTCCCTTCGTGGTTGGTGTAATCTGATGAGGGAAAATGCATGGCTCTCTCAAAGTAAAGCATGTGCAAATTTTTACTGCATGTTTTTTATGGGAATGCTTCATTGACGGAGCTTGAATACCTGGAATATAATCATCTGAGAGAAAATTTAGCATGTCTGTGCTGTGTGAATAGGTAAGAGGCCATGGTGGTGGGTAGATATGTTCTTATTCTTCTAATCTATTTTCATCTTTCTTCATCATGCATGAATCTCTTGTTTATTGTGAACTATAATCTTCCATTTGGGCATTGCATGTATTAACTTTTGTGTTCAAGCCAATATGCATGTAAAGAGTTTCATTGATGGACTATTACCACCCATACACCATCTACTTTCATACCATACAACTACTATGACCATCTATTTACTCCTTTCCATTTCTATAATTTGGTTTTGTGACTCTCGGGGTTGAATAACAGACAAGGACAAACTTTTCAAATCACTAAACTGCACAATAGGATCTCTTAGGGGCCATTTAATATGTTCAAAATAACTTTCAAAATCTATGCCTTTTTATTTTTCACATTGCTAATCCTTATTTGTCAATTATTTTTTTTTTAATATGTTGAGAGATCGGATTAACTGAGAGGATTTCTAATCTGTTCAATTTGCATCAAATGGGTTGTCTTTCAGCAGTAAATAACATTTTCCTTCTCATTATAATACTCAATTTGTTCATTGTTTGCAAATATTTTTGTTTCCAAAGAATTTCACAGCCTTATCTGAACTGTCTGATTGTTGGTTTATGGCTGGGGAATAGATAAGAAGCTACTTGTATCCTGTCTATACTCTCCTCTGTATATTAAAAAATTCCTCTCTTCTTTTCCCATAAACCTTTCCTTTAACTATCAAATACCCATTCCTCTCAATCTTTCTCTGTTTCTCTTTCCAACATACCTCTCTCCTTTCACCCTGATTATATTCAACACTCCGACTGGTTTCCCAATCCTTCCAATCAGGAACCCCCACCTGATGCAGCTCCCGGAGCAGATGGGGCACCTCCCCCTATTCAGTATTCTGGGTCAACCACAAACGTCCATCCATGGCTTTCCTCTATGATTAACTATGCTCAGCCTATAAAGTTCCAAGGCTTTGATGTTGCAGAGAGTAAGTTACTTTTGCTTAGTGTCTTATTTTAACTAGGAAATGCAGTGTTCCTTCTTTTTAAGTGTGGGTGTATGTTTGTGTGTGGGTGTATTCAAGCTCTTAGAAAAGAATATGATGTGTAGTTTAGTCATTTTGTTGCTCAAGGACATTTATCTTTTACATAGTTTATAGTTAATGATTATATTAAACCTAAATAAAGATGTGCAGTTTTGTTTGGAATTTTGCTCTGAGATAATATTTACTGTTTCAAAAAATTTATTATGTATTCCCATTTATTTAGAAAAAAATATCCATCATAACATGTCATCATTTGCCGAGAATACTGGCTTGGGCTACTTAAAATCTCAAGCAATAGAGTTTGTAAATTACAACAAGCGTCAGATGAGTCGAATTTACCCAAAAGGTACACGTGCTGATTCTTCCAATTATATGCCACAGGTGAGTTATATTGCCATCATTTTCAACTTAAATATCAGAAGATTATGGCTTTGTTTTTTAGTGTCATGATTTTATTATTTCACAGAAATATTTTCTTTCGCTATATCAACTGACACAAACAGTATTAGAATATTATTTTATAGTATGTTATTATATTGTTATAGCACTCCTATTAAACATTTAATACTGTTATTTCTATTGTACAGATCTTCTGGAATGCTGGCTGTCAAATGGTGTCTTTAAACTTCCAAACTTCAGATCTTCCAATGCAACTGAACCAGGGTAAATTTGAATACAATGGAAATTGTGGCTATCTCTTAAAGCCAGATTTTATGAGAAGAAGTGACAAAACATTTGATCCATTTGCTGAATCTCCTGTTGATGGTGTGATTGCTGCCCAGTGCGCTGTACAGGTAATTGAACTATGATTCTAATTTGTTCAAAATATAAAAACTACATGGCTTGGTTGTTTGATTTGCAAATTTTACTCTATAGCTTTGAAATTTTGTAATTCCATTTTTGTTTTCTGTAGGTCATTGCCGGGCAGTTTCTTTCAGATAAAAAGGTTGGAACCTATGTTGAAGTTGATATGTATGGTTTACCAACTGATACCATCAGGAAAGAATTTAGAACCAGAATGGTTCCCTCTAATGGATTGAATCCTGTTTACAATGAAGAGCCATTCCTCTTTCGAAAGGTATGCAGACTTACTGTGATATGGCTAAAATAATAAGGAGTAATAAAAGCTTATTTACGTTTCTTTAGGGTATTGTTGAAGGAAATATTTTCTAATGTTTATTTGGTTCATCAAAATTCATCAAAAAGTATATTAAATAGTTAAAAAAATATTCTCATACCTGATGCATTTTTCAGTATTATGTAACCTCTTTCCGCAGATTGTCTTGCCTGATTTGGCTGTGTTGAGATTTGGTGTATATGAAGAGAGTGGAAAGCTTATTGGACAGCGAATTCTTCCTCTTGATGGTTTACAAGCAGGATATCGTCACATATCCCTACGAACTGAAGCCAACTTTCCCATGTCCTTGCCTATGTTATTCTGTAACATAGAATTGAAAATTTATGTACCTGATGGCTTTGAAGGTTAGTGTTTAATCATGCACTTCTATCATTAATATTAAGCAACTGAATACAGGCGTTTACATAGATTTTAGGTTTCCCACTCCTAAAGATATTCGGTGAAAAAATTACTGATTTGATAATATATTTCTATTGAAGTTATTGTTTACTTAAAATTTTTCATATGGACAGACTTCATGGCTGCTCTTTCGGATCCAAGAGCCTTCCTTTCTGCCCAAGAGAAGCGAGCCCAGCAAATGAAAGCTATGGGAATTGAAGAAACAGATATCAGCACTCAGGGAGTAGTTGAAGGTGGAGGTGGAGGAGGAGGTGGTGGAGGTGGAGGAGCTGGTGGAGGAGGAGGAGGAGGAGGAGATGCTAAGAAGGGCAAAGGCGATGCTAAAGCAGCCAAAAAGGAGGAAGAGAAAGGTAAGATATGACATTAAAGCCCAATTTATAAATTGGAAATCATTCTCTATCATAGCTTTGCAATTACTCACAGAGATAATGAGTACATTAATTGAAATAATGGGTTTTAACCATATGAAGAATATTTATGTTTGATTGTTATCCCTCCAGTGCAATTTATATATCTGTTATATATAGATGCTTGTCCGGATTCATTCATATATATAGCTATATATATAGGATACTAATTCACAGGCTAAACCACTAGCGTCATTGACTTGAAATTTTTACAACATATTGGCCATAACATGTAACCGCCAGAAAAATTGCGATTTTGAACCTAAGTGTCATGGGTTCGATTCCAGAAGGCCCCAAAGTCCAGATTTTTTCCATTTAAATGCATTACTTTGATTTTCTGGAATTAAAAAAAAAATACTTCCCGGATAGGTAGAGAATCAAAACTCTAGGAGTCTATATATATGATCATGATCTATTGAAAACATAAATGACTTTTACGAAAAATATCCTTGGTTTGATGCTAGGACAATGCAAATATCTGCCATTTAAAATACATGGGAGTACTTTTTCATTATTTATTTTGATGCACTTATCGAAATGATAGGAAGTTCCTGCTTGGCTAGAAGATGTATGGTAAGAATTGGTTTAAGAAAAAAAATTCATAAGACCGTACTATTCCTGGGTTCGATGCCAGAGCAGAATAACTATTTTCTCATAAGGAATGTATGTGAAAAGTAGGACGTTGTTTGAGGCAGTTGCAGCCAATCTTTCTTACTGAATTTTCACACATAGTTAGAGATGGTGATCTTCTGTGGTATTACATAGTAAGTTCACCAGGAAGGCTCGGGATCGATGCAAGACGATTAAATTGCAGCGAATTTTAAGAATATTTTCTATCCTTTTCGTTTCTTTTGAGGACCGTCCCGATATGATGCCGATATGAAATTGGTGTTGAAATGAAATTAGTGTTGTCGATCTGCTTGCAGTATGCAAGCTACATTTTTCTTGTATATATATATATGCAGCAATCAGTGTTGTTAGTCGTTATTCACATTATTTCAGAAAGTAAATTATATTCAATGAAGTAGCTCTTAGATGCCTGGTAAAGATTTGTATGATAAGATTTTAATGAAAATAATTCATCTTTTGAATCTTATCCAATTGAAGAACACTTGAATGATACTGATTTTGAAAATATTATTGATTCAATGTTATAACCTGATTCTTATTTTCCTTCATTATTATACAATTTAAATAGTTCTAACATTTTGGCATTTCTTAATTTATTGGATGCTGAATAATTTCTGAAAAGTCCTTGATTACTTTAAAATTTTTTTCTAGAAAATTTGGCAAACAGCTTTAGAATATTTTTTGAAACTGGCAATTATTAATAAATGATATAACAAAAAAAATATCATTGGCGATGTATTTTTGTGGAAATGAACTTTCTCTTTTTTCTATTCAATGAAATTGATGTGTTTTTCTTTTATTGATTTCATTTCATTATTGCAGCTGAAGAGTTTAAACTAGAAGATCTGAATGTTGAAACTTTAAGAAATGACAAAAATTTTGGTAAAGCAACAAAGAAACAGCAGAAAGAACTTGAAACTATGAGGAAGAAACATCAAAAGGAAAGAATGACAATTCAGAAGAATCAGTGTATGGCTATTGAAAAGCTAATCAAAGGAAAGAAGTAAGTGAAACAACATTTGCATTCATATTTAGACCTTAGAATTAATATCATGAACATATTAATTACGATTGTGAAGACAGTGTGATTTGATCTAGATTAAATAATCATCATCATCATCGTACTTCTGTCTGCGGACAGGTCTCAACGGAACTTGCTCCTTCAGGCATCTCTATCCTGTGCCTCCCTTTTTAGAACTTGATATTCTTTTCCTTGTTTTAAATCGGTCAGCAATCTGAATTTTCTTCTTCCTCTTCCTCGTTTCCCATTGATCTTTCCTTCAAAAATCGTCTTCTGTAGGCATTCTGCTCTTAGTATATGGCCTATCCATCTTGCTTTCCTTTTCCTTATGTTTCCCAAAATTACTCGTTCTTCTCCAACCCTCCTCAGTACCTCTTCATTTTTTATCTTGTCTTCAACTTATTCTCTCCATCTTTCGCCATAGCCACATTTCAAAGCTCTCCAAGTATTTTTCTTCTTTCTTTCTCAACATCCATGTTTCAGATCCATATAACACAATACTCCAGATAAAGCACTTTGCAAATCTTTTCCTTAGCTCCATCTGGCTGTTCTTTGCTGTCAAAAGTTCTTTTATCTTTTGGAACATTGCCTATCCCTGAGCTATTCTACTTCTTATTTCCTCTGTACAGCTGCCATTAGATGTGATGGTTCTTCCCAAATATTTAAATTTCTCGACCTGCTCCAATTCCTTCCCATTCAACTTAATTTGTACTGGGCCAGTCTTCTTTGATATCTTCATCACCTTCGACTTTTCAATGTTAACTTTCATTCCATATTCCTCTCCTTTTACACTGATTTTCTCTGCCATTTCTTGCAGCATTTCTTCACTCTCTGCTATCACAGCCTGATCGTCTGCATATTTAATGGTTTTCATACTTTCTCCTTCTTCCACTATCCCTCCAATCCCCTCAAAGTCTTCCTCTACTAGTTTGTCATCATATATATTATATAAAATTGGTGACAAGCAACACCTTTGTCTCACACCTCTGCCTATTGATGTCTGCTTTGTCTCATCTCCCCCTATCCTCACCACTACTCTTGTCATATATACAAATGTTTTATTGCCCTTCTATCTTTCCAATCCACTCCAATTTCCTTTAGAATCTCCAGCAGTTTATCCCATTTCACCCAATTAAATGCCTTCACATAATCAATAAAGCAGATGAACATCTCCCTGTTTTCCTCCAGTACCCTTTTGCTCAGCATTCTCATGCACCCAATTGCATCCCTTGTTCCCTTTCCTCTTCGAAATCCAAACTGGTCCTCCCCCATGTTTTCCTCTATCCTAGTCTCAATCCCCTTCATTATTATTCTGGTCATCATCTTTGTCACATTTTCTTAGGCAATGGCATCATTACTGTTTTCAGAAAATCCTCAGGCCACTCCCCTGTGCCATATACCTCGTTAGCAAGATTAGTGATTCTACTAATTGCACCTTCCCCTAAGGCCTTCAACACCTCTGCTGGGATTCCGTCAGAGCCCACTGTCTTATTGTCCCTTAGGTCTCTTATTGCTCTCTCAACTTCATCTTTCAAAATCCTTGGACCCTTCGAATCCTCCTTGCATGTCCTCTCATCCTCTAGATCTACTTTTCCATTGAATTCATGTGTACAGTACAGTTCTTCTATGTACTCCTTCCATAGAATCTTAATCTCTTCCTCATCTGTAGTTATTTTCCCATTTTTGTCTTTCATTCCTTTCTTACTTATCCTTCTATGGTCTCCCTTAGTTAGACATCTTGCAGTTTTATACATTTCTTCTATTTTCCCAGTCCTCTCCAATTCCTCTATCATGTGGCACTGTCTTTTTATCCAATCCTCTCTGGCTTCATCTGTCTCCCTCCTCAGCTCGTTATTTAGCTTCCTGTATTTTCTTCTCCCATGTTCTGTATAATCACACTTCCACTTTCATCTTTCTTCCATCTTGCCTATCATTTCCTGAGTGATCCACTCTTTTTTATTTCTTTGACTTCTCTCCATCCCCACTTCCTGTTATAGAACCTCTACAATACCAGACTTTATATCATTCCACTCTTCTTTAACACATTATTTCTTTCCTTGTGTTCGAAATTTTTCTTCTAGAGCTGTAGTGAATGCTGTTCCATCTGATTTCAACTTCTTTACGTCCCATTTCTTTTCTTCCTTTCTTTTCCTTTTCACGTGTTTCAGTTTTGTCTTCAGGTCTGCAATTAACAGGTTGTGGTCTGAGTCTATGTCAGGACCTAGAAGGGTTTTGGCATTCTTAACACTGTTCTTAAATCTTTGGTTGATTATTATCTATTCTACCTTTACCTATGACACTATTCCAATCTCCCATTATCACAATTCTCACCTGTCCCTTTCCATTTTCTTCATACATCTGGGATAATTGTTCGTATACTACCTCCACATCTTCATCTTTTGCATCTGACGTGGGCATGTACACTTGGATGACTAGAGTATCCTCTGGCTCACTCTTTATTTTGACCGCTATCACCCTTTCACTAATTGTGATCACTTTTATGACACAATTTTCTATGTCATTCTTCATAATTATAGCCACTCTTCCAGTTCTTCTACTCTCCCTTTTGTACACAATCTTGTTTCCATCTAATATTGCTTCCCTTTCTCTCTCCCATCTTACCTCTCCCAATGATTGAATAATACCATAATCAAAAGAAAAATAAGAAGGTGATACTTTCAAGGAATCTGGGAATGAGACAAGATTTTCTTTCAATCCATCCATTTCGGACTATCTTACAAAGAGCAAGCTATTTATTTGTCTCAAAACTTGCTCCACTTTATGGACTTGCCACCTATGTTATGTATTAGTCCATTGAAAATGTTGTGGATAATGTCTACTGGAAATCAATGGGAATGTCAAGAATTTTTGGCAAAATACATTGAGATATGTAGCCACCAATTACCTTTTTCTATTTGCACTTGTAACTTTGTTTGCAAATTTACTACTGAACCCTTTAATCTTCTTTTTATAACAACATTTTAACATCTCCATTTTAAACATCTGAGGACTTCTATTACAGATTACTCTGTGGAAAAAAATTTTACTTTTAACTGATTAACTTTACCCAAAAGATTGGACCTTCATAATTTGTTATTGGTTTGGATTGGACCCTTTGTTATTAGTCTTGTTTTTTATCTTATCATTCCACTCATTATAATCTTGTATCTTTTACTGATTTACTGGAAATTCTCATACTATCTTTACTAGTTGTAGAAAATGTGTCAACTAAAAATATGTAAATATTAATTATTTATAATTAATCTATCTGTACTGCATTGATATTAATTAATTTTTGGATTCAAATTGACAAATAAAATTCTTTTATAAAATTATTACTCATAATTATGGACGTAAATTATTTCTTGAATTGTTTTAAAAAAAATTTTGATAATTTAACAGTATTCCCTCCTAATTCTACCTAAAATTTAAAGAGGCTACATTATTTAATAATTGACAAAGGAGTTGAATTCTAAGAAAGAATCATTAAAGAAATTTTATACATTTTTATTTTATCGATTTTTCCCTATGATTCTGTGCATGTATATTATCTTATCCAATAACAAATTATTTGTTACAGAGCGTTGAAGTACTTTACACAGGTTTATTTGTGATATAATTTCTCTAATAAAAAAGCAGTTATGTTAATTCATGCCCAAAATCCCAACATAATGATTCACTTTAAAATTTCTGAATAAATTTACAGCAAGAATGAATTAGCAACAGATCCAGCTGTTAAAAAACTAGTGGGTGAGCAAACAGCTCAGTGGTCAGAGATGGTTGAACGCCAGAGGAAAGAAGAGTGGGAAGCTCTCAGAACTCAGCTCACCAGTCAGCAAGATCTCCTGAAAACAGTTATGGAACAGGCACAGGCTGCTCAAGTCAAAATGGTGGAGGAGAAGCATGTCAGGTCATTATAAATACTTTCTCTCTTTTATGATTCAAATTACCTAATTTCATAACATGTTATTAATGGGCTTACATTAAGTTGGTCAATGATTCTCTGCAAAAAGTAGAGTAAAAGATTACATTTTTATTTTAAAATTCTAATTTTATTGCTAAGCTCTTATGCAAAGAAATTTGCAATTATCGTTGTATTTTGAGGTACAATAACTAGAGCAATACCAATGAATAATGCACTTAGTGTATATTTTCTCAATCAGAACCATTTTCTCATTGCCCAGTTTCTGTAATTTTCATTTTTAATACTTTTCTTACAGAGAAGTTAAAGAAATGAATACAAGGCAAGCTAAAATATCTGTTGAGACCAGTAAAGAAGTTGCTAATGACAAAACTTTAAAAACCAAAGCTGAGAAAGATCGACGACTTAAAGAGAAAAAACAGAATAATATCAAAAAGTTTATGGATGAAAAGAAGATGGCACAAATGAAGCAGCATAAGGAGAAGGAAAAGCTGAAGAAGAAACATGAGAAAGAGATGGAACAGCTGTCGAAGGATATCGAAAGTGTGAGTTACTCTCTTGCTATATTTCTTTGGTATTTCACTAGATAGAAATTAAGCCAACTAACAACATCTATAATCAAGATGGATATATTTATATGTAGTCAGACCTTGCTAATTCAAATTTAAGGAGGCCTAAAAAAATCAATTTAATATTAGTTAGAGAAAACTGCGTATTTGGTACAGTTAATCAAGGACCATATATTTTCAGCTTAGTTATAATAAGCCTTTATCATATTGTCATTTTATATGAATAGAATCATGCTATTAACTGGCTCATGTATTTACAATGCAGATAAATTCTACATATACATTTACTATCTAACTGTTCAATGGAACAGCTTACCTATGGAGAAAAAGTGTTAACTTTGTTTGGGGTCAATATGCTAATGCATTTTCACTTGACAATCTCCTCAGTTTCTTCTAAGACCTTTGTGGAAGGTAACATAAGAATTTTCCATCATTTTCTTGGTTTTTTGAAAAATATGCTCTGAAATGTAACCCCAGAATAATAACCCAAAAGACTGAAAATTCGACTACAGGAGGTGAGAGCTGAAAAGTCTGAGTCCAAAGGTCTACGTCTAATGAAGTCTGAAATATATATGTTTTATGGGAATTTGATCAGGGATTAACTAGTAACTTGATTTTGGGGAGCTCAACTTGGTGAGGTCTGACTATAGTCAGTTTCAGATATTATTGGTAACAATAACAAGTTCAACATCATAATCATCATAAGAACTAAATAAAACACAAATTACCAGCGTGATTATAACATTTCATAATCATTAGGGGAATTAAGGATGTTTTTGCAGTACAAGCACTTTGAAATTCACATCTATCCTAATCACTTGAAAACAAAGATAGCTTAACTTTGGTGGAAAGTAACTTGAAATATCAAATATATATTTGAAAATTAGTTGTGAAGAGAAAAATAGAACATTATATTTTTTTATTAAATTTATTGCTCATTATTTTATTTTAAATCAATTGTGTGAATTAGTAAAAATGTGTTTTATCTACTTTACAGCTCCTTCAGATGTATAAGAATGAAGAAATAGAATATGAACTTTCTTCAAAAACTGAGTGTTTTGTCTGAGGATCTCCATCCTAGAAGATATAAAGAAAAAGTCCATTACTTTGTCATTCAGTATTACATCAATATCCTAGTCTTGTTATACTTTATTGATATTGTTTAAATAATTTCTCATTGTTTAGAATGGAGTATATTAAGGATAATGGGTGCCTCTTCCTTCCTTAAACTTATCTATACTGCATAAGGTTTATACTGTGAAGTAATCCTTCAAATTAACCTCACTCAAGATTAACACCTTATTCTTGTATTTAAGAGCTGTCAGGTTTAAAAAAATATTGGCTCATGAGAGATCATTAATATGAAAGTTTAATTTAAATTGTTACTGTTGATAAAAAGGTTAATTTTTAATTTGACTTAACATTTGTAGTTGCATCAATTTCAAAGTTTATATATCACTTGTTATTCCGAGCCATCAGTTTTAGACTATTTATGCAATTATGTAATTGATTGGATGGAGAGCATTACAGCAAGTGTTTTACGTCATTCGGTGATGCACAGGACCAATACTGAAATAAAACACTATCTCAATACCATTTTAAGTACTAAATAATGTGATGACATGCCTATTTTTACTCATTTTTTGCAATGTCATAATGTATGCATGAGTGAACATTTTCTAAGCTACTGTATGAAAGAGATTTTAAAAGTTATGTTTCATATGATCCATAAAACTAACTCTAGGGTACAAAACAAGCCAAATGCATTAGACATAAATATGAAATTTTAAATTATTACAATAATTGTTTAAGGCTTACATAATAACTTTATGTATTCATTAACTTTATATTTGCAAAAAAGTATGAAAAAACCACAGAGCAAAACTTTTATAGATAGGCATATGGTACAGACTTCAAAAATACCCTAGTGCTTCCAAAGAATGGGTTTGCAGAGTGGTTACAATATTTTTATTTATTTATTTACCAATTCCACTATATATTTGAATGTCATATATTTGCCCCATTTTGCTTTATTCCTGAGGGGAAAGGAGTTTAAATGTATGTCTGTAGACCTTCAAGTCCTTGCCTTTAACCTTTTTTGTGTTTTTATTTGCCTGTATATCATCATATTCTGAACATTTTCTAATGTTTTTACTATACTTTCTGCTATTAAACTAAGGTTACAACAGTTCTGAATAACTAAATTAAGTTTCTTTATTAATTCCACAAAAGATCAACAACAGAGTACTCTTGTATGCTTTCATGTCTTTTGATGAAATATTTATTTGTGTATTTCTGTATTATAATTCTCAACTGTTCATTTCATTCCTTTTCTGTTTAATGCCTACTTCTTGTCATTTCATGGATATTCTCCTATAACTGAAGAAAAATAAAGAATTTATTCATAGTTAAATGGTGGTTTTAAAATATCCTTAGAAATTAGATTATTAAGAGGTTATTTTCTTTAAGTTATGTTACATTACATTTCAAACAATATCAACAATAGTAATTGATATAACATTAACAGTATCAGTTGATTTAACATAACATTATTTGTTACAGACTTGGAAACATTCTTATAATATATTCATTGTGTTGGATGGCTATTCTCATTAGCTATATACAGTGAAAATTTGATCTAAAATTTTTACTGGACTAAGGCAAATCACTTCTAGATGAAGAAAAATATTATATGTGAAAAACAAAGGGCATAGTTAATATAGTTTGGACCTTAAATTTTTCTGTTTCTTTCTGCTAGTATTCTCTTATTAATGGATGTTGGACAATTAAATTGGCCTCATATATTTACAAAGAAATTAATGTATTATATGCCAATCTGAGTTATTTTAAAATTGGTAATAAATCTTTAAGTCCTCAGAAAAAAATAATGTTGAAATCAATTATAAGAAAATAATTTAGTTAAAATTCTGTTGAGCTCACTTTTGATAAGCATTTTGTCTATGATTTTCTACATTATGTTCAATCGATTTCTTCATGGTTGTTGGGTTCTCTGCCAGCAGTTGTCTTCACGTCAAAATGCCATTCACTTAAAACAACGTGGCAGAGAACCTGACAACCATGGAGAACTCATCTGAATGCCATAAGAATCTTCAAACTTAATTATATTAAAAAACTGAATTATGAAAGTGAGGTAAATGATTCTCAGTCATTATATATGTAACTGCAATGTGCAAGCTTACCCATGCCTTGATTTAAGAATTTTGGCTAGAGAACTTGCTAAATATATCAAAATAACTTACATATAAGAAGGAAAGGGTTAAAGGTACTTTGCATATAAAGGCATGCACCCAGGAAAAATCCCAAGGAAAAAAAGGACTTGAAAAAAGTCTGACAGGGCCATGAATTGAACCCGGGATTTTCATCTATCTAGGAGGCTGCCTTAACCATCTAGGCTACCCGGCCAGAACATTGTAACAAGCCGTTTAGGGAACTTTGTGCACAAGGGCAAGTGTAGTTTTGTCTGACTGAGCAGCATCATCTACGGCCATGGCCTCATTGAAGCACCGGCAACACAAAGTGATGTAAAGGGGATGTTAAGGAATAACAAGTAAAGGGTTAAAGGTACTTTGCACATAAGGGCGTGCACCCAGGAAAATTCCCAAGGAAAAACGGACTTGAAAAGAGTCTGATGGGGCCATTTATTTTGAGGTTTGTATTAATAAATTGTCATTTACATATTCATAATCATTCAGGAAACTGTGTTAAGTTTATTATTAAAATATTTGCATAGAGAAATATTTTTTACGTAAACTAATTTTCAGAGTAATGCTAGTTTTCTTGGATTCACTGTGAATTCAAGATTTTATTTTTGTTTCCCTGGGATGCCTGAATTTGATTTGCCAACAGTCTTCTTTTGCTCATGTAGAATAGTAGTGTTTAGTTTAAAAATGAATCAGAAGGTATTAGTTGCTTAGACTTCTTGTGTCCATCACATATTTATTTTTCTGTTCCCTATATTGGCAAAACTCTTAGTAATTTGTAATACAGCTATACGCAAATTAGCTTTGTGACTATTTAATTATATTTTTGATACATAGGGAAATATTTATTTTATTAGTGATTGTGTACTAAAATGGTGCAATCGCATGAGTTTAGATATTCTCCCCATGGCGTATTTAATTATGAAACTGGTGCTAAGAGGCTGGCATGCTTCAGAGTATGTGAATTTTCATAATTAAAATGGAATTAAATGCAGTGATTTGAAACCCCCTTGTCTATGGCTACCTTGGCAATTGCCTTGATGCATTGACATTGCTTTGATGCTATACACGCTTTAATTTTCCTCAGCAATTGCTGAATCTTTTAAAATTGACAAAGATTTTTAAGAAATTTATGATCAAGTTTATATATTTTGTCTTACGTTTTATTCTTGTCCTAATTCATTCATTCTGTTGACTTTTTTGTTTTAGAGACTAGAGGTTTGCTAATGAGGGAATTAGTGATAGGGAAATTATTGTTATGTTAATATCATCCCAGGTGCGGAAATGATTGATATCCAAAATATTCTACTTAAGATTGAAGTTAGAATTTCGCGCGTCTTTTCTTGAAACCACGAGTACAACTTGTATTTTTATAATTGATTTGTATCACTGACATCCTCTATTACGGCTTTAAAGTCAAGAATTAGGGTAAGGACCTTCCGCGACCACGATCTGAATGCGTTTGTGTTACTTTCAGCGCCACGACCTTAGGTTATCAAAAGAGGAACTAACTGTACAACCGCCTCTGACAATAGTGCCACCTAGTATACACCACGAGAATAACGACGGACCATTCTCGTCTGCTACGATGTTAGTGACGGACGCGTAGACCGCCAATATTGTTCAATCCGCGCTTAGAAGAGCAGTGAAACTTCGAAATAGATATTACCCAAACATTCAAGCTTAAGCTTCATGACAAGGGATTCTTTGTGAATACTAAGTGAAGTGTTTTGTGGGTGAGTGTTGTTTTTATAAAAGATAACAGCGATGAATGTTTATGGCACGTGCTTTAAGTGAAAATCGAGGAAAAATGTTTTATGCATAAGGTGACGTAAATTGTTTATACCATTAATTAGAAGAAAATTTTTACGTTAAGCGCAAATACTTTAGTGGAATAGCAGAAGATTAACAGGTGAGTGGAATTTGATATTTTATTTACTTTATGTCATTTAATTTAATTAAATATATGGAATGATTTATAAAAAAATGCTTCAGTGATCTTATAAAATTTTTGGAACATATTTTTGGCTAGGTGGGAGGAGGATCCTTTCAGAAATATACTCCGTACAAGAAATTCGAGACCACTCCCACTGATTCTTCAATAAAGCCGAAGTTATACGCGTATATAGCTCAGGAAACTACTTTTTTTTACCTGCTACGCCTTGATAGATTTTAAAATAAAATTTGAACTTTTGTACGAGATTAGTTAGCTCTATAACTGAAAGAAATTCCTTAATTCGCTATTTTTTATTTTTACCTGTTAAAATTCTTGAATGCATCCGTAAAACCACAAACATAAATTGATTGAAGACGAGTGTTTTCATCATTTCCTTAGCACCTTTCCTAAGTTTTATTTAACATTAAATTTCGCATTAATCACGTCTTAAATTTGTTTGTAATATGAACATAGAAATTGGTCGCAATATTCTTTTGCGTCTCGTTTCGGAGGGATAGAAAGCATGAATAAGTTTGGGACTAAAATATTTCGTAGAAAACTTCGGGACCAAATTTTTTTGGACAAATTGATGATTTAAGAAGGGGCTAATGACTGCTTGATGACGCACACGCGCTCTGCTAAACCCAAATCACAGAAAAAGGAACCAGCTCATCAGCTGTACATTTGTATGCTTTACTAAGTAACCCATTCCATTTCACTTCTATTTCTACAACTACATCTCGTATCCTTTCTCGCCGATTCTCGCATTTATCTCAATCAACACTTCCCGCGTCTTCGCCGAAATCCTTCCCGCCTTTATGCCCACAGCGATAACATTCTCCCACCACTTTCACCTCTATTTACATCTCGCTATTCTCCTCCCCATTCACCTTTCGCTATATTTCGATATTTCCCTCTTCTACATACCACCTCCCTTCTCTTCCTCCCTCAGCACGCGCTCTTAGCCTTGACTTTCCCGCCTCTTTGCCTCCCAACTCACTTTACCCAATCCCCATCGTAGCAGCTTCCACCTCTCCACAACTTCCAATTCCCCCTTCCCAATGACCGATGTGTCCTCAAGACGGCATCCATCTACGACCTTTTTCCGCAAATTCTGGCAGCTACCAAGGAAAAAAATCGCGGTACCGGTTATTATCGCGCGTTTCTTTTTCGGGGCCTCGCGGAATACCCTTCTTCTGTTTACATTTTCTCTTTCGTCGAGGTGACGCAGTTCTCCTCCGGATTTTTCCGCATCCCAGGAGACGCCCTCTAGTTCTTGCACCTTCGTTTACAGAGCCGGGCGCTATCGGAGCCAATCTTCGATACGAAACAAAAACAACGAAAGGAAGGCGCTCGCAAAAATTCCGCGAGCTCAGCACATTCTAACGGAACGGCGGTCTTCAGGCGTCATTCTTTTTTTTTCACGCGGCCCTTTTAAAAACAGACAACGCACCAGACTCTCGCATCAACATTTTCGGTGTAGTCTTTTCATTGCCCGCGTTGACCTTCCTGCAGGCAACCCCGTTCGCACGCGCGTTAGCACGCGGCGGGTGGGAATGCAGGCTGAAAATGGGGCGTAGAGATTAGAGATGCGAAATGTTCGTTTAGATTTCACGCCTCTTGAGGGACCGCGGCGGCTCGGGTCTGTAAGCAGTGTGTCGAGGTCGGCCGAGGCGGCGAGAATCAATTTTAACGGGAACATGTTCTTTGAATGACAGCACTTTTAAGACGATTAGCTGTTTGGTCTCTCGCTCCATTTTGACCTCTCGTTGGATTTGAATGCCGTGCTGTGCTTTGGGATCCTTACCGGCCTTGAGAGAGGGATTTCTGAGAAGCAATACGCCACTCTAATAGAGCAGCGTTGCCCTAAGTGCGGTGCGCGGCCGGTTCCGGCCTGTGAGGAAAATTTTGTTTTCCTTGGAAAATATAAGAATTAATCTATTATATTAATTGTGAATGCACCGTTTTTGATCTCATATTTTTACGAATAGAATATTTTTCATTTGTCATTTTGCGCAGGAAATATTATGCGTGTTATGTAGCCTTCATTTACTTTTGACTCATTCGATAATTCTATGCCATTATTTATCATGGATTTGATGGCATAAAAGCTACTGAGTTATGAGTATACTAAATAGTGGTAATTAAGGTATCTCCTTACAGAATGCCAAAGAAAGTTTTACTAGAGTCATTGTGCTTCACTTATGTGGACATGTCCCAGCATATAGCATTGCAGCTTGGCAAGTAAAGCAAACTACCTCATCTTGCCTAGTAAGCTTCATTCGCCTCTACTAGCTCATGGTAGATAATGCTGGAGAGGGTACAATATAAACGTGACATACACTGTTGGGAATGTTTTGGTGTTTACATAGCCTAAATATAAGAAACAAAGGTCTTTTATGAATAAATTTGCGGAGCAATTCGTTGGATCCCCGAATTTTCAATTAACCAGCCGGTCCTCAGATCTGTTTAACTTTAAATAATCGAGTTCCATAATTGTAAATTTTGTGAATAATAGAAAGTAATAGAGGTGATATTCGTACTTTTTCATAATTATAATGAAATTGCACTTGCAAAGGTTAAGATAGTAAATATTTCACTATTAATGTTCAGAAAGTGAAGAAATTTCAGTACCTTTGCTAAAAAATCTTATGGACTGATAAAATTTTATTCTACAAAATATTCTTATCTGAACTGAACTGATTCTGAACAGTTAGTTGCAATACAATCAGTTTATTCCCACTATTCCTGTACCACAGAATATACATTTTATGGTACTAAAATACAAGGGATAGTACTGAGAATTCTCAATTTATATGGTTTGTATTTTCTCCAAAACAGTGAAATTAACCCAATAGAGAAAATTTATGTTTCTCATACCAGGACTTCAAAATTTTTCCGAAGTAAACTGATAAAAAATACAAGGTAATTCCGGTAGAGATGCCCCACTTAAAGATATTACTTCATAATAATGACTTGAGTGATTACAAGAATGTGAAACTGCGTGATAGAATATAAAATTTATTGATTATTAACAGTATATAAACTAATTTTGTTTAAAAACATTTTCACCCAAAATATTATTTTTTTATGCATCCATGCATTTGGCCATCGCTCCCAAGTGTCCAGGTGAGACGCCCTACCTCTGTGGGAGAGATGCAACATTAGCTTAAACTGAATTTAATCTCAAAAGCACGTTATATTACAAAATTGTAAAATTTAACTTGAAATTAGGATCTAAATAAACGTTTTAGTTAACTTTAAAACCTAATTAGATGTTTCATTTGCAAAAATAGGTGCGAAACAGCAATGCATAGCTACCGCTACGAGCAACCGTGTGAAGGAATTGACGAGGACGGAAGGTGCTACTAAACAGCTTAATTTTATTGAATGTGTCTCATTTTCTGGTCCCATCGGAGGCATCTCAGCCTACTTTAGAGGCATATAAATAGCATGTTGAGGCCTGGTCATCAGTTTTTTGCAAGTGACATATTTTTACACAAAAATATTGCCGTTTTAACCGAAAAAAATATGACAATTTTGATGTTTTTTGTAAAAACTTCGAGACAAAAATTCTCACGGAAGATGTATTTTGATTTCGAAAAAAATTATATTTGTAATGTCCGTCGAATGGGCCACTTTTGCCGAGTATTACATTTGGATCAGAAAAAAGAGGCAAAACGCTCCACCCACTTACTAAACAATACGCCATCATTTGATCGTGCATAAAATGCATTCAACCATGGATTAACATTTGAATTGAAATTTAAACGTAGATTACAAACGTTTTCTTGAAAAAGCCTTAATCAGTATTACCTTAAAGTTAAATTGATGCTAATAGGGCACAAATGTCTAAAGATAGCACTGGGGTATCTATCCCGAGAAGAGGTCCATCCTTTCAGTACGGGAGAGATGCCATTACAGCCAGTGGGGCTACACTTTGTCCAAGATGGCCAGTCACTGCACGTATTTATTAGAAGAGCCTATAGCTACAAGTTTCCGCCATTTAATTCAAAATATTCAAAGATTCAAACAGATGCCAACCAGAAACATTATACCCTATCTTATAACAGGGCGGCAAAAAAAAACAGTTCCTACTTAAAAAAATGTTATACACCGCGTAAAAAGAATTAATGGCCGCGAAACTCTTGCAGATAGACAGTTGCCTTCCAACTAACTGATACACACCATCAGTAGAGCAATCTTGTGGTTTTCCTTAAAAGTACTCTGGGGCATCTCTCCCGGTGGGGCATCTCACCCTTATTAGTTTCCAAGATAAAATATCCATATTCAATCATTCATTCTTCATCACAACTGAGAGTGGATGCACAACTAATGTATGCCTTATGGCGTCTCGCGGGGTATCAATGTAGAGGTATTGAGAAGTGTTAAAGCCAAACTCTACGTTAATTTTAATTTTCGTAGTACAGTTCAGGAAAAAATATCTACTTCTGGTACAGCCCACTAATGCTGTAATGTTTTTCAAAAATAATGTTAAATAATGAAAATTTGGCTTGTTAGTTCAATTTTTTGTAATATTTTGCACAAACTGTTAAAATGAAATGATTAGGGGAAAAATCTCAAAAAAGGTCCCAATGGTGAGGATAAAATCCTAATTCGAACGTCTCCTTTTTGAGATTTAAATTATTTTGTCTTAACCTGATCTGTAAAGAGAGACCCATCATTTAAGTTACATTTTGAAAGGTGTTGGGCATTTTTTGGCGCCAAAGAAGAATTATTAATACATAGAACGAAACAATGTATAAGAAGTGTATTGCTAAATAGAGAGTATAAAGAGTGGAATAATAATAAAACTCTTTATTTGGCGAGGTTAGGCCCATAAGGGTCTCTGTTATACCTAACCTATACAAATAACTAATATTAATTATAAAAGAGGAAATTTACTTTCATTTAATTAACAAAAAGATATCTCATGTTATGTTATATTCACTTCTTGTGAGTTCACAAGAAGTGAATGTGACCCCATATGTATTTTTTAATCAACTCAATCATTTCGGAATATGAATCCAAGTTAAAGTAAGACCTCATAAGAATCTATAGTAAACCCATATGCAGAAATATGAACATTGTCATTCATATGCTTCGTTACACTTGAGTTTTGGAGTCTGCCTTATTTACAACGTGCCAAATGTTCTTTAAACCCTTTATATTCTTGCAAAAATATGTAATATTTACCTAACGCCTAAGTAATTCATGTAAAGCATAATATGTAACCTACCTTTACTAAATTTTTTGGGGTTCATGAATTATGTTCTCTTTGATGATGAAACGTACACATTAATGGTAAGTGAATACTTTTTGATGGTTTTATTGCATTTTGTAATCTAAATCTAAATTGGATCAGGATTTCCGCGGAGGAAATTATGGCCTCTTCCCCTACAGAAACAACATCGTCTAGTCGATAGATCGTTTAAAATGTAATTAGGATACAAGGACACAGAAACGGATGTGATCACTTCTCAGTCGCGCTTTTCATGAAAGCAGCCATCCTCTGAACCGTTCGGCTGTGAAATGAACTTTCCTGCGAGGAAAAATCACATCCTTAATGACTCGGAATTGAAAAAAATAATCACGAATTAAACGAGAGGATAGAACGTTGCTGGAGCTAACGATCGCAGATATTTGATTCCTTCGGGACGAATCGTGCGCGAAAGCTCCAAAATAATAGAAGTACGGATAAGGGAGCCAAGGACGTTGGGGCGGATTGATGGGAAAGTGAGGGAGGAGATATAACCGTGAAAATCGGAAGAATTCGCGAGTGGCCTTCGCCCGTCAGTACATTCTGGCACCGATGACGAAGTTATAAAAATAATGCGTCTGCCCAATCTCACCTTCTGCAGGCTGAAAAAAGCTATCCTTGGCTATGTTTTGTTTCCTTCTGTTTCGATCCGGAACACTTTTCCAATCGATCACTGTATCACGAATGAACAAGCTAAATTAGAAGAGCTATCAGTCTCGCTCTTCTTCCCTTATGGTTAATAACATTTCCCGGGATGACTTAGTCATCGTTCGGTTTCTGCAGATTTATTAAAGAGGTCAACTTTGTAACTGAAGCTTACGGCATCCATCAAAATAGTTTTTCCCATTTTTCAAACTAGACTGTTATTTTTTCCACCATTTATACGCCATAAAGTTACAATATCCGAATTTATAAAATATTTTGGTATCATTACGGGGACTTTGTTTTCATTTTTTTTTAAGTTCAAGTTGTTGTGACAATTCAAACACTAAATGAAGCGGATATTGGTGGCAGAATGTGCAATTCTAGCTGCTTTTTCAACAATTTAAGAATTAATTTATAAAGTAAATATTTTTAGATAATAGGAACAAGAATTTCAAAAGGAAGATTTGTGATTTTACTTCACCAGGTCACAAAATAGTTATATCTACGTACGATGATATAATTTAGGGGTAAAGTTTGGGATTATTACACCAATGACAGTTAATAGTTCGTACCTAACTTCCTACCTGAGTCAAAATCAAATACCACATGATGTTTTGTAAACGGTTTGAAAATAAGTAAAAATATCGATTTTTATTCTCTCTGCCTAGAAATGCAATGGATGAATTCTAAAATGTTTTTAACATAGTAATTAATCAAAAGAGATTCAGAATACTCGTGAATTGAAAATATATTGATAGGATTGTTTACCATCTTAAGTGATATAAACATTAGGTTATATTTTTCTTATCTACTCGCAGTATAAGGTAGGGTATTAAAGTCATTATCGTAAACTTTTCTTGGTATTGTGTGTGTGCACTAATTATGAATGCTGGATATGGCTAGATAGGGTAGGGAGCTTGCAGTACTTTTTCACTTTTCAAGTAAAGATTATTTTGATATATTCTTTTAAGGATATAAATAATTTTCTGCAGTCAAATAGAATTTTAATACATAGCTTGTAATGACTGTTGTAGTACCATGAGCTAATTGCATTTTTCATTTCTTATAATTCAAGAATGACCCTTACATTAAGAGGGTATTAAAGGAAGCCTCTATAGCTGGACTAAAAAAGCGCTAAAAATGAGGCCACAACCAAATATTCGTCTGTTTACCCTTGTGAAATCGTGCTTAAAGTGGAATATTGCGAAGCGCTACTTTCAAATCAGGCTCGTACAACATCCAGACCACGATCCACGTGCGAGACCTTGAACCGCGAAATCATGGAAGGCAGGAGGGAATCACGAATCTCTTCATTGTTTGGCTGTTGAAGACGTACTTACGTTTTTCGCAAATAATTCCCATCGGAATTAAACGAAGACTCTGATCTGAGACGTGTAATTACAGACCTTTGATGCGCCCGTGGTCATCAATCTATTTGACGTCTAGAAAATCTTCGCATCCAGTTCACTCTGTGAAATTTCCCACAATTACATCACTTTGGTTTGAGTTTACGTATCCTCTCGTTCTCGTGAAAGTAGGACTCGTGAACCTCTTAGTATAACTTAGAATTATTATAGAAAAAAATTGCGTTCGTAATAACTGTTTGAAACATTTTTGGAACTTGTTTATCGATTCATTTCCGTTGAATTTATTTAGAGTGAGTACCAACTTGAGAGAGAACTTCAGTGGTTGCTTCACCGATCTTGAATGGTAGGATAACGGTTCACCGTTAACAGATTTTGATCACCAGCAAACATTTTCTTCGGTGCGGTCGAAAGAAGTGGTTAAAATGATTGTTTATCTTATATTATTTGATGCTCATAGGTATCTAAATCACGAAAAAAGTAAATCTGTGAAGGATTCAATAGTTAGCCCGATTCATGTCAGATTTTACCAAACTTGTTTAGGCGAGAAACCCTTGGACATCTCCTATAATGTATAGAAAGTATTCCAAGTACTTCTTCGATAGAAAGATGAAACCATGTATTTGGTGGCATGTCGTAGATGTGATAACATGCGTTATTAAGCTTATGATATATTAGGCGAATATAAGTTAATCATATTTAGATCATATAGCCGTCAATCGTCAGGATATTAAAGTTGGACGAAAAATTTTATTATACGATAAACAATTCATTAATGTAACTACAAAAACTTTCAATAAATCTAATATTTCTTCGAACAAACAGGATAAATCACCAATATACTTCTTTAGTCTTTCAAGCAAATATTTTTCAGATAAATCAATTAATTGTAATATATCGTATGATTCTACTTTAGATTCATCTCTGAAGTTTATGGATGGATATAATTATTATGTATCGCAATCACGAGGACAATCATAGATTGCTAACCGAGACATAGGGAATTTATATATTTTTATTTTTGCTCCAATATAATAAAATTCCTTTTATTTTCTATGGCAAACACGAAGCTTTTAAAATATAAAAAAACTACTACATTGAAACAATAAGAGCATGAAAATAGAAAACAACTCATGAGAGATGTTATATGAAGTCTCTGAATGACTTCGAGAGTTGGAAACAAACGGCAGTGGAATTAAAGAGATTAGAAGTTATAGAAATGTGATGGTAAAATGATGAAAGCTATAGCGGCTTACTGAGTATTTTATGAAAGCCTTCGAGGGGTGGATGAAGAGGGAATCCTATGAAAGACCGACCAAGAGAAAGAAAAATTAGTCGGGATCATGCAGAGGCACGACAGTTCGCTTTATAGTTTTGTAAATGCTAAAATTCAGGTCTGGAAAGACGGGGACAACAGATAGAATAAGGATAATTCACGGTCCACAAGGGAACAATAGATTCATGTAGCACAGGCTGACTTTGGTACGTCCTGCGACGAAACCAATATTTTGAGGAGCCATTATGACAACTTTAATAATCCAGTCCACGTATTCATAAGTCAAATTTAAGGTTCCTTCAATTTATTCAAATTGTCATTGATACCGTTCTCAAATTATCAATCTCATACGTCATGCAAATCGGAGTAATTTGTTACACCCCTAGAGTTTTTCATTAGATTGAAATTATTCATCGAATGCAAGAGCAATGCTTAAGGGACTCGTTCTTTCCTATGGAATAATCTGCCGAATTGATTTTGGGCGATGATTTCCTTTCGTTCAATCATGGGGGGAAAGAACGGGTATTCGTCAAGAACAAATCAACGAGTTATTGAAAAGAAAGGCTTTCGTGAACGGAAACCGAAGCTTAAAATTACCTCCGAGTTCAACATAGACTCTCAATTGGATTGCAAGGCAAACAGAACAGTGAGGTTTACGGGAGGGTAAAGGGAGAGAGAGTATAAATGTACGATGGAATCGCCCAACCGATTTACTTTCCTGGTAATGAGATCGTGAGTCATTAATCGAGCGACTCTTTTGAGAGTCTCCAGCGATCCGTCAGTCTTGCATACGTATCTACGAATGAAGAACTGCTTTTTGTTTGCTCTCGAGCAGTCATCCTCTGAGAGCTACTCATTAGAAGTCACCCCGATTGGATTGAATGGGAACAATTGACGGACGATGCACGTTTTTGCGCCGACCGCGTGGGCGTCGTCTCTGGAGTCAAATGGGGCAGTCGATCCACGGACACCACAATCCCCAAGTGCACACGGACTCTAATAAGAATGCATTTCTATCCTTCCTCGCCCTCAGTTACTTTGTATTTAAGCCTGCTTCTATACTCGTGCTAACCCTCAGTTTTTCAACTTTCGTCTGTTTAGTTTACATTCCGTGTTCGTTAAAATGATTTTGTATCATCACCGCGATATGAGCATCAATCGAAAGTAGTTTGAATAGATGAATGTGCTAGCAATCACTGCCATTGTTCCTCGTATTGGCTATATGTTAGATCGTGGGTTAGATGAAAGTGGAGATGTTCATGTCTTAGTCTCACTAAAATAGGAAACGGAAAAATTAAGCTTTTACTCGAAAACAAGTAGGTTTATTTTCACAATCAGGGTTTCGATGCTTAGCGTTATGATGAATAACATGGAAATAAACCTACGCTTATCACCTCCTTTATCACGGATCTTTAACACAAAGTAGTCGTAGTCGTAGAGTAGTAGTAGTAGTAGTATTGTTAAAAGGGCTTCGACAACTCGAGTCATTTCACACTTTGGTTCCCACTGGGAATCGAACTCGGAACCGCTTTCACCATAGGTAAAGGTGTCTATGTCTATGTCTATGTCTATGTAAGAACCCTGCAAGCCGCCTTTCGGCGTGTGGCAGGGGGTGCAAGCACCTTGACTCTATTTTCCTAAACGGTTGCTTTCGCGTATACTTCGCGGAAAAAATGAATTTTTGAAACGATTCGTTTTAGCATCTATTTCCCTAATCTTTCGGGCAGTATCAGCACGACCCATATAACAGGGGGGTCGCATTATATCGGTTACATCATCTGAAAACGTAATTTCTCTGAACTTATTTAATAAATTTATCCTTTGAATTTTTCTTCTATCTTCTAATGATTCCCATCCCGCGTCCTGTAACATCTGAGTGACGCTCGCTGTTTTATCGTAGCAATTCTTTACAAATCGTATCGCCTTCCGTTGTACTTTTTCTAAATCCCGAATATGACATTTCTCGGCGGGGTCCCATACACTACATGCATATTCAAGGTGAGGCCTAACTAACGCTAAGTAACATCGCTCGCGAACCTTTTCTTCGCTCCTACCAACTATTCTTTTAACGAAGCCGAGTTTCTTAAGTGCTTTTCCACATATATTTCGGATGTGGGTGCTGTCCACATGACTATCCGGGAGTCTAACACAAAGTTGAGGGTGAAATTGAGGAATTCCTCATCAGGATAAAGATGTTGTTTAAAATCGTATAATTATATTCAGTTTAAATTCTTGTATATTACTCTTTAGAGTGACCTTCAAAATTAGCAAGATAGCATGCTATCAAATAAAATATTTCATATTGTATCCGATCAGTGATATGAAACTTTATTAAATATTTCTTAACATTTGGTTCTGATCCGTCTTTTTTTAGATACAGAAAATCTTCCTATACGATCTGATGCAAAGGAAATTTCATCTTTGCTATTGATATCGGTATCCTAGTAATAAACCTAATCATTCAAGAGAGGAAAATTGTTAGCGCTTAGTTTAACTCTCCTTGTTTTATCCTTATGCCGCAAATTATTTGAGATATCTTTTCATAAATGAATCTTTGAATTATTTCTTCAAATAAAATATTTCTTCGTACTGTTTCGCAAGAACAGATCTTACCCTGCCATATTTGCTACTTAAATTTTTAATATATTCAACTATCGGTCATCAATTTGTGCAAGGGTTTTCTATGGTGGTAGATGCTCTTAATCACTGAACATCGCGAATCCTGCTTCTTTTAAACGAGTGATAGTAAACTGTAAGTCATATCCAGTCTCGTGAATACCCCGCACATGTGGAGGAGTGGTTGAAGTGGTTTCTACTCAAGAGTGTTTTTAACATGACATCATTATTTTGAATCGCCACCTCTTAAGGCTACAGATGCCTTTCTTTCACTGCAGGCAATGTCTAGACTTCCACTTTCAAATATTTTCCTTGCCCGACGTAATCCATGTAAATATATGTTTATTGAAATCCCAATAGAACATTCCCTCATCAAAACTATTAAGATGTTCTAAAATTTAAAGCCTGAGTTATTGAACTTATCGGTGTTACCTTTTGAGTTACTTATTCAGTTATTTTATCAGTGTTCGCTCCTTGAGGGATTTCTTCATGTGTTATGGTAGAGAATCGTTTGGATAGAGTTGTTACAGACAACTTTTTATTTGGCAAGTGTGATTTGACCTCTCTGGCAAGTGTTATCGAGATAGGAGTAAAACTGCGGTATTTTACTTTCGTGGGCGGTTTCAATAGGTTATTTTTCCCAGTAGGGAAGTTTTGATTAACAGCACGCGGATAAATCTTGCTTACGTTATCTATCACATTCATTTTTACGACCTTCTACTTGATAATGGTTCAGAATTCCTCTCCAACATCATAATTGCAGTGTTTTATAAGTTAGAAACATTTTCAATGAACTTAAGTTTTTTATTCGTTCTTTTGAGTAAGCAGTGTGTTCATATTACTATGCAATTCCTTGCATATAAGGAAAGCCTACCTGGGGTATATTTGTTGATACAAATGCGATCTGCATCATCATGCAAATCAACTAATAAAATTGACAATAATCTCATATTATATCAACCAATCATATTATTTCTAGTTCAATTATATGAAAATAAGGCTCATATTATAAAGTCCATATGTTTATGTATGATTATATCATAGCATTTATTAAATTCAGATAATGTGTGAGCAAAACATATTTTGGTTTCCCCTGTAAAGAAACGATCGTTTGAATTAAAAACGGATGAATTTTCTTCCCTGTTTTAGGCACTGCTTTTCTTATCCATAAATCATCTTACAGAATACATAATTGGCAATTTTCCGTTATTGCTCTCATTTCATAATTGATTTCCTCTCGTGTTCCCTTAAGGAGTTCTCCTCTATCTCGTAAAATACTTGTACATGGAGCGCCACGGGCTACAGCATTCTCCTTCCCTTATTTAGCTGGCTGCATTCTCGTCCCTCTGAAGGTTGCCAAAATCCCTCCTTCGGCCACTCACCCCTTCGTTTTCTCCTCCCCCACCCTCCTCCATAATTTCCTCATCCTTAAAGACCGCTCCGCCCAAAATTTCGCCCCTCTCAATCCGGACCGAACTGACTGCTGGGTAATGCGACTCCTTAGACGCACTACAATGAGGTCGTGAGCTCGAATTCCGACGGAGCCGTGTACCTTGGGCTCATTTTTTCTCCATCTGGTCGGGGGTTGAAAAATGGTGATTTTTCGGAGAGGGATGCTCTCGGATGCCTTCGGAAGTTCGCTCTCTTCCCCGCTCGTCACGAATCGCTCCGATTTCTTTACGATTTGGGTCTGGGAAATGGTTTCGCTCGGGTAATGATTGTAATGGCTTTGATGGATGGGAAATTCGGGTCAGCGAGGGTGAACCATTAGAGTCGTTTTCCCCCCTGAATGCGGTACTTACGTGATGATAATGGATTTAGGACAGAAAATAATTCAGGAATTAGAACGTTTTACGAGGAGATGGATCTGGTAAATCTGGAAAGGAAATCGAACAGGAATTCCTTCTTATGTAATGGAAGAAATGAGGATTGTGCACACGTTGCTTCATTCATTGGTTTATTTTATCTCTCTCTTTTAGAATATAACATTTTCTTCGGTGTTATTTACACTCTTATCAGTGGAGCTTAGAAGAAACACAAATGTTTCATTTTTCATTTATAAAGACTTAGCTGAATCATTATGTTTGATATTGTTAAATCCTTTAAATGCTGTAGACATCTTTTTCGGTTTCGCGGATAGCAATTTTTAATTATTTTATTAATATTCACTATTAATTATGATAAATTAATTGTAATTTCTTTATTTTTGCGTATATACATGGGTGATGTGAAAAGTTTCCGACATTACGTCAATTCTCGACTTGTTTTCTGAAGATATCTGAAAATTTTCTGAAGATTTCTGAAAAATCTGGGGTCAAAAACTTTTCAGAGCACCCTCTATATTTATGATAATATGTTTATTACATTGGAATAAGTTTGTAAATGTTTCTTCAGCTTCATTTATTAGTTTTTTCAGTTAAAGATTGCAAAATGTACATTTTTATTACTCAGTTTCTTTATCAAAAAAGTATTAATTGCTTTTTTAATGTATTGGAGTAATCTTCTTGTTTCTTCTGAAGATTATTTCACATATCATATGCCTAGTTAAAGCTTTCGAAAGGGTATACATTTTTATCACTCACTAAAATGAACTTGTTCAGAAATGTAGTCCCTGTTTTTCGTTTTAATGCCTTTTGCAGAGCTGATGTTGGTTCACCGCATCACGAGGACATTTTGCAAATCCCGCCTGTATGGGTCATAAACACTCCACGGATGGTCTATCCGGCGATATTTTTATAAATTCGATTTGGCGACATTTGAGGCCATTAATGTCGCTGGCTTGTCGGCGACAACGCGAAGGCAAACATTTAAAGATCCTCCGTGACGCGTTTGCGACTGTGAACCCTTGACTCCGAGACGAATCGTGTTTGCTTGCTCGGCTATTCTGCTAACGTCCTCGATTTTTCGAGTGTCACGACTAAATAAAACTCTCTAAAGCGAACAAAAAGAGGACTCGACTCGAATAACCACTAAAGTTACAGCTCCATCCACCAGCGACCAACCCGAAGGACGAGGATCTTTTTTTCGTCATTTTTCATTTGTTTATGATAATCACCTCCTCGGTATGCGCGCCTAAAAATTCTCTTTGTAACTATTTGAAATCCTCGGTCCTCATTTTTATAGCTATCAGCTCTCGGCTGGTTAAGGTACACGAGTCTTGGAAACAATCCAAAGTGATTTTTTAACCTCTTATACATTTCAGCCCGGCACTTGGACATCTCCTCTAAAGGCCTTATCGTTTTGACTCATTAGTGGATATGTGAGCTGTACGTTAGGAGAATTTTCGGTGAAAAAAGTTGCTTCGTTAAAAAGTTATTTTAAGCAAGTCGGTATCATTCACAGTGGGTTTGTTATACTATATATTCTACTTTCCATCTATATATTTTATTGAGAATGTAAGAACTAATCGAGTTGTGTAAAATAAACTCGTTGTTTTGCCTTGGTTGCAGTCAGATTATGCTTCGATAGAGCTTGCAAAACATTGTAAAGGGCGGCCAGAAAGTCAAATTGGCAACGCGTTCGGCATTAGTGAAAGCGGTCCCGGGTTCGGTTCTCGGTGGGTGACCATGTGAGAAATGACTTAAGGAGTCGAAAAAATTAAAAAAAACAACGAAGTAAAGCAAGACAATTTTAACAGTAGGTACTGCAAACACGTCTTTTCATCTTTTTTATTAAAAAAGGACCCTTAGTTTCGCCTCAGCTCTTTATTTGAATTTAAATATTATGATGATTCAACATTTGTAATGATTCAGATGGCTAGCTTCATTAGTAACCACAACGAATCGATGCTTGAGTCATTTCTTTCTTTGGAGGATTTGAGCATTATTCTCTGTCTCGCTGAGTACCAGTTACAACCCGACCCACCCACCAACGGCAATATTAGCACGAGAAACAAGCGTAGAAGCCGAAATGAGTCCTCTCATCTGCCTAAGTAATCTTACTAAGGAAATGAAATGTAGATATGGCTCATTTCCTACCGATGTCGTTCCTATTACACCTTGTGATTATTATTACCTTGTTACAGATAAAAGATAATGTCATCATCAATTAGAATGCAAGTATATGATCTACTTATTTGTGAAATTTGTAAATAAATACGTAACTGCTTGATGGCTATGCGATAAAGTAAACCCTAAAGTTGTAAGGCTCCAGATACAATGATGAGTGTTTAACTTCTGTCAACAACGGTAACTCTATGGAATGAATTCCGAAACATTTAAAATATTTAAGAGTTTGTCTGATTTCACTTATGTCAATAATGGATAGTTGAATTATGAAATCTATGGTAATTACTCTCGTATTTGTCCAGTTATTACTTTCTCCTTATACGAAGTATAGAGAAAGTATTGTTTTCATGAAAAAAATCGACTTCGAGATTTCAACGGAAATACATGTTTTGGGGTCCCTAGAACACGTTTTTACGATTTTTGGAATGATGTCTGTGTGTATGTGTGTGTGTGTGTATGTATGTGTGTGTGTGATAGTGGGCGCTCTAACGTGAAAACTATTAGTCGTATCACTGCCGAAATTTATATGCAGTACTGAGGTGTGTGCTGTCAGAGTTGATTAGTTTTTGGAGTAAATCGGTTAACCGGAAGTCGAGCTTCTTTCATCAAAGCTCATTTCCGGTTTTCAAAATATCTTCATAAATATGATATAAAGGTATATTGTATACCTTATAAAAGTTTTAGATAACATGTTTTACTATAACTTTTGCATTTAACATATTATTGTATCACCTGTTGATTAGGAGTTATTCGTGAAATACTGATAAACCGGAAGTAGCTGATTATGTACTTTGTGGGCTCTCTAACATAAAAAACTATTTGTCGGATCAACACCAAATTTCACACATAGTATTTTGGTTGATGTCGTTAGAGTTGATTAGTTATTTGGGGAAATCGATTAACTGGAAGTTGAGCTTCATTCTTCAAAGCTCATTTCCGGTTTTCAAAATATCTCCATAAATATAATATTTAGCCATAAACTATTATTTATAAACGTTTAAGAAAATAAAATTTACTATAACTTTTGTACAAAACATATTTTTGTATCACTGATTATGTAGGAGTTATTTGTGAAATACTGGTAAACCGGAAGTTGCTGATTATGTACGTTGTGGGCGCTCTCGGCGCTGGGGCGAAGGGCCGCTTCATCGTTTTTCATCGAAAATGTCCCGAGAAACATTATTTATAATTTTTGTGACGTAAAAGATAATATAAAAGAAATTAATCACTTATCTTCCAAGTTTAAATTGAATATAGAGTTCGAAAATACTGTCGTAGATATATATTTACATCTTATATATATGGAGAAATTCATGTGCTGGCCACATCAGATTTTTTTGAATTATTGAGGTAGTCGAAGCATTTTTCATAGCTCTAAAGTCAGTATTTGAGAAAGTTCTGTATAAAATTCGGTTTAATTTCTCTTTGTCAGGTTATTCCTCTTCCATACTTTGAGATTTCAACTAGGAGAAATTGAAAGAAAAGTTTCTGAAGTATTTGCAACTTTTCAAAATTTTACAGCCTAGAAATATATATTCAGTACCATAGTTGAGTTAAGGGTTCTTAGTGTTCTTCGCATGTATGCCGAGATTAAAGATTTTGTTATTTTTTCAACCTCTTCCCAAAATATTTTACTTTTTTTAATAACGCAATTCTTACAATGCTAAATAACTCTCTTGAAAATAATCATAAATAAGGAATAAGTAATTGAAATATTTAGGAGATAAAATTCTCGTATTTCTTTGAATTCCGTAATTCTATTTTTTATATGTATGAACAATTTTAAAATTATCGAATAAAGAAGTGAAGTGATTTTGTATTCAAAAATAGTATGAATTTTTACATTAAAAGATGTATAATCGAATTTAAATTAGCTAGAATATCGTAATTATATTTTTAAAGCAGCTTTTGTGTTATAAATGGAACCTGTCCCCTAAAATACGAAGTCTTCTAATAAAAAGTTAGAATTCTGTCTGTATGATACGTGCAAATAAATGTTTCGTCAGATTTTTGACAAATGTTCACATTACATAAATCTAAGACTCTTAAGTTACTTATGTTAGTGCTTCTTAGAATCATTACAGTTCAGGACATGTTTTCTCCATGAAGAACATCCTTTTTGTATTTTTCCTCCCGGGATTAAGATAGTTAATATTGTAGCTACGAGAGTTTTCTTTTTGGCGGATTGTATCTACCGTTATATCCAATTCCGAGTTGTGTGCTTTTTCAGCCCTCGTAACTTATTGAGAAGCCAATACGGATCTCTCATCGGCTGACCACGCACCGCCCCCCACGAATAGGTCTGGCTTCGGTCTCCCCTTTTCAAACTGCGTATTTACTCCACCCTCCTGTACCCTTTTTCCTTCGTATCCCTTCACTTTATACTTCTTCGTCAGCCAGCATAAACGTGAGTCTGTTTTCGGTTTGGCCCTCTGTCAGGCGAAAGGGAAGGAATATTTCGGTCTTGTTCGGGTGAGTCAATCTATTTTCAACGACGCACGAATTTTTGGTCTCGCGCATGTTTCTGATGGTTCTTCTGGAGAAGAACACTTCCATTTTCCGTTTTGTCTCTCAGGTCTCCGGTTTATCGTCCATTGTTTCGCTTTTTCTGAGATTTGAGGCATTCTCCACGATTTTCAATGCGCCCGCCGTCCTTCGTCCTCTTCCTGAATCTCTTGCTGCGTGCCATTGTCCAAATATTTCCGATCGCACATGTCCGAGTACCGAATTTCTGTGTGTGGGGTCGAAGTGCCTTCACGACCATTCCATGTGCGCAGAGCGAACTCCTAGGATCATTACGTATGAGGTTGAAATAGATTTATTCGTTTGAAGCAGTATTATTTCTCGGGCTGGCATACACGTGTGAGTGGCCAAGCGTAATATTTCAACATGTATTTTCTCTTACATGTTCAGATTTCGCGCAGTACGGTGTACGGTTCATGCGTATGTTTCAATTGAATTCATTTATTTGTCGCCTATAAACTGAAAAGCTCTATGTGAATAAGATCATCGAAATCATTTGAAAACCTCTAGAAAAAAACGAACCATCTCTTGTATTTTGTCATTCACGCATGAGCTTGATAAGAAAGATAGATGAATATTATGCTAGGCTTGCTTTTGAGCTAATTTTTTGATGTACAAATTTTATTTGAAAATTTGAATATTATTCACGACCAAGAGAATTTTAAAACTTCGTAAAAACTTTTCATCAGTGTGAATAAAAATTTTATATTTTCCAAAACTTTTATTTAAATCTCAAGTGAAAGTGTTTTAATTATAACACTCAATTTTAATTAATAAGCAACATATAGCTATCCAAATATACCTTCAGAAAAGATGGAATTTAACTTGACAAGGAATATATTTTAGTGGGACGTGCACTTTATCATCTCTGGCGTTCTTTCTTCCTCTTAGTATTCCTGTGTAGATTTTCCTCCGCATAGGCGGATCGAAGATATCGAACAAGTTCAGCATATACGATATTCGTTTCGGCTCACAATCAATAGTTATAGCTCTCCAGAAAATTTCCTCCCAATCTAAATAATGTGTCTCATAAATTTTCGAGTACTTCCTACTTTCTCTGGTTACGATCGGAAACATTCGACTGAAATGAGTAAATATTATTAAAGTAATCGATCAATCATCGATCTTTCTCAACTATTTGTTACTTATTTTCGGATAACTCGATATCGGTAGGATAGGTGAAATGGAAGTATAATGGAAGTAGGTGAAATGGACTTTCGTTTCAATTTTCAAAGTCTTAATTTCGCCAAGTAAAGTGCTTTCATAATCATTTTAAAATCAAGATATATAATAAAGTTAAAGTATAGCTACGCGGTGAGGAAGAAAAAATCAGTAAACATAATAATAATAATATAAAAAATCTTGCTGTTTCCATTGAAATAATAGTCTAATTATCCTTGATCCTCATTGGTGTTAAATTTATGTTTTATAATTCATACAAGATGGGTATAATAGTTTTTATAATATTTATTTTGAAATTAAGAAGCACTGTATGCTAATTGATGGAATCAAAATTTAGCTCCAAAGGCATTGGAAACTATGGTTACATTTACCTCTGACTTCATATGAAGGCTTTAGTCTTGGGTTTATTCTCCGAGTATCGCGTGGTTAGTAAAATCTCTGAGGCTCAGGAGTCATAACGGTAGTCGCAGTGAAATAATTAAATCATTGATTTCCTCTCTCCTTTATCTTCCAGGACTTGAAGTGTTCGGAGTGAAATGGTTTATCTAGTGCATTGGTGATTGTGATGTTGGAGGAAGTGTCGATGGTGTGGAAGCGCCGTGAGAGAAGTGAAGTTGGGAGAGCACTGCACTCGGAATGAGCGTGTGCATTGGATTACGGACGGAGGGCTTCGCGTGATATGGGTCCCCTAATGGTGCCGGTGAGTACCCTCATAATCATAGATCGGAAGGAAATGGGCTGAAAAACTGCATCCCGTTATTGCGAACCTCGCCCATCTCCACGGGAAAAAGAGCAGCGGAATCGCTTTACTTGTTTTCAATGTAATCGCGGAAAAAAATGAACGATGGAAACTAGATGGGAAAAAATTGAATACTTCCCCTTTTGTAGTCACCGGCCGGCAGACTTCTCCGTTATGATCATTGACGTTCAGTGCTACAGAACGGTCAGCAAACTGCCCAACACGATCTGGGAGTGTACTGAATGATCAAATGATTACCTAATTAAGTTGGTTGCGATGGTTTTGTTGGCGAGCTGTTGTCGCCGTTATCCTGTTATATTAGAGTTACCGTCATTATTTACCTCGCTTTCAACATTGAATCTCTTATATTTGTTTAATTAAAGTTTATAGTCCTAAAATTTGTAATTCTAAATGAAAAAATTGTTCTCTTATTTGTGTAATATTCTACAAAATACTTGACTATGAATAAGGCTGTATCAGGTGTAACTTGGACGAGTTCTTTCATAACATTATAGGTGATTGACTATGTTTAATGTATTGCAAACAAAGGAATGATTCGTAGGTATAGAATTTTATGTGGACACCATATACAAGGGATCTTTCAAAACAATTTCCAACCGCTTTTAGTTTCTATTTAACCTCACTATAAATTTAGAATGACCATGCGGTGACTGCAATGGATTCCGTGATAGATCACGCTGCTATAGAAAAAAGCATGTAACAGAAGAGTCCCAGAAAATGGGCTGGTTGATATTTCTTTCTGGAAACCGTGAAATTTTCCAGTCCGTTTAACTTTTAATTAAATTTATTTAACAGTCCTTTTAACATCTTACGACTTATCGATGGGGTATATATTCCCAATAAGGATGGAAAGAGGTTTTAGTTAGAACAATGAATTGTTCCCCTTGAAACCCAAAGATTAAATATATAAAATTTATTATATTACCATTGGTTTTATATTCCATGATTGGTCATTGGTGTTCCTTAATTCCAGCTAGCGCACAGAAATCGATTTTTAGGCCCTTTTTGGGGCGCCATGTCTAAAAAATTATTGCCTCCCACTGCTACGGCTTTATAAAATGCTCCCTGATGAAAATGGAAAGGTGGTAAGGATGAGTTTCATCTTTTTCCTTTTCGGTAAAACCATGCAAACGAGAGATGGCGTGCTGATACATATATTCCGCGAGAATAAAGCGCTCGTTACATGCACCAAGATACGGCCTCTCTCATTTCTGCCACTCTGGTCCTGGAGTGCCCCTCACAAGTGGTCCAAACTCAGGCCCTTCTGTCCTTGCCAAATGTCGTTCCCCAACTGGGCGTATCTCTCCCTCCTCCCATCTAAGTTTTATGAAGTGGCCGAACTGGACCATGAAATCTAGAGGTATCGAAAAATCCCCCGACGCGAGACCTCAACGACCTGATTGGAGAACAACGGCTGCTGCTCCTTTTGCTTCATTGAACTTGTATCGCTGCAATTGGACTTCTCATGCACTTCGTATGGCGATTTCAAATCAATATATTGACTTTGTGGGATATTTAGGGCTCAGTCGTGGACAGCCTCTGCTGTCTTATGTCTTCAAAGGATTCTCCTGAATTGGTAGCAAGACATACGATGAATCCGATTTTTTCATATCTTGTTGAGATATAAAAACTTATTACTTTCATTGTTCGGGCTGGAAGATAGTCTATCTGAGCCAAAATTAATTTAAATTGCTTTCGAATGTGTCCTAAATGTTAGTCTTTATAATGAAACTACAATCTTGAAAGGGCCTTTCTTGAATGTGATGCGGTCATATGCGGAAAAAATCTAGATTTGGACTCGTGATTGTAGAAATCAATTTTGGAGCATTATTTTGGTTTGTTGTAGTATATTTATTCCTAGAGTATGTGAGTTTTTTACATTGTATATTAGTTTTAAAAACTCGTGATATGGGAAAGGTAAGTATCATAATGCAATAAATGATTTTTGATCGGCCCTTTGTCGGGAGTATTGTAAGGGAAGGTTTTTCTAGTTTGAACATATTTTATTTCCAAAATAGAAGGGCAGTTTCAGCAAAGACGTTCGGTTTTATTTACGCGAGTTTTACTACAAGTTGATTGCTGGTGATAAAAGAAACATGTTTATAATTTGTAGTTATTACAGCAATGGAATAACCCTGCTCTCTAAAACACGCTTGAATTGTCAGCGACTTGCAACAATCCAAATAGTTTCCGTAAACCTAGTCTTCCCGTCATAAAACAGCTTTTTAGCCTTCATTTGGGCGACTTTTATGGCTATAAATGTTCATCAGGTCGTGTTAGAGCCAATTAAACCTCCTTGAGTTCTTTACATCTTGTCGTAAATGTATGCTATACCAACAATGTTTTCGTAAGATACTTAGTGTTCTTTAGGGATGATACCGTACGTCTCCAGGTAGAGAAGATTCCTGAGAGAAACTCAGATCCTCGTAATGATGTCTATCCCCTGTTATAACATTAAATTGTTCCCATGTTGGGAATAAATAGCCTTTTGAATGTCTTTACGGCTCTTTTGATTGTTTCTTTGAGTCAGTGATCTATAATTAACCTCAGAAAATCTGAATGGCCCTCGTAAGCCATTTTCCTTCTTTCCAATTTGTATTTTTATTACATCAAATTTCTATTTGTGTAATTTTCTGTTTTATACCTTTTAGTAGCTAAAGATTCACCAGTTTCAGAACGTTTTCCATGAGTAAGTAATGCAATTGATTTTAATTTTCTCATCGTTTCGGAACAACTATGAAACATTGATGTTGGCATCGGGTATCGGAACTAACTGATAAGTATAAGTTGCGCGATAAACATTATCTCGTATTTGTCTTTAATATTCATTAAAAGATGGCTTTAAATGGGAATGGTGCAGCGGTGAAAGAAGATAGATCTGTAAACGAGTGTCCTTGTATGCAAATGCGAGCGTATGCCCATTTACGTCGAGATAATCCGTATCTTTTAATTGGAATCTTGAGAGGAGAGAGGAGTCAGTGAGTATTCATTTCACGAACATGGTGGAGAGCACTTTACATTGAGGAGAGACATCGAAAGCTTTAAATGATATCCGCTAAGAGCATTTGCTACGCTTCCATGGAAACAAAATAACAGAGATATAAGGTTGTACATTTTTTTATGCTGCTGCTTGTCATTCCCAGTTTTTTCCTCGCTCGATTGTCTCAAATCCCGAATTTATTCGGGTCGGTGGTTGTCGTGGCCTTCTTGCGACGTTGTCATTTCAATTTATTCACTTCCAATTGTGTCATAAAGCTTTATTTTGGAGCCAACCATTGTTCCTTCTGCCTGTTTCTTGCCAGCATCCATCACTTTACTGCTTGTTAGGGCCTTCCGAATATCTTGGATTTCCCGTTCCGTAATGTCATCCTCCTTTCAAAGAAAGTGGTTCCTTCTTTTGCCAATGGGAGAGATTTATCAAGGAATTATGTGCTATTAATTTATGTTGCATTCTCGAATTGACACGTTCATGAATTGTTTCGTTGTAGTCGATTCTCAAGGCAGAGGTAATCGTCATAAAAATGGTTTAGCCTGAATTGACTGCTTGTATCCGACCACGGTTTTGTTTCAATTCATAATGATATGAATGACGTTAATGATGTTTGAAAGATTCAGTATGTTATTTGATGGTTGAGAGGTCCTAATTCAGTCATAATTTCTTTAAAGATTAAAATGTATCAATAAGATAATCTATCAATTGGCAATTGAACGATCTATTAAATTCTTTTAAATAGAACCCACAGAGGCGGCTCTTGATATTGTGGAAATAGCACTTGATAATATAAGAAGAGAGAGATATACTTTTTCATAGGAAATTTATTTCAAAATTACCGGTTTCAGCATCCGATTAAGTCAATATTGTCAATAATAAATTGTCTGCTTTTATACAGTAAATTTTATTAGTGGCATCCATTGGTTGAAATATATTTATAAAATGAATTTTCTGGAATTAAAGTACCAAGAAAGATGATGATTTCGAGTTAGTGTAAATATGTTGATGGAATCACCTTCCCTGGGGTCCGAAGAGTCCCCTTTGGGTCTAACCTCGCATTAATAAAGAGTTAACTCATTATTTCATTCCTCTATATTTGGTATCAATGTATTCGTGTAAAAAAGAGGCGTGACAATCTGGGATTAAAAAAAGTTATTACGTAACTCTGTATGGAAACGCTAGTAAGTATATCTCATCGTAAACGTGACAGTAAGATTAACTAATGGGTCAATCTTATTGTCACGAAGTATTAACTGTACTTGTTTACTGTATAATGAATGATTATGATCTAAAGAATAGCTGCATGATCTGTATAGAAGGGGAGTTTTAGTTTGTTTTGGACGTGTGGAAATATGGACCAAAGAAAAACAGCAAGATGGTATACGTGGAAAATGTGAAAGGTTCTAAAAGGAGAGAATGACCGAGAAAATGGTTGTTGAATCTGGTGAAAGAACTGCCGGAAAGGAGTTCACATGGAATAAAAGGGAATGTACAAATAAAAGTATGGATGCGTCTCAAGTAATGTGAGAATAGGAAAGCATGAACGAGTCTTGTAAGTTAACGAGACAAATGCAATGTTTACCCCGAAAGGGAATAGCTAGTGATAGGTTTGTATACAATTTTATAATAAAAGATTGATATCTCGGTTGTAAAGCTGAAAGGAAAGTCCCGAATGAAATGTTTACTCGTGACAATATGTTTCTTCGTTTTCTCAATTGTACAACATGACAGATATTTAAATTCTGAGTGATTGGATATTTAAATATTTCCTCATGAAATAATTCTCATTTTCAGCTTATAAAAATGTATAAAAATATGCACGATTAATTTGGCTGGGAGTGGAGAATAGAAAGGGATGTTTATTATTTTCATTAAATACTTACTCCTTCGCGATTCTCTAGAATTTCGCTTTCCAACTCATATTCACATCAATTCCTCATATTTCACACATTTAACTAACTTTCAGTCTGTAGGAATTGCAACTTATTGTATCTGATGATCTCACCAAGCTAGAAGCTTAGGGGGTACTTAAACTTCTTGGTTTCCATCTCTTAGAGGACTGATGTGATTCAGCACTTTTGATATCATATCTTAATCCCCTGAGTCACCCCAGGCCAGGATGGATCAGGGTATAAATTGTAATATAGATATTTGTAGTTGACGAAGTGGTAATAATAAACTGTCAGTGCATTTCTGACAAAGATGCCGTTGGTGGTACTTCATTTTTCTCTCTGCTGACAAAAATATTAAACATTCTTCTAACAAATCTTTCATTCATTCAATACATACATTTTTCTTCAGGGTCTATCGCCACTTATGATATTTCACTCACGATTGTCAAACTTATTATAATGGATTATACTGAATGGGTGGATTGGATGAATGGATTATAATTAGTAATTCGAGAGAACCTTAAACAATTTCTGCTGTGTCCTTGCTATTTTTATAATCAATATGCTGTTACAGCTTATTACAGCTAATTGGGATCTAAGAATGAACAACATTTTTTTAATGAATTTCAACTACTAGTTATATTTTTAAATAAATACGGGCGTAAACTTTATATCGAGCTATTTTCTTCATTACAGTCAATAAATTTCAACGAGTATATTTTAATCTAAAAACGGTGTTTCGTATCTGAAATGACATTGAATTCCTCGTATTGAAATGAAATCGCGGTAGAGCTTCATTCAAACTGTGCTTAAAGAGTTCTGAGAGAGAAAAGGGTATCCATTATGTATGTACTAATAGACATGACGTGTTAAAGTGAATAATTTATTTATATGAAACTTTGTTGTTTTTTAATTCCAATGCGTTTATTTGTAAAATCTGGCTATCAATAAGAAATTTATTCATGTGTTGTGCCAGCTCTGCATCTATTTGTTATCATGAGTTCAGGAGAAGGTTCATATTTAATTTCGAAGACTTATCTTGTATTATCGCATCTCCTTATGTAGGCAGTCGTATTCCAGTGCAACCGATTTCAGATCGTAAATTTGATTTCACCGATGCATAATAAACCCAAGACTTCTATGATACGGAAGGTCTTACCGTGGGCGATTATTTTCTTTGCCCACGAAATCATTATCGATCCCTATCGATAGCCATATTCATATGCGCCTTATTTAGAAAGGTTCCACTTAGCGCCACTCGCACTTGCGAGGAGATTGTGCAGTAAGGGAGATTAGAAGGGAAAATGTATTAGAAGATAGATAAAGCTGGTGGCGATCAGGCTGATCGGTGCAATACACGCCTTATGAGATCGCCACCCAAGTGAATTGCAGGTCGTGGAAGGGAAATAGGAGGGGCAGTTTTCCAGGGAATGGAAGGTGTGGTCTAATGTCATTTGTGGATGAGTAGAGATGGATCGAGAAGAGAGGAATGCCAGGGAACTGAAGGGAAAAAAGATAAAACATCGGACGGGCATTTAGGATGAGAAAGTGGATGACAAGAGGAAAGAAAAACGTTTTTGTGGAAGAAGTTTTTCTTTCTCATTTCAGGGACTGAATTACATTAAATATTTCCACGAACTGAAGGCGGAAGAATAGGAATACAGAGAGACTTCGGTAAGAAGACGGATCGAAGGTATTTAAGCGTGTTTTAAAGATGGAAAGTTTTAGTTTGTTATATTGTAGACGTTAATGAACTTCAAGGATAGATTGCGCGTCATAAAATATGTTAATATTATCTCAGTAATATTGGGAGTAAAATTAGGGAAAAGTTAGATTAGGGATAAACGATAATTTAAATATGATATTGCAAATTTGTAGTTTTATGATTAGTTACTTCGGCAACTGAGATCATTTCCACCTTTGTTGGACATCACTAATAATCGGACTAGGTTTGTATCACCAAAGGCGAATGCGTTATTCACTTGTCTATTTGAGGGAGACTTTATTTTGATGATCGCATCAGAAAACCCTATTTGAAAGATAGAGACGGAGAAATCGGTTTTTCAGTCATTTCATATTTTTTAACTTCCGATTGTGATTATCTGCACCTAAAAATACCGCACCGATTCCGTAGTCTCATAAAAACAACATTAATCTAACATACGCTAAAATATTAGCCCTGTATATATGAAATTCAGAAATTTACAATAGTAATTGCGAATCTCAAATTTCGTCAGTAAACGAAATGAATACAATGTGCAATTTGCACAATTTATAGAAGTTGCTCAATTACAAATATTTAGTTGTGAAAGCTTATAGGGAAATAAAATATAGATTAAACATTTCAGGGCTAACAAAATACGAGTGAAGGAGGCTAGCGTGTATACAAAAAAGTTAACTTAAAAATATACAAAAAAAGTTTCTTCATAGCAAAATAATTAAAATTTGAGATTTTTAGAGTACATTTGAATTTTCATTTCGAAATTAAATATATTAGTAATTAGCGTTATCGATCGGATAAAAATATTTTTAAGAGTCTAAGAAAATTGCTTGCTGTTAAATATGATTGCAATGATACATATGTTTTACTTCGAAAGTAATCGATAAAGTGGAATGCCGATGACGATAATGATGACTTATATTTTAATGAACTAAAAAATAATAACAAACTGTAGTTGTTAGCGTAACCCTTATCATACAATATTTGCCATTTTTGCTGTACTTTGATCCTAAATTTAGATAGAGGATATCGAAGCTCGAATATGAGAAGTGAAAGGCATCCAATCGCTGGATTGCCATGATAATCATAATTATGAATATTGCTCGTACTTCATGATCGCAAACGCATTGGAAACACGGAAACGCATCTCCGCACTCAGAAACGCTTAAAAGGGAATCGCGGAAGGAAAGCGGGGAAAGCGTAGATGGGAAGATGGGAAAATAAAACACGATGGAAAAGGAATAGGATAGCGAGAAAAAAGCGGTTGGTGAAGTAAGGAATGAGCAGAAGGGGAAACGGTTAGGAGTACGCAACTGGGAACGTGCCTCGCATCCCCAAGGGAACCAAGTTCAATTGCCGTGGTCTCTTTTTGCTCAAAAGAGTTGAAAATCCGGTGTGGTTCTCATGAGTACGATCAGGATCGCTCTCTCTCTTTAATTCCACTCCCATTGTCGAGAGATGATTGACTAGAAGTGGGGAGAACTGAAGAATCCCCATTGTCCCCAAGTCGATGTCACCGGGAAGAAGTTCGAATGACGATCGCCTTCTATTCGCGCTCCGTATTTCATCCCGAATCTATACAGTGCACGCGTGTGAGTTCATATCCGAGATTTCCCCGTCCATAGGGTGTTACGCCTGTTTCAAGAAGTTCGGAGGTGCAAAAAAACAATCTTTTGCGGTCGTTCTAACCGGAGGAATCTAAACATTGAGTATATTTTTTATGGCAATCCAGCTCCGAGCGATGGTCATTATTACGCTGCGGCTTTTCGCATTCCGAAGCCGTTGGGAGTGAATGTTCGACGGACGCTTTTAAAGAACGGCCCGCGGAAAAAATGTTCGCGGAGAAATGAGCTTCTTACTGCCAGCTCCGCAGGGCTCGGACTGTATTCAGTCTTACCTATCTGAAGCCTTCAGATTTTTCAGCTATAAAGATATGGAAGTTGGCGTAAAAGTTTTGTCGGTCGCTGCATTACTAAGTATTTAGTACGCGATTTTCGTAATTTATCTAGAATACGATGCGTTCTTTTGCATACCATTCAGCTGTAGAATTCTATGCTAAAATTTATCTGTCTACTTACCTAGTAATGTCCCCATTTATCTTAATTTATATGCGACTAATTAATGAGAATGTCTCTGTGACTCGCAGTACCATAGAGATAATTCAGTTAAATCTTCTCTGTGAAAGTTTAGTTAAGTATTGAGGAAATGTCATATGCTATGAGTAGATAACTTAAATAATAATAATTTTTAATTTTGCAGAAATTTTCTTCTTCCACCGGATAGTTTATGAAAAGTTTCACTCATTCCAAATTTCACGATACTTCATCCGAAATTATATCAAAACAATCGCAGTGACATGTTAACAGATCTAGAGTGGGTGGACATTTTGGCGAACGTCCACCCGGTAATGAGAATATGCTTTGTAGAGTGAAATATTTGCGTTGGATATGAAAATAAATTAAAAACCATGATAGAGAAGTTTTCTTACTATAGTTAATTAATTTACCAAGACAATATGCATTTTATTTTATTTTCATATAATCAAGGTCCTAAGATTTTGTTACTTCATCATTAGTATATTAGGAAATTTGTTTATAAATGCATACGATTTTCTTATAATCATACCCTCCCACCCTCCTGGTTTATGCAACAGGTTTCCTAGTCTGCCACGGGGTTGACGAAGCAAAATAGAAATATTTTTCGTAGTCAAATTTTCATAGACAAATTCAAAGAATTTGTCTTAAATATTACGTATTTATACTATATTTTTTCTTTCAAAATTGCAAAAACAGATATCTGTAACTTTTAAAATTCGACTAAGCTGGCAATGGTATGGTTAATGTCCGAGTAAACGGCATGTATAGAGCCCATTTTTGAGGCAAGACGCTAAAAACTCAGAGAGAAAGCATTAAAAGGAAAATTTTCACTTGTAAAAATCATCATGTATCAAGCAAAATGCAGCAAGCTGTCATAAGGTAGTCTCCGGAACTTCCCAAAACGGGTTTTCCGTTTTTATGTAAACACACGTCGAATCAAAGAGCCGTATTTTCATGGATAACGTCAAAACATCCCATAACTTTGCATACATAATCGCAACTTGAGGTTCCTCCGCCGACAATTCCGCAACGAGGAAAGCTGACAAATGAAAGTATATTTCACTCACTGATTTGGCGGGAAAGACCTTTAGCACCACTAGAATACAGCGAGAAATGATTCCGTTTCCTCTCGAACGCCTGTCAAAGAGATCTCTATATTTAGGCACAGGAATCGGCAATTCCGCATCATCCCGCCAGAGGTCTATGCACTTGCTGGTATTCGAACTTGTGGTCTACGAGTAGCCATGATAACCACAGGTCAACCGAGGAAGTCTATGAAATTCGAGAAATAGATCCCTGTCTCTTATGTCGGACGGAGAAATCGCTCCTTGAAGCGCTCCTCGACAGGTGTTCCGCGAATTATTATGCCATCCTTTCGGATTTTACCGCCGAACGAAAAGTGTCGCATTGTGGCCGAGTGTCGTCATCCTCGACGGTCAAATGGGCCCGAGTCTCGTTACGCGGTCGGGATAAAATCCCTTCGCTACGCGCGTTATGAAAGAAAGGCGGGGCTCTTCCGTATGAGCGTTTTTACGGGCGTGAAATAAAACTCCCGCGAAATATGCTCGTTTTACAGGTATTTAAAGTATATTTATGTGGACCGATTAAATTTTAAGGGCGTTCCACTCCGAATGTGACTGTTGCTAGGGTGATCGCTTTAGTGCGCTCGACGTTTTAGCCATTGCAGATTTACAGGAGCAGAGTTGAGGTTGACAGCTTTGTTAATGGGTGTTTAACATTCGAAAAGATCGAATAAAGTGAAATCTAGGAAATTTATAGAATCTGCTCGAGATAGAGGATATTTCCATTAGATACCGATTTTATTTAACTCTAAGTTCTGTAAAAGTGAGTGACACTTTTACGTAAATCCGTTTTTAAACCCATCTCTTTCTACTTTCCTCCTCAAGATACATAGTCAGTATCATTATTTCTGATCTTTTGTAAACGTCCTCCATTGATTTACTGGCATACATCGCACGTTGTTTCCCATTTTTTGTTAATATTAGTGTTGATAATGTAGTCCAAGGATCTATTTACCTTCTTTTGATAATACAAAAGAGGCATTCGGTTAAGTAATGGATAACGATTTCAGGTTGACATTTGAAATTGGGTTTCTAGCAAGTTTTCGAACTCTATTCTTAAATGTAGATGATGAACGACTGGAAAACTTCTGCATCCGTCGTTGTATTTTTGTGAACTTAAATCTCATATTTAATGATAAATGATTAGGAGAATGTTGGAAAACTGAAACATTTATTCACTGCAATTTCCAATTCCGTCACTCCCGTAAAAAGGGTATTATCGCTAACAATGGTTTTATAATAATGAAAATCAAAGATTTACCAAGCCACCAAATTAAATCTACTGGAACTTTCTACTGATTCGGAGGATATGTTCTCGTGTATTTTATCATATTTCTAATGGCAGAAAGCTTAGGCTAACACATTTTAAAAAGCGGATGACGGATGACGTGGCGCGATCAATTAATGTGTAATAAAGTGATACCAAGGAGTAAATAAGCCTTTTAAAACCTCCTCAAAGGCAAAAAAAGGGCTGGACTCTCCTTTTCTTTAATTTATTTGAATAGAATTTCGCTGAGACACGAAGCGAAACGGGTTGGGGAGTTTAAAATTTCAGTGTAACAAATTGCGCTATGGAAGACCTTAATTCCCCGCAACGTAAACGCATACATAAAGACTTTTTCAATAGTAACAGCCGTAACTTTGTGGAATTCCATTACTGGAAATATTAAAACGCAATGTATTCAATTCCACAACTGTAAAAGTTGTGGAATTGAATACATTGTTATACTATTTTTAGTTTTACTATTCCAAAGACTTCTTCATTTATTTCGCTTTCTCAATCTGCAAAGTTATTTCTCCATGGAAAATTCTTTTTGAGTTCCATCCCTCTCAAGAGGAAAGTTAATCGCGCCGTGGAAGGGTGAATTTAACCATTTAGATGGGACTACTGAAACAAATTCTCTTCTGGACTGACCTAATGCTTCGCGGACCGCAGTCCGTCCACAGTAACGAAGAGGGATCGCCCACTACTTCGTTCCACGTAATTAATCGTCGGCGAAATTGATCGATACGGGATTTTTTTCGATGGCGCACGACGATTAATCAATGGACGTCGGCTGGAAAAGTGATCCTTTTGCATTTCATCCGTCTCTCCTCACCTTTCTGCGGATAATTTTGTACTGTCTCAGTCGGCCAAAGCGGTGAACCCACCATCTGTTCAAACCGAATAGATTGGATTCGCCGGGTTTAGCTCTAATTGAATTAATCTACCACTTTTCATTGAATTGTTATCTAAATTTAGGAGTGACCATCATTTTAATTGGAAAGAATGTGTTGAAAGATTGAGGTTTGCAGAGCTTTTTCTAACGTCAGTCCGGAGTCCAAAGATATATCTTTAAAATCTGAAGGAAAGGAAGATGCGTACTTTTCCTCATACCTTTCTATTCTGGAAACTACCGGTTTCAGTGATACGTTCAGGGAGCCTTGCCATCATCAGATCTGCGAGACCTTTCTTATATCTCATCAAATGGTAGAATACCGGGTAATACATAAACTTTCTTAAGAAATTCCTCGACTCTGTGCCGATCTCTCTTTGCCAAGTTGTCAATGAATTGTAATAAGAGTTATATTCAATATCAATGCGAATTCTGCATAATTCTCATGTTTGATATATTTTTAACTTTTATAATGATTGTTAAATATTTAAAAAGGTATATTGGATTAACTTAAATAATATACAATTTTCTTTGTAACGATGTTTTTTAAAATGACGGAATCCTAAACACTCTTCCAGCGTCTTGAACGATGAAGTTTTTGTTTAGAATTTCGGAAGTATTAATTTATTGATTCAGAGATTTCTCATCAATGAGTAACATTTCAAAAATAGTGATTCAAAAACAATATAGGGGATACAAATTACGAAGAATTCAGTATTTAAAGATATACATATTTATTTATTTAATGCTACCTCTGCCTTGATGGAGAAAGTACGATATATTCGATCAGCATCTTGAGTTATTAAAATGTTTGATTACGAACCATAATCGATGACATAAATGATTTTTGAAGAGATTTTAACGTAGGAACTAATATTGCAAATTTATTACACAAAGCATGAAATATTAACAAAACGATGTATTTCGCAGAAATCATAATTTCAATCACCATACTGCCAAGCAGATAATGCATTATATTTTATAGAAATGGTATTTAATAATAATCTCTGCGAAAGAAAGCCTATTTATTTGATTTTAAGAATAATGGAAAATATATTTCTACAAGTTTTCTTTGGATACCTGCCGTTTTCAGCCTTTTCTCTCGATATTTCTTACTCTTCGCCTTCCAATGCGTCTCTCCCTTTGCCCTTCCCGAGGTCTTAATTTTTCTTGGCTTCGACTTGCCATTCCAATATGTTCTCATCCCTCTTCTGTTTCCGTGGTCTCTCCCAACTGCTCCCTTCCCACAATTCCCTCAGCCATCGTCATATGTCGCCTTTCCTCCCACCACCGCTTTACACCTCCGCGTACACACCCTAACATACCAACTCGCAATCATTCATTTCACTTTCACCCTTCCATCCCACCCTATTTCCGTTTGCCTCTTCATTCATTCAACTCACTATTCAACCATATAAATTCCATTTGTTTCATGATAATTACGGAAAATAGCGATGGATTATATTTATAATTATCGTATGTTTTTCTCTATTAATATTGCTTTTATTTGCTTCGCTTCTTGGATAATGAAATGGTTTAACATACCAGGCGTGAGGGATAGCCATAAAGCTGTCTTCATCAACTGTATTCATGGGTCGAAGCATGCAGGATATCAATGAATCAATCGTCGCAGACGACGTCTGTTGAAATGCTTTCTTAAACTTCACTTCATGGCTCAGAAATAAATAAGAATCATTACCAATAAATTAAACTGTTAGAATGAGGTATAAGTCTCCCGATGACCTTCAAATACTTGATCATTCACTAATCATCCGATAATATCGCCATTTAAGCCAGTTACTCATTAATTACAGCTCATGCTTACGTTGGCCAGTTTTAATTGCACCGGTATCTCAGCATTCACGAACACAGTTATCCCCCGCATAGCATAAACTTATAAATTAACCCTAAATATTTCTACGAATTCTTAACTTAAAATTGGTCTATATTTACTGCTATTACAAGTTTTGATAGCAGCAATATTTATTTAATCGCAGTCTTACTAGATGAAATAATATATTAAGAGGGTAGAAATTATTAGAGGAAGTAAATTAGTATTTCTAATTATCAAGCGGAGGAGCAACTGCCTGCGAATTTCGGCATACGTGAGCTTTTCAAATGTTTTTTTTTATCGATAATGTTTTCATTCGCGCCTTTATCTGTACTTTTTTATTTTCACTCTTCAAATTCGTTCTTATTTTTTAATATTGCTTTTCCTCGCGTTATTTGATTTTAATTTATTCGTAATTATTTCATTCTTGAGCTTTTGTTGGTGCGAATTAAGTTTTCTTGCGTTGTTTTTCTGTATTAGCCTGAATTGATTTTCTCCAACCTTTGATCTATTGCTTCCAAAAACATCTAACCCCTGAACGTGTTTTTTCCGATAAAACTCTCGATCAAGCGATTTATGGAATTCCCAATATATGTATATATTTCCTTAGCTTTAATTTCGGCACGCACATACGAAGAAATTTTACAAGATCTAAACATTAATTGTATATTTAAGATTAACTTAGATTGACAAAAATATTCTCACAGTTGCGAGTAATAGACTCGAAATTCTAAGTTATTGGGTCTGGTATATGAATACAGGAGTCTTCTGATCAGGCCTACAGCTGTTTTCTCTCATAACTACTCATAATTTACTTTTACATATCGACTTAATTATATAATACACTCATGATGCATGAAAGTAAATTCCTCTTCGTGAGGATCCCGTAAGTCCTCAAAGGGCGTTTGCATCAGAATTTACGGCGACGACTTCCGCCCTCGATGGCGATACGAGATCGAAAAACCCACCGCACACAATGGCTGGGCAGCGGCCAGCCACTCAGATCCACTCGCTCCTTATCCAATCAAATTCCAATTATATAAATCCGACGCAAACAATGAGAAGGTCGAGTTCATTCCGTTCTATGCCTCTAATTCTGAAATGGAGTTTTCGCCGGAACAGATTCCCAATGGTTTCCTGTACTGAAAAAAGCTTCTGATCGCCGACACACTTTCGTTTCGCCCCGCGATAAACATGTCCGCTTAATAAAATCAAGGCCGTCTTACGGATAGATAGGGTTAATAACACGCGAATTAAAATGCGTTAAAACGGAAACCGTGTTTCATATTGAGTGAGGTCGTTAAAGTCATGACGCGCGGAAAGGATAGAAGAAATAGACAATGAAGCAGCGGAGGCTGAAGAGGTGTGGTAGAAAGGAAAGAATTTCCAAGCGATGCTTGAATACTGGGTTACTATATTGGTAAGAGGTTAATAAGTTGTGCTTTGGAAGTGAACGGTAGCTGATGAATTTTAGAAGAGCTATTGTTCGCATGCTACTTTGTACTTTTTTGAAAGATTAACGTTACGAATGGGTGATAAATAAGAAATCTTGATTGATCAACTTAATGAAAGCATTACATACAATGAATGAAAATGGCGCAGAGTCAAGTTACCTCCCACTATAATAACCGATTTCTAATCCATATAAGTTATTCTTCAAGGATAAAAAATGATTAAGTTGACTTAAAACTACGAAATGCATTTGCATTCTGTGAGTAGGTTCCTTCATCCCTTCATTGGATTTGTATGCTTTCCTAAGCGATGAATTTTCTGATAATTCCTAAATTTGCACGTCATATATACACGTGATGCATACTCAAATATGGTTCATGACCTTATTTATCAACTGCAGACCAATTTGTCACGTTAAGTTTACTATGTTTCTAAGGTTTCTAAATATTTTTATCAACCAACAGCGATAAAATTCTGTGGGCACAAATTGATTGATTTTATATAATATTCTTATAGTTATTTTCTGAGATATTCCTACTATTGATGATATGTATTACATTACTTCATTTAATAAATGAAATACGGTCGATTAAAGAATAATTTGAAGATAAATTAATTATAATTGCATTTTAACGTATCAAAATTTTCCTAATAGCTACCAGACACAGCAAACAGAATTTACTAACAAAAAATTATATCAATGAATAATATTTTCCTACACTAAATAAAGCTGTCCATGTATAAAGGGATATCTTGGTGGTAACACAATATGCCGGTTTTATAGTTGTCTCAAGTGCTTTTCGGAATTATAAAGGAAGCCGCCCTCAAGTGCTCTTTGGAAGCATACATAAGACCTTTGGGCTGCAGTTAAATAGCAATGCAACGGCGTCCAGCAACACTCCAGTACGCGTGGTCGTCCGCGGAAGACCAAAAAAAAGACAATCTACTGAGCGGCCTCAAAGCAAAGGCTATTCAAACGCAGCGGGTGGGAGGGTATCGAAAACTTTGTGCACGTTCGAGAGCAGATAATGGCTTAGTTAAGAATGTGGAGAGTGTTTGATGAGAGGGCAGTCCTCCTCAGCACCAGACGGCGTCTGCATGGTAAAACTCAAGGCCCCCACTTGTTATACGATAGGGATGCAATGGGAGAGCAAAACTCGGTGAAGGATGCGCAGAAAAGGGAAAAGCAGAGGCGATTGATTACTGCAGAGGAGTAGCCCTTCGGTAAACGCTCTTGCTTTGTTTGGAGACGGTTCAACTATTCACGGAACGCGGGTAAAGTTTAATTAACGGGCAATTGCGAAATCAGTGTTTCTGGAGAAGCTTATTAAGAACCGATATGGTATCCTGATATTTAGGTTTGTTGTAAATAAATGATGTAGTGTTTCTAGTAATATGTATCCCTTCAGTAATTAAAATTTATGATGACATAAAAGTTAACTAGGCAAACAATGTTGTGATGTATGATCTTAATAATAACGATATCACGTTCAGATTTTATATATAGGCAAACAATGTTGTGATGTATGATCTTAATAATAATGATATCACGTTCAGGTTTTATACATGATCATTAGCTTATATTTATGCGATAGGGATAATTATTCGCGAACATTTTATGAAGAGATGAAAAGAACTACATATCTGTAAGCTGTAGCTTTATAGAATAAGGTAGTTATAAAAATAAAATAAAAATACTTCTAATAATAAAATCACAAAGAGCAAGAGCTAAAGATTTTTTAATAGCTACCTTATTCTAATGAAATTTTACATAGTGACAGTTCATTCAATCAATAGATGATGCCTAGCTCGCTAGTGAACCATGTCGCCATAAGAATAAAATCTGTGGAAGTTTACAAAGTGACCTCTCTTCATTTTATTATCTGAAGCTTTATACTTTCCATACCCAAAGAAGTTAAAATGAAAACATGGAATTTAAATTTGGACAGTAAACGAACTGAAAATATACATTTAGTAAGTAAAATGGTGAATAAAGAGAAACGGAGAGACTCGAGGAATTAATGATAAATAAACTGAAGGAAAATAACTTTGAAATTTAAGTTTAAAAATAGGTACATCATTTCATGACTATAAGCCAAAGATAAATTTTAAACGAAATAGGTTAAGCTCACTTCCATTAGGATTCTGAAGTTAATAAAAAAATGGTAATATGGTGTAAAAATCATTCTGTTTGGCTCAAAGACGTTATATGAACCAGCGATTCCATAAATGGATACAACAGGCCCCGTGTGCTGTGGTTTTCCTACGCTTTCCTCTTTTGATTCGCTATAAGCTGAAGCATTCCGCACGAAAGCAGCACAATGACCCTATCAATCAATTCTTTCGCAGCATTCGATAAGGAGGGACGTAACTGAATGCCATTATTCTGAATAATGTATTCCACTATAGGTTTCATATTTTCACGAACATGTACAACACTGGGGCCAAGGTAAAGTATACATTTTTCATTCTTTTATGCCAGTTGACGATTGAAAAATGTTCCAGCCGCCTATGTATGCCACTGAGACTTTATTAGAATGAAGCAGTTGATGCCACGCCCCCAACACACATTTTTCCCCATGGTACCCATCTCCATTGATATCGCATGCATACAGCGCCTTATACATTCAAAACTTAAAAATGAATCACTTTGAACTTTTAGAAAAATTCCTCCTCCTTGTGTTAAAAATATGATCTTGTCGTTTGATAATTATTATTTATTTATTACATAATACCACTGCAGTAAGTTTCAAGGGCAGGTAGCGAAGTTAATCATAAGACTTATACCACATTCAATTCAAAGAGTATACACAGCACAATACAACAACTATAAAAGTTTAGCCAAAATTCACGTAATAATCTACAACCATTACATGCAGCATCTAATTTACCAATCTTTTTAAGAATTCATCAAAGCTTTAAATATAACTTAAATAAATACTTTATATATATGTACACATACACACAAAATATTCGATCATAAAAGATAATGCTTATCAATTAACTAAAATATAAGCATACATAAATACAAAACATACTACAAAAAATAATATAAATACATATATACATAAATATAAAAATTAAACTGTTCTATGGACTAGTTTTAGCTGTATGATAATTCGAAATAACCTTGAAACAACATCTACATGACTTGGAATGATGTCTAGTAATTCCTGGAAAAGTATTACTGTAAAGTAATTGGCCAGAGAGACAATTTTCTAGACTTTCCCTCGATTTCCATTACCTTTTCTTACGGCAGATGTTGCGTCCTCGATATGGAACCAATAAAAGTGCAATTACATAAAATCAATGCAATGATGTAATGAATATATATACTATATATATATTCTTATCATGAGGCCGTTTCTTCTTTTCTACTCCAACCGCAGAATCCGCGAGCTCCTCCTCGAATTCCACTCGGCCTAACAGCAGGCCTTTCCGGCTATGAAATCGGTAAAGAGAGAGAACTCAGGTGCGATTTCGAAGGGAAAAGTGGAGATGCGATATAAAGGAGTTTCCCTCCTTAAAAGAGTGACCGTTATAAAACCGCAGCGGACACGTGCCGAGATTGCATCTGTCGGATATTTCCCGTTTCTCGAACGTATTCCGACCACGAGGTGCCCCCGCACGCCCACGGGACGCCCCCGTCCGCGCTGCGGGGGTTTGGAGAGGGAATGATATTAATGAGGTGGACTAAGATGGAATCGGAGGAAGGGCGTGTTGCGATATAAAGAGGATTGGATTCGGATTTCATGAGATTATAAAAAATCTGCGGAGGCGAAAATATATCGATTTTCACGATTGTTGGAAAGGCTAATCGCTGATCGTTTGCGATATTTTCGGTAACTTAAATTCGCAGCTATGAATGTAAATCTCGCACTATACTTCTCAGAATTCTGTCAATTTTAAAATGATTGGAAAGGACACACTAACTTAATCTATCATTTCCGCTCGTACTTCGCGGAAAGCCATAATGATATAAGAAAATACTTTATAGCACAAATATATATCGGACTACCTGTTTCGACAGGAAGCCATCATCAAGTCGGTTTTACAAAAATAAGTGCAGCGTAATCTCTTCTTTAATATGTTTTATGGAATTTAATAAGGGTTTTCTTTTTTACACCCTAAATTGTTGATTATTATCATGTTGCACATAGTATTATATATTATAGATTTCTTATCGCATTCAAGGCACAAGCTTGAGTTGTGGCCTTTTAAATTATTCTATTCCACAATTATTTCGTAATTCATCGGCTAAAGACATCTGCTCATAATTTTTTAATGGATGGAACAAATACTAGGTGCATAATCAAATATTTCATTAAGGATACAACCCAAACAATATTTATTTATCATTTTAAAAGACTTGGTAGATCGTTCACAATGTTTTAGGGCTATTAATTGAACATCTCAACAACCGTGGCCGTCCCAAGGCAATGTATATCTCGCTAAGAAGCTATTCAGTAGTCATCTGACATTTTGTGTCAATGTTTCACAAATTCAGATGCAGCAGCTATCGTTAGTTACCTAAGCATCGATAAAATGTAAGATTTCTGTATCATTCTTTCGACACAAGTACGTGATAATCATTCTTAACGAATATAGTATCATTACCAAAAGTAGTCATCGTTGATCAATAAAAAATATTCCATAAAATTATGGTATAAAATAATTTGACATGACATTGTTAATTTTGTCTTGTATATTTTTTCAAAACACTCTCAACTTAAACGTGTGAATAAGTTAGTTTGTTGATGCTCATTGTTGATGTTGACATCATGTGCTTGTTTATATAGCAGTAGTATTGAGATTTTTTCCGTTAAATGAATAGAACTCAAATAAAATAAACGTGGACTCATATAAAATATTTAATTTAATCGCTTGGCGCATCAATTTTCAGGAATTTTTCAAATGCCAGTGAAGTCATAGATTCTTTAGTGGAAAGCACCCACATATATTTCTGATATAAAACTTATTGTAAATTACTCTTGCGTTTACTGTATACTACGATTAACTTAATGGTAATCGTTTTGATTTATTTAGCTTTATCGCTGAAACAAGGATTATGTCCTCTGATAGATTTTTCCCTCGGTCTTTTGAAACAGTTCTTCAGTTCATCCATGAGTATTTTTCTCTTACCACTTGTTTTTCCTTTTAGTAACTATATTCTTCTCGATGTTATTTGTCTCACTTTCTTTTACATTCCCTACATTAGTATTCCCTCTCCGTCCCACAATCTTCATTCTTCCTGTTTATTCTACATACTCTCGCAACAGCAAAGAGATAAAAATACTAACTACTACAACCCGAGAAACGTACGTAAGACTGGTTTCATCTCGCTCGGTGAACATCATATATATTTCATTGCGATATTGATTGTGCATTTGCGACATGAACGCCGAGGAAATTCCACTCTCAGAAATCCTCGAGACGTGGAGAAGAATGCAGAAAATCAACTGGATAGATAAGATCACAAAAGAGGAAGTATTACGGAAAACTGGAGACACGAGAAAATTTTCCGGAATGATATGAACGAAGAGTGAATCGGATGGTGCATCGCCTGAGAAGAGCCTGTGTCATAGATGTGATCGATGGAAAGTTGACGTGGAAGATCAATGGATAGGAAAAGATTTCTGATAATGGGAGGAGTCAAAGAGTATTAGGCGAGTCACCGGTAGTACTAACGAATGGAAAGTAAACGAGAGTTGAATAAGGGCCTTGGGACTAAAAAAAAGCAGTAACAGGAGCTAATGACCTTTACATTGCATGAATATAAATGATTTTTTTTTCATTTTTCATTTATTTTTATTGACAGCATACAAAATCTGACTACAGTTTTGAGAGCACTATTGTCTTCCTGAGTCAAGGTACCAGAGGATGCTAGGTTATGCAGGAGAGTAAGGTATAGAATTTAACTAATACTATCATTAAACAAATATAAATAATATAACAATGTATTTAGTTGCCAAGAGAATGCATAAATTTGTAAAGAAATAAACAAACAATAGCATAAAAAGACAAACTACAATAACAGAGATAAATTCTACTAAAAAGAGAAGTTATAGGTCTGTTAACCTGTTAACGGTAAACTGTTACAAGCTAAGATAATTGAAATAACCACGGTAGAATATAGATAAGTACTATTTCAAAGGCAATAAACATATTTGTGAGAAAAATTCTGAAATACTCAATTACTCTCGTTTCTTTCGATTATATTTAACATTACTCAAAATTACTGTTAATGTCAGTTACTTAAAAATTTACACCTCTGATCGCAGAATTACATAGCAACAAGTTGATCGTTCTAAATATCTCATTTTAAATCTTAAATGGACCTCACCGGTATTATTTTGTATACATTGACGTGGAGCGTAATTTAATAATTCATCATCAAGGAGTTCTGTATAATTTATGCCTCTAAAGTCACAATAGCCTTGATTATATTGCATTCATGTTCTGTGGTTACGGCTGCCGCTAAATGTCATATCAAACCCATCCGGGGGAGGAATAATTGATCATATATGAATAAGTAATAATTTGCACCTTTTTAAAACAAAATCTCGGTAGTTTGCACACAAGATTTATCTTCGGACAACTTCTATAAAGAAGTTATATTTGACCAGAGTTCGTCACGGTTTGCTCATGGATCATCAGTGAAGAGACTACAAGACTATTTGAAAATCCGGAAATATTTTATACTCTAATTAAAAAAAGTCATCATAAAAACCTAAAAATTTTTAAGCAAGATTGGGAGATCTGTTTAACCTTAGAGCGCTTTCTATCGAGTAAAGAGCATAGGCAAGAAATATGAAAATCCCTGGAATTGAACCCTGATTCCGGAATCACAAAAAACTTCAAGAATAAAGCATATTCTACCATAATATATTAGAATACTTGGAATTAGTTGAGATATTTGTTTTAGCTCAGGATCCATTATTTCAAATATATATTTAAGGTAGTGAGCAAATAGTAAGAAAGAAGGCACTTTAAATAAATAAAAATATACAAGAAGAAAAAAATAGTGACTTGGCTGGGACACGAACCCAGTTCTCCCACTTTCTGGGCAGGTATTCTTACCAACTAAACTACCGAGCCACGTCAAATAAATAAAACTATACATATATATGTATATGTATAAAGTAAGGCAAAAAAATGTGTAAAAACTGTTTTACTGCTTTTAGGGGTAATATTTCTTTGACATCTTACAAATCAAGACATTAATGCAAAAAATTGATTAAATTAAATCGAAGGTCTGTCAAATGACCTAACGTTTAAAAGTTTAAATAAATTTGCTTCACAAATCATCCCTTTGATACATCTGGCAGCCAACAGCACATTTCTTGTCTACCGACGCGTTATAAACGCGTACGATCTCGATGTTTTCAAGAACAAACAAATTGTCTCCGTCCTCTTATTCTAAACGAAAGATACATGGACTTCGCACAGCCTTTGCGCGACCTTCGTAGAGAGTGCAGCAATCAAAGAGGCGTAATGATGCACCGATTGAAAGATTAAAAGATCCCTTTTCCTCCCTCCTTATTCATCCTTCCTTCTCCCCGTCTTTATCCCTCTCCCCATCTGCATCTTCTTCCTCCCTTGTCTCTCCATTTATGCTTACGTTGAGTGCACCGAGCAACGATGCACGCCATTTGCGGAGATGTTTATCTCTCTCTCGCACGTGCCTATTCATCTGGAACTCTGACGACACCTGTCGCCCTGAAATTATGATTCGCTATATTTGGCCGCCGAGGTTTCTTAATATGTGTCCATTCCATTATAAATAACTGGATTGGTATCCGTCAGCAGGTGAATCAAGGGCAGCCGAGGTTCCCTTGCCCAAATTCAATGCTTTGAAAATGAGAGTGGAACCGTATCAGAGCATGTATGTAGTCTTTATCGTCCCATGACAATCGTGATTATATATTTGGTCGAATTCAATGAATCAGTATTGGGTGATTTAATTGCCGTTCCAGGAGAGGCAGCACTAAGCATCGAAGTAATGGCATGTGTTCCTTTGTTCCACATTTGGGCGTAATGTATGATTTGTCATCCGCCTATGATGTCTTGAGTCGATTTCGCTTCGCCCCTAACAAGGAAAAATTATGCCGATGATTGTTAAGTTAATTTATGTTTGTAGATAATGGAGCCATCCATTCAGTTCAATTGTAACGTGGCTAGATACCATTAAAATCGTAATATATGCATTATTTCCCTTGATTTTATAGTGCAGTGTTTGGTACTCTTGGATTTAGGGTCGAATATAATCTTTCAAGTAAGAGAGGCAGCTCATTCGATAATACCGGTTCACTTACATTGAGTTGCATACGTCTTGAGATGATTAGCTAATATTATTTGTTTCCAAAATTAATATAATTGTTTCTTACGAGAAACAGAGTCTTTCATGTATACTTCAAATGTATGAATGGAACAAAGCCTACATAAGCATTGCAATTTGGATTTGAATTATCTAGAGCCCTTAATTTATCTATTTCTACCTTCAACTAAGATCCCCTTCCCACACTTAAGAATCCCGAGGAGAAAATATCTATTAAATGCTTACAAATATCACAATGGCAATTTATACATTTCGAGGTTCTTTCGAAACTTGTTTCCAAAACTATTTCTACGAAAGTAGAGAGTGATTTTAATGCAAATCAATATGGCTGACACTCTGCATATGTGGCTACACGAGTTAAAAATAAAAATAAATTGAATTAAGTGTTACATTATATGTTTATTTGTTAAATAAATATTTTTCTTATGGCAGAAGGCAGAAGTGGAGCAGCTTGCTAATCTATTGACAGCACTTTGCCATTTTCCTACCATTCGTGTCTTACGTCGAACTTCGGCAACGCTAAATCTCTATTTCCATTTTGAACATTTGAAGGCATCTGAAGTTAGTGAGTTCTGGTTCCGTAAGAGCCATTTGAAGTCAATTGTACATATATAAAAAACAACTCCAAAACCATCAAAAAACTTGCAAAGCGGCTATACGTATTTCGACTTCCACGAAGTCATCGTCAGGCAAAGGTCGGCAAAGAAATGCAACGACCTTTGCCTAACGATGACTTCGTGGAAGTCGAAATACGTATAGCCGCTTTGCAAGTTTTTTGATGGTTTTGGAGTTGTTTTTTATATATAACATAACCATCAGCAGCCGCTTTCCTTATTCTTCAATTGTACATGTTTAATTAAACACTAAATTGTATATTTATCGCATGGATTTTGTTTTTGCAGTTTACTGTACATATTTTACTGTAAGGGCTCTCGAATGGCCAAGTGGGAGGCGCTTTCGGCTTTGGTGAAAACGGTCCCGGGTTCGATTCCCGGTGGAAGCCAACGTGCGAAATGACCTAAGCTGTCGAAGCATATTTAGCAATACTACTACTATACTACTATTTCACCGTTAACCTTAATGGTAGAAATTGTATTGTTTAAAATTTATCAAGCATGCCATAAATTAGTTATCCATAAATCATTGAATAGGTATTTAGATAAAAGGAAATCTAAAAGAAAATCTCGAATGTATGATTAAAAGACGGCATAAGTTTCAGCTTCAGGAATGTTTGATGATGGTTGTACGAGCACTTAAGAAGAAAGTATAAGCTGCAAGAAAGTTCGATAAATGAAGAGATACTAATAGTAGGGTGATGTCTTATTTCTAGCAACAAACTCTAAAGTAAAATATTTTAATTACTAACTGTAGCTCCGTACCTAGCCCAAAAACTTCGTGCGGTTTGAGAGTTTGATGTCCTCGTGACGGACGTTAGTCATCAAAACATTTACTCACTTCATAAACTTCTTTTCGTTCTCGTGCACGCACATTGAGCTCGGTCACGAATGCACACGGGGCGACTCACGAGGGTTAACGGATATTTTGATCGCCGAGGGAAAATCTGGTAGGCTAATGGAGGATACAGCAACCCATTCATGGGAAAGCCCGCGACCTTGTCTCCCCGAACAGGGCCGTGTCTCTTCCATTCGGTACTGCCGAATCCCCGCGGATCAATCCATCAAAAGCGGGAGGCGATCTTCATTTTTTTTCTCAGGTGCAATTAAATCGTGGCCGAGCACATCAATCGCTACGTTTTACATCCCAACATCTAGTTCGACCGGTTTGAGACAACGATCGCCTTTCGGGAGGTATTTTTTCCTCTTCACTATCATCAATCACTCGCCTATTTTTTGGCACGATTAGATCAAAATGGACGCCGCTGATCTGCTGCTGATCGCTCTCCAGCGGATGATTCTAACGTCGATCTCTTAGGATAGTGAGGGGAAAATTGTTTAGCTCTCGACGGGATAGACGTCCCGGGAGGAGGTGGCGCCGGTTTTATTTATTCGGTAGATTATGAAGTGATTTAACTCGTGGAAATGGCCGAAACCCTTGCGTTTATAAAAAAACCCAAATTTGCACCATTTGCATCGTTTTTCCCGGTCAAATGGGCCGCCCCATAAATCATTGTCGCTGAGATGTCTTGATTTATCTCTCTCGTCCGCACATAGGCCATCCTTTGATTTTCACTTCGCGCCAAAAAAGTAATTCTACTGCTAAGAACTATCTAATCTCCTCTCTAAATGAGGAATCACTTTGGTGATTCAACAACTCTTTCTTCTGTGGATTAATAGGAATATCAACCTTTATCTACTGCAGAGAAGACATTTCGGATATTTAGACTTTTCATTTAAATTTCTTTTATTTATTTACATTAAAATTCGTTTTAATAATAAATTTACAAGAGTAAAAGCAACATGAGTGAAATAATGTATTTGACCCATGTCACTTTTGTTACTATATATTTATTATTAAAGTAAATATTTATTTAATGGCTTTTTTATTAATGATATTTCTGCGTACTGGGCATTTCCGACTCTGCATTGCTATATGAGTCATCGAGGTCCACCCAATTCCTTGTAGAAGTTCTAAAACATTGTACTGAGACACTAAACATCAATAGATAAAAGTCGACCTTCCCGACTTGCATTTTCATTTTCCAGTAACTATTAATAAATTAAGGATCAACGGAAGTGAAAAATGTGCCGATGCTAGGAATCGAACCACGTACCTCCCAATTCGCTCTTCTCCCACTTCGATAGGAACTCTTATCGATATCCTATTTCGCAAAATATTTTTTAGTTTTTTGGTAGGGATATACTTCCAGTTGGACGCACCGAATCTGAGCAATATTTTTTTCTTGCCTTCCCTAAGATGGTGAGCAACGAGTGAAAATCTTCCTCCTAAAGATGGGAAATAACGCCGAAAGTCAAAGTTACCGGGCCTTATATTGACATTAACACTTTCCTCCTAGAAATTATTCATTTGTAAATAATCTCTTGCGTCACTACCCGACGAGCCGTCGCCAGTAAGCGAAGAATTGCTCTTGGAAGTTCTCCGTAGATTTCTTTTCTTATGATTCTCTACCATTGATTTTGGATGATTTTATTTACTACAGTGTGTGATTTTCTTTTATTTTGAAAGGCTTATTTACTTCTGCAAAGAAGGAGTTTCGTAGAGGTATTTATTCAATTCAAGGAATTAATTATTTTTATTAGTAATTCTCCCTCCATTTCAATGTGTATATTTTGATGCACCAAATAAAACCTACCAATGAATTCCCCATGGAAAGTTCGTTTGAAACGAGATTTTATTATCATAGAGATTATTTCACAGAATATTTTTTTAAATACACAAAAAATACGGAACATTATGAGCTATAGTTTTTAGTCCATCGGACTATAAATGTTTTAAGGAATTTCAAATAATGACTTACACTACCAATGTAAGAATTGTAATGAATTAATCGTCTTTAACTACTTAGTATTAGTTTTGAAAGTGCTTCGAAAGCTGAGGTCATTGTGCATTTGAGAGTGAGAATGAGTCTCCTTCCAGAAATTGAACCAAGGACCGCTTTCGTAAAAGGTGCATGCGAACTTAATTATTTGGAGCGACAATACTGCTTAGTTGATTTTTTAATTTAGCTTATGGTTTCCCTTATTTAATGAATTATGAGTTTACGTTTCATCCAACGATAAATTCAAAACACTTTCTCCTAACTTTTGCGAAAATGAATTTAAGGAGAATTAATTAGGTAATTTAATAAATATGATGAGGGGAATGGAATCATTTTTCAAAAACTACCTTCTTTATAAATATAAATGGTATGTGAGATAATATCAGCATTATAATTTTGGGTCCTGGATCAGAAGCACATATTTCCTTGACTTATTTTTGAGTAATTGCAAATGTTACAGTCAACTCCGTTAATCTCGTAGTCGAACATGATATGCCTCAATTCTAAACCAAGAGACTAGGCATTCTGTTGATCGATTTGTCACCAGTAACTTACTCTGTAATGAGAACGAGTATGACACGGCAACAGCTGGCATTCGAATGGCCACATGCTTGAATAAAATTAACTCTAAAGGCAATCTGTCATTTGAAGTTACAAATTTATGCAAGAGATGCGTGACAGAAGCAATGGTTTTAATTAAAGAGGATGTTTCACGAAATAAAAACGCGATATTCTCAAATAAATCGTGATATACAGGAAACAAAATTTACATACAGTTGAGGGAACACATTCAGCATAGAAATTCGATTGCTCACGGATTATTCGAATCTATTTTTCCTGTATGTTTATAATTTAATTAAAAACACGGGTGATATTATAGAATCGCATAACCATTTGCTGCATCCCTGTTCCCCCTTCAGCTGCAGTCCCAGCCTCCCTCACTCATGCCGTCGACTCTTGTCAGGCCTATGACCCATTCGTTACTCTAACCGCCTCATCTGACATTTACCAGCATGCATTTCGTCTCTCTCGTGTGTATTTATTGCTTTGAGGCGCTTCAATTGAATAGTTATTAGCACCCATCAGCCGTAACCTCACAGGCGGAGAAAAGCTCGGCATACAAATTACTCCTTTAGGCAACGCCGCGATTCGCACCGTTTAAATAAGTTAGCAAAACTCTTCGTAAATAAGAAGATTCATTTGGAATTCCCTTCTATCACGATTCTGAAACCGATTTGGATCAAGATACACCCTAAGAAATAATTGGTCATGAGATATAAGGATCAAGTTTTGTGTTATATGTATTCACCTGCGAAGGTTAAATTTCTATTTATGCTCTCCATTAATATATTAAAATTCTTATAAAATCAATATGCTCAGGCGTGAATTTGTGGAGAGCCATAATAAATTAAGATACTTAGTAATTTTCCACAGATTTTATTGCGCGATCGGTTTCGTAAGAAGTTCTTACATCTTCAGGCTGAAAATGTAAGAACTTCGTACGAAACCGGTCATGCAATAAAATCTGTGGAAAATTACTAAGTATCTTAATTTATATATTAAAATTCCATTTATGCTCTTTATTAATGGTCTTGTAGTTTGTACTGATGAAATTGCGTTTCATTTATTTATTGATTTTTAAGTGAAAGCTTCAATTAATAGTGAAAATGATAATATAAACCATGGTCTCGTTCAAGATTAAGTTTAGCTTTCGAGTTAATAAAAACGTTATGCATAGATATAAATCTTGCAATAAATCAAATAATTGGAGAGTTGGAAATTGGCAACGAGAAAGAGTTAAAAAAATATTATTACTTTGAGAAGAAACAGTAGCGTACATATGAAGAACAAAAGTTGGCATAAATACATTGATTTGAAAGAATAGACCTATAGCAATTGTTGCATTAGATAAGTAAGATTTAACGAAGGATTAAGGATAGATCAATATTCCTCCTCACTATTTCATTTGCTTAGATTTTCATTTGAAACTTTTGAGATGATTTTTATTGTTTTCTACTTTTTCAATGATAGTGTTATAATGAAAGCTACGGATCTTTCCCACTCTTCCTTTCTCAATAGTAACAGAAATGACCATTCCCCTGCCACCTCCAACCAATTATCTCCCGTGACCTTTAACACTTATTCTTACTTTGAATGCTGCTTGAAAATTTCGTCACTTCGGACCTGACGGTGACAACTGAACACCGAAACCGATTGTCCAGTTTTAATAATAAAAAATGTTGCAAAAGTATATATGTTTTCGATTATTTGATAGTGGTATAGTAAACAGAAGATAAGCACCATGAAAATAAACAGTTTATGTATATATCAGAGCATAAAAATCGCTAGCTAGGCAAAGAATTATCACGTTTATTCGCAGCTATGATCGCAACTGACTACAAACAAGAAGGAATCGTCGTTAAAAATCTCGCCACCAAAATCTGGAGGCTTGTCACGGTTTTAAATTTACTTCTCTCTCTTCGTACAAATATTTTCGCATGTGACACTGTTAATCTTTAAAGCAAGCATTTCATTCCAATCCAGAGAGGCGAAATATATAAATTGCAGCAATTCCAACCGACCAGCTGCAATGCAGTTAGCCACAAACCACGCCATCACCTGGCGCTGACATTGGAAATGTCGGGACGTACACTTTGCCAAAAGACAAGTAAATAACACCCTTCGGACCTCTTGCAGCGGTGAATGGCAGGCCAAGGATTGCGTGCGCGCCTCGCGCATTAGACAAACGTGTTACGTTTCCCTTTTTACGCTCACTCGGGAAATAAAAACAATAAATCGGCCATCGAGCCATATGCTAGATGCTCCTTCAAGAGGCTGCCATGGAGGCGGTGTTAAGCCCAACACTGTTAAGAGTTCAAGGGAGAATAAAATTACTAACATCCCGCACACTATATTTTTCATTTATACTTTGAGGAAAACTTGCATATCCGTGAAGTAATTTAGTGGCTTTTGATGCCTCTGCAACTTCTGCATATGATTTATGACCCAGTACTATTGTTTACTTAGCGGGTTCAGATTTATGAATTTCTCGCATCTGTATTTGTTTCCGTCTGCGATCTTCGTTCCATAAGACTGAGACTCCTTTTCTTCGATTGTATTCACTATTACTCTCCACATACATTATTGAAGAAGGAAAATAATTTGAAACTGTTATTATTGTTAGACAAATTCCTCACGTCCGTTGTTGGAACTAAGTTCTTACTGATCTCCCTCCGAGCTATTTACATTGCCTTACTGTATCGACCCTTTTCGCACTCAATTCAATTTGCTCGATTGGTGGCGAATAGCAATTCTGTATAACGTTTAAATAATTACAAGTAATCATGAGGAAGCGATTCAAAGCAAGCGTGTTAATGTCGAGGGACACGGTAACCGGAAGGAAGTTGCCGGTTTATAAGGATTTAAGATTCTTATTGGAATAATTATGCAATTCCTTAAATTATCCAGTATCTAGCATTATTTTTATATATAACTCTCATTTTGTCATTTATGTCAGAATTACGAATCCTTTCTTGCTGGAAAATCTTATCTGAAAAATATTTTCCAGGAACTTATTAGTGATAACCAACGAAAGTCTATCATTACATGGACTATACTTTAAATTTCACTAGATATTGACTTAGCAACCAATTTAAATATAGAGAAATAAAACATATTTATTCTTTATTGATCTTCGTAATACTATTTTGAAATTTTACTGGATGTGGAAGTATTGGCTCTTCGACTATCTTATAGAGAAACTTTACAAAGATACTTGGACTATAAGCATTATATTATAAGTAAGCATATAAGATCAATAAAAAATAATAGACCATTACTAGAGTCATGCATCCCAAGGATGGAAAAATCAAATCGTTACTGTGGTGAGATAGATTGCTTTTCCCCACTTTTCATTCAGAAAATTATATATTTTCTGGTGACTGCATTAAAAAGATAGTAGTTGATAGTAGTGAGTAAAATAGACAAAATTAATTAACAATAATAATTATTAATAATCGAATGATATATGGTGGTAGTTTGTATTATTCATTAAGCAACATAAAATACATTATAATAATTAACTGATTTGTAAAGAAAGTGTTAAGTAACAATGGTCCAGATTCGTCTGACGATAGAAGAGCGCAAGTGCGGTAAGAGGCAACCAGAAACTTCATCAAAAGTCTGAAGCCAGCCCTAGTCCGCATCAGCCTACCTATCCATTTACTCCCCTCTCTGTAGGGGGATAGCTCCTGCAATTTAGGAAGCACTGCCTTCATATAATTATTCCTTAAACCACATTTAATGATTTCATGTAATATCAGCAAAAGTCTGGAATAATCACCTCTTGACGAAGGAGTGGCTTGAAGAGGAAAATAAGTTACGCAAACACAACGTGATATTGATCCGATTTGTCTTATAATGACATCAGCGGTGCTTATAAAGCATAACATTTTTTATCCGAGTTTGTGTCGCATGACGACAAAAGGTAGGATTAGATGGGGAGAGGATGAGAGGGTGAGGTGAGGAGATGGTGTAAAAAATCGTCTCGACATATTCTCTCTTGTCTACTGCGTCCCCATTTTTGAGCCCCGGTGATGCGGAGGAAAGTTTACGTCGTCGCTTTCCACGGAACCGCAACTAGACAGTCCGCACTCGTCTCCCGTCTCCTTCCCTCGTCACTCCCTCTCCCGATCACCCCCATCGACATTCCACCAAGCATTCTTCCGTGATCCTCTTCTTTTCCATTAGCTGCTCCGCAAGGAGGACGCCGGAGGACAGTGGACACCAGAGGAAAGGGAAAGGAGAGAACACATCTCTTGCGATGGATACTGCGTCTATGATGTACCGTAATCACTTCCGGAGGACACTGTGGGAAACGGAACGAAAGAAGTAGAAAAGGAAGAGACAAAATGGACGTTTTTTCGATCTGGAGCAGGAAAAAAGAAGTGGTTTCGAAAGCCACGCTATATAAGATGTTGTTTGCTCGCTGTGAGGATGTAGGATAAGGTGATAAGTTTTCACCATAGAGGACCGATTCAAGTGCTATTTGATAGGATTGAATTTGATGATTGATATTGATGTAACAAATATTGTATATAATGAAAGGGATTGTGTAGCATGTAGGTACATTTATAAGTATTGCATTGGTTTTCGGGATCTAATTTGAGGAATTATAATAGAAAAATTATTGAACGAAGCCAAGACTAGTAACTTAATTCATCAAATAATTTTCTTACAGGATATTCTTCATAGCTTTCAACCACGCAAAATATGATAATATTTGCAAATTCCGACGAATCTTTTTCTTCAGAACTACATGTAGCAGCGTTTGATCAAGTATCGGTTCTATTTTTACTTTCTCCATATACGTAGTAAAGAGAAAGTTTTATTTTCATGAAAAAAATCGACTTCGAGATTTCAACGGAAATACATTTTTCGGGGTCCCTAGAACACGTTTTGACCATTTTCGGAATGATGTATGTGTGTGTGTATGCTTGTGGGCGCTCTAACGTAAAAGCTATTAGTCGTACAATACCAAACTTAATATATATCAATGTGGTAGGAGCTGTCAGAGTTGATTAGTTTTTGGAGTAAATCTGTTAACCGGAAGTCGAGCTTTATTCTTCGAACCAAATTCTCGTTTTTGCAAAATATCTCCATAAATATGATATTTAGGTATATACTATTATTAATAAAAGTTTTAGAATATGTATTTTACTATAACGTTTGCATGAAACATTTTTTATCACTGATTGTTTAGGAGTTATTTGTGAAATACTGATAAACCGGAAGTTGTACTTTGTGGGCGCTCTAACTTGAAAACGTTTTGTTGTATCAACACCAAATTTATAGTACTTTCGTTGGTGTCGTTAGAGCTGATTAGTTTTTGGAGTAAATCGGTTAACTAGAAGTCGAGCTTTATAATTCGAAGCTCGTTTCCGTTTTTGTAAAATTCCTACATTAATCTGATATTTAGGTCTATACAGTTATCTGCAAAAATTACAAAAAATGTATTTGTATATATTTTCCAAGTTTAGATTGAATCTAGAGTTCGAAAATATTGTCGTTGATAAATATTTACATCTTATATGCGGAGAAAGTCATGTGCTGGCTACATCAGATTTTTTAGTTATTACGTTTGCTTCCTCCGTCATCGTTCTCATAATCCATGGAGAGTATGCTCAGAAATTGATGTTAATATTTAGTGACTTTTTGCAGTTGAAATTAGCTTCTACACAACCCTCGAAAACTCATGGTTTTCTTGTTCACATAGAATGGCGAACTCAAGGTGTCCAATGATATGAGATCGGGCAAGAATTATTTAAGGTTATATGTATGTCATGAAGTAGATTCAGCTATTATGATAAAATATAATTTTATTTGAATACGATCCTATATCACAGTTAGATATGCATTATTTTAGGTTGAAGTTATTTGGTTTTATAAACTTCTCAGCTAATCAAAATATTTTTAACATATGGGGTTTAATTCATAATATTTTCATATTCATAATATGTAGTGTTCATACATACGTACTCGGACAGAAAAATTAGATAGAACGCGCTTATCCAGACAGTTTGACCGATTTCGGATAGAATCGGATTGGAATTCTTTTTCCCAACCTGTGGCAAGCTATAAAGAGCGGAGAATGTGGCAATAACATTATTGTATTAGGACTCTTCGGTTTTTTGACAAAATTATTTGTTTTTACCATTAAAGAACAAGTTTGATTCCGAAATGCATAATTACAATTTGAAACATTAAAGAAATTACTTTTTAAGTCATACGTAATTGTGCGAAAATGTATCGAAAGGTTGTAGATGTTAATAAGTTTGAAACCACTGCAATCGCTTAAAAACGAAAAAAAATGTCAATTTAGTCCTTATTTTATATGAAATGTACTATGATGCTAAGAACCATATTTATCTTGATATATTTGTTTTAGGGTATTCAGCAAAATATTAATTTATAGCCTTTTGTACTCCTCTTCGAAAAAGTAGTTCAACAAAATGATATGTTTTCTCATTCAAAATGATGACGATTCAACAAAATGGGTTGGATATGAAACTGAGACATTAGAAATAAAACCAACGAAACTCAATAAAATATTACCTACCCCTCCCCCGCCTACCTCAGGTTAGTTCTTTCTTTCTTTCCATCTTTCCTGTCCCTTCCCACTTCCCCTCCCCCAACATTACTTTGTATATCACTGTGTATATATTCTACCTGCACAAATTTATGATTGATTAATTATGAGTTAACTTGAAAACAAAATTGTACAAATAATTTTTCTATGGACGCAATCAGATTTTCGTTTTCTTTCAACTGAACAATGAAAAACCACTTGTGAATCACTATCTCGATGATATTGAAGGAGCGGTATTTCCTATGTGACTCAATCACTTTAATTTCATGTCATATTTCGACACATAGGTCTTCCTCCTTGGAAAACCAGCATCATGTGATGCTGGTTGGGATTCATCACATGAGTCGGCTTTGAATTTTCAAAAGCAGTCTTCTTCATTTGTAGGCCAGAAGATTTTTAAATGGCGGAAGGGAAAAATAAGGCCCGCCTCACTCTAGTGATTCTTCTACGCCTAATTTGAGAGCCATTTGTTTCTGATAGGGGGAATCATAGTGGAGGAGAGAGGGGGGCAGCAGAGAGTGATGGTAATCAATGCAGCTGAGGATGCCATTTGTATAGCTTTGAAATTTGAATGAAGAGGATCAAGGACAAAGGAGAAGGAAGAAATGAAACAGATATGGGAACAGAAAAAAGTAGTGCACGGTACAGCTGAGGTTCCCCATCATCACTTTTTCATCGTCATATCCGATTCTCCACTATCAACATCTTTCAGATCATATTGATTTTTGTGCAACATTTTATTACCTGTACATTTATTATCTTTATAACGGAGAATGTGCAGACGGAAGGTGAATCCTCATATTTTTGTATTCATGTATTATATTACCACTATTTTATGCATAAGTTAATTTAGTGTTCGTCTCCTCCGTGCGAAAGATTGTAAATTTATTCATATGATTTGAAGAATTGAATCGACGTGTTGTGTGTATGCACTCAATATAATAATTAATTGACAGAAGTTTTCTCATTCTTGAGGAGCAAATAACAACAAATAAATGTTAATGGTAGATTACAAAACTCTTTGATTGGGATAACTTGGCAAGCGAAGAACAATTATTAGTTTTTTCAATAATAATAATAATATGTGGTTCTTTATTTTAGGAAAATTTCCTTTCCTTTTGAGATTTATAACAAAAAGTTGCGATTAAACCCCATTTCCACCATATTTATTCAACATCTTGGACGAATTAAATGCCTCTATATGCTATATATGTGATTTTCAACGGGAAATTTAAACTTAATTGTATTAAACGTGTAATACTTTCGGTGAAGCGTGAGATGAACTAATTCTCTGGTATAATGTATGAAAAGATGTTTGGAATCGTCCATTACATGTGTTTGGGAGCCAGCTGTCCCTCCAATAAGTTGAAAATGAATTCATAATCTGGTCGATATCCTGGATCCCTTGTATCAGCGTCATAAGGTCAGCTGGTCTAGGAGACGGAGTTGATTCATTATCATAACTCAGGGCCATGGTGATCGAAAGGTTCGTCGCACGTGTTTTGTCACACGTGTCTCGAATTGAGGTGTTTGCCGTTTACAGAAGCACGCTTACTAACGATATGTCGATTCTAAATTCTCTACTGTATCGGTGAGTGCTCAAAATATATTTCCTATACCTTCACACAATGTAAAATGATGGGAGATATTAGGAAATTGGCGTCTTACCGGGTCGAAGTAACGATAGCTAGGATCGCCAAATTACCTTTTCTTTGGGTTTCCCTTTTGAGATATGAATGAAGCCAAGTCAAAGACGTTTGTTAATTTGCAAATTGTATTTAAAAATTAATAATTTAGAAATTGTAACGATTTAAAGTACAGGTGTGGCGTGATTGTCTAACTCCGATTTTCAAATGCGTATTTTGCGTAAACAAAAGCTTAGTGCAAAATATTTTAGGATTTGTTCAAATTATTACAGTGCTTATTATTATTATAATTATTATTATAGTAATTTTGAAGAGAATCAATTTTTTTAGTTAGTGCGAAGTATAAAATAAAACAATGATTTTCTGAATCTTGTATAACAGTCAGATGAGGAAGATAATGAAACACTCTCCTGTTTCCAAATCCTTGCACGAATATCTTACTCCATTATACAAGCAATTTCTAAACATGATTTCTACTTGGAAAACCCAAGTAAAGTCATATGAATGTTATTTAATGGTAATATAAGACATCTATCATTGGAAGATTACAATTTTTCAATAAATTACGTCTTTCCTTGCATTTTTAGTCCGGTTTTCTTTGCTAGTTCATCTACCTATATTCTAAATTTCAATATTTGTAATACTTAATTATTTGTATAAGTATGCACTTGATGTATTATTTGTATAAGTACTCTTGTATAGTTATTACCGATATATTATTAATTGAAGACATATTTAATTATAAATTAATCTAAAATAATAGCAAATGACGAAAATAAAATAATTTTCATTAAACTTCATGGATGAATGACACCAACTATTGCGAATGACTTAATAATATCACCGTAATTTAATTTAATTTCATAATACTTTAAATTTTGCTTCTTCGTCAACCATCGGTTGCGAAGATTTTTCTCATTAATTATTGTTATTATTACAATTAAACTTCAAGTAGATCAAAAATCTGGTGGCAGTGGTTCAACATTACATATCATAAAAGCATGAATTCATACAGTCGTACGTGGTCAAGCAATATATAGATAGTCCTAATCTAATTATACAGTTTAAATTGAGGGGTAAACACTGTACCTGTCAGGCATTTGCCCACGAAGGGAGGGAAACCCATCGGAAAACCTCCCTCTGACAGAAGTCAAGACATATACATAATACAAAAATTACAAATATTACCCATCCCATTAAAAGAAAACATCAATTCTACCGTAGCTATGTAAATATATATGTGATTGAATAGCATTGAAGGTCCAGCGAAACAATAGACCTAAACAAAAAATTATTTAGTTAAAGATACTCCACCAAAATGAGTTACTACTCCAGCCATGAACAGATCTGAAATAATTCATTGCACAAAAAGACATTGTAACAAACGTTAACTAAACTATATAGATTATAACAACAAACCATCGGCTTCGCTGTAAGATATCAAGAGAAAAAGGAGAAAGGGGTGGGCTGACAAATGTGCAATATCCCTTGCTGCGAAATAGGTCGTTCATTGTCATAAACTATATGGTTTAGTAAAAGTTTCTTTGTGTATTTCTATGTCAATCAATACCAGAAAGCCTCATCTAGGAGTCTCATAGTCATAGCACGTTTTCCCAACCACCTTCCTCATGAATACTGCGTAGAAACTTCATTCAAAGTGTGTGATACTCTTTCCTCATCATGCCCGTTTGCCTCAGAATTAACTCTTTCCGAAAATCCCAACTCTTCGTGGGAAGTGAGTTTTCCTCAATCATGGCCGAAGTATTCCCCATTCCATTTTCTCCTCCCCTTCATATTTTCCGTGTCCCTCACACGGACTTCTCAAATTCTCAAATCTCCGTCCAATCCTTCGAGACGGCATTCCGGATACCATATGCGAAATTCCTCCTTGACCTACGGATAGGATGCTCCAACGTGATCCAGGCGTAAATCTTGCGATACGGGGAGCTCCCACTCCTCTTGACCTTCCTCTCCTTCCGTCCTCAACACGACCGTGCTTGCGCCTATCTGGGACACGCTTCCGAAAACATGATCGCTCTCGGGATCAGCTACAAGAGCGCTCAATTTTTGGTAATCGTGTGCTGATCGATGGGAAAGCGTTGTTGTTGGAGAACATTGCAGTTTTCAGTAACTTTCCATCAAAATTGGAACCTTGATTGTCCTAGAGCAGGGGCCCTCAGTTTTTTACAAGGTGAGTTTCAATGATGTCAAATTTAAAAAATACCGTATTTACTACATTGTGTAAGCCGAGTTTCTAAGCACATTTTTTATGCTGAAGCATTGCTTCCCTTAGGCTTTTACTCGAGTGAGGGTCCCACTTACCTGTTCTACGACGGAGAAAGTCTGCCGTACTCGGAAATTGGCTAGTAACTTCCTCACTTGTTCTATTAACAGTTTTCTGTCAAATTTCTCCGCAATCGCGTTCCATTCGTCGGGAGATATCGGTTTGAAAACAAACATATTTGATCGGACGTCCTGATCGGTCGACGTCGCACAGTGGGCTGAAATCGAAAAAACTTGGACATGTGGTCAAAAACGGTTTTTTTGAGCGAAGAACTTGAAACTTCGTATAATAATTGCAAAAATATTTCATTTTATATTTCCGTTTGTCATTTTTCAATACTGCTAGGCGTTGAAAAGATACAGGGTGTCAAACTTGAGAAATTTTCACAGAAAATTAGTCTCTCGGAATTTTTGGAGAAACATTCAACTTCATTGATTTATGGAGACTTTTGGAAGAAACTGTTGGCAAAATCGACGATGTAGCAATCTAGTATAATTCTTTATCTCTTGATTTGTTGAAGTTTTTGCGCTCAAAAACAGATCTTTGTTCATTAAAAGCAACAAAATGGCGGACCCTTTTTTCGGCCAAATTTCGAGATAAAGCAATGAAAACAACTAGGTAAACGACAATGGAAAATCAAGTGTTTTATACCATGCCAATCTACAAGACTTTTAAATATGGAATCCTAAAAAAAAACTGTTTCAATTCACCTGTTACCCTGGGATTGCGATTGATTTTTCGTAAGCGTAGCGCGGTCCGGCTGGGCGCTATAGAATTCCCAAATCCAGTTTCGGTGTCTTCTTGGAGATGTGAAATCTAACAATCTATCATGTTAAATTCTAACTAATAATATTAAAAACTCATGTGAAGACAGTTTTATATAGGAATTTGATACCTTTACAAGACAAAATGAAAATAGAATTATAGAAAATTTTCATTTTACTTAAATGTGTCTATTTTAATTTTAACCGAAAAAAACTTATGACTATATTCCGACCGACGACACCCGACGCGTCGGTTGTCATCGGTTGGAAAATCTGTTATATCTCCTTTAGCTTAGGTTAGTTTAAATTTGAAAATCTTCTAGCTTTTTCTACCGTTAAATAGGCCTCTGCTTCATGGTTGATAGCAAATAAATAATTTTTTCACTCGCAAAAAATTCATACCCCTTTATTGTGGTGCATAATGTATAGCAACAAGTGGAAAAAGGTACTTCTTCTACGGATAATAATTAATTATCCGTAGAAGGTATAGTAAGTATAAGTAATCTAATTAGAAGAAGTACTCTTTCTTTTTATTTGTTATTAAGCTGAACTGCCACATCGGTTGAATTCATAATGTATTGGCTATTTTTTATTACAGCTTTAATGAAGTATAATGCTCGATCACAGTCGCCATATTCGCATTAAGCGGCCCACGAATCTCACACTTGTCCGACTTACTTCCACTCCCAATCTGTTTCCCTTTTAACCTCTTTTAACCTCTCCGCCATGCGATGCTGAACGTGACAACGGAAGCATCATTGTTTCATCGCCATAATGAATGCGCTTTATCTCCTTCAATGATCGACGCATTCCTATCAATGCAGCATTCCCTCTCCTTGAGTCTTGCTCTTGCATCACAGAGGCTCTCCTACGCCTTGCGTGCCGTCAAATGGGGTTTCGAGTCTCGTTGCATTCAAAAGTGCCTTTCCTTCTTCACCCCCACATTATCTCGCCCTCGCTAAAATTGCCATCGAGGTAATCATACCTTTTTAGCTAAAAAGCCCCTTTTTTAGGACAAAGGAATTCTCAGCGGTGGTAAATTGCGCACTTTTCGCTTTGATGCATTGCTTTGCGCTCAACCAAGTAACCGTGCCGCTTATGGTGGTTTACAGATCGTGGCTCAATCGAGGAAAATGCGACTCCATCAGAATTAACGCCATGAATTCCTGAGGGTAATCCTGCATAATTAAGCTGAAGGAATAGAGGTAGTACGTAATAAGATATGGCTGATATACCTCTCATTATGGCATTTGATGATGATGAAATTTCCCCCTTTTCAACTTCGGATATCTTTATGCCCTGCGAAGTTTTTTGTTTTATTTATCACCCCTCCACCAATTAATACAGCCCGTTTTTACGTCGTTCCATTGTAAGACAATAGAAGTAGAGAAATTACTAACAGTGAGTTTCAAAACCCATTTTTAATACAGTGATTAGCTTACCTGAAAGACAAGTTTTCCTTTAGGGAAATGTGTGATTGTTGATATGACGGTGTCACACAGTGATTTTAGATCCTAATATCTCAGAAGCTTCGTTTACTGCGTTTTAATGGAAAAGGCGTCAAACTATGTGGTACAGTTAATCATTATCTGGAGAAATGTTTATTATTAATGTTATTCTTCTTTTACACAAGCAAGCTTTTTCTTGCTTACCACATATTTATATTCTCTGATAACATGTGCTGTATGCCTATTGCACTATTATATCTAATTTTAATTTCTAGTTGTTTTATATTTTCATATCTTCCAGATTACTTCCTCGATCTCTCAATATTAACCTAAAAATCTATATTTCCACCTTAGTTTGAGGAAATATATTATAATCGGCTACATCTACGATCTTCTAATGTAAGTCTCATTTCTTTAGCTCACATTACATTCAGCAGAAGAGATTTTCGTCAACTAGATCCACGCGTCACGCAAAATTTGCATTATCATACTAATCTTATCCCCATCCAAATAAATTTATCACGAATAAGCATGCCGAATCACATAATTTTTTCAAAGTATTCATTGTTCCAGTTTTTCTTCAGCCTCATTACCTTGTTCCTTTTTTTAAATACATAAATCAATTGACCTCACAGTTAATTGATCGGGAGATAGGGCAGTTATAATTTGGACATGACAAGCATTTACGGCGCATCTCCTCAAATGGCTGAACCAAGTACGCATCTTCCTCTCCGTCGACCTTTTTCAGAAACTTTTCTTTTCCTTCTTTAATTCGGAGACTTTTTTCCTTCCAGACAATCGACTTGATTCTCGTTCCTTTTATGGCTCCCTCTTCCCCAGTTATCATAATCTGCTCTCTCCAAAATATTTATTGCGTCCTTCATGAGCATCAAAATAGCGCGTCTAGATTCCTGCACCAATCTCTCATCCGTGCACCTGCGTGTTGCATCCTTCAGTTCCCCTTGGTTGCGCCTCCCTGCTCCTTCTTCGCCCAATCCCAAAAAGCGTGACCTGTGAGCGCCTTTTTTCCCTCTGGATTAATTGTTCTGCCCGCGGGACGGCCTTCGGACGTATTTTCGCACGAGCCGTTTCAAAATGGGAATTTGTTAATCAGCTTCGCCGACCGAGTTGAATGCATTAGTCTTACCACTACGGAGGATGGTATTTAGCGTGTCTCAGCCAGTTCCACCTCAGCCTTCTCCTTCAAGCCTGTTCTGGAGATAATTTACGGAACGTTTATTTGTAATATTTTATCAGCGAATGCTATTTATAGGCTTCGGGGAATTTACACTTAAATTTTTATCCGTCAAAATTGCTGCATCGCCAAGTTATTTGGCTCGGTGAGGCAGTGGTTAGCGTGCTAGTAGTGTTTTAGCTCATTCTAGGCAAGTTTACTTGTGTTTGTGACTTGAAAATGGTTAGTTGTAAGAGTGATTTCGGAAGACTAATATTTTACGCACGAAGACGTCACTATTATCCTTATGTTGTTTTTGTTTTGTTAAAATTACTTCTACAGCTTAGGTCATTTCGCCCATTGGCTCCCATCGGAAGTCAAACCCGGGACCACCTTCACCGAAGCCGAAAGCGTTGCCCACTGCTGTTTCTTTTCACTCATTTAGCAGGATGTGGTTTGTTATGAGTAAATTTGAAAACAGCAATGCTAAATTTGGAATACATATACGTAACTTTATCCTTTACCCTGTCTGGGAAATGCTGTTAATGATTTCTGGCCATAGAATGTAGACTATGGTTAGCTATAGCTCAAGCAGGAGACTGTAGGTATACTCCAGTAGTTCGCTTTAGATATTTTCAAGATTCTACCGGCCACAAGTAAAATATTTACTTTGATGTGTTTATGAATTTAAATTATTTATCGATATGTCTCGCTTAAATTCCTGTATTTTATATAAGATTAAAGCGAGTTTAGTGTTTCTTATTTCACGGTGGATTTCAAAAGAATTCCGCTTTTTTAGCGATAATAACAAAGTGGTACTTTTATGATCTACTTGGCAGCGGAATAAGTTCAACGGCCCTAGGACCCGTCGACCACGGTTTTGCCACCCGTGATTAGCCAATTGAAAAAGTTTCATAATGGTCGCAACGTAGGCCGTGCTATTCATTCTCTAGGAAAACCCACCAGCTTGCGGCTCGCCTACAGGAAAGCTAAAGACTTTTAAGAAATAAGATTTGTCTATGACCAAATGGTTACTCAATATTGCCTATTTTGGCTATCCGCCTCTGTATTAAAATGCAGGAATAGAAAGGTCTTCGTACGGTTCTTTGTGTCGCCTTTCATTGCTCTAAAACGGTTTTGCCGAGCCTTTGACCACTTCCCATTCACACTCATCCTACGCGGTCATTTCAATTTCTTTTCTTTCCCATCCTCCGCTCCTTCGAAATCGTGGGCCTCGGAGATTACGAATGCGGTTGCAAAATTCGTTGCGAAATATTAAAGATTCCTTCGGTTCCCATACCATTATCTCCTCTAATTTACGGAGATTGTTTCCTTCAGAAACCACTCCCATATCCTCTTTTCTTTCACTGATTAGCAATAGCTTTATCGCTTACTAAAACAATAGGCATTTCCGAAGGCTTTTTTTTTAAATAAACACACGCGTGTTTACTCGCAAATGCTCTAACATTCCATTGAGTACGTGTCTATAATATTAAATTCGTATTGGTATGAACAACAAAGGAGAGATACGCAGTTGTATAATGACTTGAGCATAGAAAATATTTCGTATGGAATAAAGAAGAAAGCTTGTTCATAATCAGACTATATGCTCTTAAAATGCCATAAAAAGAAGGTAAATCGTATGAAATATCTACGAGGCTCATACCAGAAGAATATGTCTCCAGAATCGCTTATGTTTACCTATGAATAGTTCGTGCCTAATTATTCTTATAGTAAAAATGTTGCATACCCGCTCCTCTTGTAGAATAATTAATTTATAATAAGTACAGTATATGATAATAAATCGTTGATACCGTATACATTTATTGCAATTAGTAAACAGTAAAGTTTTGCATCAACTCCTGTTTTCTCTTACATCGATGTTTTTGAAATGATTTTATTTTCCTCGATTAAGCCTTATCTTCTTTGTTAGCCTAATAAATTAGTTTTATTTTCGGCCCATTAATTACTATCGCAAAATACAGATACATGAACTCACGTCATGGTCTCATACCCCAATTAACTCTCGAGGATGAACAGTATCACCGTCAAAAGCGTCCATTCGATAAAAGCTAAGGAGCAATTTGCTTTCCGATCAAGTAACCAAAGATACATGGGGTTCTCCCAAAAATATTTGGGGCGTTGTAACAGATGGTGACCAATTCCATCTTTCATCTCACCTCCACCCGAGAAAACCCTCCGGAAGATTTCTTTTTCTGCGTGCTATCTCTTATGGTAACTGACAGGCGAGAGAGTGTCCACAAACTTTTGTCGCCCTGGGCGGTCTCCCGAAATTTCCGAGGCCGATCCCCATCCCCCTGCTTCAGATCCGACCATCGTCCACCGCGGACTAAATCCCTCGCACACAATCTCAGAGTCCCAATTCCCACATCCATCAGAGGCCCCTTCTCACGACCACTTCTCGATCCGCACTCCCCCGCACTTTCCTCGCTCACTTTCCTCTCTCTCCATCTACGCCTCCCTGCATCACCCTTTCCATTCCGTGGGGCGTGAATTTCCTCATACGCACGGTAAACAATACAAGTGCCGCGGAGGCCTCTGCCTCAAGGCCTCTTCGACTTTCCATCCAGCCACCCACTCCCTCTCCCCTTGTCCGTCTGTCTAACTGACCTCCTCTCTCTGCTCCTTCTCTCTCTGCGATATTCCCTTTTATTCTTGACCGCTCCCTCTCGATCTCTTTCTGCTGGTTTGTGTGCCCCATCCGGTATCCCATTATCCAATCTTTCATCATATTTTCTTCTGTTTTCTCTGCTATATGCTCTTCTCTCTTTTGTCGATTTCCTATCTCACCATCTACGGTTCACCAACTTGTCCATAATATTTCTTTTCATCACCTCCTCTTAAATAGCTATCCCTTCCTTCTTCCTCATATTTGTCCACCCTCTGCCATTTGCTTTTTCTTTAATTTCCTTTGCTTTGCGAATCCTCTTTTTCCTTAGTCAATGAATCCCTCCAATATGAGGAAATAAATATGGTTGCGAGCGACAGATTTGGAAATCTGTAACTCTGATCCCTGTAATCTTATCTCTTTGTGTTGCTAGTTCTACATTTTTTAATCAGTTGATCATTATTATTATTATTATTATTTTTAATTGTCAACTGTAATTGGACTTGTGCTGTTTACCAATATATTATTAATACATAATAAAATTAATACATTGTAAATAATCTGAGTCTGAATCTGTGAATTTTATTGTAAATAAGCTATACTATCCCTCCATTACCACTTATTCTCTTCTTTTCTTATTTCTCTACTTGCTCCACTATTTCCTCCACACATCTCTTCACATTTCCGCATTCTCTTCAGCTATCCGCCTTCTCCTCCATTCGCTAATCTTTCTCTTCCCTTTATCCATTTCTCTCGTTTAGCCCTTTTCCCCCTAAACACCGTCTATCTCCCCCCACCCACCCTCGCCGCATTCCATCAGAAGCAAACTCACTTCATTTTCTCCTCCCACTCCATTTCCCCTTCATTCCTTCTCATTTTATTTCTTTCTCTCTCTCTCTCTCCTTATATCTCCTCACCTGCGTGAACGATCTCTCCTTCTCTCTCCCTCTCAAGGAGGCCCACCCGAAAAGTTATATCACGGACCGAGACAAGTTAGCGACGCACACCGCTTCCCAAGGTCGCCTGCATGTCAACACTTTTTACCGCCTTTTTTCCTTCCTCTCTCCTCCCACTCCCTCCCCTTTCTCTCTCCAATCACTCCTTTCCTCTTTCTTCGTTCCCTCCCTTTCGTTATCCTCTTTCTCTATGCCCTCATATTCCTCTTAAAAAACTCACATCAGAACAAATCGTCCTTCGCCTCAGATTTCGCGATTTTATCATTTCTCTCTCTTTCATCTCCTTTCACTACTTTATTCCCTTTTTATTTTAAACCGTAAAATTTTCTTAAGATCTGAAGAATGGAGTACCGTAGAACGAGGGATCTATACTTACGGTAACCGTGTGGAAGGTTCTTGCAAAGGCTTCCTAAGAAAATTATTCTTGATATTTAGACTTATTAGCAATTTGAAGAAACTAAATTTCAATTAATTAGTATCCAAATGATAATTAATTATATCAATATACTGATATAAACAATAAGAAGTGCCATTCCTGGAGAGATAGACTGAATGCCACGTGAGAGTAGAAAAAATCGCTCGCTGATTTCCCCCATTTGTTTACTAGTCGACTATTCTTCTCCTTCCATTCTTCTTCTACCTTACTTACATTTCATATTTCTTCTACCCATCAGTATTTTCATACCCGATTTCCTCTCCTCCTCCCCTTATCCCTTTCCATCCTCCTCTCTTTTCTCCTTTGGATATCTCTCTCATGTTCCCATCCCCTCATCTCTCCCTGCATTCCTTCTGTTCATCTCCTGCACCCGGTCGAATTTGTTCATGCGTCCACTTCCACCCCTCTCCTCAAACTGCCGTGTGCTTGGGAGTTCTCTTTAGCAGTGTGGAGGGAGCGAAAGAGAGAGAAGGAGAGGGAAAGAAAGGAAAAGAGATGGAAAGAGAGGGAGAGAGAGGGAGAGAGAAGGAGGAGGAGGCAGTTTGGGGATGGACTGAGAGGGGAGAGCCGGGGGACGCAATGAGCCGAGGGTGTTCGCTGTTGGGGGAGGAGGTTGTTGTGTTTTCTGCAAAAGGTGTTGGTTAAGATCTGGTTGGTGCTGAGAGGGGGGAGAAACGATGGAGATAGAAAGTGAGAAAGGAAGGGAGAGAAAGGCGGAGGGAAGTAAAAGGCAAGGAGGAAATGAAGAGGGGATATTCTGCGGTTCTTGAGTATTGCGGATTGCCTGGTAGTACCTCTTATCTTTTAGACCGGCGGAAAGGTGGCCATTTAAAAGCTCGTATGCATTAATATGGCTGGAGGGCAAACGTTTGGGTATGATTTTCCTTCCAAGGTTTGTTCAAATTGTCGTCAGTTTGAGTGTTTTAATCCGCAACTGTTTTCTGAAGATGACTATAGAGTGGACAAGATTCGGTTGCTTACATGTCCGAAGAATGGGTTGCCGTAGAATATGCTTAGGGTAACTGTGTGCGAAGTTCATAAAAGAGCTTTCTCATTAAATTATCCTTAATATTTAAACTTATTATTTAATGAATTATCTCAAACCAGACAGGGAGCGCGATGGTAACCTATCAAAACAGGATTATAAAAAACTAAATTTCAGTTAATTAATATCCAAATGAAAAATAGTTCTATCAACTTAATAATATTAACAATAAGAAGTACCATAGCTGGAAGGAGTACACTGAATACCACACATGAGAGCGGAAATAATTCCTATAGCGCTGAGGCAAATATATTCCAGGACAGTAAAATACTCAAAAAGGTAATTCATATGGAAAATCTGCCAAACTCAAATATAGTACTAAATAAGTAATAAAAACTTGCAGAAACAGATATCCTTAAACAGGACAATAATTCTACGAAGGAAGCATTGCGTGTATTCTATAATAAGAAAATCATCCTTATAATGATCATTTAAACATTCTCTTATTTTTAGTTTAAACAGTTTTCAAGGGGTATAAACTGCTTGTTTTTCATTATTATATCGTTTTAATTTGTTACGATAGTTTTTATTTATTTACCTTAGAAATTGAAAATACATGTTTTAAATTCAAAATTAATCACGTTTCATCGATTTGTTTCCCCTTCGCTGTCGCTTCTTAATATAAATCTTTCGCGGATTGATTTAATTCGTAGAGGTCAACCAGCCATTGAAATCTCTACGTTAACAAGACATTGAAACGCGCCGTCAGTCATTACGTCGATGGTGGTTTCTCTATTTCATTATGGGAAAAGAGGACATCTCTATCGACGCTAATTTTTCTCCATGTAATGCATTTAAATAGTAAGTTGTGGATAGCCGTGTGGAAGGTTCCCTTCCTTAATAACGTTATAGGATGAAAATGTAAGTGGTAGCGGATACATTCAGGCTTTGAAATGTATGACGAAGGATGTTCCCTAAGAATGAAAAAAATCCCAATATTCCTCTCTAATCTTGTATAATGAAATAATGTCTCGTAACTAGGGGGAGACGAACATCTCAGCATTTTATTTCTGAACAACTTTGTAATCCATATGTAAAAGACATACATGGCTCTTAGCGATGTTGTTTATTTTTTTCCATCTAGCTCAATTCTAACACCCGAGGATCATATTTTTATACATAATTGAGGTAAGCTGCTGAATTGGGATAAGTTTCTCGTGTTTTTTCGCATACATATCTGTTATGGAATTTAAAAAATACCTGATTCATCATTAGAGTAAATCAGATATTTGAATAATTAATTGGAATACGGTGAAGCCTTGTATTGGATGTATTGCGCTTTTTTCGGAATAAAGACGAAATCGTTTTATCTTAAATCCTGCAATACGATTATTTACGAAGAAAATAGTCATGTTGCTGTCCTTTAAAAATAGAATGTATTACAAGACTACAGGAAAGTGACCTACACTTAAATTACTTTGGAAGGGTATATTCGAATTAAATGAAATTTGTATGTTGCTTTTGTAGTTTTCCCCTTGCCATACGACGAAAGGGGGCTTGCAGAGTATATACGTGGATGTGGTTTTTATTTATTATTGCAGCAGGATGACAAATAATCCAAAATAGATTGATAAAATTTGTAATTTTTCTTCTAAGAATATTTCAGAATGGTTGCCATCCTGTTAATATCACATATAGCCGGTCGTAGCTTCTTCATGAATTTCTTTTTTTTAGTTTAAATTTTCTCCCGTTAGACTATTTATATATTACATACATTATTTCACATTTAGATAAATTTAAAAATTGCACTTTCCGACTATCAATTCTGATTCACATACTATAGACGTTTTTCTCTGCCCTCTCTCTCTCTCCCCCTTGATTTATTTTATTTGAAACTATATATTAATTTTTTTAATATCATCTCAAAAAAATATAGATCACCTTTAACCCAATTCTAGTGTGTAATGTTTCATCTAAAATTCGCAGCTTCTTCAGTGTCTTCAATTAGACTCGTAGAAGTGTATTTAGGAAGACTTACACGGCGGTCTTAGTTTCAATGAAGAGATGAAACTTCTGGAGCATATCTTATTCTCTTCATTCTAAGTCAATTCTATAATTGATTTCGAGGAAGGTATCGAGAGATTGAGGTCACAGGAAGTCGTCTCTCGGAAGTGCTTCTTCTGTCTCGGATGCAATTCTAAAGGTATGCAAGGAATGGGAATGAGGCGAGAGAGATAGCGGGAGAAGCAGAAGTTAGATAACTGGAAGGGGATGTGACGGATTCTGTCTGCACGTCAGGAGTATCCGAGATTTCTTTTGCGGTCGCATCCATGCTCGAAATCGGTTCCCTTCCTTCATTCCACCACCTGTCGTTGAGTGATCGCTGACCGCAGTTGACTTCCCTCAGACGACTAGAAGGTGTGCGAGATCAAGCGGAATGTTACGGCATCTTTCCCTGACATATCCATCCCTTTGTATTTGGAGTTGCGGGGGACCTCCAGAGACATTTAGAACCACGACACTGGATTCTCAATTTCCGTATGTGCGAATTCTGGAGGAACTGCCAGCTTCATTCTCCCATCCTGTCGCTTTTGAATTTATTGCCGCAAATTACGCCTTTCCCTGCGGCTTATATCGTGAGTAGCTCGATGTGGCAGGCTGACACCTAGTATTGGGTAGATTAAGCTTATTCCTGATCTACTTAGCGTTCTGAGATGTCACTTTACGTGCATGTGGAATATTGAATACTCTCCACCTTGCCTCGACTAAGGGAGCGAATTTGATAAATAATTATATTTTTTGAAACTTTTAAAATTAGAATATGTATATCCTGATATAACTGCTCAAGTTTTTCCTAAATTCTTTCATATTTTTGGACCTCAATGGAATCTATCATAGATGTTTTCTACCTCAATGGAATCTATCATAACTATGCAACACAAGTGTAACAAATTCAGAGGTGAGAATACCCTATAATTGCTAGTTACATTGTGACAGCGCATAAGTACAGTTTAAACACTAGGGACTGTTAGTACTAGTACTATTTATATGACTTCCCTTAAAGATTTGAAACTGTAAGTAGGTCAAGATAAGATATTTAATCACCCTACAGAACTCAGTGACGAAGATAGGGAATCAGATTCGTCGTAGAATAACTGTCTCCTTACCGCAACTTCTCCTACTACCCGTGCGTTGGATGGTAAGGTCGGTGGAGAGACATGCCATTTGGTTTATCTAGAATGACAAGCAGGACGAAAGAGTAATAAAATATTGAAATCGAATTTGAAAAATAATTAATAAGAACAGTTTTCAATCAGATATTGACTTGGTTGTTAAAAAGCAAGGTACAACACTGTTTAAAATTAATATATCTGAAAAATAAAGAAAATCCAGCTATAATGGCTTGATGTCGCTACAAAAATACCTTCATCCAATATTAGTAAACATATTTTATTGATGATAATATTCATGCCTACCGTAGAAAAGATTCCTATTCTACATTTAAAAGTTTTTATCAGCTGCTATGTTCTCAAATTAATGTGCATTGACTGTACTTTGTGGAACACCGTAATAGATATACAAAGTTTTGTTTCCTAAACATCTCTATAATGTTCTAACTTCAAAAACTATTTTTGTATATAGTAAAGTAATAACAATAACCGTAGAAATTATTGTACTAAAATAATCAATTCAAAGCGATATTATGAGGAAAAAGAAGCAGAACTGTGGACATAAAATAGGAAAACACCCACAAAGAAGGTTGAGAGTGAAAAACCTACTCACAGCTATCGTAAACCAACTTGGTAATTGCAGTTCTTATGATATTACTTCCATTATCCTTCTTATTTCCGTGGAATGCGAAGGTGATATTAATCATACTTTGATAAAAAGAACCTATGACCTGAATGAAGGAGATTTACGAAGGAACATAGACTAATTTTTACGCATAACGCCCACTTCTGAGAACTAATTACAGAGATTCTCGTCTCCGAAATATTTAAACCGCCAAAAATCTATTTTTTGTCACTCGCTGGCAGACGTAATGAAAATAAATGCCTCAACTGCCGCGATTAAAAGGAGAAAGAAATAAATCTCCCACGTTGGATTAGCTTCAAATTTTTTGCCGGAAAAAGATGAAGGAATTAGTTCATACAAGTCAAGAGTGATGGATATCCGTGCTCTTTTTATTTCTCCGTAGTTTCATAATCGTCAAAGTGCAATTTCTCCGTTTACGTCCTTTAAATGCGTCTCGAGACTTGGCTCCATGTTCTCGCGGCTGTACGATCCGAGGAACTCGTGTCCTGGTAAATACTTAAAAGGTCTTCGAGAGACGTTTTCTTGTAATTGCGTCGAGGGAAGCGGAAACTCTCTCACTCCCACGAGATCTTCTTTGGAAATGGAAATCTTTTCCTTTTTGAGGAGTCCCGCCGCATTGGGCGGAGGGATACTTATCATTGCACGGGTCAAAGGGTCATCAAGCAAATGTGAGTACTATTTAAGGGAAATCAATTGGAAAATGAGTACCTTCGGTGAAGCGTCCTTGTTTATGGGAAGTTCTCTTATTTATCAGAAAAGAAAATGTAGTCTACTCGAAGGTTTTGCTACAGAAATCGTTTTATAGGGTTGAGGAATGAACCTGTTTTTCGTAGTAAGCTTAGGATGGAATCTTTCTCCGGAAAATTCATGTATTGATCGAAGAGCTCATGCATTAAAACAGAGATTCCCAAACCTTTTCTGCAATGGAATAATTTGAAAACCTGGGAAGTTTAACGGAACACTTAGCTTATTTTTAGGTTAGGTAATTCTCTTGTAAAATTTTAAAAATTATTTAATTACTAAAAATTATTTATTTAGTAATTATTTTAAAATATAAATCTATAATATTATAAAATAAACATCAAATATGAATAAATAAAGCATTTTATGGCTTTTATTCTCCATTAAGACTCCAAATTTTCGCGGAACACCTATTCAGGTTCAGCGGACCACCAGTGTTCCGCGGAACATAGTTTGGGAAACCCTGCATTAAAAAATTAGGTTTAATTATGGAACTGTTCTTTCTATTAATCATTAGTTAAATTTATTCTTCCTCTTTAGAAGTTGCAAATACATACCAAGGTATTTGAGGATATATGTCGACATAGCCTTTAGATATGGATATGAAAACTGTGGGTAGTGATATGTAGTAGAAGTGTTGTGCTGGACTTCGTCTTTGCTAGTTAACTTTTTCCTACTATCTATTTAAAGTGTATAATTTACAATAAATCTGCAGGAAATTTTATGGAAAGGGTCTCTTCACTTCTTTGTCTTTAATAAGCTAAATTACTTCAGCGGGCAAGAATGGAGGCAGCACCACCAAATGGAAGTCAAATTATATATAAATTACTTCACTGAATAACTTGATTCTATAACAGCAATAACGAATTCTTAATTGTTAAGCCTCAAGGAAGGACACTGAATGAATCATTGGAGAAGAACAAAGGAAATAAACAAATCATCTCATGCCAGTGTCACGTATTTTTGTGTTAAATCGCTCATGTCTGAGTCACGCTCTAAGAAAAGTCCTGAATGAGGCTCTATCACCTGCGAAATCATCTCGTAAGGATACATTTCGATAAAATGCATTGGATCGATGTGGGGGTGTAGGATTCCATAATTTCACGGGAAGCGGCTCATTTCTCGTCGAGTGCTTCACGATTGACTCGTGAATCATTCACGGGGCAATTTCCTTCGCTACACTTTTGAAATGCAGGCTCAGTTTCTTTCCTTTTTCGATTGCGCTTCGAATCCTACATTTACCGTCCTCAGATGGCGTGAGTCGGAAACAATCGTGCTCCTTAAACAGGGTTTCCTCATTTTCGCATACTTTTTGGCCGTTGCTGCGTTGGAGCGAGAAAACACAGGTAACGAGATTTATCGGACTCGCTTATTTCCCACATTTTCTTCTGGTTGAGATTTTATCAAATCGACCGAAGATTGCCCGTATCCTTTTCCTTCATCCCGATAGCGTCACTTCGTCGTCACACCTCATTGCATCACGCATTGATTCTAACTTGAAACTAGCTTTGTTTTCCTAAAACGTGACTTAGAGTTGGAAGGACAATATAGATTATGATTTATTGAATATTCGTTTATATGGCAGAAGTTACCGGAAAGTCATGGTGCTATATCAATATAGATTAATAAAATTTAATTGATTTATTTTAATATTTAAGAATTAAATTGATAATGCAATCGAATGCTTCATGGAGTGGTATTGGCAATCCCATTCCTTTTATAATGATTCCTCAATATTTCTGGAGGAATGGCTCACTAACGTCCTTATTAAATTTAATATTGATCCTATAAAATGTAATACACATTTGTTCATTTGAGATACCCATTTAGAACCTTTAGAATGAGGGAATCTGATATTTATAGACCTGATATCGGAAATAATATGCTTTACGAGGATTAATTGGCTAGGATGAAATCTTGCATGATCAAAGTACAGCAAGTTACACGAGCCTATATGACAGCGATTTCTTTAAATAGTGAGTATGGATACCTTAGATAAAACATTTCTTATTTCTAAGAAGATGGCTGCTTATTACTTCCACTATAATGGAAAAAGGAAGTAGGTATGATTTAGCAAGGTGACAAAAGAATGTTGGAGTATAGACATATTTATTTTAATTTATCATTGAGTCTTACAGCTCAAAAGCATACATTTAATTTTAATATCCAATTTTATTTCCTTCTAATAACAAATAGTGGGTATAATCAGCATGCTGTAAACCTGTTTAAATCTTCTCATTTTGCATATTTGTTTATTTCGGAATAAGTAAGCAGTACTTATTTATTATTTATACATATTAATTAAGCTATACTGTTTGATAAATCAACCATACTTAAATATATGATATTTTATCTTCAAAAGTCATAGATACATACATATCTCTTTTCCATATCAATTACTTATAACCTCTCATTTATTAGGGAAGGTCATTCTACATTTTCAAGTGGTTATATCATTACAATTCAGCCATATTTCGAACCTCGGTGAATATCTTTAGAAAAATCTTGCACAGTTGAACAGAATGATTTTCGAAACATTAATTGTGCGCAATAAATTATTGAAAGCATTTTGCGGCGATTCAAATCTTCTCTTGTCGAACGATTTGTCGATAAAGAAGCAAACACAAGCGCTCTCTCGTACGGCAGTCAAGATTGAAGGAGCAAATCTCGACGATCGTAGGGTTACATAAATGCGTAAACATCCGCATCGACATCGGGAAGCGGGAAAAAACAAATGTTCGTCATGAAGTCACTCCAATAGTCGTATTGTTCCGTTAGAAGTTCCCATCTTCGCTGCGAGAGGGCGTGGTGAGAGAGGTTTTTCTCTAACAGGTCGCGATCCGTACGCGGGACTCGATCGGAATGGCGTTTTCCCACTCCATCTCTCTTCCGAACATTCTCGGACGTTCGTCGCTCTTCAATTTTTATTTCGATCCATCGCGGACATCTCGGCAGTTGTTGGCCTCGCCGAGGGAAGTTCTCTCCGAGTCTTTCGCTTCATTTTTTAGGCTTGTTTCCTTAAGGGGAGAACAGCCTTATGAATTGGACATATCCGCGCATCTGAGTGTGTCTCCCGCTATTAAATTTTAAACTTCATGGCCGATTTAGTGGGAAGCTTGGTCGGTGATATTCCTATATAGGCACGTCTGAACAGCGTTATTTATTCCGCATAACTTCGGAAGCACGTGTTCTCTCCGAATGATGCACTTTGTAATCGGCGATTTAAACATAGAGGTAAAATTCCGAATCTAATTCTCAAGTATGCATACATTATGGCTTTTCATGAATAACAAATAACGAGTCTTTCCTGATCTTGATCCAGGAGCCACGTTATATATCAATTCGATTTGATCTGGTCGCGATTTGCGACAATTTATCCATAATAGGCTAGCAAATGTTTTATATATTCTTTAAACAGTTTATGTCATACAGTTTCTTTTGGCTACTATGAAACGTCCCTTAATATATAACCCATAAATCTCATATTAAACCAATTATATCATCGTAGAAGTTAAATAATATACCAAAGGATAAACAGAACTGATTAATAGTGACATGACTGGGACTCGAACCCAGGTATCTCACTTCCTTCATCATTAATGGAATCGACGTGGCATGATAGTTTTGTTGAATAACTGCCCGGAAGTTGGGTTCATCCTTGGGTATGAGAAGATCCACTCTTATAAGTTTCAATAAAATCTTTTTTCCCACTTTTATAAGTTTCAATGTAATCCTTTTTCCTACTCTTATTTGTTTCAATATAATCCTTTTACTTACACTTAGATGAAAAATTTTAAGTCTTGCTGAAAAATATTTTTTTCTCAAATTTTGTCGGGTATTAACATGAACACATTCTAAATACCAATGAAATCATGTTGTCAACTCTATTAAGGTTATCAAATTTTACTTTAATAACCGTTTGAGATAAAGAATATTAGAGAAAAGCATTTCAAAGGGAGTTTGGCGAAATGTTAAATTGCTAATACGATATAAATGAATAGCAAATCAGTATTCTTCGACTCATCGTAGAATTCCATCTTGCAACAATTAGAAAGCAGCCTTCGTTACTTCCTACTGGGCTACTTGTTTTTCTTCTCCTCCTACTTCATATCTTCCTCACTCCGCACCCTTTAGCGCCGATTTTAATCGTCCCGCAGATGCGCGACGCAGCTGCGCATTAATTCAGCTCTCTCCCGTAAACGGAGGAGCGCAGAAAATGTCTCAAATGTTCAGCCGATTCCACCCAGTCGTAAAAATCTTAGGCCGGAGAAGCTAATGGTTGAAGGCGTTCCTCGAATGCTTATCTAAGTGCGCGTAGACGCGGCGGAGACAGCGTGTGGAGATTTCAACGCGCGTATGAGAAGGAATGGAGTTAAATCGTTTGCTATTTTCCGATGAACGATCAAAGGGCGGTAGGAAGATTCGCCCTTTAACTTAAAAGACGAGACCATTTCAATATAAATTCCTCAAGTTTTATCGCTTCGAGATGGGAAATGATCTAGTCGAGATTCTTTCGTTAGTTTAAAGTAACTTTTCGGGTGCGGTGTTTCCAATTTAGTACTAAATCATAAAAACTTTAATCTGCATGCTTAAAATCAAATTCAAATAGATTTATGTTTTATTTAATTTATGCGAATCTTTTGAAGTTATTTTTCTACTAACAAGTCAATGGATTAAATAAGGTTATGATGATATTTAATGAGACTTTCGGCTGAATAAGGCATTTTGTTATTCTTCCAGTTTAAAAAGTATTATATTGCAATAGATTGATGGATAAACAAATAAAATTCAATTTTCGGTGAATCTCATACTGGAATATTTCATTTACTATTCAGCCGATTTAAAAATTATGAATCGCAATAGGGCAGTTACTACGTTTAATTCCATGAACAAAATATTGATTTTGTCGATCATGATTGAAGATTAAATATTTTTGAATCTAAACGAAGTATTGTGCGGCTTCTTACTTCTTCTTAAGAATTGTATCTTGCATTTCTATAATTCGCAGAATAGCATTAGAATATTAGATTATAATCTTATGAAAATTACCCAGTTTACACAATGATTTACCATGCAAGAACATACGTCTTCTCAACTTACGTTGGATTGAAGAAGTTTTTCCTGCATGGAATAATGAAGAAGGATGTTCTCATTAAGACAAAAATATCGCAGGACACCTGCATATTTCTCTCTGGGACTCGTGACACGCGTATAAACGATCTCTCGTAAGCGGTAAACGGCTATCTCGTGGACCGATGCCTAATTCCACCCATCCTATCCAAATACGCACGCATCAGTCTATAATGAGAGATTTTTGGCTATATGATTGCACAAAAGTAGTGTTATGCTAGATGAAATGGTCGAAAAGTGGGCGTAACCTCACCTAAAAGTCTTTTAGGGCGCTTATGCAGCCATCTTATGTACGACCCCGATTATTCCCCAAAGAATGCCCAATGCGGGACGCTCCATCAACCAATCAGCCAATCCTCAACGAATGAGATAATATCGAATATGGGCAATCGTGCCACGGTAGCGATATATCTAAACCGGGTGCGGGTTTTCCCTTCAGTGCCATTGCTTTCGATGTTCGGACGAGATTATCGGACCCGATCATCGGATAATAATCGTAATTATTTCCGTTGGAAAACATCCTCTGGATGCTGAAAAGGATCTGGAAGGTCGATCGCGGAAAAGGGGGATGCAATCCAGCGTGCGAGAGACTGAGATTTATATCCACGGCATTATTTAGGTATTTCCCGCGCGTTTTCTCACGACGAGTAGCTGTTGGTGCTTTTGTCTTTGTGGCTCATTGAGGTCACGCCCGCCATGGAAGACCCACATGTTTTTTCATGCACCGGCCTCTGCAATTTTCGTACAAAAGATAAAGAAACGACCGTTGCAGGTGCTGTCCCACGAAGTTTTGAGATGGGAGCGTGTGAAGGAGACTGAATGGATATCATCCGGGGTCCGGTTTGTGAGAAAGAATGACGCGGCAGAGAAAGATGGTGAAGCGGAGGGTTGTGTGAGAGGGGTCGCAGGAAGAGAATACGATTGTAATATCAGATTAGGGGTAATAGTCGTTTGTCTCTACTCTATCTAGTTGTTAACTCTCTCTTAATTGGTGCCACGCGATGAGACACGGGTGGAAATACACCTCCGATTGGCTGCCTCAATAAAACTTCGAGAAATGGACGGCCATTAGCAGCTCTAAAAATAACAATCGAAGTGATTTAAAAGGTGACTTTTTTGATGACTTAATTGGTTTTGTTCATCGACTGAATCAATAATTGTGCTGTTACGCCCAAGCGACGATTACTTTTACTTTACAGGAATGGGATAATGGGAAAGGTTTTGAATTTGAATATCCTTAATCGTAATCACGCAAGATTACCCGGCAGCAGTGAATTCATGAGGAAGAGCAGCCATTCGCATGTTATTAAAATACTTAAACGAACAGTTGGTCCGACAGTCTATTCAATCTTATGGCAATTACAGTGATTGCACGCCTCTCAAGTTTTAATCTTCTTTGCGTACGCGTGAAAGGACACTTCAAAAGAGAAACCACAAGTGATCACGCCTTTATTTTCCTTTTAAATTGATGTGAATTATAAGTATTTGATACCTTTGGGAACATGATCAGAATTAATTTTTATAGGCAAAATAATTTATGGTTGATAACTATCTTCTCAGCAATAAGGTATATTCCGATTTATAGTTCATCGTGTGAAAGATAGGACACTTGAGTTATATCAGGTATATTAATATCTGTGAAGTGTTAGAGGAAAGTTAAGATAAATAATCAGAAAATAGTTTTTTTACTTGGTTATGACGGAATACCATTCTATTAAGTTCAGCGCGACCCAATTTATTTTGATAGCCGAATATCCATCCTTAATAAGTTTTCTATTAATGATTAGAAATGTTTGAAAAGCTTCCTATCGCTCGTTTCGTCTCCAGAAAGTTGTTAAACAACAAATTAATTCCCAAGATCTAATTTGACATCTACAAGTATCGCCAGTTCCTCTTACAAGCACGAATTTATATTTTGGGAAATCGAGCCGTATGCACGTAGTACTAGACGGAGTCTATTTGTCCCGTCTGTCCCTTAGAATAGCTCCCAAACGTGCATCGGATGCTCAGAGAGAGTGCCGGAGAAAGGAGGGCGTTCCTAACTCTTTATGGGATCGAACACATTTCCCCGCTCTCTCCGAGACCTTTTACGCGAGTCGTTTGAAAGCGCTGGGGAATTGAGATTTGCGGAATGTTAGCTGAAACATGGGATCGAGTCTTAGGAGGATAAAAAGGGCCTTCGTGGAAAGCCTTGATGCTTAGCAATTGAAAAGCAAATAAAATGATTTCGGATTTTCAAGTACGATGGATAACTGCATATTAAGATGAGGTAAGCTAAATTTATATCCAACAACGAGCGGAATTCGGTGGCAACGTCTGGCGGTTGTAGCTGCTCCGTTGGCAAGACCACGGAGTGGGCGTGACAAGTTGTCCAATTATAATCCGTAACTGTTGACAAAAAGAGCGGAATGGCCCAATTTTATATCCCATCTCTAATGGTATGTATCAATCCATCAAGATAATAACGCAAACATTCTCTTATAATAAACTACCGAGTCCGAATTTGGGAAATCAAAAAAATCATAATTACCCCGATGTATATCTATGATGGTTTTGAATTATAAAGATTGTATCGGAGCGGCATTTAAAATTAATCCGTCGGGAATGTGTCTGAAAAGGAATTCACCCTTTCATTCGCTTTCATGGTCGTCAGGTTTAGATTTCAACCCTGAGGTTAGGTTAAGTCTCGCTCATATCTCTCCTCTTAAGCACTATCGATTTTTCCTTTCTAACGCCGTACCAAGCCGCTTAGAGTTTTAGAGGAGGGGTTTTACGATAAATTCAGTATTACTTGAATACTCACGATTTAATTCATATCGAACACTCTTTCAAAGTGATTATTTCTCTTCCAACTGAATACGCAATTATCCATACTGTTATTTTGACAAACATTAATCTTACAATGAAACTACATCTAATTTAAAATCAATGAGTAATTATACAACTCCGGTACTTCATTAAATTCACTAATAAATCACTCATACACTAACGTGGAGATTAATTGACTCATCAGTGCAATAGTAATAAATAAAGTCTTATGTTTTCAGTTGTCAATTTTCTAGATACTTAAATCCGGTCTTTAAGAAACTCGCTGGTCTCGGCGTCTCAACGATTATTTAATAATTGCAGTATATAATTTACATTTATTTAATAATAACGGTATATAATCTACATTTTGATGTATCAATTTACATTTATTTCGATTTACTAACGCAATTGTCATAGTTGTCCCGAAATATTCGCATTATTTCCACATATTGAAGGCTAGTATTGAGAGCGAAAAAGTTCTGACTAACAATTGAACGGATTTTTCTGCTGACATACTTAGATACGGGGATGAAGCAAGTTTGAGCTAGTTTTCGTGAGCTAATTTATACTGTCTACGTTGTCCCAAAATGTATACGTATGAAGACATAAAAAATCTTCATATTCTAAATTAAAATCTCCGATCATCTTCCTATGAAATATCTGCACTTTTCAACTTAACACGCAATATTTGCATTTTTGCACGGGTTTCTCCTCTTGTATTTTTTTGTCTATGCGATGCAGAAATGTTTAGATCAAAATAGGAAATATACTCTCTTTTTTTCTTTCGTGAGACCAATGCGCTCATTTACAAAAAAATCGTTGTCAAATCTCATTTATTACCTCAAGTTTATATAGCATTTGATATAATACATGCATATAAATACAAAATATAAATATGAGTTGCGAATAAAATATAATGTGATGATATGGAAAATATTTTACAGTTGCAAAAATAGTTGTTATTACTGTGTTTATTTTCCATGTTGGACTATTTTAATCTAGAGTATATGGAGCTCAAGTGAGGCCTAATGGTTTCTTATGCAGCAGAATGATGCATGCGGCCTTCTGAGGAATAAAAAAGGTTTCCCACCTCTGGTTTAGAGGAAGCGGATGTTATCTTGGTCAGCGGGTGAGGATTGTTTCCAGAAGAGCTTGAGAATGAGCGCAATTTGGCGAAGTCAGATAAGCAGACGTCTAGCCCAAGGGCGACTACGAGGCCACCTGTATTCGGAACGGGGAAGGTTGACAGGGAGGCGGCAGATGCAATGGGAATTAACAGAGGGAAAGAGGACAGGATTTCGGGGCTGAATGAGGGTGGTATTATTCTGAGGCGTGTATAGGAATTCTGCAACAAAGAGACTCAGAAGGATGAAGATGAATATCTGCGTTGGATGAGAGTGGACCACTTCCCATCCATTATTCCCTGAAGAATACCCAAGGCTCCATTTGGAAATAATCAAGGCTCGGTAAATTCTAATCGATTTCTGATTGCGCCAAATAATTAACTTTTCCTCGGGACAAATTCTGCGAGAAAATCAATTAAATGGTTGAGAAGTTTTCAGGGCTACCGAAGCTCTTCCATTCATTAATTGATTCTATAATTATTTTCATGCCTTAGGAATTTGCTGTATGTACTTGTGTCGAAATATTTAGATTGAACTATCTCTCCTTTTACTTACCTCTGATGTTAAAATGAGATCGGAGCACTTTGAAGTTTAGGAGTTAATCGGCTAAAATTAACCAATTAATGTGCATCATTTCACTTATTAAATCGGAACTCATCCGGATGTTATTAAAATAAAAAGGAATTCTATTTATTTTTTCAAAGAAAAAATTATTCAACCAAAAATTCAATAAAAACAACAAAAACCATCAAATCAAACTTACTACTAATTTGTCCATTTCATCTTCTGAGAAGGGATCAACCTTCGTAGTCTGAGGCTGTCATTTACACTCTGATGATGTCTTCTTAGAAGATGAAATGCGCAGATTAGCAGTGAGTTAATACATTTTGATTATTTTTAGTGTGTTTTAATTGCATTTAAGATCACTATCAGTGGCCAATATCTTTTCATCAGCATAAATATCAAATAAAATATTATAACTTTAAAACATTCATCCTAACAGGGCTATAGGAGACCAGAGTATGGTCTCATTACAGTCATTTTCTTTCAGTACGAGTCTACAGAACATTTAGCCATAAAAGATTAAATTTTTCTCAATTATAAGATAAAAATGTAAAATAAAAAATAATAATGTTTATATGTGGATACCAATTCACACAATGTTTATTCGAAAACATCTGAGCCACATTGGATACTTTCACATACAACTGCGAATAAAGATAAAGATTCCTATTCTGCGAATTATGCAATCCCCCGAAATAAAGGAAGCTCCTACTCCTTGCATATGTAAATCGTATTTTTCTGTAAGGTTCTGTTTCCGTCTTGGGACTTTAATCTCCTGCATCCGGTCTATATTCCCATTTGTGTCCCTTTCTCTCCTTGGACTTTTCTCCCGCTCTGCATATGGCGTTCTTCTCTGATTTCTTTTATTTTTTTACCGTTTCTCCTAATTTCTAAAAGCAAAGATCCTTTAAATTGACGGATGTGCTGTCGTATCTTAAAATGGTCATCAAGTAACTTCTCTACCTGTTATATATATTCTGAAAAATGGAATATATTCATTTGTCATTTGGTACCGGATAGAATAAAAGGTATATTTTATTTACCTTATCACAGTCTTGATCATGGTGGTGGTAAAATGAAAGCTACCCAAGTATGAGTGAATACTTGCACTGGGAAAGCAAGGGTAAACTACCTCACTCCTCATCCAGCCTGGTAAACCTCATTCCTCCAGACATGCTCTTAGAAGCTTATGTCAGAGGGGGTGAGGCACCAACCGGCCTTCGGGATGAATACTTTATAGACAGACATGTAGCTTCATGGCATCCTAGCAGTTTATGCTAATAATTACTCATAGTGCGAATTTAACCGAATGAAACAAAAAACAGCTTACGATTGACAGAATTTTCTACTTACAAAGTACTTACTTTATATTGCATGAAAAATTACGTGTATGTCCCATTTGGCTTTCTTTCAACTGGAGGTTATAGAGTTATTGTGAGGAGTGTGTAATGATGATTAATCCGCGCTAACAATGGGGTTTTATTCGATTAACTCCTTCGTTTACCCAATGAATCATTGGAACCGAATATGAGTACACGCCTTCCTTTGTGAGAACGTTCCGTGGGCAAATCCTGAGTACTTTCAAATAACCCTACCTTTGTCTCATATGATAATGAATAAATTATCAGACAAGAAGATACCTTCCAATTTATATTATGCCTTTGATGCACCATATTGCCTCAGAATACTGATAAAATGATAGGTAACTGAATTTGTTGAATAATTTGAGAATAGATTGAAAATGAATTTGAGAATAAATAATGATTCATAAGTAAGAAATGTCTAAAAATCTATAATTTTGTCTCCACTTGCAGTGATAATGATAGTTTAGACATATTTTAATCAGTTTTTTAATTAGTAATGTTAACAATGATATATATTTGTAAAATTTCATAGTTGATAACTACAATTTTAAGGTGGTACGCTAGATTGGGAAGGTATACGTGTACATAAACTCGCTTGTTAGTCGGTGTCATAATTTATGAAAGATTTGATAGAATTCATTTTTTCTCACATCATTTGAAGATAGTCGTATTTTTCACGAAATAATGTTTTTTAGAGTTATAGTACTTTATTTCAACATTTTGAATAATATTATATTCGAATATGTAACGTATGTAGTGTTTGTAGTTGTATAAATGTTATTATCTAACCCGTTCTAGTTTAAATAAGATAAATTTATATATAATATGTTGCCTGAATCAATTCATGTATTATCACCGTGCTTATACCGTACTTTAAAATTTTTCATCGCCAAAGATTCTCATCCAACTATTTTACTATTCAAAATCCTAAACGGAATCAGTCAACCTATTGGTGTCACCCAATTCGTTCGTCACGTAATATCTCATTCCCTACTTTTCAAATGAGACTCTTTCTTGCTTCTTCAACTTCCTCTCCAACGAACACCATAATAAGAAACAGGATGGAAATCTCAAATTGCAAAATCCCAATCCCTATTTCGTATCCTCATTTTGATGCTTGTATGGACTGGAAAGAGTTTGTTTCTCCAATTCCCCGCTAATTCTGTTTCCGGTTTTTTAATACTTGGACTGATAGATACGTTTTAAATTGGGACAGCTGCGGAGATTTCGTATTCGACATTCTTCGATCGAGCGGTCACGGTGATCCGCGGCTTAACTGGATTTTGTAACATTAGAAAGTCGAAATATGAACGGAATTTGGGCTATCGGCACATGTTAACATATTTATCAAATCAATAAATTGTTAATTCATATTAATTTTTATATATTGGTTTTTAATACATATAACTTGTGTTGATTTGAAAGTTGCTTGAATTTAAATTGATAATTGAAAAATATAATTATTAAGTGTTATTTATAAGTTTACATTATAATGTCTCTGGGTAATATTGCGAATTACGGATTGACTACACAAATAGTATATTTATCCTTTTCAGATTCTATTTAATGAGCGACAAAAGTGAAGCATAACACCTCCCCACACACAAAAATGAACGAAACACTCTCACTAAAAACCCAGGTATCTTTCATCCTTGAGCTTTGAAAATAATTCTCTTAAATTTACTCAATTGCTGTAGAATAGCAATAGAAATCTGAAACAAGTGTGCTCCATCACTTTTGATTTTTTAATTGTAGAACCATTACATTAATGATAAAAGTAAATGAGTATTAAGAATATTGTGTATAACATATAGTAATACATTTCAATTAGAAATTCATCAATTACTGTTGTTAGAAGAAAACTAATGCCATTCACTATAATATCTCATAAATAACACTTGGAAATTTATCATTCGCTGCTTAAGAGTTTAATCTTAGTTTATAGTAAACGTTGTCAAGTAAGTTTGAAGGAGAATTCAGAAAATGAAATCTCTCTTCCAATATTATCCTTATCCTTATATTATAAGATACGTCATCCATTTCATTCAATAACTGTACTGTTATACTCCGATCATTGCTTTTATTGGCGATATTAAAGATCAATTTCAGAAATAAACTGTAGTTTTTGCCTTGAATCCCCTTCGATCAAGCCTTTACAGACAATTAAATTTCAATTTTTCCTATTCTCTCAATATATAAATTGATAAATATTATACTAGCCAGAAAGATATTTTTATATGATATATGTCAACTTAATAGTAGAATGTCTTTCAAAGTAATTATGACTATATTTTTATATTAATAAATCTTGTCTACGAATAAAAATTAAAATATCAAGAAATATCACTTAGGGAAGAAATGTTTGTACTTACCTATATGAACGTTGTCCCGTACGCGTCTTTCGTCATTCATGAATATGGTCAAACATTTCTCTTTTGGAACACCATATGACTCATTCGTAAGAATTAAGAATGTGGTTTGACGAGATATTTACGTGTGATTGAATAATATTTGTAATTTAAATCCTTATATAATCAGTAGGTGTCATAAGGAATTATACTTGGATAAATATCGGCGTATGAAGCACATATCTAGCACATGTGCGTATAATTATGTTTTCTGCATAACTAAAGATTTTTAGATTCAGCCGGAGGTGGGAACAAAAACTGCAGCCAACCTTGACTGCTGTGTTATTTGAAAATCGCTAAACAAACTTCTGAAAGTCAAAATGGTATCTTAATAAAATTTTGGCCTTCCAAATTCTTGGAAAGACATTTAATATTTATGCTAGTTCTGGAGTTCTGATTACTCAAGATATTTTCGTATTCATAGGTTGACATATAACTTTATATTTTGGATACGAATTTTCTTGTTCCTATATCTGGATAGTCGTGAATAAAAATAATCATACAGTTACTTTGAGAGAAGAGAATCTTTGAATTAATTCATATTCACTATCCTAAGACTATGCTAATATGTATACAACATATACAATTTTGGCAAATACCTCTTACGCAAAGCGACCCGTATAATATGTTCGAGTTTAACAGCATCCTTTGCCTTGGAAAAATCCCCAAACTTTTTGATGGAATATTACTACTTCCTCAGCCAAATTTCGAGCTTTACTACGAACTCAAATGAGGTAGAACAAGAGAATTTAACATAAATGTGAAATATTTTACCATCTTCAGTTATATTTCATGGGTGCGTTTTTTTTCAAATGTATGTCTCTTAGCTTATGTACTAATTAAAATTTCTAAACTACACTGTAGACCTTAACTACCGCTGATTTTTGCAGTAAATCAGACTTATACAAGACTTTTACAAAAGGTATACAAGAAGTCCAGGGATTCAAACTACGATAATTCGTCACTAAATCAAAAAATCTGATTGTTATACTGCCGTATTGTATTTTATTTATAGGGATATTTTATGTTTATGCTGTATGATGAAACACAAAGGAAAGAAAACTGAAACACACGGATGATAGTGAATTAGAGGTTTAAAATCTCCAATAGCCGTCCTCTAATACATTTAGCATCGCTATTAAAATGTAAAATGGGCATTTCTTATAATTTCGGTAATCTTGCCATTCTATTGTTTCCGAACACCGGTGCAAGGAGTTGTGGAACGCCGACAAAGACGGCTATTGGAGATTGTAAATCTCTATTGAACCATGTAGTCAAATTTCCTCGATGACTCCTATTTGGATATTTTCCCAGTAAACTAACTAGGAATTGATGTCGAGAAATATTGCGTAATAACTTTCCTATTTCATCTCACATAACCTGGCGCAGTTGCTTTCGAAATGTCCGTAATTTTGGGAATCGCTAAATATGCTTTGGAAAAAACGTCCGTGGGAAATGAACCGTCGAAAATTTCTAGCATTATCACCTTTTTAAAGGCAAATTCCTGTTTGTTTTCTAATCATCCTTTGTGTCGGTGGAACTCTCCGAAGAAAAGAGATGGAGAAAGAGGTGGGGGGAAGAAGTGGGAGCCTCGCGGGGGTTGTAGGCCAAATAAAGGAGTGGTGAAGACCGCTCTCCAAACAGCCTCCGCTTTGATGGATGCGGGAGAGTGAATGGAAAGAAGTACGAAATGCGTGGTCGCAAACACGTACTTCTGAGCCGTGGAAATGGAAGCTTCTCATAATCATTCGACGCAGTTGCATACGTAAGAGTGGCGAAGCGTAACTTATGAAACCATCGGCAACTCGCTCGTGTTGTACGCGTTATTGCGTTCCTCATCTCTCCGGGGTTTAATATCGGAAAATGAAAGGTCCGAGGGAAAATGGTGCTCAACCGCAAGAGATTCGAGTCAAAGAAATGTGCCTCTCCACTGAGGCGTATTCCCATGGAGTAACTGTCATTACATGTCATATTTTTATGCTTACGGCTCAGCGCATAAAAGAAAAATTTTCGCAGTTTCAACCAAGTGTAATTGAGCTAAAGAGCGTTTCTCAGAACTGGGAATATTCTTTCATCGGGAGGCGGTATGTTCAACATATGAAACTATCTGGTCTCATCCGATACCAACAGACCGCACATGCGCGGCGTGTTGTATTCATTCAAATAGTCCAGCATCTTAATTCTACGTGAGAAAAGAAAATTATTCGCTCATTGTATTAAGAATGCATCTATTGAATGTATCTATTTCTATTGAATTCCCTAACAAAATTGATAACGATACAGAGAAGCAGAATAAAAACACTAGAATTGTACAGTTATCAATATCTTACTTATGGCAAAGATGACTTATTGATCGTCAGCCAAACTGAAATCTTCTTCAGTCCACCCAAGGAAAAATTTTCAAGACTTCGGTAATACTATTGTCTTATTTTAATCTCTCAGAAGAATTAGTTGAAATTCGTTTTGGTAATTTTTTTACAATGAATCGCGATGTCATTGGCGGCTTAACTTTCTAAACGCTCAAATGGTTTTTTACGCCTCGATTTTCAATTCTTTATGAAATTCTCATCTGAGTTTAAATACTAGGAACCATCACCTCAGAGAGATTTAAATTTCTTAAGTACTAGAAATAAACAGAAATTATAATACAAATATAAAAAAGGCATTGCAATAATATTTTATAACAACTGAACCATATGTACTGATGTTAAGCATCTGTGTTCCTCTAATTAGAAAGACTGGTTATCGCTCAGGAATGGAAAGTTAGAATTTTAATCCCATAGTGGATAAACATAATTTATAACAATAAATTGGCATCAATATTCCCTTATGTTTTATTCATAATGTTGGCTAAATAAAGAGCCCTTAGACTTATACAGAACAGTAATGAGGGAATTATTTTTGGAAACTTTGGAAAACATTTATAGAAGAGGATCTCAAGTTTAATACGTCACTGCTACAGTTGAGTGTTCCTTCGCAGGTTAGCAAGTTTGAACAGTGACCTGAATTTGTGCAGATCGTGAATTAGACACCTAAACAAACCGTATCTTGCATGATGAATTCCGACAGCGGCTGCGCGGACACTCAATTGACTATAGCCACTGCTCAATGGATCGCTGCCTAGACGAACGTAAAACAATGCTTACATAAATTGTTCGTATGACATGAAAGTAGCCTTAGATATGAGATGAGGAGGTGAGAAAGAAATGCGAAACTCGAGAGCAGACGGCGGTTTGACGTGACGTAATGTCTCCGAGTGTGACAAAGTACAAGGTTTGCGCAAGAGTGAGTTGGCGAAGGCCCTCAACCGATGGATTACCACCGGCGAAGTTGCCCCAGTGGGTTAATCGCACTTTCTTTCCAGAAAAATCATCCGCCTGCGGTTCGGTCGCGTCACTGCACCGATAACTTTTCTTCCTTATCTACCGCACTACTGATTTTCTGCCAAAAGCAAATGTTGAGGGCTCCGATTTTGTTTCGAATGAGATGATAGCTATAAATCTTTCAGATTCCATTTAGCGGCTGTCAACAACGATGTCGACACGTTTCTCGAATGGAAAGCGTATTTTGCGGCGGGACTAGAGGTTTGTGTAGAGCTAGATAAAACTTTGTTACCTTGATTGTTGCTTATTTTATTTTAGGGATTGATAATGTACTAAAAGTCATATACACCTAATAGAATATCAATAAAAAAGTTGTAGCTAGTGTTTAGACCGAAACAGACATCACTGAAAATTAGGGACGATGTATATAAGGGATATTTTACATAGATTTTTGATTATTTTTCTCAATTTTTATGGGTAACGAGGTATTGTTGATACAGAATCCTCAGAAATTACTTGAATTATTACTTCGGTAGAGGATAACTATAAAAACAAAGAAAGTTTTGGCCTTAACTAATTTTAATTTATATTTGCATCCATCAAAGTAATCACAATTGTACATTAAATTTGTCTATATGTATGTACAATTTACAAGACGCACGATTATTACACGCTTGGCATTGATCTATTAAAAGGAATTAACGTATGCTTAGAATTTCAGTTTCGGGAATGGAATCATCTACTTCAAATTGCGATTCTACTCATACATTTTTAATTAGTAGCTTCGCCAAATACTTGATTATCGTTTAACAGCGGAGTCGCGACTCCTTCACATAAGGAATACATGCTGTTTGGTTATAATAACTTAAGGAATTAAAATCCGAAAAATTATTCTCTTAGGTGTGTGCGAAGTGGTTAAGAATTCACTGAGAAGTAGCAAATGCGTCATAAGCATGTGCGAAATTGCAAATTGTCTCCTCCATTTGAATTCATAAGCATCTGTTTCTTTTTTACAGAGGCCATCCTATTCCATGTCCCCACTCGTAAAATACTAAGTATATACTTTCATCCATATCTCAGTGAAAATTTGTACATAACTTAACAGTCAATCGGTAGGATTGTTGTATAGTTTTGAATCAGTAAACAGCCGTGAGCAAGTTGAGTATTCATGATTGTAATTTCCTATAAATTTCCGAGTTCTGAAAGACTCATTAAATCCAATCCCTCTTACTATAAATCATGTGGGCTTCCATACAGGATTGATTAACTTTTCTACTGTATTTTTTGGTGGCATTTTACTTCACAACGCAAAATGATGCAAGGAAATCTTTGAAGGAAGTTGTTAAAGCATTCACTATTTGAAAATGAAAACGATGATTTAATGTGCGAATCTGTAGATCGATCATAAATATATTTTGTATTTCTAGACTTCTAGATTTATACAATTACATACTGAATGAGTATTTATATTCAACGGCTATTTTTCAAATTAAAATGATTCACTGTAAACCCATATAAAACAAGTAAATAGAAACTAAAATTAACTTTCAAATAAATATCTTATAGCAATTAAAAGTTTTTCTCTGAGATAATCAATTACGTCTAAATAAAACACATCTCTGACAATATGGTTCTAAAAAAACTGACGATTGTACATCTCAATTCATGTTGCAAAGTACAACTCTAACCGTGTAGTTTAACCTGTCCTCTTAGAGTTAAGAACTGAGTCTATCTAGGGTAAGGATCTGAAAATATCCTAATTATGATCTTAAAAGCAATGGCGATAATTCAAAACTTAAGATTTGCGCTTTTTCTCTCCACCTGTTATAAATTGGAGGAAAAACTTTCCATTCTATCTAAAATCCAAAAAAGATTGGAACCACTTGATGTGGCGTTGAGTGTTTCCTTTAGGAGGGAAACATGAAGCGGAAGCGAAAAAAATTGAGGCCTTCGATGTATATTTTTTGAAAGAGGAAACACAAATTATGCTTCAGCAAAGCGATTCGTGAGTGACGAAATTATGACGAAGACGACCTTGAGTTCGGCAGGCCTTCCTCTTCCAAAATCGAGGAAAATGATGGGGCCGCTTGTAAAATTTATTAGCCATTAGGTATCCATTATCGGAAAATTTTCTATGCCAGGCTGCAATCTTTCCATAACTTCGATTAAGAAATTAGGAACCTGCAACCTTTTTGGCAGAAGATTTATACCACTTTAAGAATGTGAGTTTCGCAAGAAATGTGTCGCTTGGCGATAATTTCGCAATAAATCAATGTAAGATTTGTGGAGGAAACGAGAAAGGAGCGAGAGTGTTTATGTATTATACGTGATGATTTAAACGTGATTGAATATCGAAATTGGTGAATGGTTTTCGAATAAACTATAATAAGCGTATTATGATGCGCCAAGTGATTAAATTCAACTCTTTATTTTACTTCGCATAGCTTTTATTTCCATTCTTTTAATACAACGGGAAGATTCTCAATATTCTTGCTATCTAAACAAGCACATGACAACTATGCCAACATCAACATTGACCATCAACGAACTAATTTATTTACATATTTAAGTTACGAGCGTTATAAAAATATATACAAGATTAATTAACAATATTACGTCAATTATTAAATAATAATTATCTTAACTTTGGAACCGATTTAGAAAAGAGATCTTCAGTTCCGAGTCATGTTCTCTATTACACTTTATATTGTGAGATAGGTTTATTCTTTTACGTAAATGTTCCGATAGCATGAATTACCTTTTGAGGTCGATGAGGTATTTCATTGGAAATTAAAATCCCTTTCCAGAAACTGCATAACTTGTAATTGTCGTTTGGCGACGACTAAGAATCTCACGTGCGATTTATTCGACCCGAAACTTTTGCTAATTAGCTTCCGAAGAAATTAGATTAATGGCCGCGGAAATGCAGTAGGAAAATTAAACAGACATTCATCAAATGTTCGGACCGTGGATTTTCCAAAGAGTGAGGAATAATTAAGCACCGCCCTTTCTAACCGATTAGGGATAGACCGATGACTAGTTTCGGTGACGCAATCGGACCTGCGACAACGGAGGCGAGCCCAGATGGCGTTGAAGCGTCCAGAAAAAAGGAAGAGCGATCAAAGCTTATGAGAAATAATGGAGGAGGAGCCAAGGGTTAAGGCGACGCGGGCGGTTGGACGGGGAAGGAAAAAAGCGTAGAGAAATGGGATTTGGTAGAGACACGGAAAGATTCGAAGTTGAGGTAATAAAAGTCTGGGGACAAGATTAATGCACCAATGTGAGAGATGATGGAATGAAAGAAGTACAATGGGAAATATATTTGAGGGAAATGGCGTAGGGAGACGAAAAGAGATGGGAAATAAAAAAGAATGTGGGAGATGGTTTTTGGGAAACAGACGGGTGCGTGAAAAAGATGGATGCGAGGACAAATGAGCGGGAGAAGGGAAGAGATGATGTATGATTCCGGCGATGTCAATCTTATACGGCAAAGATAAGTGAATGGAAGAAGAAAATAGGAAAGAAACATGTTGTGTTTAATGGATGGGTTTGTGACATTTGGGGAAGATTATCCGAGGCAGGTTGGGGATTAAAGGTTATGAAGTAATTGAGTAAGTGGATTAAGCCATGAGAAGGAGAATTTGCAATTTATTCGATTAATTTGTGTGAATTGATTCGGCGGCAGATAAGACATCTTCATGGTTTAATTATGCTTGGGAAACTTTTCGGATGAAGCGATTTTATCCGCTATGAACTCTTTCTTTCCTTTGCGCGGGAAAAGTTCGAATTAATTTCTTAGGGAAAAATCCGTGCCTCTGAATGACCACAGTAATTGATTAAGAATTTCCCCTCCTTCTATACAGTAGTATTAATTAACTGTCATCCTCTATGTTACGAATTAATCATTTTTTGTAAAAAAAAGCTCCCATTCATGTACTCAGGTACTAATATTTGTTCTTTCTTTGAGCAAAAAGGTAAGATACAATAGGGCCTTCAACTGTGACTTACAGCTTAATATATCATAGACTTGGTTAGGATAGTTTGAGAATCATTGGAATTAAGAGATTTATATCAAGAATTCTAGATACATCTCTCTGCAAAATTCATAAAATAAACTTTGGATGCTGTGAAGTAGTAAATTTCAATTTTATTTATGCAAAAAAGTGAAACTAAATAGCAAGGCAAAAACTTCTTAATAATGCCACCTTTTTTACAGCAAACACTTATGCATGTAATAACATACGAAACGAAATTAGATTCTTGCGTAAGAACCACATACGAGCATTGTGACATTATTTTTTTAAGCGAGGGTTCTTATATATTTAACATTTTCCCTTATTAGAGAATTCATAACTATTTTATATATAGAAATGGTTGGCTGGAGATGAGACCGACAAATTTTCAATTCCCAGTATTTTCTCATTCTTTCCAATTATTATTGCGGCAAATCCTAACTTGGTGTAATTTCGTTGAAACCATCTTAATAGAAGAACACTTATAAATTTCACTATACTTTGTGGAAGTTATGTTTTCTTTTAAGATGGTTTCCAATATTTAATATTTCCTTCTGGAGGAGATTTACATACCCTCACAGTAGGAGTTGAATTGCAAAAAATGAATCGATGATTATTCTTCCATAAAAACAGGAAATCATATACTTAGTTCCGAATTTTATCGAGTCATTTAGTACCACTCAGCTCTTAATTTTACTCGTTTTGACGTGTAAATTCTGCGACTTCTCAGGTATCACCCAGGAGGAGCTAAGTTCATTGAGTTTTAACTCACGAAAAACACCTTCGCAACCGAGTTTTGACGCGTGTTTTGCATGTTTGTACAGAGAATTTATCCCTTCTTATAAGAAACACGTGGTTCTTTTTTTACAAACACGGCTGGAATCACACGTCGGTCCGGTATGCATCCCACGCCGCGTTGAGGAATTCGGAAGGCTCCTAACAAATGAGAGAAGGAGCGGTGTGTGGGAGAGAAAAAAAGACGTGCTCTTAATCGTTCTCAAATTGCTAACAATGCGTCGCTATGAATGGGTGAGCAGCAGAAAGGGGTTCTGAAAGGAAAGAGGAAGTGGTAAACGAAGGGCAATATAGAATCCCAAGGCCACTTACTGTTGATTCGGGAGGGGGAGGGAAAGGTGAGGAAGGAGAAAAAATACCCCGAGGAAATGGACTGGAGAAGAAGAGGGAAATTATTTGGCGAAGATTAAGTAAAGAATGGAAAGGTAAACTTGAGGAAATGAGGGAACAATACCGCGAGATGATTGGCGATTACACCTTTGCTGGGAGAAAGCAGCTTTTTCTTATCAAGAGGATCCAGAGATGAAATTAGCCTAAGGAATTTTGATTTTCACGTTTATGAATTTGAAACTGGCAAGGGATTGAAGTACAATATTATCGAAATGGGTCCACCGATTTTAATGATATAAGATGCATACTCATTTACACGCTCATGTATGTGAACTTTAATCTTTTACCTGCCGTTTCTCTAATTTCCTTCAGAAAAGTAACAGATCTTAGCGATGAAAAATCGGTGGTCCAACTATCACCAATGGCTAGTTATTTTTGGTTTAGTAACTACTACTTTATTTTCGTTTTTTTTTAGTTCATATCTAGGTATGTATTAGCCAAGGATATTTTGTAAAAATTGTTTGGATTCAGAAAAAATGCACTGACAATGAACAATGTTGTAAAACTCGGCTAGCTTTGAAACTAATATTTAGATTGAAACTTAAGATTTCCTTTTCTGAATGTAAGAATTTATTCCCATAATATCGCCGAAAATGTTCGTTTTATTAGTATAATGAACACGAAAAAATTCAGGATTGGAGAGGAATATTCTTAAAGCGATTTTCGTATTTCCAGTAACAGGTGTGTTGGCACGTGTCGTTTCACTTCATGTTCAATTAGGTTCGTCGGTATTCGACTCTTTGCAATTTTGAAAATCATTCGCCCTTTATGGAGATCAGTAAAATGGTGAGATATGATTATGGTAAAGGCGAAACGGAAGTGAATTCCTATGCGGTTTGTAAGTTGAGTGGGTTGGGCTAGAGCATTCGGCCTCAAAATTCTTAGGGACTTGCCTCTCCGAGAATGGAAAAGGTTGGATATAAAGCAGCGTGGCTAAGAAAGATGATGTAAAAAGTTTGATATGAAAAAACATGATGTATAAGTCATAAAAAAATTGGGTAGCAGGAAAAATAGTTCCCAGAGGAAAAATAACCCTGGCGGAAAACTGCCTTTGTGAATTATTCCTTAAACACAAAAAAACATGTGTTAATGTCAGTACCAGTTCGTAATTCAGTTTAGTTATCCTTAATTGTCGGGAGATTCTCCTTAATTAAATTAAATCCTCTTACGCTCATGAGGTTATGTGAGTTCGAGCACGATTCACTGGATTAAATTCATTTAGGCAAATGTATAATTTATCCCTTTAATTACATTTTTTATGCGTAATTAATTCTTTACCAACATGCCAATTGGTCATAATTATATAAATAAAGTCATACGTACAGAAAAAATAAACGCTATTATGATCCCACTTAGTCAAAGTAAATGGGCTCAGGAGTTGGCAGGTATAGAGTTACTGTAATAAAAAGATTAACAGAAAGCGAAGTAATATAATAAGTACCGATTAACTATGTCTAGTCCTAATAGCTTTTACACATATCCTATTACATTTTATACTGTACAGATACTTATAAATTTTCCTTTTCGGAACCCTTTTTTCATAGACCCAAAAATTTGTTTGATTGGGTATATATAATCATAAATTAAAGAGATAGCGAGCTATGTTTATCACGTTAATGTCAGTAAGTTTTCCTTAGTTTTAGTTTTTATTTATTCATACACACATCTGGATAATAGCATTTGCATAACATTTTAAACATGAATTGCGTGATATCTGTTTATGGCTAAGTAATCGATTAAGTCATTACATTTACTCGAAAAACACAATCACTGAACAAATGGATGAAGCCAGAAATATAACTGAAAAATATTTTTAGCCGAAAAGAGACCAGATCGGAAAGGGAAGATCGCGATTCAATTGTAGCATACAATCTCACAGAACGTTGTTTTGCCTCCTTCTTAGGAAAAGCACGGAAGTGACGCAACACGGAGGAGGACAGTTTGAAATGGATGTTTTCCGTAAGAAAGGAACGCGATAAAAGAGGCAGCGGGAGATAGATGAACAGTTCGTGGTGAAAGGAGAAGTAGTCGAAAAATAGAGTCATCGGTTCGGAAAAAAGAGGGAAGATGCGATGTTTGAATAGCGGCAAAAGTACAGCGCTGCCATAGACAAGGAGAGAAAGGAAAGATCCGAAAAAGGAAAGTAAAACCTGAGAAGGGGGATAAAAGTTATGCCCCAGGTAAAAAAAGGAATACCAAATGGAACGCATCGTTGCGAAGGTCTTCTGGGAACAGAGGAAAAAGGTTATTTTACGATATTGCGTTGTCATGGGAGCGAGATGCGAGGTTTCAAGCGATGAGCCGAAATGATAAGGGAGAACAATATTCGTTTGCGGCATACACAGAGGATTCAAAGAGTTAACGGGGGAAGAGATAACTTTTGGGAATAAGGTCTGAGAGATTGAGCGATAGCTGCCATCATCGCTGGAGATCAGAGTGGGGCGCATGCAGATCTGTTTTGTAATGCTTCCCTTTTGGGAGAAAAACTTTCTGGAATTCGCATTTCCAGTTGTTTGGGTACTTTTATTCAATTATTTAATTTAGTATATAGGGTAGGAAAAATTTCGCGTGGAGATCATCGTTTGTCGATCAACGTTGGCTCTTGTTTGACTGATAATTGCCCTGAAAGACAAATAAACGAGATTTTGCGATTTTGTACAAACACAAATTATATGAAAAAAATCGGTTGCATATAAAAACATACTTAAAAATTCGTAATAATTAAGAGTACGAGTTTTTTTGTATTTTATGAGTATTTAATTAAGAATAGTTTGTTTCTAATTTATAAAAACTATTTTTTCTATATAATTTTAATGGTGAATCCGATTTAAAATCATCATTATCATTAATCCATAAATAACAATAGTAAATACTGGAAATTTGAACTATATTTTGAGGTATTAGGAAACTGTTCTTATTGCGTTAGATGATTTTCTTATCTGCGCTTGGGGCTATTTTGCTTTAGGCGTTGAGTTCTATCCACTTCTACGATTGCATTATTAATAGACTCAATGAAGGACACTCCATAATAGTGTCACTACTAACTATATATGTTATTGTGTCTACGAATTCCAATGCCTTTTTGAAGTGCGACTGGCTTTGTTAAAATGTCGTTATTCGTATACGATGACGTAATTCCTAAGTAGAATCCGTTCCTTATTTTATTTAAATTCAACGTTGCAATAAAGCTGTATTTTTAAATCCCTAGTTGAGGTTTTTTTATTTTAGCAATTCATATTCATCAAACCAACATCTCCAATTCAGCTCTAGTTGCAGCCGAAGAGCATAGAGTGAACCCCTACATCTAATTTAACATTTAACTGACTGAATGTAACCAATGCACTGTTCAAATAATATTATGTCCAGCCAATGATGTAACGGGTCTTCCCTCTCCATACCTTTGCACTTCGCTTATTAAACAATTTGTAAATATATGTGTATAAAAATAAATATAAGTTAGAACACATGAATTCACATAAATTGATTCTAAAATATGAATCATCAAAAGCCGGCCGAATTTATTTTCAATGATTTTGCTTAAAATCACTGAGCAATGTCCGATTTATTTCGGTAATTATATAGCCTTAATCGTAATCACTATAATTTTCTTATTCTATGATATTCTTATGGAAAAAATATTGTTGTTTTTTTAGGCATAGTTTCAATTAATTTTTGAGCATGCTAGAAATATCACTTGCTTTTGTTGTATATAAAAGGAGTAAGTACATCTTGGTTCTTGTTCCTAGATTTTTATAGGTTGCAATCGTAAATATCAATTACAATGTAGTAAATGAAGTAGTCAGAGCAACATATTTTAAATTTCGTAAAACTAATATGAGACTCATGGGACAAAAGAAGTAATTTCAATCCTCACGACATTGGAGATACCGAACTCCGAGGAAACTCTGGTTTTGTGAACAGAGCATCTAAGGAATGGTGTCACAGTAGTCAATGAGAATAAATTCTCTTCTGCACCGGTGAATACTCCCCTTTAATTTTTTATCGATCGTTGATGATCACCCCGCTCATCGAGAAGGAATAATTAGGGAATCAACTTGTTCATTAAATTAGTAAATTTTAGATACGCCTGAGACTGTGAATTAAATTTTAGATAGTATAAATAGGCTCGCTTGGGAGCGATTCGGCAGTTGTAAAAAGGATTTTTTCGTTATTTTTGCGTAGATTGATATCTCCTTAAGTATCTGTAGAGTCTGAATTACGTTTTAGATACGATGAAAATAATAACAAGGGAAATAATTTTAACATGCAGATTTTTTAAATACATCTACCTTATTCTTTTTCTTCACTCTTTCGATGTAAATACATTTTTAGATTCAATTGCTCTTAACATGAATTCATTAATCTACTTCCTTTCATAGGTCTAAGAAGTGGCTGTTAAGCCTTAATTTCATTTTAAGTATAGATGTCTTTGTATACCTATGAATTAATAAAAATAATGCAACCATAAAGAAGATAATGATTACGCACTAACTTTGGCCATTATGTAGTAACTTTCTCTATGTAAACCATTTATAATCAAATTTCTTCGTGTAATGATTCATTAATCATCGAGAGGAAATTACCTTGTTTTCTGTAAGCCTAGTGCCTTAGCTATACACATTTCATCTCATTGTAAAGCACTTCCTCGTAAAGAGCCTTTCAATACCCACCTATCACAGGCCCCGCGGAATGACAAGGATACTAAATCATCCCTTAACTATTCCGGGGAGAAAATAACTACGGCCGCTAGAACAGACGATTCCTATCCTTTATAACCATTCGCGTTTATCCATCACGCGCTCTGTGGAGCGAATTTTCAGCAGTAAATAGGATCTTCGAAGAACCCGTTTAGGGGCGTAGCAGTCCAATATTCATATTCATCGGAATCCGCATTCATTTGTCAGCGCAACGTCCGCGCGTGATGAATTAAGACGTAGGGAACAGGTGGATGGATTTGTTTATGAGACGCAGGGGAAGAGAAAAGTAACGGGACGAAGGAGAATGGAGATGGGAAGAGCCACCACTCTTCCAAAGAGCGTGTAAAGATACACATCTCTGCACGATTTCTGTGCTCTCTCTCTTCAAAATGCGAGAAGAATGTATGCAAGTTAAGACATAATGCTGTCAGTGTGAAATCAAAAGGAATACGGTTCTAAATGTATTCCCTGAAATGTATTTATTTTTATATGAATTGGTTAAGTTTTAAATTACCTTCCGAGGGAGGAGCTTATAAGAATGCAATTTCTTTTGCGATTCACGATATTCGATGCAAGATTGTGCTAACTTGGACGTCGCTCGCGGAATTATTTTTATTAAATAGAGAGGAACATGAACACTGAGAATATTTTAACATTTCAACATTTTATGTCGATAGGTAATTTAAATGCGGAAGTATAATGGAGTTTACTGATGAAATATCTATTATTTATATCCTATTTCTATCGTCCTATGGTGATGGGGAAAGTGCCCTATTTACAGCCCCTATTTAGAGGTCAAAGATTATACGATAACCTTACATTTGTAAAAGAGAGATGGTTTAGAAACAAAACTTTGTGAGTTCCTCTTGCTTCTATTTCTTAGCTATCTCTGATATGACGTTCCATGAGGTAAAGCCATCGCACATTAATTACATTTGAAAAAGAGATTTTTCTTAACTGAACTCAAAGGATACGTAAGCTCTGTAAATGTTACATATTAACTGGAAGTCTTAAGGGAATCTGCTCCTAAAGATTTTCAATTCTCAATTCAATGTATATGCAATGTAGAAACCATCGTAATAATAATCTTGAAGGCATTTAGCGTTGAAAGTAACTATGGAGAATGCAGGTTGAAATGCTTTTCAACACGCTGATGAAACTTCACCTCTTCGCCTACATAAAGATATCATCATAATCGTATAGATCTGATTCGTGATAGAAACCGAGTGCCATGAGGGAATACGTACAAGGAGGCTCTTGCTGGTGCAGTTGGAGGAATGGAATTAGAAATAATGGAGGTTGGAAAGCATTGGAGAAGAGTGGGAGTATGATATAAAATGGTACGGGTCATAGATGGCGCAGTGGGTGTGGCTTGAATGGCAAAGGGCAGAGGAAGAAGTGGATGAATGGAGGGTTTGCGAGCCGGATTCTGGGTGGGGAAGAAGCCTCCAAATTGAGAGGAGAGGGAAGTGATTGAAAACGAGGTCCATAATAAGGAGAAAACAAATCTGAAAGGGTTTCGTTGGGAAGAGTCAGGCGAAGATGTCAGCGGACTGCCAAAGCTTTCGGGAGGAAGAACTGAAAGGGAATCAAAACGGAAATGATCGATCTTATTCGGACGAATTAATTCGGTTTAGCCTTGAATAACGTAAAAACCTTTATTTTACGTTTAGTTATTTTGAATTCAAAATGAAACGCAAACGGATTTAAATTCAGGCGGGAGATTCTATTGAGAAAGGGAATAGGGGTGATGATGAATCGAGAAAGATTGATAGTTCTGAGGAATGCTAATTTCCGTTCCAAATCGTTGTAATATTATAATCGATTCTTGCATACTCTACGATTTCTCGCAAGGTAGACAGCTGCTCAAGAATTTAAACAGAAAGAAGAAAAAGATAATTATCAAGATGCTAAGCTTTTTACGAATATGGTCAAAGAAAATTGGAAGATAGAAAGAATTTTTTTCCCGCTAGATGTAGGCTTGTTCATTCCATGTATATACGCTTGGATATGTGAATTGTAGATAATCAAAGTAATATCGTGAGATTCTTTAATAAACGAGAAATAAAAACATTTAAATAATAAATTATAGAAGATAATCTATTTTTTTAATGAGAGAATTACTGGCATATCATCATTCTTAGATTTTTAAAAGACGTTTTTCTCTGCGGTAGAATATCTTATTTAAAAATAAAAATTATTCTCTTATTTTCGTTAACTTCCGATCTTCAGGTTTGTTTTTCGCAAGATTTTGAAATCAGATCCGTTTTATAATTTGATTTTCTCGTCCTTGCCTATCCTGAATTCGCAAAAATCTCTAAAATATTACGATAATTAAAATTTATTAATACGGTATTAGTATACATCACACTAGTATGGTTATAGACCCTACAAATTTGAAGATATTCTCCATATTTACTCTCGATTATTGTTATTCGGAGAAAATATTTTTTGCTTGTATTACTGCCTATTTGGGCTGGAACCTCTATTACCTATTAAGATAATTTATTTAACTCTGAATCGTTCATTTTTATTGATCGGCGTACTAAATAATGTATATTTCTGTACTTTTGATGTTAAATTTCTCTTATAAACACTGAATATCTTTTGTTGCCTGTTATTGGTAGTAAGGATTAACCGAGTAATTTTACAAGGATTTCCTAAAGGGTTTTGTGTTAACGAGTTTTTCGTTACTCATAATATTAAATTAATTTCACCGTAACCCATAATATTCAATCATTAAGCAGTATTTTTTGTGTATGTATAACCTACAGGATTCATTCCTTTGAAGTTTAACTTTAGCTAGAATAATGGATTTCCGTTCTGTGAAGATCTCTCCAGTATTTATCAAGCCTTAATTTTAAAAATATTATTTTACTTGTATATATATTTCATTCATGAATGCTTTTATTGTAGCTCTAAACATTAAGTTAGGGGAGAATAATAATAAAATGAATAAAATAAATGTAAGAAAAAGGGCAGCTAATAGAAAAAAATTGACAGTTGCTATGGCTGAGATATATTACACTTGGAGGAATAAAAATCGGTTGCATTTATAATGTAAGTAAATTCCATATGTTTTGTAGAAAATTTATAAGGTCACATTCTTTGATCATGAAGTACTACATGCTCAAATATGACCTTATAATAAAGAGATATGTGAGTAATGGCTTCAGTCAGAATGTCTCCTTATTCGCCTTCGGTTGGACCACTTGCAATGTTTGGAAATGTATCCTATCGCAAGTCCCGGAAGGGTAAATTATTTGCTGTGAAATGCTCATACCGGAGCATGCTTTCCGGAGATGAGATGATACTACTACGGACGGATTTCAATCTAGTAATTCCATTCCGTGGGATGCGGAAGGATATTGGACTAAGATTAAGAGAAGCTGCTGGGGGTTGCGGATCGAGCCATGGCTGAGAGGAATGTAGCGATTCTCTTGTGAGGAAAGTGTATCTCTTTTCCTTTGAAGAATTTTCGCGTAAGTGGCTCAGCGCTTTCTCTTTCCCAATTGGAGGTGGAGTGGGGTCTTTCCCATAGCGTCCCAATCTCTCTTCTTTTTCACATCGGATGACAGAGGCGCCGCACTCCCTTTCGCCAATGCCCTCCGCAAATGGATGTGATCTTGTGGAGAATATCAATCACTAGCTGAAGGGGGCCCACCTTTTGTAGAAGAGGATGCAGTAGAGCTTTTTTAAAGGTTGTTTTACAAATGTTTCCCTCGGAATAGTTTGGCCATGTAGTCCGTCGCGAAAAAAGGGGAGATACCCACAATTAAAAATATACAAATAGAATTTTCGAAAGCTGAATGGAAAAGGATAGGCGTCGGGGAAAGAATTAAAATTTACGTTCCTCATCCAGAAAATATACTTTTGAAGGTGGTGGAATTTTGAAAAGGAATATTCACCATCCACTCACATTTTTTCTTCCTCATTCGTATTATGCCATTAATGGGTGCTATTGTAATTCCGTGGATATTATTCGGCAGAGGTGGATTAAATAGTTGTTGGGGTGTTTGTATTTAAAATATATATATTTTTTAAATACGTTAATCATTTATAATGTCTAGAAACGATCGTGCAGGAAGCTTCTGCTACATTTGATGAGGAATCGAGAATAATCTGCAAACCGACTGCTTAATGTAGCCTCTTACATCCTAATAGCCTTTTTTCTATCCTTTCTTCTGGATGGCTGTTGAGTTAATATGTGGTGTATTTTTCAGTTTGTTCCAATTGAAATTTATTATATTACTTCATAATGAATCTATAATTAATTTTCAATTGAAAAATCCCAATTCTAATAACTTATAAAGTAATTGACTCTGAATTCTAAATTCCGAAGAACCATTAATGGTACTCTTTCAATGTGTGATATATATCGCTTCGTTTATTCACTATTATTCACTTCATTCCAATATATGATCTAATCCCCATAACCCTCAAGAAAATGAGAGAGGTGATTATTTGAGCTGTCGTATTCCTCATTTTGATTGGTTTACTTTTACTTGTTTACTTTACTTACTTAAATAAGTATGTCTTGAAAGTGTACACATTACAATGCTCAGCCATCCTATCTTTTAAAATAATTCATTTGTTGCCCTTCAGGTTATTTTATTAACAAATACAACTTAACCCAAATCATTACAGGATAGCAGATCAATTTCGAGCAGTATTAAAGAAAATTATGAACATCGATGATTGATTTCAATTAGGAGGTAACTAGCAATATAATAAGATGAGGTTCGTTATAGGAAAAACAGTGTGAACTCTTTCTTGGGGATGCTAAAAAGTTAAAAATAAGTTTTAATATCTGCAACGTATGTATTCTATGAAAGCAAACCTTTCATTTACAATTGAGATGATGATAGAGACAATTTATTCGCTGAACATGGAATTTTGAAAGTAATGCTGCAAAATGATATTCTGGCAGTAAATCCTTCTGGACTTTATTTTATGGTAATTTACGCATAATTGACGCAGGAATTGTTTTGGTTCTCAAGAAATACATTTGGAAGACAATAGTTGTCACAGTGGAAATATTTTCTGTTTAAACAATAAAATGCTAATAATTGAATGTAAAACGAGAAAGATTTTTCTCCTGTTAAATATCAGAGCATCAAAGTAGAGCATTTAAAAATATTATTCCTCCATTTGAATATTTTTCATTTCAGTTTTTGCAATGATTGTATGTTCAGCACCGTAATTCTTCTAAATCGGTTGGATTTAATTTACACTGCGAGTTCTACATGCATAGAATCGATTTCTGCATATGAGTCCACGTGTCCCTACCAGTTCATAAGGTTTAATGAAAAGTGTTTGATGATTGATGTGCATTGAATAAGTTGGTCCATTGAGTGGATTGACAGGAGCGCAATGAGTTCAAGGTTCATCACTCCTACTCTATGAATATTTAAAATCTCTAATTGCGTCTGTTTAGCCGAAGTTTCCTCCTAACGGACAAATGAATATCCCATGCAAATGAGCGGAATGATGACGGATTAATTTTGCAAAAACTCAGGTAATCGCGTCGAAATTCTGTCTATTCATCGCTTGCTAACAAAGGATCGCCCAAATACGAATATAGCAATGTAAAAGTACCGTGCTGATAAGTGTCTCGCTCTACACAGCGATGGGTTCCTGAAAAATCGCAGAATGGAAGTTTAAAACTGTAGTAATCTAAATTTATAATAGAAACTGGTTGTGTTTGCTTTCACAACAGTGACTTGACTAAGTTTGGTCCAAGCAATAGGCGTTTTGCTTGTGTTAATTTATAATGTAATTGTGTATGTGTTAATATAATTGATAATGTGTGTTATTATTTAGAAAATCATACATTCAAAGGTAAATCTTTAGGAAAGATCAGTAAAACTGCGTCATCACTTCTACCAATGCTTCCCAAGGTTAGACTTCAGATGGATCGAAAAAATTTCCTTTAACATTTTATTTTAGCGTTTTTCACAACTTTAATCATGAGTTGTGGTCATATAATACCGGAATAAGGGAAAAGGAAAGAAACTGTCATTTCCATTTATATTTTATCACCGAATAAAATGACCGATTCTAAAATGCGAATAGTTTGGTAATGTATGCGTCAACTTCATCGAAATCCACTACTCATATTTCCCAGCAAAATGAGACAAATGATATTGTTAATATTCTGTTAATGTACATCCTTTCGGGAATTTTTTATTTTTACCTTAGCAAATTGTCCTGTGAGACATTAATAGTGATGGATGTGTGCATCATGTCTCTGAATTCAGACTTTTTTTACTTTCTCCATATACGTAGTATAGAGAAAGTATTTTTTCATGAAAAAAATTGACCTCGAGATTTCAACGAAAATACATGTTTTGGGGTCCCTAGAACACGTTTTGACCATTTTCGGAATGATGTCTGTGTGTATGTGTTGGTGGGCGCTCTAACGTAAAAACTGTTAGTTGTATCAATACCATACTTCGTATACAGCACTGTGGTGGGTGTTATCAGACTTGATTAGTTTTAAGAGTAAATCGGTTATCGGAAATTTGAGCTTTATTCTTCGAAGCAAATTCCCGTTTTTGCAAAATATCTCCATCGATACGATGTTTAGGTATATACTATTATTTATAAAAGTTTGAGAAAATGTAATTTACTATAAAGTTTGTTTGAAACATATTTTTGTATCACTGATTGTTCAGTAGTTATTCGTGAAATACTGATAAACCGGAAGTAGCTGATTATGTACTTTGTGGGCGCTCTAACATGAAAACCATTTGTAGTATCAACACCAAATTTCGCATATAGTACTTAGTTGGTGTCGTTAGAGTTGATTAGTTTTTTGAGTAAATCGGTGAACCGAAAGTTGAGCTTTAATTTTCGAAGTTCGTTTCCGCTTTTGAAAAATATCTCCATAAATATGATATATAGGTATATACTATTATTTTTAAAAGTTTTAGAAAATGAAATTTGCTATAACGTTTGTATGAAACATATTTTTGTATCAATGATTTTTTAGGAGTTATTCATGAAATACTGATAAACCGGAAGTTGCTGATCAGTTCAGCAGGGCTGAGCTGATGCACTTTGTGGGCGCTCTAACATGTAACATGAAAACTATCTATCATATCAAAACCAAATTGCGTATGTAGCACTTTGGTTGGTGTCGTTAGAGTTGATTATTTTTTAGAGTAAATCGGTTACCCGAAAGTCTTTCCACTGTTTAAATAAGTAGTCTTTATTTTTGTTAATAGTTTTTGTCACTCGTTTGTTGATTTGCTCTTCGTTCATATTTTGATTTCGTTTCCATCGCCTATTATATTCAGTTTTGTGATTCATCCTATAGTGGTTATTGTAGTAGATTCAAAAGACCATTTTCACCATTTTTCATAGAACACATCCCGGAAAACATTAATTAAAATATTTGTGACGTAAACGTTAGTTTGATTTAAATTAATCACTTATATATCTTCCAAGTTTAGATTGAACATAGAGTTCGAAAATATTGTCGTAGATAAATATTTAAATCTTATATATGGAGAAAGTCATGTGCTGGCCACATCAAATTTTTATATTAGCAATTAGATATTCTATATCTATATAATTCTATTTATCCTCTAGACTATATTTCCCTACCACTAATTGCAGAGCTACTACTTATAAAAATCTTAAATTATCTAGTATGTTCAATCTCTAGATGATAAGGTGATTTAATATGTTCAATATCTACACACTGAGTAGTACTGGGTACGATTTGGCTCATCATTATTTCACTATTAATTCGAAATAGCTTAGTGCCTTATAGCATGAGGTGAAGAAATTCATAGTTCATATAAAAAGTAGAAATTATTAGCTAGGAAAATAAATTATCTATTTTTTTTGCATTTTGAATCGAGAAAAATGTACATTAACATAATTCACACCGAGTGTCAGTTTATTGAATATATTATTCATAGAATAAAAATGCATGCGGTTAGCTTTATGCCTCTAAATTAATGAACTATTGTTAGTGGCATGTTTGTATTGTTTACATTGTTATATTTCGTCAGCACCAAGCGTCGTTTCAAAAGAATCAAAGGTGTTTTCTGTTCCCTATTCTATTTATTTATCAGAATAAGTATGTTTGCAAATCACACGTTTCTTCACTGAGAAAATTTTATTAAAAGGTTAATTTCGTTAAGAGATTTGAGTTGTGATTCTAAAATGGGAAAATTTGAATCCTTTGAAAATTTGTCTCAAATGTGTTAGGGCTAGACATAATTCATATTAGTTGATGAATTATTTCTTAGAATTTTCTTGTTTTATTGAAGCAATATTTCATATTGTTCTATAACCTACAGCTTCTTTGCTTCATAGTTCTATCCCGGATTTCATATTACGTCACGTTCGTTGATAGAAATTCTGGAAAAGTATCAATTCGAATTTTCCGGAGAGTGAGTAGAAGGCGCGGAAATGTGTGATTCCTTTAGGGCGTAATTGCCGCTCCTTTTTCTTTGATGTGAGCCAATAAAGGAGGTAAGACACCTCACGTTTTAATTCCACTGCAGAGATGCCTTTCTATTCGTTTCTGCCTCCGTTTAATGCACACTCCGCAGCAAATTAAAAACTTTTTCGGCTCTTTCTTTTGATTGAAAAGTTTCGAGGGAGAGCATTCATCATCTCCTTGGTAAAAAGGAGTTGCTGGCGGCGAATTGTTTTCGGAACTTCCTCTTTTCTTCTTCTTCCGCCTGTTTTTCTCATTTTCTCACATTTCTCGCGACAAAAAATGCATCTGTCAAATTCCCTGTCCGTCCGAAGAAGATGGGCACCAAATCTTTCTGACCCTACGGCGGATGACAGAAGTTGTTTCCCGGATTTCTTGACATCAATGCGTTCTATTATTCAGCACAAAAATATTTTCATCTTAGCAGAAATTTAGAAAGGGGTCTTTCTATAGAGTTAAGGTATCGTCATCAAAAAATTAAGAACATGACATTTATTAAGAATGGCAACTTTTGTATTTTCAAAGTGTAGCTTTGTTAAAGCATCATTATATTTTAGCCAATATCAGAACTAAAAACAGTGGTAATTACATCTACGGAATGAGTCCCACTGAAACTATTATGAAAATAAAAATATAAAATATGATTTGAAAAATAAATTAAAGGAACTGCTAATTCTAGAATGAGCTTCAAAGGTATTCAGAGATGAATAATAAGGCAGGGCTGCTGATGGTTATAACATAATGCAAAAGAATTTCACCAGAAACCATCAAAAACTACTTACAAAGCTTATACGTATTTCGGCCCCGAAGGAGCCATCCTCAGAGAACGACAGAGAGAGACTGCCGAAACTATTAAACTTAAAATATTAATCTTATTAAGCTTAACCTTATTAAACTTAATCTTATTAAACTTAATCTTATTAAACTCAAAAAGATATCGAAAATTGTGCCCTCTTCATTCATTATGTTTGGCCCACAACTTTGCCACCAAATTTCTCTACAGTGTCAACAAAACAGAACGATTGCCTTATTTCTAACCCAATATGAGTAATGACACTGCTTGCTGCTAAATGGAAGCTTATCGATAAAAAAACAAAACATATTTTTGCATCGTTTATTATAATTCACAAACTGCTCATTCTGCCTATTTTGAATTTTTAAATAGAGTTAAATTATACCATATTTGCAATATTTAATATTTAAGGAAATGGTGCTGCGTACTGCTTCTTGGAAAGAATCAGTCACCTTTCCATAGGAATTTATTATGCAAATTATATTATATTAATGTAGATGTGGATGTACCTGACTTTGGCTGTGAGATATTAAAAATTGATTTTGTTTATGAATTTAGGTTAAAGTAATAATTCAAATATTAAACAGCTTTAGGCTCTTGTTTTGGGATATTACTCGAGATATACGAACATAAATGAATGTCACAATTTACATTTAAATATAAAATAAATCTTTTCGGAGAAGGTAAAGAAATTAAGGGATGATTACTTTTGTATGAAAATGTAAAAATATTTTGAAATGTTATACTCATATATAATTGGAGTGAAGATGCTCCTAGGTAATTGAATTACCATAAAAAGTAAATCACATCTTGAAATGACTAGTTTGAATTGAAACTAAAGTTTAATTCAGAGCAATGAACTAAGTTTACTTTCTTAATATTTCCTATAAATTCATATTCAAATAAATAAATAACTGTTATTGCGTAATTAACATGTTTTAATACATAAATACTTTTTACAAAATATAAAGTGATAGTTGTTTTCTTTTTCTCTTTTCTCTAATGATAAATTGTAGTATTATTGTAAAGTTGTTCTAATTCAGCCGATTATTCATTCAAAATTTCGCAGTATGTATTTCTCCATCTCGGAGTTTTCTTTTATTTTGCACTCGAGTTCGTGTGCCTTTCCTTCGTGCCTCTGAGTATTTCGCATCTTCATTTCTCTTTTATCTCTCCGTTCGACCCTTTAAAAGTTGTTCTGAAAGATATGCAGATCTCCCAGCCTCCGGTCCAATCGTGATGGAGTGAATTTTTTGCGATCGGAAGCAACCTTAGAAGCACTCTTGGAAGTCCTTTCACCTGTAATGTTATGTTGGAATCTTTTGAGACCTCGTGGTCACCGCCTCTCAAAAGCATTCTGACCTTTCCCTTCGGTTCATCGCCTTTTCAAAGAGTTCTTTCTACCTCTGACCCAAATCCTCGCCCATCTACGGTTATGAATTCGTGGGCTCCTCGGGAAGGGAAAGAGATTCAAATTGTATTGAGAGATGGAGCGGGAAACGCAATCTCAGAGGGAGGGGGAGAAAAAAAGCTGCCTTCAGGAGAAACTCGAGATAGTTTAAAGCATCAAGACAGATGTCACTGCAGTCTGTTGTGAGTGCTGCCAGCTGTTGAGTGACTCGGTTCATACTCCAAAGGCGGTTTCATTGCGGCTTTTCGATCATCGTTACAACAAGAACTTCGGCATTCTGGTCTTTTTTATCGAATAATATCGTAAATCGCTCTTGATTTTACAAAACTGAATGATAGGAAGCTTCCGAAAGACGCATGAAATAATATTACTCACTTTTAGTTCACTTTAATGCTGAAATATTAAAGCCGAGAACATTCCATGATACAGGGCTTTTTTAAATCAATATCTATTACTTCTAAATAAATGCATGGACTTTTTTGATATGGGATTGATTATACCATAGGCAAAAACTGACAAGCAATTCTTAATTAGCTGGAGGTTAACCATCGTCCACCAAACATCACCAGAGCACTCAACCAAGATGACTATATATAAAGGTGGATGTAATTTTTAAAGATAAATAATGTGAACAAATGGAATAAGAGGTTTTTATCTCCCCACCAAAACTTTGAATTCTAATTTTAGATGGGATATTAAACATACTGATATGATTTCAAAATGTATTCCGATTGAGTAGTAAATTTCGTTTCGGAAATACGCTAAAATCATGAAATCACGTAGGATAATATTTTGTTGCAGTATCGGCGAATCTGAAAGCAAAATTGTTATCCAATGGACACTTTTCCCGATTTATATTGTTACTGTTTAAGGGATAGTGAACGATAAATCCAAAGCCAGCTTTATATGCTAAAAGTCTCTGAGAACATGGAATATTATCCGAAGCTACTGCTTCTTTATATATCGAATTAGTAAACTGATATTGAACTTTGTTCATTGTGAGCGTCTATTGATAAAGGATTTATGTATTATAAGTATCCAAGAAAATTTGGAAAGTCATTCGAAATTAATAGAAATAATATAATGTTTGAACAGTAAAAAGGGATTAATATTTGATTTATTTTTGCATGTAATCGCGATTTTAGGTACTAGGACCTGCACCCAAGAAATCCTAAGGCCCTTGGTGCAAAACCGAGCAGAGAATGTAAATTCTGGGGAATACCACGACAAATGCACGATAATTTCCATAATTGAGAGTGATACCAATAATAGAATAACTTAAGCATTGATTTTACTTAATAGCCCATAAACATCGCCTGATCGAAAAACTTTAAATGCTACGTATTTGGCATGCATAGATTTAAAAAAAATAAATATTTTTCATGGTCATAGGTATGTTGAATAAAATTCGATGTTGTGAATCACTACTCACGTGTTCTAAACTTATATAAAACGTTAAAATAATTAGGTAATGGAAAACATCTAAATCAATAAAACATACAGATTATATCAAGTGGAATTCCATAAACTGAATCATTTGGCTGTAATCTTAAGTTCATTTCGTTCAATTTAATCGATGTGGAAAGGTGTTTGATAAAAAATTTTGAAAAAAAAGTTTCAAAGTTTTATATTATATTTCAATACATTCACTCAACTGAATACCTTAACTAATATGGTTCAGTCAATTCATTAAAGCAATGATATTAAATGTAACGGAGGAAGGCCGTCAAACGAATATTGACTATTTCTATAAAATAGTACAATCGAATAATGCCCTATATTTTATGCAACTATTTATTAATGGAATAATTACATAAAGATGAAGATGTGAATACAGACTCGATGTGAAGAGACCTGCTGCTTCTGCAATACACAAATGACATTGCAAATCTCTTTAAATAATTAGAGTGCCTACCTTTAAGGCCTTTCATGAAGAGAAGAAAACAATTCATAGCATTGAAATTAAATATAGTAAAATAAAAGACAAAATTGAATCAATCGCATAAAAATGGGAATAATGTTAAGCAGCAACCGTCATACTGATGTTTCGTTTTGTCTAATATTAACGTTGAAATAAAAATATAGCCGTACCACACCGATATAGGCTTCATAGAATTTATATTCCGTCGTTTACTTCTTCCCATTCGACACGTATATGGTAGAATTTTTAACACAACTGACACTCTCATCTTCTTGTCTTATGTGTAACATACACTGTTTATACAATACTTCGTATTTACTATAAATTCAAAGAGAAACGTAGGAAGACTATGCCTCTGCATTGCGGTTGAACGTATAACTCCATGTTCTCTTTATATTCCACGTCAGAGAGCGATGACGAATTTAAAGAGTAGAGTAATTCTAGTTCTCTTTACCTAAGTACTTACTGAAAGCATCACATAAAGAATCAACCTAATGCATACGTCCCATCAATTCTATTAGAAGGATCGAAGCATGGAGTGGGATAAAACCAGGTGATGCCCTCTATTGGATTTTTCTACATCTAGAGGTTCCATTCCATTTTCCAATCGCAGAGATTTTATATTTTTCCAACTTCCTTCTATGGAATCGACGGAAGTTATCGATGTAATGATACAATATTCTCCAATGCTTCCCAAAGTTTCTCTCAAGGTTATTTCTTATAGCTTATCATCTTTTCTTTATGGGAGAGACGTTTTCGGATATTTTCTCTTTTCCCTTTATCTACTCGTAGTCTATAGAATAAAATGAAAAACGTTTTTATGGCTCTCCTTTGAAAAATAGATATATTTCGCTGTGAAGAGCAAAATATTTGTCCCTTTAAGATTTAAAGAGTTAACTACTGCATTCATAATTTTACTGTTTGCTGTTGCCCTTTATGATTCTTCCATACAATTTTCTCATTCCCAATAATCTCTTGAAATATGTTCCTGGATATTATTTATTTACAAGGAAGAGACTATTTGGATAGTAAATCAGAATTACATAGTTCATTCAACGAGTCACCTTGTAATAATATTCAGAAAGCAAGTCACCAATTATTTTAACCTTTTTTGACGTTATGTTTGATTTCGATTCTGATCTATCCATTTTATAATATTATTCTATTATACGTATTCTACGTACCTCAAATTAAAAAATTTCAATTTTGAAGGCTCCAAGAAGTCACTATCTTTTTCATCAGAGGTCGTTGAACAACAAAAATCCATCATTACTTTATAAAATAGTTGAGAAATATAAAATACTCTTCTTTCTAGAGCAATTTATTAAAAAATAGCAGGATTTTAATTTAAAATGATTGTTCAGATTTTATTATTTCATGGCAGATGCATTTTTAAGCATCGCGGTAAAGGGAAGTTAAGTTCCAATATTCTGCGTAGCATAGGTTGTCAATTGACTTTCTAAATCTATTTTTCTCTCGTTTTCTTCTACGAAAGATTTTTTAAGAAACTTTAGCACGATTACTATCAACTGTGGTTGAATTCGACTCTTATGTAAAAGTATTATATTTAAATTATATTTATATTTAAAGTTAGCTTGTTAAATATGAATATGAACTACTTACTTAATTTTTACTTCAATCTAGCCATATTCATGAGTTTAGGACATGCAGTAATAGCTTGAATGGCAAGTATACTCGGGATTACGCCATCGAGGTCGTTGGATTGTAGAGCCCCTATTATAATTCCAATATTAGTGGACATTAAGTGTATGAGAGAGAGCGTTGAGAAACGAATGAATAGATATTAAATCTGCTTCTAAATCTTGATCTATCTTACCCAATCAAGCTTACGAAAAATACATATTTTATGCTGGAATTAATGCAAACCATAAGGTATAGGAATAAATATTTTTTCCAAACTTAAATTTAAATTATATTATCTAAAATTCTCTTAAATTTAACTCTTAAATTTTTTATTGAAATTTGTCAGGAAGAGAATAAACCCGTTTCTAATGGTTCACTGATGGAAAGATTCCGAACATTCTAAATGATACTAAACTTTAACCAAAATTAAATCAAAGCTTCCCGAAAAATTTATGCTCATCTTCGAAACGAATTTCTGTGAGAATATCATCAATCAATCACCAACCTATATTGCGGGAAAGGGAATCCTCGTTGAATATGGAAGAGGATTAACGAAGATCGGAAGATTTTAGGAGAGAAGGAAGAGCTCATTGATGACCTACGCTACGCTGAGGTTCATATAGGGACAATGATTTCCGCCAAGTATTAAGGGATATTATCCCACAGGTTTAATGCCTTTCGCTTAGGGGGTAATGATTTAAGCTCCTAGCAATCCACTACTTTTTTAGTATTGCCTCTCCTTTATCCACCTCGAACAATCCCTTTATTATCACCTTATTTTATGGGATCCTTAGTATACCAGTATCCTTTCATTCCAATAAAGCGCGATAAATTTTAAGAATTAGAAGTGAATAAAGATTTATTTTTTTTCATTTCCTGGATCCAATTAGAGTACTTTGCCTATGGTGGGCCAGAAAACGCTCTCGTAAATTCATTTTGCCAGGAGAATAGCTTTGAATAGCCTCGAATGTCTCAGAATGGCCACAACCTAACCTCCGAGTAATTATCGGATCTGCTCTTCAAATTGAATGCGACATTTGTTCACTAAAAGCTTCTCTGTTTTTTCCCCCCAAGAGTTAACCAACCGCAAATTTTTCATTCACCATATATAGCGACTGCTTGAGTGCATCAGTTATTCTAAATTCAAGAGAACGTCAAGGACGTATTCGTAAGAGAGTCGAGTTCAACAATCACCTTTGTCTTTCGGGAATTGTTTGCACACGCAAAATTACACAATTTTTTCGTTATTTTTGTCTGAATTCTCTCAATTTCGACTCGAATACGATATTCTATGACCAAAATAAAAATCTCTATTGAATTTCCTTTTTTTTTGGTTTTAATCATATTTTTTACAACCATATTTTATTCTGCAAAAGAAAAAATATATCTGCAATGCAATGCAATCGATAAAAATGACCATTACGTGAATTTCTTATGAGACACGATTTCAGTCGTCCAGAATCGAATCAAGGAGACTTTGGATAGACAAATATCAATATGTAATACCATAGAGTAACTATACTAACCATATAACTATACTAACCATATAACTATACTAACCAATTTTCTCACCAACGTTCCATCTACATGGTCTTCTTCCTATAAGTGTTATTCTTCCTTGCATTGCCCTATGGATTCGAGGAATTTGTAATTTATCTGAAATGTTGCACCTGTAATTCTTGGTGCTAAAATTGTGGAACAAAAATTGCTTTCCTGCTGCGAAATAGTCAACTTCTTTCGGCAAGGTCATTTTCCTAGTAGCAGAACAGAACGAAGGTTGAGTAGTTGAAGCGCGTGCCGATAGATGGCTCTGTTGCAATCAAGGAGAAAAATAGTTTTTGCCTCGTTTTTTTCTGTATTAATAATTTCAATAAAGTACATATATTACAATTTTTATCTAAAAGAAACTATTTTACTCTAAAAAATGTCCTTATATTTTAAATGCAATTCTTAAAAATTCATATAGTTAACTTTTTTATCTTAATGGTCGCGTCTGCAACAAACCCTACTTGCTACCCTATATATATTGAGTCGCATATAATTTTACAACAATCAGAACTGTGATTAGCTGAAAGGGCTTGAGCCGGATCACCGGTATGATAATTTCCGAGGCGTCTGAGTTCTGCGTATAATGTACTATAATTTTTTGTGAAAATTGCCGTTAATTCTCATGATCCATTCAAATTTTCCACCAGCATTTTTGCAAGTTTTTAACAGTAACAATAGTTTCTAACCTCATCAATTCACGATCTTTAGAGTCCATAACAACCTCTGGCAACTGTACATTTTTGCGCACAACATTGAGCGTCTTGCATAAACTTATTGAATATATATCTACGAGTAAAATCTTGCTTTCATTCTGCAAGCATGTTGATAACACAGATTTCAAGTCGACATCATATCGAGAGGGTCCTCAAAAGTAGAAAAACTATTGAAAATATTCTTAAAATTCGCTGCAATTAATCCGTCTGGCATCGAATCCGGGTCTTCCTGGTGAAACATACTATGCAGCACAATAGAAGATCACCATTTCTAACTATGTGAAAATTCAAGCAGATATATTGGCTGCAACTACCTCAAACGACGTCCTACTTTTCCCATATATTCCTTATGTGAGAAATTGTTATGTGCTCTGGCATCGAACCCAGTAACAGAACGGTCCTACCTAAATTTTTTTCAAAATCCTAGTCTTAATATAGATCTTCCGCATAAGCAGGAACTTCCTATCATTTCTATAAGTGCATAACAAAATAATGAAAACTACCTCAATGTATTTTCAATGGTAGATTTTAGCATCGTTCTAGCATCAAACCCAGGATTTTTTCCGTGAAAGTCATTTATGTTTTCAATAGATCATGACCATACATATAGGCTCTTTGAGTTTTGATTTTCTACCTATTCGGGAAGTATTTTTAAAAATTCCCGAAAATCAAAGCAATGCTTTTAAATGGGAAAATCGTGATTTTGGGGCCGTCTGGAATCGAACCCATAACAATGAGGTTCAAAATCGCATTTTTACTTTCTCCATATACGAAGTATAGAGAAAGTATTGTTTTCATGAAAAAATTCGACTTCGAGATTTCAACGGAAATACATGTTTTGGGGTCCCTAGAACACGTTTTGACCATTTTCGGAATGATGTCTGTGTGTATGTGTGTGTGTGTATGTGTGTGTGTGTGTGTGTATGTGTGTGTGTGATAGTGGACGCTCTAACTTGAAAACTATTGGGCGTATCAATACCAAACTTCATATATAGTACTGTGGTGTGTGCTGTCAGAGTTGATTAGTTTTTGGAGTAAATCGGTCAACCGGAAGTCGAGCTTTATTCATTAAAGCGCATTTCCGGTTTTCAAAATATCTCCATAAATATGATGTATACGTAAATTGTATTACTTATAAAAGTTTGAGATAATGTAATTTACTATAACGTTTGTATTTAACATATTTTTGTATCACCAGTTGATTAGGAGTTATTCGTGAAATACTGATAAACCGGAAGAAGATGATTATGTACTTTGTGGGCGCTCTTACATGAAAACTATTTGTTTGATCAACACCAAATTTCATATGTAGTATATTTATTAAAGTCATTAGAGTTGATTAGTTTTTGGAGTAAATCGGTTAACCGGAAGTCGAGCTTCATTCTTCAAAGCTCATTTCCGGTTTTCAAAATATCTCCATAAATATGATATTTAGGTATATACTATTATATATAAATGTTTTAGAAAATATAATTTACTATAACTTTTGTATGAAACATATTTTTGTATCACTGATTGTTTAGGATTTATTCAGGAAATACTGATAAACCGGAAGTTGCTGATTATGTACTTTTTGGGCGCTCTGGGCTATATGGGCGAAAGACCAAATCCATCGTTTTTCATCGAGCATGTCCCGAAAAACATTATTTATAACGTTTGTGAAGTAAAAGATAATAATATATAAATTAATCACTCATCTTCCAAGTTTAGATGGATTATAGAGTTCGAAATTACTGTCGTAGATAAATATTTACATCTTATATATGGAGAAAGTCATGTGCTGGCCACATCAGATTTTTTCTAGCGGTTAAACGATATGGCCAATACGTCGTAAAAATTTCAAGTCAATGACGCTTGTGGTTTAGCCTGTGAATTAGTATCCTATCTACCTATCTATTATCTATTACGAGTAAAATGTAGCTTGCATACTGCAAGCAGATGGACAACACAAATTTCATGTCGGCATCATATCGGGAAGGCCGTCAAAAGAAAAAAAATGGATTGAAAATATTCTGATTATTCGCTGCAATTTATTCGTCCGGCATCGAACCCGGGTCTTCCAGGTGATACTTACTATGCAGCACCATAGAAAATCACCATCTCTAACTATCTGTGAAAATTCAAGCAGAAATATTATCTTGAACTGCATCAAACGACGTCCTACTTTTCCCTTATATTTCTTATGAGAGAAATGTTAATGTGGTCTGGCATCGAACCCAGGAATATTACGGTCTTCTGAAAACTGTTTTCTTAAACCAGTTTTAACCATACATCTTCCAGCCAAGCACGAACTTCCTATTATTTGGATAAGTGCATCAAAAAAATAATGAAATACTAACCCTATGTATTTTAAACGGGAGACATATTTACCGCCCGGCATCGAACCCGGGTCTTTCTGGTGAAACTTCCTATGCATCATAATAGAAGATATTATTCTTTAACTATGTGCGAAAATTCAAGCAGAAATTTGGCTGCAATTGCCTCAATCGAGGTCTTACTTTTCCCTTATATTCCTTATGAGAGAAATGTTAATGTGCTCTGGCATCGAACCCAGGAATAGTACGGTCTTATGAAAATTTTTTTCTTAAACCAATTGTTACCTTACACTTTCCAGCTAAGCACGAACTTCCTATTATTTCGAGAAATGCATCAAAAAAAAAACAATGAAAAACAGCTCCCATGTATTTTAAAGGGCAGATCTTTGCATCGTCCTAGCATCGAACCCAGGATATTTTTTGTAAAAGTCATTGATGTTTTCAAAAGTCCAATACCATAAATATAGGCTCCTATAGATTTATTTCTCTACCTATCCGGAAAGTATTTTTTTTTAATTCCCGAAAATCACGGCAATGCATTTAAACGGGAAAAATCGGGACTTTGGGGCCCTCTGGAATCGAACCTATGACACTGAGGATCAAAGTCGCTTTTTTCCTGGGGGTTTCACGTTATGGCCAATATGTCATAAAAATTTCAAGTCAATCACGCTTGTGGTTTAGCCTGTGAATTTGTATCCTATCTATATAGCTATATATATGAATGAATCCGGAGAAGCATCTATATATAATAGATATATAGATGCTTCTCCGGATTCATTCATGTATATACCCAAATAATATATAAAATGTATCTATAATCTTTATTGTGACCAGGAAGACCCGGGTTCGAAACCGGGGGGTAAATACATCTCCCATATAAAACACACTGGGATCGTTTTTATTATATTTTAGGCACTTATCGAAATGATAGGGAGATCTTGTTTAGATCGAAAGTGTACAATAAGACTCGGTTTAAGAAACACAATTAAATAAGACCATGCTGTTCCTTGGTTCGATGCCAGAGCACATTATCATTTCTCACATAAGAAATATATGTAAAAAAGGACGTCGTTTGAGGCAGTTGCCGCCATTATTTCTCCTTGAATTTTCACACATAGTTAGAGATGATGACCTTATATTGTGCTGCATAGTATGTTTTACCAGGAAGACCCTGGTTCGATGCCAGACGGATTAATTGTAGCGAATTTTAAGAATATTTTCAATACTTTTTCTACTTTTGAGGACCCTCTCGATATGATGTCGACTTGAAATCTGTGTTATCAACATGCTTGCAGAATGTGAGCAGCATTTCACTCGTAGAAGATATAATCCTTCTCCGGATTCATTCATGTATAAATATAGAATGACAGACATATAGGATACTAATTCACATGCTAAAACACAAACGTCATTGATTTGAAATTTTTACGACGTATTGGCCATCACGTTTAACCCCCAGGAAAAAAGCGACTTTGATCCTCAGTGTCATAGGTTCGATTCCAGAGGACCCCAAACTCCCGATTTTTCCCGTTTAAATGCATTGCCGTGATTTTCGGGAATTTTTAAAAAATACTTCCCGTATAGATAGAGAATTATGATTGTTTGAGGTTTGATGCTAGGATGATAAAAAATCTGCCATTTAAAATACGAGGTAATTTTTCATTATTTTTTTGCATGCAATTATCGTATTTTGATGCAATTATCGTAATGATATGAAGTTCTTGCTTTGCTAGAAGATGTATATTAAGAATTGGTTTGCGAAAAAAATTTAGATAAGACCGTACAATTCCTGGGTTCGATACCAGAGCACATTAATATTTCTCACATAAGGGATATAAGGGAAAAGTAAGACGTCGTTTGAGTCAGTTGCAGCAAATATTTCTGCTTGAGTTTTCACACATAGTTAGAGATGGTAATCTTCTATTGTGCTGCATAGGCAGTAGCACCAGAAAGACCCTGGTTCGATGCTGGGCGTTAAATATATCTCCTGTTTAAAATACATTGGGGTAGTTTTCATTTTTTTTGATGCACTTATCGAAATGATAGGAAGTTTAAGCTTTGCTAGAAGATGTATATTATGACTCGGCTTAAGGTAAAATTTTTTATAAGACCATACTTTTTCTGGGTTCGATGCCAGAACACACTGAAGTTTCTCACATAAGGATATAATAGGAAAAGATGGACATCGTTTGAAGCAGTGGCAGCAAATATTTCTGCTTGAATTTTCGCACATAGTTAGAGATGGTGATCTTCTGTTGTGCTGCATAGTGAGTATCATTAGAAAGATCTGGGCTCGATGCTGGACGGATAAATTGCATCCTTTTTTTCTTTTGAGGACCTTCTCGTTATTATGTCGACTTGAAATTTATGTTATCAATATGCTTGCAGTATGCAAGCTACATTTAACTCGTATATATATATATATATATATATATATATATATATATATATATATATATATATATATATATATATATATTGAAGGAATACGGAGAAGCATCTATATATAATAGATATTCAATATATTCAATAGTTACTCTATGGTAATACTCCTATGGACTTTTAACGACTCCCAAAAATTTATAATCCTATCACGTCGGCGTCGGGAAGTGCATGAAATTAATGTTCGAAAATTTGTCCCATTCATTTTTTTCGGGAGTTACTGACATTGGATAAATAAAGAAATAAATATATAAATGTATACACATCGGTCATTATTGTGTAAGATTTAAAGAAGAGGCAAAATCTTGTAACCCAGGTTGTAATAACAAAATTCTTCCGGTGTTATACATTTAGAGGTTTTTAAAAAGCATTATTGCTTCAACGCTAGTTATTTATTTATTTATTCAAATGGAACACTATCATGTTATGGCTGAGACGATCTTGTCTACTACGAATACTGAACGAGGTCGGAAAGCATGAGAGAAGAGTTACAGCTATTGTCGCTGCGACGACATTGGGAGAACCGGTTAGAATAATAAAGGGTTTGGCCGATATCTTATTATAAGTATTTATTTACACATCACAAAAGGAAATATTATACATACCGTCGTTACTAGTTGACGGGGAGATACCACCACCGGAAGAGTCCAAACCGGCCGGGACCAATCGTTCTCAGGGACCTGTCTTCTCGGGAACGTCTCCACCAGCGGAAAGAGTCCGAATCGGCGGGGCCGACTGTTCTCGGGGATGGAGAGCAATGGGGGGATCCAAATCTGTTGCCAGATCGTGCCCTGGGACCTCTGGGGAGACCCTGAATTAGAAGCTAGGAGGAAGACTATTTCCCTTCGTGCTCCTAACTCCAAGTGACTTTCTTCCCAAAAATGGGGCGTATTTATACTTATTTTGGAGAAGCTTCGGTGGTGTTCTCACGCTTTCTTGGCGTACCCACGCACACGTGTGGCGTGCCCAAGCGCACGTATCCGATTGCGCGTTCCCTGTCTTTGTCATTCCTGGCTTTGGTCCTTTGCAAGTCATCACCTTGGTCTCTCTCAAGATCTTAGCCCATACGAGGCGATGAGTGCGCTTCCCCACGCCCATCAGCGAACTGGACCAAGGGTTCCCCACCAGTCACCGCCGGAATTTATGGGCGCTGGCCCTCTGCAATAGGAATGCGCTCGTGAGAACAAACCCCCGCTAAAAAGATGCGTCCTCACAACATTATGAAGTAACTATTTCCATTTATCAGAATAAATATGAAAATTTGCCAATTTTAAGTAGCTGCTTTAATTTGTAACAATTTGAGCATTGTTTAAAATATTTTCTGACGATTTAAGCTATCTGAAATACAGTAAACTTATATTTTCAGGGTTGATAATGTATGATAGATTAAAGCTGGACTTCACGTTTTCCAAAATATTCCATGTACACATACTACGGCTTTGACTTTGCAGCCAAACTTGAAGTACCTTGAAAATACTGGTAAAATTTGTAAAAAAGTATGATTTCTGTCGGTATTTCTAGACATGCATAAGATGATTGCTGCAATAACGAAATCGATCGTAAGTCCAGTTTCATTTATCATATGCTCAGGAAGAAGTTTTCCACGAAGTCAGGTCAATTGACATAGATTGCATTGTTCAAATAATTATTATTTTTCCTTTCTTACATAATCGCAATCGCTACTTTGCAGATCTTAATTGATAGAATATCGGAAATAGTTCAAAAATTTCTAAAATTGACTTCGTTTTGATTTTTTAGCGGATATTTGCAGAATATTATAATCGATGCTTGAATAATTATTTCGTAGTGATGCAGTTTTCTTCTCTCGTTTCGTACTTTATAATTTTTACTTAAACATTTCCTATTTATCTATTTTCTTATTCTTCATTTCATTTTGCATTCTTATTCTTCATTATGTCAATAAATCATAACTGTTGAGCAGAATCAGTATTGTTGATGGAAAACAGAAAACTTGGAAAAGTTGAAATCTTCGGTTCTCTCAAGAAAATGTTAGAGATCGTGCTGTCATCCTCTGGAGATCTGACATATTTGAGAATACGAGTGAAGAATATAAAGAAGCCGATTCAATACGAGGAATCGACGGAAATAAATATTATACCTTTTGAAAGCTGTTTTTTGAAATAAGATCTTCGGTGTCCAACATATTCTCCCTCGACAATACTTCTGCTTCCATTACCCTTATCATTGACGTCGAGAAGAAATTACCTCGTACTTTCGAGAGGAGGACGCATTTCTTTCGGCGTGGTTCCTTCATTCAAGGCCCCTCCGTTAACGCTCCCTTGCGAATTTTCTTCCTCGGGATCGCTTTTCGATTTCATATAAATCCATTCCTATTTCTAGATACCTCATAAGAAGCATCCCTTTTGTCTTCCTCGATGTTTCCTCCTCTTTTGCTCCACTGGAAACATTGTCTTCATTTGGGATTCAGTCGATATTCTTCGAGAGGAAAAGGAGAGATATACTACGAGGGAGGAGGAGTTCCTTTAGTATAAAAAGAGGCCTCTGTTAATCGCTCCTCGGAGAAAACTAGATTATCCTTATCTCTCGGAATTAATCTACGGATTTCTCAGCAGCGTCTACGCAGCCGTTAACGACTCTAGTTCTTCTCTTCCATTCCATTCGTCGTGCTCTTTTCTCGATAACCGAGGTCTTCTGGTAGTCTTTTCATCGAGAGTCCCCGTAAGTGCATTACTTTTGTCAGTTCATTCAATTTACTTGCCCTTCATCGCCTTCAATCTTCCCCTGATTCGAATCCCTTACTTATTTACTAAAACCTTGCTTCAGTTTGACTATCGCTGGAAAGCGGCCTTAACTGTCATTTTACTATGTGATCAATAATAAAATGCTTTACTGTATGGAACTCCGTCACAATGGATGTATTAATTCCATTTAAAAAAAATAAATAAAAGTCAAATCACCAATACATTTCCACAAACATATAAATATAAAAAAATTGTAAAACTTTGATAGTGAAATTAAATTTATTTCTCACGAATCAAATAATTTTACACATTTGATTTATTTATATAATGTATGAGATTTAGCCTTACTTGGTGGAGCGGCATAAAAAAATAAATATAATTAGCTACTTAATTTCTTTCATTACTACATTTCTATCAAATAAACTTCCTTTATGCCTACAATTTAACAACATCAACAATTATTCTTGCTTGAGATTTCTTTGACTTGAAATAAACTAGATATATTGTGAATAGATTGTCACTCTGTTTTTTGTCTAATTGTGATTGCGTGACCCCTTTTATTAGTAAATACGAAATACTTTTGTGAGAGATTGGTAAAGAAAGGAAAGCTGGGATACAGCTGTTAAGAAATTAGAGGTTTAAAATCTCCAATATCCGGTTTTGTCGGCGTTCCTCCTCTTCTCATTCCCCGGTATTCCAACAAAACAAGACAGAATGCATCGCATTCGAAATACATATCGAGTGCTATAAAAAGTGCGGTGTTCTGTCTTGTTTCTCGGAATACCGGAGAATGAGAAGTGGAACGACGACAAAAACTTCTAATAGAGAGATTGGTAGTCTATTTTAAGGGGTGCTCATTGGCTCTCGGGCTTGATGAACATTCTAATGTCTTTTCGACCAAAAAAGTCAGACGACCCAGATCTATGCCTTTATTTCAATCCTTGGAGATATTTCCAAAATCAAAACATTCATGTTAATTTCTGAAAATTAGAGTCATTTTAATTTAACAACTATCCATGATTTAGTTTGGAAAATTTTCCGCGCATAATAACTTTTTCAACAACTTTTAATTTACAATAAATTCTTTATTCCCCATTTGTATTAAAATTTTTTTTCCAAATTAATTTCAAAATAATTAGGATTAGCATGTCTTTCCTCTTACAATCTAACAGTATTATTTCTCAGAAACACTACATCCGTTGGAACAGCAGCCAAGTGTTTTCGTGAAATCTTGAAATGAATTTGAATTCGTGAATTTCGTGTTTTCGTGGATGCTTTAAATCGCTTCTTTTTCCTCTCATTTGGCAGAACACCTCACTCTTCCGCTTCCTTTTCCTCCGAAATCCATTGTGACCAAATTAAAGGTCCCCCTTATCGAACTTCATAAAAGAGAGACCCTTTTGCGTAACAATTCCCTTGTAAAGGTGGATAACGAACTCATCTCCATTTTCCCTCCAATCTGCTACTTCGCTTTCACCCGCATCTCAAGTCTCAGATAGAGCGTGATAAGAGATTGTATTGATTTATTCATAAGACCTTTGGAGTCTTGTTGTATCTAACGACGCATTTGTGATTGCATCAAATTTACATGCATATTAATTTTACTTTTCCATTTCTGTCTCATTTTTAGTTTTTATAAATATTTTTGGTAATTCGTTGATATCTCTGGTTCTAAAACGCAGTGAAAGCTTCATTAAGAAAGAAAATTTTCTTGAAGTACTTTCTGATGTAAATCAATTGTTTCATTTTGGTTTACAAATCTTAACATTCCATTTCTCGCAGCTTTATTAATGTGCAATTTGCCGGAATTCGGAATATGCATTCAAATAATGCAATTAGGATGTAAAAAACTACTTATCCCTCACCACCGAACTGAAACGTTCCACAACTATTATATTGTAACTGCAAGCAAGCTATGGAATTCTCTACCGGCTAATACCAAGCTCTCTGTGTCCTCTCATTCTTTCAAGATAAAATGCCTTAATTACCTTCAGCTAGATAGACTTCCGAATTAAAAAGCAACACTGCTCCTTTCTTTCAATATCCATTCACTGAATCACCTTATTTTACTCCTCTATCATTGCTTAAATCTGTCCTATAAATGCCCTGAGACAAAATTCAGCAATGCAATCAGCAATGAAAAGAAATCTCCTCTATCCCATATATACTTAACTTATGTCGCTCCTGCTCTTCCTCTCATTGCATAAGATGCTTTCTTTGTCTTTTTACGTAATTATTCTTTATTTATACCTAATAATTCTCATCTGTTTCTTTTTTTTCTCTCTTTGTTTCTTACCTAAATGTCTATGTTATATAAAATTTTGACTAGTACATACTGTATGCATTATTTTGATACTGTTTTTTTATAATATTGTTTTATTTTTCCTGATAATGTACGTTTTCCTTGTTTTTATATTTTGTTTTTTTTTTATGTTACTTTGTATATTGCTATCTCTTTTTAAATGTGAACTGATTCTTATTTATGTATCACATTTAAGTACTAATTGGTAGTGTATTTTTTTATTTTTGAATGTTTTTCTCTTCTCTTATCTTTTAGCTATTACTATCGGTAGGTTTACGCAGGTTTTTCACACCCCCCCTTTCCTTGTGGGTGTTTTCCTGCAGTGGATGTTTTTCCCTAAGAATCTCTTAGGTTTTCTACATCCACCATTCTTCTAATTTTTTCTACTTCTTATTTTATAATTAATGACGATGGATTAGATGGAAGAAGAGACTTTTAAGTCTCAATCTCGCCCAAATAAAGACGATTTATTATTATTATTATTATAAATAAAAAACTGAAATGAAAATTGAGTGAAGAGGCGAAGACAAAAATTCAAAATATGATTAATAATAAAATTATTATTAAGGAAAATATTGCTCGTCAAATTATAAGTCGTTTATATATAGTTTCTCTATAATTTATATGCTAATATTTTCTTTTAGCCAAACATTTGGTATTTAAAATATGTCTACAGTTGATTTAATTAACCTTGTCGTTATTTCTAATTGATTCACATATTTATATCCTTAGGTATTTAAAAATAATCTTAAAATTCCTGTAAGTTTAAACCCCAAGCACACCATTGTAATTCAATAGTAAACTTAAAGGTATTATGCAAAACCTTTAGAAAAATTATAGAAAATAAGATAGTTTGTTATTAAATTTCTCTTGGATAAATTTCTGCAATCCACGATCGCAGCTACAAGAATGAGTGGCTGAAACCGTGTCTAATGCTGTGAGTTATATCTTTAGGTGATGCGACATGATTTACGAGAAGAACGATGATAATAAATGCAATATTGAAGACTATTGAATGTTTCTAAATGGAGCTGGATGCTCTAGCTTAATCCTTCTTCTTTCAAGAGTCGTGAAATCATCAATAGTGATACATAATGGCTCAAAATGTCACTACATAGAAAATTTAAACAAATGAATGATATTGATAGCTGAGGTATTTTTTAATCAACTTTTATTTAAAAAAAGCATAGTATAAAGTGACCGTTACACAATTGAAATCGTTTCAAGAGCATTTATTCTTGTTTATGCAAGTGCGTTACCATCAATTCCCTTTTATTTTACATTCTCCTTTCCCACGCATTTCGTGGCTTGCATCAGCCATCCCACTTCAATGTTCCTCGCAATTTATCCCTTCATATCGAAAATCCAATTTACCCTTTCTTCGTCTCCATTCATCCTCCCATTCCCTTCCTCTTCCTTCCTATCCTTTTCTCCTTAATCCTGATTTACGTCTTCTCTCTCTTTTTTCACCCTCGGCTTTCCTTTTAAACCTCCTCCGTACCGAGGAGTGTTTAATCCCCGTATTTACGACTTTCGCTCCCTTAAAACGATCTTCAGTTTTCATCCCATTCGTTGAGTGAGTTGGAATGGGAAAAATTCATGTTTTTCGTAACAATGGCAGCGACAGTGGCCGTGGGACAGCAATGGAGGTGTAATTTGGAGAGTAGAACGGCCCAAATAAAGTACCGGACCTCAATTACGCCGCGTTGAAGGATTATTTATTATTCTTTATAGCTCTTGCGTCGGCCTTCGGGGGCAATTTATGGCGTGATATCCATGCGTAGCTTCATTCTCAGTAAGCGGCCTTTTTTTAAACCGCGCTGGCTATTTGGTCTTTCATCAGGGACACGGAATATTTATCGATCAAGGGGAAGAATTCCCATATACGTTGCTTCATTATATTCTTTCCATTCTTTATTCCTCAGTATTTCTCTTCTCATTTTTATTAATTCCCTCATTACATTTCCGATTGAAGATTTTTATATAAGCCACCTGTCTTTTACAATGAACGGAATATTTTAAATAATATATTAATGCAAATTTTTCTACTACTATACTCTGATGAATGGAATATTTCCATTTTCATTTGGTACAGAATAGGGATAAATGTATCTTTCATTTTGTTTTCATCCCAGTCTTTATCATGTGATGAAATGAATGCTACTGACGTATGAGTGAATAGTTTCACTAATCAAGGTCTTTCTCTACGGAATACCAAAAAAAGTCTCACTCATAGAGCCATTGTGCTTCACTTGCGTGGTCATGTCCAGCCTATAGCATATTATTTATTTGACCCTTTATTGGCGAGGTTAGGCCCAAGTGGGCCTCTCTGCCACCTAACCTCGTATATCGTCAGAATATGAACAATTATAAATTAAATTTAAACAAAAAGACAGAGTAGAGTGTGGGAAAAAATCTTTGCTACTGAAGGTTGCTAAAGAAAAACCCACGTTGAGGGAAAACACCCACAGAGAAGGGTAGCGAAAAAAAACCGCGAAAACACAGTAAAAATAAGAATGAAGTATAGACAATAATAAAATTGCATACAGCATATACATAAATCAATAAATTTACAGAAAAATAAAAATATTATTCATTACAAGAGGAAAATATAACAGTTACTAAAGTGAGAAAGAAAATGAGAAAAAAATCACAGATATAATGAAATTTCCTACTAATTAATATTTGCCAAAGAAAAAAAATAAAAAAATAAAACAAATCTTAAACATAATGATATCAGGAAACTGATGGATATGCAGAACTACAGCATGCGATTCTCAGATCAACGGTTCATGATATTTGCCATGTGGGTTAATATTTTACACAAGCTTACATCGGTAACACTTGTTTCTCATGCGCTTCTCTTTATTGTGTGTCTATGATTAATATTTTTGTCTGTATCTCAGCGAAATTTCATCTTTTTTCAAGTATCCAAAGAAAACATGGTAAATAATGCTGTTGAATGATTGGACATATACTTAAAAAAAGATAGCTTTTGCATCTTGTCATATATTTGCTCTAAATTTTTGTTCGAGTACCGGTTCAATTTCCACATTTTGTAATATAGTAGACTCCCAAGCTACGTAGATAAATTAAGGGTCTGTGATGAATTATTGTATTTATTTAGAATAATAATATTTAATAAAACGATAAGCATTACCGTGATATCCGCTTAGATAAATAAGTGAATACCGCATTTCAAATATAAAAGAACTTAAGTTTTGGAATGGTTTAAAGCAAAATTCTGCATATATTATTGACTAAAGATTAAAAAAATAAAATTTTCCTAATTATTTAATAATTATATAATAATAATAATAATAGTTTTAATATAAAATAATTTATTATTTACAACATTATTTGTATAGTTATAAAGATATAAGTTAATTGTGATATATATCAAGTTAACAGTTTGCGTGATAATGCATCACATGCAACTGACAGTGACGGATATTCTTAGGAAATTGAAGGAATTAGAGGAATCAATTTATTATTCCTTATTGTGATGCTGAATTGTTACTGGTTCTTAATTATCTGATAGCTTTCGTTTCATTGAAATTATTGCTACTATTTTGCCTTACTAGATCACCCCATCTTAAATTCAAATATTTAAGAATATAATTTATGCATAACGGACAATATGAATTAAACATACTGCAAGCATTTGTTAATCTAGCAGTTTTATTTGCTCTAAATGCCTCGCTGAACAATGCGAAGGGATTAAAATGAGGAAGCTTCCCTCATAAACTGAATTTATGAGCTTTTGGAAACACTTAAATTGTTTTCCTTACTCAGGTAGCAAGTTCAACAACGGGTTAGCGTCATGGGGAAGTTTAATGAAGAAGGAATATACCGAAGAACGGCCTTATTGGGAAGAAATCGAGTCTAACACGCTTAGCGCTCAAGGAGAAAGCGTATGAGTTTATATATTAAGCAGATCTTTAATGGAATCGAGCTATTAGAGTTGATAAAGGGAAAGTTAAGGTAATTAAAGTTGAAGGAGACGCCCACCCTTCCTTCCATTTGCGGATTCCTTCAATAATCTCTGAAGATTATAACGAGAGTGATGGAAGGGAAGATGAATCTGGTAAAATTTTCATGTTCTTGCTGAGAGCTTCGGAAATTTTATGAAGAGTAAATTTGAATTTCTCTATTAATGTATGTATAGGAATAATGTTGGCGCATCAAATAAACTACGGAAGGATTTTATAAAAATACGCGAAGCAGATTCAGTCTGTTTTATAAGCGTGTTTTCGGAGGAGTAATTAACATGGCAGATTATAAATCGATACTAGTTGAGATGACTTGACTAGTACTTAATCCTCTTATAGGAAAAAATGAGTATAAAAATAACAAATATATTACTCGAATGCATGGAAACCGTTCATTGAAACCATACATATGATGTGTTCACATACAAGACTGAGAAAGAGGGTATGTGGTGAGCTAAAGTTATTCATAGATTCAGGCGAGATGTGGTGGAAATTCTTCATGTAAATTGAAGGAAACAAGATGGTACTTTTTCCACAGGATATTTAATATGCTACCGGTTTCAACCGAGAATCGTCATTTTCGGGAAAAGGTTACAAAAATCAAGCAAATATATGTAAAAGAAGCATGAAGAAGAGGGGAATGGAGGGGAGGGTACTCCATCATCCTCTCTATTGTTTCTATTTCCAGCGATATTCCAAAGTTTTCTATTATAGATTTGTATTGAAACTTTGTTTTAGAAAGTCGAGATTGGATTAGTTTCAGGAAAATTCTCAATATTGCTACTCTGATACTGTTGGAAATTTCATCCCTACTGCCTTTGCGAGATCAAACGATAGGCGGAGTTCTACAAAAGTTAGGAATCTACGGAAAATTGCTATGCCGTGCGTTTATGGGATCTGAACAAAACATTGAAGCATTAGATATTGGAAAAGTGCATGGCATGATAAGTATTTGTATCTCAGAGCAAATATATTTGACATTCTAAATGAAACAGCCGACCAAAGAGCAATAATAAGTTTCCAATGAAAACCGATTGGCGGAATATCTGGATATCGGGCTCTGTCTGGAGATGTAAATGGGAAACCGGTATAAGCAGAGGTCAGACATCTCTCAGTGAATAAATATAGCAATGAATATAAATGAAATGGTGTCGAAGTATCATTGAGGCCATTGTCCTCCGTATCGAGTTATCGATCCTCTACCAATGCATATTCAACACTCTTCCTCTCTTTCGCTGAGCTTTCCAAAAACCATCCGTAATTAAAAAACCTCGCTGTTTAAATGATTGTATTGATTTCTGTCTTAATGCTAAAAGTAGATTTTAAATGTAATATGATTTGAATTTCAATCGCTATCATAGAATATATTCCAGCAATCAATTAATCAGATATGTTTCTATAATGACAGTACATTTTTTACATTAATTATCTGGGAATAAAAATATAATTTTTTAAAGTATGTATTGTCATAAAGATGATTCGAGATACATCACGTCAAGATTTCATGGAAAACGTATCCTAGTTGTGGGTGTATCCAAACCAGTAGCATAATTACTTAATGATTTTAGCTAACTACTCCTACATATGTACCCTACAAACCATTTCTCTGTATATGGAGGGGAAATATTTGTACTATCTGGAATTTAACAATAAATTTTATCGGGAATTTCCTAAAAAATCATGTTCAACTTCATTTTCACCACATGCATGAGTATTTCATTGTAGACATATACAATTGTAGCCAAATTTTTCGTTGACAGCAAGCAGTGGTGTATCGAAGATACTAATTGGAAATACAACATCAAAAACATTTTAATTACGTTGTGGGAAAACTGCCATAAAGAAACTTACGAGAGAGATTGGAAAATTTCAGAACCCGCTCGTCCAGTTTAGGGCTTTCTGTCCCACGATGTCAGGGGTGAATTAATATAAGCTCTATACCCCACACAACAGTTTACAGACGAAACTTATTTTGACACATTTCAAGAGAACATCGCAGCCTTATTCAGAACTCGGTCACAACTTCCTAATGCCTCTTTGAAATTACGAAGTTACCTCAGTACCTCTCGCAGTCTGACAGCGCCCACGATACGCGCTTTACCCCCGTCCATCAACCGCTCGCTGCACACTGACGGACAGCATCATGTGAGTTATATGTACTCGCGGTATTCCGAGTTTGAATCAGCAAAGAGAGAGCGGAAGTTATAATGCTGCTCAAAGTGTAATAGTTCGTAAAAGCGCGCTAGAAGCTATTTCTCTCCTTTTGAACTTGCGACGCATTTCCTGTTTATCCTTTGATACACTGTTATTTGATCAATATCGAAGGGAATTCAAATTGCTCCATGCATATACACTGGCTTAAATTAGAATTAATGCTTGATTACAATAAAGTGTGCGGAAGGGAAACAAACAGTAATTCCTTATTTCGGTCAAATGAAAATGCTTCCACTTTTCGCTTGGGAAACGATAGGTAGTTTGCTCTGAATACATTAAAGTAGTTGTTCCGAGAGTCCAAATCTTTCACCTAATATCATCTTAATACAAAAATTACGGATCCAGCATGTGGATGCTCAACAAATTTTCGCTTACGTCAGAGTAGTGTCTTGCTAATATTTTCATAAAACTTTTCCGTATTATCACATCCCTTCCCACTCCTGTCTTCCCATCACTAAAGCTCAAATTTTATTTTTATTGACAGCTAACGAATATAATGCCCTTCCATCACCAATTCTTAAGGGTGAACCTTATTATGTATGATATTTTTAATCTTATAACAACACGGTTGAATTGAGGTGAGCTCAAAGATAAAAACTTAATAATTAAAATCCCAGACGAAAATACTAGAATGTCTGAGAACGACTCAGGTTAAATAGATGAATAAGTGAAGACAAAACTTCCACCCCTGCAGGAGATTGTGAGGTTTACATCATGGTGATTGCTTTTGCTTGACTCTGAATTTGAGAAACGGCTGTGCTTCCCGCTTTTCGTTTAAGCTAGAGAACCGGAAACAGTTCTGAAAAGAAAAGCGAGGTAAACTGTAAACTTTGGAGTTACGGTGGATCTTTTTCTTTTGGTACTCTCGTATGTGTGGGTGAGGGATAACTCCAGTCATTTCATAATCGGAAGTGTTGTTCTTCCATAAATGAGAAATGCTTAGATCTTCTCTCTTGTTGCTCGATTGAATCATCACTCATACGCTAATTAAATGTGTAATCAATCAATGATGGCTTGTAAATTACAATATTAGCACCGGAAAAGAAAATTCAGAGTATCAGGAAACTGCGAATAAATAATGAAAAAATAAATGCTTACTTAAAAAGGTTACCTTCTAAATTCTATTTTGTTCTTTAAGTAGATACATTCTTTAAACTTTGAATATTTTAAGTATCTTGTTTATCTTTTTCAATCTCATTCAACATATTTGCTGGTCTCCCTCTTTCCTTATAACCGCTTACATTCTAATCATATACAATGTAAATAGTCATTCAACTTCAATATATCCTTCCAATTTGCTCATACCACGATGAAACATTCCTTTCGTACTTATCTCGAAGGCTATCTTTCGGTCCACAATTCAGTTATTGATGACTCAGCGTTTATGTTACATTACTTTGTAAATCCATGGCTTAACCATAAATTGGTTCCCAAAAGTTAGCAGGGAAGATCGACCGTTCCGTTGTGTATGGCAGTAATTCCGCAAACCTAAGTAGGTTTTGGGCTCTCGAAATTCTCTTTGCGTAGCGTCGAGAGCTTCAAGGGCTTAGACAAATGTAGTTCAATCAAATGAAAATGACAAAAATTTTCTCCAAAGAGAGTTTATCGCTAGGAAGAGGCTATATTCATGGTAAGGGGGATTCTTTGCAGATTCAACAAATCTTTTGAAAGGAATCTATTCGTAGAAAATAGTGGTAGGGTTGCCTTCCCTCGCTTAAGTCATTTTACGTATTGAAAACGGTAGTTGATCATACCGTTCGAAATGAAAGTAAATGAATGCGAGTGGCAAACATAAAAAAAAACACTTAGAAATAGCAGAGTTAAGATAAGAATTCATTTTATCCGGGAAGTTGCCGATTTTCCGCGGATCATTCCAATCTCTTTCGATGGGTGTATTTGAGGAATTTTACATTTAGAGACGCTTTCAGCTCCTCCTTCGAATTGATGGGTTTCGATTGCGAAGGGTCACTTGGAAGTTGAAGGGGAGGTCGTCGAGAGAGAGAGGGTGTAAGAGGGTTTAGCGAAGAGCGCTTAGAGGGGAAGATTATTTAGTCAGGGAAACTTTGAAGAGAGGCTGAATGAAAAATTGAGATTCGGCAGAAAAATCAAGTATTCAAGAGGGCTCAGGAGGTGAAAAAATAAATTATGGAAGAATATTTTAATGCAAAAATGTTGAATAGTCACATTGAATGAGATGGATTAAATCCGACTGAGGCCTTTATACTCCTATAAACGACGTCGATGTCCGTGGGAAGTTCGAGGAATATTTTTGCTATTTTGCAGTTGTTGCTCTTGTAGTTGAAAGGTAAAGGGTATTTCGTATACTCTGCTGATATAAATAAATGCTTTTGGTGATATTAGTTACACTTATCTCTTAAATTGATGGAAAACTTTGCTGTCGTTATCCAAAACGATGAGAACATTTATTCAAGTCACCAAAATTTTTAAACGCAATTTCCATTTCAATAAGGCCGTTAACATAAGTTTTACCTTGAGAATAACTTTTACATTAGAAAATAATAAAATGTTAAGACACGATTTATTAATATTGAACCCCAATCACACCGCATTTAATGTAAATGATTTGATTATAAATTGTCGTAATACTTCATTATTGCTAGTATTACCCCTCCATAAGGACCTCTGCCATCCAGCGTACTTTCATTTCAGTTACTAAATATATGGTTGATACTGCTTAGACACGGAAATAAATTTCAACTATCGTTTATGCCTTTCTCTTAGGTGAGAATAATACACAGTGACTATAATTTGAGGCTAACATAATAAAACTATAATAATTATTATGAAACATTGATGATACGCAATATTGTTGCAAATTTATACTAGAATTCAAGCAATAAAAAACTGAAGACACAATTGTTTTAGTTTAATAGTCAAGAACTGCGTCTAGTGCAGGAGTCCTCTAATTTTTCCGATCATTCTTGCATTAAAATAATAGAGCAAGGAAAGCTGGCGCTCCTATGATAGTATTTAAATAGTTCATTTAGATAGGAGAGTAAAAACTAAGGGGAAATCGAAATCTAAGTCAATAGAAACTTAACCAAGACAGTATAAAAATATCATCTCGAGCGACAGAATAAAAAATGAAACTGATCAAAAAAGTATGAAAATTTTTCCCATTGGATGAAAAAGGATTATAATGATGACATAGGAAGGAAAAAGACAGAGACAACTTGTTGTATTTTGCAAATTGGTGGGAAATCCAAGACATAATTTGTATTTTTTTTTGCCCTGTAGATGTCTTTGAGACATATTTCGAGTATATCACAAATATATCTGACTTGAAAGATGAAATGTATGAAATAAAGTAATAAAAATGAGTCCTATTGCTCTTCATACACGAGAGGAGAAAAAGGAATTATTATTGCATACAGTCAGCCATACAGGGAATTTAATGAATATGATTTGAAAAGAATTTTCGTACGGGAAAAGGTGAATTTATTTAAGTTTACGAATGAGTCGCAGAAATAATGTCTGTCGATCATGTTAATATAGGATTACGTTCTACGTGATACTAAATTCCTGATGCATCAAGTAGCCAAATGCTAGTAGGAAAAGCGGTCAATATTGCGGAAATATTTCTGGGGATCTTCTGGAGAAAAACAGAGGTCTATGATGAATGTATATCGGCTTCAGTGAGGCGGCAGGTGTTGCTGTTGGGGTGTTCCATGCAGCGACACTGTGATAGCACCGATACGCATGGAAACAGGTTAAGAGAGAGCGTCCGCATACAGAAGAAGGAAGATTCGGTATATGACATTGGTCTTCCTCTTTTATATCGTGAAGCAAAGGGATAAAAGGCTGCGCTCGAGTGAAAGGGAACAGAATGAAATGCTGTGAGGGTTACCAACTGAAAACCCTTGATAAGCGGTGAATATTTCTAATATCTCTTGGAGCTTATATTGTCCAGATATTCGATCGTGCAGCACGACGAAAGCTCTTCTCTAAGGTCAAGTTAAGCCTATAAACTATTGATTAATTTTATCAAAAAGTAAATTTGTTTATAAAGAAGCATATATCAACTTCCTCTAAATGTGGAAATATTTCCATTATAATATTTACTTTATTAAATTTTTAATGAAATAATACTACCAAAACCCCTATGCCTAATCTGCTATATTAAATCAGAAATAAATTAATTCTTAAATATAAAACATGAAATAATCGATCTTATTTGAAAATGATGAATCCTCTCAAAAGGTTTATTAAGAAGTTGTGAGGAAAATTTCAATGTCCAATTATATTTCAGATTTTGCATATTTTTTCCTTGACATTAAGATAGTGCACATAAAGCTAATGGTTTCTCTAATCCTAAAATTATCTATCGAATTATCTTGTTAGTCGTAAAATGTTTCTTTGCATATTTTTAAAAGGTACAGCCGATTACTACAAAAAATTGTTTAAGATTGGAAAAGCATCATGTTTTCTCATCAGTTGTATTATATGTTGCGATATAACTTCCCTCTGCAGTTTTTAATAAATGCAATATTTGCTACTTTGTACTTAAAGCTCCCTTGTAGATTAATTTTCCCATTTAAAAACTAAATTTGGCTGTCAATCTATATTCAAACATACATACTCCTCTTAATAATCCTACATTTTTCTCTTTGGGGAAATGATGAAACATTTTCAATTTTAAAAAGTAATTCGTTCTAGAAGATTAATTTTGGTCAATACAAATATTCTCTCTTGGTAACATACTTTGCAGCATTATTATATATGAATTGCTTTCGTATCTGACCTTTAAACATTAAAAGAAGAAGAAAATGACCAGTCTCCTACCGGAAGATACTACCTACCTATAGGAAGTGCGGAAGCATGCGTGGGATCCGGACAGTTGGCAGCCCTGCTCGCAGTGGTTGTTTCCTGCTGCGCAAAGAGGGAGAATGAAGAAATTGACGCTGAGGGTAGTTGGGAGAGGAACATGTGGATACGTGGGATTTTCTGATTAGGGATGCGGAAGATGAGGAAGAATTTACAGCGGGATAGCGTCCTGGAATTCGCTGCGCAGGATACCGTTTTTAGTGCGGGCAGCGGGCAATATTTCGCGCATTTTTTCTCTCTCCTTGCATTACGGGGGACTTTTGGGGCTTAATACCTTACACTTTTATTTCCTTTTTGTTCCGGCTTTCGCATTAACTTTTTTCGCTTCTAAAGCAGCGAACATATGCTTTGGCATGAAACTCTTCTTTTTTTCCTTGCCGGCCTTTTGGGCGGTCGGGTGGATGGAAGTTTCCACTTCAAAGGGCCCACCGCAAATGAACGGCAGTTAAAGATAGATAGGCCCTCGAAATTTTCCGCTCTTTAAACGGATCAGGAATGAAATTTATTGCCCTATCTTTTAACTGTTGCCGAACACGCGTGGAGCGCCCGCATTGTCCCGCTCAATTATGAACGCGTTTCCGGGATAAAAATGCGTTCGGGTGATCCAAATGTCCACGTATCTCTGGAAATGTTTGCTCGAAAGGAATTTAAAGCCGCGCGCTCCCGAATTCGTATGAGTTCGTGAAATTTCATTTCTGATAGCAGGAGCATTTCTCGTGTGTTGTCAAATATTTCATTGGGACCTCAGCTGCGATGTTTTCGTATAATTTCGAAAATTAAAGGCGAAGATTCGTCAATACATGTTTTGCTTTAATATTAGTTTGAGTAACTTCACTTTAACCGCCATGTTTCCTTCTCATTGTGTTCTTCTCTTAAATAATATATAACTGATATTTTTCAAAAATTTAGACATGGAATTTACTGTGTTACTTCTATTAAGTAAGATATTCTCTGATATTTTACTACTTTAACAAACGCCATATTTGAGTAAATCAAAATTCAGTTTCGTTACTATATAATTTTGATTACAAGGTAACTGAAATATATATTTGTTAATGCTCTCGAAACTTACGTAATGTTTTCACCAAAAGTGGTTTACTGCTCTGCTGTATCTAAAATTAAATACCAGTGATTGAATATTGACGACGGATAAGTTTAAGAAACTCTTTAAAACGATTCAAAATGTCTAAAACCACTATTTGATTAAATAGAAAGGTAGAAGGTCGTCGCTCTTATCTTTTCTGGGTACATCTGCTTCAGGTTATCGTATCGTCAACAGCATCTTATATCAAAACAATCAATTCCGAACTTTCTTTTTCAAAATATATCAGGAGAGGTCTAAATTAAATGTATCCCTAACTTAAATTAAGCAATGCTTGTATTAAGTTAAATAAAATGGTTCAGTTAAATACTGTTAGGAAGGCTGAGGATATTAATTTATAAACTTATAATACTAATTTCGATCTGTATAAATGAACAAAATTAACCTTTTTCTTTGGTGGTAGTCGATAAAAAGTAAATTAATACTTCAAATGGTTTTGGGGAATTTAATTTCACGCAAACCTATAAAATGTAATGATAATGAAGATTGAAATGGAACTTCGGCAATAAATGTTAAGAAACAGGGAAAAAATTTGTGAGAAAACAAGGTTGACACCTGCAAGCCTAGAAAATGGATTATAACGCACTAAACATAATTTGCTGAGCATTGGAAATAAGGTATTTCGGTAGCATTTAAACTGTTGGAAATTATTTTCTGTACCAGAAGATGCAACTCTGCTAGCGAAAACCGTCGTCAATAAAAAATAGCGTGGAAAATTTACAAAGTTTTATTTCTTCTCTACAGCTTTGAAATAGTGCTCAACCTATCAGTGATTGACAATAAAAGAATTATTCAATAAGTTAAAATTTCTTTTCTTTTATTTTAAATATAAAAAGAGGAGAGACCTCATCAATTCATATCATACACAATTTCCAAAAACTATCATTATTTCTTTCTGGGAAGATACATCAAATTACAGTTCTTTATCACTATCACAGTAAAAGAATACTTTAATATAAAATACTAAAAACATAAATCTATGAAAAACATGATGTCTTCGTGTAAGCCCATATTTTACAGCCATAGCTTATCATAAATAATTTCAACTTAGGTGATGACTTGATTTTGATCCAAATACATTGATTAAAGTATTAAAACAGTTTTTCTTAAATACATTTTGGCAAAAATTTGACCTCTCGTATGAAACCATATTTCATAGCCAAAGCACACCATAAGGTCTTTAAACTGATGCAATCACGCGATTTTGATACAATAGCATTTCATCCAATGACAATGATCCAAACGTATTTCGACTTGGAAGTTTGTAAGTGCCAATGTGAGTGTTGATTATATCTTTAAGAGGGGATCGGGATGATGAGTGATTTGATAGTGAACTGGTGATGAATAAAGAAGCTCGGATTGGATTGAAATTTATTTATACCGAGGAGATGGGGATCTTATTAAGGAAAAAGGCAGTCGAGGAGAAGCGACTTAGCGTCTCATCGTAGAATGAATCAGGGTAAAAATGCGGAGAAACCTTGAAGGCATCTTAAAACTGAATGGATAATGAATTGTTGTGCTCAGTAAATACAAGTGGAGATACTTAAGAATTTGAAATGAAAGGAAAATAGTAGTTGAAGTAGATAGGGTAAATTTCCAATTCGGGGAAAGAGCTTTTTCGTTGCCATTTCAGATGTAAACGACGTGACTCTGGCTTGGACGGATGACGAGGAAGATCATTTGCATCTTTGATGTTCCGAAATGGCCTCATCTTCCGAATGCCATTCTCCTTGAAATGAGTGCGGAAATTGGCTCACCGAGAGGTCTTCCAAAGGGATTTTTCACTTATGTCATTACTCCGGAGAGGTGTCGGACCGTTCCAATTGAATACCAATTTAATTCAAGGATGCTGCTCAACCAAGAAATAAACTCGAGAAGATAAAAATTGACAATTTTCTTTGTAAATTGTGATCGATGATTTTATTGACATCAAAGACGAGTTTAAATTTACGCTTAGTTTCCACGAGTCTTGTTTGGGTCGCCTATTTAGGAGTTTTCTATAAATTTGTTGTTTTCCCTTCAATTGTTCTTCCTTTGAGCGAGAACACGGTCAAACTTTGTGTTTTTATTTTGAAAAGTTTGCTTTCTTAACTTATGTATGAGGTAAGGGGCCCAAATATCGTCCCCCTGAGGGAATTCGCATGTAACTCAGCCCAAACAAATATATTCTAGAAACAGTAATACCTATCTTTAGCCAAAATTATCGAGTTTTAGGGCCGAAAGTTGATTTTTACATGTTTTGCTGTAAAAGTAGAAAAAAATAAGAGGTAAAAAAAGTAAAAATCCAATTTTCGAGAAAAGTGTTCTTTTTTCCCAAGAATTCAGGTGCAGCTGCTCTTATAATTATCAAAGCCAATTTTTTCTCTTAACTGACACCTCGAGCCATCCAATAATTTATAATTTACGTTGTATATCACTCATTTTAAGTATTTTGTTAAACAAATATACATTTTAAGATATGACTGAAGTTTTCGCGCAGCAAGCGGTGGAAGAGAATAGAAAAATTCGATTCTGATTATTAAAAGAAAAGAATTACAAAATGTTTCTATTAAAAAGGACTCAATCTCTACCTATTACTACAATATAATTTTAAAATTAAAAAAATTTTTCGTAATCTATTTACCGCAGTGTACATAGTCGCAGCTTTCAAATACGCCTCCACCAACACGCTTGTGAACTGAAGCTTTCTCACGGTACGACCTAGATGATTACCTAACTAATTTTCAATCGCTTGCGCATAGTAGGTTTTCAAAGGAGCCATGAAAGCGACGTCAAGAGGCTGCATATTTGCAGTGGAATGAGGAGGCGAGCAACAATGGAGATACCCACTTTTCGATCTCTTTCAATTATATAAACATTTCTAAATATTCGATAAAACCTGTCCAAACGTGCAGAGTAGTTACTTGAGTACTAAAAAAGGTCCCAAATAAGTAAGTCTCCTGTTATCGTCCCCGGGATGATATTGGGAACCGTTTAGGAGACGGTATTAGGAAAAAAGCGCATTTTACCAATGGCTACCATAATCGGCAAGTAGACAGCAAATATTAAATTTCACTAACACAACTTAAAAATAGACACTTTAGGTGTAATACAACAGTGAATAGATCAGAAAATACCTAGCTTTTTACACCATAAACAGCTCCAAACGCAAGTCAAAATATATATTCAACTTTCAAATATACAATTTCCTATATAACTGGCGTGCATCTTCCCGTATCACCGCACCAACAACACTAGCCTAGTTTGGCGTCGCAAGTAACAGTTTCTGATAGTTATCCGACAAATGACAACACCTACTCACGAAATACTCCGGGGGATGATATTAGAGACAGGGACGATAATTGGGCCTCTTACCTCACTAAACTAAATTTGGATCAAAATTTGTTTTCCTGTGAAAATGTTACCCCATTTTTCACCAGATGAATTGAGGCAAAATTTGTAATTTACGACCACTGTATAGTTAAAATTTATGTTATTAATTAATAGAAAATATCGATTGATTTTGAATTTTTGACAAAGGTAGTGAAATGAAATAGGACTGTATTTATGCATAGTGATAATTTGTTAGGTTATTGTAGCCATGACTTTAAATATCGGCGTCTTTCTCTTAAAAAAAAGTCGGTACTTAAATGTATTTCACTCATGATTTTGCTTAGAATCAAGCATGAGACAGTCTGAGTTCTGATTACAGAATTTTTGAGCTTGAAATTATCGCTTACTTCTTTATACTATAATTTTAACAATTTCAGCCACCGGTTATATGGATTTACGATTGGATCTAACTAGCCTCCTTTCAAACTATCCCTTACATCTCTTTATCACGTTTTTATACTTTTTGCTTCGAACCCAAGGTCAAAATTTTCTTTGGTTAATGAATATTAAAAAATCTGATGTGGCCTACACAACTTTCTCCATATTTATTGAAAACAGAAGCCTATTCCGGTATTATATAAATAACTCCAAAACAATTAGTGTTTCAGGGATATGTTTCATAGAAAAGTTGTAGTAAAATATATTATCTATAACTTTGGTACATAATTGTATATACCTACATTGCATTCTGACAGAGATATGTATGAAAAAATTCCATTTCTGGATAAACAACAACTTCCGGTTAACCATTATTGAAGAATAACTCCTACACAATCAGTGTTACGAAAAAATGTTTCATACAAACGTTGTATTAAAGTACATTATCTATTAGTTTTGTAAATAATTGTATATACCTTAATTGCATTCTGACAGAGATATTCAAGAAACAAAATTTTGTTCCGGATAAAGCGCAACTTCCGGTTTAGAGATATTCATGAAAAACTAATCAACTCTTGGCATTGTTAGGAAAATACTAAATATGAATTTGGAAATGATCGAATAATTACTTTTTAAGATAGAGCGCCCACAAATATTTTTACCACAGACAGACACACACACAGACATGTTCGGGAAAATAGCGAAAACGAGCTCTATGGGCCCCAAAAATCTATTTCCGTGAAATCTGGAGGTCGAATTTTTTTGCGAATACAATACTTTCTCTATACTATGTATAGGGAGAAAGTAAAAATCGCGCTACATTAATTATAATATGTCTCAATAAGTTTCACCAAAAACCATAGTGTCGCGGTAGAGCGATAGGGCCAACCAACGTTAGAGCTATGATCTTTGCTAGAATTTTGTAAGCAAAAAGAAGTTGATAAACCATACAAAAAAGCAGGAAATTACCATTTCGTACGAAAGAGTCGCTGTTTATGCGAAATTCATTCAGGCATCGAGAAAAAAGAATTTCAAATCCCATGTCGTTACATTAAAGGAGAAAAATTAGTGTACATTCAGATGCAAAATGATTTTACCGCAGCGGAAGAGTACATCTCTCTCACAATTTCCAGCAGAATAAGACGCTAAAACTCACTGCCTCTTCGGAACTCTTTTATGGTTATGTCCGTGGAAAACTTTCAAGGGACAAAAAAATCCATCCGCCGTCTCCGCAGCGAAAGGGAGAATAGCCATCGTAAAAATTTCAATTACGCCGCACAGAAGAGTTCCACATCTGTGCAAATTGGAACATATCTCCAAAGAGATTATGCGGAGAAACAATTCTTCCGTAAAAGAGCTCTTACTAGAAAGCCCTCCCGAAAAAAACTGAATATATTCCATAACACGTCGCGCGTATTACGGGAGAGAGAGTGTTTTTTTTTCAAGGGTTCGGTGGACTTAAGAGAGGGATGTCCCATGGGCTGCAGGAGATATGGAAGGGACCGAATAAGATGGGATTTGAAAGGAAGCGGAAAGAAAAACAGATATGACGGGGCTGAGAGAGGCGAGTGCAGAATGGAAAGGTGAAAATGAAATGAATGGAATCATGTTTGGTGAGAGGAAAAAATATGTATGGAGGGGAGACGGAGAATTAGGACGCGTGAAGGTATTAATGCTAAAAAAGACGATTTGGTGGTGCAGAAAAAGAAGTAGGAAGAAGAAGCCAAAGATGAAGTGTAGGGGAAACCGGGGCACGTGGTAGATCTGGAATGTAACGAAATATAAACGTTTCACTGCACTCTGTGTAAACTCACCCCAGTTACGGGGATTGTTTACGCAGATAACAGCACTCTAAAAACAATCGATTAAATTACAAACTTTGATATTTTAAGGCGTATAAAAGACACAACAATAAAGTTCATTTAATTATCGGGTATGAAAAATGGCTAAATAAGTAAAGCAATTAAAAAAAGAAAAATAATTTCTGAAAAATAGTGTCAACCTGCCCTAGATTCCCCTAAAACAGTTCGAAGGAAAGAGAGTGGTCAAACTAAAAATTCAAATATTGGATTCGGTAGGAATGTACGGCGTACACACCATAATACTGAGTCTTCGTCGGAATTTGAAGAACGCTTCGCGAATAAGCTGATCCAATCGGGATGATGCTATTAACAAGAATTCGATTTTCCCCTACACGTAGCTGCTCACTAGAGAGCATGTGGGTGGCTGAATTGTAAACTAACTTCAAGCATAGCCCAATTGAATTCCCCATGTTTACTCATAGTATATGAGCAAATTATCATCGGCTGAATGTAGAAGCTTATACATTTATTGTTCATAGATATGTAGTCCTAACAAGTCCTTAAAATAATTTAGTCTTTTTAAAAATCTATTTACCAATAATATATGATGCTGGTTCACATACAAAACTGATCATAATTTCTTATAGTATATTAAATAACTGAAATTTAAGCTAAATATTTTTGAAAGTTAATGAAGTATAAAAGAAATAATATAAGGAAATATAAAAAATATATATTATATTTATGGACTGTTTAGGATTTTATTACCTGATTCTTTTTTCTCATTCACTATCTCTTAAGTGAAATTAATGCCTATAGTAAAACATATCATTATGGTATACATGGTTCACTCATAGTTTCGATAGGTACTTATAAAATCTCTTAGAGATTTTATGAGTATGTGATGTCCATGTCAACTTAATAATAAAGAGAATTTCTCCTGGTTTTTAATTTAATTAAATGGAAAGAGGTCTGCAGGTATCTTTGGATAGATTCAAAGAATCTGGGGGATTTAATTGGAATTCAATAGATCTGACAATTTCGGATTTACACGCTGACGAGTACTATCATATACTTGATTGTCACACCATTTCTCAGGGAAATATAACAATGAATTTTTTGATAGTCAGAGGCAAAATTGTCGATTTCAGTATAAACTTAAATTAAACGTAGAAATAGTAATTTACATAGCTGTGAAAGAGTTAAAGGTGCTTTGCACATAAGGGCGTGAACCCAGGAAAAATCCCAAGGAAAAACGGACTTGAAAAAAGTCAGATTTCTGGCCCCGTCAGTTTTTTTCAAGTAAGTTTTTCCTTGGGATCTTTACATAGCTATGCTTACACTTAATCTCGTCTTAACCGAAAGAATGCAAGAAGAAGAAACCATTCTGGTTTCAATCTTGAAGGAAGACTGTGTGCATAATTTGATGAAGCTATTGAAATTCAGTATTGGGAATGACTTAATTTTATTCTCTTTCTGCATTCAGTTTTTCCTTTCTATTTTATGAAAATGACACGGTCACTAAATCGTACAGCGATCATGTAGAAACGGAGAGATATCGGTAAGAGATCCAAACTTTTTGAGATGACAAAATAAAATAGGAAGAAGAGAGAACAAAAAACGGAAGGGTATTTTAGGGTTAAGTTTCGAGGTTATTTAGGTTTTCCTCTTTTCCTTGGCAGAGGGAGAAGAGGTTTTCAGGAAATAAGTCAGGATTCGTGGAAGGTCGATGGAAGTAAAACAGTGAGGGAATTTCGAATGTCGTGTGCATTGAGAATTGGGCTTTGGGACGGTAAATTCCTTCCCTGGAATTTTTCCTTTTCATAAATAAATTTTTCTCGGCAATATTCGGCATATACAAATAAGGAGAATCATTTTCTTGCGGATAAGGACCTTGTCCAGGAAGTGAAGGGGGAGATGGATAGATGAAGGCGCAAGGGCTTCGAAAAGGGTCTGACGTTTGGGAGAGTGTTTCTGATGGCTAAGTGAGCATATGGACCCTCTTTGCGAAGGATATTTTTCTCCGAATTTTGTTCACACAAAACGCGGTACGAAATACGGAATATTTGGTACCAATCTGATGGGTTTTAGAGACTTCTAATACGATATTAAAGCTATGCCTTGGAGCGTATCGTCCCTCGAAGGAATACCAGCATGAAGTATTTCGGTATTTTTTCCTTTGCAAAGATGTTCTTTTATGAAGTTTGCCGTAAAATGAGTTACCTTATTCGATGCTCCATTGGAAGTTTGATTGTGAAAACATATGAAGGAAGAAATATTAATTATTCAGATTTAAAGAATGTTCTGTGTAAGAAGATAAATATTATTCTTTCAACGGTGCATAATCATTTCTTATTGAAGAGGAGTTCATTCTGCGACTCAGCTATACGCAGATGAATGACGTAAAAGCCTATGCATATTACCATGTAACTAAACGCGGGTTAAGTCAATTCCTACTCCATTGGAAAGTATGGAGTTTGCTGGTGTTATTTTACAGAAACCGATTTCCTTTTCTCTTTTGTGCTCATATCAGCCAGTCATTTTTTGCTTCCTTGTCCTATCAGAATCACGTTCTTTCAATGCCAAATTGAGTGAGGTATGAGGTTTACTTGCAAAACATACCTATAGAATTGGAAACACTCTGTAAATGGTATATTCCCTCTTAAACATTCACTTCCGTATCCAATTTCAGAACTGCCCCGTAATTTATGCCATTGAAATAATCGTTTTTTATAAATCACGATTAAAAACTCTTACAATTAGAAAAAGTATCTTCCTGACTAGGATATCTATGGTTATTGCTTCATATTTATTTAAAAGTAATGGTTTACATATGATATCAATATCTATGAGATCTGTAAGATATAATGACATTTCACGCAAAGGAGCGTATACCGTTTCCATTCTATTTTTGGTTATTAAGAGTGCTGGAATCGAACAATTCATACAAGGAAAGGTTAGAGGTGACTTTGCACATACGGCGTGCACCCAGGAAAATTCCCAAGGAAAAACGGACTTGAAAAATGTCTGACGGGGACGGGAATCGAACCCGGGATCTCCCTCTTACCGGGAGGCTGCCTTAACCATATAAGCTAAGGCTTGTTCTGGTCGGGTAGCCTAGATGGTTAAGGCATCATCCCGGTTAGAGGAAGATCCCGGGTTCGATTTCCGCCCCGTCAGACTTTTTTCATGTCCGTTTTTCCTTGGGATTTTACTTGTATTCAATCTCAATTGATTTTCAAATTTACCTAACTCTAAAAAATATAATTTTTTAGAGTTCTCTATCCGCAAGGCTGCCTTAACCATCTAGGCTACCCGGCCAGAACATTCTAACAATCCATTTTGGGGACAATTCAATTCAACGATTTGAACCCAAACAAGATTCAAAGGGACAAATATATAAATAAAATTGGATATCATAAGAGCAATTAGCTCTTATTCAATCTAAGCAACACATTCTTGTTAGCATTTCAAAGAATAAAAAGGATGAATTTTCGCAAATTATAGCTCGTGTAAGGGAAACTTCGTGAGTAGTTAATTAAATGGAGATGAAAGAACCCATCAGTTAAAGGGATATTTTGTGCGGCCTAACACGATAGATTACCTTTTTACACTCGTAAAGTTTTTGAGAGAGTGTGCTCGGTGTAATTACACCTATTATCTGTCAAAATTAGGAGTTATTCAAGCATTTAATTCGCTAAAAGGTACTTGGTGTGGCGCGGACAAAAGCAACCTCAGCCGAAACGCATGTACTCGCTAGTTATTCAGCCGAGAGCAGTCAATCGGTCAAAAGCCACGGGTGAATTCTTGTCTGCCACTCCACCGATTGATTAGAAGAGATTGCTGTAACAACAAACAAGCAGTGTGCAGGAATCCTGATTGGGGTTTAGGGTGGCAGCAAAGGCTACCCCGGTGTTCGACGGAACGAAATTGGGTCAAGGGTGTGGAAAGGAGAATCAAATTCAGGAAATGACGTTATATTGACGATATAAAAGGACCTGAACCAATGGAATGAGCTGCACGTTTCATGAAACGGATACTAAAAATTATTCGTCAAAGGCTCAGTGCGTTTGAACCAATCTTGGATGGGTATAATATGAAGGGAATTACTAATTTAAAGTATTTCGTGTACCCAATGTGCTTTGTATGGAAACATATTATTAATGATTATAACTTAAATTAAAAGGGTACGTTAAATATTATGAAACATCGGAATAATACAGGAATGAGAAATGGATTTTCTCTAGGATATGTGAAATGATGAAATATATCCAGAATCCGAAGATTACTAGAAACCTCTCTATATAATTTTTGTATAAGGTACATTTTAAATATCATTATTACCCATTAACAAGGTTTCCAATCTATTAAATACAATTTCTGGTGACTCAAAATATACGTTTCAACATTATTGTAGTATTATTATTTTAGTTACCTAGGTTTTCCAAATAACAGAATATATTATCACATAAATGTAGGAAAAAGACTATTTGAGTTCAAAACAGGATTATCACGCCAAAATTTCATTTACGTAGATGAGATGGAGAATGCATTTGGATACACTAATGGATAGCTATTCCTAAATTTACACAGTGGGATTTTTTCATATTTTAATCTAAGTTGATACTCTGCAAGCCTCCGCTGTTATATATTTCAGTTTTGAGCCTTGAAATTATTTGATTAGTGAAATGAAAAGACAGGTACGGATTCGCAACTTCTTCGGATCTTCTCAACTCTATTTCTATTTGGGCAGAACTTTTCCGCGTGTACTTATAGCATAATTCATTGAACATGAAAATCAAATTCACGTTTGATATATTACCGCATGCCCCATCTATCACGATGGAACAGACTTCATATCGAATTGTATGTATATAATAAAATAATACATAACTAATTTTCACTAATTATATTTTAAATATCAATCACAGTAGAGTTTTAACGCGAGAATTATAAGGTATCCCAATAAGGAAAATTCCTAAGAAATTATTCAATTAAATTTCATTGAACGCTATGCAGTACCTTTATCGTTTTTCTATTTATTCTGTATGGGAAAAGGTTCCCCGCATATTTTGAAATAAGAACGTAGTCTGGAATTAAACAATTCGGGGATGGGCCGTTTACAACTATTAAGTTTAATGAAATTTATGTACATTTTTTCTAAATTCTCCCAATTTCGAACCCTAAACGTATTTACACGATTTAAGTTTCGATTCATTCATTTAAAATCAATTATTCATTGTATAGTACTCATCATATTATTCATCGTATACACTTTTTTCAATATCATAGACGAATCATTTTTAACGTTATTCTGCTAACGAAAAGAAGGCTGCAAACGGGAAAAATACAAACTAACATACATTTCTTTTGAAAGTATTTCCGAGTTGGTTAGAGTCCAGGCATACATTTAATAAAAAAATGTCGATATGTTACAAATAAAATTGGCTAATTTTGATTTGTATCATATCGATCTAAGTTAATATTGTAATACCTAAGTTTATAATTATGGATAACGACCCGTGTACACAACCATGCAATTATTGTAATATTTCATCAATGAATCTTATCCTTACTGCGTTTTATAATATATCTATATCTCGCTCTGTCGAGAACTGCAGGCCCATTTGTTTGACATTTCTTTGTATATTGCTGATTAATCTACAAATATCCACTCGGTTATCGTTGCGATATTTCATATGCTTCTCATCCTCGGTCAGTGCACAGTTGCGAATTTTAGAGTGTGATTGGCTCCAAGCAGAACGGTAAGGGCGGTTGTTGTGTCGGGGGAAAACACGACGCCGGCTGTTGCTGGCCTTTCGGTGGAATGGGACAGGTGACTTGGTTGGCGTATGGTGCGGAAGGTTATGAGAAGAGTAAATACGCAAATAGCGTAGCTGAGGGAGAGAGGAATGATTAGATGTTTGCAGACAAAAGATATTCAGATAGATCTGTAGGAATATTTTTGGGAGGAGATTATATCACAAAAATTTCATTTAAGCCCAAATTTCAATGAAAAATAAGAGAAAAAATTATAATTACGAGAATATGAATTATTTAGAGTACCACACTGAGTTTTATTATCTTGCATTTTGCGTGTTGCAATGCTTTATTTTTGTTGTTCTGAAATAAATTAGGCACATTATTTATCCATTCTTTGTAACTTTCATAACTCAGGAGAAAATATTGATTTTTTTTATTTGCTTTAAGATTAGCTAGATACAAAAATATTGTGGTAAAGACTGTATAGTAATATGAAAGATCATTACATATTCATTGAAATACCTATTGTAGAAGTACTTTTTTCATTTATCTAAGAATAATCCTTAAGGAATTTCTCATAATCTAAAAACAAGAGGGGAAAGTGTTGTTAAGGACTTTTCCATAAATTGAAGATTAAAAAATTCAGTTATACAAAGAAATCCTTTTTAGTGTCCTATCGGATTAATTAAATAAGATTTCGATCTAACTGATTTACTTCTGTGGAGAATCGCTTCAAGGAGTAAAAATCAAGAGAAAAGCTCGGACAGCAGAGGCAGACTCAGACATATTTTATCAATAAATGGAGCCATACGAAGAGATAGTAAACTTATTGTGACGATTGAATAGTTTCAACTGTCTCAGCCTTCACCACCATCAACAAACTCAAATCCATATCAAGTTCCCGCTTAATTGAATTATAATTACAAATTCACAGTTTCATAAGGAAGACCAAAGAGGAGAAACCCATTTGACATATCTTCAGTGTTGTTACCTCCATAAAGGTCTACTATATATTTCTGTTTCATAGGCTCAAGTTGATTTATCTGCTTTCCGTAATTCCCAAATAATCCACTGATTGAGCTGTTTACCATTACCTCTAAATAGATTTAATCACTCAACACTAATTTCTGGTTATGATTTCCGCTTTCTAAAGATCAAGCTTATCCAAGCTCAAAATTTCACATTGAGTAACTGTTACTCTCCACTTGCTTTCATTGAAACCGAATCTAAATCGAAATAATTTACATTAAAGTTACTACTATATGACGGCCACTTGTGAAAGCTTTCGGTCTACTTTGGCGGGTTAGTTTTCTTAACATTTAACTTGTAGGAAGAGGGAGGAATTGCAGGAACCTTTGTGTAGTAATTTATTTCATCCTTCGTGATTATTTTATTTGTAATTATTTTAAAGCAACCATTACGTGGTAGTAAATGTTTTGCAATGAGAAAATATTTATCATTATTTGATTTGTTTTCGTTCTCCCTTGCAAATATTTGAAGTTATCGTCTTAACTATTACTATAGCAACTATCTAAATGTCATCTATTAAATGTAGAGATTTTAGTTAAACTTCTGATCTCATAATAAGTTTGCAAAGATAAAATACTTTTGTGGGTGGGTTAATAGGTTTAAGCCTCTTCCGAGCAGAAATCCGGGAAAAAACGAAGGCCCAAAAAACTCTCGGGGAGATTTTCATTTTGATATTCGATCCCCTTGAGTCATTTTGTTCGCCTTCTAATCCTGGTCCAATGAATCCTCCAGACCTTCTTATATCCCTAATTTTTGAAAGGTCAAAAGAGATCCGAGCCAAGGATAAAAACTGCCGAGACAACTGAAACCTATAAGACGATTACCAATGTCTGAGTTCGTGGACGATTAATCTGAAAACCAAAGGCAACTCGAACCTATACTCTCACATTATCACATCTTCATCCCCTTTTCCCACTTCATCATCTCATTCTCTTTTCTCTCTTTTGCACACCTCCCTCTTCCTTCTTACGACTCTCTCTTATAAATCTATCCTTCGGCCATTCAACATGGAAGCGTTTCAAATCCATGTAAATCAGACTGACGGCATTTAATAATTGCAAAAGTCATAAAATTAAGACAACAGTTGGCAATATATAGAGTTAAAATCCCTTTTTAAGTCTTATACAAACAAAATCCCAAATATTGCGATTTTTAACATTTGCTTTATACGTTTCGCAAAAATTCGTCACGAATGAGGAATATAATTTTAGTAAAAAACTCTTTCATTCCGTAAAACATTTATTGTGAATATTGTTGATAAAATTTAGACTGAAATAAATAGAAGGAAGGTGATCATCATTCATAGTATAAGACCTTATTTACTTCAGTTCACTTCCTATGTCTATGTTTCCCAAAATACAATCGCCAGTTTAAGACACTGCGGTGCCCTGGGAAGGCGGGAGGGAACATTGGAAAAGTCTAATATAAAACAGCATCGGGTAGATGAAATATAATATAGTAACAAAATGAAACTAACCAAAATCTTTTTCCTCTAAAAATGAAAAATTATCGGCTATTTGTTGAAATTCATAGCAATGAAATATCACCATGATATATTATGTTTCAGTTGAGCCATTCAACAATAGAAGCCTCCAAACACTAATAAATCAGCTTAGAATGTCTTTTAGCGAGGTGGCGATAGTTAACTTTCCTAATTGATGCTTCTAGAACCATGATTTTCGTTATTTATGGAAATTCTATTGATTTCAGGAATAAGTGTGTCAAGACGCTCCTTGAGCAAGGTCTGAAAGGATTTGGGATATATTGATCGACAGTTCAGAGTATATTGAAAGAGAAAGGTTTTTGGGAAAAGTCATTTTAGATATAAAAAATCTGATGTGGCCAGCACATGACTTTCTCCATATATAAGATGTAAATATTTATCTACGACAGTAATTTCGAACTCTATCTTCCATCTAAACTTGGAAGATGAGTGATTAATTTATATATTATTATCTTTTCGTTACAAACATTATAAATAATGTTTTTCGGGACATGCTCGATGAAAAACGATGAAATTGGCCTTTCACCCATAGAGCCCAGAGCGCCCACAAAGTACATAATCAGCAACTTCCGGTTTATCAGTATTTCACAAATAACTCCTACACAATCAGTGATAAAAAAATATGTTTCATGCAAAAGTTATAGTAAATTTTATTTTCTAAAACGTTTATATATAAAAGTATATACCTAAATATCATATTTATGGAGATATTTTGAAAACCGGAAATGAGCTTTGATGAATGAAGCTCGACTTCCGGTTAACCGCTTTACTCCAAAAACTAATCAACTCTGACAGCACACACCACAGTACTATATATGAAGTTTGGTATCGATACGACTAATAGTTTTTACGTTAGAGCCCCCACAAGCACACACACACACATACAGACACACACACACACACACACACACACACATACACACAGACATCATTCCGAAAATAGTCAAAACGTGTTCTAGGGACCCCAAAACATGTATTTCCGTTGAAATCTCGAAGTCGAATTTTTTCATGAAAACAATACTTTCTCAATACTTCGTAAATGGAGAAAGTAAAAATTGTTTAAATTTAAGCCTCTTTATTATACAGAGGTTCGCCAGTCAACAAATTAAGGACTGAATCTACTCTCATCTTCATATTTCTCAAAATTTCTTCTTCTCTCATATTACCTCTTGGACTAATCTTCCGCATTGCGGTTGATGTTCTACGGAATAAAAACCCTCTTAGATGGACTCATGAACCTTGTGCGCCACCTAGGTAATCCCTATCCCCCCTTCCGCTGAGTATTCGCCTGCAAAAACTTAATGAATCGAGCTTTGGATCAACGGCAGGAGGGATTAAGCACTTCAATTCATAAAGAATATGGATCCGATTTTTATACGAAAACCTCCTATCTCTCTTCCCATAGGCTCAGTTCAGCGATTCTTCAGTATATCCGTCCTGATAGAGTTTTATCGATGACGGTCTTTTATTCTGTCTAGGAACTCTGCTGCAAGAATGAATTAATAATACCTTTATAAAATTCCATACATACGATATTTCATATTTTTACGAAAAAAACCCTTTCCATATAGGGATAAAATACGATTCTCGTATTTTATCCCAGTATAGAAAGGGTTTGCTCATAACCAAAATAAAATTCAGTCCATAATAAATATAATGATTTGAAAATAATGTAGATTTAATATCTTGGTAAATATTAATCTTAAACGTTTGCATGTAGATATTCCATTTACACTGAACGACAAAAATTGTGTTAAGAATTTTTAATTCTAAATAATGATTTAACTATTACGCGTCACTTTAAAATTGTGATTAAAAACCTAGAATGAGCGTTTTGTGAATGGATTATTAGGCGAACATTAAAGGTAAGATAATTATCATTAAGGCAATCAAAATATCAGCCATCATAAAATAATAAAGAAGTATCATACGTATTGGTTACCTTGTGATTTTAAATAAAAAACAGATGGCAGCAGATGTAAAACATGTGCTTTATAATGAGAATTATTATTTTGCTTCCATCACCTCAAGCCCAAGGAGTGGGGAGTGCTCTTTTAATGAATGAACGATTCATCTCACTCAATCGATCTATGGGATCATCTAGTATTTCTCCGGTTATACTATTTTGCACCCTTACTGAAAGCAGTATAACGTGATTTTCTCCCGATCTATAAGGGTATTGGCATTCTGGCAAAGATTTTGATAATATATGGTAGATTATTCACCTATAATTGTATATTAATGAAATTAATTTAAGGTTTAGATTTTCAAATAATGTAGAAAATGATATTAATAGAAAAGTAACTGATTTTACTCTTATCAGTCATTGCGCCAACTCGATACTCCTTAAGTCTTAAATTTGATTGATGATCGATTTCGATGATTTCTATGATTTGATGATTTTGATGATTCCGATGTTGATCGATGATTGATAATCGATTCGCACGGAACTTTTTTGCTTACTAATAGCGAGGAAGACGGACACCGTTTGGATGGCTAACCATATTTGAATTGTAGTTGGAATGGATCATATGATGAACATGAATGGCAAAAACAAGAGAGAAAATTGAGTATAAACTTATAAAGTAGATTAACTGAAACGGTGTATGGTAAGACTTTCGATTGCTAAGAGAGATGAAAAGATGAGTATGGTGAACGCAAAGCCAAATAACTGCATATACATACCAACGTAGCTGGCAGAATAAAATGTAATTCAAGAAAATATAAAAAAAATTTTTAAACGAAAGCTTGACAAGGAATGGAGGAATATTGTCAATCATAGGAATAATTTCTCATAGTTCTTTTTTTAGTTTGATTGGCTAAGAAATGCAATTACTAAAGTTAATAACAATAAAATGGAGTGCTATAAAAGATAAAAGAAAGTTTCTTAAACGATAGCTAGGCAAGAGTGGAAAGGTATCTATGGAGGAAAATTGTGAATAACAGGAATCATTTTTCATAGGTTTCCTTCAGGTTGATTGCATGGGAAACTGCGTTGAGAAAGTAAAAAAATGCAAAGAAGTTACGATTGGATAACGCAACAATTAAATCAAATAAATCGTAAGGATAAAACAATGCCTTTCTTCGAGGAGCGTCTTCAGTCAGATATCAAGGTACGTGTGTACTTATCTGTCACGATAATGACTGTCACTCATTATTCACAAATCTTTCAATGCAGTTTCTCAGGTGAAACGATTAAGACGTCGTTCAGCGAGTGCTTCGTAAGATTCACTTTGCAGTTTTCTCTCAAGTCCATTCTTTCTGGAAACCCCAGTCCATTAGTGAAGCAATCTGAAAGGGATTCGCTTTTAACCAGTGCTCACAATATTCCGAAATCTATATGAGCTGCCTTCATCCCTTACAACCTCTTTCATCACCCACTCAAAGTGCAATCTCTCAAAGTCATCGCATGCCCATCCCCTGAACCTTACCGCTTGCCCTTGATAAATAATGCATCTTACGATAATGGGAATCCCATAATTGCAGCTTGCACAAAGTAGAGGCGTCCAATCTCCGTTATTCTCCTTTTCCCAGTAATTCCTTCTCAGATACAGGGTCTTATTTTTTACCATTCAGTTTTAAGATTTCGTCTTTTGTTTCAAGTCTCTGCATCCATTCCATGCTCTCTATTCTTTCTTAACTTTGTCTTTTGTCACAAAACCACAGCATCATGACGTTTTGTGTATTTAATCGTTTTAATTAAAAATACTTTACTGTTTTATTAGGCTTTGGGATTTTCTTTTCCTGGAACGTTGAAAAAAGTATTTTAATTTATCAAAGCTGTAACTCTTCAACGAGCCTATCTTCACGAATAAAGGTTTTTCGGCTCTTTAAAAATTAAATATTGTCTGTGCATCTTATTTTCTATTACTATTCAAATTATTATTTTTCTTTAAACTCTTATTCTGCTTTGACTTGTATGCGGAGCAGGGTTTGTCCCTGTCATTCCGATATTGGAAAAAGTTGGAAGTTGTATTTTGCTTTTGAGTCTCTGCCTCTTCATCATTATTTGCAACCAAGGTCATCATATCGCTTTAATTTTCTTATTTTTAATAATGGAAACTTTTATAATAGAATGGACCAGATAAGGAAATATTTTAAGTATAGAAAATGCTACTCATAGTTGGTAAATCAAAACCGTTTGCGAAGATCTACTCAACATAATGGTATAGTGGTCACGTGATAGGGTTACTCGAAGGTTTTAGTTTCTTACATCTTTTCATTATCAGTATTCATCTATATTATGCTCATTACTTTTCGTAAAATTTTTATATTAACATCTTTTGGAATCTTCTTTAAGTAAATCATAAAAATAGCTTTTATCTAATTATTAATTAATGATTATCCAATAATTTTACCAAATTTTTAAATAAATTTCTATTTTTTACATCCATAATTATCTATGTTTAAAAATTAAAAAATCTGATGTGGCCAGCGCATGACTTTCTCCATATATAATATGTAAATATTTATCTACGACAGTATTTTCGAACTCTATATTCAATCTAAACTTGGAAGATATATCAGTGATTAATTTAAATCATATAAACGTTTACGTCACAAATAAGTAAGTAATGTTTCTCTTGACGATGAAAAACGGTGAAATTAGCCTTTTGAATCTACTACAAGAACCACTATAGGATGAATCACAAAACTGATTATAATAGGCGATGAAAAGGAAATCAAAATACGAACGAAGAGCAAAACAACATACGAGTGACACAAACTATTAACAAAAATAAAGAATACACATGTTAACAGTGGAAAGACTTCTTGGTAACCGATTTACTCTAAAAACTAATCAACTCTAACGACACTAACCAAAGTGCTATATATGAAATTTGGTTTTGATATGACAGATAGTTTTTATGTTAGAGCGCCCGCAAAGTGCATCAGCTCAGCCCTGCTGAACTGATCGGCAACTTCCGGTTTATCGGTATTTCATGAGTGACTCCTAAACAATCAATGATAAAAAAATATGTTTCATACAAAAGTTATAGTAAAGTACATTTTCTAAAACTTTTAAAAATAATAGTACATACCTAAATATCATATTTATGGAGATATTTTTCAAAAACGGAAACGAGCTCCGAAAAGTAAAGCTCAACTTTCGGTTAACCGATTTACTCCAAAAACTAATCAACTCTAACGACATCAACCAAAGAACTGTATATGTAGTTTGGTGTTGATACTACAAATGGTTTTCATGATAGAGCGCCCACAAAGTACATGATCAGCAACTTCCGGTTTATCAGTATTTCACGAATAACTCCTGAACAATCAGTGATAAAAAAATATGTTTCAAACAAACGTTATAGTAAATTATATTTTCTAAAACTTTTATAAAAAATGGTATATACCTAAACATCATATTAATGGAGATATTTTGTAAAAACGGAAATTTGCTTCGAAGAATAAAACTCGACTTCCGGTCAACCGATTTACTCCAAAAACTAATCAACTCTGACAGCATCAACCACAGTGCTATGTATGAAGTTTGGTATTGATACGACTAACATTTTTTACGTTAGAGCGCCTACAAAAACAGACACACATACACACAGACCATTCCGAAAATGGTCAAAACGTGTTCTAGGGACCCCAAAACAAGTATATCCGTTGAAATCTTGAAGTCGATTTTTTTCATGAAAACAATACTTTCTCTATACTACGTATATGGAGAAAGTAAAAAAAAATAATGAATGTCTTTACTTCAGGATGGGAATATTTATTAATTTAAAGCCTTTCAAACGAAAGTGTAAGCACGGGTGAGCCAATACTTTTGAACAATATTGTTTTGCATTGTACACGACTGTACTACTTTTAAAATTTGATCTATCAAAAGGGAAATAATGAAATTACTCTACGTTTTGGAATGGATTAAAAGCGCGTGTGAGCTAAATGCTTGATTTGGTTGAGATATTTACTAGAGAATTCCCACCACTGAGCGTTGAGGAAGGTGAAGAGGATTATCGGGACTAGAGGATTAGCTTGGGAAACTCTGTGGTTACGTTATTGCCGTAGATTGCGGATGTGAGAAAATCATCCTTAATCAATTATAAGAGGGACTCGGCGGTTAATTTTGGATATCTCTTTTAATGCGCAATATCAATAATTCGGTTCGCTTGCATTGATTTCCTGTCTGAATAGCTGGAAAATAATTCACGGAAGTGAATGCTATCGCGTAGATGATAGAAGAAGAGAAGGTGAGAAATGCGATCATCATTTAATATAAGAAAGACAATGCAAGGGATTGTGCCGTATATTGTAAGTACACAAAATAATTTAAAAAAATCATTTTTATTTTCTTCTTATGTATTTATTTATTTCACGTTGCAAGTTGGCCTTCAGGCCAGGTGGCAACGTTAGAAGGGAACATAAAAATGATTTTAAGTCTGGCATTCGCCCAAAGACGGGAGGGAAACCCCTCCAAAAACCTCCCATAGGCTGTACAATTTAACTACAATATATATATTATAAGTACAAAAAATAAATCATAAATCATGAATAAGAACTGTCATACATAAATATATATGAGATCTGTGAATTAACTAAAATAATACAGTGGATGCTAGTGTCGTGACGCAGCACTCGCACTGATTAGGCTGTGACGCGACATAGTCGAATTGAAGAACACAGTTCTAATAGTACAGTACTATTTATTTAATAGCTTACAGTTTGCTGGTTGTTCACAATTGGAGCAGGCTCAAACACTGGTCAGCCGGAACCGCTGTAGCACATGGAATGCAGTGCCGGGTCTGGGTGTACCTTAGACACTGCGAGACGGGAAAGGAATCGTAGTGCCGGGTCTGGGTGTACCTTAGACACTGCGAGACGGGAAAGGAATGGTACTCTGTGCTACAAGCAGTTCCTATATATAGGAAGAAAAGGGTCAAGAGTAGGGGAACTGACACGTGGCACAACGTCATAGATGAAGCTAGGAAGCTAGTGGGAGGGAAAAGTAGAAAGAGTATCGGTCGGTCTTTCAAGGGAGTCTATTGTACCAAGCGAGGCACGTGGAGCAAGTTCTTAGAAGAAGCCAGGGGGAAAGAGAAATGGAAGGGCTTCAGTTGGTCTATCAAGGGAGTCTATTGTACCAAGCAAGGCACTTGACACAAGGTTATAGAAGAAGGAAAGGATACTAGCAGTGCCTCGGAGATACTTGTCTTAGGAGTAATGGACAGTGAAAAGGCGGGCGAGAGGAGGCGCGTGGCGTATGAGGGAAAAATGGAAGCGAGGCACGTGACACAAGGAAAGGATACTAGCAATGCCTCGGAGATACTTGTCTTAGGAGTAATGGACAGTGAAAAGGCGGGCGAGAGGAGGCGCGTGGGCTATGAGGGAAAATGGAAGCGAGGCGCATGGCACTAGGTTATAGAAGAAGGAAAGGGCACTAGCAGTGCTTCGGAGATACTTGTCTTAGGAGTAATGGACAGTGAAAAGGCGGGCGAGAGGAGGCGCGTGGCCTATGAGGGAAAATGGAAGCGAGGCACATGGCACTAGGTTATAGAAGAAGGAAAGGGCACTAGCAGTGCCTCGGAGATACTTGTCTTAGGAGTTATGGGCAGTGAAAAGGCGGGCGAGAGGAGGCGCGTGGCCTATGAGGAAAAAATGGGGGGGAAACAAAGTAGAAGCTGATGGCGCCTTCCCGTCTAGAGCCCGCTTAGCGAGGAATGTCCTCTGGCCGTTCTTAGCCCTCTACAACATCACCCCCTTGTCAGTTAAAGCCAGGAGGTGGAGGAAAGTAGGGAAACCAGTATACAAAAAGAATATATAAAAAGAATATATAAAATATAAAGATAAAAACTGAGCACTAAACTGAGCACTATCACATTCACCAATGTTCACTCAGGTTCCAAAAATATCAAACACAAAAAGGACTACTAGTTCAATATTCACTCAGTTTCCAAACAATGTCACACATCAGAAAAGACTATTAGTTCAATTTTCTCAATATCAAACATCATAAGAGCAAAAACAAAAAAAACGAAACAATACAAATAATAAAAAAGAAAAAGTTCTTTAAATTTTTACGTCTTCATTACCATGTCTATTGTCACTGTAAGGACGAGGGATCATTTTCCTTTTTAGTCTACGTTTCTCCCGTCGCTTTAAATTATGGCGGTGACGAGAGGCTGAAACTGGTTTTGGTGATCCAACTATTGTCGATGTGCTCCAAACTGGGTAAGGGTAGAGTAACCGAAAAGGGGAAGGGGACTTTGATGGTGGTGGTGTCTGGCGGGTGTAGATGACAGCCCAATCGGTACCGTGTCCAGGTGTTGCAGGACACTGTTGGTCATCGTCGGCCTCAGACCACTGAATACTGTGGCCAGGTGTTGGGGGACACTGTTGGTAATCTTCGGCCACGTTCTCACTCGGATTTAGGGGCAGTTGTGACGTTGGCGGTGTCTCTATGGCCCAGGCCTCGGACCACTCAATGCTGTGGCCAGGTGTAGGGGGACATGGAACATAATCTCCGGTCTCGTCTTCACAGGGAGTGCTGCATCTCTCCTCCCTCTGTCGTGGAGTAGCAGGAAGGAGTAGGGTCTTGACTGGTACTGGCTGACTGAAATTCATCTCTGGCTCACTGCTAGGCTGACTGCCCTCTATTGTTCTTAATGGGCTGCCAAATATTCGGAATAGCTTCCTCTCTCGCCGAGTTAAGGGTGGGACGAAGCTGATATGTTGACGGGTATGAGTAGTCGCCATCCTAGAGAGAGAAAAACCTTACCTCTTAAGAGAAGTAACGACCAGGCAATTTCCTCAGATCATACCTCTGCTGTATTATAGGTATTTTCTGTGGACTGATGAGAGGGGATTCCGCAGTATTTGTAACATTTTGCTGCTGTTCCGCAGGTGCTGCGGAAGCCATTGGGATGGTCTCCGACGGGAATAATGGTAGCGGATTTGGTTCTGGATCAGGCGGCAAGGGAAGGATATTTCGCAAATGGGCCGTGAGGATACGGTTGTTGGTGATGCCTTGAATATCTACAGTCACAGGGCTCCTAACTTTCATGACTCTATAGGGTCCAATCCATCTAGATATTCCTGGATTGTCCTGCAGAAAGAGCCATATTGCGTAGTAGCACAAGTTGTCCAACGGATATAGAGGGTAGAGCTAAGCCTTCGTTGTATCGAGAACGCTCTTTCTCACGACTCATTCTATTGAATTCGGCTGCCTGTTCATGTGCTAAGGCCAACCTACGACAAAGTTGCTGTTCATATGGAGGATCATCACTATAGGACGTTAGCGAAGGCACCAGTGAACTATCCCAGGGAGTTGTAAGTTCTCTTCCATACATTAGGAAAGATGGACTGAAACCCGTGATACGGTGTTTGCTGTTGCGATATGAAAATAATGCAAAATTGAGTTGATCATCCCAGTCAGAGTGGTCCTGAGCAACGTAGTGGGAAATCACTGCAGCGAATGACTGGTGTGCCCTTTCCAAACGTCCGTTCGCCGCCGGATTATACGGAGATGTAAATATTGAAGTTATCTTGAGTATTTTACAAATATTTTTCATCAAATTTGATGTAAAATTTGCTCCTCTGTCTGTCAGGAGGTATTTCGGAGCTCCATGCCGGCAAATTATGTTTTCCACGAAGCATCTTGCTACGGTCTCTGCTTTTTGGTTCGGGATTGCAAATGCTTCAGGATACCTGGTAAAATAGTCTTGACAAGTCAAGATATACTTGTTGCCTTTTTGCGACACTGACAATGGTCCTACAATATCTAGAGAGAGCTTCTCTAGAGGATAGGTAGCTTCGACAACTGCTTGCAGTGGTATTTTTGGTTTATCTGCCTTTCGTTTTTTACATGTCAAACAGTCTTGAATATAACGGCGGGTGTCTGTGTAGCAACCGTCCCAATGAAAATGCCGTTGTACCAGATCAAAGGTTTTATCAAGTCCCAGGTGACCAGCTAACGGGTTGTCATGGCATCGTACCAATATATATCTTTTCATTGATGCGGGAGCACAGATTACGAATTGGGGTTCAAGCGTTTTCGTTATAACCTTGAATAAAACCCCATCTTCGTCATAGAAATAATTTGGGTGGTTTTGTTTTGCCAAATCGTGTAAAGGTCTGAGCATGAGGCAATTGGACTGTTCTTGGAGAATTTTTTCTTTATCCCAAGACGGTTCATAGGTTATCTGTTGATTATCCAACGCATTAATGGAAGGAGGTATCCTTGAGAGTGCGTCAACGTGAGATATATGCTTGCCTGGCCGATAGGTTATTTCGTAGGTGTATTCACTTAGCTCCATAATCCACCTGGCGAGTCTCGGCTTCGGCTCTTTTAGCGTTAGGAGCCATTTAAGTGGTTTGTGATCAGTACAGATGGTAAAGTGATGACCGAGGAGGTATACGCGGAACTTTTTCACCATTTCCACGACCGCTAGACATATAAGTTCCGTAGCGGAGTAAGATTTTTCTGGTTTCCGCAGTTGTCGACTCGCACAGGCCACAGGATGTTCGCCGTCCTCGAACTCTTGAGAGAGTATGCCTCCTAAAGCGCACTGAGAAGCATCCGTATACAGGAGAAATGGTTTTGTAAACTCAGGGATTTTGAGAATGGGATGTGTATGAAGGCAATGCCTTAAGAATTCAAAAGTTTTTTGCCGTTGCTCAGACCAATCGAATTTCGATCCTTTCTTTATTAATTGGGTGAGACAACTAGTTATTTCTGCAAATTTTGGGATAAATTTCCGGTAATATCCAACTAAACCGAGAAATGATTGAAGCTCTTGCACATTCTTAGGGGGAGGAAAATTTTCAATCGTCGTTATTTTATCTTCATCTGGCTGTAATCCTTCGGACGAAACAATATGTCCTAAAAATTTCACCCTTTCCTGAAAGAATTTACATTTCTGCGGTTTTAGTTTTAAATTTGCCTCTCGAAGTCGATGGAATATTTCTTTAAGGCCACTTATGTGATTTTCTGATGTTTTGTCGTAGCGGAGGATGTCATCTAGGTAGCAAACGCATCCCTGGTATAGCAAACCGTCTAAAATCTTCGCCATCAGCCGCGTAAAGGTGGATGGTGCATTAACCAACCCAAAGCGCATCCTATTGCACTCATAATGCCCTTCTGGTGTGGAGAAAGCAGTGTAAGGTTTACTTTTTTCGTCCATTTCCACTTGCCAGTAACCACTACACAGGTCCATTGAGGAGAAAAAACGAGCTCCTCCCAATTGGTCGAATGTTTCATCGATGTTAGGCATGGGGAACACTTCGATTGTCGTCACTTTATTTAGCGCACGATAGTCTATACACGGACGATATTGAACAGGGCCGCCATCAATTGCTTTCTTCCTAACCAGAATTAAGGGTGCTGACCAAGGACTAGTTGAAGGTGAGATAACCCCTTTCGCTAGCATATCTGCGATTGCTTTCGTAAGGGCTGCTCTCTGAGAATGAGGCACACGATAAGGACGCCTCTTGATTGGATATGAGTCTCTAACGTCGATTGAATGTTTAACTACACTAGTGCATCCTAGAGAGACATCCCCATGCACAAAAATATCACCAAACTCCGTTATAAGATTTTTTAAAGAGTCCAATACATCGTTCGGTACTTCACTGAAGTCAAAAAGGGACAACAAATCCGGTACGTCCTCATACTCTGGCCAAAACTCTACATCACCTGGATGGAATTCATCTACAGATAAGATATGATTATCTGTGTTTATATTCTCAACTACAAGTTTCGAGCCTTTCTTCACTTTCTGCTCGGTCTCCTTCAAATTGCACAACAAAATAGGGAGAGTGCCATCACAACCAACTTGAGCGAGAACGGGAATAACAATCATATTACTTTCGTCCGGTTGAATGAGAACTTCCTTTCCAGCTAATTGATGATTTAGGGCTTTTGTTACTAAAAATGAGTGGGGAGGGATTTTCACACTGCACTCTAAGGTTACTATTTCACTATCCTTTTCCATAACTTCTCCAATTTCCCTTTTTGGAAGCATAACTCCTACATTTACACCCGGTGAGACTACGGTATTGCCGTCCACATCGGCATTAACATCGCCTGTCTCCCGTTGCATCAGTATTTCTGCATTCACTCCCGGTGAGACTACGGTATTGCCGTCCACATCGGCATAAACGTCGCCTGTCTCCCGTTCCATCTGTAAGTTATCATTCATTCCCGGTGAGACTACGGTATTGCCTTCCATATCGGCATAAACGTCGCCTGTCTCCCGTTCCATCTGTAAGTTATCATTCATTCCCGGTGAGACTACGGTATTGCCGTCCACATCGGCATAAACGTCGCCTGTCTCCCGTTCCATCAGCATTTCTGCATTCACTCCGGCTTCCTCAACATCGATCTTCCTATTGCCTTTCTGATTATGCTTTTGCGGTGCGTTGTCAGTAAAAGAACAGATGTTTAAAATACTCGGTTTCCCCCTAATTTCATCCGATGAAATGCGTTCCACTCCCAATTGGGCTTTACTGCTAATTAGCCGAACCATTATGCGATCATCTAGTTTCATGACCTCCTCATGAATGGATACTGTGCTACCATAATGTTTCATAAAGTCTAAGCCAATTATTCCATCGTAGTTGGTGTGACCGAGGTCAATAATTAATGAGTCGTGAGGGTACGGCAAGTTCTCGATCATAAATGGGACACAACATTGTCCTGCTATCGGTAAGAAATGACCCGAAGCACTTTTTATTGGTAAGTCACAGGGCAGGAGGGGTAATTGTCCGAACGGGAATGCTCGTAAGTTCATGACCGTCACTGCGGCACCAGTGTCTATAAGAAACTTGTGATTTTCATCTAAAATATCTACACTTATAGTTAGGCCAGCAGTGGGGGCAATTGCAAGAACTAATTCTCCCCCGACCGTGTGGTCGGGGTTGTAGCGTTTCCCGAAGCCATTAGTGGCTTAGGAACTTTTAAGCAGTCCACAGGGCGATGACCAGGTTGCTTACAAACCCCACATAAAACCATTGGGCAAGATCTCGAAAAGTGCCCTGAGTCTCCGCAGGAATAGCAAAAGCGTTGTTTTGAGCGGCACTCACGAACTGTATGCCCTGCCCTGCCACATTGCCGACACCTTTGCACAAAGTTTTCAGTAAGATTATTTCCACCCTGCGTATTGAAGTCACGACGGAAGCTGGGGGTACGGTGATCGGACGCGATCCTAGTTGTTTGCGGAATGAGTGGAGGAGGTCCTGACCTCTGCGGGGAACGAGGAAAGCCTTGTTGATTTTGGGACGTTTGCCATTGATTCTCGAGAGGTGCTAAGGAAAACGTTTCTGCCGTTTGACTGGCGTAGTTTCGCACGTTTGCCTCTTCGGTTAAGGCAAACTCCTCCGCTTCCAAGAGACTCTGAGGATTCCGAATTAACACAAAACGCCCGATTTCAGCACGCAGTCCCAGCAAAAACTGCGTTAGTAATCTGCTGCCCATCATCGACCGCGAAGTGTCGGAATTGGGATCCTTGAATGAGCCCTGAAGTTGACGAGCGATCTTCCTAAGTCTAGTGGAAAAGGAAGTCACCGATTCTAGATGTTGTTGTAAGCACATACTAAACATTCTCTCTAGGGAAAGAGGAGATACTCTGGGAGCGAATCTACGCTTCAAAAGAGAACAGAAGGCGTCGAAACCTTCTAAGACATGAGGATTAGCGGAGACATATTCGGCAGCAGAACCACTTAAACGTAACCGCGCAATGCTAAGGGTCTGAATCTCGTTCCATGCACTGAGCTGGCTGGTTATGCGCAGACATTCCAAAAATTGTTCGACGGTAACATCGTCATCCCCACAGAAGGTTGGGATAAAATAAGCATGACTTCCTAAGGCAGCAGGAGAAGGAGCACTTTGAGATGGTTGTGGAGAGTTCGGATCTTCGATAACGTTCAAACTAGAGGCAAAGTCAATTAAGTGAGTATTACCACGAGGTGTTGCAAAGGAAGAACATCCGTAAAATGGAGAAAAGGGATTTGTACTAGCCCAAGACATAATGATGCAGTAAGAAAGTTAACTAAAAAAAACGGCACACAAGAAAATTCTCGAAAGGGAGCTAAAAATGTTTCAGAAATTCGAAAATTGCTGAAGCTTTCACACCTGACACCATTAATGTCGTGACGCAGCACTCGCACTGATTAGGCTGTGACGCGACATAGTCGAATTGAAGAACACAGTTCTAATAGTACAGTACTATTTATTTAATAGCTTACAGTTTGCTGGTTGTTCACAATTGGAGCAGGCTCAAACACTGGTCAGCCGGAACCGCTGTAGCACATGGAATGCAGTGCCGGGTCTGGGTGTACCTTAGACACTGCGAGACGGGAAAGGAATCGTAGTGCCGGGTCTGGGTGTACCTTAGACACTGCGAGACGGGAAAGGAATCGTAGTGCCGGGTCTGGGTGTACCTTAGACACTGCGAGACGGGAAAGGAATGGTACTCTGTGCTACAAGCAGTTCCTATATATAGGAAGAAAAGGGTCAAGAGTAGGGGAACTGACACGTGGCACAACGTCATAGATGAAGCTAGGAAGCTAGTGGGAGGGAAAAGTAGAAAGAGTATCGGTCGGTCTTTCAAGGGAGTCTATTGTACCAAGCGAGGCACGTGGAGCAAGTTCTTAGAAGAAGCCAGGGGGAAAGAGAAATGGAAGGGCTTCAGTTGGTCTATCAAGGGAGTCTATTGTACCAAGCAAGGCACTTGACACAAGGTTATAGAAGAAGGAAAGGATACTAGCAGTGCCTCGGAGATACTTGTCTTAGGAGTAATGGACAGTGAAAAGGCGGGCGAGAGGAGGCGCGTGGCGTATGAGGGAAAAATGGAAGCGAGGCACGTGACACAAGGAAAGGATACTAGCAATGCCTCGGAGATACTTGTCTTAGGAGTAATGGACAGTGAAAAGGCGGGCGAGAGGAGGCGCGTGGCCTATGAGGGAAAATGGAAGCGAGGCGCATGGCACTAGGTTATAGAAGAAGGAAAGGGCACTAGCAGTGCTTCGGAGATACTTGTCTTAGGAGTAATGGACAGTGAAAAGGCGGGCGAGAGGAGGCGCGTGGCCTATGAGGGAAAATGGAAGCGAGGCACATGGCACTAGGTTATAGAAGAAGGAAAGGGCACTAGCAGTGCCTCGGAGATACTTGTCTTAGGAGTTATGGGCAGTGAAAAGGCGGGCGAGAGGAGGCGCGTGGCCTATGAGGAAAAAATGGGGGGAAACAAAGTAGAAGCTGATGGCGCCTTCCCGTCTAGAGCCCGCTTAGCGAGGAATGTCCTCTGGCCGTTCTTAGCCCTCTACAACACTAGAATATCCATATAATCACATACATAATTACATACATCTTGACTGAAGCTTATTTTTGTAAACTTTTACATTTTTAGGGATTGGCATGAGAAATTCATCAGGTGTTAGAATTTAAATCTAATTTTATTAATGCTAGGATAGTTTTTAAGATTCTTTGAAGATTAAAAATTGGCCGAAGTAAAATACAAATCCGTTCAGGTTTTAAAAACATGTTCTCTGAAAGCCATCGCTCTAAGAGCTTTGCCTCAATATGAAAAGTTTACCTGTCAATTACCTAATCGTATTTCTGTCTAGGCTCAGGAGGAGTTGAATTATTTAGAAGAACTCTTGTTTCGTCTTCATCTTCCAAACTCTCGCTTAAGTTTCACGGTGAATCAATAGCTTAAATTATCTAGTGTTAACCCTATCAGTAGCATCAGTCAGTTTCCTCGTCTAAAAATCTGATTTGGAGCCGAACTCTAGCTTATTGCTAGAACTGATAATATAGGGAATTTAAATTGATTGGGTCATAAATTATTGTTTTATAAAGCCTTTATGTTCTAAATAAAAACTGTAAGTTGACCGTCTCAAATAAAGAAGAGCTCCTATCAACTTGGATTCTCAGGTGAAGGAGAAAGTATAAAGGTGACAGAGAGTAATTTTAAAAAACATTTTTGAAGAGAAATTTACTTTACATCAATACATTTCAAAAAACTTTTTCCCATTTTTAAAGGTCTGTTAAAAGACTTGCATAAAACCATTCAAAGTTGGAATAAATCTGGACCGAAATATGAAAAGCTAAAAATAAATATCTTTAAAAAATGAGTAAAAATCAAGGGAGACAATCATAAATATCATTAAGGAGCATTAAGGGGCTAATATTTGTGTATGTTTTACTTCTATCTCAAAATCATTAACTTATCTCGTAAACTGGAATTTAGAACTAAATCGGTAAGTAGAACGTGGGAGGGATTCGTGAAAGAGAGAGAATGCGGGAGATAACAAGGCAGAGAGAGGAAAGGAAGGAAGTGAGAGAGAGAGGAATCCCGTCGACGACGCTTCAGATCGGTTTTCAATTGTTTGCCCATTTGGTGCGGTGGTAAAGGCGTGGTTACAAGAAGGGATGAAAGTGCGGCTGGGGAGGGGCACTGCGGCGTGTGGAAAGGGTTTCTCAGATTGATTTTGGGAAAATAGAATGTGTTGGATGAATGGGGGACTTGGAGAACTCCGTCGTTGCAAAGTTTTGGAGTGTGGTCGCCGCCGAGGAATAAGCATTGAACCGAAGAGAAGTGGTTCTCTGCTAACTAACCGAGGAATTAATGATCTATATGAGTAATCCCAAGTGCTGCAGTTTGTTAAAATTATCAAAGACAATAACTACAAGATTTAAGAAGCAAAATAGAGTTTTGAGTACGCTGTGGTCTTTCTTGATCTAAAAGGTACATTTTTTGCTAGTATGTTTCTCTTTCAGCTGATTTAGAGTGAGGCTTCTAAAGTTGGTTCAAAGAACTACACAACGGTCTGTTGCGAAACTGTTTGTAAGACCATGATATTTTAAGGTCAGATGGTTATTGACTTTGCAGTTTCATCAAGAAACTTTATAAAGTGAATAATTATCTTAGTATTTAATCTATCTCCGAAGATAACTTGAAATTAAAGAAACAATTTTCAATCGGAAAATGCTATAGCGCCAATGCAAAACTTACGCCATCTTCGTAGTTTATTAACGGAAAATTTTCTTCCGCAATGTGCTATTTTCTGGCTTACACTATTTATCATACATTTTTCTCGATTTACAAGTTAATTTATAATGTTATCACTCCCTTTTTTCTTTGCAGTCTTTCTTGCTTGTCTTTGCAGGCATCGCGTTGAAACTGACAGATATATCTGAAGTAGATTAATTCGTGTAAAAGAAAATGAACAAATATAGCAAATTAAAAATTAATTTAACCTATTTGACATCTTTCTGTACATTTTTACGAGAGCAGTCACCTGAAAAATGTGGTAGATCATGGACTGGCGTGTTTTTATTTTGTCTTTTCTCTTCAATTTATCTTCCAGAGTGCCATAATAGCCATCTCGTGCAAAGCTATTTCCTCTCTTGTTTTGTAAATTTTTCCTCAGTAGATGAAGTTCACCTTTGGTCAGGTTTTCGCTAGTAGTTCAGTTTTTGTATATCACGTTGGCGTTATATGCTTTTCTAGAAAACTTTTAAACATCATATAAGAGGAGCTTAATTCTAGTTAGATAATCCTAGTTCGACATCTATATATGAAGCATATATCTCAGATAAGATGGTGAACTTTGTTTTAAACAAGTTTCATATGTGTTGAATCAAAATTGATGGTGTAACATGCAGAGTGTAACTGCGGTATTTCATGATCACATACTTGATAGAACATGCATATAGCGTGCAAAGCAGTTCAAACGTTTACATCCTTCTTATTCTTTTTAAAGCACTTCATTTCGTAAGCGCTAACGTATGATAAAAATCGGTGGTAAAAATATAATTTCATTCTGATTATATTCTGAACTTTCTTCGATGACAAGAGATTTTCTTTCTGCATGAGTTATCTATATGCAAATATCAGATGGTGCAGTCTTTTCATCAGTATTCCTTCCAACTCTGAAGCTCATCTCAGCTATTAACTTGCCGTTACGTAAGAGATCCTTCCGAATCAGAAGTAATGCTCTTTGAATAGTATTCCAACTCGAGAAGGCGCATCCAAATCATGTCCTACTCAGGAATGTTTGTGTAAGGGCAAGTTAGCTCCTACATCTAGGACATGTTAATGCATTGTCTAGTTTTCTCATTCATTTGCGTATGCAAACGACACGAACAAGATCAGTCCATCATCCAAAACTTTAGCTTGCGTTGCATTCTCCATTAATGATTTACTTTACTTCCTACAATACTGATATAGAAATATTACCGTTTCTTTATCGTAGTTTGAAAGATTTATTCATAGGCGTAGAGCTACTTGGCAATTGGCAAAATGGCAAATCAATTTTGTCACTCTATTAACTTTTATAATTTATACGTTTACAGTTGCTGGTTAAATCCACCAGAGAGAATATTTTACAATGAAACTTGGAAACTTCTGGTACTTAGGTTTGCTATATTTCTTTAAATTTTAACGTTATTTCTAAGCTCATTTAAATTATTTAGTCAAGCTTGAAAAAACATTCTATTGATCTGATATTATGTATTATAGGAATAGGTATTCATTACCACGATATTTCTCAAAATCCATACTTTTTGGACACATCTATCTTAAAAGAAGTTTTGCATCGTCCATCTCTTGTCTCCTTAAACAACATGGAATCACCCTCATTTTCAAGGTGGCCTACTTTTATATTACGTCAGTCGGAACTTCTGTCTTCTTAAAATATATAACTTTTTCATTTGTTGTATTATCCACTCATCTTACACATTTGTTATAGTTATTCCTGAAAGAAAATTTGAAAGACTTCGATATTTTGAAACTCTTGGGCTTGAGACATTTCTGTAAAGATGTTAAACGAGCGTCAAGGTATCATATAAGCCAAAATCTGGGGTAAATGAAAAATTCATCGATTCTTAATTTTCATTTAAACTAGTCGTGAAATAAAACTTAGGATTTCGAACATTTTTAAAAAGAACGATGAAATGTAAACATTGTTAAAAACGTACCCTATCATATTTCACCTTTTGTGAACTTCTTGAATAGTTTCAAATTCATAAAATTACTATTCTATAAGACGATATATGATTATAGAATTTTGTATAAACCGTAATTTGAAATAATTTAAACTGAATGTGACTTAGAAATGACACATTTGTCATCTAGACGTCATAATATGTTTAATATCATTGGAGCGGCGAGAGAATACCGTAATAGAAGTTTATCATGTTTAGTATTATTTAACATATTTTACATTGATAAATAATAAACGCATGGAAATTTTAATGCACAAATAAAATATTAAATATTAATGAAATAATATTATTAGTTAACAAGAATGCCAGCCATATAACAAGCACCCATAAGTTAAACAAAGTGGCGTGTTATTTCAAAAACTTTGCTCCTCATATTAGATTCTTTTGGAGTATTGAGTCATTAAAATAGGATAGATGTAGCCGAAATATGGTTCAGGTTAGTGCTTGTTATAATTTCTCATTGCTCATCACACCCCTGGAGAACAAAATCCACTGTTTTGGCCTTAAACTCCCCTCGATATACTTGGCAGAATTTATCGGCCCAAAAGCCTTCCTTTGCTGTTTCATCACATCTCTATCATTAAGAAGCCCCCCGCAAATAGCTTCGTCATCCTCTGCCTTATTAACTTCGTCGTCTCTGTTTCGCCACAGATCCCTTCTTCTTCCACTCTCTCCTTCAAGGGATACGTTTCTTTTAGTTCCGTTCTCATTTCATTTAAGCAACGTATTTGGTTTCACGCTCCACGAATTTTTCCGTTGAAGATGCGAATCGAGTATCGGTTACACATTTATGTCATTGGAATATTTTGTAGGAAATATATCCGTGAATTGTGTTGCTGATCGTTCACACCGTGCGGAAGCAGTAACATGGTAAATTTGTACCAAATTTGTTAATAGATAACCCAGCGATTTCTTTCATGTATATGTATATATCATCAAAACGTGCAATAGTTCTCGAAGGCCCTTAGAGGGCACTTATTTTTTGGCTTACATTACTAGAGGGCCCTTATTCATTGGCTTACATGCTATTAGAATATGCAGTTCATGGCATCAACGTGATATCTGTTGAAAAACCTTTACACATGCTTTAGTTACGAAATGTATGCATTATTCAATATAATATACAATTTTGATCTAATTAAAAATAAGTATACCTGCATCGAACTATATGTGTATACTTTATTTCTTTTTTTCGTGTTAAATTTAATTTTATGTATTTATAACTTGTAAAAAGATAACTGAATTTGCTCTGACATCGATATTTAGATTTAACTTTATAAATGATCTCAAATTTCTATTTCTTCGCTCTTTTAGAATTAGCAGATGAACAAAAAATCTTTTCAGTGAATGGATACAGCTCATATTGACACAACTCTTCGGCTCACCTTCGTATTTTACGCGTCGTTCTTTTCTGTAGATGTCACTCAATTTAGAAAATCGCGGTCGTTTCTGTTTGCCCTCTCATTTTCGACACTATCATCTTCAAATTGAGAATTTCGTACATCTTCAAGATGAACTAATGGGAATCAAAAGTGAATCTGAAGTGAAAGACATTTTAATTTCCTGGAATGTATATAGGCGTTCTTGTAATAAAAGAGTGAAAACATATCTGATATAAATATGGTTTAAATTGCATATATAGGCGAAAAATATGTTTATGAAGTATAAATTATATATCAAGATTTCTAGAATTACTTATCACGAATAGGATTTATTGATTTCTTATTGGCCATAAAGTTACTAATGGCCGATAACGTATTTCGATCATGAAGATATTAACTAACAACTTTGAAACTCATTGAACAGATGTCTTTCTAATCTTGCGAGCAAAAATAACCAATTTGGCCATGATGTAAGACGCGATTTGACTGGAGGTTCAGTTATAAAATTTCGCAAAAGATAAATCTAAAATCAAAAAGATTTGTGAGAATATAGTAGCTATTTTTATTTTATTTACTGAAATAGGCTTATTAATAGTTTGATATTAGGAGAGATATAACTTATGTGAACAATGTTTGCAAACTAATTAAATATAAAATAAAATAACTACTATTCTGCCTTTTACTTAAGCATAACTCTCTTTGAAAAGCTTACGCTGCAACTTAATAGAGAAAATTTGGAATATGTTAATTATTATTTAAGACATTTAAGTTCATGCCATTTAAGTATATGCACTTCATCGCTGATGAAGTGCACATACATTTTCAAAAGTTAAAGCATCTGAAGGCTTCTATGAGATAATACGGTGAGAAATAGGAGATCGTTTGAGGGAGGAGGATGGAGAAGAAGCCCGTTATGCTGGTAAATTTAGACGAAATTTTAACGATGGAGGCAACTCTTTCTTTCTCGCCCTTTTCACTTTCTCCTTCTCGCCTTTCACCTACTCCATCTTTCTGTTCCCATTTTATTGCTTCCTTCCGGAAAATGACGCCTCTCAAACCGTTGCTTTTTCTTGCGCCTCTTCATTTTTCTCTTACTTCTCTCTTCTTCACCACCAATCATCACATCGCCTCAGCTCCAAACCTCGATGAATACATATCTTCCACTACGTTTGGTGGGAAATATTGAATACGAAAGATTTTGAAACTATTTCTTCGCTCCTTATAGGAAGAAAAGGCAATATATTTTCGTTATATTTTCATTTCTAGTCACTGTACTAGTACGTCTACTAAGTAAAAGCTTATGTACCTGGCGGAAATACGGAAAGGAATAACATTTCAGTGTCGAAAAATTAAAGACTAAATCAACTTACTCTATCTTTGTGATAGTATTTCAATGTTGGGTAAGTACTACGGACTAATTGTATTCAAAATTTCCTTGAATACTCTTTCAGCCTGAAAATCAAGATATAAAAACGTTTCGTAATATGTATGAAACTATTCATTTACTGCTATTGTATTTCTCAGCGATCTTACACAAACATGTCCTCGGAAAATATTTTTTAAATTTGTTAATCTAAAGGAAGCCAAGTAAGAAAACATCTTGGCTGAAGTCTTGTTGTCCTTTTAGTATTTTTCCGTTCTTTTTTCGTGTCAGAATTCTGATCTTAATTTTACAGCACTAAAAAGAACCTTGGATTATAGCTGTATACATTCAATTCTATTAAATTAAATAAAGTATTGGTTACAAATAGAAAGAAAAAATCAATAGCAATAAAAATATACGAATCAGTGTAAATGTATATTATCAAATATACATTCATTCCTAACGTCTAGGATCACTTTTTATAGCCCCTTTTCTATTATTGATATTTACTTTCGGAATTGGGGGTCATTTCTGTTTACTCCGTTGTTCTCCAAACAACTACAGTTTGCGATAAAAGGCTCTCAATTCCGAAAAAGTAAATAGAATCTCAATTTATGATATATCAAGAGTTTTAGCTATATTAAACGTCTTTTGCAAATGTGATCAAATTAATTATCAAGAGATTCTTAACTGGAGTGAAGGTTGGAAGGAAGCTATGTTTCAATCAGGAGTTTTTTTTTGAGTGAACAAACAACCTGAATGTAAGGTAAAGCTGTTTGATAAAAGTAGAATTTAATTTTTATTTTTTATATCTCCATTCTTTTCTTTTGAGGGCACAGAATTAATTTTCTAAAAATGAGGTAGTATGAATCATGATATCGGAAATATATTATAAATTCATTAAATGAATTACAAGATTTTTTGAAGTGATTATTGAATTCTTTCAAAAGAAATAATAATACATATTTCAAAATTTATAACATAATTTGAGCTTTCAGTGCGATAATAACTCTTTTTAAATCCAAAAAAATTATTCCATTAGACTTTTGAATTGATAATTTACTCTTCGATTACGGGTAATTATTTATTTTATCACCTAAAATAAATATTTAGTAGTTTTCTGTCCAACGCCAAATATATTTTTAATAATTAGTCATTCTATATTGGTGTTATTGTATGCGCTGAATAAACCTCGCTCTGCATTTCTCATTTGAGCGCTCGTTCTTTTGTTAAAATTGTTTGCTGGGATGATATGGAAATGGGTCACTTTTTATGCTAAAATTGACTGCAAAATAATATAGTATGAATGTGAACGCGCAAAATAATTTCAGTCAATAGTTAAGCTTGTACGAAATGAAAATTAGTTTAAAAATGTGTCTTTTGCATAAACGAGAGACTAGAGACCTTGGCTCATTTGATACCCATACATTTATCCAAAAGTATACATATGTATTTATTAATTTGTCCATTTTGATTAGCTATGCATATCCTCATACGTCGTATTTAGAGTTGTCAATTTTCTAAACGACCTTAATTTTTGGCTGTTTAATGTTACGTTTATTTGTAATATTTAACATTTTCTAAAATTGAATTACACACATTTTCTTGTATTTGATTGCACTTAATGGGATATTGTTATAGTACTCCTTTCGTAATTTCCTGTTGTACACAGCTTTCCTTTACATCATACGCTTATACTATTTGTAGGTTTCCTTAGATTATTACACCCAACTTTTTCAAGGGCATTTCCTGCAGATTTTACTTAATATATTACCTTACGATTTTTTTGCATCCACTTCTTCTAAAATTTTCCTCTTCATCTCTACTCATCTACACATTATTTTTATTATTGATAAAATTGGCGAAAGATCAGATAGAAGAATATAATTAATGTTCAGTCATAATATTGCCTTAAAAATACCTTATAGACCAGTATTTCCCAACCTTTTTTCATCATGCTCTACTTAAGAATAATAAAATTTTAATGCTCTCCAAGTAACATAGACATAAGTTTTGAAATTCAAAACTTAAATTATTAACCGATTGAAGCTTATACGACATCTTGTTTAGGACACATACTAATTATTAAGACATGTAGTACATATTCCATTGCCCCCCTTAACTATCAAATTGCCCTCTTATATACCCTATAAAGACTTTATTAATACTTAGAAGGCCCCGATTGCGGATCGAAATCAATTTAAAAAGAGTGACATTTAACATGTTTACAAGAATACCTTTCTTCTGAGGTGGCTGAAGTCATTGATATGGAAGAAGAGGCATTACAGTCTTAACCGTGCCTTAGTAAATACCTCGTAAACCCTATAAAGGCCTTTAAATATGTCCCACTTTCAGCTCGAATTCAGTTAAGATAAAATATTTTGACATTTTACATGCTTGCAAGAGTACTCTTCTTTAGACCTTTTTTAACGTAAAAAATTGCTTTTTAGGTGATAGTTCGCGTTTGTGGCGAGGAAGACGAGGCAGATGGGTACCGTGAAGGAGGCTGGAGGGGAGGAGGCGGCAACCATTCCGGCACGGACGTCCCCGTGACTCCGGAAACCACCGCCCGTGACGTAATCGACTGCTGTCGCGAGCCAGGCGAGGAGCAGTGCACTTTGGTGGAAGTCTGGAGGAATTCCCGTGAGTGCAAACTTCTTCCTCTCATTAAAAATCCCTTTTCTCTCTCCTCTGTGTCCATCCTTTTGTCCGATTCTCACTTTTCATCGCTTGAGGACACTCGGAAAGGTCAGCTCTCTGGAGAGCTTCCTTCCGTGGACCCTGTAAAAAAGAATCTGAGTTGTGAAGATGCCACTCTTAGTAAAAAGAAAAGAAAACGGTTTCTTATTTACCGGATGTGAATGTGGAAGGGTGTATGCGATATTTTATGTCTTCAGAGGATTTCTCTTTTCGTCAGGTGGCTGAAAGGTAAAAAAGGTTTTGAAATACGCGAAAGAGATTCACCTCATTAAGTTTACGATATCACAGAAAGTTTTCGCTCCTGATACTGTTGGATGGGACGGATTCTAAATAGTAAAATTCATCTTTCTTTCTCTTCACTCTCCTTAATTACACGCCTAGCAAATACATTCGTTCACAAAATAATATTACTTAAATTATATAATAAATATGATCTATCCAGTGTATTTAGTATGCTTTGGAATTAATATACATAATTTTATAAATCAGGTTATAATATCATTGCCACCTATTGTGAGAAGAATGAAAATATTCTGCGTCGAGGATTGAGCTCACAATCTCGACATACAATATCTCACTATTTCCGCCTTGATGTAGGCAACCCAACCAACTCTCGCTAATTCAGAAAATTTCCAGTATATTTTCATTATGAGTTGGTTTATTATGCAGCATTATGTCTGATATAAAGCAGAAATTTCCCCTGTTCAAGAAAAATTAACTAAATGAGTAAGTTATAGAATAATTACGTACTAACAGGTTGCGACGCCTTGAGGGTAGACAACCCAACATGAATCAGAGATATCATTCGATCTAAACCGAAATTAGTTGCATATTTGTTATCAGAAATGTATGAAATAGTATTTTATAGTTTAACTGTGAACATCTAACTATTACTTCAAATTGTTATTATGTGTATGAAAGAAAAATTTGGATTAATATTTGTAGTTGGATGAAATTTCTTAACGCCATGTAAGTTTGCTGAAGTTTGAAAATTGCATCAATACATATAAAAACGGTACGTTGTTTTTCTAGCTTGCCTCAATTTACTACTGCTTACATTAAAACAGAATTATATGAATGTAATTCATGTTTCATGCATTCATATCATGACAGATTGCTGTGAATAACAGCTGTTATAGGAAATCTTTCAAAATATCAATCATATCCGTGAAGAAACATATCATAGAGCACAAGCAATTGCATTTTAAAGCAAATAATGCTGAATATAGTTGAACAGATATGGTATATTTTTGAATTCTTCACTTTTTCACGTACATATTTACAACTCTACAATACTCTTATAAGCGTGTGGTGACATTATGCATTGTTTATTCATGGCTGTAGGTCTTCTAGTTATTATACTCGAAGATTTCGAATTTATCATTGACTATTTGTATTCTCAATCCCTTCTTTTATGTTCTTAGTAAATCATTCTTTTTTAGAAGTAGATGAAATTGAAGGTCCGTGAAATTGAAACCCCTAAAATGCCAATGTAAATCACAGTGTTTCTCCATTCAAGTCAGTCTATAAATTAATCAATAGCCTTATATGAGATTTATAATACACGCATTCGAATATTAAGTAAGAATAAGAGCAATATTAATATTTGCTGTAAATATTAATATTGCTGTAATCAGTAAAATATTTTATGTATTAAATACCAGAGCAAGATTATTTCTCGCTTATCTGCGAGGATCCATATCTTAATTTACGTTTAATTAATCAGCCTTTTACTGCATTTGCGTTAGGAATGGAGTAAAAATAAGGAAGCCTCTTTTCATTCGAGTCCTAATTTTATTAAAGACAAGTTATGAGCAATTTCATATGTACCTTATAGTATACGTATGTTATATGCGTAACATATAACTTAGATTTCAAACGTCCGAGCATTCTCTCTGCGATTGTTTTTGTAGATTCCAAATTTTGAATTTTAGATGTCTCAACAGAAAAATAGCGACCGTTTTATTTTCATTCAATTTCCCGGTCGTTTTCAGCATACGCTGAGGTTCCAAAGTTGAGTATTTTTGTTTTGACGCCGCTGAAAATGAATGATGCTTTGGAACCTTTCATTCCCTGGCTTTAAGCTGTCAAAAAGAAGATGCGTATAATTAATGAACAAAATAAAAACGTAGAGGAATATTGGCCTGCTGCATTATTGCGTACCTTTACTTCCGAAGGGCGTTGGTGAAAGTTGTTTTCACTTGGGGCTACTCCTTTGAGAGGAAGTGACACATTTTCCCACCAATTCCTTTATCATCCTTTTGGCTTTATTCTTTCTGCGTGAGGGTTTCCACTATCATGAGGTGCCGCGCGTCAAGTAAATCGGTAAATCATAAGCTTCAGACACATCCCGCTTGGGGCGTTGCAGTTGTTTTTCTTATACCTTTCCGACATCCGCAAGCTAAATCTTTCATTTCCCGAAGTAAAAGGTCGTAAAAACCTTTTAGATTTATTTTTACCTTTCTTTCAATTTATTCTTTCACTATCGTTTTTCGACTTGTTCCTTCTTCCTTGTGGCTTCTAATGTAACACAGCACCTTTTTATAAGTATTATCTATCGCAGCCATCCACAGCTCCTTTTGAAGAAATGTCTAAATCGGTTTATTATAAATTTCAGTGACCATATTGAGTACCTGGTTTTCTAAAGCTTCATTAAGATGCCTGAGAATTTAAATTTTAATATGTTTTCCATACTTGGGCGAGAATTAAAATCTATCGGATACATTTCTATACTCTTTTGAGTCATCATATTAAAAAATTCAATTTGAAAAGTGTAGCATAAACAAAAAATTGATAGATTATAATTTGCATACATTATATGTATTTTACATCCTTTCCAATTGGTTGATATCAACGTAGCAGTAGGAGATATTTTTTATCCTCAGAAGTTATCCATTGATTTGATTAGAGGCAGTGTAATCAAGTATTGGACGTACCGAAAAAGCAAAAGTGCATTGATTATTTATTAAATTTATGTGCATGCTCCAAATACAAAAACTGATATGAAATATAAAAGCCAATCGAAATATTGAAATTTCATATTTAAACTGAATTAACTGCAAGCGAAGCATATTCTTCTTATATTAAATTTCTCATCATTAACATAAATGATAATATGAATTAATTTGATTTCTGAGAAGGCTTAACCAGCCTAATTATGTAGAATAAAAGTAAGTTCAAGTAATAATTACAAATAGATTAATGATGAAAGGTAAATTTGCACATTAAGGAAAGTATCCTTGTAAAATCCCAAGGAAAATTGGGTATGACAAATGTCTGACAAGACCAAAACTTGAATATAGATCTTCCAGTCTCCGAGTAGATGCTTTATTTAAATATTGCTATCTAGTCGAAGCATTAAGACGTTTCGTTTTGGGGGACCATCTGGTTTTCCTTTATCTGGATTAACTTATTGATAAGCAGATGATACTACGCTGAAATATTTGTGAAGAATCGTAGCTCTCTCGACGGTAATTGTGAAAGCCTTATTAATAAATCGTAGCAAAGTTTTTGAATCGATTGAATTTTCATGAAAAATATTCAAATGAATCCAGTTTATTTTATCAAAAATTCCCGCTGCAAATAATTTAAAGTAAATTTCAAATCTTTCAATTTCTTACCGCAGACGTATGCGCCGTATGGATTTTAAGTTTAACCTTTAACTTAAATCTTCGTTTCCATAAATCTCCTAGGGTTTAGTTTTTTATTTGTACCACTTTACCGTTCCCTGTGTTCCATGCAATAGTATATCTCCTTCACCCCCTTGACTCTCCCTGTAAAATAAGTCCACGTAGTCCTTTCTCTTTCAAAACCTTTGCAACCACTTACGAACCGCAAGCCTTCTTTCGCCGAGGCCAGGATCCTTTACAACCGCTAATTCTACGCAACTCTCTTCTTTTCAGCTTTCTCCTCCCCATTCTGTCCTTAAGCATCCAACCTTTTCTTTCATTCCAAACCTCAGGCAACTCTATTCCCATTAAAGTCTCAATTACGCCTTCGTAATCACTCCTCTGCTCCAACCTCTCACTCACTGACCACCCTCACACTCTTTTCCCCCTCCTATCACTTTCTGTTGTACCGATTTCTCCTTCCTTGAATCTCGTACATTGACGGATGAGGAAGTTCCAGGATTATCCGATTGACATGAATAGATCTTTATCAAAGCAGAGCATCGAACTATTTTGTTCTGATTTTTCCCCAATTTTACGAAAAAAGAAATTCGGTTCAGTTATGGCTTTGCTACGTCTGCCAACAACGAATCGATTCGAACAGTTTTTATTTCTCGTCTACTATCGAAGTATGATGCCCTTCCAAGTGGTTTTCAATACGAGTTGCTGTATTTTTTAATAATTACTCTACTTATTAATCCTAATTTGCGACATTAAAGTAAGAATTACTAAAATATAAGATAAATTTACATGTAAACCAATTAAAATACTAACTTGATCTAGCGTTAACTGGTGAAATTCCATAGTTAAAATATGATAAAACACACACAACATCTACAATTCACGCATAATCATTGGAAATTTGTATTAATCATGATGATGACACGATTGTGTTGAAACCGGTCGCAAGGGTTTCGTATAATTTCGTGTGGATTGTACATGTTTCGTGTATTTTTTCATACTTTGTGAAACAATTATTTCAGAAAGGTGAACATTTTTGTTGCACGTACCTACTAAAGCTTCGTCCATTTACTCTTAAATGAAATGGTGGTGCCCGTAAGTGAATTTCGTAATGGACTTAATTACGATTTTAAGTTCCTATGGCACGAGTTCGGATTCACTGCGGAAAAAATAACGGCTTTTATGGTTTCTATTCTTGGTTGAATTCAGGTTCAAAGCCTAGTTTTAAACGCAATTTTTTATGCTTTTCGAGTTCGGCGTCATTGTTTAAGCAGATGGGACTAGATCACGATAGATGAGGAAGGCCTTTCGTACGTTTATGACTCAAATTATGTACCTATACTCAGTCCATTCCCCTTATCTTTCCACCTGAGTTTTCCGTTTCCCTTTTCCTTCGCTCTTCGTAGGACTAAATTAATTACTTGATCTGTTAATTTTATTTTCATAACTCTTCTATAGCAGCACATCTCCATCGCTTCTAATCCTCTCTTCTCCTCTTCATTTGAGTTGAATTATCTCTTTTTCATTCAGTTCAGAGCGGTGCCGTTGTGCTGCCTCCGCCAGATTTAACATCGCTGTAGCAGTGTTTCATTACCAAGGTTGAACTTTGTGCAAAAGTACATCCCATTGTAATACTCATTTAACCTTGTATCGCATCTTGTTAAGATTAACTTCAACCTGACCCAATTTCTACCTCTATACCTTTGAATCCACGCAAATATATAGAGATTGCGGGGAAGGGTGAGTTGACCTTTGCGAAAAATTAATTAATCCAGAACTTTAGCCAAGTTATTCGAACCGTAGCGTTACCCTTCACGCAATGAATGCCTTAGCTGCAGCACTCATATATTTTCAAAGGATTCATGTTCATGTTAACCTTCCTTTCTTCCACCGTGTCTCTTATATAAAAGGCTCGAGAATTCTCTTCGTTGGGTCGCGTAAAAAGTCCTAAATGCTATTTCTCTTGCGGACTCTTCAAGAGCTACTGTAATTAGATTAAGGTTTCTCTCATCAGCTACATTTACTCGCATTAGGTTGGGGACAGATTTTATCTGAGTAGCTATTAGTGTTATAAGGTTTAAGCAGTAACTGCGATAGAGAGAAAATTTAAACTCAATGACTTTGAATATGTCACGAGTTGGTTAATAAATATAAGTAATCTAATAGTTTCTTGCAGTTATACCTCTAGGAATATCTTATACGAGTATAAGTACTAATACCGCAAGCATGTGTGTAGTACTGTACTTTGCTAAGTTCTATTTGGTTTAGAAATTGAGGATAAAAAGACACAAATTTCACACATTTTTTGTTTATGATAATTTAAGATTTCATCTCATCAGCAGTATTTGAGCGGGTAATATTCATCAAGTGAATACTTGAACTTTCCTAGGCATAGTAAAACTATACTTTCATGATAATGGAGCTTTCAGTTGTTAGCTTCTGAGCATTAAAATCGACTCTTTGGCAGAAATGGCAATCTTCGAGCGATTCCATCGAAACCCATTTCCTTGCTCTAGGGCCTTGAATCAAGCATTAGAACCTTTACATTAGCATAAATAAAATTCCTAATAACTCATTTAAGTAACCTGCTACGAAATAATGGATGTTTAAAGCATCCTTTCAAATAAAAATACAGTGCATTAAAAGGGCTTCATTCTCAAAAATAACAAATCAATGGGAGTTGTATGCATTAATCAGCTTTACATTTACATAATGGAAAATTTAATGGAATTGCGCCATATCCACGAATTGCGGAGTGTGCGTTATTTTAGATTAGCTTATTTGGGGCATCCAAGATTAATTATCGAGCTCAATATTAATTTTCAAATCTTTCCTATCCGCCATGTTTTTATACGCGATGAAAACCGGTAAACAAATGTTTTCTGCATGCACTCCATAGCTATGGAGTATCTCATTTATAAAGTTTAAGATAATTATATAGGTATTCATCAGAATCATTTTTCACATTAACAGATATTTATTTATGTATATATATTATATCATCAGTCATTTTCAAAAATACGTATGATATATGCCTCCCAAAGTGCAATTTTATTCGTTTTCTGAACGTGATTAAACATCGTCGAAAGAAATGCGTGGGTCAAATATTGAGGGGAGAGGGATTGGAAAAGGTTGTAATTGGAGAATAGTAATGGTCAGTGAATCGTATAATTAGTAGTAATTATCAGAGGATGAAACAGAGGGGAAGACATAGACAGACAGGGACGGATCCAGGGGGGTGGTCCTGGGGGTCCGGACCTCCCCCCGAAATATCACTTGTGCCTATTTTTCGAAAATGAAACTTGAATAACGCAAATAAAACACAATTTAATAAGCAATCACTAGCGAAAAAATTCGAGTTTGTCTAACACAATTTTAACGTCACGTTTTGTGAAAGCCGAAATATCTTCTATTTTTAAATTTTTTGATCACACCCCCTCAAAAATATTTTCTAGATCCGTACCTGGAGACAGAAGTTATTGGATAACATAGGGGGTGGGGTTAACTATAGGGAAATGAAGGAGATGGCGCTTAATAGGGATTTTTGATTGTGCATAAACCTACCGAAAGGTAGAACACTCGTGAATGAATTCTGAACTTTCCATTGCCATGTTAACTCTAAAAAAGGGAATACCAGGTGGGGTAACACGGATTCTCTTGAGAATTTCAGGAAATGTCCCTCGCTCATAAATGATAGATACGAGTCTAAAACTCGGTGCCACTACCCCATTGTTTATGAAAAATTTGCAACTGAAAATATTAGTTAAGCCATACTCGTGGGTTACCGCCTTAGATCGTCTTCTCAGCTTAAAGTACAAGCGTCATTGGCTCAGCCTTTTCATGTTATACGGGTCCCAATAGAAAATCCTCAGAAAATGTGAGACATGGTTCTATCTATCATAGGTTTAATTTTAGAAGGCTACAAATTCCTGATTTTTCATAAGAATGTTTAGTGCAGATTTTTGGAAATTGTTTTAGAGTACTTTTCGGTAGGGAAGATATGTTAGAATCTGGATATTACTACTACTTCTGTAACTTAAACAGCAAGGTATTTTTCATTTCAGATCTTAAATTCGACCCATTTAAAATTTCCCATAAGAATTTAATGTAGAGAAATTAAGAAATTTTTAAAGCATTTTCCAGTATGTCTATCATTTGTTACGAAATTTTTGGATTTTGTTTAAGAATAAGTAGTTATAGAGGATACTATTTATTCATCATAGTACACTATGGCATGTAGATAGTTTCCTCTTTTACTACTATAGTACAGTCGCTTGCAAAAAAAGATCATGTCCAGACGGTGCTAAGGATACATAGTTTATGTTCCGATCGATTTTAGTTTGAAATTGGATGGCCGTTCCAAATGAACATCGCAACGAGGATCCTTAACTCGACCGTATCTCAGTTTCTGCCCGAGTTTGTCACCGGAGCACGCACCAGATGCACTCCGGGACGAATGGAGAGGAACTCGGTGGAATATGAACGAGCGAACGAAAAGAGTTTCAAATTTTTTTCAATGGCGAGAGGAGTGAAAGTGGGCGTGTCTCAATGGGAAGGATGGACATCTGAACGATGGAGCTGGTGAAAAAGAGTGCCACGTCAAAAGTGGATTCCATCGCTTGTATAATATATCACGCGTATAGAGAAGGATATTTTAAAGAGCGGAGACAGGCGCAGGAAGTGAACGGCAGGTTGAGAGGAGTGGAGGAGGATGGCGTAGAAGGGTAACAAAGAGGAGACGACGAAGAGAGGAAAGAAGAGAGAAAAGGGAGAACGGAAGGTTGAAAAGAGGAATGAAATAGAAATAGCCATTAAAGAATGGTAGAAAGAACAGTTTGTTTAAAAGAGAGATCTAGGTGACGAAAGACTAGGTGTTACATCGGAGAAATTAAGCGGTTGGAAAGGAAAATTAAATATATTTCTAGGCATAAGATTATAGGCTAGGATATGCTAGATTATGTGTAACTTCTAACCCGCAGGACTATTTCAAGCAAACATGGATCACATGTCCTTGAAGACGGTTTCTTGAAATAATCATTTTCACCCATAAGGCCGCTCTTTCGGATGAGTATTGGGTTCTACCTACATTATATAAAAGTTAAATATCGAAATTTTATAGGAAAATGCATTTGGAACACGGCTGTTGACGATTTGAATGTATAAAAATCTAAATTTTGCATACGGAAAGAAAATAATTTTTTTAGTAAACTGCAAGAGAATGTTTTCCGCTTGATGTCATCAGCAAGGTTGGAAAACGATTTTCTTTGCAAAATGTAAGCATGATGCTTTCTTTCACGAATTGGTAAAAAAGCCATATTGTGTGCAAATCTGAAGGATGGAATTAGCAACAGTCAATTAACTGGCCGAAACACACGCAAGGTAGTATGAAATGATACTTATCATGGACTGAAACCACAAGTAGACAAAAAGATCAAATGACGTAACTGAATTTTGAGAAAGATCACGTTTAGGGGAAAGAATTATCAGTAAGATATCGGAATAAAATACGGTATCGGAAGAGTGATATAGAAATAGAAGAATTTGGTAGAAGTTTAGATGTAGAGAAAGAAAAAAAAATAGAAACGAATGAGGCAGAGAGAGACGTGAAGAGTGGTTGGAGTAATTGAGTCGATTTCGATTGAACTTGCGTCCATAGATCTTCGCAAGGATTCCACTAAACCCCCAGATGTCTGCTATCCTCTCAGCTTATCCGAGGCTTACCAACAAAAACAAATACGGGAAAATCTCTAAAAGAATTTTGATTCTCCGCCAAAAAATGAATAACCTCCATGGTTTCTCGTAGTCCCAAGAACGGATATCCTTTGCGGTAAAAATGAAAAATTTCCGGGTAAAAATGTAGCAATGAAACAGAATCGGAGGGCATTTCACATATATTCTACTGTTTTTTTTTTCTCCCATGGGAATGGAGGATCGATATTTGCTGCGATGAAGAAAGAGAATTCGGTCCGTTTGATGAATTATACCGAGGAAAATATTTTCACTGTTTACCTATTTAGAGCGGTTCATTATTTATCCCCAATCGATATATCGATTCATGACATTAAAGAGGACGACTTTCATCTCTATCCATTTACTTATATAAATTATTAACCGATGATCGAAGGGTTTGTTGTTCGGTATAGAAAAGAAGGATATTTTTGTTTGAATGATAATTCCGCGATTATTGTGATTTTAACAGAAAAATTGGAAGCAATTTTTTAGTAATTCATCTTAAGTGAATTTTAAGGTTCTTGCCCTTTCATTTGATCTGTAATTCTCGAATGAAGATAAGAATTTTTAATTCAACCGGATCGAAATGAAATGTACGATATAGAAAAAAAGAGGCTTAAAATTGCGCGGGGTTTTAGGCAAGTTAATTGAGTGGAGTGGTTAATGGGTTCTTCCTTCATCGTAGTGATTCTGAGATATTTTAATGATATTATTTTATTATTTAAGTTTTATTTTTGATTTGATGTTGTAAGTAAATATTAGAATTAGAAAAAAAATTATCCTTGATTTTCACAAGAAAGCTCGACTTTCATGTTACTTGAAACGCGAAGATTTCGATTTTAAAGTTTGACTGCATATTTTTTATAAATATCGTTGGCAAGAATTTGCTTTTCTAAAAGAATTGCGTTATTTATCTGTGAACGAAAAATAGTCTCTCTGTGTCTTTAATGAGTCTCCTCCACATTCTTGATTTTTTCTAAGGATTTTTGTTCACTATGTTTCTAGACTGAAACACTTGCTGCAAAAAGTATACCGGTTTTATCCTAATTCAAACGGTACGTGATTATTTGCACGAATAAATCCCCAATCCGCTGAGGGGTACTTTGTAGTTCATGCTGACTGTCAATGTGTAAATCGGAGTGCAATAGCGAGGAAGACAGCTTTTCCTCTGTATCCGGAGGGTGTTGTACGTGACGCCAATAGAAAACACAATGCGGCCATGCACACGACTTGAGCAGCAATTTCCATTCTGCTCCGAGCACCACTGGTCGGACGCATGCACCGGTCAACATTCGTAGGCCTTGGGAAGATCCAATGACCATGGAGTCGAGACTTCGAGAAATTTATTGAAGACTTAAAGAAATGAACGGGTAAATTGCAAGTAATTGATTATATCCTTAATTTTTACTATTACAACTCAAATATTCTAAGACACTAAAAAAAGTAATGCTTGTAGAGAGTGACTTGAGTACCCATGATTTTTATAACGTAATATCTTTATTCAATGTAAATTATATACACTTCGAGTTACATTTTTTCAATTAAGTTATTATATATTCAGGTCTCCCAGAGTCAATCATGATTGAGGTGTAGATGTATTTTTAAAATTTTGTGATTCTCTTCCTTAAATCCCGCCCTAATGAAGTCCTTTTGTTATTATTATTATTATAATTATATTTATTGATAAATTGCACATACATATCATGAAATACAAGATTAAATAAAAATTTTAAATTAAAAATAAAAATATAACCTACGTATATTGTATTATTCTTAAAACTGCTCACTATAATCTCTTAAGAATTAGATTTAGACAACTCAGGCTAAGTGGAATAAAACACTTATCGGTAAGAGTATCGATTTCGCCTTCGCAAAGAACTTGTATATTTTATATATCTTTCAGGTTTCATTTTTGGAATGAAATAACCTTACAGTAAAAGAATCATCTTAATAGTTTTAACATGAAACTTCTTATAAAAATTCTCTGATATTTCTTATAAAAATGTCATATAAAAATAAGACTAATCCAAGTGTTCCAAGATGACTATGACTTCGTTTGAGCATATGTCAACATATGTCAACATAATCATTTCCATCAAAACCCTGTAAAAATCATACACACTTTCAAGTAATATTTTAAGACAATATATCTGAAAACATCTACTTTCACTGTATATTTGAAAGATGAGAGAATGGATTAAAAGACACACTTTTAACTTGAAGGCGCGGAATTTACCTTATTACCCCGACAGAGGGTTATAGTGTCTAAAATGTATTCACAGGGAAAGGCTTAAAAGTCGAAGTCTCATAAAATAATTCCATTGCTCACTCGATAATTTTTGAAAGTTAGTTTGGAAATCGCCTAGTAAATATGGGCAATAAATTAACAGACCATTTTAAATGGACGAAATTTTAGAGATTTATGAGGCGATAACCGTAGTTGCGCTGAAAAAAATGTACCCTAGGGGTAATACGGCACATCGTGACCCGTTTGTTGTTACAAGAAGGTGAAGCTTCGGATAATGTGTGATGGGAAAGCGATAGTTTAAAGAGGATAGCATTAATTAGTAGGTCGATATCGCGCATCCGCAGGAATTGGAAGTTGCGAGTGGATATCGGATGCTTTTTGCCGTTTTCGATCCGAACCAATTAACCTCCCTTTCCACTGCTCATCCACTTGCGTTCACTTTCACAAAGACCCGAGAATCGCGGACGCTTTTCATTCTTTTTAATGAACTTTATTCATTCACATTCCGCGGATTACGGTTCCTTCCCATTGGGCACAAGGGATTCGTTTCGACTTCATGGAACCCTTAATTTCATCATTTTTAAGATCCGTTTCGTTTCTGAAGCTGCGTGAAATATTTTAACCTATGATAGTACAGATTTCGGAAATTGCGATTTTTGCCATTCTCCACGTATAAAAAAAACCTTCTGGTTTATTCTGGCAGAAACGCCTTGTTCCGCGGGTGTAGAAGTAAAAGCCGACATGGCAGAATAAAATAGATGGGCAATTTAAATGTTTTGTAGAAGATAGAGGGTGGAGTAGCAGTCTTACAGCGTTGCAACATTACCTGTTGTATCCTGCAGTTTATATGCACCAGTATAGCTGTAACGATTCTTTTCCGTTGTCTATACAATTTTAAAATGATTCTTCAAAAAGGAAATCAAAAATAACTAGAAGAATCATGTTTGATGATTCTCTGTTATTAAGAATTACATTTTTGATATGATATGAAATTCATTTTAGCATAAAAATCAAAGAAAATATACATATTAGGCTCTCCAAACTTTGGTTCCTTTCCGGGTTAGAGAATAGAAATGCTCTTTTGTCCTCCCCAATGCATCTGCCTTACTCCTAACGGATCGAGCTTTCGTCTAAAATATTGATTTCTGTTTAGATCAGATTTATTTTAGCACCTATATCTAATGCGGTTAACTTAATATATATTTACAAAGAGATTTACTATCACAGCTTTCACACAACCAATATATAGGTTTAGTAAAATCTATGATGGATAATCTCTGTGTCTCTTACTACAAATGCAAGCCATTAACCAATGTTAAGGCCGAACTCATGTTGCATTTATTTATTTTGTCAAATATTCAATGTTTTGACAAAAATAATCTTGGGATTTTCATGGAAAGGAAATAAAACGATGACTGATTTAAATTGAGCTGACTCTGTAATAATACATGATTCATGTTTCGTGATATTTTATAAAATCTCTTTGCTTTCAGCTCTATTATGGTTAATGTATAATAAAAATTCGCTTAATTATGTAATTTGCAAATCCCTCTGGCTGACTTCATACTGATATAAAGGAAAAATGACGAATCTGTAATTAGAGATAGTTGCTTAAGGGTACAAAATCCAGACACAAAGAGTATTTAACGAAATACAAATGATTCCAGTTTTACTTTTTTCTGGAAATCATTAATTAATAAATAATATTTTTGATTACTTGTCTTCCGGTAAAAAAATGCTCGTGAATATTCAAATTTTAAGTGAAAGTGCTTTCCGAATGGAAATGGTTAATCCAGCACCTATGCTAGAAGTATTTTATCAGAGATTGATTTGCCCGGGTTTCCATTGGTTTAAGCATAATATGTGCCGAAAATTTAATTTAACCTTTGCAATACCTTTCACGAAAATCCTTTTTCATGTAATCTCTGGCTGCTGTCTGCGTTTAGTGGTGAGCGTAATAGCCTGCTATCGACGCTGCAGCTTTGTCAATAAAACACTGCTATTATCCGCTTTGGCCTTCGATATCCACGCGCAGGGGTTTTGCGATATCGAATACGCGGACGAATAATCGAAAAATCCGTCAGGTATCCGCTCTAGGCAGTATCAGGATAAAGGATGTTGATAGAGATTATAGAGTTCCGAAGGTTATTTAAAGGGGGCGCGATAAGTGAAGGCCCGTAGATGATTCGAAAAAAGTCCCTGTGGTCCATGATACTCTGAATCACTCTAAGTATGATTTATCGGAATTTCTCCTGTTATATATCTATTATTATGAAACTAGACAGATATTACGTTCTCAGAAGTTCTTCACGGATTTTCAACCGGGTCAATTCGGTGGTAAAAAACCGACGTTCCGGCGCAACTTCTTCAGACGCAATTTTAAAGGAATCGTTCTCAAAAATGGCAACTGAGAATGTTGCCAAAACGTCGGTTTTTAACCAGCAAATATTTCCAGTTGAGAATCCGTGAAGAATTACTGATGATTCATCAGGAAAACATCAAGCTTTTCTTCATACATTACCTTGGTAGACTGGTCATATTAGGAAAATGTTATCGCTTTACGATAACATTTTACCATATTTTACGCTCATCTCACACTATGCGTTACATTTTAAATAAATGATTATGCCTATCATGACCTATTTATGAGCTTATTTCTCATAATTATCACATATTTCCATAAATTCGCCTATATTATATTGCCGGCCTCGGTGGCATAGTGGATAACGGGACTCCCGGGTTCGAATCCTGGTTAGGTCAGGTTTTCTGTGAGGTTTTGTGCATTAAAAATATGTGATTAAAAATGTTCAGGTTATGACTTAATACGCCCATCAATAAAGACGAAATTATTATTGTTATATCATTCTTACCGCAATATTTACTAAAAAAACATATTTAAGTAAAACATTTATCAATGAAGTTTTGACATTTTCTGTTTAACTCGTCTCATGGATGGAAACTCCTTTATTTGAAAATCGTGAATTTCATAGAAATAATGAGGAAAAATATCTTCACAAGCATGTATCCTGGAAAGTAAAATTTGCGGGGAAAGTGGAATCACATCCTGTATAGATCCAAAAAAACACGAAGTTAACATAGTTTTTGTTATTTCGATGATTATCTCATTAAAGGTATTTTGCCAAGGGAAGGTTTCTCACTTTCATTCTGTACCTACCAAAAAATATTTATTCGAATTATTTCACGGGCACTCCTGTTATTAATTGCAGGGTCTACGACCGGATATGACCGACACGTTCTCTTTTCTTGAACTTCTTTCATCGCGCCGTCGCTCGTATGATCTAAATATTTTTCTCTCCGCGAACCACCTCTCAAAGCAAAGGCCAGCCAAGGAACCAACTCACAAAGGACGCTAGAGTAACTCGGTCACCGCAGGATATTGGAAAGGGAAAACTCTTTAGACACACGAGAGTAAACGATATTTCTAGCGAAAATGGAAAGTTAAAAATAATTCGTGGTGAAATGAAGATAATTTTAAATTCACGAGGATCGAAATGGAATGATTTACTAATTTAAATGAGTACATTTTCATAAAATCTTGGTTGGTCATAAAGAGGAGAAATTTCAACCTATCTCTACTTACATACAAATCTTCAAATTCGTGAATCTGTCTTGAAATTAAAAAAAATAATGGTAATTTACTAAAAATTGTAATATTTATTAAAAAAGTTAGATTTATGTTGTGATAATAGTAGTAGTAGTAGTACCATTAAATTGAAGGGAGTTTGTTCACTTCTAAGGTTAGATATTTTGAAAGAATGTAGCCATCATCATAAATCATTAAAAATCTTTCAGAGGCCTTATACGATCATTATTTAATTAAATTATATGTGGTGAAATCATAATTGCATGATGACTTATTTACTCCATATATACTGATACGCTTTAGGTAAGATGCTATGCATCCAAAAGATATGCAACACTTGATACATATGTGCAACTTAATTACTTAGGAAGAACAACATTAAATCGGATCTGCAGCGAAAAACTTCAAATTTAGTTTTTAGGTAAATATTCTTTCAATCATTATAACTCTGATGTTGAAAATTTAATGAATAATTTAAACAGAGCATTGCTAAGTTTTAGGATACCTTTTCAAAGATGCATTTAGTTAGTTTCTGATATCGAAGTAAAGACTTTGAAAAGTTTCTGTTAAAGTTAAAATAACTGTTATCGTTACTAGATTTTAAACCTGTGTTCAATCTTAATTGATTTTCAAATTTACCTAACTCTAAAAAATATAATGTTTTGAAACGCTCAATTGATAATAATCAAAGTCATTCATCAAGTAATGAATCTTTTTTTTTAATGGTCTTTGCGACGTTTTCATTAGGAAGCTATATTCCTCTCCTTTAATGTCGATAGTAGCATAGTGATGGTACACGGCTGCTGGGATTCCCTCTAATAGAGAGAGCTTTGGTTTCCTTGGTGAGTAATGTTTGCTAAATGCATTTGGGACTAAGTGGCGTGCAATCTAATTCTCGGATCTCTACTGTGGGCCTAAGGAGATAGAATTTATCTGAGGGCGAGCTTCTGAGCTGCTTCAACCGGTTATTATTCGCTCTATAAATCAATGTAGGCTCATTCTTGAATTTTTGATTTAATGTTTATTAAAATGAATTTCATTTTGTTTTAAGGTTTCGAATAGCGAATATAAATTCGGATATTTTGAGCAAAATTCAGAAATCTTGCTTGAATTTATACAAATAATTTTTAAGTGGATTTCATTTGAACGTGTATGTCATTGAAAAAATAATCTGTGAAGCTTGAGGGTCAAAAGGTAGAGATGAGCTCTTCTTTTTACAAATCCTTTCATATTTTAGTGTATTTAGGTGTAGGATATTAGCTAAATAAATAAAGAATCCACGATGACTACTGTGTATTGTGTGACAATAAACTCATTTAATGATAAGAATAAGAACTATGCATACGTTATCATACGCTTATTAATATGCAATAGATACAAATGTAGGAAAACTATCGGCCACATATGTGGCTGTGCGGAACGTCTGCTCCTCTCCTCAGATTAGCTAAGTAGGTCATTAGAGCAACGTCAACTTCAAAGATGTTTAGGCATATATAATTATTTGCTACATTTAAAATTGATGAATTATCATAAGTAATCCGTGAAAAGACAGGAAGACAGGAGTGTTCGTATTGATATTAAAATATAAATATTGTGTATTAATATTATAATTAATAATCTTTGTATTGATAAAGGAATTTATTTGGCGAAATTGAGAGAGTCAGTTATAGAAAACAAGGTACATACTCGTATATTTCGTAGCTATTCTCTCTTTATTTCCTTCTGCTGCGTATTTTACGGCAAATGCGTGTTGATGGAGTGAAAACCCCTCTATGATATGATAATGTAAGTATCATGTATACACAAGTGACCAACGGTGAGCTTTATCTATGCAGAAGAAAGAAAAGTTTCCTCTTTCCACCACAGGGGCGTCATTTCCAACACGAGCCCAACAACTTCGTTTTTGCGAAAAACACAGCTCACACGAGTTTGTGCTTTGCGTGAGCAACGTTATTAGGGTGACGCCATCGCCCTCCCGTCCCTGTCGTTTCCTTCGATAACGAGACCATAAAACGGAGCAGCGAAGATGAAATCTCTCTGGCAATAAACTCTCACTCGAGCCAACTTCGGTAGTAAAACAAGCGCTTTCTCTCCTCTCTCCATTATGCCCTGAATCATTTTATTTTTTGCCAGAGTTTTGAATCGGCGATCACTTGTTATCCTCGCGAAGCTTTAATTCTATCAGCAGCAAGGGTCCGCTCTGAATTTTCGGCTCCATTTTTCAAAGGAGCGGCGTCCGCGACTACTGAAAGGGTATCTCCAGAAGGACAGTGAGTGAAATTGTTTCCTTCATTGAATCGGTTGGATGTTTGAATTAAAACATAGTCCGATTCTAACCAATTATAGTGAAGCGATTTATTTAAAACTATGGCTACACAGTATCGTACGTTAAAATAAACTCAATGGTAGCAGCCGTCACTTTGTGGAATTCCATTACTGGAAAAATTAAACACAATGTATTCAATTCCACAACTTTTTAATTCCACCACACGTACGACCGGTTTCGACTAGTCATAGTCATCATCAGTTGTGGAATTGAATACATTGTGTTTAATTTTTCCAGTATCGTACGTTATTGTAGAACTCAAATTTATGGATGTAATATTCTAAGGAAAGAGTTGAGGTGACTTCACACATAAGGGCGTGCACACAGGAAAATTCCCAAGGAAAAACGGACTTGAAAAAATTCTGAAAGGGCCGGAAATCGAACCGGGATCTTCCTCTATCCGGGAGGCGGCCTTAACCATCTAGGCTACCCGGTTCTGCTAGGGAATTTTTTCCTTGGGAATTTTCCTGGATGCAACAATCATCCAATCATCATCATCAATCCTGGGCTCGCATATAGCCAAGTGGACAGCGCGTTCGACTTTGTTAAAAGTGGACCCGGGTTCGATTACTGATTGGAATCCATGTTCGAAATGAGTTAAGCTGTCGGAGTACTTTTAACAAGGGTTGGAAACAATAATCTTTTTTGGTATACAAGTTGCATTGTGCAACAGTTAGTGGGCAAGTTTTCTGAGTTGTTTGTAAAGATTTATTACTGGGATTTATGTGTATATTTTAATAAATTAGTCATCTTAATTAAAGAATGAAGTCATTGCTTTCATAGATGATCAAGTAATGAGGTACTCTAATAACAGCTCAGCATTCCATAAGCCGCAAAAGAGACTTCAGGTAATTACATTTTTCCTGCCAGGAAAATAATAAAATTGTACCCTAGTATGAACAAGTGAAAATAGTGAAATAACTTGGACTCGAACCTAGGTCTCCCAACTTCAGGGTAGGTTTTCTAACCACTCGACTACCATACCACGTCGATCTTACTGTGGTTAATTGAATATTTTGTCACCAGAGCGAGCTGCGCTCCACATAGTGGTACCAACCGCCACATTTCAGAGGATAGCAATTTGTAGGAAATACAAAAATCGAATTGAAATTTTTACATTTCGAGAATTATTAGTTGTGAAAGGGTCTCATCCTTTTTACAGCGCATACATTACATTATGTAGTAAATTTAATGTTTTATTAGAATGAAAGACAAATCTTAATCGAGTTCCTAAGGGGTAGATCAGTATTAGGAAGTAAAGATACGAGGAAATAGCGGTACACTGATATTGTGTAGGAGTCAGCGTCCCTTGCATGACTTTCTTCCACCGCAGACACAGCTTGCGACTGCCGTGCACGCCCTCCTTGTAAACGAGGATTATGCATGGGAAGATGGGGAGAAAGGAAGACCTTCCCCTACCCCATTTGACCACCAGAGTCCCTGTGAGAAGCTCACCAGCAAACCACGCCATCTGATCGCCGCACTCACCGACCTGCTCATTATCTCCGCTAAACCGATATCTCCGTGGCTTCGGCCGCACCCTGGTCAGTCCCTCTCTCCTTCAATCCCAATTTCCTGCTAAAGCGGTGATAATCCAGTCAATGATCGCCTCGCATCCCTCTTCACCTCCTAAATTAATCCCCACTATTAGTAAACCTTAAGCCCAAGTTTCTCCAAGAATTTGCGAGGATCAACACAATAGTTCGATGATGCTGTTATCTTAGTGGTAACAAAGAGCCATTTTCCTTTTCATTCCTTTCTTAAATTCTTGATTTCTGAGAAAAAATACGCAGTATGTAAGTTTAGCCATGCCTTTCTACGTGTATTCACAAGATTAAGCAAGTATTTAGTCGAATTTCTGTTTACAAGCAAACTTTAAGCGTTAAAGTTTAATAACCGATTTTTGTTTCCCAGAAACGGCTAAGAAAAAAAGGTTGTGGAGGCTTAATATCCCGTAAACCGTATTTTCTTCTATGTTGAAGGTAATTTTAGATTATTTTAAGCTCTGAAGTATCTTTCCAATCTCTTCCTTTAACATTTTTCATTCCTTTTAGAATATACTGTCGTTTTTATTTGTTAACTTCAATTTTTTTCCGAAATTCTGTTACAATTTTTATTGTGCAAATTTATTTTATTATATTTAAATGATTTACGCATTAAATTCCACCATTTGAGAATTACATTTCTTGAATAAATAAGTAGGTACTTAAGTGGTAAAAATTAATAATGTAATATTTAAAAGAGTTTCTAGGTACATGCGGCAGTACAGGAATGCTTCTCGTAGGAGAAAAATGTGAGGAAAATATTAACTTGTGATTCAAAGATCTTTTGAGATCAGATAATGGATTCCGGCATTAAAATGAGGACACGGATTTGTTTTTTCCCAGTACTCGGATTAAATTACTTTATTTGTGCCATACATTCTACCTATGTTGAATGATGCGCAAAAATATCTAAAATTAATATAATATTTTGAAATAATGCTCAATATGAACAACGTTCATATAACGTATGCTCATTGAACATACGTTATTCCAAACATATTTATTGCCTGTAATGTTTCGGTCCGCGAAGCTATGTAGTGGGTAACACAAAGCGAAAAATGTAGCCTGTACACGGTCCTAATTCTTCCTAAGACTAGTTATCCAGGCTAAAACAGTGCCCTGGTTGGCCATAAATCCAATAGATAGTGCTCTCTGTTAAAGTAGTGCAGCGATGCACGATTCTGAATTTACCGGACAGAGTGGGACAAATGTACGGAGAGACGGATCATAAATCGCGCGATATCTTCATTTAGGCATCAACGGGATAATTTCCGAGATTACCCGCGGATTTTAATTTCCGTGGGTCAGCTTTGCCCGTCATTCATATTGTTTCATCGGGGACACAATCTCTGAAAATTAGCTCCGTGATTGCAGTCTCGTATTTTGTTGGATTTAATTGCCTACCCCGAGGCCGGTCGAGGATATTTCACTTGGTTGTTTACCTTTATTTCTCTCGGAGAAAATACAGCTTCGAAAACACACGTTGAAAAATCAGCGATACTATTTCGGGCACCCGTTTCGAAATAATTTTCTCTCAAATTGGAAATGACATTGGTAGCCTTTGGGCAAACGACATTATGTAAACATTAGTATAAATTTTAGTGCTGAAACGAGTGAGATTTGCTACTTGTTTTGGCTTTAATATTTATATAAGCCGAGAATCAAAGGCTTATTCCGTATATTATCATTAAAATTTACGTTCCCCTTAGCTTCTGCATATATTCAGAGAATCGTAATTCCATGCCCTCATCAATCATTCAAGTCGAAGTATTAACTCAGCTACCATGCATGTATAAACATATAACGGATTAACTTGTATTAGTTCGTGCCTATGGCGGATGCGGATATATAAGCAGGCATGCAAATGGTATCCTGTAATTAGATGTAGTAGACAAGTAGATTAGTAGTAACATGTAATATGTGTGTGCAACTACGTCATTGATCCCTAATGAAATGAGCAAGCTCACATCCTCCCTCATATGCTGCTATGTCATACATAAATGCTTATGAATAGTCAAATGCTCCTATCTCGACTATCTCACTTTAACTGTCGTGAAAGATGTTACTCTTGTGTTGATATACCTACCGAATTTTATACACCGAAAAGTGTTTTTCGGCTCCCTATCTATTCATGTTTTCTCAGGAAAAGCTTGTTGAATTTTATTTGCGAAAAAAGATTCCCTCACATTTAAACATGTACGTTACTCTTTGTTAAATTAACGGCAGCATTAATCCCTAATTATAAAAATTATAGGGATAATTATCAATCCCTATAATAAAATTTATAGGGAATTTCTACACAAGTACTACTCCAACGAATTTTCACTCATACAGTTTTCCCTCTGTTACATATGCTTCCATTAGTATATTTTTTTGCTGAATACAAACAATAATTAGGGAACAATATATTTATCACTTGTGACTTTAATATTGTTCATAACATACATCTTTAATATACAGCCGGATTTAATTTCATCTATTCATTACCTTGAAAAAACGTTGGAGAAACATTTCTGACGGTTTACTAAATAATAAATGTTTTGTAGAAAACCACCATCCTCTTTCAGTTGTACTGCACAGGGACGAGAATCTTGGGGGTCCCATAGCCGTACAATCTAAGATCCAAGTAAGGGGTTCTCTAACTGTCATATTTAGTTATTCACTGTAGTGTCATTGCAATAGCTAAAATATCTTTGGCAAAGCCTTTACTCCCCATAACATTCATCCATCCATAGGCTAAAACTTTTGTAGGCAAATTTTGAAGGGTTGCAGCTCCTGAGGATAAAATATTTTTACTCGTATAGTAGCGATCAAAGAAATATTTTTTAATGTAATTAAAGAATCAGTTGAAGCACGTGTGAAGAAAATTTACTTCTCATTATATTCCTTTTCGATAAAATTTAGCCCAAATTCATCTGCGGTACCTCTGAAACTTCGGACAGCGGAGGAGAAATTTTTCCGTGGCGCACAGGTTTCGTTCCGCATCCTTCAGATGTCTCTACTCGTCAGCGGCCCCGCTGTGTCGCTTGCATTCTCGTAATTCCAAACGAAGTCTTAAGCGGCCGCAAGAGAAGTTTGCCCACGAGGCACCTTAATTATTCGCCGACCTCGTCCAATGAACTAGTCGCTCTCGAAGACCCAGGGATACTCGACCTCTCTCCAAATTGAGCATGACGTCACTTGATGAGAGTGGGCGGGTTTTTCTCTTTGTTGAGTGGAATGAGGTCGAGGGAGTTTGAAGAGGCAAGATGAGCGGTTGAAAAGGGGCGAGACCTCCTGGGAATTCACCTCCAAACTCCATTTAAAAAGGATACGATGAAATACGCTAACTATACAAAACGTGAGTAAATACTAGAATGCCTCGTAGGTGTTTATCTATGGAATAAGTTGGTGCACCCTAAGGGTGATTCAGAATTATTAGTTATTTATTATTACCAATAGAAGTCTTCTGCGAACGGTAGATTTCGTCCTTTTCTTCCGTTAAACTTTAAATTGAATGCTTATGAGTTAAGGTAAATGTAATAAATCTAGGGATTAAGTATATTTTCAGCGAAATCATGGATATGAATTCAGTGCTTAGTAAAAGCATACATAATAAAGATAAAAGCTCATGCATTCAATAATAATATATTTTAACTACAAGATTTACTCTTCTAATGATAGCAATATAATCAACACGCATGCCAAGACATAAATATGAAGAAAAACAGTCCTTAAAACTGTAAGATATTAGGCCCAACATTACTTAATTATTACACGATTACTTAGTCACAGCAATTGAAAGCTAAGGTTTTATAATATCTACATTACTTTAAAATGCTGTTTTTAATTAATTTGTTATTATCATTGAACCCATAGAGTTCTATCATATTATAATTCTAATTTAACCTGTTAGAAAATTTTGAAGGTTTTATTTTTATTCAAAGTAAAGCTGAATTTTACCGAACGGCGATTATAATATTTTGTTCTTGGTGCAATCCCAATTTTTTCTAAGTCAGTAGCAGTCTAACAATTAACTTTAACGTTATTACAGCAGGCGATATATATCTTCTCCAATGAGAATGAATTATGTTGCAAAGAAAAGATTCTTTTTTGTCCTCGAATAGTATCCTCGTGGCATTTATATCATTCCGATTAATCTCACGCTGAAATTGACTGCTTCTGTGATCGGTGGAAAAATACCTTCTTAAGCTCTAATTCCAAGAAGAACCTACGGCTTTTAATTGATATTTTGTCCTGAACATCCAGATAATATTATTTCAAAACTGTGAAATATTTTCTCAATTATTATTATTATACTACTTCACTCATTGATTTTATTTCCAAATTTTATTTATTTTTGTATCTTAGAAACATTGACCCTGCTTTTGATAAAGTAATGTTTTCTCCGCAGCTGTTCTCGTAAAAAATAGCATCTTCTACCCACGCTAGTTTTCTCAGCTGTCAAACATCTTCATATATTCTGCACTTTTGAATTAAATCTCTTTTCTTCATTATATAAAATTCTTCACTGCCTCCTTAGCTATATATCCGCTGAGTATGCTGCAGTCTAAGAAAAGTAGGTCATTTCGTGCCTTCATAATCTCCGGCATTTCCTTGTCTCCTGACAGACGTTTGAATTCATTTTTCACATCTCACGATGCAGATAAATCATTATTAGGACGATCTACTGAGGTTATATATCACTAGGCGAGAACAATTTTAAATAATTCTAGCGGTTTTTCGTAAATTAAACATTATGTACTTCAGACAACTTACTGTTATAAGGCATTAACTAAAGCTATAAAATAAATAGCGAATTTATTTCAGGCATTATTGAGCATTTTGTATTTAATCCATCGGAAATTAAAAAAAGGATCTCATTGGTAAATAGCTGTAAAATTAATTTATATTAAAATTTAATTGTAAACGTTAATTTTTAGATTTAAAAAGCCCGTGTGAAGTTTAAAAAAAAAGTTCTTCACACGCAAAGAAACTTATAAATCATCAAAGCTTCAACTTTAATTTCCAATTATTATTGTTATTCAGAATTTATTAAATGCAGGTATATTGATATTTATTTATTGCGTATTTAAATCCTTACAATTTAATAGAAGGAATCGGTCAGTTAAGTTTAAATTGCATATATTATACTTATATTCAGTATTATTACTTATTTTTTCTTCCAAAATATTACGAGGAAAATTTTACTGCAACATTATAGAAAAATAATTTCTAATTGTATTCATTTTTTATACGACATCAACCTATATGAGCTGCCTTAAGTCTGTTTTAGCAAAGTGTTTATCAGAAAGGGACCAATTATAGCTTCAAAAATGTGTTATGTTTGAGTAAAATGGAGTGAAAAACTTACTTTAGAGAAATGATTTACATGAAATTTATGCTTATTAAATTCATGTAAAAACTGGACTCATGCATCTAATAATTTACAATTATTCTTACTTCATAATTATTTATCTTCATATAATATGAGGAATAAAACCTACTACGTACTTAAAATTTTATTAAGAAGGATATTTAGATTTATACTCCCTTGATTTTATTAAATTTCCAAAAAAATAAGTTCGATTTGTCAATTCTTTTTATGTTTGAAACCGTGTTAATAATGGTTTGGAACATTTTTACTGAAAAAAAGGTAACGAAAATGCGCTTCGTTGCGAATAATTCAGCAAACTGAATTTCCTCTCTTTTCTTACTCTGAATGATTAAACGCTAACGAATCCATCGAGTAATTTTGAAATTAGAGTTACGGAACGAGGTAGGAATTCCCAGTTCTGATTGGAATTACGGCGTTAGAACTTTTGATTGCCAGTCGGCACATCCTCTGACCAATCTCTCCCGACTCAAACACCGTCCTCCGATCAAACTGCCTAACGAAGGCTATGAGGTCTTTCTCTCCCTCCCAATTTGTCAAGCATCAACTTTCTCCTCTCTTTTCGCCCTTTTTTCTATATTATCGATACCACAGTTTCACGTGATTTTTTGATTTTCTTTGAATTATGTCATTACCAGTTCGACAACGCTACATTATGTGCATGCAATTATTAAATCGAATTTATAAAGCCATAAAGTTTCTAAAGATAGAAAACCGTAGAATTTAGGAATCTAATAGGCTATGATTTATTGATACTCAGCTGAGATGGACCATAATTTTCAAAATATTTCCCACAGCTTTTATCAGTGCCTATAGGAGAATTTCTTTAATAATAGCGCTCGACTTTCCAGTTTACTGCTTACTTGGAACTTGATACCTTCTATTAATACTTGGGTAAAACAACCTTAAGAGCAATAAACAGAAATACTTACTGTAGATGAAGTTATAAAAGAAAAATACCATAAAAACAATATAAATATACAATACAATATAAATAAAACATAAACAAAGCTACAAAGAAATTAATAGAAAGTTAACACTGAGGCAATATGAAAATTACGTAATAAATACATTAAAAAATGTACATAGAAAAAATAAAAACGCTAAGAAAACTAACAGAAAATTATTCTTAATTACAAAAATTGTGATTATAATATATCTTTCAAAATACGTAATAACTAGGATTATTTTAACTGGTCGGTTAATGAGTTTCAGAAATTAGAGGCAGCTATCAGGAATGATCTAAGAAATATGTGTGGGATGTGATATATTAGATAATTAGGGCCAGAATGAATATTAAGGTGGGTGGGAAAGGGTTGTAAGATGGTGGTTAACTCTTGGGTGGAACGTGCGAACATGTTATTGCTTTAAATTTTCTTTCTTCGTTTAAGGGCGGAATAGTGAAGCTAATTACATTATGTTTTCTCTCTGTAAAGATTTTACGGTTCCTATAATATAAAAATTAAAGCTACCTGTCTGGGGTGAATATATGCTAAAATTATATACAAGGAAAGGTGACTTGGCACATAAGGGCGTGCACCCAGCAAAATTAGCTAGGAAAAACGGACTTGAAAATGTTCGATGGGGCCGAGAATCGAACCCGAGTTTTTCCTCTATCGGGAAGGTTGCTTTAAAATGTTAGGCCGGATAGCTTAGATGGTTAAAACAGCTTCCCAGATAGAGGGATATTCCGAGTTCAACTCCCGGCCCCGTAAGACTTTTTTCAAGTCCGTTTTTCCTTGGGAATGTTAAAATTGCTTTAATAATGTCCTGGCGTGATTTTTCATGTGTCTAAGTTTAAGACTCTCAGTGAATCTGTGTGCAAATTTCCTTCGTGTTCCACGGGCGCCTTTTCTTTAAGCTACAGTTCCGTTACCCTATGCTATATTTCTTTCCCTTGTAACGTATTCCTCGCGGCGCGTAAGCCCTATTACGCCTCTCTTACTTTACCATATGGCTTCCCCCTTTGCATATCCACTCTCTCACTGCACCGTTTGGGAGTTCCTTCTCGGAGCAGCTGCCTCCCCGAAGACCTCCAATATTCCTCTCTTATTTATACCTTCTCTGATCTGATTATTTACATCTTTAGCATTTCGCGTCATCTTTCACAGACGTGAATCTTTATTTTTGTTTCGCTTACATTTTTAAGTCAGGAATGAAGGAGCAGTTCTTCGCTGGGGAATTTCCGTAAGGAATTGTCAATAAAATATTTCATCTAGATTTATCGGTGACTTCTATTAAATATTTTTCTGGAGACATTCTTTTCGCGAATATACAATGTAATTAATCATACGGTGTAGCACCTTTCTCTACTTCTTTCACTTCGCCATAAAATTGGTTGCTATCTTAAAAGTTTTTGCGTGAGTTCAGTTTTGATTCTATATATTTGATGTTGTATATATAAAATAGATTAAGAATATTTCAAAAGCTGAAAAAGTTGACTTTAAGTGTCATGAGACGTGATTTCAGAGCTTACCTTTTATTTACCAACTCACAACTAGAGAAAGATTAAAAAAATCAGAACTGTTTCTATAATCACGTACTTCATCCACTCATCTTTTCGAGTTTTTGAGAGTAAATTTACTATCACTGCATACTATGATAAAACAAAGGCATTCTGCTTCCATTCAGCAAAAAAATAATGATTACTCCATCTGCATACGCGATATACAATGCATTTTCAATTTTTTTACTATTCAACTTCGAAATACGGATTACATTACTATATAGATTAGACGAAATTACAAATATTTTTTTTCGAAAAACGAGTGCCAACATTAGGAAGAACCCAAACTTTCAGATGGAGTGAATCACTTTGCACGGAAATAGAATGATAAATTCCATTTCTTACTTTAATTTATTCATTAAATTTTGGAAGTACAGTAAACTTCTTTTAAAGTGGCTGAAGAGTAAACTTAAGAAGGTTACTCGGAACTTGCCGTAATCTGGACAGCGAAATAAGTCTTTGAGTTATATCCCTCTTACTCAAATAAGAGCAATGCGTTACATTTAGCTTTTAGCTAATGCTAAAGGCCCACTTTCGAGCCTTTCTCTTTGTCCGTCTCGAATTAAAAAAAACAATTACTTCTTTGATTTAGTCCGAGGATGTCCTTTTTTCCGAATTTATCCAGCCACTTAGCAAATTGTATCTTTTTTCTTTTCCTACCCCTTATAATGAAATTAACTTGAAGAAGCTTCATGGCTTAGTCTTAAATTTCTCCTCACCATTCCTAGCCCGCCCACTTATTTTCATCTTCTTTTCTTCCTCAATTATCTTCATTCGTATTCTCATTTCCTCGAATCGAGTTTCCTCCCTGTTTCCCTCGCATTTTCCCTCATTCCTTGATCTCGTTATCCCTCGATGTTTCCATAGCGTGCGCTTAATCTCGTGAGGCGTGAACACGGCGTTGGCATTCTTCCCTACGCTAAGAGTGGTCGTGGCCATCATTCGGTTGGCCGTTTTTTAAGACCGGCCTCAGTTGAAAGTGCGGTGGAGAATTAAATCGGGAAGAGGTGAAAAGCAGTGCAAAAAAGCTTACCTTCGCGAAACAAATTCTGTTTCCGAAATAACATTAGCAGTTTTCGAACTCTTCTGGTAGCATTTGTAATGAAAGGGGTAGGGATATGTACAAATTTCAGCGCCTATTAAATTTTCTTGAAGAACGCAAATTTATAATTGGAAGAAAATTCATGTCGTCAGGCCTAATAAATTTTCTTTAACTTCTTTGTGCGAGAAAATTTACAACTTGGTTTAATATTTCTCCTAATACCTTCATAAAATACTGTCATGTATCCTATTAAGGATGTACGTAGTCTTCAGATGAGATCGAGGAAAAAATGCCTTCCTCCATGTAACCTATCGTCAATGGCTTTATATTCTAATCGTACAAATATGTTAGTGAGTTAAAAAAAAAACAATTGAAAAACTTTAGGAGAAGTTTTGTATATAAAAAAGGAGGAAATCAGGAAACACCCTCAAGGAAGTGGTTTCATTTCCAAGTGGATTCCTCAGGTAATGAATATCCATGGAAAAATTACGCAAACTTATTATAATAAACATCATTGTCCTAAGAATATAAGACGGTACATTAAATTTAAATTAATAGAACAATACTGTGATTATCACAAGATTGCCTATGAATATCACTTCGTACAAAACGAAATTTTAACTTAGTAATGATAATTGGTCCACATTTCATATACGAGTGATTAAAGTGCGCTAATGGATGTAAAATCAGGAAGTTTCAACTTCAGGGCTGGTAAGATTCAAGAAATAAAAATGATTTCTTAACTTGCTGATAAAACGTTATACTCCAAATTGGCGTCATCATATAAATCTAGTTAATGATTCATTCTATGTTTTCCATTTTGGATAGCAGTAGATTTTTCATTTTAAAATGTCTGGAGATACATAATTTGTATCTTTCCCTATAAATTCTAACTATTTGCAATTTATTACCAAATGGGAAATGCTCCAAATTGTTTCCTATACTTCTTTTCAATCATTTTAATCTTCAGCTCTTAAATATAAAATAAAATTTTAGGCATCGTATAGCTCATATTCTGGACTCGGCGATGAATAAAGTAATTACAGACTTCAGTATCCATTATGGCATTAATAATATCTCTAATGCAGAATTATCAGCATTTAAATTAATGCTGTCCTCTGACAATTGCGTTTGTAATATTGCATTTTCTTCAACTTCCCAAATGCATTCAGCGTCGAGGCCTCCATAAATTTTCCTTTTTTCTATCTCCCGTCATTTTCGTAATCTCTTGAGTCTCTTTCCTCCGTACTTATTTATAGTGCCCATACTTCTTAGTCTTGATCGCAAAACTGTTCCTTTACCCTTATAATTATAGTTGATATACTACACCATACTAAACTTCAGTATACATATACTACACTAGGATTGACTACACTTCGCTTTACTAAAATACAATCTATGTTACTATTGCTGTAATTAGCTGTTATTTTCCAAAAACTTTTCTTTCAATTTAATCAACATCTCCATAGATTTGGTTTCGTCATCTTTGCTCGAAGAATTGATATTATACATTTTTGATTCTTGTATTTTTTACTGAATCCAATTTAAAAACATTAACTCACCCTTTGAAAGAAATTCATTTCAGCCGCTGTTATTTTACTTCCTTCTCTGATGTTGCAACACAGTTCGCAGGTAATTAAGTACGTTTAGAGACACATACAATTGAATATGTTGACGAGTTTAGATTAATTTTTCAAAGATGAAAATAATAAATCCTTATCATTGTAACTCTAGCTTCATAAGTGATCGTATCGTCAGCACTTATCCATGTCTGAAGTGCTAATAAATTGACTCAAGGTGATTGAAACATTTCCAACAGTAACTTTCTGTTAATTAGTTTCTGTTAATTCGGAAGGAGATTCCTATTTCGAAGTACGCACTTACAATGTAAGCCGCGAGGTATTACCCCAACCACTCTTTGTAAAGCAGTTCATCTGCTTCGGATTAGTTCCTCTCGAAGGTACTAAGAAAGTCACAAACTACACGTAGTCTCCCGTTACTACTCCCGAATGCTTTATTCTATGCTTGCAACTCCGGCGCTTCCACTACTTCGTCTAATATGATTACATAACTTAGCTAACGAAGGTTTCTTAGCTCACAGCTAATGTTGTTTGCGTCCGCGGTTGAGTTAATTCGAAACTAAAATCAGCCGAAAAACGCTTCGCAGCTCCCAAAACTACCTATTGACTGTATATGAAGAAAAATATGTAATTTTTGTCATATTTCGATTTTGGTGTTGACCACCAAAAAAAAGTGAGGATGACGCTATGCGTTGAAACCTAGGTCGTGTTATTGAAAATTTTAGTGTCAAGTATTAGTTGTTTTCATTCCTCTTTAAAAACTAAGAGCTACCTCAAAGTTGATGCGGAAACATCGAATATTTTTCCATTTTCGTTTCTTCTTGTGCTATTTGTTTGAAAACAAAACTTTATCAAGTAATGATAATCGTTGTACACGTACCATATTCTACAAACTTGTTCAATTCATTCTGAGTTTCAGAATCATAATGTCTAATCAAATCTGTTTATCAACTGATCTTAAGATTGAGTACAACTGCAACCAGTAACATGGAGTATACTATACCTAAATATAATAATAAGAGTTGATGCTCGTTGAACCCAGTACTTATGTCAATCATCCTTTTAAATACGAACGAAGGTTTCACTGTTAATTACAGTACTGTTTGTTGGAATTAAAGTAAAGATTACAGAGAGCTATACGTTAATATACTGGGTCTAGATTTATTAACTTCTGGTTAAGCTTCTTTAGTGTTGTTTTCTCGAAGTTTAAGTTGCCATACATCAAATCGGCTGGCATCCAATAACGATATGGAATTCTATTATTTATATTTTTATTATTCAATCAGCTGCATCGATGAAATGAAATCGTATTTCATGAATGATTGCTTTAATTCATGAATTCTGAGTTAGTGCACATCGTCTCTCAGCTACTCGTTTAAAGCCCCTCGAAATAAAACAATGACAAGGAAAGGGACTTCTGAGATGGAATCTTGCTGCAAAATTTTAAACTTCTGTATATGCCATTTTCTCCTTGCAAAAATAAAGACTATTTCTGAAGATAGCATTACGCAAACTGTTTCGTATTTCTATACTTGGATAATATCTGTGTCCATTATGCCACTATATTTCGACATTGAAGAATCTCTTTTTTTATTTTCCTTCTATTATTTTGTGGAAAATAAATGGTTTATCTGTGAACTGGCATTGACTTTTATGGTCCTCATACTAAAATTCGTACTCTCGAAGGATTTTTTATAATTTTAATGAATACACCGTATTTAAATCTTATTTTCATTTGTCCTCTATTTATACGTTTAACTAATATTGTACTCTGATATATTCTTTAAGAAAACTAATTTTACACAGATCGAGTGAAGGATTCTTAATGTTAAGCAAGGGCCATTTATTAAAGTAAATTGAAAAATCGAGTATCCTTCATGGGTTCGCATACGATAACATAATGAGTATTCGTCCCTTATGAATAGATCTTTTACCGATTTCTCGGTGTTCGAATAACAAGCTAGGAAATGAGGGACCAAATTTTGCTGGACCATTTTAATTTTCTTCAGATTTATTCCCACAGCGTCCAATTCATTCAGTCCCTCACAATCCCTTCCACTACACCGTAAACCCTCCCAACTTTATCTCTCTCACGCACGCACGCATCCGATAACACTTTTTATTTTTATTTCCATTCTCAATCTTTCTTTTTTCCCGCTTCCATATTCCAAGCGGTGGTTCTCATATCCAAAAGTTGCTCGTGTTAGTCCCTTGCATTTGTTGTCACAAGTTCATTGGGTAGACCCGAGGAGGCTCTACTGCGCCCCCCGAAATCCCTTTCTCCTTCTAAAAATCCATCCAATCAACCCTTCGTCCCTTCCCCACGCTGTTAATCTTCTCTCTACGTCCTTACTGTCACTCTCCACCTTCTTTCTTAAATCTCCTCTCATCCCCAAATCTCCCATTACCTCTTCCTCTTCTTCAATGAATTTCACTACCCCCTTCCAATTCTCTCCATTCCAATTTCCTTTACCTTTTTTACTGCGCGCTTTAGGTTTTCCACTTCTTTATTTTCCTTTCCTCTGTCCAAAATCCCCTTTCACCCAAGAAGCTTTCTTTCTTCCCTTTATTTTCTTTCCATTCATTCCTCTTCCTCATTGCTCATCCTCCATCGAGAATGGGGTATTATTCAGCTTCATAATCACTTCATCTTTTGCGCCAGCCATAGTCTCCTTTCGTTTTTCATTTTATACGTATATCCGCATTTCCTTGTTCTTATTTCATGTAGCTAGTTCCAAAACATAGTTGTACTCCATCTTAATCCCCACTGTTTCAAAACCATGTATTCCCCAATGACTTGGATCTGCGAAATCTATCAAATCTATTCAAAAGTTAAGTTTGCTTGAAAGTTACTTCAGGTGAAGCTTGTTCCTATGCAAATATTCAATTTATTACGGATTATTCGATTAGATAACGTCACAGTTAGCACATTAGTGTATTAACAACAATACATCGGGTTCGAGTTCCAGATAGAAAAGGTTTTCTTATGTTTGTCCAGAATTAAAATTATTACGTGTCTCACAGTAGGTTGGCAGTTACTGCTTTTAACCTTTAGAACTGATCGCACCCAAATCTTACACAAATGGTCGCATCGGATTATTATGAACCGAGATACAAAAATTGCAATAAAATTTTTTTCTCGATACTATTGCAATAATTTTACTTATATTAATAATGAACTTCCTTATGTCAGGTTAATAAATTTTTATTAAAAAGTAGCAACTGTTAAATGCAAGAAAGAATTATAAACGTATGACTGAATAATAGCAATTTGCATGAATTTTTTTGTTACGCTAGAAACCTAAACTAACACAGCCATGTAAATCAAATCAATCTTTTTTACGATATTTTACCACCAATGTCCAAAAGAAGTAAATAAAGTTCATTCCATAAGATAAGATAGTCACATAATAGTACAAATTTCAATGCACAATTGCCGTGTGCTTTGTTATTCATTGTGCTTGGGGCTATATACCTCGATTCCTGGAATGATCTCATTGATGCCTCCCAGATAAACGTTATTTCATAATATCCATTGGTTGTTTCTGAGATATTATCATGCAGGATGAAGGCATCCATTAAAAGTCTATAAAGGGAAGCGTAAACTCCTGATCAGACGTTCTTAAAGATTTAAGGAGTTTCCTGGATTGAATACTAAATCTTTTTTCCATTGCAGTAACTGAGAAAAAACTAACGATCAGCCTCCTCATAGTTTTATTTGTATGGAGTGTGTAATATTTACGTAGAAAATACTTTCTTATTTCCCATTATACTCCTGAAATTTATACTACCCAACCAACCATGGGATCAAAGCAATTGCATACTTCATATTATTTATGCAGTAAACTAGATTTTCCATGCCATTTTTCCGAGTTTAATCTCAACAAAAAATCGTTCCTCAATCATGAGGTATATATTTGTACCCAGTCATTTTACGTTGACTTTTTAATTGAAATTTTAATCCACCACCGGTTCCGTAAGCGTGCTTACATTTTCAGGTACGGAATAAGCGCTTATTAGGAATTCATTCGAAAGTGAAATATTCTTGTGTCTTTCCACGAAGAAAAACTTTCAAGCATCAATTTTAACATATGAGTAATTTCATTTTATAACTAATACGTTTGGTTAATTATTCTCTCACAAATAACCTCTCTTCATTGCACTATTTGCCAAACATTTCAAAGGATACGTAAATGGGTATGATTGAAAAGGAGTTAATGAGGTCTCAATCTCGCTTAAATAAAAACGTTTCTAATTAATTTATAAATAAGACTTCTTAAATCAAGTTTTGGAGTCACGGCTGTACCTGTGAATAGCTGTGCTCTGGACTATCTTAGGTTATTATTTAAGAGTTTGTCTAAAAATTATTTCCAAACCTTTCGTGGACGTATCACTATACGTAGGCATACCATCTCTACATTTTTTGAATGCCTTGTGAATCCAAGTACGCGAATCATTATTTTTTTCTCCGTCATAAGAATTAAGATCACTTTAGCGCTTTGGATTTGCCCACTCAAAGCGTTCTGTACTCAAGTACAATGCGTACAACGTGAACGGCCTTATTCTCCCTCGTGCCCTCTTTCTGACATTGCCTTGGGTGACTTTTTTTTTATCCTGCGGAAGGGGCTCTGAATGAAGACATGTGCTACCTTGAAAACTCTTCCGATGGTAGTTAATTGGACCACCTTAATGAGAGATCGCCCTGGGCGGTTGCATCCCTGCGAACTTCTATGGGCGCCTCACTTCTGAAAATACAAGTGTTCGTTTATTCGTTTTTCAAGTGCACCCACATTTCTGCGATGGTCGTTACCTTATTAATTTGCCTCTCCATATTTAGTATTCATTTTAAGAATTTCAATGATTGCCTATTAATTTCATGGATAGCGTGTGATAGCAATACGAACTGGAGCTATGAGAGACTATATTATTTTCTTGAATTACGCGGGACATACGAATGGTATATATAAATTAATGGGTAGCTTCTACGACCGAGAAAAATATATAAGGAATGTATAAAATCATTCGATAGAAGTAGTGGATATCTTATTATAAAAAGAACAGAGATGATAGATGTAGTTTGGACGAGTAAAATGGTTTATTTATATTGTGGACGGAAATAGAAGGTCTGACCGAATTAAATTTATCAGAGTACAGAATGCATGGAGTACTTAAAGGAACTGAAGTGTATGTTAGATTATGCGCAAGATTAAATATGATGCCAAGTTGTATGAAAAATGTAGTTCTCGCAGTTGAATTTGAAGCTTCAGATACTTAGGCTCTTGTGTAGAAAATATTGTGCTTGATTTTCGGATTCCTGCCAAAATGTCTGCGTATACATGAAAATAAACGGCGAATATGTATAATAAAAAATTAAGCCCATCTAAGGCGTTATTGAGACTGTAGTCACCTCTTCCGAGGCCAATTTAAAATAATCTAATTATAATCTACGGAGACGGTCGAGATGTTGCAGAAATCCATTATATCCTTATCATATGTATTAGTAAAAGTCTATTTCAGTTAATGGCGAATAGAAAAGTTTTGGATGAACTAGAAAATTTGAATAGAAAATTTAGAATCAAAAAATCATAAGTGAAGATAAGACAAAGTTATCACAGCAGGGAATAAAACCCAAAAGAAAGCGGAGTGCGACAAACCTGCTTGAACCTACCGGAGGAAATATTTTTAAGATATTGAAAGAGATACCGTTATTATAATCTAGAATAAAAAACTAAACTAAAAACATGGTGCATACATCTAACTCTAAAATAATATACACTGCAGAAAGTATACTCATCCGAAAAAAATGTACGACAGAAACTGTAAGTCTCTAGGTACTATACGAAGGCATAAATATTTCTATTTCGACCTCTTAAAGTTCGATGAGCAATAACCTCTCGCTTTCAGGGAGTGTAAGTCGGATATCGGAGATGCGTGTTACGCTTGACGTACGCGGAACCTATTATATATCCTATGCAGCCAGCCCTGGATGTTATCACAGAGAACTCTGAAACCCTGTGAACTTTGCTACCTTCTCAGACCCTTTGGGCACATATCTTCCTGTCTATCAAAGCAACCGCCCTTTTGTTCTTCAAACGATACTCTGGACTCGTGCCTTCGCGGCGGTGTCCGCACAATGAACGTCGGATAGAATTCTAAAGAGAATTGAGTTACCGCGTACATCTTGTTATGACTGTAAGCAAAACAACTCTTAAAATGTGAGGACGCATTATGAATTGAGGACAAGTTAAACTCTATATTGGTGCCAACACCGTGAAACAAAGAGGATTGAAAAGGTTTTCATCGTCACGGAAATCAGCTGATCGGATAGGAATTTCGTGACGTACTCTGAATGCTGAACTCAGTCGCAATTATTTTAGCAGTCTACGCGTCTTCGCGTGATTCATTGTGTTCTTCTAGGATGACGTTTAGGGCTTTTGTTCTAGGAGATGCGTCACGAGATATTTCCTTCCTTATCTCTTGTTCTGTTATTGGAGTAGCTTCCTAAATCCCGCCGCTTTGCCTCACAATGCACGCTTGGGTGAGAGTGACCTGGAGCGGAATGTCGCATCCCCTTCTCGGAATTCATTCCTCATTTCCTGTTACGCAATCCTCGGAGAACCTCAAAATCGGCAGGCTTGTATACAACATTGTTCTTTTTAAGATTTAGAAAAAGACGAGATTGTCTAAGATATATGCAAATATGCAACATTAAGCAGAAAATGGGTGTGGGGAAGAACGAGTAGTCAAGAGAAAACTTGCAAGCAATCGTTTTGCTTGTTATTAATTATTAAAAATTATCATAAAATTATGTAGAATACGGGTAAAAATAATGCATAAACAAACAACAAATTAGATACCTTACCATTAAGACTAAATCACAAATTACTGCAAAAGCAGTGCTAGTTATCGACTAATTATCGAGATTGGTAAATAACAAACTTTAATTAAAATAAAAAGCGTACAAGGACACTAAAGCTAATATAGTGTCGTGTATTGTTTAAAGATATTTTTGTAGTATACATGTTTTATTTTCAGTCCTCGTTTATGTAGATTGTTTTGTGATGGCTGTAATTAGTACTTACTTCGAAAACTTGTTGAAAATTTTGACTGCTGTTCAATTGTGACAAGCTCAATAGAAATATATTTCGTTTATATACATCCCGCTTGATATTTCTTATAGCTTCTTTCAATAATGTATTAGAAATGCCATTTTTAAATGTTATTTTTTATAAATGGAAATAATACGATGAGTGAGGATAGCAATCCTTATGATTTATTGGGGAGCTATGAGAAATAGTGATATCTTGAAGTGATTGAACAGTAAGGGAAAGGGTAAAGGGTAAATTGCGCATAAGGGCGTGCACCCAGGAAAAATCCCAAGGAAAAACGGACTTGGAAAAAGTCTGACTGGGGGGGAATCGAACTCGGGATCTTCCTCTATCCGGGAGGCTGCCTTAACCACTGGGCTACCGAGAGATACATTTTTTTAAATTGAACATTATACGCAATATATTAATAATTTTTCCTTTTATAGAGGCAATACTTATATAAAATTCACGTAAAGTATGACACATCAAAGTTGAAAAGAACTGATTTACAAAGAATTATTTCTTAAAAATTGACCAATGGAGATGGCAAGGATATTTTTTTCAAGTGCAGCATTACCGGTAAATATATTGAATAATTCAGTTATAACGATTTAATTATCATTAATTGTCATTAATTTGATCATAATTGTCTACACAATGGATGGTTTCGGATTTGTTATTTGCGGTATTTCTTCTAGTTTTAAGAATTCATGTAACTTTCCGATGTTTAGATAATGCCTTTTTGAATGCTAGACTTGAAGTCTCTTACGTTCTTTCTCTGAGCATTCCCTGGTATACCTGGTATACATGTTTATCTATCAGGATGGCGCTAAAATACTACCTTACTGCGCAGGAAAAAATATCCTTCTGCACATGAATTCTCTACGAAAGTAAGTTAATTTTTTTATGTTCTCTAATGTGAAGTGTTTTATCTGGGGCAAATCTTGTTAATTAGATTAATCAGATTAATTACTCTTTAATCCTTTAATAATTTACAAATCCAAGCATAAATGTATTCGGTGAATACCAATAAAGCGAAGGTCCAACAATTATTTTTTAGGTGCCGGAGCGACTTTTCGGAATTAATTAGCGGAAGGGCAGTTAATTAAGGTCAGAAAGATTTCGTGGGGGACATTCACCAGTTTTCACTGCTCAGTCTTTCCATATAATTGTAAAATAAGAGCAACCGGCGAAACTTCATGAATGGACACTTTATTTTTTGCTGACCTTCCAAAAAAAGAGAGAAGAGCTCGGCGTGTTCCCCGATGTGACAAATTTCCTAATTTTTTCCGCCGTTTGCAAAATCACCCCGCGATACGTATAAACCCGCCTTTTCGGAGTGCGTTGGGCGCTTTTCATCTTTTTTTGTCGCGAAGAGGTCAAGCGACGCAGCATTACTGTCGCCCCCATTGCCCATCGTTATCTCGACTCTTTCAGACCAAAGTTCCGAGTTTCCGAATTCCATTTACACGGTACGAACTGCGAGTTTCCAGTGGACATTGAAACGCTGGAATCCCTCGAAAACCCCAAAATATATTTTTATTCCCTAATGCTACGAATAATGACCACCGAGAGATTTCAGTTAATTGCAATATAAATGCAAACTGGGGCGTAATTGGAAATACAATTTTCAGCCGTGACGTATTTGATGAACATAAAAGTGCATATGTGCAGCATAAAAGAGATCAATATGGTCTGAGAAGTATGAGTTAAATATATTAACATAGTAATAACAGAGACAGAACCAGCACATCTGTTTTATAAATTTAAAAGTTTCAGGTTGCCATCAAGAAAAATTACCAAACTTTATTTTATAATATTTCGCTTCGGATTTCAAAGAAAATCAATACTAATAATCTGTATCTGCATCTCTCTTCTTTGTGAACTATTGTTTAGCATAATTTTCTGCTAGTGTAATCAATTTGTATACGACTTTGATGCTGTGGAAAGTTGTATACGACTTGTTTGCAAGGTACTCACAGACAGGGATATGTATATCTTTCATTTTCACAGTTACATGAGCTCTGAGGTTAAAGTAATATTAAAAGAGTGCCAATTAAAGAAATTCAAAGCCTCTGTAGATTTTTTATCTTTTCTCCTGAAGTAATCCGTCTGTTTGGATTCATCAACGGAACCGATTTTATCTTAAGAGCGTATTCCACTTTCATTATTAGTATTATCTCGCTGCATGTATGTTTTTAATTGAACCGTGGATACTGGAACTTTACCATCGAACAAAATAAAACATTACCGCCATTCTATGGCCACAGGAAACCGCACTAATCAAGTTCGTGCAAGTCAAGGGCTTTATGTATTGAAAATGGGTCCTAATTAATAGACGATTAGAGTTTCCACTTTGTTTACAACTCCCAGCGAATTCTTCCCATATTTATCCTTTCTCAGAACTCTCACTCCACACTCCCGCCCCTCCTTTCCCTATCCACCTTCCATAATTCCCTATTACCTCCTTTCTCCTCCCTAATCCTCAGTCTCCCTTCTCCCCCACCCATTCTCCTTTCGTGCCGCCTAAATCTACACCTCCCAGCACCACTAGTCTTCGCCCCGTTGGCCGTCACGAGGGGTGTCTTTTGAATTGTGCTAGTCCCTTTCCTTTCTTAGCCCTTCCCTCACCCATCCGAATGGGCCTCGAAGGTGTAGCAGGAATCGACGGAGGTGCCTCGCGCCTCGAGTTTACTTTACCCTTAGTGGCGCGAAATTACGTGCGCCGCGCGGCCACATTGCCAGATGTCGCCCCGGTCGCTGACACTCATGGTTTTCATAGTTACTCATGCTTTTATTAGTTCAAAAATTGCCCGTCCTCGAAGAAAAGGCTTAAAATCTTCCCATTGGTTCTTGTACGATTTCCCGGTATGTTGTGCGGCTGCGGTGGGAACTGTCGTAAGACTTGTCTTACTTACTGCGCCTGTGTGCATGTTTCTGACATCTTACTTCCAAGTTAATTAAGCAATTAATCTTAGCTTGTTTTCTGTCGCTGTGAAGTCCAAAGCTTCGTCTACTTGGAATTCCGTTGACCCCAGGGGAAAATCGATCTCAGTGCCGCGGTTGTTTTGCATGTACGCCGTGCGAAATGGCTTTCTTCGAAGATTTTCAGTGTTGTCTGAAGCGCGATTAATTGAATTATGGGATCAGCGCCCTCTCCGCACAAAGCGAATACGAACTCGAGGAAGTGTTTTGTCGCCGTTCATCCGACCGAAGTTGTAACTCACTCGAAAGCAGAACGCAGGTAATTAATCGAAAAATGTTCGCTCTCCGACCTGTGACTTTCAAAGAAGAAAAACAAGTTAGACTAAAAAATCTGAAATCCAACGTAAAGTATGATTGCCTACGTAGTTTTCCAATTCCTCTCTGGAGAACTTACATAGATACCTCACTATTAGTCGTCACGAAGGCTATTTTAAGATTAGGATGAAGTAGGTTATAAAGTCATCATGTATTGCTGTCAGAATATGAGAAGTGATTCCCAAAGGAAGAACCGTCGCACTCAGGAGCAACCGCAACAGATGCCTCAGAATCTGTTCACGGATTCTGATTCACTTATTTTCCCTTCACTTCGACGCGTGCATTTTGCGAACCAGGATGGGAGCCAGAGGAAGACCGAGAAGGAGCTAGACTCAGGAAGTGAGTAAAATGGAACACTTTTAAAATAAGACACTCGCACCATCTCGAGTTTTTTCACTTTTTCTTGCTATAACGTGTTATTGTTTAAACAATATCTATTATAATATTTTTAAATTCACTCCTTAGCATTATGAGAAGGTGTCTTGATGAAGGAATAAATACAGCTGTATATGTATAGAATTTTTGTATTTTTTATTATTGCTTTCTTTAATCTTCTAATTTACCTTGTATTTACTTCGTTTAAAGGCTAGTATTTTTAAAAGTATAAGTATTTTGCCCATTCATGCTGTTTCGGAATCCTGAATTTCTTGTGTGTAGCCTAAGGAATAGAATCACAGTAAGTTGAATTCCGTTCAGTCAATCAGTGAAGCAGATTCTTCTTAGTTCAGGCTTAATAATAGCCTTTTTATATGAATCATCTTTGATTTAAGTTGAACATCTATTATGGAAACAGCTATAAAATATTGCTTATCAAACTACCTTATTTTCAATCTTATCAATGTAACATTAGGAATAATAAAAGAAGCTGTACATGTCAGGCTTCTATGTATACTTATTTTAGAAATAATATATACTGTAGATAATACATTGTGAAAGAGAAGACTGGATTCAAAATCAAAGAGAAAAGGAGCAAGTAAAAAGATTACCACTGATAGAACATTGCATCCTTGGAGTTGTTGCAAAATAAGTACATCTTTATAATAGAAAAAATTCTCGACATGATAATTGTGCACTTAACATTTTAAGATTTAATAATTTAGCTTTTTTATTTAAGAGAAAATGTTTAAGAGGACTAAATTCTGTCTGTAAGTAACAAATGATTGTATTCTGTTGTTCTAACTGATAGGCTCTGTAAGATTTATTGTAAAAGGATTTTTTTAAGAATTATAATTCTTATTTGCCACTTTCTGAAGTGATTAGCATTATTACATTTACAATACAAAAAATGTGAAATATCAATTTTTGAAATATCGTTTATTGTATATATTTTCCATTAGGTAAATAATTCTTTGAAATAATTCATCAATTTTAAGCAATTCTTGGTTTTTCAGGAACATGGAATATTTATTCTTAGAGCAAAATTTAAATTGAATTCGACCAGCTGCAAAGTTTTGGAGTGTTATTTATTTCTCTCAGTCTATGATTAATTTATTTTGGGAAATTTTAATGGAATTCGGAGTAATCAATAGCAATAAAACAATTATTTATGAATCCTAAGTAACAATAACAGCCGTACGGGCTTAGTGATAACTAGTGTCGTTTGCATGTCTTTCATACCGCGAAACAAGTTTAAATTCATCGCTTGAGTTGATTTGATTTTGTAAATTGATATTTGATCAGCATCATTCGTAAAATGACATTAACACGTGAAAAATCATGAGAGAAAGAGAATCAGAATGAAAACATTTATTTTCAGATAATTTAATCGTGGCGCTATCACGTATAAATGTAACGAATTCATTTTCGTCATTGAATTTCGATCGTTTACACGGAATAAAAACATGAAGCCACACTGGGTACAAATAGCGGTAATAAAATTGCAAAAAATTAAAATAATTTTTGCACCATGAACTTTTAATGGGATCGGCATTGGAATTCGTATCAATTGATTGCTGCGATTAATCTGACATATTGAAGCCAATTATCTTTGTTGTTGGCGGTTGGAAATAACACGAAATTGTCGTTAGATATGTATCTGTCGCCGCAGATTTTAGTATTGTAATCGTCGTTATGAATAATTTAATTAGGAATGCGAAATCGAAAGAAATTAAAGCTATTTTTTTGACGTAATTATTAGTGAGAAGAAAATCATATCCAAAATCCGTTTTTTTTTTGTTTAAGGATTATTTCAGAAGATAAGAAAATGCCGTAAATCTATTTAAGTCAAGAAAATTCTTTTCGGCGTAAACCTTTTCTAATCCGATTAAAATCAATTAAATTTAGCTTGAGTTCATTTTCGTTTAAAAAGCTCAGTGAATGAAATATTTGTTTTCAATAAAGCTGCTATAAAACCAATTCACGTTTCTTATAATTTGAGATCAAATATTAATGGAAGCATCTTAAAATGAAATGTATTCCCAGTAAAGCAATATTTAGATAGACATCTCTTAGAGATTTTTGTTACCTCGATTGTTTAAAAATGTAAAGGGAAGGCGCTTTTTTCAGCGGTTTATTGCAGTTAGAATAAGAAGAAAAAAAAACAAATAATAAATTTCAGCTTATAAAATAATTAAAGTTTCAAAACATGCTCTCAGGCTTTACAGAAATGTGTGAATAGGTTGCAACGTAGACTTGAAAGTTGGACATCTATAACAAATTTAACCCTTTCATACCTTATTTTTTCTACGAAGAAAAAATTATTTTTGAATTCAGTTAATGTTTTCGTTATTCAATAAGCAATACAATCGTATTATGAGACTTCTATGATACAGGATTGATGAAATATTAAAGTAAAAGAAGCAAATTAATAAAAATTAATATTTAATTAATATGAAAAATCAACAATAAGCACTTAAAATTGGGTCCTATATATTTTACACAGTGTCTGAGAGAGTTAAGCTTTTATTCATAGAAACGACACCCTGAACTTTTTTAGAGAGCTACAAACGAAAATAAATTATATTAACCCACAAAAGAAATTGCACAGGGGGAATCTTTACCAGAAAAGTTTACTCTCAACGTTCAATTTAACGCTTACTTATGGTTTAGCTATAAAATGGCTATGAAATAGGACAAGTGTATGCAGATGTTATCTACTGAACTTTTACAATCTCAGAGGCATCGATTTAAACAAGAAAACTACCCTTTGCGTAGTTTACACAGTTCCCCATCCTTTATCCCAGGGATCTATTTACTTATGAATACGTATAATGCACTGTATTTCTCAACGTAGCAAACATTCAGGGTAGCGTTCGAGGCAATTGTACGCTCGTACCGTAATGTATTCATGATTTTATTTCGTCCTATATCCATTTACTCGAAAGGCCTCATTTCGCATTCTCTCCGGTTCCGTCTTTGTTTTACCACCTTCTCTGCAACAGATTTCTCTCAAAGTTCCCTTACCATACTCTTTTATACCGATTCTACCTATTTTTTTGGTGAAAGGAAAACGAGAGATTATAGCAATTTGTAAAGTTAACTCATAAGCTTCAAAAGCATAACAAAAATTAAATGACAAAATAAAATTATTTGATAAATTGCAAATTTCTTGCTTGTATAATAAATATATTAAGGATTTTATGCATAAAATATCAATTGTAAAAACCTGCATTGATATAGGGGATTTAAAAATATCTATAGTAAAAACGTACATTAATATAGGAGACATACATCCACTCAGGAGGCAGTTGAAGGAAATTACGGTTACTTTCGCACTCTTTCCTTTTCAATCTCTTGTCATTCTACCTTGGATTCCTTCTCCTCCTCGTTTTTCTCTCGCTTTCTTTCTCAGTATTTGCCCCTCGTGTCTTTCTCCCTCTCCTTTGTCCACATTCGCTCATTTCCATCAAATCTCGCTCCCCCGCACCTCATAACACGCTTTTCCACTATCTTTCTGCCCCCTTTCTCCTTTTTATTCGTCAACACGGGCATTACCCATTATGAGAGACTCTTTTTTTGGCTCCCACTCAACTATTGCCTTGTTCCTTGTTCATTGAGCGCCTTTTCCCACTCTCGCTCGAATCCATGGAAACCTCTCCACCAATCGCAGACTCGCAGTTTCGGTGAATTGCGGCGGAATCTAAAAGTATAATTAGGCCTTTTCCCGAAATGACACGCCCAAAACACACTCCCACTCTTGTTTTTTGTCACTCTCCCTCGCTATGCATCGCGTTTTTCTCGGTGCAGACTGTGTTTAAAGCACATTCGTCTCACGTCCTTATCCATTCCTTTGATTGAGCCCCATTCAAGGCATAACGACACGGTGAGATCCAAAAATGATTCTTTTTCTTCTTTCAGTCCGATCTCGCCTCCCTTCTCCTCCCCCTCCGCGTTCTGTTCTTTCGTTCGCTTCCACTATCGCCTCTTTTCAACGCTTTCTCTTTCTAAGGCGTACCAATTCTGGTGCCTCAGATTCATCCACCCATCCGTCTCCCTAGATTCTCTTTCTTCTTCTCACTGTTTTCATGTATAACGTAAAGTGCCCGAATACTGTCCCCATGAGCCAAATTGTCAATTCGGAGTTTTTGCTTTAAGTTAAACATAATACAACAAGTGATTGAAGCAAATCAAGTCTATACCAAATAGTTTTGGTGATGAAAAATAAATAATTTCAACCAAAAAAATAAATAATCAAAAGAATGCATATTTCGATTTAAAAAAAAATGTATTCTAATGTCGTCCCTCTATTCAGTTCTTTTCTGCTTGTTTATTTTCTATTTATTTATTTTCATGGTAAATTTCAGCAAAACATTTTTTTCCTCTTGAAATAAATTTATTAAAATGAAAACATTATTTGACTTACATACGTTATATCTACGTATTTAGCCATCCATGCAAAAATCGCGAACAAAGATTTTTACTTTTCTTGAAGATGCGCGCATCTCGTGGCACCACAGGAAGCAGCACGAACGCTAGGCATGACGCATCTTCTTCGCTTAAGCTGTCTTCGTCATCGGTTGCCACCGGTGGAATTTTTGATTCAGAATCGCTTGACTGGAGTCACATTTCTTTATTTATTTTTGGGAGATTTTTTAACATGATTTTCCAAGCTTAGCTCTAACAATAATGAGACATTTATTGGCCTTTGATTGGGATTGTTTACGCTGACGCTCTTCTGCCGTTTGTTTCTCTGCCATTGAAGCGTTTAAAGATGTCATATGTGGAGTTCCTGTTGCCAAAAAAGAGGTCCCCGCTCTAGAAGATGTGGATGGCTGGATTATTGGAACCGGATGCCTCATGGGTTGATCCCTTGAGGTGCAGACGGAGTATTCTGCTTGCCGTCATTTCATTGTTTTGAGCGACTTTTCTTGGTTACTGTTTCAATAATCAGGATTTCATCTCTTGTAAAGGATATGCCTTAAGAAATGGCCATTCCCTGAACTTCGCGTAAACATCTTCAATCATAGAATTACTATATTCTTAGTTTTCTGCTCCATATTTATTCCAGCAAATTTTTAGTGTTATTTATCCTTAATGGTATCATTATTTAGCGTAACATCTTTACAATATTATTGATATTTTTTATGTATTTTAATTGATATTTTGAGTCCGAATTCACATTTTTCATTTGACATTTGATTTTACAACACCTATGCAGGTTTAATAACATCAAGGTTGTATCCAGAACATGAAATCTGTTACTTAATACGTTACTAGGCACAGTTATTAGGGTGAATTAGTGAAGTCAATATTTAGGAAAATTCGTATTTTCAACTTCTTAATAACTTGTGCAAATTTTAGACTACAAAAAAGTCGATATAACGGTCTAGGAAATGAATTATCAATATCAAGGACAAATATTAGTCTTGATTTCTTCATTATGTTACATTCTCAAATGAGCTTGGTGTTTGATTATTATCAGGTTGTAGTATTAGTATAGCAGCCTTCTATGTAAACTATAAAAGAGCCAGAGAAACTGACTATAAATTCAACCACTGATAGGAAGCAAGAGAGACTAATGTTGGGAACGAGATTGGATATTTTTGTTATAATAACATACCGCAGATTCTATGAATTACCATGTATAAGAGTTACTGATTAAACAGAAGTTCAAACACGTAAGCGAAAGAATAATCAGACAATTACTGGTTGAATTAGAGGAGTTCAGATCAATTTAAAATTGTACGTTTAGAGGAAGATCCTTTATATTTTTGCCGTCTGCTTAAACGAAATGCCATAAAATTTCTTAAAATTGCTACCAAATAAAAGGAAGTAATGCTGTGCATCCTTACCTTAATCTACGTTATGAACCTTCTTTCGCTTTCGTTGGAGAGAATAATTCTATAACCGGGAATCAATACTCGCAAGATCTTCAAGTTTTGCTTTTATTCTTTCTAAAGGATAACGAAAGATAATGTCAAGTCCTCTTTCATAAAAACTACTGTTTTCCATTAAAGAAAGCGGAAATAAAGGGTTTGGTTGTTCATTCATTTCAGATCCAAGCAGGTCCCATTTGCTCGATCGCATATCTTTCCCTTCATCTTCATGCCGGTTTCGTTTGTGATATATTTCCTCGAAGGCGGCCGCGGATTTAATGAGCAAGTCGGAGCTTCGATTCAATTTTTTGCCAATCTTGCGATTCGAATGGCTTTACTTTTTGCGTTCTCCGAGAGGAACTGTGATAAGCATCTAGGCTTCGATTGGTCGGTGGATGAAATGATATGCGATACGCCGTTCCCGCTTTCAAAACTCTCAATTTGCAACCTTATTCAGATTCACGTGATGAATGATTGTGCGACAGTAACCGTTTCCTCTGTCTTCCAATCAATTTGCGGTTTTTGTTCGTGAAGGAGTGGCCGTTGACTAAAGGTGAATGTGCTTCGAGACTATGATTAAGAAATATGCAGCACGAGATAGCATTTCAATTGAAAAATGTCTGGTGTTTCAGATGCATGCATCGGTCGGAGATATCGCCTCTGTATCGCATATGATTAATTTAAGAAGTATAATTATTAAACACATAAGATCAAATAAAGTTTACTTTAAGCAATAAAGTTAACTATTTTTATCTTAGGTGTTTAAAATGAAGCTCTACCAAGTGAAGGGCGAAGTGATCGAATTTAGTATAATTATTGTTATTAATAAATTGATATTGCTGATAGGTTCATGATCATGTTGCATATTCATTTCTTTTTTCCCATAGCAAATAGGTTTGCCATCTTGTGTCACGTGCTAGCATATTGGATCCTATAACACGAAGAAGAAGATTGAAGTATAAAAAATAAACTTAAGGAATATCATGCGAATCAAATACAAGATAACCATCCTATCTACGATATGCTAAATTTTTGCGATACTTTTCCGACTTTATCATGGCGTACTTTAAGACTTATTGTCAGTAGAATAATGCGGTACTTATTTAGTCAATACATGTATAATTAAAATATTAGCAATTCATTTATTTTAAGCGCATTCCAATTTATCTTTTTCCAAAAGGTTACTGGTATGATATTTATAATGGAGGACTTCCACAAATTCGAGGCCGGATTGGTAGATTCTAATATTTTTCCAATTATTCTTACTAAAATTAAAACTCTCCTAAGCTATGAATGTATGCCTTTGTTATATGTACATTGAAAATTACTAATAATTGCGATGAATACCAAATTCGTCAAAATAGAAACTATGTGGGTTACAAGAAATACCTGAAATACATTAAGTTCCGTAATTGTAGCCTATAATGGGAGTCAACTTACCTGTTACAGAGAAATTAACCCTCCGGTTCATGATCGTCGGTAGGCTTTGAATTAGTCTCTCTATTTTTGATGCGAAGAATGATAGGCAAACATATTTGAAACATTATCTCAGAATGCGTCTAAGAATTCAATTCTGCTCATTCGAATGTACACCGAGACGCTCTTTTCGCTTATTCTCGACATGTTCGAGAGATGGCGCGCACTGCCGAACAATTCGCAGACTACGAATCGCATTCTACGACTGTGCTTTGTGAACGTGAATGGATTTACATCCATAATATTCCTTGCATTTTCCTCGGAACACACTACTTAGATTGCAAAAGTAACATTCATCTCTTACAAAAAAAATTATACTTTTTTTCTCCCTTCTCCACTATCACAATTCCTAAATCCGTAATGTAAAAGTGGACATTTTCCGCAGGTATATTCACATATTAATCTGATTATTCCCAGTTTAATACAAAGATCCAACGAGAATTTTATTATTTTATTTTCGCGTTCCCCGACTTTGTTCGAAATTAAAAACTTAATTGCGCTATGCTGCTCCTCGTTTTGCTATCACCAACTGTTCATTCATGTTTCCCCTTCTAGACAACAGTCATCTATCCTCAGTTCCAGCTGCAGATCCATTTTTCTAAATCTCATGTCTTTCTTTTCTATTTTTTTCCTGATTTTGCAGTTTATTGATTGTTCTTTTTGTTTTTATATTTACTTATCTGTTAATATATCATTTGTAAAGTCCATGTGCCATTTTTGGAATTGGAACTGGGATGACTAATTGACCTTAGTATAAGCCTAGTAAGGGATATGAAGCAGCTGCTGGTAAATTTAAGAATAAAAATATAAACCAAGAAAATTGCAGTGTTCCCTCACTCGAGTATAAGCCGGAGGAGGCATTTTCAGCACGAGAATGTGCTCGGCTTAAACACGGGTATAAAAATGAATAATCTTCTTTAATTTAAATAAGCACATTTTACAACTAAAGCATTGCCTCTTTTTTTATCAAAATTAGGAAAAAATTATCATGATCACTCCCTCCTCTTACTTAATTACTCATTGCTATTAACCATCCTCATCTGCATCTCATGGGAACTATCTATCCAAGCTAAACTTAACGTCAGCAACAATTGCTTTGACTCACATAAAAGGTCCATGTTGGCTAATTTGTGAGAAAAGGGGAAACTTTTATATGAATAGTATATAAAGATTATAGTTTGAATTGCGGCTTAGCAGTAAATTTAATTTTGTTGAGATAAATTTCTTATAATACAAAGCAGAAGTTCGAAACAATCTCCGATCAAAATATTCGCTACATTTAAGTAGTCTTGATACTGCATTAGATTAACACAAATTATTATTTTATAATTTGATATCGTAAATGGCATGCTTGCGAGCAAATGTTATTGGTTTAAATTCCATATTGCTGTACTCTTTAAAATGAACTTGGCTCATGGTGAAGAATTCAATAGTAAATTATTGACTCACATATATACATGCATAAATATGAACTTTAATTATTTTCCTGGAATGATGGAACTACGCGTGGGAAACTTCAGTGAATAGTTATATGCGCTGTCTCCCGTTATGAATATCTGAATATTGTAGTTTGTATACTCTTCTGCATAGTTACCATGCGAGACGTCTGCGGATGTATTGCAACTACTGCATGTATAATAATATTATTTGCCTATTCTTTTACACTCGCAACTTTCTCTCTCTCGCAAAACTCTTGCAAAAGTGCATCTAGTATCCATTTCCTTGGTTTTTCAATTTCAATAAATTCTCAATATAATATTTTGCTTAGTTATAGGCACCATACTGTATTATATTACATAGCTAATATCTTGCTTCCTTCCTTATGAATTACTGATCTTCCATTTTCAAAAAATAGGAGCTATATTTCATTGAAATATAAGTGCTATAACAGTGAATTTATTTTCGACCAGATATAGTTGAATTCGACTTTCAAATTCAAATGAATAAACCTTAATTATATGCAGTATGTTCTGGTTTAAAATGGTGATCTGGAATCCATTCAGTATTTCCTGTTGTGGGAATGAATGTAGATATCATTGTTACTGCCATCGGTTGTTGATAAATGTTTTTCTCATATTTCCGGTCTGGTAGAAAAGATAAGTCCGAGAGGAATGAAAACAGCCCGCGGAACTGGAACGATTTGATTTCCATGCATTGCAAATTCGACCAAAAATAATGGACTCTATTGAAAAATTCCATCGCAGTGGTTTCGGGCTCTGGAATAACCAGATGGATCTTTTCTGTTGATTCAAATCGTCGATCATCCGCAGGATAATTCTTCGCGGATTAAAAAAAAGCGCTGTTTGTAAAATATATTTTTTCAGTTTGGCGTGGCCAAACAAGAAATATCATTTTATCGATAAAAGTGCGGAATGAAAATATCAGTCTGTTTGCTCATCCGCTAATCGATCAGATTTTCGCCCTGAATTAATGGAATTTAGGAACTGCCGTGGAGTGAGTGTTCGGAATTTCCTCCATGACTGGCTTTGCCCAGAAATTCTCGCAGATTCGGTCGAATGTCATATTTCAAGAGATGTGCGCATTCATTTTGGAAATTTGCCTCCTATGATTGAATATTACAGTGAAAAGTTTTCAAGCTTGCGAAAGATATTGTATTGAAATATTAAGAAATTATCATTATATTTTATTAAAATTAGTTTTCACCGTATTCATTTTTCATTACAGTTTTTCGAAGATGAATATTTTCATAGTTAGCAAACAAATTTTTTTCATTCTCACCTTATGCATTCTAAAAGTCTACATTTCTTAAATGTTTCAAATAATATCAATCAAATGAAAAATATACATAATATACTTAAATATTTACAAAATACTTGAAGAAAATATAACAAAAATTAATCATACAATAACAGGAGATGATTAAAAAGTATGTTTTTAAATATTACAAATATTAATCCTGTGAGGCAAAGTGTTGCAAAAATTTGAGGGTGTAATGCAATTTAATTAAAAAGATGTGATTAAGGTTTATGTTATTATGAGGAATGGAATAAAGCTATGATCAGGAGGAATAATAGACTTGAAAAAGGTCCGACGTGACCAGGAATCGAACCCGGGTCTCCCGATTGTCGATCAGGTGTTCTGTCCGTTGATCTATCCCGCTAGAACATTCTCTCAAGCTATTCGAGAGACTATGTGGGCAAAGGACTTTTTTCAAGTTTTCGAAAATTATTTTAATCTTACGGGTAAAGAAATCCAAGATGTAAAATGGCTGGGAATTCCTATGCAGTAAATACAAGTACGCACCAAACATATATTTCCTTTTCACATCAGGTTCAAGCCACATTGTGAAGAAGATACGTGATATTCCTTCGAAGATAGAAAATAAACCTAGGACGAGTATTTAAAAGAAGATGGGACTTATTAGTCTTAATCTCGCCTAATATAGGCCTATATCTTTCTATATATACATGACCTACAATGTAAGGAATATGAAATAAAAATATCCAGGGAAAAAGGAAACAATTTGCCAACAAGAAGGGTACTCAAGGAAAAGTGAAAGTGAAGGGATGATAAGAGGGGATTGGAAAAACCGGAGGAAATATGGAAAGAGTGCGAAAGTGGAAGGTGGACGAAGTACTCTCGGCAGAGAGAGGGGAAAGATATGGAGTAGGATTTATAAACGGGGGCAGTGATGGGATCCAACGGAAATACCCTCATAAGCAGTGCGGAGATCTGACCGGGAGGACTCGGGGAGGGGAGTAGAAATACAGAGAAAAGCACCCTCCGTGTGAAGGGTTTGAAAGTGTGGACGAGTTTCTGTGCACGATAGCTCTCGAAGCGTAGCCGCGAAAGTAAAAGTGAAATGAGTTGGGTTTTGGTTGGGCTTAGGATCCGCGACGAGGGAGCAGTCGAGGTTTAACAAAAGAGCGGAGAAAGGCGCTTTGGAAACGTCGAATGCCGCGTTTGAGGTAACGAACGGAATGTCAGGTGGAGATTAGGTGGTGAAAGGTTCGAACGGCCGCCGTTTGAGAAATGTGTGGATTAAGAGGAGGATTGAGACGTATAGCATGCGTGTGTGGCCCAAATGGGAAAAAATAAATCGTGGGAACGTGAAACCGTAGGACTAAACATTTTTCAGATTCTTTTAAACCTTCTGCGCCCCACTTTTCATCCTTGAAATCCGTCAAGAGGCGAAAGAAAAAATATGATATCGGGAGTGAAATATTGGGAACAAAGTCGTTCCATTTTTATGGTTCGATGTTACTCGTTCATTTTGTATCATCGATAACTCTCTGCTGTGATCAATCCGAAGTATGGTTGGCAGCCGTTAGGTTCTCCATTTTTTACTTTCATTTCTTCATAGTCCTGGCATCTTACATCTTTCATAACCTAATATGCCAGTAGCAATCGAGATTTTTGTGGGATATTTCCTTATACTCCTATTCCTCTAATGCTGACAATTATCTTTTCTAACGCATATAATATCAAATGTGGCTTACTTTAGGCCGTTTACTTAACTTTGGTAGAATAAATAAATGTTTCTGAGTTTTCGCATATTTGAATTTTTGTATCATTTTCTTAAGTTTATCTTAAACTTGTATGCTTTTTTCTTTTATGTCTCGTCTCAAACCCCTTCTCTTTGCAGTCGTATTTTCGAATGCAAACTTGTTTCCTCTAAGTCTAAATTAAGTTTTTATATGGATAAAAAGTACACTAGTTGATACCCAAATAGTGCATCGCAAACATATTCATAATTTTAAAAATATTGCAGGAAATGAATTAACATATAATATGCTTTTTTATAACAGAAAATATTAAAGCAAGAAATCTGTTTAAAATACATGGCAGATCATCCTTATAGTCGCATAGATAATGAAATCATTGCAATAATGGCAAAGAAATGTAAAATTTAACACTTAAGTGCAATAGTGTAATACTGAAGAGTACGATAAAACGACTAAAAATTAGGAAATAAACAGTAAAACATCATGAGAGATCAAGATAAATTTTCAAAACGGCAGTGAGGTCTAGGGCAGATTTAAATTCATCAAAATTTGAGTTTCTTTTTCAGATTTTAACACATGTCGGCAGTGACTTTTCTCTAAACAATTTTGATTCGGATAAAAATGAAGCAGCGATCACATTATTGCATATCTTTATCCTTTTATTGACAATCTTTCCCGTAACAGTAGCTAAATCATTGTTATATATCAATATCATTTACGTAATTTGGAAATTAACTCTTCTTCATTTCCTTGGAATTACAATGGCGACGAAATTACTCTTTGAGGTATACGTATAAAAATGTGGCTGTGAACCTATCTAAGTATTATAATGAAGAAATATAGTCTTAAATTAAAATCTAAGCAAGAAGTAGCTGCCCTTATGGGTGATTCTCATCACATGTCGCTCCCTATATGCTCGCAATTGTTTGTGCATTTCACCCGTCCAGTTGGATATTTTCAAAATCCACATTCTGTCCATGGAATATCCGAAAATCCTGGCGTTTTTAGGTCAGCTGAACAGAATATGGATGTTTTTTTTCAACTTATTTACCTTTTGTTCAAACTGAAACATTGCACACTATTGAGAATTCCCTCGCTAAAATTTTCTTCGATAATGTATTGTATGCTTAGCTAACGTTGAACAAGTTTTATGTCAGATTTTTTCCGAATAATTTACCTGAATACTAAATTGGCAAACATTCGGAGAACGGTAATTTTGGAATGTGCTCTCTGTTTTGTTTTTCGAGACTATCGCATTGGTGAAATGGAGCGAAAGAAACTTCTCTCGTGGATCGCAACGGCCCAAGTTAACTGCAGACTCCCCCATGAATTCTTTTTTCGGTACGGACGTGCTATCTTCGTAGATGCATACAATGGAACTTCTCTCTCAAACGATATCACTTCCGTGTATTTTTTTTTATATGAAATTCCTGTATTGTGTAATTCAATGGAAACCTTTCCGCAAAATTAAAGCAAACAATATCTCCACCATACCTTTGCTTCATTCTAAGCAATATAATTTTCTGAAACATTCTTTTGCTCTTGGTAAAAGCATAACTCAGGTTTTGAGCACTTTTATAAATAATAATTGAAAAACATTTCAACTTGTGAATATAAACAGAAAAAAATGAAATTAGCAACATGTATCAACGGTTGTTTTATATCGGACAAATTCCTTTTCTTTTTAATGTAGTTCGGTGTCCATCTATGCCATTTTTGGGATAAGGAAATTTGTTTCCTAATTTCATAAATCAGTTTTATTTTTTGAGTTATTGATTTAGTCATTTAGTTGTTGATTTTTAGTTTTACCGATCATTATTCTAAATTACATGGGTATTGTACCCTGTATAGCTTTAGGTTTTAAAAATAAAACAGAGTAACTGATTTAACCCAAACTTATATAATTTCTTAAAAAGAAGCAAATTCTTTTTCACCTTACTGCTATCTTAGAGAGATTTTGATACTTTAAATTTCAAGCTCAGGCTTCATAATTCCCATTTTGATGATATTTATTTTATTGATATTCATGAAAATCTACTATTTTCATTCATTATTCCTAAGCACTTCTAAAATTCTCTGAAAATGTACGATTCCAATAGATAGATTATATATATAAATCCTCTTTATGCCTCAATAATATTGCTATTGATCATCTTCTCATATTATGCGAAGGTTTCCGAACGTATTGAGAATGACCGTCCGAGCGTAAACTTGCCTTCCCTTTTACGATATCCAAATTCGTGCCATTCAATATTTTTTAAATTTATCATCGTCCATTTCACTTACGTTTAGTCTTCCGTTAATGGCTATCCTATACTCTATCTCTCTTCCTCTCATTTTTTCATTGCATCCTCTTTCACACGTTCAACCCTTAGTTTTCCCTTCACTTTGCCAATGGGACCCCTTTCATTTCACGCCTTTTTGCTTTCACTTATCGATCCCTCTTTATTCTTTCATATCCCAATTATCGCTTCTCAACTGTTTCCCCTTTGCTCATTTCCATATACCTTACTTTCACTAATATTTCGCCAGCAGCCACTCAAATATTCACGCCGATTCTTGCCTTCCTTTTCTCTGAGCTCTTAAGAGCGTCAGAAATCTTAATTAATTAATATCGTCGCGCGAAGAAAGGAGTCGTATTTCTTCGAAAATTCCGTTATTTAAATATCTTCGTTTTTTCACCTGGGGCGTAATTACCTTCTAAATCGACGCTTTTTAATGACACCCACAATCCTTTGCACTCGGTTTTGTCTCTCTTTCTTATGAAATTTTTTCATCCGCGATATTTCTGCCTTCGTTAATGAAGCTCATGAGCTAAATTAAGGTCTCGCTTTGTTTTTATCCGTTTTTTAAGAGTTCCTTTATCACGATTAAAAACCTCATCCCACGCAAACGTATTATTTTATGCGTGTTTTATTTACAAAGAATTTTTCCTTAGCGAAGCTTACGGCGTAAGGCGTAACTCCATTATAAATTCGCATTGGTATTCTCAAGACACATACACAATACCGCAGTATCTACTGCCGAGAAATTTGAAGCACATTTTTATATTAATAACACAAACTTTGAGTGGCTGAGTCAACAATTATTGTTGATGAAAATTTCTAGCTCTAGTTTACGCTTTCAACGACAAAAGACCCGAAATATTGTTTTATTAGTGCTCTGTGATTTTTATTCGACGTTTTCATGGAGTGATCTAAATGACTCGAAAACTTTTCCGTTTGGTCATTCACCCATGAAGTTCTGCTCCGTAATTTCCTCCAAAATCTATGACAGTCGATTAACTGACTAATATTATCTGAGATTCGTTAGCCCAGTTCAGTGTTCTCAGGCGGAAGTTTAGAGGGAAAATATATTTGCCCACGAAACTAATATATTGCCCCCTAAAGTATTCTGAATAAGGCAAACCGAATAACTTTATGAAAATATGGTACAGAACTAATTCATGAGATTCAAGGAAGAATGAAATGCACTTAGATGCTGCTATACATACATTGCGCAAATCTTAGCTTTTGTATAATTTCTTTTAAAAAGTGTATTTGTAGTGTTAATAATATTTTGGTGCCCCAACGACTGAGGTAATACTGCACCAATAATTGTTATTGGTTTTACTTCTAAATACTTTATCCGAGATTTATTCTGAATCCCAACATTCTTTCAATAAAATTCATTAGTTGTAATTGGTAGCGAGGCAGCTCCATACTCTATAATTATATATTGACACCTTAAGTATTTGGTTTCAATTGATGCAAGTTTCTTATTTTTAAAGAAGTATAAAATATTAAAAAATAATATTAGTGGTATAAAATAGTAAAAAAAACAATTAGCAAAACATTAAATAATGGAGCTAGGATTTTGTTTAAAAATAAGCGAAGCGGCACATTTAAGCTGCACTGGATCAAATAAAAAATGAAACCAAGTAGTTTTTAACATTCTGCAGAAAATTTTCCATTTTTATTTTACATAGCATACATTTACCTGTGAACGTTTACTTAGCAAATGAGAGGCTGACGGCAACGAATCAAGAGCGGTGATTTACGTTGTTCATCATTAATGAACATGAAACGTAATTAGGAGAATACAATTTTTCTTAAATTTACACTTAAGTTCCTCACAAGCGTAGTAGCTAATTTGTTTTCTGAATATTCTAATATACAAAGTCTTTCATTGAGTTAAAATGAATTATATTTCATTATGGTAGCGGTTTTAATTTGGAAATAACTTTTAATGCATTTAGTTATTTTTTCACTAGTATGAGCCATTAAGACTGAAGCCATGAGGTGACAGCTAACTAATTTTTGCGTCCTTGAAAGTAAAAGTACCTAACATATTTGCTGAGGACGAACTTTCCAGAGAACTTTATTAAATTCCTGTCACCGTAACCCTTTCTCGTCCTTCTTTCTTTTTTCAAATTCACATTTTCCTGGCATCTGATTCGCTCTCCCTTTTCTCCTCTCTTACATCCTCTCTTTCTTCAACAGCCCTGACATATCCCTCTTCATCCCACTTCTATCACAACTCCCTCTTTCAATGGCTGAATGAGCCGGGAAACGCTTTTTTCTGCCCCATTAAACTCAAAAACAAACTTCATTTTAAGTCCATGCAAACTTTGTTTCCGAAGGGCCCTCGTCTTATCCCGAGACTTTTGCAAATTGACCCCCGATCCTAAAAGCATCGATCGTTAATGCGGAGCTAATGCCCACTGAACGAGGGACTAAGGAATTAATCAATCGCGGAGGAAAGTAGCCTCCAGAATTAAGTAGGAGGCATTAATGAGACGTTTAGTGTCTCCGTTCAAAGTCTCTTCACGCCCACACTGTTCTTTTTACGCGTTGCCTGGATCTGCTCGGTTTTATTTGTTTCAGTATTGCCCTTCTCATTTTCAGCCTTCAAACCAGGCTAGTTTTGCTGCTACTTAAAAGGCACCTCTTTTTTGTGAAACTATGCCTATTGCGCTTTTGTGTTCGGAATATATTCACTATACACGAGTTCCCTTAGACACGAAGCCAATATTTAGCCACTAACAAAAGAAAACAAAGCACGAAGTATCGCCTAAATATGTTCATTCATTCGTATTAATGAATGTGGGGACAAACCTCTAAGACTTAATCTTCCGCCTGCGTAATGTAATATACCCGGCAATTCCAGAAGCGGCACACTTCAATATAACTCATTAAGATTATGCTTTTGTTCTGCGGTTCGTAAGTTATGTATTAGTATTGTTAGAATTGCTTCAACTCGGGTCACTACGCAATTAGGCTCTCACCAGGAATCGATCCCGAGACCACTTTTAGTAAAAGATACCCACTTGAAAATCCGGGAGCCCCTCTCGTAGGTCCTGTTTTCTTTGAAAATAAATGGATATATTTTCTCCAATCAAAATTCACGATTAATCTGTACCAAATCTCTCCTAAAAATATGGAATCGCGTTTGAATGTTTGATAATACCTTTCAATGATTCAATATTATAGAAAGGTAATAAGAGTATATCCGCTGATGGTTATAACTGATAAATTAATTACCCAAATTCCGAATACCATCAAAAGTAGAACTCCACCGATGCACATTTCGCTGTCAAGAACAAACAGCATATTCAGGGTGACAAGGGAGAATCTCTTTTCTCCCTTTTCTGTTTCTCCCTTGTCACCCTGAAGATGCTGTTTGTTCTTGACAGCGAAATGTGCATCGGTGGAGTTCTACTTTTGATGGTATTCGGAATTTGGGTAATTAATTTATCATTATAGAAAGGACTAGATCAAATAAACATATCAGCATCATATGGTTCATTCAAGTAGAACGAATCTTAAATATTTCTCAACAATATACTTTTATAGAATCCACTGCTTGGGCCACCTGAAGATGACTCCATGAGTCGAAACCATGGTCGTTCCTGAATAAAATTATCTGTGGTGTGTAAAAGTTAATCTTTTCATTTGTTCCTAATATACTTTTAATTTAGATAAGTGCTATATTTATATAAAAATTACTGCTCCCCGTTTGTTACGGAATGAATAACTGTAATTTTTTAACTTTTCAGAACTCACACAACTGTAAATATAAATTATACATAAAAATAAAATCCTTAGATTAATAAACTCCTCGCAGATCACTTAAATTCCAATTTTAGTTATAACAAGCATAATACTTAAGATTCGGTCACATTATAAGGAAAAATATATTTCAGTTTTTATGCCGGAATATTTAAAGAGTTTTTTTAAGGAAATAAATGAAAATTGTATTATTACGGAAGAAAATAATTTTATCACACCATTTTATCTGATCAATCTACCATAATATTACTGATTTTCCATTGAGTTAGTTGTATAATGACGATCTATTCAGTGATCTTCATTATTCTTTCTGTACAAAGCTTACCCCCGTTTACGGTCGTCTTACTTTTCCACTTTTCCAATATATTTTTCTCCGCTTTTCTCGATTGCGTTCTTTCCTTAGTCGTGTTTCGCCTTATTTCCTCACCCTCTTTCTTGCGACATTTCCTCCCTCAGAACTCTTCGTCCGGAAAGCAAAGTCTTGGAGCGGAGTTTGGGTTTTGCATCAGCCCTTCTCATTTCACACTCCGCTGCTTTTCAAAGAAACGTACTTTTGCGCGGCAGAGAGTAGCAAAAATATCGAATTACTTCCCTCTTTTGTCGACTACGTATACTTGGGCTAAATATGAATACTCTATCCATTTCAAGGGAGCGGAAGAATGGATGTCCGTGGAAATGAATACTGAATACCAATTCAAGTTCTGTTGAAAAGCAGATGAAATACGTTGAGAATGTCCTTTTTTGCGGTATTGAAAACTCGACTGTTTAATTTTAGAAATTTACTTATTCATATTTACCTTCGATAGCCTTTCTCCTAGAAAGCGCTTTCAAAATTCTAGGAATTCTTTTTTCTGCGATAAATGACGACAAAGTGGGTTTTGTCGAATGCGCAATTTCTATTGAATTTTATGTTTTCCATGAGTTAAAGAAAACTGAAAACTTCTACCATTGTTACTAAATATATATTGTCAGCGAACTTACATTACTATTTGCAGATAAACTCACGCTTGTCCAGTAGAAAATTATTTTCTTGGTTCCTTTGATGCTCTGATAATTATTTCAGTCTTTGATAGCTTTTAGGAGACGGCATATCGTTGTAATATTAGTTTTGCAAATGTGTAATTAGGTTAAGCACTCATTAAATTATTTCTTTCTCGAGAACTCTAAGGCGTGAACGCTTTTTAATTGATTTTACTGGCTCCTATTAATTTTTTTTGTTCACAACATCCGTTAATTTATTCCCGAAATTAAAAAACCTTGAAATTATTCAGAGAAGTCATAAACTATTCGGGCTTAATTTCGTTTCGACGTCATGTTAATTAGTTGCAAGTGGCTCTTGCAAATATTTCCACAAACAAAAAACCTATCATCAAGATCCGTATAATTTTAAACCTATCAAAAGACTGAAAATTGTGCGAGAAGAGAAAAATAGTGACTTGGCTGGGACTCGAACCCAGGTCTCCCACTTCCCGGGCGGGTGTTCTAACTCCATTTATATAATTTGTACTATGAAAAGACATTCACGTTCGGTCATAAAAAATGCCCACCGCTTTTAATTAAAAACTCGCATCTATTAATCGAAGGAGCTTCCTTGAATTTCAAATATTAAAAAGGATCTCGGATGCTTCAGAAAAATAATTTTGTCTTGATTCTGAACGGTGGGGTAGATTAAAAAAAGGGTAGAAAATTAGTAGCGGTGTCGGCAAAATCGTCCATGGTTTCATCCAACAGCAGAATACGTTTTCTTACGGGTACATAATTTCACCGGAAGAATGAAAATTACCTTTATCTCTGACTAAAACGTAAAATTTCAAAGGGGACCATTGTCTCCATAGCTGAAATTTTCGGAGAATGAATCTGATGGGAGGGTTTTCGCAGATTAAAAATGTCGTTATCCTTGGGATAGTAATTAAAGATGTCGCGTATTTGGGACTCATTAAGCTGGGAATTATTTTTTTGCGCTAACTGCGGAAAAGATGATTCCTTGAATATTTAATGGAGTTTTTCGCGTAAAAAATTGGTGCGAGTCGTTCCTCTTACACCTCTCCTCGACACCCTTAATTTTTCACGGGTACCAGGAGACGCAGTTTTCCGTGAGGCTCTATCCTCTTCATCGTTCCAATTAATTTCTTGTCGTTTTTTACAGCTGCCCTTTCCCAGTCTTCATATTGCTGTAATTGCCGCCAAGAAAATTAATGTCATTATGACGGGTGAAATTGAGGTTTATTTTTTACGCTGTAGAAATAATTTCTATTTTATTTCCATTAGCAAATCCCTCGTCTGATTCAGTAATGATATTTCCTGCAAATTACTATACGCCTCAATTACATTTATTACTCTTTACATAAGCATAATCAAATATATCGTCTTGTATGACTCTTAATGAATTAGGATATCCATATATTTTATACCCTTGATATTGAATCGCATAGATAACGCTGAGATTATGATTATGAGAGGTTTATTATCTTCACTAAAATTAAGATTATCCATTTGAAACGGGAAATATCAAAATAAATCATTCTATTTAATACGAATCATAGAAATTCGTGTACTAATTTGAACGTAACCAAATCTTTTTATTCTTGAAAAATTCCGTAAAAAAATTTTAATTAGCTTGTTTAATTGTCTTTATAGAATTCCCAGTGTCGTGCGTCTATAATACGTATCATCGGGAGTTTGCCATTTTTTATGGAATTTTAAGGTTTCGGTAAGACTTAAAACTTTCAATTTTTTCATATCGTATTGCAAGAAGTAGAGATCTTGATATTTTGGTTCTTAATTTTTTGAAGAGGATTTATTGCCTTTTTATATTTCATTTTTGATCCATGATATTATATTAACTGGCATATTATTTATTGAAATGTGATTCGTTCATTTTATCCAAAAAATTTAGAATAATTCAATATCCATTTCGAGGATATTCTGGGAAGAGAAAATAAAACTTCTTCGACCATATTTCGAATAAGAAGTGATTGCCATGAGTTCTTTGGAAGAGAATTGAATCGAAAATATGGGGAAACAATTTCGGAAATGAAATGAATACCATTTCCACCGGAGAGGCATAAATCTTTTCGATATTTCTAGAAAATCGCATCATCGGAAATCCGTTCACATTCATAAGGAAATAAATCGAGATATCGTATATTCATCCAAGATATAGATTCTTCTTCTGTTTCCATCTCTTGCTCCATAATCGAATTCACCTTCATAGAAGTAAAATATTGATTCATATTTTTTGTTTCGAGGAGCTTTTTCTGCTTTAAAAATTAATTTTGAAAGACATGAAATGGGTAACATAATGATAAATTATTTATTTACTATATTCAATCTATTTCGTGATTATCATAAGCTGAGTTATTTATTCGTGGGAGAAAATTCGTTTTCTTAGTATGATGTCTTATACAAGCAAATATAATCTTATTTAAACCAAAAGTGCCAAACTGTTATTTAAAGTATTTACCATCAGTAGATGAAGACATAGGGTTAGAAATAGTAAAATTCATAAATCAAATATTTGGAAACACGAAAAAAATAAAGAGAAGCACAACATAGCTAACCAGAGAATTTAGAAGTTAAAGATGGACAACAAGAGAGGAAAACAAAACGAGATGCAACTCGTTTAACACAACATACTCGTTTAAACATCAGCAGCTAAGAGATAGTAGATTAATTTTAACATAAAAACTCTAACCGAGCTGGAATATTTTATAGAGTCAGGTAAAGATTTCTAGAATGTAGAGCTTTCAATCTGAAATGAATTTAGGATAATGTTTGATCGAGGAATAGGTTATGAAATTTGCTCGGGTCCACTCCGTGTTAATCTAGTATTGGTAGAAAGCTGTCTTTTACGAGTGAAAAGGGCAGAAATAGGTATAGCTCGGCTCCGAATTTTTGAAAACCAAGAAAAGAAAAGATCCGAGCATGAACTTCCTTCCTCTAATTGGAGAAAGCCGCGACAGTTGGCTACGAAATTTATAAACATTATCATATTTAGGAAGATTAAAAACAAATCTAACGCAAGAATTTAGAGGCCGTAGAAGTTTAAGTTCTCAGTAATGTGTGGGTTTGTGAAATTACTTGGATATTTTAGTGTTAAACCACTATTCCTTCATCTAAACTTCAAATTTGTATGCCATTACATTGTATTGTAAATATCATCCTCATTTTACTTCAACTCAATGGTAAATGTTTTGTATAGTTTAAATAAAATCCATAGATGAAACCCTTGATTCGTCCATTTTTTCTCGAAGTCTTTTCTTCCATAATGAGTCAAATAAAAATAATTTAGAATTCCCCTGGGCATATTTTATAAACGACCGGTTATGAATTGTTTAGTACATGATCTGATACGGCTTGAAAAATATTAATTAGGTCAAATAACCTGAAAATGAACTCAATAGGTCGTATATGAAAGTATGTTGAGTGGAGTTTTCTCATTGTTATCTCGATATTCACACTTATTAATCTTTACCTTCCCTCTGCTTAACTGTGACTAAATTAAATTTTACAGAAGAAACACATCATCCCAGAGAGATATTTAGCCTCGGATTCCCGAAAAAAATCAACTTATCCTCTGAAACAGCGAAACACGTCGAACGAGATTATATTGAATCTAGTGTGTTCAAGCCCAGCTATGGTAAAATGCCATATTTACGACATACATCATCTTTGTAATTTATCTATGAATACTCCTCGGAAAATTTCTAAGTTATTTTATACGGTAAGTAGATATGAATTTTTATTTGTTAATTTCAGCCATATTTGTCCTTTGATCATATGCCTCTTCTTCAATAAAGTAACTGCAGGCGATACGATCGCCTATAATAGACCCATTCTCACTTCCTGAAAAGATCACGGCTGAAGTTGAAGAAATAGACATAAGAAATTTACGATTAAGTTATTTCCTAATCTTACCCTCGGTCAGTGTATATATTTTCTTCACCTCGACTTTTATTCTATTTATTCTCATGCATATCTTCTCATTTTCCCTTACCTTTTTCATCGCATAATTTTTCCCCAATCTCCAACATGTTTTTCACCTACTTTTCAGTGCAAAAGATTAATATTGTAATTTCATCAACTGAAACCTTATCTATCTTGCTTTCTCTCCCTCAGTTATCGCGTTCTCCCTCTCTCTCCCTCTATCAGTTTTTCTTTGCTTCCCTTTCAACACATTCCTCTTTCCCACCCACGTACGCTTTTATCTCTGAACTGCATCTCTCTTCCACTGCACATCTGTCACCGCCTTCGCACTCTCTATTTCTCTTCCCTTATCTCCCTTCTTTTGCTCTCCATAATGCGCTCATTTATTCCCAAAAGGGCGCCTTCTGCGAAACCCTCTATCCCAAAGGTCCTTTCGAATGCGGATATATGTGTACGGTTGGCTGTTTTCCTCTAAAGCTGTTGTGAGTTTGCGCCGAGCTTCCTTAAAACATTTACGGAAGATATCTATCCCAGAAATAAAGTTGACAGTGTACTTATCAAAAAGAGTTAACCCATTTTATAACTATTTCCAGTTTTTCGAGGTATACATGAGCTTCGTTGTACTCTTCGTCCATTTTTCATGCTACCTAGACTGATTATTTCCACTTCAGCTTTGACTATTTATGAGAAATATCGTAATTGTTCATTCCAAAGTTCTTCTGAAATTTTTCTCCGAAACTCTATTATTCTTTTATTCCATGAGTAAAATAATAACATTCTATGAATAACAATGATTTCCAAGTAATCTTTTATTCACGGAATAAAACCTTTTATACATAGATCAAAATATTAATACCAAAATATTAGAGATAGAAAGATCAATTTCAATAATTAGAGCATGTAAAAGGATTGCTCATGGAATCGGATGTTTGCAGCAATCGTATTTATACTTCACCGGCAATTTTACGTTTTAATTCAAGAGAAGAGTATTCTATTTCATATAATTAATACATGTTATCTACTTAAATTGAAATGGGACCATTATGTTCGTTTAAGGGGAAAACCCTTTAAAAAAATATGATAATTTTATCAGTTGAGTTTGCTTTTAATAATCTATGCGTTGATACTAGTAATTTATCAATGAAAAATTCGTTAACAATATTTATACCATCTTTAAAAATTTTGATTTATCTCTTTCTGTTGGAATTTTCGATTGATGTGTATACTTGATGAATGCTCACTTATTTATCTACATTCATCTAAATATATCTAAGTATTTTAAATGCATGTATATTTATTGGTAGTTTTTAAGGGAGCATATAAATATACTTTATTTCAATCACCTCATTTCCTATATTTAAATATAAATCTAACTTTAAATATTTCCTTCTAAGGCTTCCTGAAAACAGAAAAAACCGAATTCCTTCTTCAGTTTTCTTTCACTGGCGTAGAATTTCATAAAATTGCGTTTAAAATTAGTGAAAAATCATTTATCTTCATGTTTTGTTTTTAACACCAAGATAATAATTGTTCTTATTTCATATGCGTATTATATTAGAAGGAATATATTCCTTCTTTACTTATACGGATGAATAAAGAAAGTTATAAGAGAAATTACATCACAGAATTTATAGGAAGCCTGCCATGAAATTATTATGTGTATTTACAAAGAGACTAATTCATGGAAAAACTCTGATCCAGAAAATTAGATTCAGTTTTGCGCAAATGAATACGTAGAAATCATAATTGAGCAAGGGGAAAGAATGCTGAGTCTTCTTCTTGGAAATACTTGCGAAATGAAGCTAAAGAGAGAAAGAAGCCTCTCAAAGGAACTTATTCGAAGCGTGCCCAGGAAATAGGTTGACAAAAAGGAAAAACTAAGCAAAGGAAATTAGAGTTCCCTAATTAGCAATAACCGACTTTTCACTGATGGTATTTGTTGCAAGAGATGGACTACGTATTTCATAAGGCTGCCCATAGGATTGCTGATTCTAAGAAGCATCTTTGTTATGTGAAGTAGTTTTGTGTTACCACGCAAAATTGATGGTCATACTTTGTTATTGGGTCACTTGAAAAGAAAACGACACGTGCGGAAGGCAAATTCAGTGCATATAATGAAGTAATGCAAGAGTGGGTAGCATATTTTTGGCTTCCAGAAGATCAAATAATATGAAAATACAAGACATACATTCCGTATAGTCCACGCTATTTTAACTTACGACCAATTTCAATCTTTCAGCCATTTATGCATTTCTCTACGATGCTATACCTGATTATGCCTAAAAGGCTGAAACAGATTGAATATTAAAATATTGAGGAAGTACAAAGTTTAGTTTTTTCAATAAATACCGTTCTATGAAGTAAGGTTATATCACATCGATCCAAACCTTTCCTTTGACAGCGATTTGATTTAATAGAGAAATATGCTAGGTACCCCGTGAAATTAATTTCTTCCAGATCCACAACATCTAGGCCGCTTCCGTGGATTTTGTTATGATCATTTATTTAATTCGCTTTTGTAGCTTCAGAAACTTTTTATTCTACTTGCCACATTGGTTACTCTAACATAAAAATATGTGAATATCTTAGTTAATAGAAGTTAGATGAGCAGCTTCGTGACCATCAGAAACCATAAAAGTGTAAATAGTTTTAACTTATGATTGTATACGTTTGAGTCTCTGATGGGTTATCGTATGTTATAAGATATTTTAAACCGACGACATAGCTCACAACTTACTAAATTGCCACATGACAAACGAGTATAAATACAAGAATATACGTCATTAAAACAATTATTAAAAATGAGCTGCTTCTTCTTGGGTCGGTATACTATCAAAACAAAGCCCTTGATACCTTGTTTGGTACCTCAAAATTTCAACTTAAGAGCCGGAATGCCTTAGAAACGAGAATGGTAGATTGGGATTTCACTACATTTATATCAGATAAATATTTCGTTTTCTTAGCCTTATTGCCTCACAATGTAGCAAACCTTGGACGATGATGCACTTCATGAATTAATTTAATGTGAGTAAAAAGTACCTACCTATTAAAGTATCTAGCCATTATCCATGACGTTCAGTGAGTAGGCACGTTTTTCTTGCATTTACTTGCATTCCTCTAATTTATGTAATTTTTTTGTAAAATTTAATAAACTTGCGTATTTGCAACTTTTTCTATCGCTGCTATGTTGCTTTACATTTGCTTTCAGCATTGAAAATTCCCACTGCGCTTTACTTCCAGGATTCAACGTATATTCAATTCACTGTTACGCCCCCGACAATGCTTCTCTTTTGTTCGGGATAGCGTTATTTATTCCGCATACTGCATGCTTTTTCTTTTTTACACGCTCATCCTGCATCAAATTAATTGAGTGTTTCGCGGCTCAATGAAATGCGAACTGCATCTCCGCCGGAGCATTATTTGCCCGACCGTAATAAAAACTTGCGCTAAGCGTGAGTGATCCGTGTTTAATTTTTAAAATTGAATTCTAGCGCCACAACAAAAAACGGCCTCGAAACAATTGATTGATTAATGATGTACCTAATCCAACCGTCGAAATTTTCTGTGCCGTTCGCTATAGATTAGGATTCTTTACAAAACAGGAACAGTAAGCAAGCCATTGTATCTTTTTAATTCCATAGACTGACAGACTGCGTTTATATTCAATTTGAATGCTAAAATGAAGCGCAGAGCAACTGCTCATGTTCAAGAGTCGGTATGTAATGCAGTATGTCTATTTAACAGTGCATTCTTCGGAATATTTTAGGGTATATAATTAATAATCTATCTTCTGGAAGTAGATTTTTTCCAATTCAGTGGAAATTCATTATGCTACCTCAGTTGAAATTTGCTTCAAATTTTCGAGTTAGTTCAAGCTGCTCTGAAGCACCTAAAGACAATTAGGGATATGTTTGGCATACTTTGATGTGCCCAGCAACGAAATTAAATTCTTTATATCACTACGCATTAGTTTTATTTCCGTTCTCTTTCGATACAACACTGAGAATCTCATTATTCTTGTTATCTAAACAAGTACATGTGACAATCATGCTATCAACAATCACCATCAACGAACTAACTTATTTACGTATTTAAGTTACTTGTATTTTTACAAATTTTATACAGGACAAAATAAACGATATCACATCAATGTAACATATAATCTTGACCTAATAATGCAGAGCCATTTATTTTTGGCTATTTTTGTTTTCGCTCCGTCACATCTCATTTAAATGCGTTAAGCCATTAAGGGAGAGGACGAAGAGAAGTCGCAGAACATACTGGAGACATAGTTATAGGGAAATAAATTTATGTCTACATCTGCATTAACACCCTACCAACTGACTTTTGGCACCTAGCAGTGGGTGTAAACCCTGCGTTTGAACTACTCGTTCTTTTAGGTCCGTTATCATTGCGTATCTTTTGGGAAATTAATTTTTTTTCCGATTTTATTTTTCAAAATGTTCCGATTTTTCCGATAATCCGAATTTACATTATTTTATAACATTTAAAGCAGAGTTTTGAAATAAAACAAAATTGCAATGCAGGTTAGATGAAATTTTAAATTTTTAATATAATTATCCCAATAATAATGATTACGAAAAGTTCCTCTGAAACCATCTGAAGAAAGCAGCTAGTAACTACAACTTTCATTGACTTTTCCCTTTCCTATTAACTTTAAACGTCACCTTGATCGCTCTCTGATCCCTTTTGTTTCTTGCGCTCTATCTTAAACTTCCATCAACCTTCTTCTCCAACTGAATTTCTATTCGAGCACTACTATTGAAATTATAACATACTTTCTTATCAGTTTCGCAATTATTTTATGCGAAATGCATTTTCCTCGTCTTTCTTATTTTATTAATTCTCATTCACTTTCACCTTTGGCCCATCATTGTCCTATAATGCCCCTAATTGGCACATAATTGATATTCATTTTACGACCCAAAGCCTAAAACACCCACGATTTCCAGCTTCTGATTTCACCTTCATTTTTTCCCGCACACGCACTTGCTGTCAAACGGCGAACCGAGTGCCCTCTTCTGGATCCAATGGCACCCACGCACGGCCATCCTTCTTCCTCGTTCGTCTTATTAAATCCTCCTCTTCCTAATCCCTCCAGTGTCTGCCCTCATCTGCCCACGTCCTTCTCTCCCCCTCTCATTTCATTCTCGTCTCCTTCTCATTTCATTCTCCACTCCTTTATCTCTCTCTCTTTCGATATTGGTAGCCTTTGGATCCTTTAGAGATTCAAGACTCTAGAGCAATGAGAGGGTTGCAAATTTGGTTGTTTTATCCATCTTGATTCAAATCAAATATATACAGTTATTAATACAGGCATCTTTTCCCCTATTATTTTAAAGTCCCTGCAACAAATTGTTGAAAATTATAAAAAATTTCCTTTCAGTATAAATTTGCGCTGATTATTCAGGAAAAGTTCCCAGGTACTGTATACTGATACATGTGCGTAGTTAATAAAAATATCTTGCCATACTTGTGGTGTGCCTAAAAATATCCTACTTGTTACAGTGTAATGAATATGCTACAATACAGCTAGGATTAGTTCTGAATTCATATGGTATCCAATATAAATATTTTGAAATAATATGAGCCGTTAATTTGAAGTATCGTGGTGAGGATGACAGGATAAAGATAAAATTTTCGGAAACCATTGGTTCTTAAAAGTGAAAGTGCTAATTTTATTTTAATAATTTGTTTTCTTTTTTAAATTTCATAGCTTTCTTGTTCTACAATATCTCTATTTTTTATATTTAATTCTAACTAAAACGTGATTAAGAGGTTATTCTAGTTTTTCTATTGATTTTAAGGAGAAAAATTGCATTCCTTACGTTTTAGCTTTCTAGTTAATTTTTAGAGAGATGGAAGGCTGAATTGGACGATTCTTTTAAAACCAGAAAGGTACTTTGTACATAAGGGAGTGCACCCAGAAAAAATCCAAAGAAAAAACGGACTTGAAAAAAGTCTGACAGGGCCGGTAATCGAGCCCGGGAACCCCGGCCAGAACATTTTAACAAACCGTTTTGGGAACTTTGTGCGCAACGGAAAGCGTGTGTAAAATGTTAAAATGTTCCGGCCGAAGTAGCCTAGATTGTTAAGGCAGCCTCCCGGATAGAGGAAGATCGCGGGTTCGATTCCCGGCCCTGTCAGACTTTTTTCAAGTCCGTTTTTCCTTGGAAGATTTCTATTTGTATCGGTGCATGAGGACTATTTAAAGTGGTAAAATCATTGGTCATTCTTCATAAATATTTTCTTTATCCTAACAACAGTGGGTGAATTTGATGTAGTAGTTTGATGAAAGTTTTCTCTATAGTAGATGAGACCTTAGATTTAGGTGAAGAAAGATTACTAAGTTGTGTAGGATAATGTCAGTATATAAGGAGGTATTTATTGAGTGCCGGCTCGTTTTTATCAATATGGAACTATCCTCTCCAAAATGGCACATTCCTCTGACGTCTTCGAGATGGAATTACCAATAGTCAACTAAAAATTACAAATGTTTGGGTATCTTGCCTATACTACCTTTGCAAAGAAAGGGTAAAGGTAAACATAATAATACCCTTAAGACAGATGTATGTTGTTGCTATGCAGAAAAAAATGGTTGACAACAGTTTTATCATCATACATACATTTCCTGCGTAAATTGAGATATAGGTGAGCATTTCCGCATATACCTGTGACATTTTGATGTAGGCCATTTGTCATTGTATATTTTCATTACCTCTTTCGATTTGGGAGCTACGTATCTTGGAGAAGGCGAGTGGCGTTCGTCCTTTGTCTTAATAATGGCCCCAGTTCCAGTGTGCTCCTTATCCCGGTCCTTTCACCATTCCTGCATCCCTCTGACGTTCTTCTTTACTGTCACCTTCTCCTTCGGAAGCTGCCTCTTTCATTTCTTTTCACATTCTCCTCTATCCTTTTCTGCTGCGGCTCCTTTCGTCCTTTCACTGTAAGCCGGGTATTTGGAATCGTCTAATTCCGTTCTCCAGATATATCCACGGATCTATTGCCCCATCAGAAATTAAATTTTTCAAATTAATTAACCAATATCTACTCAAACATGATGACGATGAATTTTGGTTTAGAAAAACTGTATGAAAGCTGAACTATGTTAGGTATTATGAGTTCGTCATTATATTATGTAATATTTTGTTATATATTATTGTATACATGGCTTATATTTTATCTTTTATTTTATATTCTAAACCTTACGGTTTATTATTTGATATTTGCTGAAGTCAATGAAGATTCGATAACCTTTAAAAAATTACCGTTACCTCAGGGGAGCCTATATTTCTAATAATTTTTCTTTTTTCAAATGTAAAAAATATAAAGGATAGAGGAATAAAAAATATGATTATTATTTATGCTCTGTTGTTTAATTCCAGAGACAACAATAAACTCAAAGCTCAACCGTCTGGTTTTCACAGAATAATTCATTTTTCATGGCTTCTATTCATTAATAGCTCGGCTAAATGTTCATAAATGATTACGAAGATTACGGGCTTTAGAGGGGATTTTTCACTCCAACCCACTCCAATGAGTCATCATTTGAGGATATTAAATTATTTCTCTAAAAAACTCGTATGCATCCTCATATCATTCAGTAATTTTAATACAGTAGTGATTTCTATCTTTGTGTAGAAATTGAGGCTGCGATACTTAACCGCAAATGTACCCACCAGTAGAGATGTCATATTTCAAAGGAAGATTTACTTCATCATCTCAAATAAATGCGGTATTTGTGAGGTATTTAAACCGAACCCCAAAATAACAATAAAGAGAAAAGTTGATAGTGGACGAAATTTAGTGACAACTTATTGGGTAGCTTTCATTACCAAAAACAACGATTATTCATAATTTAACTAAGATAAAAATAAGTAAAAACTGGATATAATTCTAAATGTACACAATTTTTTTATCTTTTTTACACATTGAATTCCTTTCATTAAGGTGATGAATTGTTTTAAATCATCATAAATTTAAGCAAGGTAGCTTATCGTCAGATGTATTTAATTTTTAAGACGTAAAGGTTTGAATTGTATGGCTATTTTCTAAATATAATGTCACGGCCTGTCTTTGTTTATCGCCCTGCATTGCATCCATCCATGATATATGCTTTGGTTAACCGAAATAATGAAACATTGGTAGATATGTGTCTGCATAAATACTATGATAAGGGTTGATAAAAGTAACTCTTTGTTCTCGGCCTTCTAACGCATAAATCTTCCCATTCCGTAGGCCATCCTCGATTCGATTATGTTATTGCGATTGGCAACGTGTTGGATTGATGAAAAGGCTCTTCGGCCGAATTAAAGAGCTAATCCAATCAGCCTCGATGCCAATCTCACTTGTCTCTCTCTCTTTTTCCCATTATCTCCATTTTTCGCGCTTCCTCTCTTTCTCTGCATCCCCTTGTCATGTACGTATCACCGCGCATTAATCAATTTTCTTCTCGCTCTCCTTCAGTCCCGTCTTGCAATCTTTCGAATCCATTTACGAAGACAATTATCCCCGGAAAAGAGTGCAGCATCATCAGTAGGATTTAAATAAAATCTTATCTGTTATCTACAAAAATATATAGTAATAGTAAAATGAGGACTTAGATCACTCAATTTTTCCAAGATAAGGAAAAAAAGATAGGGTAGAAACATTTCAAACATTTCCGTAATTTAAGCGGCTACACGTAGTGACATTGAAACCAGTAGTTGGTATTTATATATTTTGAATTTTAAAAAATGCGAAAATAAATATTACCACCCTGTATTTTAGTATTTATTTCATATTATATTCGCCTTTGTTGCATAAATGTTGAGCAAGAATTAGCAAATGTAAGCACTAAGTGTAGTGATTTAAGTGGCTTCACACATTGAAACTGACAAAGTCAATAAAATCTGAAGATAAATAATACCACCCTGAATTATAGTATTCATTTCGTGTAATCTTCGCATTTGTTGAATGAATATTCAGCGATAAGTAAAACCAGTGGTGTTTATATTTGTCGTGTTCAATAAACCTCGAAGATAAATAATATCACCATGTATTCCCCCCACCCATTTCATATAATATTCGCGTCTGTTGCATAAATATTAAGATTCACTTTAATTAAATCATTAGTGATTAACGATATACGGTTTCATGGGTGAATTCGTGTAGTTTTCTTTCCGCAGCTCGGTCAGGAGATGAAAAATTTTGTATTTACGAGTAGTTAAATATTAGATGAAATTATTGTTCAGGACTAATAATTATATAATACTTTTGATTATAACTGCCAATGCTTCAAATTTTGGATATTTCTAAATTGCTCATGTAATATATATTTGTAATTAAAATAAATTAAATTTATAATTTTATTTGATATTTAGTCTTACCTAGTGTTCCCTATTATTCCTAAGGAGTTACACGGCATAAAATTTTGTGACGTAATAACGGCTGACTAAAGTATATCTTTAAGTATTAAGGAGAAGTAACTGTTTATGAAAAAGGTGATACCTTGCCCTCAACGTAATTTTTTTAAATTGAATTACTGTTAATTTTTGTTGATATCATTGTTAAATTTCGATTAAAAGGTAGATTTTTTGCGGTAATAGTATCAAAGAGATCCAAATTCATGCCGATTTACACAAAAATATTTTAAAAAGCAGAAGCGTGGAAATAATATGAACATGTGCTAATGGAAGAATATGATTGTCTTACATTTAATTGCAATTAAAATATTGGGGATAAAGTTTTCCTAAAGTCTTCGTAACAGATTCAACAACACATTTATTCAAAACATCCTCTTTCATAAGCGTCCATATGCATAAGTTTTTATTTACAGACCTCTGTAGAGTATAACACTTCAGATTATCCAAATTAAAATTTCCCGAACACCATTATCTCATCGTTTCAAATTTATGTGTATTTTCGGTCTCGCGAAATGACCCAGCTAACTTGAATTCAAAATGAAGGATTTCTGAGAAACGCAACCGAAAGGAAATGTGAGCAGGAAGAAATTAAGATTTCCTTGTTTTCTATTTTTCAGTGGCTCCGAATAAAGTCCTTCGGAAGGAAAGAGAAAGTCGTAAGCGAGTTACTTTTCCCTCGACCCTGCGGAGACAAACTTCTCTAATTTAAGAGATTTCCGAGGGACGGGCTTAAGTATATATTTTAAATTCAAAATATTACTTTCAGGCTCTCTTTCGATGAGCTCACATAAAAAATTTCGGAGATAATCTTTTCGCTTTATACAGCTTTATTTTCCGAGTAAGACTCCGGCATTTTTATATTCGGGATTCCTCCCACGCATTTGATTTTCCTAATCCAAGTCCCTCTTTGCATCTCAATGCCACTCAACTGTCAGGCCTCTCTCTACTCCTTCTTCCTCCTATCTCGCGACACCATAAACTTGCATTATGTGCCAACTTTTTTGCTTTTCAATCTCACTCCAACGTCCATTGCTGCCTTTCTTCATTAAATTTCCATTTTCTTTTCCAAATTATCATTTCTCTTTCTCTCGATATTTCCAGTCCTTGACCCCTATTACCCTTTATTAAAATTCCCTTTTCTTTTTCTCTTCCTTAATATTTCCCAAAATTTACCACCTGAAACTCTTTCTTATTTTCTCTGCACCGCAAAATTTTAATGAATGGATTAATGGACGGCATAATAAAGCCACGAATTCATTTTTCATGACTCAATCGTTAAAAATTAATTTATTTCAACGGGAATTTTTTCTTTTAATCTTTAAAATGTTAGTTGCATTTCAGAATAGTGGAGGCAAGTCTTACCAGACGTGGTGCCTCACCTTCGATACCACCACTCCAATTCCACCGTATTAATATAAGAAATAAATTAATTACAGTTTGCTATTCTTTCTTCGTAATTATTAATTATTCCTGGTTTTAAATTAATACTCCATTGACAGTTCTAATAGAGTTTTTAGCATCAAATGAAAATTTGGGATCGTCGTGCGAACTTATCAAGGTTATTCTTGTGCAAAATAAATATTCTTCCTTGTTTATGTTCATTATACGAGAGTGTATAGATTTCTTATTAATGAATTACTTTCTATCTGTTTAAAACAAAGATTTATAGACTAGATTTCTGTTAACCAACTCAATTTTCTCTGTCGAATTATTAAAAAATAATACAACTTTAGAAAATATATCCGTTTAGCCATGTTCGTAGCACGTCCACCTTTGGTTTGGCGTAGACTCCCTGGTCCGACCTTGGTCTAACAATAAGTCTAAATTCCCCAGTAAGGGTTGGCGACATGCATGCCATCATTAATTAATACCAAAATCAAATTTATTTCAGTCTCTAATCATCCTTGTCGTAATCTTTAGCTAAAAAGCACTTCATTAGAATAGAAGATTCCCTTAGTTTCCAGTAGTCAGGTTCTTTTCGCATTATTTGACAGTGCAAAAATACTAAATGTCGTAGCATGAACATATTCCAAATTTTGTGTTATTTCTATATATTACTATCAGATTTCTCGTTGAGATGTGTGTGCGATTGTACGTTTTGATTTTCTATACATTTGTTTAAAGATCACATATAATAGTTCTACTGTTTATTATATGATATTCTGAAAATGATGAAAATAATTGATTGTGTTAATAAGTAATTCTCAGCAACCAATGCGTAGAAAAAATTAGCATCTCAAATTTAAATTGTAACATGATGTGATATTATATGCTATGACAGTAAGAGCTTTAAATTAGCTTTTCAATTGAAAGCAGTATAGATTGCGATAAATAATGAAACTGATCATGGTGCCTTTATAATTTACATGCTATTGTAAATATATGCATATATTGGTCATACGTTCCCACTTGGACCGTTTTGTAACTTCTAGGTCTATTAAAATTAATTTTAATGATAATTAAGTGCATAATTTTATTACTCTTTGCTACATATCCTTCCTTTCTTCGTTCATTCTATTTATTACAGACTGAAACGTGAGCTTTTTACCCATCTCTTTCGTACCGTTTTTAATATCTTCTTAGCTCTTAATGTAGTTACTCCATAATGTTTTCCCTCAAACAGAAAGTCAGCCTTCCATCTTCTTCCTGAAAGTTAAGAGCTTTCATTACTTTCTTTCCCATTCGTCGCCTTGACTATTCCGCGCCTTTGTTTTAATCTTCCGTTTTCATTTTACTTCCGCGACGAAATTCCCTCCGCGTCACATTACCTTCCGCCATCTTCTTCTCGCACAAACGATCTCGCATTTTACGGCGACCGCAATTTTCTTTGGGATGACTTACTGCGGAGTAGTGGATGTTCCCACAAAATGGTCTCTCTTTTTATTCGGCTGTTTTTTGCGCCGTGGGGAGGTTTATATTTAAACCGTCGGTGCTTTAGCGTTGCAACTTAATGAGGACTTCTGTTGACGTAGCGCACAACTCATCAAACCCTCTCATTCACAAGCCGAGGCTGAGGTACGCTGTTCCTGATAATCACCGATAAGGGAAGGATTTCAAACATGCCCGCATTATTAGGCGGTGCAACGTGTCACTAACGAGATGATGTGAATTATATAGAATTGGTCCAAGTGCTGCTTCCGAAAGCATTTCCTTAACTATGTACCAATTACGGAGCCTCTTCGTGAATATTATAATAAAAGATGAAAAATTTTACTAAGGATATTTAATTTTCTATTTAACATCTGGCTATTAAATGATTTAATGTGTTTAATTGATTCCGTGTCCATCGATTTTCATGGTTATTTAGGCATCTAAGGAAACAATGCATGTACATACATTAACTCTTACCGAGTAGCAACGAATCTTATTCAGAAATACTAACTTGTAATTTTAGCGAATCTTTGTGGAAATACATTGAAACTCTATTGTAAAATATTATTAAAGATATATAATTTTCTTTTTTATCTTAAAATCAAAGTAATTATTCAAAATTTGGTGATTAATTAACTATTCATGTATATTTTTTTGTGTCAATCGATTTTCATGGCTATTTATACACATATGGAAGCGAAGAATGAAAAGTAATTCTTACAGAGCAGCAACGACTCTTATTGGTAAATATTTCTTTATGTATTTTTATAACATCAGGAGAAATATATTGAATCACACTTTCATAATTAATACTTAATATCTATTAGACTATTAGACTATTACATAACTATTAGCTATCACATGACTATTAGCTACTCTAAAAAAATATAGTATTCAATAACCCTTATAGATACTATATAAGACTAACAATAAGATTTATCCCTTTATTCGTATAGTGAATTCAAATATTTCTTGAAGAAAGTACGTTTCACAGATGTTTTATTCATTGAAAAGCAGAGTATTTAAAGGTCAAAAACATGTTGCTTAGCATTTATTATACATTGTTAGTTCTCTTCATTTTACTATTTAATAGGCGATGTACCAAATGTTTTTAAGCTGTGCGTTTAAATAGAACGTCAATATATCATCGCTCACAATGTAGTTTCGGAATTAAACCGAATTCAAGGGCAAGGGTCACACCCTTACCTTCAGCCCCAGTGCCTTATTTTCATTTTAATCCGCGTCTGCTCAGTCCACAGGACGAGAGCTTTTGGAACTTGGAATTACTTGGCAAACACTTCCATGGAAATCCTCACTCAGCTCATCCTTTCCCGAAATCTGTTACGAGTTTCTCAAGAGATCAAAAATCCATTTTAGATATTAGCTCAGATTTAAATGGCGAACAAGAACGGGCGCTGCAATTCCGAATCTCCGTTAACTTAGTGAGTGGAAAAAACAATGAAATACAGATTGTTCATAGTTTTGCGTGGTACACTAAAACCTTGACATACACAAGTGCCACAAACTCAGATGCAGCATACAGAAAGCGATATTGAAGTTTTACAGCACGAAATAGAAGGATCATTTTTCGTCAAAGCTGTTAAGGGTTATGGGTTAGACGGTTTATGGGTTAGATGGAAGAAGAGACTTTTAAGTCTCAATCTCGCCCAAATAAAGACGATTTATTATTATTATTATTATTAAGTATAATAAAAAAATTTTGAACGATTCGGAAAACATTTGGTTTTTAATTTTGCTTCTCTTGATTTAATTTAAAGCTGAAAAAACGGGCATAAATTGCACTTCTTAGTTATTCAGTAAATATGCAATTTTATACATGTAATGTATAGAGATATTGTAGTTAATGTATAATTTGTGCTTCGTATAGATGGCTAAATTGAAGCTTAAAGATTTAGGTACAGAGATTAATTGAAGTGCAGGTTTTTGATTGGTATTAGGGAAAGATAATATTTTTGACTACCCTTAAACAGTAAAGATTTTTTATATTATAAAACATTGAATATCATTATTTTTCCATTTCATCCACCTTTACCTAACCTTATTCACCTAATTCTGCAATGTATAAACAAGTAAATGAGAAAATAGTACGAAAAAGCAAAAAATAAGGTTATATACTTTTCCACAGCATAGTAATAAGTGTATAGTATTCTTATTTTATTGTGGATTTCCAAAAAATATCGACCGTCTAAATAGATATTAAAAAAACAGATTTTTCTTTTGATCACTCTGTAAATAATGCTTATTATCTAGTATTTCTTACTATTTTCTATGCATAAATAGTAATAATGGAATATTAAACGTAGATATATATTTAGAAAGCAAACAATCATACGAGTATGAATTTCGGTTTGAATTACTTCTCAAAATCTATTATTTTAATAAATACGCTATTAATGATTTTAAATTGTCTGATATCCCTTCGTTGATTTGAATCTTCGCATTTCGATGTTTACTCGTAGCAGACGCTGAATCATTTCCGTACTCAAATTATATCGAGAGCTTTGAGCTTCTATATGCTGATGGAAATTGTAATATATCACATTACTATTACTAATACTATTACGGACTAAGTAAGCACAGAAAATGCCGCGTCATTCAATAATCTCAGTATAATCTACACCAGATATTTTGTAAATAAACAAACCGGAATTGATTTTGGATCGAGAATGCCCCAATATTCGTATTCTGCGAAATCGCACGATGTTATAATATTAATTACTCCTCAACTGAATCGATAGAATCATTCCCGATTCAACATATTGAAGTTGAATACTAGTTCGATAAGAAAATCAATGATATCGCATAATCATATTTTGTCCTATAAATATGTCTGAATTATACAAATTATCTATAACCAGTAGATCATGTTTCAATGGAAATGATTACAATCTATCCTTTCTGGTGGTATACTTGGGCGAAATAATCACGATCTAGTTACTAATGATAATGAAATAAAAAGTGATTCATTTCCTTACAAAAAAATACACAAGGTAAATAAATAAATAAAAGAATAAATTAACTAAGTCTATATTCCACAATACTTATAATAAAAAGATACAACACACGACCGGTTTCAACGTCTAAGTGCTACACACCAGATGATGACACCTAGACGTTGAAACCGGTCATTTCTTGTATCTTTTTAATAAATAAATAAAAAATTAAATAAATAAATAAAAAATTAAATAAATAAATAAATAATAAATTTTTAAAAATTAATAGGCTTAGTTAATTTATTCTTTTATTTATTTATTATGGATATCCACGAAGTGAAGGCCGAGCTGATTGAATATACAAAGTGATGAATTTAATATGGAAACTTTTTTTTCTGAAAATGCTCAGTCCAGAGGTTTTAGTGCAAAAGGTTTTATGTAACTCACGAAAATTACTACTTCCATTTAACTAACTTAATTATGATTAAGTGATGATAATTATCATTCTTCGTAATTCTTCTTAAAGTGTTTGTATTGGGTTACTTCAAGGCTTCTCCAATTCTTACCTCTAGTTTACTCGACAATACAAAACTAGTAGTGTAAATTATTCATCTCAGCATACTAACGGTAAAAAATTTCAAGGTTATGGAAAAATAACACGGTAAACTTCCACACTGTTGAATTTATTTTCGACCGGTTTTGGCGCAAAGGCCATCCTCGGGACAAAGAGTGAGAAAATAAATTCAAGAGTGTGAAAGTTTACCGTGTTATTTTTCCATAACCTTATAATTTCCTTCCACGAAGTATGGCCTGACATGATAGAATTTATTGGTAAAACATTTCCTGCACAGAGGGTTACTTTTGAGTGACCTCTTAAGTATGTAATATTCAGGATTTATGGTTAAAGATTCAAGCTATTTCACTTTCTTAAATTTGATAACCTCGTTTATAACTCAATCTACATTTTGGAAATCTTTTGACATTTTCATTATACCTTCAAAAGTCATTTTGGAATAAAGAACTCCCTTTTCTAAAAACTTCAAATATTCAGCTTCCTATAATTAGAGAAAATTAGAGCCATAAGTTTGCCAATGCTCAAACTTCCGAAAACCTACTTAAATTGTGACAGCAGTATTTCAAAGGAGAGCTTCTTTCCTGTGTTTTAATTCCTATCCATCGCTGCAGAGTCACTTCTGTACCACCTTCTCTCTCAGTCTCCATTCTCTCCATCTTTCCTCCTATTTCATCCTACCCCTCCCTCTTCCTCAGCTCCACCTCGTCCCACGCTATAAATTACCAAGGCACAAAAAATATCGGAAAAACTTCCTCCGGCTTTATTAACTCTTCCTCAGGCATCTCACTTCGAAGAGCCGCCTCCTAACTGCATAAATCGGGTTCGGATCCAGGTGCCATCCTTCCCAATCCGTTCCACCGTCGTATATAAACGGGGATTACACCCACCCTTCTAATTTTCTCTCCTTCTCTGTTTGCTTTCCGCCTCTTCTTCTTCGCTGTTCTCCGTCACCTTTGGAGCCCGTCATTCTCTCGCACGCACTCTCTTTAAGCACGCCCACGCAAGCGATACTATGGCACACAAACGCACGTCCTCCAGCTAATGAATCCACTCCTATTCCACGACAACGACCTCTCTCTCTTTCCCTCCTAGGATATGTTCTTCCCCTTCACTAATATGCCTTACCGTTCCCTCCATCTCCCTCTGCTATATCACCTGCGACTCTATTTTAATTTAGATCAACACTATGAACTCGATATTTATCATTTAAAATGTACTCTATGATTAAAGGCTTAAATGGAGAGAGAGAATCGTAGGTGAAGAAAATTGGAATATTGCCCACAGTTTTTAATCGTTCGGGTATACATTAAAGGAGAAAGAAGTAATGTACCATCAATGCATATGGTTAACTTAGAATCACAGTCGTAGAAAGAGAGGAAGGTCAATTTCAGGGGAACTGCTAAAGGGAAAATCAAAACTGGTTGCATCGCGTAAATATCTGTAGATCTGTAGATCAAAACCATACGAGCACGATGCATAACCTAATGGGCGATTAATTATGCTTCATAGAAATGTAACGTAATACTGTAGACTTTTATTTTAAACATTTAACTTTATATTTCGATATTAGCTGTAAGTGTTTGTGCAGAAAAGAAAAATCAGTTTAAAGAGTTGTGGACGATTGACAACTATTGTATTTTCATTTATATCACAATTAATTCATATTTTTTGATTATTTATATTCTTTTAGTTGTATTTTTATTTGTCTTTTCAACATCGTTGTATTAATTGACCAGTATCTCTACCATGATTTGACTTTGGCAAAAATTAAACGTAATCGGTTAGAGAGACGCAAGTGTATGCAGTCAGCATATGCATATGAATAGTTGTAGTACGATAGCGAGAGTGTACTGAATTGTTCTGAGTTATATTATGTGAGTAAGGCGTATAGGGAAGATGTCTGGAAGAATATCCGCCGTAATTGTGATTCAGAAAAGTGGTAATGATTCATAAGGGATAAGAAGACGGATAATGTTTCTTTAGCTATATTACATCGCTAGATATAGAAAATGAAATTTCTAAGTCAGATAATTTTGATTTAGTAATCTATTTCCATATTTACTAGTAATTAAAATCGATCATTTAAGCTTTAAAAATACTAAACATCTGATTCAATTCTCTTGAATGTAATTTTGAAATTCTGATCATTATTTGGCAATTATTTCATGATTATTTGATTATTAGAGGTTCAAAATCTCCAATTGCCATTTTTGTCGGCGTTCTTATTTTTATTCACTGGTGTTCCGAGAAAGTAAGAAGGATTACCGCACTTTTTGACTTCACTGATGTATTTTATAATCTTTTATGCTGTTACTCGTTTAAGAATAGTAATGATGCAATTTCTTTGAGCTCGACGTTTATCGAAAGGATGCATATGGGAATATGAAGGGTTTGTTTACAGATATTCAGTTTACATGAAACAGACGGTCCATCCGGTGTGGCTTCATTGCTGAAATTACGGGAGGCAGCTGGAGGCAGTAAAACGCCTCCGTTGCCACAGAAATAGGAGAACGGGGCAAAATAATGACCCTTGTTTCATCAAACGGAAAAGAATATGCTACTCTAAACACGTTTTTGTTGTCTACGTATTCTCTTTTGTGATGGCTTGTCTAGTTATTATTTTAACTATTTGTTTCATTCTAAATAATCGCTGTGCATGTTTTATGTAACAACAAAATTCGATTCATTAAATTAATTACCATTAAATTTGAGACATGAAGGCCTGCAGTAATTGCGCTCAATTCCTAAAATAATCTGAGTGAAAGTATATGTTCTTTATAAGCTATAAAATTTGTAGCGATGGTGTATCAGGAGTCCAATCTTCAAAAGTTTCAATGGTAAACTTCTTTGTTGGGATACTTAATTTCATTATACTTGATTATCCACGGTAGACCTTATTGTAGACTGACTCTACCACGAATAGATTAAAGCAGGGGTGGGAAACTTTATTCATCACCGCTTCTATCAGTCGGCCACAAGTAAAAGAATTAAACCTTATGGGAAACCTACTGGCAGTACTTGAATGAGGTATAGAATATTTTCAAGTAATCTAGAATTGAAATAACACTTATTAAAATGAATAGCTAACTAATTACGGTAAAATCAACCAAATGATGAGTTACTTTGTGAAAATCCACGACGAAAGAACAAAACAAGAACAACTTATCCAGAGGAACCTAAGTCCGTTTTGTATAACTAAGCAAATTTCACTCTTAATAGAGGACATACAACATGTTTCAACTTGAAAATGATGCTTAAGCATTGAAAGACGTGGTGTGTCCTCTATTAAGTGTACAATTTGCTTAGTTATAAAATACGGAATTCGTTTCTTTTAGAAAATTTGTACCTGTTTTATTATTTATTCAAGTTAACGTAAAGACTGAGTTATTTAAGTAGTTAAAGAGAATCTTTTCCATTTTATCTCCACCTAATAAAATAACACATATCATGGAGCAATTTAATAAAAAATACAAATTTTATTTCAAGTATAAAAGCCGCACCTAACGTCGGTAAATATTTTGCCCAAGAACCCCAGGGAGTTAGAACTGCAAGAACAAAAGGCTCTCATCCTCTGATCTCGTTCTCGTTTATCATATATATGTCCTACATATTAAAGATTTTGCGTGTACGCATGGGTGGCCTAATCAGTTTATCGTAAGATACTGTAAATATAGAGCCGTGTTGCTTGTGAAAGACGACGGTTCGCACTTTCCCTTGCCTGTCCTTGGCGAAGGCTATAAAGGCGTTATCGCCTCCTCCGTGACGAACCGCGCTAAAGCGCTTATTTTGCAAAACTACGACAAATGGGGTGCTGTGCGTCTTAGGGAGTGAAAGTCATGGCTCCTCCTCTTTCTTCACTCTCTCCTTTGCTCGCTTTCATCTTCCCTCCCTTTATCACTCCTTTTCTCCTTGATTGCATTTTCTCTCTCAAGCTTGAAATTACCTTCCTCACTCTTGAAGTGCTCCCGATTCTCTGTCAATCTTTGCCGCTTCATATACTCGAAATTCAGTTTGGCATCTTTCAGCATGCTGTTTTATGATTCTTGTTATGTTCTATAACTCACTCCTTATATAACCTGGTTATTTTGATATTTATTTTCACTTTATTCGGCGTGTTTTTGGACTCGAAGTACATCGAATGGAATTAAAGTGAAGATGATTTGGGAATAGAATATTGGAATCAAATCTTGATGTGTTATTAATCGAAATATAGATATTCAACTGATTTTAAGTACTTGAAAAAAGCTGCTTATAATGATGAAAGAAAAATAAAAACACTTATACACGTTGTCACAGGACTAATTGAATATGCGTAAAAGTGTTTTTATTCCTATTTCATTATGAAAAGGTACCAAAAAATAGAGGCCAAAACAGTGGATTCTGTGAAGCTGATGATATTAGTTGGAAAGATTACAGATTTAAGTTTTGAAGGTTTCCATTGGCTCATGTCAAGATTATTAGTAAGTCAAATGGTTTTTTCATAAGCACCTTAAAGAAGCACAGATAATATTATGTAGTATCGATGTTTAGTTTTTAGTTTAGTATTAGACTGACTACTTGACTATTTGAAGGAACAGACCTGTAAAAAGGAACTTCACGTAACTTTCAAGATCTCATGAATCGCTCTATACTTAGGCCACTAGCATAAATTACATTTTATTCTATTTATAAATGTATATTATTCATTATTATTCCATGGTAATTTATCTCATAATCTACTTATAATAATTTCCTTAATATTTTGTAAATTGGTGGTATTCATAAATTCTAATAAAAAGTTAAAATAAAAATAATTAAATTAAAATATATATGTAATCAAATATAATTTTAAAATTCATTTAAGATTATATTTGACCATTTAGGTGGAATTAGGTGGAAAATTAAAAATGAATAAAGAGGATAAATCCATATATTTAAGAGATCAAACAGGAGAAAATCGCAAGAGATCGTTAACAAAAGAGCACACCCGAGTATTTTTATAACTTTCATGTTCAGTAAAGAAACGATAACCTGGAACTCAAGAATTTCAGTCATTGTTGTGCTACATCTTTCTTAAATAAAGACATCTTTTGATCGAACTAAAATGGAAGGTGTTAAGAAATACAAACATTGTAAGACTGAAATTTTCTGCGCATGGCAACCTTTATTCCATTATTTAGCACAATCTCTCCGGCTATAATATAATCGATACATCGGGATTGCGAAATACTTCTGTTCATTTAATACCAGCAATATAGCTTCTTAACTTGATATTCGTCCAACTTGCGATTTTTAGCATCTGAGAAACTACATATAATATGAATGAATTTTGATTGATTCAGTTCCGCACATTTAAAGGGCATGAAAATGTCAAGGCATCGAACTTTAATGTTTATCTTCTTGGTTTTTGTCGTGTTTCAGTGAAAAAAGCGAATTTCTCCTCTGTAAAGGGTCTCAGTATCTGTCAATGTCAAACCGGTTCGAGCAGGATTTTTTTTTCAACTCCGATCATGAAAAATTAGGTCTTAAAAAGGCACTTTTCCATTGCATTAATTTAAATTAAACTTTAGAATGAAGTTTGCAACATTGGAGAATCAATGATACCAATTTTTTATTAGTTAAACGAAAATATTATCTCTCAGCTTAGTTGGTAACAAATTAAAGACACACATATATAGTACAACGTCCTTGTACGCTGAAGGAAAACGTTATTGCGGTGAGGTGGGGATCGAAACGGATTCTATTTGTTCTTGGTATCCGTAGAGTTCGAGGAATTTAATTTAAAGAATTTTACTGTTTCGATTCGGTTTCAGTGATCATTCCGGAAGGAGTACCTTTCTTTATTCAATAAAAGTTTTAAGCTCACTTCCAGCTCCATGCAAGGGAAAAATTCGTGGTTTTTCCCTTAAATAAATTGCGGTTGAGAATGGAAATAGAGTTGGAGGACCGTACGGAATCAGTGAGATTGATTGAAAGTGCTTGATCGCCATGAGTGGGTTGTAACCAGCGCTGTTGCAATGCGTGGGCGGCTTACTCTGATGGCGGCCAATCAGTGCTATCGAAGGAACAATGTGCAGAAGCCCGAGCAGGTCGAGAGCCATTGCCCGCCCATCTCCGGAGTGTTAGGGACGGCCTACGCCACAGGATGAATTAGGGGCATCCACGAGTGGGGGAGCTGGATTTATGTCGCGGCATGTATAATCTCGCATTATCTGGCGAAAGGCATTGGTCGGGAGATATTTTCTAGGCGTGAGATATGACAATTGAGATGAATGGTAGATACATGTTTGCGGCAGAATTTAGGGGAGAGGTTAGAACGACCTATGTGACGATCTAAAGGGATATGGGGAATGTTTGGCTGTAAGTCTGTTTCGATTATTCCCTTACTTAGAGGGCTCTCATGCCTCAACATCGTTTTTTTGAGGCAAGTATTTTATTGAGATCTGATCTGCTAGCGTAAATCGAATGACGAAATAAATGATAAATTTAAATTATGGATTGCGAAGCTAAAATGCAGGTTTACTATTCGTTCCGAGTATACGGTGTGTTTTCTTTACGAGGGAAATATCGATAAAATGGCTTTACTACCTTCTATTTTCTTTATTATTCCTTGTCAGAATATTGACATAATTTCAGAGAAGGCTATTTCGGGTGTAATAGCATCGCAATATTTCACCGATGACGAGCATTTAAAAGCTTGGCTTATCCTTCAGAGTTCAAAATTTATGGACGTTACCATCCCATCGTAAAAATCCTTCAACTTATAAATCATATACTCTTGAAGGATATGTTAGATTAGATATATTAGATTTATTAGATTATACTGAAGATTATATTTTCGATTTTGTCTTTTACTTATCAGTTGCGATATAGTTTATTTAAATCACAAGGACGAGATAGGACTAACATGAAAACAATCTCGACGAAGGAAGAAGGACCAACCGGAAACCAAACAATAGAACAAACGCCGTGAAAAGCAAAGACCGTAAATGGTATTTCCATACAATAAGAACAACACTTAAGCCTAAAGACCTTGTAGACATCTTTTTTCGGCTACAAAAGCATACCTTCGTTAAAATAAATAATCAATGTTATTGTATCAATATCTATCGATCTTATAGAACAAAATTCAAATTTTTCCACTGGTAGATAAAGGTTAGACGTAAATTGCATTGTATTTCGAGGTGATATCAACCCACGCGCTGGTTCCGAGTAAAACAAACGTGGCTCTGTCCTCATGTAATTATCGTCAGCTTCTGCGTCGTTGCTTGTATAATCAAGTAGATAGTTTCCGGTACAATGTTTCGCCATCTGTGTCTATCCAGGGTGCGATCCGCACAACAATGACTTGCAAATGAATTCTCTTGGATTCCATTCCCAACGACCCGAATGCCATTTTCGGAATTTACCTAAAGGTATTATTCTCCCAAGTAGATGCACGGAGTACTCTCTCGCTTCGAAATGTCAGCCTTAACAGTACTAGTGGATTCCGGTGTTCTGTTTGCATTCAGGATTTTTCCCATCTCTTGCGTCCCACTTTTTCTTCGTTGAATAAAATCATCTAATCTCGTATCGTCATAAATACTTCAAAGATTTTTTAATGAACTTTATGATAAATCACATAGAAAATTGTTTCTCCTCGTGTTCAATACAAAATTCCTGTACACATGCATTGAGAATAATTTTATTTAATGTAGTTTTCTTTCAGTGATTTCAATAAGTTGAACCTTTCAATTTACCGCTAATTGCTATCTGGTTATGGAAAAAAATTCAACGTTGAATTAATAATCGAAGAATACAGTTGTACTGGTAGAATATATGATAAAATGGAGAAACTTTAATAACCAATTATTCTATAAGATATTTCCTTTGCGATACTATAAGCCTTTTCTGTTTGAATATGAAACTTTAAATTCGTAATTAAAAAACCTGAGGTATAACAATCTACCTACTTGTCACAATAATTCCTTCCTTATTAAAATTTCAAAGAGGAATTTATCACTGATAGAATTTGCTATAATTTTGCTACAAGTTACAAGAAATATTTGTTGCAATACAAACGAAGCGGCGGTATAGAAACTAAGAAAAGTCGTACTGCATTAATTTTTTTAACAAATACAAGCTGAATTAACGTGTAGTTGATGCAAATATTCGACGCAACACCATCTCACACCATTAAATATAAAACTATGTCGTGGGAGAAACACCGACCCTTTTGAATGCATAAAAAACACAGAAATATTTATTGATGATTCTTATTAAAAATCCTTTGGTGCTCTTCTCTTGTACATAAGTTTATTCAGTGCTACACAAATACATCTATTATAATTTATGAATTCCTTTAATTTGCAGAGAGAGCTGTAGGTGAAGATGAGCGTCCTCTGGAGATCCTTCGTCAAAGAAGGGACGGGGTTCGATTCCTGCTGCGATACGCTGCGCCCAAGGATTCCCCCCCTCCCCTCCTCCAGCCCACCCCTCCCTCCTCCCGACACCAACCCTCAAGAAGACCACCATCCTCGAGACACCATCTTCGCCAAAGACGTTCCAACACCAATGGAGACTCAGGATATCACAAACATGATCGACGCTCTGCAAATGGTGAGCGAGAAATATTTGATTCCATCTTCTCTTATTTTCAGATATAACCTTCCTCGGATTCATCTTTCTTAACTATCCTTGAAACTTATCATAACGCAGAAGAAAATTTCTACCGCTTAAATAACGAATCCTGATAAGACGACTAATCTGAATGTTTGTTTGCTGCCAAGATATCAGTTGAGGACTGGCTGAAATACGATATTTATGAATTCATAACAATTTATTCATTCAACTATACGCAAAGTATCTATGGGATCGGTCAATTAATAATTTTATATTTAAATACAAATTACATAATTTTTCGACCGAAAAAACTACGTTGTATAAGGCAAATTGTATTCTATGGATTGATCAGATTATTAACTGTTTCTAATTAGAAGTTGAGCCAACGGTAATTTTAAATTATAGGCCACCTTAATTACTATTATATGCATATCGAAAGGTGTCAATTAATTTAAGAGAGAAAAACAAGTTAAAAATTAAAATACAGTTAGATTAGAGGAATTTTGATCGAGAGTCCACAAACACTAAATGCAGTAAGTTCAGAAAGGTATTTTATGACGAGAATCTGATTTTCCGAAAAGTCTCATTTCAATAAAAAAATAATGATCCATTTAGCGATTATTCCATTACTTATCAATAATCGATCATGTGAAAATATTTAACATGTTCTCTTTCCAAAAACTTTACGCATCTTCCAATAGGGTACAGAAACTACCACTGTTAACACAAACCGCTCGTAACCCAACACCAACCCCTCCTTTAACAAGAATCGTCAAGCGGACCCTTATAATCAGTTTATAGGGGCATCGTTCTGGAATTTCATCCAACAGGATTTCTCTTGCCAATAACTGGCATCTTCTCATTCGAGCACGTCGTCTGAGAGGAGACAAGAGAGCACATGTGCACAAGGATTCTTAACGACACGATTTAGAAAATTTGAAGGCAGAATACCATAAATCATATTGTGTAGGAATACCTTAAATTATTAATTTTGTCTACAATACTTAGCAAACCATAATTGCTAGAATTCTTCAGAATCGAGACGAGAGCTGTTTACCTTACTTAGCCTTCATTTATTATTTTACAGAAACGTTATTGGGAGCAATGTGTAGAATCTTCGCTGTAATTGTTTTTTTTCTCCTTATATTTCTTTAAAACGCTATTCAGTCAAAAAGGAGAAAGAAAACCATATTTGTATTATACTCTAAAGGTTGGAGAAATGTTTTCATAAATTATACCGATCCAACAGAACATCATAATGCATTCCTTAATCTCCATTTAAAAACACGTTTTAAAAATCACCTTCAAGTTCACTGCTAACTCACTGCTATCTTTCGCTTACTTCTTCTGCAACTTAATTCTATTAATAATTCTCTTTGTGTCGAAACTAAAGTTTTAGGTTCTTCATATTTGTAACTTACGAGATTGAAAAACAGAAATGGATGGTATAATCAATAATGTCGCTAGAAAACAGCCTTACCTTTAGCATCTGTTTATAAATTCCCACGTCATGAATGCCATACTGAAAAAACAGAAAAATAGGGCACAAGAATCAAATTTAGTACTTTTCATTAACTTGTTTGAGTATATTTCTCGTTTAAGAAAATTCTGCAAGGAAAAGTCGACCTATTAAATTTTCAAGTTTAATCGACGCTTAATTTCTTATCTTTGTATCTGTAATAAAATGTTTCGACCTACAGTTTCGTTGATTTTTCTTTTTCTTGATATAAAGGTAATAAGAAATATTTTTTGTGAAAATGTAATGGTTTAGCGAATAAATTCAAAATAATAGTCGAGGCTTACGTATGTTACCAAAAGGGCGTCAGATGTTCTCAAATATTTTGAATTTTCTTCATCATCCTCATATGAACGTCAAATGACTTGTTTAACTATGCACTGTAAATTGGCGAGCAGCTCTGTTGTATTCAGTGACGTCGGAGAAAATTATGAAGAAACGACTTTCCTCAATGGAATATAACTAGGAAATAGGTTCTTTTGGAAAAGTGGCATCTTCTTCATTTGCCCAGCTTTATATTTTTTCTTTCGCGAAGCATACGCTGTTATGGTACCATTAATACAGAATAAGAGTAAATGGGGTCTAATTCCACCGATCATCTGTCCAATCGATCAATTAATCATCTCCTAGACAACTGTCTCGGTAATAGTCCATACTTAGTGCGTAATTCCAGATCTTGGAAATATCCCCGCTTATGCTTCCATGGGAACCATCGATCATGGCGATAATTAACAACTCTTCTCCACTGCTTCCTCCGCCGCCTCTCTTTCTTCTAACAAGCTTCCTCTTCCGCGAAATTAAGAGATCTCTCGACGGGTTATCAAGATTGATACTCTCCAAACGCATTTCCGTCGGCGCGTTATTTTCCTAATATTCCTCCGAAATGCGCGGGCTAAAGCCGCGGCGCGTGTTTTCTCACGGGGATAAACTTTATCCTTCTCAATTTGGTCGCCATATTGGTGAGAGACGAGCTTTAGGGAAAACCCGGATCATCAAGGTCGGCAATGACAGTCCCTGGAGCGAATAAGATTCAGCGAGTGCCGTAATGAAAATGTATCGCCGAATTACGCGGCATTTCGATTCCCGAGTGAATCATCGTCTCCGTAATGCGAGGGTAATTTGAATTTCGCTGCCATTAAGTGGTGGAACATCCTCTGAGACGTCGTTCGATGTTTTACTCTTACTGAAGCATGTTTCTCAAGTTATCAAGACTTTCCAACTCTTCCGTTTGCCAATTAGTAGAGAAAACACTCTTTTCAATTAGTCCCAAGGACTCATTTATTAAAACGTCTTAAGTTACGGAGAAACATAATGGTCACGAGAACTCCATCAGTTGGTAAGTGGTTTTCCAAGATTCATCTCAGATCATTAAATCTCTTCATTTTAATTATGATGGATATCGTAAAATTCACTCGAAAATTAGTTGAAAGTGTTCATGTTGACATTCCATCTCATACTCATGTATTTCCTCGTATATATTTTTCTCTTCTTTACTTCTTTATACGCTACTTTTGATTATTAATATTGCCACTATTGTGAATCTTATTTATATAACCGTAACCCTTTCATCTACTTGTAGAATATGCTACTGATAGCCGCAACACTTTGATTTAAAATTGACTTGTGAAGACAAAAACGATATTTCCTGTATCTGTTCATAGTTAATACTTTTCGTGTCCAATACATGATAATTGCCTTCTCCTTTATTGAGAGTTTTTTCTTAAAGTACCATTGATTTTAAAATTAACTCTTTTTCAACTTTTTTCTCGCGTAGAAATTTCGTCAATTTCGAGAATCCATTAAATCTTATCCAATCTGCTATACGTCTTGGCAAGAGTTCAATAACAGAAAACTCCGATAACTGATATTGGACATGTTTCCATCAATGTCATCCAAACTCTGTCTTTCACACCGTTATTCCATTTGGCATCCTGGTTTTCGGTCCTTTGGTTTCTCTTTACGTAACCTTTTATTCATACTTCACGTAAAATCTACCTAAGTCCAACTTTTTTATATTCCTTTCGACGAATTCTCTTTCGCGTAGTCTTATTAATCGCTTTTCGACGAGTAAACTTATTTTTGAATCATTTAAGAAAATTCCATTTTTTATCACTGCATGTGTATTATTTTCAATCCCTTTAGTACCTATCTTTTTTTTCATCTAATTTATTAATTTGGTGTTCTACGATAAATTGAGTATGAGCTATTTTCTACTGATATAACTACTGAGGCTTTATTAAATATGGGGTCGGTAAACAAGTATTTACTCAGGGATTCATCGTTATTTCTTTTATTAATGTAATATATTTTGTGGCAATATTTTTCAACGAAATATTTTCTCTATCAAATGTCATTAATTTAGCAATTAAAATTTGACATATATTTATTTCCTCCATTGCCTATCACGTTCAAATTGTAGCATAAATTTTTTTATTAGGTAAGATTAGAAAAGATTGAGCCCGAATGCAAGATAGAATTATTTTTCAAATACGTTTTTGTTTAAAAATACTTTTAAACCTACTCTTGTACTATACTTCCAACATGATTTTCAACGACGGTCTAATTATTTTACACACATGGTCCTCTCCATTTTCAAATTCTAATTACCTCTTTACTATATACGTCAATAATCGTAAAATATTGCTATACTCATTGTAGTTATTCTCTATTTCTCTTGTCGAAGGATTCCTTTTATTTTCGCAGCTACACGATAATAAGTTATTCATCCATTGATTGATGAAGCGTTGTTCTAACTTTCGAAAACAAATTAATCTCTGGTCCCCCAGATCGATTGGAAGATCCGACATTATTCCGCGTCATCCTCGATTCCTTCGAGACAGTATTTAACCTCTTTACGCGTTTGAGGGTCACGGAGAGAAGTATGGAGGCATATCGTCCAAGGCGAGCTCCAAAGTTAAGTCCTCCATCACTGTCTGAAAGTTCACGATTTCTTTTGCATTTCCTTCTTGCCTTCACTAAGTTTTTATCGACCGCAAGTTTTCGAACTTTTCTTGACCGGAAGCTTACTTTTTCACAGGAGACCTGGTTCTGCATTCGATGTTTGCTCTTCGATGAAATATTCCTTCGGTGCTGAACGTATACCAACAATCCACATATGTACGGAAAACTCACTTCAAAATTATTCTCCATCTCAACGAAGGAGTAACGGTTCCCTAATTTATTCGTGAACCTTCAGACGAATGCAACGATCAGGAATATCTGAAATGTGCTTTTAAGAATTACTGCCGCCAGAGTACCACAGAGGGTTCTTAAATTTTACAGCTATAATTAGAAACATCTGAAGTGAGTTTTTTAGAATAAATGCCGCTAGAGTATCACAGAGGGTTTTTAAGCTATGTTGTTTTAAATTTTTTATGCTAAAATATGATGCTTAAATTCGTGAAACTTTCTTTCGATCCATGAATCTATTTTCTCACAATCTAACATCGTATCTCTTCATAATTTTAATAGTTGAGTAAATTCATCTCCACGGGTATAAGTCAGCTATATTAAACTACATCCGATTTTACCATTAACTGTTATCAAAAACGCTAAAATATTATCTATTAGTGTCTGTTATCACGATAAAATTTGGGTAAGATGTACGATCAAAACTTTTTATGTTTATTATAGCCTTCATTACTTTGAAAATATCAATAAGTAGCATCTTTTTAAATATTTGACACTGGTAACATCTTTCCAAAGCTTTTAGATGTAGAATAGGGGTCTTGACAGGTTTGTTTTTATACATAAAACATTCGTAAGGCAACATTCTAGTATGCATTCTACCCTTCGACATCGCTCACCATCTAGCAATTAGCAAATAGCGAAATTCATCGCAAAAGTTCTCAGTGTATCAAAATTAAAAAGAAGAATTTATATTGACCATCGATCGATGAGACGCGAAAAAAAAATCATTTCAGAGACAAACTCAATTTTCTGTTCCAAAACACCCTTCAAAATAGACGGGAACCTCTTAGTGACAAAAGCTCCGCCAAAAACTCTTTTACGTCTTTTTGTTTAGACGATTCATGATTTTTTATCGCATCGTGGGAAACTATCAAAAGCTTTAAAAACGTCAGAAGCGGTTACGGCCTCTGAATATTTAGTCAGCTGATTTTTTTAGGCTGCGCAAATGGTCCAAAACACTTCACTCCGTCTTCCAAAGAGAAATGCAAAAATAAATTCGCTTTTCACTTTTACGCTTTTGTCGAATATCAGCATTCCTCGGAGAAAGAATTCAAAACAGCGCGATGACTCTGTTCACCGCATTCCCTTTGAATTTCAATCTGAGAGCGGAATTCACCTCCGAGGAGGAGAATTGTAAATCCACCCTCGTAACCAACGGAGAGAAAAAGAGTTTGCGGGGAAAAGAAGGGATCGAATCCGCTAATTTCATTCCGGCGTCGATCCATATAATCGGCGAGGTATCCTTTGTGAGGAAGGAGAGGCGGAGGAAGCAACCGGTGAATAAGGGTCGAAACTAAAACTCGGAAATACTTGACTCGTGCCGCTTGAATGCCGCGACGGAAACTGACTTAACATTTATGAGATTCGGATTTACATCAACGGATGAAGGGAGGCGATCTTTTGTGCTCACAGTGTGGATTTTGCGTCGTTATATTTTATTCGGGATTTCTTTTGTCTCCATCGTCCGTTATAGTTCAGGCTTTATTTAGCAAGGGAAAAGATGTCGCGATTTGGAAATGTGATCTTTGTGTTTCGCGAATAGCGAGCGCATCGGTGGCAATTTAAAAATTGTCGAGATTGACGAGTCTGACCTCATTCTCTTTGCCCTGTTGTTTCGTTAATAGTGCAGCCCAAATAAATTTAAATGTGGTATCAGTATCTGATCGAAAAGTAATGTTACTTTTCTCTCTAAAGCTGGGCATAGAACAGCAGATTTTGATCAGTATTGGAACCAGATAACGCTGAATTAACATATTAACTCGCAACTATTACTACAACCATCTAAGCCTCTTAAGTTGTACATCTATTTGTTATTATTCATCTATTATTTCATCACTTTGCTAAAAATTCACCAAGATAACAAAAATATAAAGATAAAAATTAACAAAGAAAGTACTTTGTTTATTAAATGTTTATACAAAATTCTCAAAAACTATGCGTGGTGGACCATTTTCATAAACACTTCTGAATTTATTGCAAAAATTAAATTAAGAAACAAGTAACGACATCAATATTACCAAAACCTTGTCGGCTTGTGTTATTAGACTCAGTTGTTAAGGTCATAACTTTACAGATGTATTGAACATGCACACATACAATTTATGATATGATCTTCTTACCTTTCAAAGTCACACTTAGTAGAAGTCTTGATATTATTAGAAATATTATCATTAGATCTTTTTATCATATGTTCCGGTAATTAATCAATGAATAGAGAATAATAACAGTTGATGAGTATTTGTTTTTAATAATTCAGACTGAATGCCATTTTAAAAATATTTTCTAACATTCATTCAAGTAACTCAATTGCCCTCATGAGGAATTTCACATATAAAAGACTTAATTACCTCGTCAAGTTACGGCTTAAGATTCATGCATGTACATTTATATAAGGGAAATATTTCGTTTGAGTTGGATAAAAAAAATTACTTTCATTTCTTTTCTGAGGAGTTTTGAAGGACATTTTTGCCAAGGGAAAATAAATTCGTGAAAATGTTGATTTTGATCTTTTTCATGCTTGTAGTTGGTTAAATATTCATAATCTCAAAGATCAATCCTCAGTTCACCTATCCTCAATTTTGATCTCATAATTCTTAATTACGATTATATCAATTTTTTATCATTTTTTATCGATTTACCAGTAGTAATGGAGTTTCTCTTAATTGTTGGTGCGTTAAAAGAATTCCATGGACGTACCTGATAGAGCACCACTATTCATTAAAATCATTCAAGATTTTTCAAGGCTTGCCCGTTTATGTAGCGGTTCCAAGGCCCGCGTAGCTTCCGCTGTACATCACTACTCCTCTCTTTTTTCGTCTACGGAGTGTTCTCACGTCTGTTCCATTTTTAATGAACACTTGAATGATTTAGAAACTCTTCTGAAGCTACCACAGACAAACCATTCCTGTATTTTATAGTGCGACAGCAGTATTCACTTACGTTAGATTTTTATTTTATGGAATTCGTCACGTGGAGGTTGACCCTCCGTTAGTTTTTCCGAATTGTAAAATCCCCCATCAATCTACTTGCGCAATGCTGTCCTCTCTCTCTTTGGATTCTCTTTCGACCTATTGAACTAAATCTAATATACCTATTTTTTATATATTTTGTTTCCCTTTGTACTGTCCAATCTTAGCATCTGTCTTAGCCTTTCGCGCTCCTAACAGATCTACTAGTTTAACGTCTGTTCTTCATTATCCTTCTCCCAAACTTTTATTTGTTAAATGTGCTATTTTTTTCTTCTTTCTTTACTGAATTTTCTTCCACACTCTTTTGTTCCTTCTGCATTTGTGACGTCGCGAGATGATTTTTCTTAAAATAAAGTCTTGCCTTTCCGAAAAACTCTTCATTTCAATATTCTCAACACTCACGTCGCATTACTTCTGCAATCCTTTTCTTTCTTACCGAACGTTCAACAATCACTTATGTATCAACACGACATGACAACCAAAAAACGTTAACACATCAGCATTTGAAAACCTACAAAATGTATCTAATTTAAATAAACAAACAGCATTTAAAGAAAAAAATAATGACAAAAATTCAATTTAAGGATTAAATCAAAAAATGTCACGGCGTTACACATTTTACTATTATTTGCACGACATTAAAACCCATTGGCTCTTCTAAATCTTCTTAATTACTTCATTTTATATTTTGAAACTGTTATGATTAATTTATTTTTTTATATTTTCACTTCAAATTGGTAATTCTGCTGTATAGGAAAATTTGAATAAATAAATAAATAGATCTGCTTTAATACTTTTGCTCCCCACTTTGTACCTTAGCTCCTTAAATGCCGCAATTCCACAATTTCCTCTCAAGTAACGATGGAGCAGTCCTATGGAAACGACAAGCTAAATGATTCCATAACTTATTACCAGTAAATAATAGTACTCTTTAATAGTCTGATACAAAAATAAATTGCATTTTATCCATGTTCAAATCCATGTCATCTGAAGTCATGGAGCTATCTATACACGTATGTTTAAAATAAAAACACAGAAAAGATATTCGCAGGCCTTGGGTGTCTAAAATTTTGCGGAGAGAATTGAGATCGTGCGAACTTGGTTCGGCTGTGAATATATCGCCCGTTAAAAATTGCACATTGTGGAATAAAAGGAAAAAGCTGTCACGTGTAATAGCCACGTGTGGGAGTCCCTATCTTGAGTTACGTGTTTGGAGAGAGAGTAACATGTAGATTCGGAGCGAGATATATGGGCTGCAATCAGTTATGCATGGAGAGCATAAAAAGCATGGGGGGGATCAAAGCTTAATCCCTCAACCCTTTTGGGATGGCGATGTGAAGGATTAGCGAAAGATCGAAGACAACAGCATATGCTGCACTGCAGTGGAAGTCGCATGACATGAATCATTCTAGTCAGGAACCTGTTACAGATGAGGACCCATCCATGCGCAGCATCGATAAATTTTGCTAGTTCCTATTTCGGACCTCTTTTCCCATTTCCGCTATTCTTCTCTTCATACTTTATTATTTATCACCATTCGCTCACTTCTCTGATTTTATCTATTCATCTCTCATCTATTCCGATACTTATTCCCTACCTTTCATCCCATTTCCGTGTTTCTCTTTTGTTTAAGATTTCTCTAATTTGTTAATTTTTATTTCCGTCGTCGTTACCATATTCATTTTTTATTCAACTGCAAGTTCAAGTCCAAGCTACTCCTTTCTCATTTTCGGACGATGCAGAATACCTAATAGAGTGTGTAAGTGATTAACCCTCGACGGACTACGGATGCCATATGGCATCATCCGACACCTACTATTATTTCATTTAGTATCGCAGAATGGGAGAGCTCGATGACAATGTTGCAATTTTGTATTTGTTTGGCTAGTTTTATAAATATGCTTGGCATAATATTTTATGGGTATTGTTTTCAGACAATCACAAAGCGAAATTCGTAAGAAATTTAAAATAATTACAAAAAATAATTCCGGCCTTGGAGGGTTAAATAAAGATACAGTATATTCTGGCATAACGGTCAGTAAAGAATTCATTCTCGATTCATTCAATATTCCCATAGTATCCTTTAATGTTTTGCAGGCGATTGTAATGCGAACATCAAATCATAGTATTGAATTTTTTTAATTCTTGTTGCATCTGATTCCATCGAGCTTTGTAAATTCATTTTACTTGCATTATTGACACTGAGTTTTCCATAAAAAAATAATTGTATAGCATAGTCATAAATTAATTCTTTTCGCTGGAATTGCGATATTCCGTTAGATTCAGTACCTTGCAAATCTATTTTATAAGAACAAAATATTACAGTTGCTTGAAAGATATTTTAATACAAATGTTGCAGACAATAGAATGGCTAAGAAATATATATTCAACCAATTTTTAAGATAGTTATATTTAATGTTTTCTTCTTTTGGTGTAATTTAGATTTCTATGGACGCTTTGAATATGACAATGAAGAAAAAATTAAAAATTTGGTTATCCATCTCCTAAATGGGAATATGGATTATAAAATAACATTCTAGACATGATAGTGATCAAGAAAATAAAATAATTGATGGAAATTAAATTCGAAGACTCTCAAAATAGCTCTGAAGGCTATTAAATTCCTCGAGATATAATAAAATCAGTTGGACGGTATTTCCTTAAGAATTCAGCCGGTTATCCTAAATATCAGCGTTTTTCCATGCAATCAGCATAAATAATTTGCACACAGTAAGCACTAAGTTGTTGACACGATTGTTACAGTAAAATTCAGCTCAAATCACGAATTTATATTGATTCAAATTCCCATGTACACCTTTCCCCAGCCACTTGCATTCACTTATTATATACACAACTTCAAATGACCTTAATCCCGGTGCCCTAAAAATTACTCTAATTTTAATTACAAGAAGCTTGTCATGAGCCTGAGCAATCTAAATTGTCCTCGCTCTCAGCGGAATCTCGAGTTTTTAAAAGACACGGATCCGAGTAATCCTCCCGAGGGACTCGTTGAAAATACTGCAGCGAATTTAAATAAGAGAAATCCCGATTAGATGGGGAACCTCTCCACGTTAATCATGACCGCATTCGCGTTGTAATTCACGGCCCAACTCCCTCCAAATCCGCTCTCTTTAAACGAATCATCCGTCTCTTTCCATTTAAACCTCTCATTGCGTCGGATTACACAGCGGCGCATCCAGAGGGACACGGATTTACGCTGCAGTTAATTTTAACAACCAATTAATTGGATTTCCTCGAGAGTCTAGATAGGGAGCTCTTCACTTATTTAAGCGTTTTGCAAGAGAGAGGCAGAGGGGGACTCAGAAGGAGAGAGACCGGGGAAGAGGCTGCCTGCCTTGGGCTATTCCCACGGGCTTCCCCGGGAGAAATTCTCTTTCTCTCCGTGAAATATGTGTATGAAAGAAGTCCGGGAATATTGCATCACTCGAGGGAAAATGCGATCCGAAAAAATTAAACCCTCCGCAAACAGTAAGGTAACGCTGCAGCGATGATGTGGAAGCCTTCTTTCGCAGGTCTGCATTGAACTCTTAAAAATGTAGAAGAAGCTCTCGGTGAGAGGTCGCATCCGCATTGGGCAGAAATTCTGCGAGTTTTGGAGAGAGAGGGAAAATGAAGAGAGAGAGGGAAAATTTATGGGAAATGTAATTGGTCACGGGAGAAAAAGGCAGAGTTGTGAAGTGTTTTTTGGCTCCGGCAACCCACCTCCGCATCGGATAAAATATGCTTAGGCGCTTCAGAATTTAGTGAAGCTTCTGAGAGCAGAGTGGTGGATGGATTTTATTCTATCCATCGTTCCGCGCTATTTCGGCATTCAAATGGAAGACCGCGGCGTTCGATGGATTCCGTTGTAAAAGGGAAAAATGGACTAAAAATATAATATCGTTAAGAATATGAGTACAAGGTCTCAATCAGTATTGATTCGTACGTATAAGGTTTTACTATTGAAAAAATATATGTATATTGGGTAGTACTTATATGCCTTTCCATCTTATTTTGCGTGAATTGAGGCTCTCCTCTGGAACTGCCTGGAGAGATAAACACTCAAATGAAAAGAGATACCCTCTAATTTAGATTTCTATTGATAACTCTGTTCCATATCGAGAGGTACACTCCAATTTTATCCTATATTCACTATATTCCTCTAGCATATTCTATATGTTATTCATCTACTGATTCAGACCTATTCACACAACTTTTCATACATTTCCTTTCTTTCTATATCATCCTTGATGTATTTATAAAAAAGAGAAAAGGTTTGCAGACTCATTTTGCATTTATAAAATGTTTGAAAATATAGAAGATCAATTCATAATCATTTATATATTGAGCATCAGCCGAGTCTTTCTTCATGATCACAGATAAAAATTAGTGCTTTAGTTTTTAATGACGTTTGTATTGGAAGTATTTTTCTACTCAGATGAATAGAAGACGAATGGAAGATTTATGAAGGTGATTCAATTTTGTATATTTTTCAGAAAATTTGCTGCTATGACTCAATCTCACTCACCTATCGCTGCATACTATAAAATATAACTTCTTTTCCTTGAAAAAGAGGTTACAAGAAAATTATTTAGCTTCCAAAAAACATTCATCTCATTTCTTTGAACAATTTCGTAATTTTAAGGATATATTTCTCCTCTCCAATTACCATAATCAACTGAGGCGTAAAACCTCTCTCTTCAGAATAACAAAAATTTGGCAAATATTTACGCAGCGGAAGCAGAGTAGGTGCTGGTAAATATTACGGATGACAAGTTCCAGAGGAAAGCGCGACGTTGTTCATAGGAGGCCCTACCTTCCCGTGTGACATTCTTCACTATCATTTTTCGAAGTCACGGCGATTATAAGGATGCAAATGAAAGGGTTATCCAGAAAGTATATGAAGAGCATTACAATCTCTAGATTAACCAAAGGTGAAATTGTATATTTTTTGGTAAGTACGTAAGTACATGAGAAAAGATGGAATATTGTGAATCTGTTAATCGATATCATAAAAATGGTGATTATTTCGAATAATTTTTGGAGAATTGAAAGAAGATTTTAGATCGATTTAAAGAGAGAAATATGAACTCGAAAATTAGTAAAGAATTACCAGGCTGCTTGAGAAATGTCTCATTTCTAATCGGTGAGAAAGAAGACAACAATTGCAAGATTATCTTTTACAACTTCGTTAAGTATAGAGTTGGGGAAGTTACGGCCTTTAGGTCACCTTTTCATCACTTACTGATGCGAAACCTTGAATTTAAATATTTTTCTTTCTCAGTACTGTTTATCAAGGCCAGAGAAAACAGAAAGGAAAACGTTCTACTCAGATTAGCACAGCGATTAATTTTTCTTCTCGTCCTTTCGGTATAAAAGATTAGAATGTAGACTGTGCGCAGCTCAAGTACGGCATGAAGGTTTCATGTCGAGCCAAATTGTTATTTAAGAGGCCAAATGCGGACCTCCGACGAAAAAGGTTTCCACAGCGCTGGTTAGACTTTAGAAAATTAGCGAAAAGTCTCAATTTGGGTATCTTCTGTACTCGAAAAATGGTTAATATAATTTGTACACGGATTTCATATTTTTTTAGGGGTTTTTGGCCCCTGAAAATGGAAACTTTAAATCTATCATCTCCTGGATCAATTGAGAGCAGAACATGGATATACTTTAAAACCAATTTAAGTCTCTCTGAATTTATTAATTTAAAAATTAAAAAGAATAACAGTTCAAAAAATTCACTTTCCTCTTTTTACTTTTTCTGTCGTTTTTATGCTGATGTATGCCAATAGATTTTAAAACGACCAAGTTTTCTTCATTTTCCGCGTCGTAGATTTTCAAAAGACAAGATTTCATTCACCGATAGTCATGTTTCACGGCCCCTCCCTCGCATACCTGATAAATCTCTTATCCTCGAATTCTTCCTCACAAGGGCGTCGTCCATATCTCATTCCTTGTCGCTCTTTTCTGGTATGCGACCGCCATCTAGGACGGATTAAAGATCCTGCACGTTTTGGGAGTGAAAATTATGTCCTAGGTCTTAAGGCCACACCTGCCGAAGTCCCCAAAGTGAGGACCGCGGTCTTTGAGAACTAAATGACAATGGAAGAGGGCGGAGGGAAAAGAGATTTCCTTGAAGGAGGATGCTAAGGGAGAAGCCGTAATAGTCATGTAATGGTGAACTAGAAGAAGGGAGATGCGGAGACACACGGGGAAGGAGAGACAGAGAAAGACCATTGCGACCATATCTTCTTTTTCGGACATTTTATCCTTAAGAAGACAAAAAGCTGAGCAGGAGGTTGAGGGAAAGGAAATAGACTTGAAAAGCAGGTTCCATCTCATGTTATATCTAGAACTATATTTCTAGTGCCAGAGGTGAGTAAAAAGAGGGAAAGCCAATGCTAAAAAGATAACATAAAATAGGGTATCAAATATAAGTTGTAGCAATATCAATAGAAATCCTAAGTATTTTCCTATAGAAATATATCTACACGTAAAAGGCCAAACCACGTCGTGTTTATAAGCTACTCAAACGTTGACGTTCATTAGCATATACAAAGTTTTAAACGTGTGGAGTTAATTTAAACTACTTAATAAATTCAGAGAAAGAACGCTTTCTGAAGATGTAGTCAATATTATGCATGCTTTCTGTTATATAAGGCGTTTAGGTAATGCAAGAACGATCAAGGGAATGGATGCTCGAAGAAGTCACTTCAAGAGTTTTTTTCCGCGAAATATTATAGAAATTAGGATAGGATTAATGAATTCACAACTCCTATCCTACTTTCCGACATGCAGCATGACTCTAGCTAGAGTCATGTTGCATGACTTCACCCCCTGCCATACGTGGAAAGGTTGTAGCATACATATATTGATGTACGTGTGTTTTTGATTTAAAATCCTCTTCCGAAAAAAATAAAAATTTAAGGATAAATTACTTTAATTTAACCCTTAATTAGTCATGTCAAAAATGTTACGCAATTAGTCGCGTGGGGTCAATATGACCACAAAATTCTTTGAATGTTTTAGATCTCGTTTAACGGTAAATCAATTGATTCAATCTATCAGTTCATAATTGATACTTTAAAATAACTTATATAACTTTTTTGACGTATTATCATTTTCCATCAATTATTAATTAAATAGATTGTTTAAACATGCACCAAAATTGCAGGTACTTATAAGTATAATAAATATTTTTTCCTATTAAAAATTGACGTAGTAGTTTCAAACTTTTGGAATATGTAGAAGAGGCTAAATTATATTGATTATTTTGGCAAAATAACACTGTTTTAAATGCCATCTGTAGGAAATAAATAATTAAAAATATGAGATTAATCAATATGAGATCAATCTTTTCATTTACGAAAAAATGTTTTTATTGTAATTGTGGTAGCCCGACATGGAATATTGGTAAAATATTGAAAATTATTTTTATCGATTTGAGAATTGAGATTTTTGAATACTTAAGTCTAGAAGAATAGTTTATATTTCGTAAAATATTCGGTCAAATCTAAAAAATATCCGCGAAAACTTATTTTTTTTTCAGTCATGCGTGATATGGTGTTCATTATTTTTGTGGTATTTACCAATGAAATAGCATATACATAGGCGCTTAAAAATTACTAAAATATTGTTTAGATAATTATTTAAATTTATATTTGTATTTTGGTAACTGACAAAATTGCATACTTTTTATTGCTTAGAATTAACTAAATTCGCAGATAATCATGGAGAGGTCCCCCACGCGACTAATTAATGGTTAACTATCGAAAAATTACACTTTCGAATATTATTAATTGATCGGTAGTAATTATATCGGATTTCTCACCAAGCCTGATTGCGTCCTTTCTTGGAGAAAGCGGTTCCGAGTTTGATTCCAGCGAGTACACGATTTTCCCTATACACGCTCCTGATGCACCGGTCAGGAAGGAAGCCTGACTGTTGAATTGTCAAAACCTAATTCAAAATGTTCAATAATTATGATGATGATGATGATAAGCTGGTTTCCTAAGTTATGAGAACTTTGAAGCTAAGAAAATAATGTTTAAAGATTTACTTCAGCTTTAAGTTATTTTGCGATTTATATTTAACAAATAATGACAAGTTTCGGAACAATATCAGATTCGAAATATTTTAATTCCGTGCTGACTTTCAAGATCAATTATATGACTTAACAAATTTAATTTATTTTAATTTCCCCTTAGACTAAGGATTGAAGGTTTTCTTAATTTATTTTAGACTGAATTTTTTGTGAAGATAAATGTGTATGTAGAGATCTAATGACCGGTTCTAAAGGTCAATCCGCAATGACCATCGTGTTAAGTAACATACGGAGTATACGAGTTAATAATGAGAATCAGTTGTTAAATTAATGTAGTTTATAGAAATATATTATGATAAGATCAAAAATGAGCATAAGCAATATAGAGGGATCCTCATATCTTTGGAAAAATAATGATATAGAGAGAGATAGCTAACACAGCTTAGTTTTTCCTCTCAGCCGGAGGACTGCGACGCTGTAGAATGTTCTTAGTTAAGGTGCGGCATTCTTCTGGGCTCTAAAATCTGAAGTTTATCATCTCTTTTCTTCTTCTCCGTCGGTTCCTTCTTCAAGGAAACAGTATTTTCATCTCCGTTCATTATTTTGTTTTCGGCTCACTCAACACTTTCCGAGAATACGGATGGCCTTGTCGTGATTCATTCCACGAGAATTCGTTCTGGCGAATGTAATGTTCAGAAGGATTCCTTTCTCTTGGAAGAGAACCGGAAACCGAGAAAGGACAACGCAAATGAAAATTCGGATGTTTTTAGCGCTTTAGGCGACGTCTTTCGCTGGATTCCAGAACCACTCTAATCGATGAAAATACTCTAATTATTTTCAAGAAAAAGGATACTTTTTACATAAATAAGACCCAATGAGGATTTATTTGAAATACATTTCTCATTCCGAGAAATTGATGAGAATAGTTATGGCTTAACTGAACAACATTCCATTAACCAACAGCGTAAGCATTTCTTTGGGATTTTATTATGTTATCACGGAAATAGTTCACAGAATTCGAAGTGTTTTGTAAATCATCTACATTAAGAGGGCTCCATGCCCGAGTCTTACAGTCCGCAAGCGGTTCATCCATCGATTCTGCGCGGTCTAAGCCTTTGAGAAATCAAATCTTTCCATGATCTCTCTTACACGCTTTTCCAATTTTTCAAATTATTATCGATGCAGATGGGGCGATAATTATCGAACTTTACTTGGTGATTCCTCATTTTCTCATCATGCTTAACTCGTGAAGAAGCTTATAAAAACAGAAATACGGAACAGAAATTATGTTTAATATAATTTCGTACAACGTTCTTGATCGATTTAGCATCAGGGAAAAGTATTTTCCAAGAATAACTTAACTGAATTTTAATCTTCTTTCAATCTATCATCCCGAAGGCTGGTTGGATTCTTAACTTCTCAACATTAGCTGACAGAATTTTAAGATAGAAGAGTACACCAGGCAATATAGAGAGAGCGGTAGTTTGCCTGTGTCAAAATTTTGCAGGTGTTAAAAACCAAGCAATTGCCGCATAATGACCATTACGAAAATCACTTCATAGCATCCAACGATAGGTTTAATGGAATACCTTTTATAACATCATTCATACCTCAGTGAGTTTCGAGTTATCATAGAAATGAAAAAAGTGAAACAAAAGTCAATAAAAGATACATTTTCTCCATCATATACCGAAGGACAAATGAAAAGGTTCCAGGAACTAACTTTTAATTTAGAGCTATTAAAATTTTTATATCGAGCATGGTTTTGGTGACTCTCTCTCATATTAACTGTTAAAATCCAAAGGAATCCAATTCGTTTTCACATATTAATGCATAAGAATGATCACTAACGATTAAGTATTCATAAGTATTCGCTCGCCTTCATTCAAACAAATCAAAGGCAGGATGCGAGCCTCTAGCGGTGAATGATTTACTTGAACTTGGTCCCATTTCTCATTGAAAAGAACGTGGCATTCCTATCCTAATCTCCGGTTGATATCTCTGAGGGAAAAAGGTCTCCCGCAAGATGATTAACAGAGGCAAAGCCGAAGTCGTGATTTGAAGACGATCGAGTATTCATAGGAGGCGGTACGTGGCGCCCTCTTAGAACTTTCAGATCTGATGAATAGATGGCGTGAGGATCGACGCACGTCGGAAACCTGGTTTTTGAAGTTTGTTTCTTCGTCTGTTCATTTCTCGATTTTTTAGTGACCAAGATCGGCCGATTAGTTTAGGAGGCATAGGCAAAAGTTATATATGAAGCTCGGTAAAAATATTTTTGCATAACATCGCAATGCCATGTTTTTTCATTCGTACATTTCTTAATCTTAACGTAAAATATGAAGTGGGGATTGAATACTGCACGTTGACTATGAATAACTACAGGTTGGCTCCCCACCAGGAATTAACGAGTCCCAAGAAATTAAGTTTTACTATGTCCCCCCAGGTTATCCCATCAGGGTATTTTATGCATTTATAAAATAAGTCATATCGATTGAAATGAAAAGAACATTTTAATTTTAACGGTACTAGCAGGATAATTAAAAAGTTTAATTAGTTACTCGATGGCATACTCAAAGACATACCCTCAATAGTGTTGTTGCTACATAATAATTGGGATTTTCTAATTATGATACCAAATAAGCTTTCTTGAGGGATCCCATGGAAGAAGAGACTTGAAAAAAGTCCGACGGGACCGGGAATCGAACCCCGGTCCCCCAAATGCCGCTCAGGTGCTTTGTTCTTGCATTCCAGAGCATTCTCTCAAGCTATTCGGGAAACTTTGTGGGCGTTGGACATTGCAAGTTTGACCGCATCGTGAGCTGTCATGGCTTCATAGAAGCACCTGCCGCACAATGAGGAGGAAATAGGGTAAGGTAATTTTGCACAAGATGGCATGCACCCAGGAAAAATCCCATGGCAGGATGGACTTGCACGCCATCTCGTGCAAAATTACCTAACCCCATTTCCTTGTTTCTTGAGGGAGCCAACATTATTACAGTTCAACCAACAGTTAACCATTTCCCAGACCTACCACGCATAAAATACCTTAATTGGTTGTGGAGCGTTATTAAATGAGTATACCGAATTATGATAAAATTTGACTCAAGAGACAAATGTATATCTATTTTTAAAGTGGAGCCAATAATAATTATGTAAAATATTTCCCGAGGTACACCTAACGACAAAAATCTGCTCCAACTCACATAAAATGTACATCTCGGCTATATGTGAATCAAGAAGAAGCGGACAATTTAAATATAAAGAAAATTGATATTAAAATACTAAGAAATTAGCGTAATGGTAATGACTAAGTTCCGGTCAACTATAGTTTTAATGCAAGTTAGTAAACTTAAGAGAGAGAAAATAGACGTAGATAGAAATCAAGTCAAAATTTATTGAAGTTCCGTAAACTCCACTGTGGTATGAAAGTATAGGTGTATGTAGGTGTCTAATTGAATGCATTGCATCTGCCTTTTAACTTGAGCAGCAACGTAGCCATTATATACCGGAGGAATTTCAATGTTACCATCCTTATATGTGCAATCAATATGCTAGCGAAGCTGGTGAATGTATTTAATAGTAGAATTAAGATTATAGTCTTAACACATTGAAAAAGGAAGCATTAAGAAATAACCGTACTATAAATTTTTTCAACATATACATATTACCCTTGTTAATTATAAATATTATGATCTAAATGACCTAATAAATCAAGTCTATAGTAAGTAGAGTAAATATGTCTATTTCTCATAAATCTGTGAATAGCTCTAACGTGTACGTGGTTGAGTACTAAACATATCGTGATCACATTTTTATGACACTGTAATTAAAGGTGACACAAATCTCCTGGGCTGAAACCCCCTCACAATGAACAATCACCATGAAAAAGTGGTTGTTTTAACCAGATTAACAATTCTAACTCCACATCTCTATAGATTATTAAAATTGATTCCATTCCCTGCATTACCTTTAGGTGATTTTTTCAGAATATCCCTCGCAGCTATTAAACGCATACCACATGTTAATCGTCCTCTACCTGCGTGATATCAAAACTTTGAGTACTTGAATATCACTCGGAGAGGGACTTAATCCTGAATAATCAAGCGGAGAGCTATTTAGTATTCATTAAAGCTTCACATTAGGAATTAAAATTATCTTTTACGTCGGGCATAAATTGAATGTTAATGTCGAAAATAATGAAGCATTATATCATGGGACAAGAGCTTTAATAAAAACGGATGCGATAGTGAAATGTGGGAAGAGATTTGATGCATAGCGATTACAAATGCTTCAGAAGTGTTCGGCTTGTAATTTGGTCGGTAAGAAAAGAATGGGAGGGGAGTATAGGTGAGAAGAATGTAATTAACTGTTCTTGACTGGAATGAAAGGAATATGATAATCAGCAAACAAAGGAAAGTACGGAGCCAATATGAGAGCATGATGGAAGGTTAAGGAGTTAGATCGAGACGCGATTCCAGGTGAAAGCCTTTCCATCAGTATAATTGGAAAGCAATAATATTCTGAGAAGCGATTTGCGAATCTATTGGGAAACAATAGGTCCTTAAATCTCCGTTGCAAATCTCAAGGCTCGAGAACCCACGTAGATAAATGGGGATGATTACGCCCATTATTTGCCAGAGATGAGAATCTTCCGTGATAATTAAAGAGTGCATCTGATGACTGAATAATAACGAGAATTTCATGAAAGAGAAAGTAGTTTCACCTATCTGATGTTAAGTGACTAGAAAATTGATTAATTTGGACGAAATCGTTTAGAAAATAAATTAAATTAAGATATCTTTAAACGCGCCATATAAAGGAAGAAATGATTACAGGACCTTAAAATGTGTGAACTAATTGTCTCCAAAAGTAAAAATAACGTAATACATGGAAAAAAATTAAATCACAATCTCCAAATAATTCTTTTCCATAGTATGGACTTCCACGAGGCAAAACCATTGCATGTAGAGTTTATAACTTAATATATTATAAGGAATCCTCACCTTAAGAAAAGAGTGGTTCTCTTGAGTTAAACTTTGAATTCCAATGTAAATATTTTCATCGTAAGACTTGCTGATTCTTAAAAGAGCTGCGAATTCCCTTGTGCTGCTCCTTTATTCCTTATTACATGTATATTTTTCATTTTTTCTTTGCTTTTACCCAATTATTTTATGCATGCAATGAAATTTATGTGTAACGCAGTTATGCAATACAGTACAGTACTTTTGGGGAAATTGTAACGAGAAGTAATGCATCAATAGCAGTCAAATAATTCTCCGCAAAGGTGTGGAATTCTTAAGAGAAAATAGGGAAAATAATGAAGAAAGTTTGGGGAAAATATACAAAATTGCTTCCTCTTGCCGTACTTATTGCGCATAGTGAGTGTGAAGTTTGTTTTAACTGATTGAGTTTCCTAATAAGATTTAACTGAACAATTCTTTATATTCGCCATTAACTAAGTTTAATGAAAACGTATTGATGAGGTTTTATGGAAATATGACTTACTCTTTGCTATTCTAAAATTCAACCTCTTAAAACAAATTCGCCTATGAATAAAATAATTTACACCAACTAATTGTTGATAGATGATGATAGAAATGAAGTTTTTATTTAGCACAGGAAATCAGTTGCAGATTTTTTTTTGTAATTCGACACCATGGAAAAGAAAGTATATAATTCAAATGGCTGATGGTGGTTTATTTGAAAATCTAGATCATTATCCTATGAAAATTAATGGAAAATCTTTTTATTATATCAGTTTCTCTGTTTTATTAATGAAATCCAGTTTTTTAGTAGCTTACCTCACCAGGTTTTAATGCAGAGTATGTCCGTCATAGGCGTAATCCTTAGTCCGAGTGAGAATAAATTAGATTCGCTTTAAATCGTGAGACTTGTTCAAGTTCAACGAACTCATTTCTGCTTGATGAAGTCTTATCCGACCTCCAATTCCGTTACTCCTCGGAAAGAGGGCAAAGGACACATTTGCTCCATTTAACCTTCCTCGCTATTATTCAGATGAGAGGTGAAGCATTAGCGGCTTGTCACTTACTCCATCCATATATCACTGCTGTGGTGTGACAATACATTTAAATTATTCAACGAATTTTAAAAGGTACACAGAGTTGCAAATTCTACGCATTCGGATTTTCCTTTGATAAGTCAACTCCTGAATAAAGCCCAAAAAGTTGTTTGAACAGTAATTAAAATTATCACAATTTGAAAAAAATTTAAGTGGTCGAAATTTGCATAAAAATATTTAATGAATTTTGATCTACCGTATGTCTATACTCTATGCTTAATATCCTAATGTAATGCCCTGTCAAAAATTGTCAAAGCATACTAATTTGCTGTCTTCTGAAAAATAACGAAATAAATAGTTCTGTAAAATAAAATCTTCATCAAATTAAAAATCTTTTGCGGAAATCGTTATCGTAAAAAAACAGAAGAATTATGAACACAGAATCGACTCATCCTCTCAATAATACTTACAAACAGATTGATAAGTTTTCTACCGACTCATCATTGGCGCCGATAATGAAAAGATGTATAAAAGAACATGAATATAAACAATACAAATACTTTAGTATACAAATATATAATAAAACTAACTTTATAAGCACTACAAAAATGACACGGGTAGTGAAGAGTGTAGTGATCCTGTGTTCACTTAATCTCCTTCATTTCAATCTTCCCTTTAATGTTTTAAATTTATCTTTATCACAGTTAAATCTCTTAATGTTGTTCCATCGTTAATTGTCTGTTTTTACAGAAAATGCCCACCGATTTGGGTTATTGTACGTTCCAACAATCTCTCGGGATTTCTCAATGGGCGAAAATCATTTTCAATCACCCTTTTCCTAGAATTCTGAATATTGCCTTGAGCGACGTATAGTAGTTGTCGATCAAGCTTCTCCGCTACATTCCGTGTTTAAACTTCCCCTCGAGTTTTCTACCAACTTCTCTCCCTCAGGATCCGACCAGTGAATTATTCGACCGCGAGAAACCACCCACCCCCCTCTTCCTCCCCCCGTGATAATCCTACTAATTCTCCCTCACCGCAACTCCTCCCCTACCAATACCCTTTCTCGGCTTTGGCCTTTCTCTCAAGCTATCCCTTGCTGAATTCTTTGCCCCCATATTCCACCGCACTCCTCGAAATTCGGTCCATCATCAAAAGTTCGTTCCTCGTACAAGCTCATATTGTGCTTCGACGTACCGCCGCTCTTCGGATACACACATATCTGTTTGAGCTCCTAAATCTGCTGTTGTTCGATATGCATAGAGATGGAGTTCCCACTTATTATCTCAACTGCGTAATCTCTTTTGCAGAGGTAGATTTAGGCAATCGAAAGCTTTAGACAAAAATGTTGGATGTAGGCTCTAGTAAAAAATAACCATGTAAACCACCCTTTTTAGTAGAGGTCCGAAGAATTTAAGGCAAACAAAAAATCAAATATTGCTTACCTAGCTGTATCCATAAGTATTGGATAGAACTATTGGTAAACCTCATTGAAAAAATTCATTTTGTAATTGCTATGAGTACATCAAGCGATCACCGACAGCATGGCCATGCTAAAAAATTCGCTTCTATTTCCAACATAGCGTTCCGTATCCTATGTACGTTATCATGCATTATACGTATACAATATTCAGTTATATTTTATGTATATTCCTTGGCGTTCTCATTCAGTCTCCGAAAAACCTTTCTCCGTATGAGATCGCATCTTATACTCGCAGCTGGAATTTACGTTTCCCCTGAATTATCCAATCCTCTCATAAAAATGTAGCGCAAAGAAAGCACTTGAACTTACAAAATAAATTTTCATCTCCCCGACCGGTTTTTATGATGTAACGCCGGTGGATGGACGTTTGAGGAACCGGTCGCGAAGAGTTGCTAACCCGAGGTTGTTGTTGACTTTTTATTCTTTACCGACGTCACGTTTAAATTCTACAAATACGGGAGTTAGTCGGATCCGTCGCCCAACGTTTTTGAGTTCAGACGCGCTGTCGCGGTGGGAAATTTTCGAGTAAATCTGTCTGCTAGTTAAGCCCATTGTATCCAAACAATAGATTCCCGGGTTCTTAGCATACGCCTTTGGGATATTTGGGAATGCAAATTCTGGCTTCTTTTCGGAAGGCGCGCCTACAAACTCCTTGTGCGAGAGGTGGCCTCGGAAAGGGGACTCGCGTTGAGAGGGCGTTGTCCCATAATAAAGTTTTTCCTTCGCCGTCGTTCGAGCATTTTGCACAACTCGACCGTTCATTACCTCCAAAATGCCGTTCCCAGCAATTCCATGCTCACCTATGCCTCGTAAACCAATCCGATTTAGATCTCGATGTCTCTTTTCCCAGTATTAGCCCTAATGGATTTCATTATTCCGTTCTCTGTAGGTCAAACAATTTTATATATCTGTGTGATTTATGATATCAATTGCGTGTGATCCTATAACTTAAACCTTATGGCTCTGAGTGATTTTATATGTAAATACGTGGCAATGTGTGCTCCAGCAAGGTAGGCTATTTTGAGATATCTTTTTTTATTTTAGGTGACTATGTATGACTTTTGAAACCTCATGAATTGTTAATTACAGTTTTATATGTATTTTTATTTATTTAACTGTAAATTTAACTTTCATTTAAGTTCAACATTTATCTACCACTGTGATTACATATGTCGTCACACTGCCACCTAGTTGCCAGATTATCAGCATAGTAACACCTAATTATAATAGTTTACTAATAGTGTAATAATAAACCGCTTTCTTTTTGATAAAACTGTTGAAGGGACCAATGTCGGTCAGTTGCCAGCCAAGCATACCCCCTCTGTTGAAATCCCCCATCTATCCGAAGGTCCGAGATGTCCATAACATTGCCCATCCTCTTTTCGTCGGCCTTCTCCAAATCCTTACCAGTGACTTCATCTCCGCCGCTTCCCTTCTGGACTGACATCATCTTCGCCGCTTCCCTTTTGGACCCTAAACATCACGTAGCACTTGGAGATATTCCCATCTCCGCCGCTTCCCTTTTGGACCCTAAACATCACGTAGCACTTGGAGATGTTCCCTTACTCGACTATTTTTCGGTCATCCTCATTGCCTAATCTCTGCTGCCCCCTCTATCCCCTCTCTATCCTCATGCTGACCAAGCCTTCCTAGATACGTATAAAAAGAGTTCCTCCGTGTCCACGGAAGAGCGCAGCCGAAAGGCGAGTGCCCCCAACCAATCCCTAATCCTCGGTGGGCGCGCTGCTCCTATGCCGCCGATTCTGTCTAATTCTTCCCTTCGTCCTCGTAAGTGTTGGGCGAGAGCAGTCGTCTTGCACCCCGTAATTCCCCCGCAAACTTGGCTGGACGCGACCGACAAAGATTGTATTACTAATGCCGTGTTGTGAATAAACGCCTTTTTTAACAGTACTGAGACTTATTGTGCCAACCTGTTCCCTTATCCGTAGGCGCATCACGACAAAACAATTACTATCGAAATAGCTTATCTGATAAATCACGCCTTTTTTCCTTAATTTGCCTTAACCTTTCTTAAATAATGCCACTCAACGTAAGTAATTCCGAAGCTCCGAATACTCAGCGGTTTGCTATAAACTAAGATGTTACCTCTTAACGAGTTAGTACGGTTCGTAGTATTTCATACCGCATATCAGATTTCCAAGTAACGTAATTTTCTTGTCACAAAAGCTGTATTTTTACCTTACCTTATTTAACCTTAGTTAAACATTAGTAAAAATTTGATTTTTAACGATCCCAAAGAAATGTACATTACTGATTGGTCATAAACTTTCTAGCTAGCTATCAGCTAGTCGTTTATCAGTTTATGTAAGTACGAGTGATTTTTGTATGTCTTAATTTATTTGACAAAACTGAATACCACCAAGGATTAGAGTGGATTACGACTCCAAGCATCATTGAAAAATCTGTTTCATATTTAATTTCACACAAATCAAGATTTCACACGCATCTTAGCCCATATTTTTGAAATTTTGCGACGTAAATTCGCTTGCAAGATAACTTTTGTTGATGATAACAATAGCCACTCATCATTTGTTAATACTGCGTTTCACGAAAGTTAGACAGCCTTATAGAAATTTTCGCTCCAAAAGATATTCCGCGGTTTATTTTCGGGGAGTCTATTTTCTATCGCTGGCGTTGCAAAGTATATTCTACTCATAAAAATCGTTATTTGGTTTTCTATAATGGCATACATTTACTCAAAGAGCTAATGACGATTATACTTTTTACTGTCATTTATACATGCATTGCGTTACAATTCCATACGTCTTGTTTCAATGGAAGAACAAGGAGGAGGCCCGTATCAACTTAGGCATCCATTAACATCCAGAAAAATCATGTTAGGACTTATATATGAAATTGATTATTTCCGGGAAACACAACACGAATTTTATACAGAAGGAGTTGAAAAATATCAGGGAAGTGCCATTGTAATACAGTAGGAAGGGATGAAGCTTGTTTCCGTGAATATTTTGAACACCCCGGCTATTCAGATTGAAATCCATTTAACTCTGATTCAGGTTTGAAATCCATTTAACGTTTCCCCATAAAGAAATTTTACTATTATCGTATCACTAAGAATGTCATCGGTAATGATTTGTGTAATAGGAAAAAATATGAAATCGAAGTAAACATGAAGCGGGACTCAATTTCATCTAATGAGCGCAAATACTTTTAGAAATAAAAAATATTAAAAAGAGCTACGGATTATTTAAAATAAAAAACCCAATATTGGAAGCCGATAAGATAAGAGCCGGTTCTAAAGGTGAATAATAACCTTCGCAAATTCTCTCAAATTAAAGGAAGCTTATGCTTGATTGATACCACTAGTTCACATAGGTTTAAAATACTTAGCACTATTTAGAGCATGATACATCCGAACAAAACCATTTGCTTCATTATACACGCATAAATAGTTCACTAAAAGAGAAATTGAGACTTCTTAAAGGTAGCAAGCATACACCATAGATTCCGCAGTTAATTCTGAGCTATGAACTCCATTTTCTTTATGTTTCATTTGTTCACAGCTCTATCATAAGCAAAGAGAAGTTTTACAAGAAGTGTTGCTTTACTTTTACAATCACCTGGAATGGAATTATAACTTGCCCTATCTATACAAGTATTTAGAAATTTATTTGCGAATCGATTGGTAGGACATCTACCTTCCGAATTTCACTTATAAAAACGGGCAGTGAAGCGTAATCTAAGGATTGCCAATTGCATCCTTTCTTTGACACGTCATTGAAAATTATTTAATTTTCATACAGTATTGATTTTTTAAGGCCAACGAATAATATTATCCTCAATTGTGGCAAATTATTCAAGCGCATATCATCATTAAATTATTTCTGATTAGAACCACTCTTATGAAAATTGTGCCTTTTTTTTTATAATATTTCACTAGAAGGTTATGGGTTAGGTTATAATCGAACAACTTGTTGCAATAAGTAAGTTTGATATGTAATGGTAATAACCAAGGAAGAACACTTCGACGCCCATACGTAGCGGAAAAGCGTATGGAAGATAAACCGTGAGATATGTTCGATAATAAACTACTTTTAAGTATATTAATTAAACTAGTGAAGTTTTTATGTTAATCTTATAGTGGTTGCTAGCGAAAAAACAAATGTAAAAAGTTAGGTCCCACCGAGATTTGAACTCGGATCGCTGGATTCAGAGTCCAGAGTGCTAACCATTACACCATGGGACCTTGATAGGGGGAGCGGTGTGTTTCACGTTCCATATCCTAAAGGGGCAAACGCGCCAAGGATTTTTCCGTTAATTAAGTTACCCCTCAAGAGGGACCTACCGATTCTAATTCAAAAACAAAAGAAAAGAAAAGAATTGCCGTTCTGCTCCTATAATATATCTCGTTAAGTTTTAGGCAGGATTAATTATACATTTGCAAAAATTACATCATTATCTCAGTACCTTATCTTTGCCGTATATTTATGATTCTTTCCGATAATCGAATAGGGAATATGAAAAAATATAGGATCTAGCTGAGTTGTGCCTCTATAAACGTATATGAATATGAAATAAATTATACTGCTGTTATTATTTAACGGCATGGGAATAGATTTATCAAAAGTTTATTGGTGTAGAATTCCACGTAATTTTTGTGCTTGAGATTTCTTCATATGCATTTATTTCTATAAATACGATTTCAATTTTCAGTCTTTACCTTCCGGTCCAACTTTACGCGAGAATTAATTTCCTATGCGTTAAGTGTAAGGCGGAAGCTGTTCGAATAGACCGGCAGAGTCCCAGAAATCATAACTTTCAAATGCAACAGATTTCATGTTATGCTATCAAATAACTAGACGTTTAAAAATATTTTAAAGATATGTAAAAAGAGGACAATCCTGAAAAAATATTAAGAACCTAAGACTTTCTTTCTGAAAATTTAACAAATATGTTTTATTTATTGCTAGGCAATGTTTTATATTTTATTTACTGTAGGCTTAAGTTTAGATGCACGTTATTTTACATCAACAAAAACAAGCCGCCTTTCGACGTGTGGCAAGGGATGTAAACACTGAACATTGAGACTATTTTTAGCCCATTGTTGTCGTGTATTATTCATGTGAAGAATGAATCCTTAAAGCAATTCGTCCTGGCGTCTAATTCTCTTATTTTACGCTCTTTGTCGCATCGGCTAAAGTAGCAGGCTTTTAATGTCTTCGCAAATCTTATGAAAATCATTCTCAGTACATCATTATTATTAAACTAAACTTAATTAACAGCGAATTTCTTTCATAACCCTCTTCCTCTTATTGTTCCTGTGTTCATTTCTCGTTCTTTTAGTGATGTGTTTATTATATGACGACGCCCTGGCTGCCTTAGTCTTATGGCAGTATAAAATAATGGTAGAAAACATTACCTATAACTTCCTGCTAAATTTATTTTGCTTTGAATAGCATATAATTTTCGCTCTAAATTGGATTAATTCTTTAATTTTCACCAGTAACCACCCGCTTCAAGTTCAATAAGTGCAAAATGCGATCAAACCGTACTGCTCGTAAATTTTCTCTTTGTTCCACTTACAGCGGCTTGAATCGCCGAGTTCGTTTTTTCTTTGGACTAAAGTGGGTTGGATATCCGGTTCAACTCGCAATCTCACTGTGGGACTTTGAAGGAGAGGTCACCGTGGAGTAAAGGAGATTGCGGTCCATTCCATTTACTTTCCCTTCTTGCAGATTTCCCTCAAATCCCCTTCATGCACGTCTTCAATCTCCCCCGCAGAGCACTATATGCCTTCATCATCTCGAACTAATCCCATAATATATTCAATTCACCCTCTTTCCCCCCCTCTCCCTATCTCTCCGACCTCATCATTTCCTAAGCCCCATCTATTTTTTTGGTCCAATCTTTACATCCCTCCCTGCTTCATTCTCTCCACTATGCCACACATGGATGCATCCTTTTTTCCACTAAAGTTCCCATAATTTATTTCCCTCATCCGTCGGCGATATAATCCGCATTCCCCTTGCTCATCGTTTTCTTTCTTGGTAGTCGTGCCTCCTTTTGACTCGGAAAAATGCACTTTTAAAAAATATAATGGCTTTCTTCTTCCCGTGGAGCATATCGTTCTGTAAGCGTATGGCACGTAATATGCCACGAGAAAAAGAATGATACCCTTCTCCGCATGGCCCTTATTCCTTTTACCCGTAAAGGAATAAGAATTTCTTATTCGCTGGGATTTACCGCCTTACTTCGATTTTCTAAAGCTGCCTTTGTATCTTTTTTAATATAAACGTAAAGTATTGCAAAATCCTTCAATCTCTAGGCGTTATATTCCAATTCAGCCTCAATTTTTGACTCTATTTTCTTTGATTTATGTCTCTTACAATAACACAAGAAGCTTCACATTTTGAATATGTTCGTGATGTACAAGAATGTATTATAAATAACGATGCTAATCAATTTGAACTTTCGGGGTATCTTCAACGATTGACTATTACGACCTGTTTTTATATATATATCAACCGTTATTTCCAATGCAATCACGAATTGATTAATTTTTCTTGAATTTACAGGTTTTTTTTCTTTATGAGGTGCTGTTTTAAAAAATACCTCATTAACATTTGATTTTATTTACATAGAGTTTACCCGTAAATTCTAGAGTACAGTTTAAAATAAAAACAGGGTCATAATTTCTAAAAACCGCTCAAGATTGCCTTTCCAAAAGAGTAACTCTAATGAATTTTCTAATACTAGATTTGTCTCAATATAAGACTGACATACAGGCCTGACCGATTAGTCTAGGACGGAAAAACAACTGTTGAAGGCACCTCTCAGAAGATGTGCAGAAATATGTATTCAACGCACATTTTCAACTCATTCGTCTTTAAAAATTAATGGTTTCATCTATAAAATGAAGCATTTCAGGAAAAAATATAAATAGAAGTTTGAAGGCTATCGTATTTCATATCGATGTTATAAAAATGTTACTACCTTATATTCACGGATAACTATGGCTAAATTCAGATAAAATACGTTTTAGATCAAATATTCAGCCGCATTACAACCTACCTCAAATGAAATAATGGTTCTCCTCAACCCTGAATATACATATGTATGTCACGGAGAATTGATAATAATAATAATAAGTCTTTATTTGGGCAAGATTGAAACTAGGGAGTCTTTTCTTACATCTAACCCATCGTCAGATGAGGGACAGAAAGAAAGAGATAGTTAGCAAAAGTACACGAAGAAAAGTTATACATATGTGGATTGGAAAAACCTAAGCTGAGGGCTCAGGAAAAATATTCCACTTTAGAAAAACCCTCACAAGAAGGGGAGTGTGAAAAACCTGAGGAATTGAGTATAGTACCAATTAAGTATCAGTAAAGGAAGTAAATTTTAGTAAAAAAATAGATCGCTGTAACGTTACTCATAGTTCTAAAAATATCTTTAACCCTCATGAATTAAAATATTCGTTTTGGAATTTGAGGTATAAATTAGAGAAATTCTTCAGAATGAAAGAATCGTATCAAAATGATGAATTGGCTGCGGAACCTCCCTCTGTGGGGAAAGAAAGGAAAACCACTTAGAAATTGAGATATTCGTTCGATTGCTATTTTTAGCTCCATCATTGCCTTCTTTCCTCCCTTTCTTGTTATGGCCACCTCTCGGAACCATGCCATTCGCCTTAGCCACCGTAAAATCAAGCGTTTCGTCATTTCCACTGCTCGACTAATTGGACGCTGCTCATGAAGCGATCCCCGCTTCTAATGGTATCGTTTGTCCACCCCAATTCCACATCTTCACAAATCCCTTAATCTCCCCTCCTTCAGTTTATTCCCCGCATTAATTCCTCCACTTGAAGTCGAACGTCAGGACACATTTTCACGCACCGACTCCTTTTATCTTCCTTAGAAGGAAGTAGTTCTTTCCCGGTGAATTGCGTCTAAAAATAGTTCTCAGGCGGAGCTCTCCGTCATCGAAGTTCATTTGGATGAAATAAGCTTATTCTATCGGATATCGGGTGAAATAATGGAAATATTGCCCTTATGCCTGTCAGTGAGTAACAAATAAATAAAAATAATATTTGAGAATTGCTCGAAAACAGCAGATTCCTTACAGATTTGATCTAGCGCGAGTGTGCAATGCGGGGTAGCCTATACTAAGATTGTCAATTTTCAATTAATTATTGCAACAAAACTAAAGCCCATTTAGCCGAACGCCAACATAGGTTTTCATTTATGTACTTCCTGCATCACCACAAAAATTTTCATCAAAATCCCTGGACAAAAGTTATAGTCTCCCCTTGTCAGCGACCATCTTCAGGACAATTCCAATTTTTCATTGCCATGAAGATGGTTGCCGAGTATGCGGCCGAAACGTAGACTGTATGAAGAGCCGCTGCCCGGTTGGAGTCCCGAGAACTATTCCTTCATCCTTTTATCTTCTCTCCACAAGAAGCGTACAATTTACGATCGAATTTTCCTTTTATAGCACATCTCTTCCGCCACCTATTGTTTGCAGCCCGAACCCTCCCAATAGATTTGTAATTGATGGAGCCTGCGAAATTCCTCCTCGAAGAAGCCTCCGGGACTCCCAACATGATCGCTCGTTTTATGCACCGAGGAGACTTCGGCCACGAATATTTTCCCATCCTCGTGTCGTAAATCTCCGTCCAAAATGACCCCGTGGCACCGATTCAAAATTTACAGCCCGCCGTGATTCTTTTGTTCCGAAGAAATGATGGATTTCTGGAAGAAATTTCGTCTGGGAGTATTGTCTGGGGTATCTAAATAGGTATTCCATCCATTATCGCCCCTTTATAGGACCTTTTCGCGAACATACGAATTCTGCATGGAGTCTGCTCTGATGGCATAAAGCCAGTTGAGGATTCCCAACTTTCAGAATTCGAAACACGTCTGAAAATTAGGTTTGGAAAGCATTTTATATTTCCGATATTATTGATTTTTTGCCGTTTAATAGCTAATGTCTTCCTTAACACAGCAATCAATCTACAATCTTGGAGGTAATGAGCTTCTTTCTAGATGGTATAAGAGATCACGTGCATTTATTATTCAGTAGGAACCAAAAAATAAAATATTAGTAATTTTCCAGCTAATACAATCATCTGTAATCTTTAAACAATATAAATACTTGCAAAACTCTTGAATCCGAAAATATTTTGAACAAAACGTAGACCGAGCAGTGGCAAAAAAATAACTACCTTATGTTACTTAAAGATATCCCTTACCTTTTATCCTTCCCTAGAAAGAATCTAAGACTTATTATGTAATAATAATTATTTATATTCTATAAATGAAAGGAAATTGCGATTTCTCATAGATGGTAGCTCCAAAAGTAACATTAATTCTCTTTATTTTTCTTTAGGCCCGTTTTATATAGTGATTCACCGCTGATCCCCCATATAGAGTAGTTTTACAAGTGTATATTTTTTTATTTCCTGCTACTTTTTTATTATACAACATTCATTATAAGCATTAAAAGGAAAAGGTAACACTTTAAATTTTGAAAGTTATTAGTCATTATTATTAGTATTTTGAAAGTTAAAAGCCGCAGTAGAAGTTGTGCCGTAAAAGTAGAAGCTTTTTGATACCGAATAGGCAAAGTTTCCTAAATTTCCGAGTAAATAACTTACGAAGGGACTCCTTTTCCATATTTCATTCCTCAAAATTTTTCCATGTTTTCTCAGAAGTGCTTGCTTAAGTATTACTTCGATGCAAACGTAAAATATTACGTTCGTGACTCTTGAGGACGTTATCATTCTCGAGCTCCATCATTCTTGTTTCAGAATTATTCCTGCTCGCAAAAGAATAATGGGATTGCTCTTTTATGATTCCGAGCCAACGATAAAAATTTTCGAGTTGGAAAAATCCTTCGCTATTTCATCTCCAGACTAAGTTCAATATAGTATCCCATTCGCGGAGGACTTTCCTCTGCTTGAACAGAGGATATATCGCGGATGATTTCTCGATTATATTTGCCTCTCTCCCGAAAGTTATTCGGCCGAAGTCTCAATCTTCATTTCCCCCTCTCTTACATCTCTCGTATAAGAAAGAAAAAGGTTTTCAACCGAATTAAAATCTTCCCTTTCATCTTCATATCCTTCAAACGGACCTCCAAAAAATCGTTGACATCCCGACTGAGACGAATGGCCGCCCGGAGACGAGAAGCTCTCCTCTCTTAAAACGATATTTATATTTCGAATTAGACCCAAGCATACTTATCCTCGCCTATTAATTTTCCTTTGGTGTATCTAGAAGCCATTAGGATCGCAGTTTTAGGATATACTCAGTAAATAAAACGGTGTTTCTAACCCTTTAGGGCTATCATCTGAGGTCGTAAAACACGCGGGGGTTGAGGAGGGTAGTCTCGTAAAAACCTTTTCCCTTTCTCTCACCCTGCAGCCCTTGACCGAGCTTCAATTGTCTCTCCCCATCTTTCCCATGATGCCCCTCTCTCCGCTTCATCGGCTCTATTCCCACGATCTCATTTTCATCCGAATCTCCCTTTTTCTTTCTCCTCGGATTTCCTGTCTTCCTTTCCCTTTTGCTCTTCTTTCCTCCCCTCGTTACGATGCAGTTCGTCTCTCTTCTTCCTGGCTTCTTCTTCGCTACCCCTTCTTCATTTAGTGTCCAAGTATTTCTACCTTCTTCGTGATTTGCTAATCCCCTAGGGACGAGAACGTAGCCTGCTGAAGACAGTAAGAAACTGAGGTATCCGCATCAGGGTGCGTAAGAGTATTCCTGCTCTATACGGGTAGAGTGCCTATGCGGGTTCAATTCATGTTTCACAGCAAAATCAGTCGATTGCAGGTTTAGGTTTTAAGAAATGAGGAACTTCAAGCCATCCAAAAGGGTTCTAAATTTGTCAAAACATCTTGTTAGCTTTTTCTTGAGTTTTCGAATCCGACGGAAGAAGCGACGTTTTCAAAACATATTTGGAGCAAGATTTTTTTACCTCTCCAACAACTTTTAATAGCGATAGTCAATATTTTCTGTGAACATTTGGAGTGCAAGTTAGTGCTCAAATTGATACATAAATTACTAATAATCCTAAACTAACGGTCGAGAAATATGTACTGAAAGTTCCAAATTTCAAGAGACCGTAAAGTTGTGAATCATTGATCACTACGGAGCATGGCCGCAGTTGGCCAAAGAACTCCTGTCTTTGGGTGACTGAGAGCCTGTAGCTGCTAAATATATGGGAGTAATTGATAATGATTTACCTCCGCCCCTTAATACAGCTCATCAACTATTATTTATTATTATTATTTACCTTAAATTTATTATAATTATCCTTAATTCATTATCTTTCTTTCAGTAACGAAATTAGCCTGTGTTTACTGTATTCCTCAAAATAAAATTTTATGGCAAATGTATACAAATTGAAAACCTAATGTATTCCTAAATCTATTCAGGATAATTAGTAACAAATATTGTTGACATAAATAATAATATTTCAAGATGAGTAACATGGCTCTAAATAAGTTCCCGAATAAATTAGTTATTGTATAATTCAACTGAGACCATCCTATAAAATATACTATTCTGACATTCCTTTGCTACTCTTTCCTGTTGTAATTTCATCTCCACCGTTCCACCTAAGCAGGTCTCCTTCGGCGCGGTGTTCTCTTTTCGTTTTTTTGTTCGTCGGTCGATGCGCCTTAGTTATAATATATCTATGTAAGGTTCCTGCAAGCCGCCTTCCGGCGCGTTGCATGGCGTGCGATCACCTTGACTCATAATCGATTGCTTTCGCGAATAATTCGCGGAAAAGGTACACATCTTTTTATTTTAGAAGGATAACCAAAGAGTTACCCTTGTGAGGAAGAAATTTGAAATATGGTTGTGGAACACTCAAAGGATTACTTAAATAATCAATAAATTATAATGTGCAACCATAGTAACTGTGCTCTGCCCATAATGAATGAATAAATAAAATATTCAAAGATATTTTTTGCATTCTAAACTTCTCCTGCATGGAAAAGTATCTTAAAAATTACTCAGTTCCTCTAAACTTCTAACCGGCTAAGGTGGATACTTTTCGTGAGTTTTCTTTCCATTATTTTTCTTTAGAAATATTTTCCTGTTTTCTTTTACTTTGAAAATTAGATATTCCAGAGTTTGGAAGTTCTTGATTAAATGAATGAAAAGTTTTCTCCGAGTTTCCTTTAAAATGCCGAATTTCGCAGAAAATTTTGTTTTTCGCAGAATTTTTCTCTGTACCAGTTCTTTACCAGTGAAAATTTTATTAAATATGACTCCGAACGATCAGGATTGACATTTGACATGTGTTTTCGGAAGAAAAACGGCTATCGTAATCCTGTGTTTTATATAGCCTTTTGTAGAACATTCATCCATAAAATTTCGAAGTTTGATCTACATAATTTGAAATATATGAGATATGGTAGCAAGTTTTATGTAGAGCGATAAATTTAGATATGAATCCGTTCCTGGAATCGCAAAGTCGTTACGATGAGACCACAGATTTATACAGGGTAATTAAAAGATAAAATTAAAAAGGTCCAAGTTTTACTTGATCTTCCTGTTGACTTATTATGAATGCGCCTAGGTTAATTCCATTAATACATCATAAATTTATGAAAAGCACTCGGAAGACTACTAAAATGAGGAAGTTTTCTTGATTTACCTTTATGAGAATATAAATTATGGAGTTGCTCAGATAATTAAAAACTACTTTGAAATCTTTGGAGATGGGAGGTACATATCGAGGGAAAAATTCCGAGAACCCTTTTTTAATATTCATAGAAATTAATGAAAGTGTTTAGTAGAGGACGATAGTTATTATGAAAGTGATGGTCAATGGAATTTTCGTCCTTTATTATGATAAATCACTGTAAAGTAAAAAAGGAACATTTTCGTCTCTATTATTTTTTAACGATAATGGTGGGTTCTTATTCTATTTAATGTAATTCAGCTGTATTTGGAAATTAATTATCATACCTGAGTAGAGTTGGGATGTATAGTAATATTTGGAAAAATATTTAAGTGAAAATTTATTTTAATAATCATGAAGTTAAGTGATTGGAAAAGTAGCTGTGAAAGTAGTAGTAGTAATTTTTCACTTGCAAGTTCATTACCAAAAAGTATCTTTTCGTAAATTTATGTATTCTAAAATATTTTGTGCATTAAATAGTCCTTAGATTTAACTATGTTTTTTTATTAAACTACTTTCTTGCTAACTTACGAATGCATCTTGAAATTATAGAAATGATTTTTAATGTTATGATTACTGATCATCCTTTAATACATGCATATTTCTGTAGTTTTTTCATTTTAATTTGAAGAATTATAATATATATATATATTTTTAACTTATTCCTTAATTCTGGTATTTTTATAGGCTGCAAAATATATCACCTAGGAAGATTCACTTGCTAAGCAAATTTTCATTGTTGACGACGAAGCCCTTAAATTAAGTCATGAACGTAGATGGGTTTAAGGCAGGTTTTTTTAATGAATAAGAGTCGATACTGAAATGGGAGATGATAAATTAATTATCCTTGCCGTTCCATGCGGAAGCTATGTATTACGCTGGCTGTAATGCCAAGTGACGGAGATGAATGACTGCTGCCTGAACGTAGCTATGAGCACAGGCTATGAAAGTCAGAGAAAACTTAACATGCGGCTGAAAAAGTTATTGGAAGAGGGTAATAATGGAAGATATATCGCGGGAATACTGCAGATAGGGGGCGAGTGGAACGCTAAAGGAAGCAATCGATAAAGACTGATGCGTAGAAACCAGCTGTTGCATTACTCAGAGGAAATGAATAGCTCCCTATATAGTCAACTCACCCCAGGCCGAAATTGTTTATGAAACCCAACATTAATTTCGAATTTTTCATTGCTGTGCTTCTCTGCATGCAGTTTAAATAATTTAATCTTTAGACGTGAATTTTAAGAGCATAATTCTGATAGTAAAATTCCTTATAACACTGTGGAAAGTAGAGGGAAAAAGTTTCACTGAGATTGGCTTTCATTTCCGGCATGAGCATAAAAATGGAATTTTTAATACTAAATTTAAGAGGGCATCATTTTTTTAAATGATTCCCAAATAGAAAATTTGAAGAATTTTCAGTTTTGTAATGAAAAATCACCTTCAAAATAGATGGTCTATCTATTATATATAGATGCTTCTCCGGATTCATTCATGTATATAGATAGATAGATAGATAGGATACTAATTCACAGCCTAAACCACAAGCGTGATTGACTTGAAATTTTTACGACGTATTGACCATAACGTGTAACTACAAGAAAAAATGTGATTTTGAACCTCAGTGTCATAGGTTCGATTCCAGAGGGCCCCAAAGTCCCGATTTTTCCCGTTTAAATGCATTGCTTTGATTTTCAGGAATTAAAAAAAAATACTTACCGGATAGGTAATGAATCAAAACTCAAGGAGCCTATATATATGGTCATGATCTATCGAAAACATAAATGACTTTTACGGAAAATATCCTGGGTTCGATGCTAGGTCGATGCAAAAATCGGCCATTTGAAATACATTGAGGTAGATTTTAATTATTTTTTTTTTCATGCACTTATCGAAATGATAGGAAGTTCTCGCTTTTATGGAAGATGTATATTAAGCATAGATTTTTGAAAAAAATGTAGATAAGACCTTACTGTTCCTGGGTTCGATGCCGGAGCACATAAAAGTTTCTCTCATAAGGAATATAAGGGAAAAGTAAGACGTCATTTGAAGCAGTTGCACCTATTATTTCTGCTTGAATTTTCACACATGGTTAAAGGATGTGATCTTCTTTAGTACTGCATAGAAAGTATTTCCAGAAAGACCCGAGTTCGAAGCTAGACGATTAAATTGCAGCGAATTTTAAGAATATTTTCAATCCTTTTTTTCCTTTCCGGGACCGTCCCGATATAATGCCGTTATGAAATTAGTGTTGTCGATCAGCTTGCAGCATGCAAGCTACATTTTACTCGTTAATCTATATAAATAGGTAGTAGTTATTAATAGGTGGTTGCTATCTATACTATCTAACTACATTAATATATAGGCATATTAATCAATTTTAATTATTGTTACGAAAACCCTTCCTTATGAATCTTTAAGAAGATTGAATTTCTTAATTTCACAATAACACCAATAACCTACCTCCTTGGAGAGCCTATGTTCCCTTCCTGAGAGTCCACAGCTACTGTAATTTCTAATCAATATTCAGATGTATATAAGTGTATGTATCTCGCAGATTTTTTCACCCAGTGTAAGAATATGTATTCATTTCATTAATACCGACACCGTTATTCTCCTCCTGACCCATGATATTCTTCCAATATCCCGTTTTTTAGTCCTCTCTTCGAATAAATCGATATCCGACGTTAAGAATCTTTTATATTTCTTCCCTCCTTGAATTAAGACGGAATTGCATTCCATTTGTAAGAACTATACTGGTCATAAATTGCTTAATAGAGAGGAAGTTAAACAATAATTTGTATGTTTATCGTAAGGTTATTCTATTTCATTAGCGCCTTTCCGACATCTTCGAGCAAAAACATTCCGTTTCTCGGAACTCAATTGGCCGCGGAAAATTGCTTCCAAGGTCCCGGGAAAATAGCTAAGTGAGCTTCTCTCGGGTTCATAATTACAAGACATCTTAGTTCAGTCGCGAATAAGTGGTAATTACCATCCACTCTCCGCAGAGGTACGTAATTGCGTTTATGTGCAAATTAGTTGATTAGGAAAATGGTTCTCATGAAAATTACTGTTGTGGTTATTTCATAAGTTCCGTAAATCATGGTCAACTAACTAATATTAACAGATGTTTTACGCTAAGGATAACGAACGCTAACCCATTCTATCAATCTCTGAAACTTGTTCGCTCTCTCCTCGTTGCCTGTTTTGCGATTTATCTCTCTTATATCTCTCCCTTATAAATAAGATACCCTTGTAGAATTTAAAACTTAATAATACATTAGGAGAAATAAGTTTTGAAAAGGATGGATCGTATGGGAAAATGAAATACCCAACAGAATATATATAAATATAAAAACCCTGCGTATCTATGTATGTCTTCAGTAGAGTAAAGCCTTTTTATTCTATTGTTAATGCATTCTAGTGATACAGAAATAACCCCCGCACATCTCACGTACAAATAAATGTGAATGAAAGCCTCTTCCTGATTACTGATTTCCTCTACGTACCTATCCTTGGAAGAGATATACCACACTATTATGTAATGATTGCTACATCATTATATCACCATTAAACAGAGCCTTTTAACCCTAGTTTCCTTTTTTCGAGGCTGCTATTCTTTTATGTTTATTTTCTCAGCCTTTGTTGCAAAATCAGTGGCAAAGTTCTCTGGTATATATGGATTGCTACATTATTCGACCTTCGAGAAATGCAAAGCAAGTCCTTGGGGATATAGTTCGAAGAACATATTGCGTCGGTGATTAAGTAATATTTATATTTCTCTTCCTAGTTCGGTGGCTAGTTATTAGTGAGCAAGCTCCGTCGCTCAAAAACGAAATCCCTCAGTTTTTTGTGTACATCATGGCAAAACCGAAAAAGAGTACCGTATCCTTATGGGACGCAACACAACTCTTGATAAATAATCGAGAGCCATACACGTTCAGAACGAAACCGACGCGCTATTTCGCGTTGCCCTTTTCCACGGCCACCACAAATATGTTGCAACTTTTAATTCAGGTCGGGTTTCGTAATCAGCAAAACGAACGGAATTCCTATGGGAAGGGGCCTTTGTTTTCTCCTTTTCAGTCTCACGGTTAAAGGGAAAACAGAGAAAGTGCTCGTGGCTATTTATTCATTTGTTTTCATCGCCGTGAGATGGGCTTTCCTTCGGATCCCAGCAATTAAAAAAAAAACTTTTTCTCTCGCGCTTTCCGTGTGAATTTCCGACCAATTTTATCACTCGTGTGCGGAATTTCTACGGAATTCCATTCGAGCGGTCCACATCAATGGACTTTGCCATAGCGACGTCAGATTTTTTAATATCATCGCAGATCTATGGATTCCTACTTACTTAACATTTTGGTAACAGTCACTTTAGATTACATGATAAGTGATGACCCTAAGAGTAATAGATGATTAAGTTGAAGATGACAATAGGATATTTGTAGTATTTTGAAGATGCTGGATGACATAAATAATTTTAATTTAATTTATGCGTTAATTTTGGCCAGGACTGTACATGAACCTACCGAAAGGTAGGACTTACGTAGGTACTAGCTAAAAACTATATTGTTAAGTTTTGTCGCTTGTCTGGATGATATTCTATTAAAACTTACTAAGATAAGAAGTTCAAGCCTTAACGGCCTCTCTTAGAATATTCGATATTAAGGAATGAACATTTTATATGTTCTCAATAGCGTATAATCTAAGATTCATTCCGTTAGAGTTCACGACCCCATATGCTGTAATGAAAAACTAAGTATGCCACATAGTTTCTCTCTATTGTAATGCATGCAATCCCACTATGAATACGCCCCAACTTTCTCTAGATTTTATTTGTTACCCAAAGAATTTTTTCGTAAGAATACGAGAGGCTAACTTTACGTTATAGACGTTGCTTTCTAAAAGTGATTTCAGTCGAGCTAGGTAAAATTTAGTACTTATCTATTCACGAAGCCAGGACGATAGAATTCCGATTCAATAGAAACTATTAGCTGAAATATTGTACAAAGTTTTCTCCATTATTGGAATAATGTAGTTTAAGTCAAAGTTTCCGTAAAATTTTAGTTATATTGTCAGTACCTGATGGAAAGAAGCATAACAGATTTCTTGATTCAGAAGTTATCGTTATATCTCCTCTTACAAGTTTGCACTTGAAAAAAAGGAATTGTAGGAATCAATTATTTAAACTTTTGCTTAATTGTAAGACCAACGCCAATTTTTTTAACGTTGAGCGTACAGGTAGCTGTTTTTTTTAAAAAATGTGTATTCTAAAATATTCTCACACCATTCAGAAAGCCAGCTAACGTCAATGCACTTTTGGGTTTGTTTGATTATCTTAGAAAACACCAGAGGGCATACAGCGTGAGAGAAAAGCAGGTTCCCTCGTTTGCATGAATTTTCTCTCTTTCAGCCATTGGGATGGGCATCACAAAATTGCTGCCTTTCTAGCAGCGTTGTTGAGAGAGTCTCTCACTATGGTATGTGGGTTATTCTTGCCTGCTGTGAATTAGGATCATCGGTTTGAAGTATACGGGAGTTTTATTGACCAATGTATGAATGCGTACTTCAAAGAACGTATTATGGTTTCATAATTTCCAATAGCAATCAAGAAAATCATATGTGCCCATGATACATATGCATTTTCTAAACAAAAATATAAAATATGAATATATATTCACACAAAAACATGCAATGTAGAATGTAAAAAATAACTTAAATACAAATTTAAAATGGTATGTGCATTAAAATACAAAAAATAAGTATAACGTAAACATTTGATAATGGTACAATTGATGGGTTAAAGTAAAACAACATGGTTTGCTGTTTATGTATGTATCAGAATTTGGAATGAAATGGAGTGATAACCTGTCCCTATGAAGAATTGACGTAAATGAGACTTGCTTATAAGTATATGGAAAATACAATTGGAAATATATACGTTAGGAATAGAATTCTAGGAAAATTTTGATGACTGCACTATTGCTTCTATATTGAATAATGATCTTGATACTTCCGGTTAGGTCAATAATTCTAATCTTATGTACACGGTTAGAGAACAACAGGAAAATGGAGAAATATTTTTTCAATATTATATAGCAATTCTTGTAAACAAAAGCTCTTAATTCAAGTCTAGACGGAAATGTAGGTGGTATCCGATTGTAAATTATTTGTCCTATGGCTATTTATATCAGTTCATAGCTATTGCAAATTCGGCAACGAATTTCAATTTTGAAAAATAAAACGAATAAATTGAGACACTTGCGATGAAATATTGCCCCCTCTAATTCATCCTAACATCTCTCATCGTCCCTCTATTTCTTCTGAATTCTATTAGCTTCCCCATAAGAGCATGCATGTGGTCCTCCCTCCTCCTTGCCACTCTTTCCAGTTCACCTGCAGCCTCCTCTCTGGCGTATTGGCAACGTCGCTTGGATTCACCTTCGTTATGGGTTACAGCGAAAGGAAAAAGGCCTTCCGTCATTACCTTTTTTCCGCAGCCCTTCCCCTCTGCATGCGAACTCCCTCCGTGGCGACCTCCCGGTGATTGCCCGCCCTTCCCCGCAAATCTCCGGAGCATCACCTCCGCATTGGGAGACGGAAGCGAAGGTTCTGCGATGGCCAGATGAGCTGTAACGAATGCGGTTGCATCTCTTTACCCTACACATGCCCTCGCACAAATTTACTGCAAACAATTCTTAGCAGGGAGAAAAATTCTGTTCTCGAATCTGATTCATCATGAAGGCAATATTGATACGTGTGTGTTTATTTTTGGTTTGTATCGTAAAGTATGCGCTTCGTCATGGTATTCGTGGTTTTCTGATTTGGTTTTTAGATTGTATTTAAGAAGAGAATATTTTTTTGCATTGCCGCAAGATGGTGCATTAAGCTCACATGCATCTATTATTTTGAATAATGACATTGTTACTTTTATAAGGAATTTTCCCCATATTTCTTATGGACATGTATTCAATGTGATCGTGGGTTCGTATTTTCTTCCTATAATTATAATGAACATAATCGTTCATTTCATGTTTGTAACCAAGGTAAAAGATTGATTCAGGCAGCTAATAATCTATCTTTAATGGAAAATTGGCATTACCTATCGAAAATATGGGAATAAAATGTGAGAAAATTACAAGCGGAAAAGTATGCTTCAAAAGTATATTGCTTTTTCGACGACCAATGTCATCGTTAAGCCAGATAACGCAAAATTTTGAGAGCTTCGTTCAAGTCAAATTCAACATTTTTCTTATAATATTTAATTGTTAGAATTATTCTATATATAAGTTCTGAGATACCAAAGCAGGTAACTAATTAAAATATATGCTACTATTTAAATTCTACATTTTTCTATATTACACCCTGTACTGAAATGATTTTGAAACACACAATATCGTTCTCTCTTATTATTTATGTCTAATTATCCTCAAATTACTTAGTTTTATGAATGGAAAACTTTTATATCGTAATATGCAGCTAGAGTTTCCAGTCATTAATCATTTTTGTTTTCTATAGTTCATAGCATCCGTTATTCATAATACTGTCACGATAAAACATCGGATCATAACCGAAAAAATAAAACTGAGGTTTGAAAATTGATTCGAAGTCTTTGCAATAGACTATAACTTTTGGAACCCTCGAAAATTTGCGTAAATATGCGAAGATTTATTTCCCCCAAAAGCGTCTGGAAGCGATCTCCGAAGATAAATGTGTATTTCACCACCTGATACGTATATACAATGAAAAATTCCCAGATAAACGTCAACTTCTGCGCGAATCGACCCTTCGTTTTATTCGATTTACACCCGTATCCATTTTTTGACAATATTTCGCAGTTCTGCAAAATTTAATTCATGGCGTCCTCGACGGCGAGAGAATAAAAAGTGAAGCATCTCGCGCGGCAGCCAATTAAATGAAACGGACGAGTGGAATGCGAATGGAAATGGCAAAAGAGTTGCGATTTTCATTCTCGAATCCTCTTCGAATAGCGGTTGCGCATGTAAATCGTAGCGCCCTCGGTTCGCTGTGGCACCAATGTATCCAAACTCTTTCGAGCGTGAATTTTATGCACGGATGAAAGTGAGTGTATTATCTCTCATTTCCTGCCTTTTATGCTAAGCGCCCAATGCAACCTTGTTCAGGCGACCAAATCTGCGCATATCTCCACCGAGCGTCATTTACATTGTTATCGCTGCTAAATTTGCATCGATATAAATTAAAATAGATTAGATTTTTAGTGAACCCGCAATTGAAAATTTGTGCTTCAAAATGAGTGAATTTAGATATAAATTAATTTAGGTCGTACGTGACTCGCAAATACGATTTAAATATGTTAATTTGTTTCCTATCGTTGAGAGATTTCTCTAAATCGAGTGACAATATCCACAAGCTTTCAATAAAGTCATTTTAAGCCAGTTTTTGCGGAATAATCGATTAAATAGGGTCGATTCTATAAGAATATACTAGCTGTGTATTATTTCAATTTTGAAGATTTTACATTATACATTCGGAATTTCATTAATGATGAGTTTATAAATTTATTGATAATATTAATCATAAATAATGCCGTCTTTATGTATGGGCGAATTTTAGCCTTTGAATGCCGTTCTACCAATTAACCCTTTTTTACATTTTCCTTTTTATCAATGATCACGCATACACACAACATACACAGACAACCATTCCCTAACAGGAAAACTCCGATTAGCCCGGAATCCGGGATTCGAACCCAAGACCGTGAGGTTGGAGCGTGCTAGTGCTAGCACGCTAACCTCCTCCGCCACCACGGCCGGTGCGGCACAGCCCATATTCAGAGATCGGAGTTACTACTTTTGCTATGAATGACACAATTTTGCTAATTTATAGAGGTAAATAATCCTATTGTTTACCATCCATCTGCGTTGTATGTCCTAGCCATCCCTTTGTGTTAGCAACTGGGTCAGATGTTTATAAATTAACTGAATTAATTTCTAAGCATATAACTGATCTTTCACAACCAACCGCAAGCTAGTACTCATCGCATATATTTCAAGTGGTCACATCATAGAGATATGACCGCTCTGTTTAATTTCCATTAGAATCTTGTTCATCTCGTAATTTACATCTCTTTCATTCTACTATATAGGTACTCATTTCTTGTATCAGCCATCCTTTATTTTTCATTTATTTCACCTTCTACTTTAGGTAGCTGACTAAAGTAGCATACCCAAAAATGATTAATGTCGTTAATTGCACCCTAACCCTACCCAAAGCTAGTAAATTATTACCGCTATCTAACCGTGATATCCATTTGGTCATCCCAAGTTTTTTTCTCTGCTTCTATTACAGGATTTGGGTCATCTCCGATTGCTCAATTCGCTGAAGAATTCACTCATATCTTTTCAATCATCCATTGATATTCTAGCTGAAGATAAAATTAAAGATTCTTATTTCAGATCACCTAATTTATTCCAAAATTTTATTATTACAGAATAAATTTATTTTCTAAAATGAATTCATAAAATTTGACCAATATGAAAGATCGATTTTAGAATAGGGTACAGAAAACCTTGGACGGAAGTGTTTATGATCCCCTGAAATATAAACGTTTTATTTAGATTTAAATATATACACTGCGAGCCGCCAGAGGCGTATACATACATATATATCCTTTTCCGGTTAAAAAAATCCAAGATTCTGTTAGAATGCTAAGCGTTTTGATTTAAAGAATAATTTGAAATAAAATATAAGATTTCTCGGCATATATTTTGAGAACTAGAGAACTGCCAATTTTGCTGCTATAAATAGCCTCATGTAGGCACTTATGTTAGCAGTCTCGAAGTGATAAATGGCCAAGACTTTGCGAGTTTCTATTTGCTTTTAGCCTGAAGAGCAGACCTCAAAGGTTCCCTGAGAAGTGGCTCCATTCTGATAAGCTTCTGTTTGCTTCTGGTGTGAACAGGTGTCTCTCGGGTAATACACAATATTATGCGTGAGTTTTTGTCGCCTATGTATGCCCGTTGCCATTCTTGCGAGTCGTGACTTGACCCTCCGCACGTCCCCTTCGTCGAAAAGCAGTTCGGGAGATTCCTCCGTTCTCTCAGGTACCATATGATCCCGAGAAGCGAAGGAATTTCAACGTCCGACCTCTCGTGTGGTCTGCACCGCATCATCAACGCCTGAGGCGAGGGTGCCGGTCGGGGGCGGGGTATGAGGCAGGTGCTTCCGAGATCCCACAGAAATAGCAATACCCTCCTCCTGCGGTATCCCAACTTTTTCGCCCGCGACCACCATTCCTTTCGAAATCCGCTATTCCGCGATCGTGTGTTTCAAAACCACTTCACCCCGAGTCTGAAGAATTCCTAAGTTTGAAAAAAATTGAGCGAAGGTTTGAGGCACGGTTTCTGACCCGAATTTTTTGTGCCCTTCCCGAATCTGATTTTATCAGTCGATCAGTGGCCTCAAATGGAAGCCTCACCTGGTGAACCCGGCTACTCTGCGAGAAAGATACGTTTGGGGATGTTCCTATTGGCGAACCCAATTCTTCATTCCATCAACTGAACCGACGTAATATTGATTGCCATCAGTTCTCTTAGCTATGGAAGACATTTGCGATTGAAATTTGCATCTACTGGATGAGATTGCGGTTCATCTGCTACCTAACAGTAATGTGAAAACTAATCATGCCTCTGGATTTTAACTAGCTTTTAATAAGGGTCCTGAAAATATACCATTCCATTCCCTTTTGATGAAGCGGCATCCATAGATCACTCCAATTTCCCTACGTCCTTGAACAAAAAGATACTGGTTCCGTTGCCCTTCGAGGAATCTCCGAGCGGATGTTTGTGTTTGGCCTTTGATATACCGACAACATCTCATTACTGCATTATAACTCTCTTCGCAAACTTTTAGAGGAAGTTCCTTCATGATTTCCTTGAGCTTCTGAAACAACTGTATATTTATTTGATAACCTAGAGATATGATAAGCAGGTTCTACAGCACGGTTTTCCGGTGAGCAACGGAGTGGCCACGTGGAAAATAACCAACAGAATTTGAAATACCTGAAGCAATGCGCGCATGCGCGTGGGACAATAATCTCTGCCCAGCCTTTGGGGGCCATTTCGGGGGATCCCCAGATAAGGGGATGGAATACCGGGAGGAAGCCGAGGAATTTCTCCGGGGCGAGAAAAAAGGGAGGGAGAAAAAAAACGTTTTAAACTGGAACGACGCGAATAGATAGCGGAGGAATTCCGTGGCCGTTCGCGAGTGGGCGGTCAGAGGATTCAAAATTCATTCGATACGTTGCAACGCCGGATTGTCATTCGGATGATAGTGGGCATCTGCGTGCGCTCGGCACTCGCGACGTGTACTCGGAGGAGCGGGATTCAGGAATTAAGAAGAAAGGGGAAGGGAACCCGTCCAACAGGTTGTTTCTTCGGCTGCAGGAGGAGCTGGAATGAGCCCTCTCCCTTGGCTCACCTGCCCTCTCCTACCTGCCCACGCCTCCATTGTCCTACGGCCCTTCCCAACTCCTCTTCCCCTTGCCTCTACGTCACGCTCTTTCAACGGCACGCTAGGGGGGTGTTCCCGGAGCAATCCTACTACACTATCAGTCCGCAATGGCGATGAGGAATTCTTCGCTAAGGGTAGGGTCTGTCTCTCGCAGGTATTCCTTAGGCATGTGAGGATGCAGAAGAGGTCCCCAGAGGGGTTTAAACACCATTAAATATGCAGCGAGTCCCTGCGAGGATTTTTTTCTTTCCCGCTAACTCCGGGAAAGCATGAGGGCATTGCTAATTATAATTTCTCATTTATGTCTCCATACACCTTAACTTATTCTCTGAACTTTTCTTTGTTAATCATCAAGCTTTAAACATTCACTCTGCAAGCGACCAGTGGCGTTTGGCTGAATCAACAGTCCTATGGTATGTACTGGAGGGAATGAGATGAGTCATCCTCCCTCATTTGTATCAAAACAAATAGAATTCTCACCGTAAGGGTATGACTGTGTTGTACTATCAGTTTAATTTATAGTAAAATTTTCATTTTTTTCATTCGAGATACATACATTTTTAAGTAAATTTAACCCGATAAATATACAAACAATATATTGTATTTCTACCAGTCGTAATGCCAAAATAAATATTTTTCAAAATGACGTATTCCTCTTTGTTAATGGCTCTCCAACAGCGACAATGTTTATTGATAGTTGTAATTGCGAAGTTTTATGTGAAAAAATTATAAATGTAAATAAATTGTATGTAAATTATACAATAAGAAATATTTACGAAATAGAGATATATTGAACGCATTTGTTGGTTAACAATTAATAGGGACTGGAGTATGATTCTATCAGTATCACCACTGTGAGAAAAATACAATAATCTCATAAAACATTTGCAGTCGATTTTCGGCAGTTACTCGAGATAATAAAGCTCGTGGGATACCTCCCATGTTAAAAAGTCTTACAACAAAATTAAAACAGCCTTGACCATCTTCGAAATGACAATACCGAAAAATTTAACATGATTTTTCTTGGATGCTAGGAAATAATATTGGCAGTTAGCTTCATAGGTGTATATTCTATTTTATATCAATGCAGTTGAATGTGATCAGTGGCGGATCCAAGGTGGGGGGGGGGGCTATGGGGCTGTAGCCCCCCCAGAAGTCACAGTAAAAAAAATGTATCATCGTTCATACTATTGAGATGTAAAGAAAATATTATCTTCTACGATAGGTGATAATAAGCATAATTCATATATGTATACTGAGTCTAATTTTATAAAATTTCTTACAAAAATCGATAAAATAGAAAATGAATCTTTAATCTCAACTCTCAAGCCCCCCCCACAGCTCGATCCTTGATCCGCCACTGAATGCGGTCCAGCATATTCTATTGTCCAATCTCAATCAAGGTAAATGCTAGTATGCTTGATGATATTATACATATGGTTGTTTTATTTGGAAAACTTTGCAAGAAATGAGTTATACATTCGAATCTTTCTATTTGAATATCCTTCTATATGAATATCCTTCTATATGAATATCCAAATTTTCTGATTGTTATTTCATTACCATTTTAACCAAATATTTAAAGATTTCAGAGCTGCTGAGTGAATACGTGAAGTTTAACAGCCACGCTTATTGTCGTACTATGTTTGTAATAATTGCCCAAATTTGTTGTCATTAGAGGTCATCTCCATCTTTGGATATCTTCTATTCTTAATTGAGGTATATGTAATGAGGCCATTTTGTTCATATACACTATTTTACTCCATCCTGTAGTATCAACTCGTCCATACATCATATGCTCCAACAACAAAAAAATTTTCACGCAATTATAAACTACTCTTGGTTGATTTCCGGTAGTTGAAAAGTTCCGGGGACTGCTTTACTGAAGCCGCAGAAGTATACGTGCACGCAAACCCTATTATAAATTTCTGGTCGTGATCGTTCATTACATGAAAAACGTGGGTACCTAAAGCTAATTAAAAATGCCACTTTATATGTCTCTTCGTAAAAACTAATTAAATGTCTGTGCACAGCTACATTCACTGCAAAAGCATATATTTCAACGGAAAACTTAATTAATTTTTTATTTTAAAAATTAATTATACTAAGAAGATTCGTATTGTATGTATGTATTACAGATTTGACTGAATAATCTTATCTTGGTTGAATGCCAGACTAATGAAAGGGATTTATAGGAAATCGTCGGAAATTTCCCATTTTTTCTTTATCTCCATAGTAACTAACGTTCCCTTATTTTTAATATTTTCTGGTTTTTAAATTAAATAATAATCTTTTCCTTTCATTTCCGTAAGTAGATTATTATTTCCTAGAAACTTTCATCCTCGATGTTTACCCGGAAATGCTTGAATCTTGAGAGCATGATTCATTTTCAGACTTAAAGTTTGTATTCATACTGTCTCTATTTCCATTTTATAGGCGAAATTAAAAATTCCAAAGAGAATGTCTTCAGTATTTCGAAGGAGAAAAAAAATACCCTTTTTATTTGCAGTGGAAGAGGAAATTAATTTGTATAAAATATTCGAATAGTTCAATTTACTAAGGCACATTTAGTGGTGTATTATTCTGAAGTGATGTGCCTTTACAGCATTAATTTTCCGCTTTAAGTCTCTCAAAATAATCTCATCTTACTTATTTAACATTCTGTTATATTTTATTTTAACTTTCCGTTGAGATATACTATTTATCAAATTTCTCATCTTCAGCAATACTTCATCACGTGATTAGAAATATTTTAAGCTATTTTGATATTATTTAAGTTGAGACTTAATTAAGAATTGATTAAAATACTTTGGAGTTACTCTTCAACGGAATTTGACAATATCAATTTTTTTTTAGTGTATTAAGTATTACATTTACCGTTGCAATACAACAGTGAAACAGTTATCCATCCTGATTTCTTTCTGCAAGTACGAGGAAATGTTCATTTATTTTCTTATCAGCGAAAATTAAAAGTGATTTTTTTCAGATAAATCAACATGCAAGTATATTTATGATTGCAAGTTTTCCTCTTAAATTAAATTAAAATTAATATTTAGAATTTAAATTTAAGTTAATAACTAGAAAGAGAAGAAATTTGTAGCAAAATATACTATCTTGATTTAAATTTACCTAGTTAAATAATCATCATCATCATCAAATACTGAGGGAAATACCTTTTTTAGAAACAATCTGTTTTTATTTCTTGGTGCTACCTTTAGCTTAGCATTTTATGTCAAGTTTAGTTTTACCCTCCGTGTACTTGTACTCGTAGTTGAAATGAAGTTCAGGTATCATCATTGATGTTTCAAAAAGCCTTCCAGATTCTCTGCCTCACAGAGCAATACACTCCAAACAAACGTCTAGATGAGCCTTTTTCTGACTTCTATGCTTATATGATTATCAGCTAATATTTCTTGTTTTGAAACGTTTGCTTCGAATAGGATATTTTGGTCTCCATCTCAGTTTCACATGTATCTTTGTTGTTGAAAATACTCGCGAAATTAATAATAATCCGAAAATATAAATGAATTAAATCTATAGTAAGTTTTCATGTTAAATATCTACGGGTGTCGCTAAATCAAGTCCATAACATTCACAAAAATAGGTCAATCGATTATCACAATAGAAATATCGACAAAGAGAAGCGGAAATTCGTAAAAATTGGAATAATTCCATGTATTATTCGTAGAATCATATTGTAAGGGCGAAAGCTTTATTCCAAGGGCTAAATTACCTTACAGTCGTGATTGAATTTTCTTTTTACACAGGAATGGAAGTAACACAAAAGGGGAGAGGTGATATCCTGCAATGGACGTTACGTATGGCGACATGACAGATGAACAGATTTCACCTTCCGGAATCAGAAACCATCCTTCATTTGTTCTTGGCCCACCTCCTGCTTTCCCTTTTTTCGGGGCCATACCCTTTTTTGTCCTATAGTTCATATTTTGCCATCGCTTCCGCCGCTGCGACCGGAATCGGCCCCATTTATCCCTCGCCCCACTTATTCCTTTTCGTGACAGGAACAATCGATAATAATCGAAGCGTTCAAGACGGTATCGAACGGGAAAATGTCGGAATGCGTTCGTTTTGGGCGCCAATCCAGAGCATAGAGTGCCGCGTAATTAAACGCCGCCGCACTCGTTCCTATTTACTGAATAATTCATCGGCCGATATCGAACTAGGCGCGCGATTTTGAAATTTCTTTATAACGGTCGAAGAGACGGATGGGCGTTCGTGGTGCTTGGAAGAGGAGTTAAATTCGAGAGACTCGCATTCTTTCCCTTTCTCCACCTTCCCCCGCTCCTTAACGGCGCGGGAAAAAAGAAAAGTCCTTTTTTGCCGCTAAAGCGATATAATCCTTCGGCTGCGTTTTTCCTTTTTCCATCCACAAAAGGTTCCGCAATTTGCCTGCTCTGTGCGAAGGAAATATGCGCCGAGTTTTGGTTTATGGAACGTTTCTTTGCGTTTTGCAACTTCGCCTAGGGCGTAATGATGGTGTTCTAATAAATCTTTCGAGATTTTCTCTGTTTCATCTTATTTAATTAGAATGATTGGTGTGTTTTCCTAAAACCGTTTAAGGACAATCTAGGTCGTAAATGAAGGGTCTCGGAATGGGAAGAAAAAGACATTTCAAAGGTATTCCATTGAGAAATGCGACAACTTTCGGTCAAAAGCTACACAGATGTGAATAATAGCGACATGACTGGTACTTCAACCCAAGTCTCCCACTTTCTGGGTGGGTATTCAAACCACTAACTACCATACCGCGTCATCTCCACTTTTTTAAAAGAGAATTTTGACGAGAAAAGAGACCTGGGTTCGAGTTCAAGTTATGTCAGTATTATTCACTTCGGTTTTGCAATGTGTATTTAAGCGCACGCTTCATCGTACTATGTTGAATTTCATTCCTTCATCTTTGTTTGGGTCAAAATCTTACCACGTCACGAAAAGAATATTGATTTTAGGGGATCATAATTTAGAAAAAATTATTTATATGTTATCAAGACTCGGATCTTGAATATTTGCCGGAATATAATTAAGAAATTCAAAATAAGAACGATTTAACGAGAGCAAAAATGGAGAAATTTATGGCTGGTAAATAACCACTACCTATAGCAATAATGTAATCAACAAGTAAAAAAATTTCGCCCATAAATTTGTCATCAGTTAGGAGAATTTTTCTCAAAGGTTTGGAGTTGAGAAAGTAATTCTTTAGGATGGGTGTACTTAGCAGGTGTGGACCCATTTCTCACAAGCCGACCCAGAGGTTCAGGGATGGCCATATGTCAGTATATGTAGATCAGGAGCACCTTCTTTATTGATTATCCTCCTGGCTTCCGGGGAAACAGACTTAAAGACTGCTTTCTTAAAACTGCTTCCTTTGGTCATTTCCTGTTCTTATACTGAATAGCATCGTATCAAAAACCTGCTGTTGCGGAAGAGCTATAAACAATCGAAAATTAAGGTGAAATAACAAATAAGTGCGAATGTTTATTTTAAAAGAATCAGACTGAATTTTTTTATAACATGCTCAGTGGTCACCGTGGAATATCTATCGCTGTTAAGTTCAGTAATAAACGCGGTATCGTCCATTATTTCTCTTTAGTTTTACGAATCCTCGACGTTACCTGTCGATTGTTTTGGATCCATCCCACCGATTTTCCGAAAGAAACATGGTGGAGGTGAAACTTAATGGCTTCCCGCCGTCCGCGAGACCTGCACCGACCAACTGCCTGCGAGGAGTCGAGGTCGAGCGTAGAATGAAAGGAAAGGAGGAGATAAGAAGAAAGAGGGGAAGAAGGTGCTGAGGAGGGGAAGGAAAGAGAAGGTGGAGGCGGCAGCGGGGGAGAAGGGGCAACGGTGCTCGGTGGAACGTGAGGAAAGAGAGTTTTGAATCGTTCTTGCGGCTCCACGGTCGACGTTGGACGTGATCGTGGTGAAGTGTTGGCCTCAATACACGCGGTGTCGAAAGTTGGCTTTTGCCGCACTTGCGTCGCGTTTCCACCCCTAACTTCCCGGGGTTGACGACGTCGGCCATTAAGGTCCCCGGGAAAAAATTTCGATCGGATACCTCCGATTTTGGCGCCACGATCTCTCGGGAGTCGGGACCAATCGCCAACGGTATCGGATGCCTCGCGGGCTTCGCCGTGGTAACCGGAGAGGTGAACCGAGGACGGCGGGAGGTACAGAGAGAGATCCGTGAGGTATTTGGAGGCGTTCCGGCGGCAGTCGCAAGGTGAATGTGTCGGCGACTCCCCTGTGCCAGTGGTTTTTCCTCGTTGGTTCCCTCGGATACAGTGCAGTGGCTCTTCACAGTGTGATGCACCCTTGTGTCCGACCTGGAAGTGCAGCGTTTCCGATGTACCTGTGAGGGAAACGAGAAGAAAGAGGTCTAGCGGTCGCTTTCGGAGGCCGTCGTATAATATTCCTCCTTTTTCCCATTCGGAATACACCTGCTACCCGTGTGTGAATCTCTTTCGCGTGTGAGTGCACCCTTTTCCCCTCTATTTGCCTCTCCCTTCGTCGATTCCGGTTTCCCGCCCGCCGTGCTCCGGACGGCAACTCGGGAATTTTTTGATCGGGAGCTCTTGTGTCGCCTTCCGAGAAGGTTTTTGTCGCCCAGACAACAAGTGCATCTCTATCTCCTTCGCCAGCCCTAAATAATCTCCCTCTTTCCTACCTTGCCTCCCGGCACATTTATAAATATTCCTCTGCGACGTCGCCCCTGGGTTTTTTATATCACCGGCGTCGCATTGTTGACGCAAAGTTGTTCGTGTGCTTTCGCGGGCCGCAGCTGGAAGAGTTGGGGAGATAACCCGGCCGCTGCCACTGAAGATAACTAGAGGATATTCGCACAGGTAATCACAAAATGCAGGCTTTATTTACCGAGGGCTTATCACGACTTCTTTTTCAGGTATTACAAGGAGGTACCGATACATACCTAATCTCCGGAAGTATAACGACTTTTATAAATTTACTATTAGATAAAGCGGCATAAAAAGTCGTAAAAGTACTCAATGATTTTTATGCATGCAATAGAGAAACAGCGGCAAGATAAGACACCAACTGTCATATCCTTTGCTCATAAATGGATGTACCCAAGTAATTCATAATAACATCATCAATAACAAACGCAACGTCTTTCATTTTGCCGACGTTTTTACTACTACCGTACGTAATGCGAGGATCCTGTATCAGCCGCATTGTAAACAGTCCATGTTCGTTGCAAGGTCGAGAGTTGGAATCCCCTCATGGGAAACTGCGTATTCTCTCCAATTTTCGTTCTCTACATGCTCAGCATGGTTGTTGCGGCATTTTCATAATGATGCGTGTCCTCCGTATGTTGTTCACGCTCTGAATTTATTCGTCTCGCGGATGGAATTCGTTTCTTGGATACAGCGAGAACGTGGAAAGCCACGTGTACCATGATGATCGCTGCCTTCGAGCATCGCCGGATGAAACTCTGTGGTTCAATCCTATTTCCTTTATTCTTTCTACGTATCAGAGACTTTCATAAGTGTTTCATAACACACTTCACATCGTAACTTCCACAAACTATCCATATAATTTGTGTAATTTATGAAGTACAGTGTCTTTCTTTATTATCGCCATGGCTTTCAACGATATTCTGCTAACTCATATTGATTATTTTCATAAGTGTTCCTTAATTCTCACTTAATTGTTTAGAATGCAGATTAACATATCATAAATTCCAGGATAAAATATGGTTAACACGTTAAGTTTTTATAAAAGGACATTATGGGATATTTCTTGTCGCTCAGAATTATTATTATTATTGTATCGCTCTTCGTTGGTTATCTTACGTACTATCATTCAATGTTTACGATTAAATCACAATGAGGTTGTTATTACGTGGTATTTGTTATTTGACTTTAATGGCCGGTTGTCTATGAAACACTATTTTATGTGTTTATCTCTATAAAACATCCGAATCAAGATCAACTACGTGTATACATATTACCTATATTATACATATTACCATAATTTCCATCCAGATTTCCTGTTTATTCAAGAATTTCATAGTTATATTCCTACCGCAGGAGCTGTATTTATCATTTATTTCTGGACCCTAACGAGGCATATTTGGGAATCGATTCATCGCTCCGTAAGACTAACAGGAAAGTTGCATGAGTCAGGTAATGATTTCATTCTGTTTTCCTCTACAAGGAAGTTTGCAAACTTCAAAAGGAAGGATAGAATAGTCGTCTGTTATTGACAGCCGCAATGCGTCTCTTTTACCTTTTGAGAAAAGTGTTCTGGATGCAGTTTAATTTTTATTACGCCTTTAGTGAAACGCCGTTAATAGTTTTCCTCACATAATACGGTAATACTGTCCTATACGGTAAGATACAATATGTTCCAGATGTGATGAAAAATATGATCTGCATAAAAAATAGTTCTATGGTAAAGATTTTGCGAATGTTACTTAATTATAGAAAAGTATAAATGAATAGATATTGTACTTTTACCATAATGGAGGAAATAAGCAAAAAGTACAATATGTATCCATTTCTATGGGATGATTACTACAAATGTTCGCCTGAAACTCTGAATTATATCATTGTAGAAAAGCTTAAGATTTTAATTTCAGCTTTGCATTCTACTGATTGTCTTTCTCAGCTAAATTTGGAATATTATTTACAAGAAAATCTACAGGTAAATATTTAACTTAACCAAATTGAATTTATTCAATTGATACAATGTTGTGAGCATTAACAAAAACCTCTGCTTTGGCATCAACTTTATAGTAAAGTTTAAATCTTTTCTTTTGGCTCTTGATGTATTCCTTTTCCTCTTTCACCTACCTTTTCTATTAGGCATTTGCTTAAAAATTTTAAGGACTAAAAGTATTCTCGAAAGAAAACCAGATCCAATGAAATTTTTGGGGAAAACATTTCGCAAATCCACCGCATCCATGGCGTTCTTCGAAATAGTTTTCTTCCTGCATTTCGTTTGCCAGACCGTGAAGAATTCATTTTTCATAACGATCTCAGCAATCGTTAGCGCAGGATGTTAACTCATAGCCAAGCGGCCTTGAAATCACTTACATAAACATCGGAGATATTTCATCTGGCAAGAGTCTGCATCTGGAAGGCGCGCCGATGCCATTCGCGATTTTTCCTTCGCGAACCGAATTCACGCGCGAAAACGGATGGGGATTTTGTAGAATTTGCGCGGATTTTCGCATTTGGAGCGCGTGAGGAGTGCTCTTCAGACTCTTGTGAGCAGATCTCGCCTCTTTATCCGAATCGCGAACGGCAATTACAGCTCGGAACACGTGCGGAAATTTCGACTCCCGGAGGTGGAGATGCGGATTTTGTACAGCTTCGTCGCAGAATGCAGTGGGGCAAGTGCTTCGCGACATCCTCTTTCTACGAATTTTCACCTGAATTCGTGAAGTTTTTCGTCTCATCATTTCCTAGAGGGGTGCCCATTTGCCCCATCGGGAGTCAGTTGGCGATTAAAATGCCTTCAGGACGCGTCTCCGTGAGCGCACCCATGAGGGCCCTCAGGTATTCCAACTCCCGAGCATCGACCACTCGGTTAACCGCGAGTTTTCGCGCCAAAACTCTCGGAAACGGCGCATCCTTTCGCGTCGCGAAAATTGTTTCCGATTTTGCCGGATTCGCGGGGTCGGATGATTTGGGCGTCTGGCTCCGGAGGTATTATAAGCAGCGGAGCAAAGAAGGGTCGAAAACCGGATTGTCGAGAGAAAGGAAAGTTGTCAAATTTGGCAACGTCGCTTCGCGTTCTCGGAGCGACTCGCAACGTTGCGTCACCGTCCGTAAAAACAACCGGAGCCGACACCGCTCTGCCTCCTCCTACACCTACCTATGCTCCTCACCGGTGGGGATTACATCTTAGCACCGATTCGGAGGTGTCATTACCTTATGGCGCTAATTTTACCGATTCCGTATGATCATCACCTTCCGGCGCATGCGCACCTACGTCGCAATTACATCGATGAAGATGCTATTGTTAAGAGAACCTTTATTGGCAAAGCGACTCTTCTTCCTATACTCAACTGTCATCTGCTTAATGCTTTCTATATTTATTTTATTCATATTTAGATGTTTAAAAAGCGCAATACTATGAAGAAATATAAGATTTGATGAAAACGATATATACATAAACATGTTTGCATAGGTACGTAATCATAAGTAAATACGAGTGAATTACTCGTTTGAATGTATAACTATGAACGAGAACAGCATATTTCTGTTTTCGTTATAGGGAACCTTACCTGTTACATTTGAGAAAATCTGATAGGTTCGAGATGACTTTTATATCGTATGAATATGAATAAGATGGAGTATACATTTCAAAACTAAATGTGTGCGATATTTTAAATTATAGTTCAATTCTCATCTACTACTGATAAGCTAGTTTGCATTAAGTGAAATGGAGAGCAAATATAGCCAGCGACTCAGTTGGTAATTGTAGGCTGATGATGGTCCAAAAAAAGGTACTTTTTCTACAAATTTAAAATGAATTCCATTGATGTGGACCTGTCCTTGGCTTTTTGTTTACTCTTAAGACCTCGGTTTTTTGTTTTGCTAATGCTTTCTAATTCGATCTTTGATACGGAGAAATGCTTTTCAGGAAAATCTCAGGAATTTTGATACATTACTCAGTTCTTTCTCATTTCGACACTTTACTGTTTACAACAATGCTTGACATATAATTTAAATTTAAGCGGTTGAATACTAAAATTGGATTGGAGATGACATCAAAACGCTTTAAAAAGGTAATGAATCTGTACTTGTCATAGCAATAAAACGAAGCTGAAAATTGGTAACATATATTAGATCAACATCGTTCGCCTAATTCCGTAAATCATTTACTGTACACATGCTAATTGAAAGCAAATATATTTCACCTTTATCACTGTATCCCTGAGGTCAAATTATGAAATCCAGCTTGTGTGACCTCTATCATTATTTAAATTCACCGCATCGTCTTTTCTGGTTGATGAATTTGAACAAAGTTTGTTAAAATAGATGGCATAATATTATAGTTTTAAGAATCAAATTATTGACATTTTCATATTCGTTCACTTCTGTTTATCTTCATTACTTTCAAGCCTTCTTTTCATGAGCTCCATTCAATTAATCTACTTTCAGAATAATAATCCATAGATATTGTACTTTTTACGAAATTACTATATTGTATTTTTTTCGAAGCATGGATTTCTTCCTACCTGACGATTTCGTACATCTTTACCAATAAGCATTTCTAGTCAATTAGTTATCCTATAATAAGTAAACCTTTATCTCTTACATTTATTTCATACTCATCTAATTTCTCATATATTTATCTCATAATTGTTAATAATCTACTGAGTTTCATTATAAAAATTTCTTCTTCTGGAAATGCCATTTATAGATGCTAGAGAAAATAATTCAATGATTTTATTTTATCCTAACTACTACCTGATTCACTTGAAATAGTTCATTAATATTGCAATGATATCTCGTTGGAGATATTTTCTATGTATATTGTTGAGGAAGCAAAAATTCGACTCCGTTATTTCCAAGCTGTCATTTATAGTCATGTTAAAGTCGCAAGCATTCTCTTTTCCGCTGAGTTTACGATCCTTTGCTCATAGAATCTATCGTTTCCTTCTTTAGGTAATCCTGCAGTGACTCACCTCGCCTTTTCCACCCAACGCATATCCGCAAAACAGCAACTTATGCTCTCATCTACGTGTTAAAAAGCTAATTTTGAATCTATTCCGATTCAATACGGCATTTTTACGAAGATAATTCGCCTCTACGTGTTGGTTCGAGATTGAAAAACATAGAATACGCATAATTTCGGAATATATTACTGTGCAATAGCTTCTGTCTTAACACCTTGGCACTCAGTCAGATTGATTGCTGTGTAAGCACAGCTTCCATTATTGGTCTTGACATTCCTTCGAGTTGTGTGCAGTTCAAAGATACGTTGATCATATACGCTATTCGAATAGAAATGCTCGGGTCGCGAAGAAATGAAATCCATATTCATACATCCATTTCGTCTGCGTAGAAATTCTTTGAGTGGGACGATATGAAAGGACTTCGTGAGTCGACTGTTAGTGAGGACTGCGTGAGTCGAGATCTGCAGATGTTCATTTCCAAATGGAGATCGATTCGATTCTTTTTAATCTGCGGGATAATCCGTCATCATCCGCTGGGGCTACGAAAATTGATAGTTCTAAAACCTATCCACGAAGGAAACGCAGTAAAAGGAAATGAGATTGAAAACAGGTTCACGCTTTGTCTCGGTGTTGTAACTCTTGAAACGGAAATTGTTGTAGAATGTAGGATACCAGCAACGTTTTTAAATTTCTAGATTTCCGAAAAAATATAAACCAAGTAATTCTTTCACCCTGTATTTATGGCTTGAGAGCTCGAATGAGTATTGGAATAACAAAACGTTGTACATAATTTTATTAGATATCTATTAATTTTATAAGATTTATATTTTATTTATTTAAACTCTGCAAGTTGGTATTAATACCTGTTGGCAACGGTTGAATATATCGTTATTAATTAACAAGATTGAATAGACTATTTGATCGACATTTAAATGAAATATGTAATTATATTAATATATAATATAATGCTAAAGATATTAAGTAAAATGTGTCATTATTAATTAAAAAGATTTGATAGACTATTTCATTCACTATTATTATTTTATTTGATTCGCGACATCTGTTGATTAAGATAATTGGCCCTACGTTAAATCTAATCTCATAAAATGTTGATATTTTTACATAATACTGCCTTTATGGCCTGTGCGTTCTGTGATATACCATCGTGATGTATCGAAACGTTGATTTATATAAAAATATTAATTTTGCTCGGGTAGTGCGTGAGCTTAGATGAAATGTGTTCTTCCTTTGAGTAATCCCAAATTACCTCGTTGCGATTCGAAGCGATTTATCCCTGTCACCAAAACATTTGATTTATCCCTAATAGATCGGTTAATGCTCCAATCTCTAAGCAAGTAGCACATCTGTATCAATAAATTTGTCATTAATCGAAACGTCATGTTGCTCTTTAGGAGTGGTTTGGGGCGAAAATTCGATTGCGGAATTCCTTTGCGCTCAGCATTAGTGTATGCGAAAGTCATTAGTAATATCAAATGGCGGTGACGACGAAGGTATTTGACCGGTTATAAACGAGAAATCACGACGGCCGGCGACCTTGGCTCTTGAAGCGCTAATTGATGGACGGGCGGAATTCGCGAACCTTAATGAGCCGAGTATTTGGCGAAGAAGGGCTAAATGAGGGTAAACATTGGACAAGTAACCGACATTAAGACCAATTAATACTTCCCATCCTTCCCTAATCAGAGTTAAGGATGTGCAGTGGCCTATTATATAACTTTCCCATAGTAAGCTACATCTGGAAGTGGTTCTATCTCTAAGATCTTATTCATTGCTCAAAAGTCTAAGTCTGCGTAAAACTTTCCTTGGCTCTACGAAATCACCAACCGGGATTACCCATGGGTAAATAAGAGGTAAATGTTCAAATTAACCGTGCTTATAGGTCACGTTCTCCATCTATGTTATCCTTGAGTAGGATCTGAAATTATTGGGAAGTTGTGTTATTATACTACCAAAAATGTCAATGTCATATCAAATCATGTCAATCTGATATAACTATATACATATATCCTAACACGTGCAGACATGGTATGCGTGTGGTAGGTAATGACACCAGATGAAACATAACCGATAGTTGAATCTGTTATCTTACAGATGATAACGCCTCGGAGAAGTTAATGGCTCCTACTCTAATTATAATGCAAATACCATTTATAATTGGAAACTATTTCCCAATAAAATTCCTCAATATGAAAAAATGATCCATAAATGTTTTCATCAGTCGATGACAAATCGACGTGTGAATATGTGAAATATTTGCAAAATCAGTTATATGCGTCATTATCGATAGATTAATTACCCTCTTATTAATGTATAAATGAAAAGATACCATCGGATAGCATCAATGGCTTTCCTCAAGAAGAGACTCTACTAAGTAAGTTCATATACTTTTCCCTGATATTTTTCTTTTAATGGACTTCCATGTTTATATGAAATATAAGAAAGAAAGAAGTAACGAAGTTGCTGAATGTTCGTGAAAGAAATAGGAAAATAACGACGAAACATTAAACAAATAGTTAGGTTAATATAGTATGAATAAATAATAAATACCAACTTAGTAGTTATCCTTTCAGTAATAGACATTTACAATTTTGCGAAGTAGACTCACCAAAGGAAGGTTTCTCTGAAATAGTCGTGACAATATAGAGAGATATTGGGAGTTATGGATTTTTTTAACTCTGGAGAGAATGTCAATTCGTTTCGCAAGCAGTTTTTCCCTTAAAAAAAAAATAAATTTGGAATCTATGGGTTAGGCTCAATTCCACAGCCATGTGCTCCCAGCCGCAGATAGTAATTATTTTGTGTTTGCGTTGGTGATAAGGAAATTGTTTGCTGGCATTCGGTCGTTAGAGACACGGATGTATGGGAATATTCCGAGAGACTGTTTTCGCAGCACTAATGGTTTTATCTGAACGGCGCTAGGCACGGATTGCTCCGCACAAGATTTTTTCTCTAATAGCGTTCGTTAATCTCCAGTTCCACGAAAAACCCGCCTCCCCCAGCTCCGTTTTAGTTTACCAAGTTATGGAACTGCGGAGCGAATACCTCAAATCATATCCTTTTCTATTTGCCTAATGGAAACCATTGGTTTACTTAAGACGTTATTTTGTCCCGTTATGGCGTGTATATTTTAGATATATGTTCATCCGCTTACTGAGGAACGGTTTCCATAAAATACCGCTCGCTAAGATTACATTCTTCAGGGAGAAATTGTGTCCGAGGATTTTTAGGATAACATGAGGTGAACTTTGCCTCTGCTCCACGTTAATACATCATCTGCTGAGACATCACGGATAGCCAAAGGTGCGTTCGTTGAAGCCATTCTTTTGTGTTCCTGGACAGTAAAATAAATTTGGTATTACACTGAAACACTTTTAAGTATATTACTTCAATATAAAAATTATCCGATTTATCTTTCTAGGTTTACTCATAAATAATTATACTATCATTATTTGAATGATAATTTCGGGAGAGGGTACACAACACAAGAAAATGTCAATTAAATGAAAAAATTGGTGTAATAAACCCTAAAAATATATTGTCATTAAATTGATTTTGAGTTTGAAATTTATAAGGCTTTCAATCATTCTTATACTATGGAATTTGAATTTCGAGATACTGTAACTGAATTATTTTCTCCAAGATTATCTTCGAATTCTTATTTGTACGTTCATAATGTTTTCATTCTAGTACTCTTCGAGTTAAACGTAGTTATTTTTGGACGTGTTTCTGTAACATCTAAATGGCACTTACTTAGACGGTCAATGTATGTCAAATTTAACACCTAAATTAATTTGGAATTGAGAGTAATGATAAATGAATTATAATAAAAATGAACTAAATTTCCAATTAGTTATACATAATTTTCACTTAATCATATATTTAAACCTTCCGTGGAATATTGTTTGGCCTTATTAATAATTCATTGGGTATCACCAATTTCGCTATAATTCTATAAAGTTGTAGTGATTCATTTAAAATCCCAGTATAATATTCATTCACTTAGTGTTATTCTAAATCAATTTTTGTTTTAGGAAAGCTAGTTTCTAGCTAGCTATAATTAATTATATAATTAATATAGAATTAATCATAATCCGTGTTAATTAGTAATTATTATTACTTAAATAAGTAATTAGTGGATTAGTAGCTGATTAAACATAACTAATATTAATATCATTAAACTTAATTGAAATTAATTAGCATTAAACAAGATTTATAATAATTGTAGCATTAAACAAGAAAAAGTAGATGATCGTGAAACTGCGCCATTAATTGGTAAAGTAATTAACCTTAAGAAACGTCCTGAAATTTGTTGTTGCTACAAACACCTATCGAAGTCGAAAGCTAACAAAAGTTAACCTCAGAATAGATACTATAAAACTAACGTCTGTAGGTCCAAAGCATCTCGAAGCAAAAATTCCAACCTGATCTCAAAGCTTGAATATTTTCCTTTCTCTGTTTTTTGCTTCGAAAACAAGGAGTGGTTGATTTATTTTCTGGTCTCCGAAGTTCGTCCACTCGTCGCCTTCGAAGCGGAATCGACCTGGAATCTGTATTTCGGTTATTCCGACGCATTTTTAGGAAACTCACTGCTTTCCGGGCATCCGCCATCTGGTCGGCGGCTTCCTTCCTCCCACACCTCCGTCTGTTACACTCACCCCTTTCCACAACAGCTGTATCATCCTTCCAGGTCAGAGCTATGAAAATCTCGGCAGAATGCTTCGGCTCGTTAATTTCCCGTACATGTGTATTTAGGGCGAGCTTTGCGGGTTTAATTGCCTATTCCGTAGCCCCTTGAACTATGTCGCGCGTGGGATATCGTCTCTATTTGATGTTTGAGAAATGCTTGCATAAGTACACTCGCTGACTTTATTACCGGGAGATAAAACGTGAAGCGGAATGACGGTTGTCGTTATCAGGACCGGTTCGTGCAATACCGGCCTCGGGGAGGCAGCGGTCGTCCCTGAATCTTGAGTTTTCCAAAGGTTTCTCTTCCCTTCGACAGTATTTTGGTCGTCTTTCGATGAATTTACGCTCATTTTCGAAGGATATTGCATCCTTTTTCTGAATATTCGGTTTAGTCGGTTGATGGCAAGCCAAGACTTGTTTTTCATGTTTGGTTATCACGATGGAAAGCCGTGACTCGTTTTACATGTTTGGTTATCATCACGTAAGGTGTCATTCTTCTGATTATAATATCTAGAATAATAAGATGGGTTGGTTTTGGTAAATTTTTGTCAATCGAACGAAATACTTGCAATGTTAAATGATCGAATTTTAGGATGGAATAGTTTGAAACTAAATAGAAGAAAGTAGGTTTTAAGTAATTTTTGTCTGTTTCCTATCAAATTATTCGCCAAAACATACGTGAGCATGCGTACGATCTCATATTTTGCCTTCATTAACTTTTTCATTCAGTCAAAGTTGGTGTCGCACGATTTCCTTGAGTTCATGCGTCCAATCGAAGTGGCAGTGAACTGGCAATCAAGCTTCAATATATAATCAAAATAATTGGTCAGTTTTCGAATTCAACGATGGTTTTTCTGTCTTATTATACATTCTTAATACGATATGTCTATAAATACGATAATCTTATTAAATAGTTCCGGATATTTGGATAGTATTATTATTATTTTATGGGTTGTAATGAAAAGGAAGCCTGGTGTGCCATCATCATCAGTACATAATTATTCATCGTCATTAGTAATCGATACAAATTACAACAAGACAAAATATGTGCAAAAACACATGAATGCCATATATATATGAAAATATATATATGAAAATATATCTATGTACATCAGTATATATACAAATATGTATGTATTGCGAATTAAAATTGGTCATAGAACTTGCACTTGTGGAACACCAACACTTAGGGATGCGCCATATTTCTCTTCCGAGGTAATCTCTTTATCTTAAGCGCTCATTTATGGAACATACGTTTTAGGTTAAATTCCATTGGGTCATACAGGAGTCCCAGCCACTTTGATGAAGTAGCGGTAAATATCATTTCCCGTTTCATCGCTTCGCAATCTTTGTTTTGTTGGCATGGCAATGGGCTGGACTGCGGTTTCTTGCACATTGTCGCGAATTTGTTCTTATTTCTTGTTTTATGGGCATTTCTCACGAGGAAACCTCGTCACCTCATCCGTGAGGAGGTAAGAATAAGGAAGGAGCGTGATGGAACCGTGAGTCGCTCACTTCGGGAACAGGATCTTAGATGCACCATTCACTCTACGGAGCTCATTCTGACCTCTTTTTTCCCCCAATGCAATCCGAGTTTATTGTCTACCTTTTCTCCGAATGCTCGTAATGAAAGCTCTCCAGTTTAACACTAATTGTCCTTGAATTAAGTTTTATAAGTTTCTCTGGCTAATTACTTCGACTGGGAAAGATATTTGAATCCACCATATCTTCAGAATCACCTTTATATCCCGACGAAGGTCAGTTGTTCTTCGCGTCCTCTCCACGCGGTAGAACGCAGTTGAGCGGAAAGAAATTCGCAAAAGGAAGGAAAGCGTTCCTGTTTTGCATATTCGAGATGCGAAATTCAATACGTTCGCGGTAATGGGTCGCAACCCATTGTGAGTGATAATAACTTATTTCCAAGCAACGGACTGGGAGAGACTCAAATGTTATTCAAACGCATGAATAATCCTTTTATGCGTTCTTTCTGCTGTCTGCTTGACTAATAAGTGGCGGAAAAATATGTTTTGTAACGGTAAAACCATTCTGTTTCCATTATAGAACTATGTCGTAAATACATTTATAGGCGGGAAAATATAGTCTCCAGTGACATTCTACTTCGTCTTGGCTATCCAAACCACTTCTGATCCTGCGATAGCTTATGCGTCTACACAAGAAAAAATCTCTAATACTTGAACTGGCGACCACAATTTCCTCGGTATCGAATACTCAAGGTAATTTGGACTGAAGCCGTCCAATATAGTTGAAAGCGTGTATAATATGGGTTTATTTGGAATCACGAATAGCAACAAGGATGCAAAGGAAATATATGCTGAAGTGTTGTGTTTACAAAGTTTAGCTAACGACAGAGGTTACGGCTGTACGTGAAGCGTCTACCTGGGAATTCCCAGCGTAAAGCGACTTCAATCGCTTAAGAGTAAAAATCAGTGTATTGCATTAAGTTAACAACACGATGAACTGAATGCAGTTATAACGTTATGTGATCCTTTTCGATAGTTCTATGTATTGTCACAATGAAGTGATAAAAATATTTCTCGTATTATCATGACTTAAATATATATATATTGCTATCGTATTTTCATTCCCTATTTGTTCTCAAGCTCATAATTACCCTTTATTAGTAGGAAGGTAGGGAAGCAAACAGCTTTCCCCCATAATAGGCCATAATCTATCGCTTTCATTATACAAAATGCTTAGTTTGAGTCAACTCATTAAAATTTAATCACCGTTTTCTGTAGGTTGTGGGTGAAATTGAAGGGCTTCCGTTAGCCGTTGAGGATAAGACGTCTCGCAATCAGCTAAACTTTTCCGCAACGTCATATTACGAGATTAACCGTCTTCCCTTTGCTGAGCCCGCTCTCCACTTGCAGTTCTGTCCTTTCATCCTATCAAAGGTCGACGTACTTATCAAGCGTTATCATGACGTCGACCAGACTGCGACAGCAATGTGCCTCATGTCTGATATGCATTCGAATGATTTTCAGTTAGTTTCTTATGTTTCGACTATCCCCAACAGTGGCGTACCTTTTTCTCGGCAGATATTGAATCATCCTGTGAGAGTAAACGTAAATAACCATGCAATTTCAAATTTCTTGCGTAATGACTCTAGCGAGCAGAATTAAGGAGTACGGAACCAACTTTTTTTTTAATTCTTTTTTTAAAAGCTTGATTTAATAAATGAAATTTCGACTCACTTTAATGTATTATATTTGAATCTTACTCAATACATACCTTAAAATTCTTGTTGCCGCTTTGTAGGTTCGACATTTAGAATGTATTTTTTCATGAATTTTATTTCAGATCGGAATTATCTTTGGCTATATGTGTTCTTTCCAGGTTTCCAATAATATTATAGATGATAGCGTATTTTTGTCTAATATTTATATTTCCTTATAATCGTTACAGTGATTTTCTGTTTCCGTACAATATTCTATGAAATGGAAGAAGGTTAATTCATCCTATACATTTGATAAGGAAAACTTATGACGTAGAAATGCGAAAACATTGCATATATTGCCTGGAATGATACTTCCACACAGCAAAGCATCAGTATACTATTCCCAAATAAGTAGATATTATAATTCATTCTGTAAATTATTTTCATCTTCATATTTGGGGAGGTTATAGTAATTTATTACTCTAAATAAATTTTCGAAATGAACTACATACCAATTGATTTCAGTTTTGCTCCTTATTCGATGAAATGAGCAAACTACAAAATCTAATTCGAATAACAATATCAAGGAATCAATCTTTACTTCCGCAGACATCGTTTATCCACGTCCTGATTCTTCCAAAATATTCGGTCGATGGGAATAGCGGTAAACGTGCCACCAGCGAAGCGACACCGTCTAAAGAAATTTTCTATTTCGGATTTTTTTTACGGTTTCGATCTTTCGTTTTCCTCGTCATCCGTTACCTTTTATTGATTGCGTAAACTGCAGAAATTCCTTCAATTTTCGTAACCCATTTAGCTGCCATGTACCGTATTTCCTTCGAATTTCGTATTCCCGCACGTAGCCGTTGCACAAAGAATTATCGGATACATGTCTCGGGTCAAGGGATAAGGCTGGTTTTGAAAACGCATGGCGAATTATTTGAAACTTTTCAGGAAGGAAATCCAAATCGTCGACCGAATATTTCGCTGTACTACGTATCTCCGAATCCTCTAATCTTTCTTATTAGATTTGGATCTCATTGCACTTACATCGCTACTTATCTGTATTTACTCTTATTGTAATTTTAATTTTATTAATCAGATTTTGTGCGTTGCATGCTCTATGGTTTCGGTATTTTTTTTACCTTCTTTGCGGGAGCATAAATTCTGTGACCTTTTCTTGAGAAAATGATTCCCCACAAATCTAATCTTTCTGTGCGGAAAGTAGTAGCCTATAGTTGTCCTAGACCCTTCTGTGTAGTTGTATTCTGTTTACTGATGCTCAGAATTTAATTTGAAGTATTTATTAACTATTTTGATGTGCAATAGATGTCTTAACCCCGCTTTTATAAATAGCGTATTTATTTACTCATGCTTTCAGATAGGCTGTGATGCATTGTAATTATTGTTAGTTTTCTCTTTTTTTGTTGTATCATAAAGTTAGTATAATAGGTGTGATGTTTGTACTTTAACAAGAATTGGAAGCTTAACAAAACAGTAGCTTAAATAAAGGTGTACAATAAAGATTAAAGACGGTTAAAAACTCTGAAAAACAAAGTTTGAAATAGGTAATCTTGATTTAAGTTCCTCTTCTGAAATTGCCAGTAGCTGTTTCCAGTCGTGGAGATTTGTTGAGATTCCAAAGTGCTTCAATTCTCACCGAGTAAATAAGTTTTGAGTGCCATAGAAACACCCGTCCCAAGAAATAGACGGCGTAAATGCACGCTCACCTTGAGAGATAACTTTGTTTTTAAACGCAAACCACGTCTCCCATAATGCTATCAGAAAACTAAGAGCCTTGCTGGAACTTTCCCTCGATATCTATCACATAAGTATGGTTTCCAGCTATTGTATGACCTGAATTTCTATCAACAAAGTATATTTCTACTTCTGTTCAGGGAGACACGTGGACAGAAATCATTTTGCTCGAGACGTATTTCCTCAGCTATAAATTTAGGTCGATTGTAATTGTCCTCTTTTTCGAGTTAGCGAACCGCGAATCGCTTCGAAGGACAACCACTTTGGAAGGTAAATGCAAGGGTATTTAATACATCCAGATGATTATCGAAGTCGATGCAATCTTCCGTTTAATGTACGGATGTCGTGCGAAATGCTTGATTCTCACAGGGAATATTTTAACTCCGCTACGCGTGCATTGTTTCCCATTTCCTGGGGCGACGTAGGAAAGAACTTGTGGAACGGTGCCTCTCGTATTCGCTTTAGAGGGAGATACGTATGTTTTGATGTTGAAATGACATATGTTCCGCAATTATCATTCCCGTTTCATCTTTTTAGGCCAACGGAAAGCCATGACTGTAAATGACAGCTTGATTAAATCCTCCTTTAATTTTATGTCTTGTGGAAATGCGTGAGGGAAATTATGACGCTTATTAACAAGTTGGAAACACATTTGTGAATTAACTTGCTGTCTATGAGTATTTGTAGTTTTGGTGAAATCTCTACCCTAACTTGGGTAGAATTTGCAATGGAGCTCATATATTTGTGCCCGATTTATGCCGCTTTTCTAGCGTTAATTTACAAACATAATATTGTTCCTGATTTTAAAATAAATTTCTCTCTATTTATATATAAATAAGCAAATGGAAATATTCGATCCATCAATAAATATTAGCAGGGATATCGGCTTTGAAATTTATATCAAACTCGTCCTCTTAAGAAAATTAACAATTTCTATAAATATGGTCTATGTATCCTTTATAATTGATAGAATAGATATGGAACTCATCCTACCACTTTTGGCGTGTATATAGGTTGATGAAATAGCAGTTTTGAGTATCATTTATTTTAACTCGACCAATGAATGATTAAAGTTTCATTCACTAAATTATTCGTTCTCGGTGGTAGTGAATTTTATTTGATTCTCTGATTTAAGGTATAGCATTTTCTTTCTTAGTCTATTTTCTTTCTCTGCTATCAATTCCTTCAAAAAAAACCAAATGATATACTTTTAGGCAGTACACGAGATTTTGGAGGAAGAAATTTGGCCTTGCACCTCGCTGTGCCTTCTTTGATTCAGAGGCCGTTCGATTTTCTCTCGACGCTCTCAAATGAATTCGCTCTTTCAGAGGGAGGTCGTCGTTTCCATTTTCTTTTTTTTCCGCTACGCTTGTGAAAAATCTCGATTCTATTCAACGCCGTGTACCGCTGGAAAGGGACCTTGAATCTTGTGATGGAGGAATAGACTTTGCAAGGGTGTTTCGTCATTTCGTTCGAATGATCCCATAATAGTTTACGTTTTACATCTACAGAGCTAGGGACAGAATTTAGGCGGTTTTTAACAGTGCTAAATGTTGGGAAGAATGAAAATATTCGTGTAAATTACGTGAATGTCATGATTGTAGCCATGAAATTAGAATTTGCCTTTCTCAAAAAATACCAGTTAACTGATTCATTTTCATAAATTACATATATGATATCACCCTTCACTTCGAAAATGAGTTTTTATTTGTTTATAGTAAAATTAACCTTTATTATACCATTCACATCTTCGCTTCAATTATCCACCATATTTCGTTTTTGCGGCACCACATAAACATTAAAAATGAGTGGAAAAGACAGACTCAGGTTTCACTTTGTGGTAGTTTCTAACATTAAACTGATTCGTAATAAAAACGTTTACTACAACACAAGAAATAATACAAATACGAATAAGGTTTCGTAGCGAAGCTGCATCATCAGGTCTTATGACTTACTTGATGATGTAGCTTCGCTAGGAAACCTTGGTCGTATTTGCATTATTTCTTGCGGTGTATTAAACGTTTTTATTATGAATCTGTTAAATACAAATGAGTATACCATTCGAAGTAACCCTTAAATAATATTTATAGTACTTAATAATTTTTCTATATCATTCTTAAAGAGTTTTTTTTACTGCTGAACAGGATCTTTTGCTTACCACCCGACATTATCAGCACTATTTCATAAGAAGAGAATTTGCAGGCATGCTAAGTCGAGGCAAGAAAGCATAATCATATATGAAAAGAAAGATCCGGGTTCAAATACCGGTCTCGTTAGACTTGTTTTCACTTCCGTTGAACGTTTTAGTTAATGAAAAGGCAGGTTTTTAGGTTCTGGAACTGCTTGTGTCGTGTTCCATTTATTTATTATGTTTTGATTTATGAGGATCTGCAATCAACTCGTGCCTTAAAGAATAGCAATTCGCAAAGAGAAACAGACATGGAAAAATTCGAAGTCATAATTACCGGTGGGTTACTCAAATCATGAATCTAACAGGTCAGGACATTCAAATATTCCTATCAGGAGAATTGATAGGCAAGAGCGTGTGATTATGTTCATAGGAATGTTCCTTGGTGCACGCCTTTACTAGCAAAGTTACCTCTAGCACTTTTATTCAAGAATACTAGCTTTGAAATTCCCTAAGAATCCACAGAGAAAATAATGTGTTTAACAATAGGATTTATATGCAAGCTTGTATCATCCTCAACAGTGAGCTCTGATTCATATCAAAATTTACATTTATTCGAATCGGGTCTATATTCGACATGTGTGGGAGTTACTTATTGTAATGAGGCCTTACACAATTGGATCATTACTTTGTAATCATGTTTACGAGGGCAGTACATTTCATTTGATTTATTGTGTATTATTTTGCATGCAAATTTGATATTCATAGTTCTAGATTAAAGGTGTCAATGGTATTTAAATAGCGTATTTATCTGTGGCTAATGCACATAAAGATATTTTCAAGGGTATCGTTTAATTGCCAGCTCATCTCGCAGTGCAATTCATCCGAAAAGTAATATTGTTCCGTGCGTAACCCCATTACAAGTCGCTCCCAATTTCTCCACCGCTTAACCTTATTTCCTTCCGTCGTCCATCATCTCGAGACGTTCTCCACTTTGCTCTTTTTACTTCCATCCGTTTCAATGGAAACCAGTTGCATCCACCCCCGCCTCCATCCAGACTCCCAGAGGACCGCAGCCGTCGCTTTCTCTCCAGAGATCTCCACTCGTGTTCCTCGGAGATTTGGTTCGGTAGATTTCAGAAATCGCAGATTGCTGTGTTAGATCCATCCGAAAGATTGAATCCGGGTGTTCTACAGGGACGGCCTATCTCGGTCACATCGTGTTCCCCCCTGTGTACTGTAAAAATGTACGGACTCTGTTTGGCGAAATCGGGGCTAGGAAGGCACACCGTACTTATAACCCGTTTATTGAGATGCGGATACTGCTTTGAACTTATAGACTTGTCTTTAGGAGAGAATACAATAGAAACTAGAATATTTTCTAGGAGTTCTAGAACTGCAGTATTATGTGACTATAGAATATTATATTCTCTAGAATTGATATGGTAGTAGACCTTCGACAGCTTAGGTCATTTCGCCCATGCCTCCCCACCGAGAATCGAACCCGGGACCGCTTTCGCCAAAGCCGAGCGCGCTCCCCACAAGAAAATCCGGGAGTCTACTAGAATTTTTTTATAAAGAAGATTAGAAGATGGTTGCCGGAAAATCTTCAAAAGTACAACTAATAATGGTAAATTCATATCAATAATATTACGCGAATGGTGCAAACCTTTTAACGCTTTTCCAAAAATCCGCAGACATCTATATCACTTATAAAATATATTTATGTCAGATGCAATACACTACGCTACGTTTTGAGCAAATAATTTATGAGACCAATAAAATTCAGAGGAAGTGGAAATATATGCCTTGAAGCCCGTTGTGTGTATGTATACAAATCGACCCTAGAATACAAAGGTCAAAACATGCAGTAAAGGATGCGGAAATTGTAGCAATATTTTCATAGAATCTGGGAAATTTTGTTTCTCTTCAATTCTGCGGTGCATACAAAATAAGGCGAAGTGAACGAGAAGGGAGAATTGCAGGGAAAATAGAGCTAATTGACTCTATGCGAGCTATCTGAATATTCATATATTTTAATGGAATGACATTTGGCGTAGCTGTTGATTACTGCATCGCATTATTTTACTGTGCATACACAGAACATCAAAATCGTCAAGGTCATCCCAATTTGTAAAAACATGGTTTCAGCATGTGTAAGACTAATCGTAATTTTGCGAATTTTCTTTTACAAACCTCCTATGTTGTAGTTGAGAAACGACTCTCCTGATTTGTCTATAATTGCATCAGAACAAATTCTTAGTTATGTTCTTATTATTTAATTTTATGTTCCACGAGTAGGTGCTAAGAGGCTAATTCGTTTTAATGTTATTTATGCCGAAACTAACATTTCAAAGGAATTAACAAAAAACTTCTGGCATACAAATAACTAATCAAAAATATGGAGTTAATGAGAAATAGGTAACGAAATTTCTATACTGAAAAACATTATGCCAATCAATCTTAAAGCTCATTGAGCTCCCAAAATTTCTATAATGAAAAAAATCAACTTCGGATGAATCCATGAAAAGGATGTTTAGTCATTAGATAATAATTCTTTACATTAAAACTATCTCAATCCTGTTTTGATTTCATGATTAAGCTGTAATCTAAAGTTAAATGAAAGGAGTTTAACTTGTTCTTTCTCGACAGGAAATCATATTCAAGAGATTCCTAACATAATTAAATCAATAAATATCTAAATGGATGTGGAATAATTCATCGCCGAACACAAATTATTGGCAACGAAGTTGATGAAGAAAGTAAGAAGATTAATTATCCAACGAAAAGCCAAACCTCGTTAAGTACTCGCGAATATTCTCTGTGGAAAACAGAGGAAAACGCTCATGTAGATCAAAGCGTCAAGAGGCGATATTTAACGGGAAGTAGTACTAAAGTCGTATATATCTTCATAGACTTCCCATAAACCGCTGTAAGCCTCGGTGTATACCACTGTGGAAGACTTTGGTCTGACAAATTTCCTTTGTGTCCGAAATTCCTCTCCATCCGTTTACCCTCTCCCCTTTAACGCCACAAGATCCCACTAACCCAGATAAAGCTCCTCTCCCCCGCTGTCCGATATTTCTGGATCATTTGCCGCGTGCTTAGTTGCAGGGGTGTCTGGGCTGTCGGCCTACCTTCATTTCCACATTGTCTCGCAGATTGAGAGACGATCCGTAATTTAACGATCGAGGCCGGCCGTGGGCTTTTTTCTCCGAAGACATCGATGCTGAAATCCAACACTAACGCGACCTCATTAGCGGAGGTTCGGTGCGTGCGCGGGACATGCCCATCAACTCGCTGACAGCTCTCGGCCATTGGAGCGGGGGTGTCCGATGAAAAGTGCGTGGAATTCCATGGAATGATTTTTTTTCCGCTCAAAATTTATTCTCGTCATTTATGAAAAGGTGGCTTCCGGAGGATATTAAAATTTTTATTAGAAAAATGGGGTGATTAATTGACTAGGTAGCCGAGGGATACCCGCAAAAGATCGTCATACTTTGGAAAATACGGGTTAATGAAGTATAAAAGGAAATAAGACATCAAAGAAAATAAGCAGAATTTTTATCTATGATAAAAATCGAGTTTCTTAAAATATCGCGATTATTATATAAGTTGCCGATATGTGTCTACTTTTTATGAAGCTTGTTTTACTATATTTCAATGAATGATCCTAAATTCAACGAACAGCTCTCAATATTATAATCAATTTCTTATAATAATTAGTAATAATTTAGAATGATTCATTTGTTTTCACAGAATTAAGATATTGGACACGAAACTTTTTACTTTACTTATTTCGCTGCTTGCGTTCTCCTAGAATATATACATAAATATTTTGAAATTCATACAAGCTCAGATAAAGTAAGCATGCTGTGTACTACGCATAGTTTTGTATCGTAAAGGGAGTCGTTCAGCGAATTAATGTAAAGAAAATTCAACGTAAACAAATACAACAAGGTGATCGAACCTCAGAAGATACTGTATTTATCTACTGGATTTGTAGAATGGAAAGACATAATCGAAGTGCAGAAAACAAAGGTAACTCAGATTTATCAGAGAAACAGCGAAGGGAATATTCCTTGCTCTCATTTGATTTCCAAGAATATTTGAGTTACCTGAATATTGACGCTTGATTTGCCATTATGCTGATCCAATGAAGTTTTCAGGTGGAGAAAGAAGATGAATGGAGGAAAAAGGACCTTTTACCAGAGGGGGTTAGTTGCTCCCTATGAAGATTTAAGGTTGATATTGCAATCCCTTTAATTCTGATAAAATAAAGAATAATAAAAATTGTGAGGAAAACTATGAAATTTTTTGGATATAGGAAAATCAGCCGCGTATATTCTGTCCAAATCTCATCTTACATTAGATTTATCTAAATATATAATTTACTCAAAACTAGTTTTAAGCCTCTTTATCGCAAATATAAGATATCATATAATTATATATATATAATATAATAATATAATATAAATATATTTACTTATTAATATAATACGAATATATTTTTGCAGAAATGCTTTCATGAAACAGAGAACCACAATTTAGAATTTTATTTTAAATTTTAATGATAATGGTATAAATTAAGACTTTACTGGACGATTTTGTGTATTGCGGCCACTATTGCAATTAAACCTTTTATTCGAGCACAAAAAAATCGGAATCTCAGTGTTAGCTGTTACCCGTTAAGCCGTAACCCGTTAGCTTTCACGGTACTAAGCCTAATGAGGATGTCGTTAAGCAATTGATGTCAAAGTTTCAGGTAGAATTTATTTCGACTCGAAAATAGAAGTTTTCGCGTGAATTTTTAATTACGTTGACATCTCCGCGATCGCATCACGAAGATATTATAAACCCGATCTCATTGCCCGCTTCTTCGCTTATCTCTGAAATAAGTCCTCGCAGAAGTTCCGCTTCGTAGACGGCTAAACTTTCCCGCACCGGGGCACGAGTCTCATCGCTTAGGCACGGCGCGCCACACCCGGTCGCTGTGGGTGGCAGTCGCCGGCGCCCAAAGATACGGCACACGCCCTCCAACGCCTCTGAGGTCACGGCCACCGTGCGCTTTCACCGCCGGTCAGCTCTTTTTTTGCGACATGAAAAGGTCTCAGCTCTTGGGAGGTTTGATTTGACCTTTATGTGTTCAAAGGCTGCTCTCAATTTGAACTTCTCTCTCATGCGAAACTCTCTCACGTGCCTACGTTTCCATTCGGTCCCCAGAATGACGTGCGCGCCTTTTTATTTTAGGGCTTCGGTAGAGATGGATATGGTGAAGCTTTCTCTATGGACGCATTTCTGCGTGTTTTGAGTGCATGTGGAGCCCTAATTGAGTGATCTAGTTGCACAAATAACGATTCTCCACGCGTTTGATACCGAATTACGTCAAAGGGAAGATATTAGTGCAGAAATTCCCCTTCCTGTAGTTTGTAAATGTTGAACCTTGAGCGAAGTGAGGTGAACTGATGACTTTGAAGAATTAGAAGATGTTGGTGCAATACTAATAATGATGATAATTAAAAACTCTTCATTTGGCGAGGTGGGCCCATTCGGACCTCTCTTACACCTAACCATTAAGGATAACTAATATTCATTATAAACGAGGTGAAAAAAAGAAATACAAATATATATAAAAAGAAAATAAAAAGAAGAGGTAAAAATAAAAGAATGGGAAGTGGGGAAAAACTCCTCAGCTGTAGGCTTTCGGAAAAAAACCCAATTCTGTCTGTAGTGTTATATAAATTTATTTTTGTTGTTATAATTTTGCCTTCTGGCCATGTTGGTCGAATGGACAGTAGTTATTAATTTTTAACTGCGTAGTATTGTCTCAAAGATCTGAGGGAATCCCTTCCAAATTATCTCGCACTCAATACATAAAACATTTAAAGCTAAACATTAATCAGTTCATAAACTTTTGCGATTATTTCGTTGCCCTAAAAGGTTTAGTTAAGTTGATATAAAGAGGAAAATATACATTCTTTGATACAGAAATATTATATTAAATCCATTTCGAAAGTCAAAATTAACACCGAGAATTATGTTGAACCTATACCTTTGCGCAACAGATATGTATCAAAGTAGGAAAAAATAAAGTAGATTACCAGGTAGTTCATTCATATACACATACGCAATAGGTATATTTCAGTAATAACTAGGAAATGTATTCTAAAATACTTACGTAAAATACAGTAAAATATATATCATTTAAAATGAATAAGAACAAATAAATAAAAAAGTACACAAAACGGTAGATTACTTTAAGTAAAATATCAGAATTTTAGAAGTCTCATGTTTAGAAGTTTTTGATTGCCGTACTTATATTTGAGGTTTGTGAATCGAGTATTTAGTGCTTTTTAGAGAAGTAATGATGAAGTTACATTATATAGCTGTAGAAACAATCGTATTCTTGAATCCTTTAGATTTTCTTTACTCGTGAAAACATGCATTTCATTTCTCATCCAAGTACATGCATGTCTCGTTCAATAGTATTTCCATATGCACTGATGTCTATCCCTCGGATGATGGATCTTGTTTTTGCCCCATTGTTTGTTTCATTCTTCGTGCATGTGAGCCGAGGTTGAGTTCTCAAAACATATTTAGTGTCGTACTGTTTACCTTAATGTAACACGACCAGTGAGAGCGATGACCTGTAACAATTAGATGTGAGGGCAAAGTAACATCCTCTTCGCTTTAAGCACTCACATAAGCGTTGTTTGACAAGCTTTAGAGAGAAGAAGAGTGTCTATTTACACATAGCCGCGTACATCCATTACCTCTATTTGTTCGTAAAAACACACGTCGCGAAAAGTCTTTGGAGGTGAAATTGAACGCCCTTTCCGTGAGGAAGCAACCACATTTTATTGGAATTTAGGACACTATCATCCCTCTCTTCCTTCAAAACAAATATGCTCGGCACGAAAGCGGTCAAGCAGGATAACATGAAGTGATAATTTGTGCCATATTCCATAATGCTATCTTCAAAACTTTCCCCAGTATGGATTGTAAATATCAAACCTTTCAGATGGAATGTTTATATATTATATTGGAAATTGGTCACACATACTTTTGTGACATATTTATTGAGTATTGGTTATAATTAATCGAGGGTGTGGATCCAAGCTGAGGGACAGCGACTGGATGTTAAATTTACCGACATTATTTAGATTTTAATGTATAATTTAAATATTTTCTTTCGAAACTTGCAAATAGTGAAATATGTTTGCTACTTTTTCGAAATAAATTTTAATTTAATAATAATATGCAATACAAAACGTATAACTTTCTTGAAGTTGAAGGTCTCTCCTTAATGTGGATTTCTTAAATCATAAAAACAGATATGTATTTAATTTACACTACTCCACAAAACTGTTACTTTGATGATTCAGGACGTGGATAGGTAATCTTTAGAAGATTCAATACAAAGGACAAATGTTCTAGATAAGTTCAGAGTAAGTATGTTCTCAGAAGATGTAATGTATTTAATGAGCCCTGCCTCTTATAAAGGCCGTTATGATACTGTGAGGAAGACCAGGGAAATAGGTGCTAATAGAAATGATCGAAAATTAATTAATTTCTGCGAACGATACGCGAAAGTAATCGATCAGGGAAGTTGAGCCGTGGTGCTTGCGTTTCTTTATTTAACTACAGAGTTCCACCATTTATCACGTGAGAAGATTATGGAATTGATTTTAACAGGCTGTTCCATAGGTATCGCTCTATCAAGAAGAGAATTTCAGTATAATACTGCAGAACGTACATCTGCATCACCTCGGACTCTCTCTCTCTCTCTCTCTCTCTCTCTCTCTCTCTCTCTCTCCAGATTCTATCGTACAGGAAAGAAACATTCGCCCAAATCACCATGGTGATAAAAGGAACACGATGTTTGCATTGAATCGAATCCGGGAATCAGTTTTTTCTGTCTTTGGAGCGAGACCCGCTCATTATTCGGCAGTTGATGAATCTTGCATTGGGTTACCTTGAGCCGCACACCACGGATGGATGGCCTTAGCTTCTTTATTTGCTCTCGCGTGGGACGTCTCGCTATTTGGTCGAGGCCCAAGGACGTGCTGCGGTTTGCACGGTGATTTTGGCGCCGAGGTATTCATACGAGCGTGTCTTTGCATTCGAATTTTTACGCAGATAATCTCATTATGCTCGGATGCTGAGGCGCGAATAACGGATGCGGCGAAGAGATAATCCATGCGACAGAATGTGACATCTCAAGTGAAAATTGTGGTTTTATAAGGCGTTGTCAATTGAGACACATATTTAGAAGAATTGTGACAGCGTGTCTTAATTTAGTTTAGACTCGTAAAAAAGGGTTATATCAACCGATTTTTACTAATTAAAAGTTTTATTTCAAAGAAATTTAACTTGAATCACTTGAATCTTGGTTACCTACACGGTAGCTTAATTGGCTAAAGAAACCGCCCGGCAAGTGGGAGATCCGGGTTCGAGTCCCGGCTGCGGCAGTCTTTTCTTCTTTTTTCTTTCCTTGTTTGTTGTACTAACAAGGAAAGGAACGGTTTTGTCATATTAAAACTTTAATTGCAAATTATATCTCCTCTAGCGTATTTTCGTTTTAAACTGAAGAAATTTTCAATCGAAGAATTTATCCGTAAATAAGGTATTTACAATGCCTTAATGAAAATATGAAATTATTGCACAATAGTTGGATTTCTAACAGTATTCCCTTTAGGATTATGCTATCAAATCAAGGTGGCAAAAGTTATTAGATGAGATTTGATTTATCTGAATTTAGATAGTCGATGATTCTCAATTTTATATAGAGATACAGATAAACTAACATGCAACCATACGTTGCATGTTATGCAACATGCAACCATGTTGCATGCGTCCATCAGATTTCATCAATGGAATCTCACATTCCGATAAATCGTATCTTATAATTTAAGCTTTATAAGCATGTAAATTGGGGGACGATTTAAACAGACTTCGCAATCTATTGATTTACGATCATCAACGTCGTAATCGGCATGACTTTGAGTTTTGAATCCGGATGCTATTTTTTCGTTCAGGAAAACGACCATCTCCCAATCGAGAAAAACTCCTCACCAGCAAATCAAAGCATCGTTTTTTCACCGTTGCGAATTTTATAATTGACGAATTAACTTTGATATGCTCCGAGGAACAGGGCGACAGATGAGAGAAAATTTGCTGAATGAGATCTTAAGCGAGCTCTTCCAGGAAAAAATTTAATGACTAATACCAATTCCGCTAATTTGACAGGGAATTAGAGGTCCGGGAAAGCAGCGGCAAAGAGGGAGGAATGGCCGGCGGTCTCCCTTTGGCGGCAGAAAGAGGAATTATCAGAGAGGAATTTACTGGGACGAGAATTAAAATTATATAAAGGAATATGTAAACATAATGCGTGGATAAATAACCGACTTTAACTTGTTTCGATTTTTGTGTTTAAAGTCCACGGATGTCCAGAAATTATTTCAGACATTTATCTTTAAAATCACAATTTAACATTGTCTATCGAAGAGGGAGATTTGTGAATAGTATTTTTATATTACTGATAAATGGAAATAAACAATAGCAATAGTCAAATATATTTATGGTAATGGCATAGATTCGACGATACGGGATTACTCACATTCCTGAAATTCTGATTATAAATGAGTAAGTAAATATGGATTTTTGTAATTTTTATATTATTTAATTTATTTACTTTTACAATATCAGATATAATAATTATATAACTTACTTACTGCAACCTATTTGGGATAAATAAATTATTATTATAGACTGACAGATCTAGATAAGTGAAAGTGCAGTGAGGAAAGTATTTAACTTATTTTTAGATTTCATAAGAAATCTATATTTTGTATTTCAATTACTAGATTTATTTTAGTGTCTATCATTCAATCTGGCTTTTAATGCAATTTAGTAAAGGAAGACGTTTTAGAAGTCGAGCTAACAATAAGAAGAATGCTATTATGAAAGGATTTGAGAGGCAGGCTTATAGAAAGCACAAACTGTATAGCAAATTCGATCATTTGGGCCTTTACTCTGTGTAAATTCTCTGAAAAGTATGATACAAATAAACTATTATTTTCTTTCGTATTATCAAAATATTTTTGGAGTACATTAATAGTTTATTTTACCTTATGTGTTTATTAACTGTATAGTTATGGTTACCATGACTCTGAATTTTGTCAGGGACTGAGGTGAATGTGGCGGCAGAGATGATGAACAAGAAATAAGGATTGGGATCCATGTGTCCTAGTCCTCCCCGCCATACAAGAAACGAGAGTCCTCCATGTCGAAGACTATTAATATTCCGCTTTGAAATTGCTGTGGAACTAAAAGGGTCCTCCTAGAATCCGATTAAACGACTGTTTTAGAAGTTTGACGGAAATATGATTCTAAGAAACGTTGCGGTTAAAATCCTGTGGTCTCACGTGAAAGAGTTTGGGTGTTTGGAAGTGGTCCCATCAACCATGAGGGGCTTCAGATACGTACAAAGGGTGATTAATGCAATAACTGGAAAGAGGTAGTGCCCCTTTAATATTTTGGGTCCAATGAAAGACTACTGGTGTTTGGAAGTAGTTGTTGATGCCATGAAAGCCTGGCATGATTTCTTTGTAACCTATGTACATGCTATCTCTTACATTTTTCGAGGTCCCTAAACTACTACTACACACTGCACAGAATTATACAACATTACCATAACATAATCATCTGCAAATAAACGAATGTTAGACTTGACACTCGAGATTAGATAGTTAACATATATGAAGAGCTTAAAAGGGTCCTAATACACTCCCTTGTGGAATTCCCGATGTTACATTGATATCATTAGAATATCTCCCATTACTTCTTATATTCTAAATCCTGTCTTCAAGAAAATTTTCAATCCAAATGACTATTCTTTTATTAGTATTTAACATATCTAATTTAGCTAGAAGTATATCATGCGGGACTGTATCAAACGTTTTGGCAATATTGATTATAATAGTATCAACCGTGTCTTTATCGTCTATCGCCTCAACCTTGTCTTGATATAAACCTAACAATTATGTCAATCATGAGTATCCTTTCCAAAATCCATGTTAGCATAAGCTAAGCCAATTGTTTTCAATCCAAAAGTTTCTCTGGTAATCCGCAATGATCTTCTCCATTATCTTACAAACAACTGAAGTTAAATTAACTGGTCTATAATTTTTAGGCTAAGTCCGATCGCCATCCTTGTGGATAGGTATAACTTACATCGAAAATTTTATTATATATCCTGTCGAATGAGAGCTGAAATAAAACTTATTCGGAATGATATAAAATCTTTAATTTAATCGCTTTCCTCATCATGTTCACACATATTCATTCATCGAATTATTACTCATATTTTAGAGCTTACATGCAACTTTTTAGTCTCGAGGTACAGAGGGCCAAAAATATAAATGTGAGTGATCAAAGAGAATCACGGTATAATTAGTTGCGCTTCTCATGTACTCGAATTAAAATTTTTTGCCTATTGTGATCAAATAACCTTTCAGGAAGTGAAACTTATTTCCTCATATTCACGCCGGTTAAAAGATCATGGATCGATAAAATAAATTTGCAGCAATATTCTACGCTCGAATAATAAAATTTTAATATTTTTTTAATATCTGAAACAGTTGAATTTCCAAAAATTGCGTTTCCTTCTAAACCAATCAACTCCCTCAGCGATGACTTTTATTTGGACGTGAGATAACTCGTCGAGAGCAATTCTTTCGGGCAATCAACGAAGCGATAAATAAGGCATCGCTAAACTTCGTGCTGAATTTTAAGTACTTGTTTACTGTAGCCTTTCCTCCCCCACTCTCCCAACTGCGTATTCAATTTAGGACAACGTTCGTTGTATTTCGCAAGTGGCAGTAAGAATTTTATGCTCAAACGTAGCGTTCATTATTTATATTCGTGATTGCGAGCGGAAGTTTAAGTACATCTTTAAAATCTTACGGTGTCGTGCTTCATCGATTGCTATCTTCGCAGCAGTAGTTATAGGAGAGAATTTTTATGATTTGATACGCATTCTTTTACGAAGCACGTAACGGCTTGATCGTGATCGGATTTTACTTTCAGTCACCGAGAATTAGGTCATAATGGGCTGTTAAAAATTCGTTTTCTATTGCACATACTCCCAGTGTTGATAAGATTGCTTCACCTTAATTTCCCTGATTGTATCAACAGAAATATCTAACCAATTGATAACTCCGTTGCATCGAAAAGAACGGACTAAGTACTGATATATTTCAAGACTTAAAGATACTGGAATAGATTTTGATGGATGGGTTGTTTGATCGTATGGGAGAGTGTTTAGTAAAAACAGGAGAAAGGGTCAGATACCTATTACCAGAATATAAATGAAGAATGACAGGATAAGGGATATTATTTGCCATTATTACCATATTATAAGTAGCTGGAGATTTAGAATAATAGTGAGAGTATTTTATTGACATTATTAATTCACAACTTTGCTGTAGGTATTCTAAAAGTTAATAGATGTCCCGTCAACTATAACATGGTTACACAGTCATTCACTTCTATACATATTTCCACTTTCTGCTCTATAATGCGTTCATCACATCAGCTCATTAGACCATACACTTATATATCTACCTTATTTTACGATGCATAGCACAATCTATATAAATATATCCTCCTTTCATACAGATTATTTTAATATAGTTTACAGATTACAGTACACCATTATTTTAATTATTCGCACAAATTAATAAGATACTTCATTTTCACAAATAGCAACAGCGTAAACAAAAATTTAACGCACTTTAACTATATTGCATTAAAAACTATACCGAAAACATTTAACAAATTTACAATCTAACAAATTATACTAAATATATGATAAAACTGCACTAAAACCTATTCTGCAAACAATACAGGGAAAAGTAGATAATGTTCGGATGTTTCCATATGAGAATATTTGTATGCAAAGATAGGAAAATATGCAGGAAAATTATGGATAATAGAAACATAACATGCTCGGTCTCAAAGAGAGCTGCTAGAGTGATAAGCACGAATATATTGATTTTCGTTCTCATTATCTCGTTACATTCATCCTTCGTGTTTGGAGATTGCGAAACATTTTCTGTTTGGAACAGTGCAAATCCGGATCACGTACCGCAATACTCAACAAAAGCGGCAACCACAACTAAGTTTCCCAAACATGGCACAATGTTGCCCAACTATCGGAGTCGCAGAAACAGACGAAACCGTTTGAGGTTGAGCGCGTTTTGTGGCTGAGAATCGAAAACACGCTCAAATCTCAAATGGAGAGAGAACCTTTTCGGGTGCGCAAATTCCATCTTTTTCCTAGCCCACCTTTTCGACACCGCCGCGGAATAGCCTTCGTTTTCCCCTTCCACTCTCCTTTTCTGGCGAAATGAACTTCCCTGTCTTTGGCCCTTCGTGATTGCCCCTTTTTTACGAGAGCCCGCTTTTGGCCGCCCGCAAGGGCCTCTCTCGGCTAATCCGGGAACCAAAGTCACGCAAACTTGGCAATTGCTAATGCCTCACCGCTCGCACACCTTTTACGGTTAATGAACTTTGCGACTTCTCTTACTCTCCCCTCCCTTTCTTTAGTGCATTTCTCCCTTTCTCTCTCCCCCTCTCTCTCCCTGTCCCCAAATTAAATTTCGCCGGCGTTCGCAAACCGGTTACCTCATCTTAGAAAATCCCGAGCCGAGGATTGGGATCGGTTATAGCAAACGTTTCTATCGATGCAACGTTGTTTAGAAAGGAAATAAGTTTACTTTCCGGGTCTTTTTAGTTTACTTTCCTTTTCCCAATCCGTTGATTACGCAGCATCGGTTCCTTAGACTTTCAGCGGATGAGGCTTTCGAAATTCAGGATAAGATAATTTATGTGAAACCTATTGATTTTGCATTTCCGTCGTAGAATTTGATTCACGTAGAAGAGATTAGAAAGTTCGAATAACACAATGGCGTAATTTCCTCCATGTTATATCCGGCACGCGAAATAAAATCACAGTTTTATCTGTTTTTCGGAAAATGGTTATTGATATGAATATTTACAAGAAATTGAATTATTATCCGTCGCAGGTAAGTATTTTTCTCATGGGGTGGGAATTGAAATTTCCTTTGCTTCGGCACCTTTCTTTAAGATATCTTGCATAACTAAAGACTTAATATTCAATGGTCAGTTTTCGTCAGTAAACAAATTGCAACTTCGACCATTGCTTTTATATAATGTTCGCTAAATAAATATATTGATTTAGACAAATCTGCTACCTACTAGGCAGTCCTTTATTTTCAAGTACTTCCTGCAAAATTGAAGTCGTGATAAATGGATAAATAGAAGAATAAAAAGGATATTAGAATATTGGACCCCTGGAAAGTACGTTGCGTGTAACTCGTATACTTAGTTATATTTTCACAATTCTTAGTATTGAATCATATAAATTTATTGTATAATGTATTAATTTTATTTGAAAAAAGGAAAGATGAAGATTTGGTTTATTTCTATCTTCTGATAGGTTAATCTACAGTGTATATTACTTGTTTTATACTAACTCGACTATTATAGTATGCCAATTTAAAGGAAATCACCTGATACATCAATATAATCAACATTCAATCAGATACGATCTTGACTGAAATTCATAACTGTAAAATTTATTGCGGGTATGAAAATAAAGCACCGCATTTAATTGAGGCTTAGGAGTTTCTCAAGATTGTCGCCGACGGTTTTCTAGTATCACATAGCGTTCGATTTGTCTGATGTTTGGGCTCAATCAAATTATCTTTTGCGTCCATTCCGTATTAAGGCATCCATATTATTGCAAATAAGCTCTACTTTAACTCCGAGCTAAATTATATTTAATCAAAACATTTTCATTCCGTATTTCTCATCGATCGAGTTTAAAATATTTTTGCTTTACAGTCACGTTTTTTGGCTGTGCTCGAGCGGATGAATTGCTGGATTTTCCCCGCATTCGCTGTGAATTCCAGCCGAACCGCCAGCTCATTATCGCCGGCAATTTAATCGTCTTTCGCGCATTACGGTTTTTGCGGAATCCACCACCAAACGAGCAGTTTGTATCGAATACGTAAATTCGATTACTCGAATAAATCAGTCTGTAAATTAACGTGAGCTGAATTAAATATCGCCTGGAAATTTGTTTTCGTAAAATCATGATTGGTCTTTCCCATTTATGCATGATTAATCAAGTTACTTTCGATTGTTTTCCGAGTCTTGTCGGGCATTATCTTTTTTGATTATCCGGACGAATAGCTATAAAATTGGAATCAACTCGTGGAAGAATAAAAGATCATCAATTTTTCCCTCGTTACTTTTAAAACATTCCATCCAATTTATCCTCTCTCCCCGTGTTCGGCCATAATGAAGGAGATTAAACCAGCCGTTCACTAAATAATGCTACCCGAACTCAATTTAGATATGTCCCCCGTTGACTTTTGCGCTAATTACTTCAAATTGTAGCATGTCAATTACACCTCGTATGATATTAATCCACCCCACAAACAATCGATTAGGAGTCGTGATTATCTTTTGTTTTGACGTTCAGTAGGAAAATTATTTATTGGTCTATATATTCTATTTTTAACCGAAAACGGCGGTCGTTAACAGTTGTGCAAGTATAAAATTGGGTTTCTTCAAATGATAGTATATTTTCAAAGTTCCTGCTTCTAGACAGCCTCATTTGCCTGTGGCAACTAAATGGAGAAAATATTATTTTTTATCCCTATTTTTCATTTCATTGTATACAACGATTCATTGAAAACTCTATATTCTAATTAAAATTCTTACTCTATTTACCGTAAAAGGTGTTCCAAAATTATTTTTGGCGAACACACTCTAAAGCAGATTAGGATATTCTGCGACTCTCAGGTTACATGCTCCCAATTATTCACCCCTTACTACTTAAATTATTAAATTTCTCTATCTTGTTCATTGAATCAAAAGAAAGTAACGTAGATATTTTTCAGCTTACTTAAATTGGTTTTCCCGTATTCAGTTTTTTATCATTCAGTTTCATTTTATGCTTAGACTTTTTGAATATACGCAATACTATGATTGAGTTATAGCTGTTTTATGTTTCAGATTTGGCGAGTAATAAACAATATATGCGTCACAATATAAACAATAGTATATATAGCAATGCGACACTCAATTGAGATCAGATGGGCTTAGAAACGGTCTATTTTTTTTAAAAATACGGCTTTGCGGGTTGGATGTAAGAATAGAGTAATTATTCTCCACATCGCAAACAGCGAAGATAATTATTATAATTTGTATTTTGGTACACACCATGCGTTTTCTTTGGAGTTGCTGAGAAATCACAGGAATGAAAAAATGGAAAAAACACATTTATTTATTTAAAAACAAAAATCATCAAAGTAATTACTGAACAGCTGAGATTAATTTCCATGCTATGAAAGAATCAGAATAACCAAACCATTAATGCACAGATTCAACGTTTCTACTTCAACGCAGTGCAGGAACCCGATACCAAGAAAGCATACCTACTAAGACTTTTCTCACACATCCTAAACCAACAATGCATATTCACTAGCCAACGGGAGGTATTCTAGGTAAATCGAAAAACCCCGTGATATATTCCTCGCCAAACATCCTCCTCCCAAGGCATTCCAGACTTAGAAATTCCAGCGATAAAGTAGTTAGCGTTCCTTTCCAGTAGCCCTCAATGGAAAGGAAAAAAACGGGTAACCGGGTTCGCATGAGAATCCTCGTGAGGAAAAACATCGCAAGCTGGAAACGTGACTTGGGAACTCGGTGTCTGAAATTTCTCATTACAAATTTCATATGCATTCCGGCAGTTGATAATTCGCACGGATTAAAGGCTGCGACGACCACCGGTCGGGGGCAGATTACCATCTCCTGGTATGGAAGAAGACTGAACGCGACGAGGACATCGTGGCGCGAGGGAGTCGGTGGTTAAAACAGAGGTTTGGGTCGGACGAGGTAGGAGTTAAACATGCGACTGGTAAGACTCTGGTGGGAATTGCGTAGGTGGAGGTACTGCAATCAAAAGGATGGGAGCGGAGTTGCGGTCTGCCGTTGGAGGTAACCCGATATTACGGTACATGGCCGGTCTTAAAAACCGCACTTTCCACCTGCCGGGTCGGGGGATCGAAGCCCTGTCCTCCGATTAGCGGAGGCATAACCGTGGGAGCGGAGGGAACACCTTGCGACGAGAAAGGGGTTACGGTCAGACGTCGGCATGCATTCCCTCGTTTTGTTCCGGACGTGAGGGGAGCGGATGCTTTTGGAAAAAAGGGCTGAAAGACTCACGTGATGATAAAAGGCTTTTGTCGGACGAATTTCCGCGAGTTATGATAGCGTCGGCCCCACGAGGGATGGCCTTGCGTTAGTAAATTATGTCGGCCGTGGGTTCGTTGTAATTCTATTTGTTGATGGAATTTTGAAGCCGAAGAGAATTTTTGTCGAGCGAAGGAAATGGCCAGAATCAAGCGTTCCAGGGCATCTCTCGTGGAGCAGAGAAATATCGCTTTAATGAAATGAATGCCGTGCTCGTCTTTACAAAGAACAGCCATGATGGCTCTTTTTAGAGCCCTAGGTTGCCCCGTATTGAGTTATGTCTAGTCGAATCCAGAAAGAAAGTTGGTTAAACTCTTTGTCTCATCTGGTGTTTCCGACTATGGTCGCTCTGATTTTACTGTTTTCCTCCCTATGTTACTATAGCTATGGAGACCAAATAAAGAGAATGTGTTTATTACAGAAATTACAATCATGTATAATACTCAAATAATATTCTTTGGAAAAAGCAATTTGCATCGATTAATCGCTTAACTCCACCAAACTTGACCGACAGTGCATGTACATGCAAACCATTGCATGGACTTGCTTTCAGTGTCAAAATTTAATGTTTTCATTCATAAAATAAAAACCAACTCAGTTGAACTGATAAAAAATTGTCTAAGAGCAGCCATGTAGTAGAACGAGGATTTTCTCTATTTCAGTTCCGTCTAATCGATCATAAACTCCCATAAAATATTGTTACCAGGATATTTTATTATTTAAATTTTATCAACCAATACTGCCCTATCAATTATTAAAAGGGTTGCAATTTTGAAACGTCACCACAAACACTCCTACTTTAGCATACCGAAATACCTTGAACAATTACTTCCTATATTTGTATACATCTATCACTTCAGAAGCTTTCAAAAATTGTCTTACCTCCCTCTTTATTCTTTAAGGTGCCGACATCTTTTCTCTTCAGCACTTTTATTCCTTCAAACTGAAAACACTTAGCATTTATTATATTTTAGGGATTGAAGTTGCATGGGATACTTTCTGTAGTCATATTTAGGTGTTCTAAAGAACGTAATGAGTGTTCCCATCGTAAATTATTCTCTGAAACTTCTTTGTGCAAGAAAAATAGAGGTAATGAAAGAATCAAATCTATGATCCGTGTTATTCGTTTAAGTTTCGTTGCTCATTGAGAAAAGTTCCTGTTGACTCAGTTTACTTTTCCTACCTTTGCTTAGTTTATTAGCTTACAAGAAGGTTGATTATATTCAATTATTTTTGAAATAGATTTCTATCAAAAGCAAGCTGACAAGGGACTAATTTATTTATACATTGACACCTTAGATTAAATACATTATTCCCTTGTCAGCTTGCTTCTGTTGTCATGGAATGTCACCAACTGAAGGCTCAGACAGTCGATTTTAGATTTGTATCGTTTCTCACAGAGACACTCCTTCGTTAGTTAACTCGCTTGAATGCTATGGATTGTTGGTACTTCCTGCTACTCTAAAACAGACCCCGGTAATCGAACAAAATGTATCCTCATGTATTTCCCTTTTGAAAAATCAAGTAAATGAACCTTTGCGATCCGTTAATTTCTCTTCCTCATTTCTGAATCAACATTCTACATCCCTTAATCGGCAATCCCTTTACCTGTGAGAGAAAAAGGCGAGCTCTTATTTCCTTTCCTCTTTTGCGAAACTATGGAAATTTCCTCCATGTAATTTTTTCTCACGAAGGCCTTCTCATCTTATACCCCTCTTCGGATATTAAATTATGACCGACTCATAACTTTCTAAAGAGCTAGACTGCGTTCAATTTCGAAAAATATTCCTCCTTTCGAAATTAGGGAAAAAGAGAGAGTATTCGTGTCACTTCCATCTTTTACTACAAAGCGTCACTCGTGCTTAAAAATTCCTTTGAAGTACACGATTGGATTAGACGGCGGCCTTCCTCAGGCCAAACATCATCCGCAGTCACCGCACCGTAACGATGGCAACGCGGTCTCTGCGTTTCTCATCAATCTTTCAACAAAGGAGGCGAAAAGCGGGAGCGTCCGAGTCTCCAAGGTACGCCCTCCAGGAATTCACTATACCTTTCACTCCCACGCTCACGACCCCAACGGACCGTGCAGGGTGTTCCCGAAAGTGCGTGATTAAAAAAGAAGGTTACCTGTGTCTCTGAATTATAATTAGTGTCCGTGGCATCGTTTATGACGAGAATCAGTCACGGAATCTCGAGGGATGGGGAGTGAGTGATTGATCGTCAATCCCTATGATTCCGGAGGGGGCAACGTCTGTGAAGTATTCAGCCTGAAGGCAGGTTTGAACCTCATCCCCTCCAACATCTGCTATCAATGGCTGGGATGAGGGAATGGGGCTTACTAGGATAGATGAGGAGTGAGGTAGTTTTCATTTGCTTTCCTCACTAGGAGTGGAAACTGATGACACAATTGTAACATGTTGGCCCTACAAATATCATAACACTCTGCAACAGCAAATGGAATGCAATAAATCAGTATCATTCATACCGTATTTAATGCCATGCGGGAAAGGGTTTAGGTATCTTTGCGCATAACATTGGGAAACGCCATGAAGTCACTACCATGAACAACACTGAGAAAAAGGTCAATGAGAGATACATTTTTATCTCTCTTGCACTGTACGACAAATGAAAGCTACACTATTCACAAAGTAAGTAAAGTAAATTTATTCCATCTTGCAAGGAAAACAAACAACATGAAAAAAATAAATATTAAGGTGGAAATAGGTACCCCATAGGTACAACCTGTCTGGGAGTTACCATCAAAACTCAATATAAACATAAGTTATGATAGTAGGATCAAGGGAGCAATATGGTTTACAAATTTAAGGTGCGATATTATTTATTAAATTACAAGTGAGAATAATTCGAATAGTTATGCAGTAAGAGGAAAGCAGAACGTGAATGAAGAATTCTACGTAGCTTTACGAATTAAGTCAAATATATGAAGAGATGAATGGATTAAAAATATGTATTTTACGATAGAAAATAATGCACCAGTTAAGGAAAACACAAAGCAATTGATGTAATTTTCCGGAGCGCGATAACGTGTATGATTTTGTTTCATCAAACGGTTGCGTTCAAAGAATAGGAAGAAAATCGGGAAACATTATTCAAAGATTTAGCCTTGGTATTTGATGACTATATGTTGCCATGTTTCTATGCATTAATATATGAAATATATGCGACTGATTTATTTACATCAGCGATCGATTGGTCATTGAACCTCCATTGACAGAATTTGATCTTGGAGAATCTGAATGTTTGTAACGCTGTATACGACCGCGGCCTTGGTTTCCTCTGTTGCGAGCGAGTCCTTCGAACAGTAAAATGCACGCCAAGCATAATTTGCTTGATTACATTCATCATCTATGTCCCATTCACTGATTGCGAAATAAATGCTCTAACCTTGAAAATGAGCGAACAGAGATTAATATAAACATTTCATTACCTTCGCAGTGTAGTGTTAAGGGTTAATCATTCCATTAGGAGCTAAAGCAAGCAATTAAGCTATCTCGCAAGTTCCAGTTTAGATAATTGTGATTTATTTCATCATTATTTCTTCTAAAAATAATATTTTGGCGTATAAATGTATCATTCATTTCCTAATAACTTATAATCGCATCTTTTCATTCGTAGAAATGCATCTAAGTTTCGCTTATGAAATGCTAAAGGTTTGAAGTGACATTGATTTTTAAAGTAGTGAAATGGTATATTGAAAGGGAATGAATTCTCAGAATAATTTACTATTTATAGGGTTATTTCCACAGCTGGAATTCTTCCATCTCAGATATTACCATAGCAGCTTTTCATTTAAGTCAAAGAAAAGTTTCATTTGAGATGATGCAAAGGTGTCTATAAGCAGTTAACGATAAATTACGACTAACAAAAAATTCAATCTGTGGGGAATGTGATTTGATGACAGTAAATGGAAAATGAAACACGTTTTTCTTTCATCACCTTACCGAGGCATTTTTGTACATTTCAAACCCTAGAGAGGTTTTGAATGGTTGCAATAGGAATTTTTTTTACAAGAAAGAGAAAGTTTCCGTTCATTAATATTTATTAATCTATTTAATGCTCTGCGGTGGATGGCGTAATAGAAAGGGTATGGCCCACAATAGTAGGAATGCTTTGAAAGTTGCCTTTGATTTCTCTAACGATTTCAAAGAGATTTTCCTATCATAAATCATTCCCATTGTGAAAATTCTTTCTGCCATTCTTTGGAAGATCGTCGTTTGTTTTCCTTAGGAAAGGTAGATGTTTTCTCCGCACTATGTTTTTCTCCTGAATTACTCAACACTAATAAAGGACAGATGCCATACCTCAACTGTTAACGGTTCATTGATTGATGTTGCGTGTATACCATCGAATGACTCTTCCTTTTATCTCCTTATGGTTCCTCTGGCCGTTAAAAGTGACTCAGAAACGAAAGAAATAATTGGCGTTAGAACTCACGAGAACTGTATATGATAGAATCAATTCCAAACTGAATTTCATTTGAAACGATAATCGATGTCTAGAACGAGGACGTGGAGGTCGAAGGTGATGTGAGTCCCAAATGGAATTAGGAATTTTAAGTTGCGTGCGGTATGGGTTCTGAGGTCGACGTGTTTGGCAATAAGATGGAGACTGTTAGCGTGTTACCTCCCTCAAGAGAGATCTGGCTCTCTTGCGACATGGGGAATTGTTGCGGAATGGCGCTCGAATTCCTTTCAGAGCTCCTCTTAGGTGTTTCCCTTTCTTTTTATTTAACGCCGTTGAAGTCTCTTTATCACCCTTTTCTCTCTCTGTTTTTTTGCTAGTTTCCACGCAGCATCTTGATAATCAACCGATCTTCTGTTGTTAAATTACCTAAGAGATGCATATAATCTTAGTAATAATACCAATTCATTACTTGAATTGGTATTATGACTAAGATATTATCGTCATAGTTCGAAGTTGCTGGGAGAGTTATTATTATTTTACTATCGAGGTACTGAATGTAGAATTAAGATCTGGTTCCAGTGGGTTCAATGTAGAAAACAAATTTAAATAACTATCACTATTCACTTCAGTTATATGAAAGTGAGGAACTGCTCACATTATCTATCTGGTATTTGCCAAGGAAACTCCTTGGATACTCCCTCAGACAGTATTCATACGAACATACATACGCACCATTGAACATTATATAACACATTCAAACATGATAAGGATATTAAACTTAATACACAAAGGAAACTGATACCGACTTATTTTGAATCAATAAACCACTTGCCTATTAAAATACAGTAATCATTGAAACATTATATTTTATGGCATTGATAGTATTTCCCAGTCCCTTGTGTTTGATATGGAATACGTTCATATTTGATGACATCGCTTGAATATTTATTTTTAAGCCATTAGGATTTATAGAATTTTAATCATATTAAAATGATTCAGATTGAGGAAGAGGGTTGGAGTATACCAAAGGATTAATTTTGATTTCTCTTTTTAAGCCATTTTTGTTACCATCAAAGGAGTATTAAGTTTCAGTTAGTAAAAGATTGGCAATTCTGAAAATGAAATATTGAATACTTAAACCGGATAATTAATCTCTCGAATGATGTTGAAAACTCAACAGCGGTTTTACCCGCCCGTTAAATTTCCGCAGAGATTTCTGTCTCGAAAGTGCTAGTGACATTTACCGATATTCCTGTCCAAGAGGTGTCCCTATCTAATTGTACGAAGAGAAGAAGAAAAAAGACTCCCATTTGTTCGGCGCCGAAGAGGACGAAAATCCATCGACCTCTTCCCATCTCGAAGCGGACCTCACGAGATTCACCTTTTCTTTCGGATGCTGCAAACCGGTTCCGCGACGTCCCAATGAAGTCGTAATTATTATTTTCGTTTCCGGCGACGCCACGGAGTTGTACCCTCGAGAGCCCTATCGTGTGTAAGTCGAGGAGCCGTGTTCGCTTAAAAACAAACACGATCTTTTGGTCTGCGCCTTTGCGCGTGTCCTCGCGGGAAATACGAGGACGTCGGAGAGTTACGGCGCTGTTGGGATCGCACTGCCGAGAGAAGTTGGGAAAGCTACCGGGGAAGGCGATCTGCAGAAGGGCTGTCGTGTTGCCGTGTCAGTGGAGGGGTTGCATCTCCAATTGGGAATTTCCTCTACTTTTAGGGAGAATTTATATTTTATATCAATAGCACTCTTGAGTAGGACTGAGGAGTTTTGAACCTCCAGAGAAGTATGTGCAGGCACCCACCTGATAATGAGTAATTAGTTTTTAAGCTTCCATATACGGTTTAGGCATTAGTTTATCATTTATAGGATAGTTCAGATATAAAGACACACTATTTGATTTCTCAAGCTCTTTTGTTCAGCTCTACGCAGGTTTTTGAGGTATTCTTAGTTTGTTCTCGACTATCTATTGACTTCCTACACCCCTGTATTGATCGTTTACCGATGACTACATTTCATTATGATGCATGGCATTCCAAAGAATCAGCTTGTGATTTGTTTCAAGCGTTTTATTCGTGAGAAACATAAATTCTGTAGAAAAGTTAAATCTCTGCGGATCATTTGAAATATTAATGGTAATATGAATTTTCAAAAGAAAACGAGAAATGGTAGAAAAATAGTTCTTACCGTATAACCGAATTGTAATTTCACTTATACACCTTTACTCGTACCTGAAGATCACTCGTGAAAGCCCTCCGGTACTTAAGTTACTTCCTCTTGAATTTTTGATCCTGAAAAACGGCTAACTGAAGGAAAGAGTAGAGAAAGGGAAAATTGATAACTTGGAGTATAAAATGATACATGAAAGGCTAACTGAAGCCTATTTAACGAAGAGTTAAATTCATTTTCGGTGGTTTGTAAATGAGATTACGAGTATATTTTTTTAAATAGAAAATGGACATTTACGCTGCAGCTATCAATGTCTGATAATAATTGATCTGGGAATGGGTATAATACAAATACTGAAATATGAACTCACGCATCTGTCCCGAATTTTCCATTTTTTATTTTTAGATTCTCCATATTGCTGGATAAAATATTAATATCTGTCTCAAGAAGCGTGCATTTTAATTTCTCTGTTACTTTGCTTCACCATTAACTTCTTCCCTATTTTTCCAATTTTATGCAGGTATCTACGGTTGCTCCTTTGCCTTCTCGCTACGCGATCTCTTTAGCACGAAAAAAGCTCATCTAGTTGAGACATGATGAATTTTAAATGAGATAGCAGGAGCCATGCTCGTTGATGCTGCACGCTTTACCCTAACGAACGTTGCTGTCACGCCGGAATAGCTGCTGACGACAGACACGCTTCAATACGCCTCTTATCGGGGACTTTCGTCAATTCAGGCATTCGCTCTATTCACCCTTTCCTCATTGTGCTTCTCCCACCGCATTCTTCGCTATCTCCAAATGGTCCTTCCATTAGCCCCACCTTTTTTATTCACCCCGACCCGCCTTTCCCGGGATTTTTTATCCCTTTTTTTGTTCCTCTTCCCGTCCTTTTCCTTCCATTCGAAGCCACTTCCATCCTCCTTTCCTATTTAGAATCGCTTCCAAATACTGCCACCGGGGACCGCTTTGTTTGCCGCAGTTCATTGCTTATTTCCCCTCTATTTCTCTCTCACATCTCACTACCTACTTTAATATCCTCCGCTTTCATTTCTTCAAACATTGACTTTTATTATTTTCAATTACCATATAAGAAGAAGAATCGTAAGAACCATATGTAGTTAAAAGAAAAGTGAAAAAATGTTGATAAGTTTATAGTTGTTAAATAGTGAATCATTTGTTCAAATAGAGAACCCCTTGATGAGCCAGATTAGGCTCAAGGGGCTCGATTTATTATGTTCTTCTCCCTCGAGGTATTAAAATTATTATTATTTTAATATATCTGTAACGAATCATATAAGTTTTTTTATTTAATTTTTGTAATGATTTTTACTATGTCATCAAAGCATGTACATATACAATATGATGACTAAATCGTTGATCAATTACTCAATTCATTTTATTTCTTCAGATAAGACGATAGTTGAATCATGGAAAAAGGTTCTCAAAATCAGAGGTCGTCTTATAAAACGGATAAAAAATAATCAGTACAAATGTTTAAAGCAATCGCATGGCAGTGCTACCAGATGCAAGAAAATAAAATATGTACATTGAAGAAAATTACAAATACGACATAATTCCGTAAAAGCTATTACTATCCAGATGATGGTCGATGATCTAAAACAAATTCATAAGTCTTTGATTGTCTGGGGGTCATTATGTAGGACAGATGTATGCTAAAACGATTAAATTTTGACGAAAATTCATGCCTGGTCTTATCTGAAGGTCGTCTTATACGCGGAAATATGCAGTAGTAGTAACCATACACAGGCAAAATCCTCGTCTATCAATTTGTATACCAAATCAGTGCTTCATCATTCATCGTTGTAGGTAATTACGTTTCTCCAACAGACTTGCTTTGACGGATTTTAGTCTATTTGCACGTGAAAAGTATTCTGCATCTTAGACTGAGTAATGAAATTGCTCCGCATCTTCAAACGGAATGGAATTCGAGTTACTCCTTTGCAACCTTAAGTAATAGAGTACGTAAGATGAAAGTGCTAAGTCTTATCCTGGTTATTTCATACATTCCATTTCTGCATATTCTCTAACGCTCCAGGCGATTAATTTCAGCACCATAGGTTCTGCGATACAGGAATTAAATGTTGCCTTTACTTTTAGTCTAATTAATTTATCGTCAAAATACAGAGTCGTGTGCCACCACCCGTTGATGAATTCAGAACTCATCTATTTCTAGTTCTCCTCTTCTAAGAATAATGTAAAAATAAACCGACCGCATTTCTTCTTTTCTTGAGATTAGATTCACAAATTTGTAATATAACCTTGTACATCCACTTTAAATATAAGCGTCTATGTATGCCTTGAAGAAATGTTATGCAAGCATTAAAGTCTCCTTTAAAGTGCGGATTCATAAATTTCATAATGAAAAGTCTCGTATTAACTGTGTTTTTTAATCTATAAATAAAGAAATTTGTATGGATTATTGCTTTTAATTGATATTTTTGTCATCATATGTATCAAATATTTACCTATTTCCTTGACCTTATTTCTAATCGTAATGTGACTGCTTACTTCCCAAATCCATTTTCGTTAATAGTTAAGTTTTTACTCTTTCGTCGGTAATCCGCCCTTTCCCGAAGTATTACTGCTTTACCAAGTACACCAGATGGTATTAAAAGCTTTTGAGTAGGCTTAACGCTCTGAGTGCAGCTAAGAGTAGCGTCTTATCCTCAAAATGAGAAAATCGCGGAAGAGGAGATAGTGCTTTTATAATTCCATGAGAGAATGAGATAAAGTAAATCGCAGGTGAATGAAATGAAGATAGTAAGACAAAACTTAAATGTTTTCCTCGAAGCAAGGTCGTAAAACTTAATTCAAAAGGGAATTCCATTTTATTACTCTGCTTAAATAAGAAAACCAATAAAATGATAGTTTTACTGCGACAGAAGGGCATTAAGCTGAAAGTCGTAAACAAAACTTACATTTAGACTCAGAAGCTTATCAGAATTAAATTTAAGAGAACGGAGTGATATCACATTACATTTTTTTCATTATTCCCATACTCAGGGTCGGTGATGAATAATGGTTTGGGTGATAATGAGGATGGAGTTGGTTTTGGCGATGAACGGGAAAATCTCGATCTGCCGGGATTTGAACCCGGGGCCTTGGGGTAGGAGCGAAAGCACTTAGCACGCTAACCACTCGGCCACCAAGGCTGGTGATTTCAGGTTACATTAAAACTAAATTAACATCGTTCTTTACATTAATAATGATGTAATAATTGCCATCTTTGATCATCCGAGTATGCCTTTAAGAGTACACTGTCTCCAGTTATAGAAACTTTAAGAGAGCACTATCTTATGTATTTCCTTCAAATATTCTTGTATTTTCATCGTCGAGCTACGTTTTTTGTGATATCTGAAACAAGAAGTTTTTTCGTCTATCTACTTTAGCCATCTTCTGTTCACCTAACCATAGTGCAAGTCATTCTTCCTCATTCTCCGACACGTTATTTCATGAAATTTCAAGGTCTGGGAGAATTTTGAAGAAGCCAAATACCTTGCAAGCCGATTAACATCCAAAATCTTGTAGCTAAGCCAAGCTTTCCTCGATATATACATGCGGAATAGTGATTAAGACTTCATGGTGCTCAGGAGGGAGATGAAAGTCTTCGTGACCCTTGGTGAAAATAATTTATTGGACATTCATGTTTTCCATGTCATTTATTACTTATCTTCTCTTTTACGTTTGCCCGAAGTAATGATTTGAAGTTCCTTTGGAATGACCTAAGATATTGGGTATGAAATGAAGCGTACACTAACAGAAATTTAATATCTCTCTACTGAGTGTACGCCTTTCATCTTTAAGTAATAAAGCTCTTATGAAAGATCCTCCTAAGGACATTACAGTCTTAGAAATTGCAGTTACTGTGTTGTTTAACTTGGAATCGCCGACGAGTGACTGTGAGACAATAAGTACTATAGAAAATATTATTTCATCCTTCCTTTACGTCGAAGGGTTATCATGAAAGAAGGATGTACTGACTTAGGGTCTATAATAATATAAAATATTACATGTTAGAAGGGTCTATTCATGGCCAGTTTTCAGTGTCTTTATAATTATAAATTTTGATTATAATTAATTAGATTTCATTGTGCATATTATTATTATTACGTTAAATTTGCTGATTGGTATACACCAGGTGGCAGGAGTTTGGTCTCATACAGTGACGTTCGTAAATACAAGTAATGGATGGACTTATTACCACAGAGAAGGGCAAGTTGTAAAATGAAATACATATTAAAAAACTAAAAAATTATCAATAATAAAATAAAAACATCATTAAAAACACATCACTTATTTAATCCTAACACCTTCAATGCCTACAAATGCTAACACTACAATTTAGTCAAGGTCGACCCAGGTGAAATAAATTTATAAGAAACACAGAAAATTCATTACGCATATATAGGAAACACAATTTTCGGGAGCTGTTTCCGTAAAATAAAGATGTGAAAATTAAATCTAAGTTGTTGACGTGGATTTATTAATCAGAGTGAAATCGAGCAAAATACTTGGATTTTCCAAATTACCAAATTCTGAGATTCTCTCCTAAAATTAATATCATTAGAGTATATTCCAAGTTTCATGCAATGAGGTGAGGCATAAAATGCTTTTAGTGATACTTTGCTCGTTGCATCGCTTATCGGATGATGTAGCAAAGAGAACTCTGATGTTTCATTCGTGCCCCATTAAATGCTCTTCTTACTCAGTGAACTTCGAATCTTCATTCCAGAGCGTGCTCTATTCATAATCTCGGAAATATTACGCTCCCCGAGCGCCAGATTTCAAAAATGGAAACGTTACGCGACTCCTCGTTTAATACTTTTGCCTCTTGAGTCATAAATTTCGTAGAGCAGTGTCTCGGGCGTGCAAGATTTATGAATCCCGCCTCCGACATGGAATATGTTCGGTGTACTTTCGCGGGTGCATGGATTGCAGCGATAATTTACCCTTCATTTCCGAATAAAGATAACGACGTAGGCGGATCTTTCGAGAAATTCGTTCTTAGGGTTGAGTGCTATCCGATTTCTGGAAAATACGAAGTAGGCTCCTCTCAGATAAGAGCGAGTTAGTTTCTCTTGGAGAACAAAGTGACTTTCCCTGCAATGTAAATCATGAGTAAAGGTAGGAATGCACGTTTGAAATCTCTCGCATCCTCTCTAATGTATGCCTTCGCAGAAACAATAAGCGCGATAACGAGAATGTTTGCCATGCTTTTATTACATAATTTTTGTGATTATTAAACCGACTTAGCGGCATCCTTCACCTCCACGGTCCTCATACAGGAATCTAGCCAACAAATCGTTGAGAATGACAGTGCTCCCTAATAATTAATCTTATAGATTACGGATTGTATGGAACAAATTCGCCCATTTCCCAACCAAGGAATACACGGAAATGAAAAGTCGACTAACTGGGAGTCGAACCAAGATCTTCAACATTCCAGAAGATGGTTTGTAGTCTTAGATAGTTACACTCCACTTTTTAGGTGGTGGAGACTGATAGCTATGATGAATTAATCATTTGATTAGTTCAATTTATCTCTAATAAATTCGTAGATTAAGCGCTGAATTTTGTCCTATGTCGTGGACATATACTAACGTTAGTTCTGTGAAAATTTGTGATATAATTTATTTTACAATTATCCGTAGTAATTTCTATGAAGACTAAATAATCAATTTACTTGATTTAGCGAAAAAAGGATCTTCTAACTGTTCAAATCTTTCGCGTTTTTTTGCTGAAAATGAAACGGCTTTGCTAATTATTTAAAACATTGATTTGACTATCCTGAGAGGATTGTTTTTATAAATAATTGACTGGTATAGTGATTGTTGCTATTTTTATAAATTTCTTTGCATCAAGAATAAGCGCAACCAATTAATAATCATTAGAGTAGAACTGGTAGTAGTATCCCCTATCTCTGGACGTTTATTCCCGGACAGTTTATCGCCCGTGTCAGAATAAATTCTGCATAAGTTCTGTGGTACTGTTTATAAAAATTAACTTGAAATTTTGCCTTATTTGATGGCAAATTGAATAATCTTCGTTTTAACTGATTTCGAAAAGATTGAAAATTTTAAATATCGTTACCGTCGATTATGTTGCCGGTACTTGTTTGTTAATCTTGCCGGTTTGTTTATTAAGTAGTATACTTATCAGTCTATTTTGTATCTACCTACTTACCTGTAAATGTGTAACTGATTGTTCTTTTTTATTCTTGTATGATACTATTGGCTGAAGAAGGAGCTGAGCATATTAATTTTTTCTCTTAGCTTAAGTTTATTAAAACCGCAAAGTTAAATTCTTTTTACTTTTTGTCCAGCTATCTCGTTTTTTACATTTATATGACGAAGGGTTAGTTGTAAGAAGAGGCTTTATAGTCAGAATATCGCCCTAAATACTTTTAATATTATTATTATTACTTCTGGAAATCTCCCAAAAATACAATTTCAATACAGTTACCATAAATAGGAATTAAAATAGCTATATTTTGAGGGAGCTGAACTGAATCGGGTACCGAAAATAAGAAAAACTCTCAATTCCATCTAAAAAGTTCGAACACTTCTTACTTAAAAAATCTGTGCAACGACATGTAAATGGATCATCGGCCCATTCGGCACAAGCATTTTTAAATTGAAAATTCTCACGGGGTTTTTCACCACTACTCAAGGATTCATCGCTGGCTCCTGGGACGGAATATGAAGTGAATTCCTCGGCATTTTTAGACTCAGACATTTACGCTCCCTAGAGCTCAAGCTGAAATTTCCAAGCGCAGACTTATGATCTGCTTTATTGCCGTCATATCCGTGGGAACTGCAGCATCTATCTTTACCGGCTTTCGCGAGGGAAACAGTTTTCCTCTTACGCTCTCGGAATTCCAAAGAGGATAACAAAAGTCTTCCGAATAACTCGCTTGAGCCGCGTGACATCTTGTGAGATGATCGTTGCATACGGAAAGAAGCATATAGATAGGCATCTTTGCATTCCAGCTCGATCCGGAGCGCAAAGTGTAGCGATTCTTCCGAGGGCTGTGGAAGTGCTGAGCTGAGACGAGTGTAACGAAGGGTAAAAGTAATTTTGTTTTTAGTCGTAGGGACAATTATCGACTTGCACTCGACGTAATGATGACGTGTTAACGCCGAACATTTCAAGATCTCTCTTCTTAAGCAGGAAGAGTAGAGAAACGGAAGGATTGTTAAATGCGCTTCTTGGTCTTAAAGGCTTCTTGCTCTAAATTGGGTAAAAATGAATGGATTAAAATGATACATGGAGTTCCCTTATACAGAGATACACAAGAAGGGGTAGCATTTTTATTGCATTGAACAACTCACTTATTAAATATCAAAATACGTCTAAATAAAACCGTTGACCGGCTAACATTTTTGTGTTATACCTTTCAAAACATTTCGGTGCCGGGATTCAGCCGTGTTAATGAAATTTAAATTCAGGCAACTCATTCTTAATTAAAGTCCATGTATATAAGATACCTGGATGAAAATTGAACTGAGATTAAAATTTTAGTAACTCAAAATGCAACCTGAGTAAAGTGTCTCTGGAAGCCATTTGGCCGCTGACAACTAGTTTGGATCTCGGCACCCGCAACTCTAAATTACGGGTTCGAATCCGTTTATTCCGAAGTTAGAATGAAGAAAAAACTTCCAGTGTGGTGGGCGACCATCTAATCCCGGAAGAACTCGTGACCGGATTCAAACCCGAGATAGTAGCGTCCCTTCGAGATGCCTCGACCCGCAATGGAACGGTTAAAGCGACGCAAGATTACCACAATTACCCGCATTGTATGCTGTAAATTTCTCTAAATCTATCATTACGGAACTTATAACACATCGAATTTAATAATTGAATATGTAACCTATTCAAACAATCAATGTCTATATATATAAATTATATAAAGTATAAAGCGAAAAATATTTCCAAAATCCCTAAAAATTATGAAATCTTGAAATCTCACAGAAAGTTTACCTTCTTTCCCAAAGCACTAATGTAGAATTTGATGCATCCCGTATCGTGACAAAGCAATGTTTTGGTTATGGTTTATGGTTTTTTCAGGATAATATACCTCCTTTTCATAATTTAGATCTGATTCATCCTCAGTTTCCTTAGAAAACCATCTCATATTTCCTTGTGATACCAGGTACAGCTGCTAAATTTGATATTCTTCCTTCTATTCGTGCGTCAACCGGTCCACATTCGTATCAAAAGTCTTAAGATACCCGCGCGAAATTTCCATAGTCTACGTATGGAATCCATCGTATTTTTGGGAATCTTCTCTAATTCCAATTCAGAGATATAAATACGGCTGAAAGCGACCTCTCTGGGACGGAATTCATCTCACGCTGTGCGATTGTCCTCTGCGAAGAACTCCAGTGCGCAGTAACTATGACGATCTGCGGTCATCACTCACTCCTCTCACTATCTGTCCATCTCGTTCCCTTCCTCACCGTGCTTTAGTAGGAAACTGGACAAACAGAGCGCATTCCAGTTTTGCCGCAGAAGGACGAACGTTGTGGAAGCGAAAGTGAAAAAAGAATGGAAATAAATAAAATGTAAACATGGCTGGAAATGACCGAGCAGATTTCGGTTGCGTTCGCACACCGCTGAGGTAGTGTTTCGTAGCTAAATTCAATTTCCAGAATCTCCCTTTTTAGTTCCTATTTATTTTCGGATCTCTTCGGGAGTGATGTTAAGAATTAGGGGGATTTTATCGTAAATTAAGTCGCAGAGAAAGCGTTTAGTGTTTTTCTCCCCTGCTATTCGCTGACTTTTTAGCTAATCAGGGACTAATTGGGAGGGAATTTATCATGTTTAAACGAACTTGGGTTAACAATTCAATTACCATTAACACCGACTTAAATAACGGGAAAAACTTATTTCGTAAGTACATGTACATTTACTTTTATATGCATACATTTAGTTTATAAGTCACTAATTTTTGCACGTGATGGAGTTTAGAAAGATCGTTTAATTAAAATTATTGTCTCATAATTAGAAACAAAATTCTACCAATGCTAAGAGATTTAGATGTCATAATAAAAACAAAATTGATCTCGCAAAATAAATAAAAACAAATGCTATTTAAAGAGTAATTGCTGAAATGTAATCTCTGTAGGGAATGGGTTTCATTGACTTAAGTTGTGAACCCTTATTTTTTAAATTTTCTTGGGATCTTTCAACCCAGTATTAACAGCTCATTAAACAACAAAAGATTCAAGGAGGAGCCGGAATAATTATAACGACATGTCCGGGTCTCGAACACAGGTCTTTCTTGTAAAATTTAAGGCGCATGACTTCCTAGTTATTTCCTATCCTTATTCCCTAATAAATAAATGTTTTTTTAGTGTATCTTCTATTGTAAAAAGAAGAAAACTTTAAGAGTATAAAAAATATGAAGTATATTTAAGTATTATCGAAGCGGTTTCCAATCCAGCGACCAAATAATTCTCCATTTTACGAAATCTAATGAGTGTGTTACTCTCAAATATTACTCTGCACAGAAAGCCATACATTACACCCTTACCCAACCAATTCGGAAACACCGTTCTTAAGGCGTGGGCGTAGATGAACATCAGTGAAATTACTCCCCTCCGGATCTCCTAGTTTGTTTCTTTTCGAGTTAATTATTCCCCGAGAGAGGCTGTATAACCTCACTTCCTCCATATTAATCCCTCCATCTTTTTGCAACTCAATTTTCGTCCCTCCCTTATCATCTTCAGCCCTCTTGTAACGAGACACCCCCTTTGGGCTCATCTCCAGGGATCATCCCCTTAACCTTGTGGAGGCTCCGGCAACAGTCCGGTTTTTAAAACGCGACCTTATTATTCACGCCGAGGAATTGCAAATTACTTCGACGGCGAGGTAAAGGTCTGACAGGATCCGAGCGGTTCTTTTATGGTAGACGCTCTCTCCTTGAACTTCCTCTCCCCTTTTGGAATCTGGATGCGTGGAATGCGGCTGACGCTGCAGCAGCACCTCTGCACTCGTGGAGAAAAGTATGGGGAGAAGTGAAGCAAGAATGTTAATAAGGAAGAGTGTGGAGCGGTAACGGAAAAGGGAAGTAGACGGGCAGAAAGAAATCAAAAAAGGCGGGTCTGAAGAAAATGATATGAATGAATTAAGTGGGGAAGATGATTCTGACGGAGTCATCTTAAATTATTGGTTTGCTGCTCCTTTACGAGATGGACTGCGGAGGATTTATTTAACCTTGTGTAGAAACCAATTCATTCCGGAATACATTTATTTGTTTTATTACATAGTTAGTCTTAGCGATATTAACTTAGGTACACCGCAGTCAATTCAAACGATATTTCAAAGTTAAATGTCTACTAATACGCAATACAATACGATACTTCTAATACAGCTACATTGATTTTCGGTTTAGCCTAGGTTTACATAAGAATGTACTAACACTATATACAGTATCTATATTTAGCAATCATTCTCAGAATTCATAATAACTTTTGGTACATATACAAATAAAGAATATCCGATTGTAAACGACTTTGATAACAAACTAAATATAATATAAACGTTAATAAATTCAAAAACATAAATATACAATTGTAATACAAAAACAGATACACAGAATTGTTTTGTGAAGCAAATAGAGTACTGTCTTTATTTTGATCACAAAAAGAATCTCCATTGCTGAAAATAACCATTAAAAGAAAAGGATTGTGAAAAATCAGTAATAGGGATAAATTATGTAAAAATAAATTATCAACCTGCAAGGCGTAAATTTCGATTTAATTGTTGAATTGCAGCAATTCTGTATAACTTGACCTTGAAAATTTAAGGAACTACACAAAGATATTTTAAATCTTTAATCGGCAGAATTTGCTATATGTTATCAATGCTACCTTTTCCAACATAGTAAAAGATTCACCTGTAATCAGATTTTCTTCTTCAAAGATGATTGTTTTGGAATATCTTAGAATTCTAATAAATTGCGTTCCTTTGGAAATGTCGAGTCTGTTTCTGATTTGCCCAATTAACTCCGGCTCTATTTGATACGGCTAATTTATACTTTAATTCAAAAAGATAATAAAAAAATTACTTTGTCCCGAGAGAAGATTCCGTTTGTTCATTTAATTTTTATATGTTCTTTCCATTAAAGGCGTTCCTGTACTTTTTCATTTTAAAGAAACCATTTTCTATGGCACCATGCTCATCTTCTGTGTAAAATTCGAATTGGGAACGCTTATGATTCAACTTTTACCTTTGAAATTATACGACGGACTCGTAGACGGAATGAGTCTGGAAAAATATCTTCTAAAGAAAAATAAAATGGACCGCTGTTATCAGATTCGGAATTAATGTTCTGAGGACTGCAATGAATGCATAAATGATTTGCAAAGGAAGATCGATCCAAAGAACCAAAAGAGTTTGAATGAACTGAGAGAGTGAGCTTAAAAGCAGTTTTCCTAGAAATATCATTTGCATAAAAAGACTCAAGTTATATTATTTTCCTTTGCAACAAAAGACTTCATGGATTTCTGGGAAGAGAGAGCAATTTTTCTATTTACCGCTTAATGTTCTTTGTATTCATTGCGACAGAAATCAAATGACGCTGTATTTCAAAGAATCAAAGCATACATTTGGAAATTACTCCTATCCAGGAATTTTTGTCCTTTAAAATTTCAGTATTCATAGGTTTTAGGTAATCTCTTTCTTAAGAGAATCTTAAGTTAGTTTAGCCGTTACCGATTGTACAATTGTTTTTGACGGACGAATGCGAAAAATAATCGATGAAATAACATTATTAAAGGTTAACTCTAAATTTAATCTTCCCTTTGATATCCAACCTTATTCCTCCTTAATCTAGATTTTTCAGATTGTCTCTTCATTTGCAATTCGAGTGAAACTTAGTTGTGTCCACTTCATTTTTACATTTTATGGCAGTACCTCATCTTCATTGTTTTCTGTTCTTCTATTTTCTCTTGCTGTTATATTCTATACTTCATAACAACATCAAAGGAGATTCAATAAAAGCTACCTGTAAGAAAGAGTTACAGCCATAACTTCGTAGAATTCCTTCGTTATAATATGAATAATAAAATCAGTAGTAAATTCCCTTATCCCAATTTTAATATGAGATTTACTAATAATAATAATAATTTCGTCTTTATTGATGGGCGCATTTTAGTCAAACTTAAAACGAACCCCATTTTTTAGCACATGCTCTAACCAGGATTCGAACCCGAGACTGCGCTAAGCGCTACGCCATCGAGGTTGGCAATTTTTTTCCTGTATATAATTAAAACTGAAAACACTCTTTGTCCGGATAGCTGAAAACAAAAAACTGCCCCAATTATTTCTCTCTATTTACAGTAGATACGAAAGAATACGAGGGAGAAGGCCACTGGTAGGAATAAGTAAAAAGGAAATGTGATCGAGCGAAAGGCGAAAAAGGAATTGGGAATGGAAATGGGAGGAGAAAGCAAAGAGAAAGAAGAAGGTCGAGAGAAGATAGGAAGATGATTTAAGGCGGTGGAGGAAACTTGTATTGGAGCAAGTGAGCCGGATGGATTGCCCGTGAGCGAAATAGGATGAACGGTCGCGAAGAGGAGATGATTTTTCAGAGGAGTGTAAGTCGTGTGAGGGAAAAACAGGAAGTCTTCGGAGAAACGCCCCCGGAATGGCTAAGAGACGCGGACTACTGCGGGACAGCCTTTTCCCACTTCTTCCCCTCGCATTCCCTTTTTACTCTCCCCGTAGCTTTATTAGCGCTGGATTTATTTCTCGAAAAAAGAGAAATATGACGGTCCGCTTTACTCGGACGGGATTCCGACTTCTTTTGTTCGTTTTTTCCATTTTCGCCCTTCGTCATCTCTTAGCGAACGCAGCTCACGTAGACGGAAGTAAATTGTTGATTCTTTGTAGAGGTGGAGAGGCTCTGTGGGAACGAGTGTTATAATTTTTCCTGCGCGATGAAAAAGCCTCGCGTAGATCCATTCGTCTCCTTCCACTCTTTATTCCCCGTATTTTCTCTCCCCTTCCGACGGATAGGGCGATTGTCCGGAGCGGTAATTCGCGATATTCTTTCGCGGCGGCTTCCCTTGGTGTCGCGCCCCGGAATGTGGACGACATGCACAATGAAAACCCTTCTTTCTCCCTTTATAAAACGTCCTTTTTTTTGAAGTGGAAAAATCAACGCTTCGCGAGTTTTTTCCTCCATTTTCATCCGGCCGAATGGCTTTATTGAGACACCAGTATTCTCGAAAAGTACACACCGCCACTATTTAATGTCTATTTCTTTACCTTCAGAACGAGGTCGTACTTTTTTTCGCGATAGTTCCTTCTAGTCGCGAAAACAAAACGTTAACGAGAAACTTGCGGGTTGGAATGTTTCTCTCGAATCGTTTATCCTCGCTAATCCTCGGATGGCGACGCGCGACGGTGTTGGTGGTGCTGCTGATGACAGCGGAGGATTCCAAAGAGTTTTTCAGGGTTCGGAAATAAGGAAACTGTTCGAGAAAACAAATAGATGTGGTCGGGTCGTATTTGAATGAAGGAAGAGGGTACATCGGAGGGATTGCGAAAACGTTGTGTGAGATGAAAGAGCATAGGAACTTCAGTGAGCCGAAATTAATTCCGCAGAGAGTTACATTTTACTGGAATGCAATGGGAGAAGTGAATTGTACATTTCGGTTTGATAGGCTTCCTTGATTTACTATTTCTCTCGATGTGAATGCCAGGTAAATGAAATCCTCCATCTGATTTGATCGTATATGTTTTGGACACGTAGCCATGATCCGATATGATTTACACTGATTTGATTTAGTCATCGAACTACAAACTCTACGAGTTATTTCAGAAAATTTATTATTATTTAATTTCAAAATAAATTCTGCAATCGAATGAAAAATTTTAAAATATGGCAATTTGTGGCCAAGTTCGTTAAAATAACTGTCAATGGTTTATATTCATATTATAAAATAAACAGCCAATAGATCGGTACGATTAAATAAATCATTGAAAATTGATTTAGGATGATTAAGAGATAAGATGGCATTAATGCAGTATGGAGGATTGGTTTTCACGTGATTAAAAAGTTAACAGAACTTGCTAACGTGGGAGACGTCAACCTCTCTCCTTTGTTAATAATTATTTTTCTTCATTACTTGCTATAACTACTTCTTGGTTCGAGAATTTCTCAGAAATAAAAAATTCGCTTCTTTACTGAGGATTACATCACAATTGCAACAACGTCTACGTGTATATTATGAGATCGAATAAGAATAAAATATGTTTAAATCTGTGCAAAAAAATTAACATTTTTCATTTCTTTATGACGAAAATCTCTGGTATCGAATAACCTTCAATTACAGAGCCAATAAGAATGAATATCGGGAAACCAATATTTTTTATCGATACCTATTGGAAACCAAAATCGATTACAGATATTCCAAACATTTTTTACGTTCGAGATGCCCTTTGGCTTTTTCAATCTCTGAAAAATAGATAGGAGTCTCGGAAAATGAAACGGAGTAGAATCGGAGAGAATTAGTACGAGACGTCTGGGAAATGAAGAGAATGAAAGGGGAAAGTCATCGTCTTCTTTTGAAAGCGGGGCTTTAAGGATGAAGATACCGACGAAATGCGGAGCCGATATTTCCTCTTTTTTTGGGATGATTTGGAAGTTGTTTGAATTGTCGCGTCGGAAGACAAAGTGCTTCTGTGTCTTGTCCCATTTGGAAGGGCTTCAGGCAGGAATTGGGTCGCAAAAAACATACAGCGAAACGACAGTGAATTTTGGAAAAGAGGAGACGGGCTTTGAATGGGATTTTGTCGACAAAGCTTAGCTGTAGACACGCATTTCATTCATACGAAATCACGGGCGTGAGGATCATCATTAAAGCAAACTCATGCAATATCCTGAAGGAACTGGCTTATAGACTTCCGATGAAATCCATACGAGTCTAAGATAGAGAGGGCTAAAACGAAATAACTTATATTCACAGATTTTATGTGGAAGTCTATTTCGGCTTTACTTCTACCCGATATCGGCATCTATTAGATTGGAACAATGCTTCATATTCAACGTAGAAAAATAGCGTCCCCCTAAGTGGGACAGCGATGTTTCTATCATAACTCAGTTTATTGCGATTTTTGACGTTATTCATTCCTCAAATTCCCAAATTTCGATTACATCCGCGAAGATTTATGTCACTAATGATAAAGGGCCTGAAGATCCAGCAAGCTTTTGGACAGACGGTTTTATGAACACCGATTAATTTAATTTGAATTTTAAATTTCAGTGTGTAATGATGTATCGGAGTTAGCAATATTCCGTAATCTCTGATTTTTACCTTTAAAAAATCATTCATATTATAAATGGTAAATTGCAGTGATTTGAATTTGCGAAAATAATTGCACATATGTTCAAATTTCCATAGGCTAGGAAAGTTTTTCGGATGTTCTATGCGTTGGAGACGTAAATTTCCTATAGCTTTGGATCGATGCGAATTTTCTGGATAGAACTGTTCACTGGGGCATGAGGAATAAGAAATTACATTTTTTATGAAATTGTGAAAAAATGTAGTTTATCGTCTTGTTTGGATGGCATTTGCCAAGTGGGAACCTGCCACTTTTTTTCCCTTCTCTTAATTCCATTGCAGATATTAAAGAAATATTGTTTCCCGATCATTACGTTGGGTGAAAATCAAATTGGTGTATATATTCTCCTTAATAACATTAGGTAAAAATATTCTTCTTTTCTTCCCTTATTGGATGTTTTTGTTTTCCACCGCATAATCTCGATTTTGTACCATTTGAATGTTACTTAATGCCGCTCAAGTGTTGTCTGATAGTGTCACATGAGATCTAATAGTGTTTGCGGCCTTACGATGAGATTGGCTCTCCAGATTCTCTGGTTATAAAGCCTGATAAGACTCTTCAAGTGTTGAGTCGCACCTTGAATTTAGATTAGCATTTATCATTGATAAGGGATTTGTTTATATAAAAAACAACGAAAAATTTTGACGTGAAACTCAAAGTCAATCTTTATTATCAACTTGCTCTGAGAAAGCAAGTATACCTTACCACAGGCTGCCTTGATGACTTGATACAAAAGATATTTTAGTATGAAATCATAGTTTTTCTGGCATCGCACTCACGTTCGAGCTCATATCGAGAGATTATAAGCGAAGGAATTGCTAGGAATGAAGGGAGAACGTGATGGGAACCACTGGTTTGTCTTGGGGGAGATACAAGCGTGGGAGTCATGGGTCATGCGGGGGAGGGGGAATGGGTTTGCTGGAGGTCTGCAGAGGCCTTTGGGGGAGGGATGGAGGCAGTGGAGCATCCGAATGACCCCGTGTTCTCGCCAAAGAGTGCGGAGGTATCTGGGAGGCGGTGTTGCCAAAGCGAACGTCTTTGTTAGCATCCCATGGATTCTTTCTTCCACAGTAAACGGATACGAGATTGGAACCATCGTGTTAACCGACAGGGTTGTAATTAGTGAAGTTTTTAATAATCTTTTCCGCTTAACTTTCGTTATTATATCTGAAATATCTTCATGTGTTGCGACGTATCAGTTTTCCCTATGGCATACTTTTTCTGTCGTATTTTATTGGAACAGTGAGTGCTCCAACATCTATTCCATCTATTACACATGTAAGTAATTGCTCATACTTGTATCTACCTGCAATATATGTTTACTAAGCATTTATTTTCGTATTATTTTAAATTTGGTCATTTTCTCCCTCGCATTAATTCAGCGCTATTCTAATCCATAAGTAATTAATCAATGAAATTAAATATTAAATTCATAATAATTTAGTGTTGTTGTGTAAAAGTATAATGTACATTCTTACCACTAGCAAGTGTTTTCAAGTCTGTATCTTTCGCGATGTTTGGTGACAGCAGTTAATTCTAACCTCCTTTGCTGTTTTATTTTATTTAAACCATTTGCATCATTTTAGTGGAAAAATGTATTCGTCGGAAGAGAAAACTCTTTGCTTAATTGGAGGACATCGGTCTCTCGCGATCTCCCGCAGCGAACGATTTGCTTTTTACAGCAAAGGGAATGCTAAAACTGCGGGTGTGGGATAAAAGATGCATTAAGGAGAATTCTGGAATCTGTTCCGCTGAATATACTCTCCTTTCCTGAATTATTCATATTCCTCCTCGTTGCAATTACTATAATAGCCACCAGAAAGTAGGTTAGGGTGCCCTTTTCAAATCTGCCAATTTTACTTCGTCGGATATTCATGTTCACTTATTAAAATCTTATCTACCTTATTGCTGTGGGTTTTGCAGTTGGTTGTGTGCCTACTTTGAATTTTTGATGGATTTTCGTGAAAATCGTTTTCTAGAAAAGAAAACAGTTACGGCTCCGCACAGGATATTCGTTTTCTCTTACAATTAGATGAAGTGATATAGCTTAAACTGGATATTAGATGGTACATCATCAGAGGAAATAACGAAAACCATTAACAAAAGTGCTAAAATGAAGTAAATGCAGTACTGTAATTTAAAACCGGAGTAACTACTCGTCTCTCAGCTAAAATATAGTCAATTATAGCTTTCCTCACGTGTTTCTTTGGCAATGTTTTGTCCCATGACGGAGATATATGCGTGGTAAGGTAGCCAACGGTGTAGCAAATAATTTCAATGGCGAGTTTGAGAATCGGAAATATATTCGCCATTCGTGAATGAACAGCATTCAATGGCGCTCTCGGAAGTTCCGAATTTTCTCTCAATTTTCTAAATGCAGTTACTCAGCATTGTATTGGCGAATCTTATATATGAAAATGGAACGATGTTCGCGACATCGTCTAAAACTGTAAAACGGCTCTACCGATTTGAATATTTATTTTTTTTTGTTCGCCTCGGTACGGAAGTGGTTTAGGAAAAAGAAAATTAGGAAAAACCCAAAAGGAATAGCCGAAAAACCATTTCCATAAGAAATGCACGTAAAGTTCATTATTCTCGCTGCAGGCTTTATTACATTTGAAAATTTAAATTAGAAATAATAGTCGTACAAAGTCGAATCAAGCACCAAAAGAAGGGGAATACAATAAAGGTTCTTATTTTGGTCGTGAAATATCATTTACGATTCGAAATTTTGAGAATTTTGATAAAATGAGTGAATATTTTATTAAAATTTCGAGGTTGTAAACAACCCATCCCCCTTGACAATTAAGGCGAATGATGATTCCAAGTTCATGTATTTATCCATCAGAATGCAATAAGAATATAAGTAAATTCAAATTAATCCTGCTAATAAGTGATACACTTTATGAAGAAGAAAAAATTGCATGAGATTTTAACATTTGCTGTTACGAACAATATCCTGTGAAGAATCGCACGGAAAGAAGTATGAACATTAAAATTTTAATTTTTTACCATTTTGTTTAAACTTCAGTAGCAACTAAGTTTTATTTACAGCAACGTAATTGTTTACTTAATTTTTAGTTAGAGTTTTAAAACGGTTTTACTCTCTCTCTACTCGAAGACTTAGTATACTATAGAAATTTCCTCTAAAGTAGTATTGCTGGTATGTGGTTTGTCTTTAGTCCAATATTAAACTCTGTAATTTTTTTTCAGATATGTTACTCTATATATGAAAATATCATCTTCGAATATTTTAACTATAGGAATCATGTCCCTGAATTTCAATTATTTGCCCATATCACCGAAAACAATCGCAAATGATTAACAGAGTTGACAAAAATTGAATTTTTCCTATGTTTATATTGACAATTGGTTTTGCTCTTCTTGGTACATCTTCTTTCTATTGGTGTTCGTTGCAGAGACAATTTATGACATTTTTCCGTTGAGAATCAACGGGCACTCCGCTAGTTAATGACATAAATATGGAATTAGTCTCCTAAACTTGCATACTGGACAGATTTAAGTTAGGAAATTCAGCTAATATAGAGAGTATCAATGTGTTTTTCCTTCCGCTGGATTTGAGACGTACAGATTCATGTACTTTAAAACAGACTCCTGTTTATTCTCATTTGAAGGCAATCATATCCATTCAAAACTATCGTCAAGGACGCGGTCTCTAATGATTTTTCTTTTATCTTTTTTACTTTACATTAGCTAGGAAAAATCAGCGTTCCATGGTGTATTTGCTGAATAATTGTACAAATCGGTGAATTATGCATTCGTTTAAATCATTAATAATAGATCTATTCGTGGAACGATGGGTTGTAAAACATAGTTTAGAAACCCGAAACACACCTTTATTTTTCATAATTATGGAAGCACAAAACGATCATTTAAAACCTTTTTATTTCGCTGGACATGCAAGTAATGTCGCTAAAATGCATTTTAGTATATTTTGTATTTTAAACATTTCATATAATCAGAAATCAACCTAAGAAAATATTGCCAATTTTAAAGCTAATAAATGTTGAAAACGCCACTTTCTAATTTTAAATCTTCCACTAATTGCATTTATCGTTTCCTGGCTGGTATGAGTAAGGCGATAACAAGTCGCAGAATCAAGTAATGCTGGGCATTTCTAATGACTAACTCGTCTACCTCTCCTTTCTCTTCTACGCCTTCAGGCGTTTGGCATCTAACGCGGTAAACAGAGCTATCCCTCAGTTTCTTTGAGCATTTACGCAAAGCATCTCACGCTACGAGATTTTCATGAATCCGTTGCTTCGTATAATGAATCAAGACGATGTTCGGAAAGGTCATTGCCATTCAATTAATGATACTGTTTGAAAGGGGAATAAAGAACGAATGTATTAAATAAGAAATTCCTCTATAATTAGAGGTCATGATCGACTGCATATTACACATTTCATCATTTAGAGTATGTGCTGAACCATTTTGTAATCACACAAGAATCACGTCGAAATGAATTGCCAATTTTTTGAATCGCCATATCTCTAAATTTGTTTTGTATTCCACTAGCAGAATTAGTATCAGCTTAAGGTCTCAACGATGACTTATTATATATAAGTTTTCTTAACGTTAGATATTAATGGGTTAGATTTAAATCTATGCGCAAATTATTTTCGGATGACTCATCACTCTATTTACAATCTTATGAGGCACGTAACTTCTAAAATTAACTTATGTTAGTCGTAGCGCAAATCTGATAAGAGCGAGTTCTGCGTAGAAGAGATGTTGCGGTGATAATACAAGAGAGGAAACCTTTGCACCTTTATTAATATTTTACTGCAAACTAGTTAATTCCAAAAGTTATGAATGTGACATCTGTTTCTAGATGACTCTATTCTCGAAAAATACACTTCTCTTCGGAAGCGTGAATTTTTTCCTCTTGCTGCGTTAATCACAGCGATAACATTTCTGACTACAACGAAGCACATTTTCGTATACGGCGTATAATCGTTCACTCATTCGGAGGAAACGATTCTGATAATGCAATTCACGTAGTATCATAAAAAGCCACGTCCAATGCATAATTATAATTCCTCTCTGAAATAAATTCTCACTTATAAAGCTCCGCAGGGGAGTAAACGTAATTTATTTCAACCAAAGGATATTTTTAGGCATGGTTTAACAGTTCATGTTTCTCGCAAGGTCAAAGGGGTGCATTTGTTATGCGGATTACTGCTTAAAAGCAACATATGCCGGCCCCCGCTACGTGTATGCCAAGGGGAGATAGATCTCCGCCCCTTCTTCTCGAAGCGATTTGTTCTTGGGGAGACGGGCGCTCGCGCCGTTTGGCGAACGGCAAAAAGAAATTGAAAATGCGTTCCTCCGTAGAAGTCTCCTTCGACATTATTTCCTCTCCTTAGATCTCGCTAGGGAGACATGGGCTAGAGAAACAGGTTGCCGAGTCGCAACACCCGTCCGTGTTTTTCTTTGGGGCACTCCGCGAAGTCCTATTGCGCATGCGCTGCGGATGCTGTGGAGTTAATATCGGATTAGAGCCATGGGACAGTGTGTTCGAATGATTTCCGTTTTAGAGGGCAATCATGAATCCCAAGAATCCATAATTCAGCCCATAACTGGATGTTAACAGCGAATTGGAGCATGTTATCGAATGGAGTGCCATCGAAAATGTGTTACTCGGTTTTACGCTTGAATATCTAACAATAAGATAGAGCTGCTAGAATCTTTCGGAAAATCTTGAATATGGTTAAAGATTGCTCCTTATGGAAACTAAAAGTAAAGAACCCGCAGCTGCTTATATTTATTTAATATTTTTTTGAGTAATACGCAATTTTGTACATTTTAGATAAAGCTTCCAATTCATTTCCTTCATAAATCATAGCTCCGGGAACTACATACTGACAGGCACGAAACCCAATTGTTTAATCTCAAATAATTTTCTGATATTCAAACAGAAAATGATCGTTGTTATTAATTTCTAATGTTACGAAATGGCAATTATTTGTGTCAATTAACCAAGAAATTATAATCTGCGACGTTTTCAGAATCAAATGACCTATTCCTCCGCTTTTTACAAACATTTTTCTACTTTTCACTGAGAAACACGACTGGCAATGAAGTATCCAAAAAGCCTAGTTTCAAAAATAATGGTAAACAAACGGTTTTGTTTGTTTTATACCAACTCCGTATGGGTTTAGCTTGTTATTTGTCTCGTTTTATCACAATTTTCTCTAATAATTTCTCAACCTTGCTTACATTGCTTTCACTACATTCTTACATCATTCCATACGCACTCTTTAAGCCACTTGAATCTCTTTAGCATCTCATTCACTTTATCTATTGATCGTCAGAAGATTTCGGTAATCTTCTATTGTAAATCCAAGCGGAAGATGTCCCTGATGGAGAGTGCTTTAATGTGCTGCCTCATCGCAGCTTTCTCACCGCATCGCTTCCCCTCGCCATTCGCTGTGCACAATCATCGCCGGTCGCTCTGCAAGTACAACCTGCGAAGTTTGTTTTTCTCATTAAACAGCGATCCATCGATTTACGCCACATTCCCGCCTTTCGTCGCATAACTCGTAATCGCGTGTCGAGGATTCTACTAACGCAGCGGTCGCTAACCTCTTCCGCCAGAGGAGACCATAATTATTTTAATTGGCGAAGAGACGAAGTGTGAATAGCTGCTTGACAGACATGGTAGCGAAACGTATCTAGCGAATAGAGTAAAAGTAATTGGTCATCCGTAGACATCCTTTTCCCTGAATTACTGTGGTGTAAATTCATATCAGAACAATCAAAATGTATACGACATATTTAATTAAAATCCATAAGAGATATTTCGTGGTCAATTAATTTGTCCTGCTGGTTTTCAGTCGAACAGGCTACTCGAAATGTTTTCTTTGACCGCTGACGACCCAGAAGAGATCGCGTTTTTGGTTGTTCGTTGAACTTTCATAAATAATAACCATATTGATGTGCATATTATTTGGTCTTAAAAGTTGAAAATAATATCATGGTTATACTTATTAAGATCACATATTTTTTGTTGCTTCCATCATTCTTAGGATATTAAAGGTTGAAAGTGGGATAGATTGAGAGTATCTAAGAATAAAACAATAAGAAAACTCAAAGCATTATTTACATTTTTTACAAAAGAATGATAATCTTATGAAATATAGATAACTATGATTCTACAGTTTCAACAAATATCGTCTCATTCATATAAATTGCGTTAAGTAATTGAAATGTTTCAAAGAATTTACGGTAAATCACATCAGCGTGACTTGAGCTCCAATTTAGTCCATATTTGTTTACATTGTCTAAACCCCTGGTAAAACATTCTAAGGTGCAATCATAGAGGAGGACAAATTTCTCCTATTGGTGGCAGCAAAAATCATATCTAATCTATCAAAACCATCATTCATAGATTTGTTTATCACCATCCTCAGCAAGCAATCCGATAATAGCATGGTAAAAAGCTAAGGTGAGGGAATGAGTCTTAAATAACTGAGAGTCACGCTTGAGTCTTAGGTGAATGCTCTCGTAGGAAATGGTTTGCCATTCCATGTTTTTCCACCGATTTGTTAATCAGAAGAGTTGCGGACGGCTCTCAGCGTCGGGAAATCTTATGTTACGACATCATCCGGAAAAACAACGACGTATTCCGTAACGGTTCAAATACTTTCAAGATGGAGGTAATTTTTCCTCATCGCGAAGTGAATAGTCACGACTCGTCAGATTATTCCTTTTATCTTCCTCTCCTTCACATCACGCTCTTCTCTTCCCTCTTCTTCCCATCATGCTCTTGGTTTGGCGCGGAGGTGGCTTCGTCTTGAACCAACCTCAACTTTTATGAAAGAGAATCTTTTCTCCGTATTTGCCCAAAGTCACTCTCTACGATGAAGGCTAGATCCCAATCATGTTATTCATTCAGTTGAATATGGAATGATTTGCAAGGAAAGAGTTTTGGTGAATGAATGCACTTACCAATGGACGTCTCGTAATCTGCTAGTATTAAGGACGCATTGATCATCACTTAGAAGCAAGTGTGCTTTCATAGGCTCCATCAAGTTAGTTATTGCGGTCACTGCTGCTACATAATGATTTTGCTGCCCGAATATTTCGAGAAATAATTTGATTACGTAAGGTAAATTTCTAATTTTCCATTGAACAAGGATATCTGCTCTTCCCGTAAAACATGAGCGAATCTTTATGAGGGACTCTCGGATAGCCAAGTGGGAACGCATTTGGCTACGAAAAAAGGTCCTAGGTTCGATTCCAAGTTATAGCCCATGTTCGAAATGACTTAAGCTGTCGAAGCAATTTCAACAATGCGACTACGAATGTTTATAATGTTCTAATTTCCCTGTACGTTATCCCTATTTAGTGTACAAAGGCGAAAAGCTTAGAAACTATTTATCAAGCAATAAGCAGCTGAAGGTAAGGATTCATGGAAGCAGAAGTGAGTTGTTTGCCAATCGGCCACTCTCTCGAGAAACCCCACGCTTTTCCGAAGAAACTTGCGAAGTTTCACCGAGAGCGTATCTCGCGCTGTATGATTGTCCACAACTTTTCTTCCACCAATATTCGCTCCAACTTCTCCATTTGGTCTCCTCTTTCTTTGTCTTCGGGTACCTCCTTCCATCCTCTCAGTAGTTTCTGTTTCTGCTGTAGAATAAAAAAAATGGTTCCAGTTCAGCGGAAGTGCTGCTTTTGCAGTAAGCTGCAACTTTTAGGATTGTTGCGTCGAGGTTTTTCCTTTGGGAGGAAGACTTCAGGTGCGAGATTACGATTTGAGTTTTCTCCTTATCTCGCTCCACATAGAAATATCTCTTTCTCCGTACCAAATTGTGCGACATCACTGGGATACTTATTTTACAGAAGCAGAACTTGGGTTATTTCCTCTTTCTCCGAGTGAAAACTTTGGGCTATAGATTAAGGAAGTAGATTTGTCTGAAATAAGCGACAAATGCACCTTAAATAGCTGCTAAATCTACTAACTTTAAGTGAACAAATTATTATTAGTATTATTAAGAGCGCTTCGGCAGGATATTTCGGACATGGATTCCCACTAAGAATCGAACCCGGAACCTCTTTCATGAAAGTCGAACGTGCTGCCCACACGGCTATCTGGGAGCCCTAAAATATATTACATTAAAGTTTTTTCTAATTTGAAATTTTCCTGTTTGTACAGATTTAAATTTCATATCATTTAGTTTAATCTTGAATTTCATTTTATTTACAATCATCGAATCTGGACTTGAATATTTTCAAAAAGTTTATAACTCGAACTGCTTCAAACCAATTGTAAGGTGAAAGCCTTAACCTCTATTGATGAACTTTTTAACATAACAAAATTGTGTTTTATTATAAATATTTGTATAATTTATAATTGCAATTATTCACTCATACGTCGGTAACATTCATTTCATCACAGCCATGATAAAGACTGGAAAAAAAACAAATTGAAAGATACATTTTTCCTGATTTATCCTGAAACATATAGCAAATGAAAATAGTCCATTCATCATAGTATGGTAGCAGGAACATTCATAGTCATAAGTGCTTTTATGGAAGATTAACAATTAATGATACAGGTTCCAGGTTGAAATGTTGCGAGATAGTAGTTGAAAAATAAATCTCGCTAAGCTTTGAAATATATTTGTTTGGAAGTTAGCTTCATTCCTCATATTTTTATACCACGTCTTTCGTTTTTGAATTTTCCATGCACCTTTCCCATCCATTTCTTTTCACTTTGTGCCTCGTCGTCCATTCGCCAGTCTCTGCATTCCACTCCTGCGCGTTTCATTACGAAACTAAATCACGTCCGCTCGCATGCTCTCCCACTTAGCATCTCCTTTCGAAGCACTTGGTTTATTCTTTTGCGACTCTCTCAATGGAAGGGCGCGGGTTCGATTTCCCGCGAGTGGGGATGGAAATGCAGGTGCTTGGAGAGGTCTTTCTTGGAGAATCCCACTCCTTGATGGCCGCGGTGATTTGCAGCAGATTCAGTAGAAGTGCAGGAGTCAGTAGAAGTGCAGGAGTTGGCGGGAAATCGGAGGGACTGGAGACAATCCAGGATTTCTGGAGCGATCTCGACCGAGAGAGAAGGCCTTCCTTTCCTTATCGAACTTGTTCGTTGTAGAGTTGGCTGTTCGCTCCGCGCTCCTGTGAAATGATAGTGGAAAAGAGGGCAAGAGATAGGTTCGTGAACCAGGTCTTAAATGTACGTAATAGTTCTGTTCCGCGCCCTTGGGAGATTAAAACGTATATCACAAATGCAACGTGAGAGGGAATTTGGGATTATCATTATTATTGGGATTATTATTTTATAGAATAAAACTGATTTTTCTATATTGATGATTTGGGCGCCCGGTGAATTGGTCCGGAGGGAATTCGTAATCGGGAAATTCGTACGCGGAGAATTGATCTCCTGACAGATTGGTACGCGGGGAATTGATCCCCCACACTGATGTTGTACTACCAACCCAACCCAACCCAATCCATCCCCCCTGGTTAACTTATTTATAACATAAACCAATAATCAGGGCGTATAGATTAACATACGACTGAATAACAGTACAACATCAGCGCGGGGGATCAATTCACCGCGTACCAATCTGTCGGGAGATCCATTCCTCGCGTACGAATTCCCCGCGTACGAGTTCCCCCCGGTTCAACTCACCGGCCACATGATGATTGATATCTAGAGGGAATCAGTGTGCAATTTTAATATTAAATACCGTATTAGCTCGAATATAACGCGACCCCGAATTTAACGCGACTCCGAAATTTTCATAAAGATATTTAGAAATTAAATAATACTCATAAAAGGATTCAAATAAAGTAAAATTCAATCAGATAAGCATTTATTGAGGTAATTATAGCTTATAACACAGGTTACATTGATGTCAATAGATTTAGGCAATGTAAAACATTCGGTCGGAAGTTCAGTCGCGTTTCAACCTCTGTAGGAAAATGTCCTTGTTTATATTACATTCCATTACTTAAACCCCAAATTAAGCACGAGTCGATTTTTTAACGGAAAATAAACGGTCGAAAAATATCGCGTTATATTCGGGCTAATTCGGTAATTTTGACAATTACTTATCATTAAATTTGGTAGTTTTTGGAAACATTGAGAGTTGTATGGTACGAATTCATTTTGTTTTTGTCTTCCATTGCAGGATTCTCGTTAAGTGAAGTACCCATTGGAAATCACTTTATTATTCTATCACATTGTTTATTTGGAAGATCTATCATATATCGAAAACTTTCTAACAAAGCCACATGGAAAATCTTAAGGAAGCAAAGTGTTAGAATTCACGACGGAGAAAAGATTTCATATCCCAAAATCAGTGGATTTATGTAAACGAACCTATTAAAATACAACTGATGAGATATAGAAGGATGTGCATTGAATGATGCTCAATACAACTAAACCTCTCTGTTTGACACAAGTAATTTAGCACTTATTTATCACTAGTATATTAATGGCTGTGGCCAAGGATTGTGCTTATTTGAAGAATTCTAAAACAGAATAAGAGTTGCTTGTTAATTAAGAATCGTTCTCACCCCAATCGCATTCAGTGGTCGATTTGAGACAAAGTAAATAGTGTTAAAAAATTACCGATGTCATGATAATTTTGATTGGTTAATTGATATTTTTATATTTAAGTGTTAAGGTTAAAAGTTATTATGGAATTGAAAGATTATGATGATTTATCAGCATTTAAGTAGTTCTGTTTGTGTTTATCTGTGATACACGTGGATGGGGAAATATGAGAGAGTATATCACTACGGCGGGGTTGGACTGTGCTTATGATTTTTTTTATTGAATTTCATCCATTCTCTTCCTTTATTTTTTTGCCATTTACCGCGGTGTTTATCTCATCCAGACCACTTGCCCTCACTTCCTCTTTTCCCATCATATTACCATTGTACTTCGCGTGTCCATTTTTCACTGCATGTTCTCTCCATATTCACTTCCTGCTGCATTCCTCTCCCACGTCATCCCTTCCTTCTCCGCCCTCTCGTCTGTTTGATGGGAGCGACTTGAGAAATGACGAACATTTTTCCAAGTCAAAAAGTTATCGACGCCCATTACCCGTCTTCATCTCCATTCCACCCTCACACGTCCAAGACTGCCTTAATGGATTCCCTCAATAACTCATTCCTTTTTTAGTTTAAAACAATTCGACTCGAGTTTTCTCGCCCTTTCAATCACCTTCGGTCCCCACCCTTGTTTCCCGGAAGGTGATGAACCCTGCTTTCATAAGAGTAGTCCTTTTTAGGCGAAACAGGAATTAGTAGAGTGTTAAGAGTTGATTAGCGTATTTGACTCTTTTGTGTTGCGAGCGGAAAAATTGATCGTGTATATTGTAGCATTCAAAAGGAGGAAGTTTATGAGTTGACGGAGATGTTTGTGGTTTTCGTCCGTTTTAAGTTAAAACTAAGAGAGAAAAGAGTGAAATCGCTATATTCTTCTATATTTTCTATCTCTAATTACTTCACACCAGGTATTTTCTACAGATTCATAGAAACTATACTTCAGAATTCTTCCTTCAGAATAACTGCGGGAAAATTTATCGTATATGTTGCGGCATTCAAAAGGAGAAAGTTCATAAATTGACGGAAATGTATGTAGTTTTTATCAGCTGCTCGCTTTACTAGAAAAATAAATTATATATGAAGAGGAAATAGGTGTTCTTCTATATTTTTCCCTTCTCTTATAATTTCACAGTAGATATTTTCCACTAATTCGAAGCAACACTTCTTTAGAATTGTTCTTCTAGAATTACCGTCCCTCAGAAATTTACTGTGCCTACATTTTTCTTGTATTTCAAGTTCGTTTTCTGGAGTAGTTAACTAACAATAAAATCAAGAAAATTCATTGAATTTCCTCAACATCAGGAGGTTTGTTTCTTACAGACTTCCAGAGTTAGATGTATAACTAACCTGAAAATATACAGTAAACATCATATTTGTTTCTATGATTCCCTCATTATTGATAAAAATTTGATATTTTGCAGCGGAGTACTTATTATGTAATGGAAGACTTTATTTTTCTAATTTCTGAATTTCAAATGTTTTTGCAGCTACTTCCATTTAGCTTGACTCTTTTATCATAATTATTATTAAGTTATAAAAGATCTTTTGGGTCATGAAAGTCGCAGCGAGTTTTTCTCTTGTAATGATATAGTTTTGGTATATTTCTGTCGGGAGATATCGAAGAAATTATCATTTGTAGGTCTTAACCACAGTAGTTTTGCCTAAAGAGAGTAAGCTAATGTATTTAAAAAAAATGAACTGCCAAGTTGTTCTGGAAAGAATATTTCGAAAAATGTATCCCATCAAAATTTTGAATGTAATGAGATTTGCACTCGTTTGGTGATTCATTCGCAATGAAATCAATCCCATATAAAATTTTTAGATCGGTTTCAACGCAAAGTTCCTATTCATAAATTCCCCGCGTACTTCAAAAATTCAGCTTCGCTGAATTCGTTTGATCATCATCAAACTTGTATTCCATGTACAGAAGCTTCCGTATTTTTCCCTGTTCACACGGTCTCAAGTCGCAGTAAGAATATTCCCTAGCATTTTTGAAATTATCATCTACCTCGAGTATGATTCCAACTTTTATATCACGCTCGAATAGCCCTTGAAATACGTCCCCAGTTTAATTAACCTTTTATGGCGAGCTTTTTCCTCGCGTTTTCCGCGATGTGTTACGTTTGATCTTCTTATTAATTCCTCTGTCGCTGGAATATCTCTTGAATGTTAGAAAATATCTCGGACGCGGAAGGAAGATGCGACTCCGTCTGTTCACACAGTCCGAAAGAAGAGAAACAAGAATCACGCGGAGGATAAGCGACAAAAGGTCAACTTAACCTTTCATAACCTCCCACGCCCCCTTCTAACCTTTCTCCCTTTTCCATTTTTCCCGCCAATTCTCCCTCCTCCTCCTTCTAATCCTTTTCTTAACCCTTCACTTCCTCATTCTTCTTCACAGCGGCCGGTTTATCCTCTAAATTATCTCCTCCATCCCTTTAATTTATCGAGCGCTTACTTCTAATTTTCTTCGAAGCATCTCTTCTTATACTTCAATCCGGTTATGCTCGTCTCTTTTCTTCTTCGTCATTTCCGTGTTCTATCTTCAATGTCTGACTCTTACGCCTATGACGGCTGCTCATTCGTTCATATTCTTATCTTCATTGGAACTCTATTCGAAGTAATCAACTATTAACGTATTTAAGATATAAAATCTGTTTTGATGTATGTTAGTTAAATCCTTTCCCTTCTGCTTACATCTTGAATTTGACAAGATTATTACTGACGAACCTTCTCGTACCCTTGACCTATCGTTACTTTTTCTTCGGATGTAGAGATATGATGGAAGAGCAAATTAAGGAGAGGGAGAGACAACTATGATAAAACACCTGTGAAATTGTCATGAGAAAAATGCTTTGCCGCAAACAAAGAGACAAAACCACTGGGGAAACTAAAATCTCGGAGATCGAACCGTTGAATATGTAAATTTTAATTAATTCGAAGTCATGTTGTCTGAAATATAAAAAAGACCAAATTTAATAGCTAACACAAGAATATGAAGCAGATTACAATGAGAAACTTTCCACAAGAATTTAAACCAATACGAAATGATTTTAATACATACTAAGTTATAGAAATATTAAAGAGGAAATTTGTTACTCAGATACAGGTTTTCTGTGATACCAGATTATTAAATTATAAAGAAAAATTACGACGTATAAATTCAAAACTTGAGCTTAACATTGCAGGTTCAAGTTAAAATTACTATTAGAAAAGTTATTAAAATTATTTTAGCTGAACTAAACGCTAATAGCTTATCTGTACATCTATCTTGTTCTCCTTTTATGTATAAATATTTTTACATATTTACATCTCAAGCCTTATTATTCATTCATATCGTTTGAATGTCATTTTATTTCATATATACCTGGTTTAATCAAAGTGCTTCAATGAATAAAAAATATATGATATCCTATTAAATTCAAAAGAACTGCATGATTTAAGTATAGAGTATTTCATGCAAAATAGTAGATTAATATCAAAATATGCTGTCTATTATTCATTTAGAACGTGTTTCTCCTCTTTAGGTTAAACACGAAAGAAAAACTGAGAAAATGAGCTTCATTCCAGGAACTTGAGAGTTGAGAGTAATTTAATTGACAGAGGATTGAAATAATTTTAATCGTACTTATCATTATTTAAAAAATCATTCTCAATTGACAAACAAACAATTTGGCGGCTTATGAAACTATGAGTCCTTTCTTGTGTGTCGTATTGCCGTGTATTATCTTGTGTCATATTATTACTTTCAAATGGTTTAACGTTGAAACGCTAAGTAGGAAATGAACGTAATCGTTGCGTGAAACTTGGCTGAATGTCTCCTATGGCATTTTCCCTTGACGTAATGAAATAGTTAGCGAAAGAAAATAACTTAAATAGTTGAGTGCTCTCCACCAAAGACAATGGCTACATTTAACCCCCGAAAAGGCAGTCCTAAAAGCTACATTCTCCACTACTATGCCTTAACGCTGTTCTTTTGTTCTATTTGATTAGTTAAACTAGATATTCTCTTAAAATACAAGGGCCTAACTTTTATAACATTGAAACTTAAATGTTATTTGTACAACTCGCTTAAGCTAACAGATTGTAAGTTAGAGAACCATCTAAGTTATAAAATGAGAATCACATCAATAGGCATCAGTTTTAGGTCAACATCGCAACTTCCTCTCATCGGAAACATGAAAGTCTTCCATTGTTTTGATCCCATCTTTTTCCCGCCGCATTTCTAGACATTCTTCCCCGGCCCTTTTCCTAGTTCTCGTATCGCTCCCGCCCTCCGCTAGGGGGCAAGCCTATCTGCGAAGGTTGCCAAGTCTCGATGCCAACATGCGCAGTTGTTTCTCCCGCGAAGACTCTGAAATTGCACCTCAGAGCCCTTTCTGCGATAGTGAAGATTATCGCCTCCAATTGCTCACCGTCACCGAGGATTTCGATTGAAGGATCACAAAAAATGGATTCTTTTTTTGCGCGCTCTTATTCTTCGGCGTGTCATTCCGTTTCCTTCGCGTTTATCTGCCGTGTCGAACCCCCGAGCACGTGCACTCTCCGTGACTTACTCGTACGTGACTCCCCGACTCTTTGGAACGCTTTCCCTCCGACATGAGAAGGAAAGGGAGTAATGAAAATTTTGAAGAGTTTTTCTCTCGATTCGACGGTTACTAGTCGCATTCTTCGGATAAAATATTTCCACCGAGGTTCTATACCGGTTACTTATATGTCTGTGTCCATTCAGAGGAAGGGATTTTATCTGTCATTGCTATCTATTGGAGCTGTGTAGATTTTATACAGGTGCTTTAACTGCTGAAATCTTTTTGTTTCATTTTGTCTATAAAGTTCTGCGGCAACGTATCACTCAAATGCTGAATTTAGCGAAGAACTAACTTTCATAACTTTCAAGTAAGTGACAAAACAAAGGAGATTGATAAATCTTAAAAATAGCTAAACATCCAGACATTCATAATGGAGAAATGAAATTTTGTTCCTCGATATCTAATATCTGTTTCCCTCCAGTATTCTAAACAATGTGTTTTTCTCATTAAACATATTTTCTCATCCAAGAAAAATATCGCAATCTTTTGTACTACCTTTAATCAGATAAATGTTTGTAATAATATAAATAAAATAAAAATATTTCTTATTTTCAATTGAATTAAAATGTGGTGTTTATAGAATGATTTGATGATGCCTTAAGTCTCGGAATATACCTATTCATATATTTTTTTCTCCTGCAAAGTGTTCCAGAAACGCGCTATAGACGGTCACATATTCTATTAAAAGACAAGTTAATGATATACGATAACTTAGAGGTTATAATACTATTTTATTCGCTCAATAAGGGGAAATTTAGTCCCAGTGTAAGAATGTATTATTTTGGAAGAATATATAATATCTTGCAGAAGGTCGGTAATTCAAGGAATATGAATTAGATTTAATGAAATTAGGTATCTGAGAGAGACATCCATGTATCCAAGAGCTATCACTTAAAAGAACTTTTTCTTGGAAATCTATATGGCATGAACCGTGCGTTCAACAGCATGGACAATTTTTCTCTTTCACGAATGTGACTTCACTGGTTTTGGGTAAACACTGAATTTCACTTAATTTGCGTTTAGCTTTCCAAACTTTAAGATCCAACTTCAACCATTTTGGGTAAACTTAATCTTTACATTAAAGCGCATTGAATACGTTATTATTGTGAGGACTTGAGGAGATTGTGAGGATCAAACTTAAAGCAGAAAACTTCAAACAACGTATATGGAACCGTTTGACTGAGCCATATTTCCGTAGCATTAAATGAAAAAAATGCAGATTTTATAGCTGCGTATTTTACTGCCAGTGTACATTGTTAAGAAATTATTGCTGGAACCTGAGAGGAAACTGCAAGTGTGCGTGGGAATATTCGCGTGGGATACGTGCAGTGATAATAAAAAAATAATAGACAATAATCGCATGATGTACTCATACGCTCAAAATACATCTGTCGTACAGACGAAGATTTTTTGGTTTCGAGGGGCGCCACGCACGCGGATCATAAGTTAACGGGAATGCAGAAGAAAGACACCGGAGGCTGTGTCACGTCTTCCACGCGACGCCCACGTTAAACGGGGGGAGAGGTAATGGAGGATTGGGAAGCGCACCAGAGGATGTAGGTGTACCATTGTCGGATCGGAGGGTAAAAAAATGGAGGTGGAATCCGCCCATGGGTGGACTCAACAATGGGACCCTCTTGACTCTTGTTCCTCGGTCCGTGCTCGTTTAATGCCGGGGTCACGGCCGCAGCACGAGCCATTGTGAGCAATTCACTGGATGACTCAATGGAGGATTTTAATGCCACGTGAAATCTCCTCCGTGCATTTCGAATGGCGACAAAGTTGCCGGCTGCTGCACTTCATCTCCCAGAGTACTCTTTGAGTGAGCGGCGTTCGCGAGTCTCAGAGAATGGGAATTTTGGACTTAGGTTCCAACTTTAATAAAGATGCCGTACTCTAACCGTTGTGTATGTACGGTTAAAGGATGATTTTCAAATTTCAATAGACTTTGTAAAAGTTGCGTATTAGATTATTTTTTCTATGAATAATTCCTTAGTCGAAGAAGATGTTGTCAAGTTCGATTAGATAATTTTATTAACCTTTTAAGAATATAAAACCTATTCCATATTGTATGTACATACCTATCCGACCTATATTTGAGATTCTTCTTCACAGAACTCAATATACGAACCTAAGGTACTTTATTACATTAGCAGTAAATCTTAAATAAAACAGTATGATCTACAGATAGGTAATTTTATAAATATTCCAACTATTTAAATCTATCTCGACCTAAATTGTTGCAAAGATCAATATTAAGTACACAAATGGTATAAAATTTCATGTACAATAGGAGTATTATACATGGAATGTAATTAATGTTTTAATTTGATTAGAGGCCCAGTCATCAAAATTGACCTACCTTCGGACACAAGGATACTAGATTAATACCTATATGCCATAGAATTCTGTTAATTTTACTTTCTTTTCCTTTTTACGTATTTCTGATATTCCATCGTATGGACGTGGCTTTAAGTTCGGCCTGTCTAATTTAAATTCCGAGGAATATTTTAAGCCACATTAGGAAGAAATAGATATACTCCCATAGTTTACCACTACAACCGTACTTCTTACAAAGAAAGGTTAGCCAGACTCGATTTTTCTCGAAAATGTATAATACAAATATGGCTCTTAAAATTGAAAGGCGACTTTCTCCATGACCGTTCTTTTACGATTTATCGCTCGGAAAACTGTTTATTCTTCGCCGACTACATTATCTCCACTTAGATATTCGGAGAGATTGTCGTTGGTCATTCCGATGGCTTTCCAAGATATGGCGAAAGGATAAATCATTAAAGACAGCTTTGTGAGAGCGTGCGAAACTCTTTGATGGATGCATATAAGGGAAAAGGGACACATAGTTTTACTACAAATATTGAAGGAATACTGAATATTATTTTAGAATAAATATGGATAAGTGAGCTAAAATAGGGAAATTCAACAGTGTTCAACATGCGAATTAAATTTGATTGTTATGTATCATGTTACGCATTTAATCTCTGAATAGGTTGTTAATGCGTAAAAAATGGAGGCAACACATGTGCGGACGGGGAAGTTTTCGTAATTCAGAACGATTGAAAAGGGTCGGCAGATTGAAGGATGGGGCGGATAGCTGAAGAAATTGGCAGCCGAGTTGGAGAAAGGTCGGAGAAGATAGGTGTTGATGGGAGTTATTGGATTGGAGGTTTGATGAGAGGATGGGCGAAGAAAGGGGACGAAAGTTTTCTCGGGACGCACGATTAAGCTCTCGCTTCTCTTTAAATCAATCCCTATCGGCGACGGCGCGAACCTTGTTAGAGGTGCAAAGAGGTAAATCTAATCTAAGCTGCGTGTGTGGCTCACATTCATTATTTGTTTCGAAAGTTAATTTGGTTAACCGGGACGTAATCGATTGGCATAATTATCGCCAACTGCTCCACTTATTTCCGCACCCGACAAACCATTTCCGCTAATTTCATGTCCGTCTTAATTTAAGTTGGCCCATTCGAAAATTGAAATGAAAGAAATGGAGGTATCGTGTGATTTACTGTTTAAATTGAAGCAACCAAACTCATGGGAAGTTCATTGCCCGGTAATCAGTGGAACAAACTCCATTGATTGGGATCAAATCAACCATCTTTATTTACGTTGTTTAACGAAAAACGTTATTTATTGATGGTAAATTCGCAAGGAGGCTGCAGTCCAGTATAGTATTCAATTATTCGATATTTGCAGCAAAGATAGTATGGAAATCAGTTAAGAAAATAACATCCTAAAAATTTGCATAAATGTACCTATACCACTATACCAATTGTGGCTTTCGATAAAGTCCTATCTAATAAATTGGAAAGGGAACTAAAGGCAATATTAACAATCATTTCAAAATATTTTCATTTCCACGAATTAATTTGCTAGTTTATATTAGCTTAGAGTTATGCAAACCTTTTGATCTCATTTACTTGAAAATATAAAACGAAAGCAGAACTTCAAAGTTGCATATCAGATCTATTGTAAAACACGCTCTTGCTAAAATTCTTTTGTTAAATCTATATCTAATAAAATCCGAATATAATAAAACTTTCTCGTATGCTGACGTTTTTTAAAGCAATTTCAACATTTTGTTATCCCAACGTACTGTAACCCTTTTAGTTATCTTTCATTCCCAGAAATTCAGATATTGCTTTGGAATGAGGATTGAGGTGTGTGATGAATTATAGTTTTCCTTTTCGTTATTTAATATAAGCCATAAAGCGTGTTATTCTTAGGTCTCTCCTTACTCAATCGTCACATCCGGTTTTCTGGCACGAGTTCTTCCATCTAGCTGTTAACGTCGAGCTTTTATCATCAGTAAATTGAGATTGGAAAATTAGGCAAGAGTTGTAGAAATGCCTCTTGCTACCTTTCGACGAAATCCCATCTCATGTGATTACGTAGGTGACATTTCCCTCCATGCAAAAGGACGGGAATCGATTCCATGGAAATTATTCCGAGTCTGCGATGATGCACAGTCATGCACTTTTCTCGCTTCCGTAGAGCGAATCCTTCCTCTTAAGATTACCTCGACTTTTTCTTCCTCCACCTATTTTACCCCTCTTCATTTCCAATTACCTCCAATTTCCTCCTCCCAGTTTCTCGCTATCCTTTTTATAGACAACTTTTCCCTCTCTTAATTCCCGGACGTCCTACACCAATCCAGCCGCCGGATGACTCCGTAATATCCCCACGTCACTCTCGTTTTCATCGGCTACGTTACGTCACTCACTCATCAACGGACGTCATCCGGGAAAAGAGCGGGGATTACGCTTCGATTCTGTACAGACTGAATTTCATTTCTCAGGCGTTCGATATCGTTCTTTAGATCACTTATACATAAACATTACTTTGTTGAATTAAATCGTAACCTTATAAGAGCCAGTTAGTGCCGAGTGCTGTTAGAAAATGAGGAGGATAAAAGTAAGCCTTGAATCAGTAACAGAGGGTGCATAAGTCGGCTTTTACCGTAATGAGAATTATTTTTTGCGTGTTTTAAACTGATTTGACTAACCATCGTCTTGAAAACCGTTCTTCATTGAGATGTGGTGGAAAATATCATTCATACCTAGCGTAATTACTTTTTTTATTCTAAATATCCTTGCATCATTTAATTATGCAGCAGAATTGCAGAAGGTAAATTCTTGGTGAGAAAACTAATGTCGAAACCTAAATCCATTATATATCCATACAAGCATCTGCCATTGTCGGTCAACACCGTAAGTGTTAACACCAATATGGCTCAGAAGAGTTAGTATTTTAATATAAGAATCTAAGAAAATATATTTTTTCATATAAATTGACATTTAAGTTCCCAGTAGTAATCCCTTTGTGGATTGATTCTTAAAATGAGATACAATTGGCATTTTCTCAGTCCTGAAATGTAGGTATTACATGTTAGGCAAGAAACTTTTTCACTTTCTTAAAGCAAAACTCGCTAGCGTAACAAGAAGATATATCCTGGGTATGCCATATTTCAACACTAAAACATTGCTGCTCATCGATTTGGATTTGAGAGCGCAAAATTATTTATTTTAAATTCATGAAATAGGAAGGTAGATGATTATAGTGGCTTCAATTCGCTTCACAAGGGTTCGTTACTTCAAAAACGCTTTCATTTGTTGCTCCTGCGTTCGAACATTGCACTGACCCTTAGTTTTCCTAGTTAACGAAGTTAAATTAGTATAAAATTAGTCTACATTTTGAAATTCATCGAATAGTACCCGATTATGGAATATCTGCTACAATATTCGTTAATATTCAAACAACGGAATCGTAAAATGCGCTAACTAAAATCAACCTCTTCGCAATCAAGCCAACCTGATTATAGAATCATGAATTTTCATCAACAGATTTTGTTTGACATTTGATGTTGCCATTTTCCCGTTTTATCGAAAACAGAATTCATTTGACACTAATGAGGTTCAAAAAATATAATCTAGGAATAAAAATCAAATTTTGAATAGCTTTGTTTTACGAATGGCAGGAAATGACAATTTTCCTCAGCAACACCATTGCATTGCAACCCTGGTACCTATTGTTCTACTATCGTGTTTAAATCGAGTGAGGTTATTTAGCACGACTTATATATGAATTTCTTTAGCTTAAATTACTTTATAGTTTTATTGTTTACTTTATACCTTACGATAGATGGCCAATGTAACTTTTACAACAATATAATCATTATTACGTTATGCTTTATTTAGGATTTTATTTGCTAATTGGTTTTTATAGAACGATTTAATGCCCTAACTCTTGGAATATACCGATACATATTTTATGCATAGAGTCTTAGAGACACGCTCCGTAGACAGTCCTAATCCTAATGAATTTAAAAATTAATATTTGAATGCTAATTTAGAGGTTTAAACTATAAATATAATCTTATTGCAAGCATAAGAAGACTAAGTTAATCTATTTAATCAGTTCGTCAATCATTTTCGTTACGATTCCATTGCAAGTGGTGATGGGAATGGACTCTTAAATGACAGAGAGACAGGTAAAATTAAAGCATTTTACTTTTAATAGAGTACACTGGTGTATTAGTTATCCTCTTTGAGACAAATGCAATTAGAGGCTCATCGCGGTCCATCCCACGTTCTTATTCGTCGCAAGGGAAATCATCATCTAGGGAGTCTTACCGAGGTAGCACATTTGTTCGTTAAGAAATGTCAAACGACTCCCACCTCTTCTCACCCCCATCTGACTCACTGTTAGAAGGCATCTTGCTCACTTTCTCCATCCCATAAATACCACCTACAGCCTCAACAGCCGCTACCGTCTGCGCCTTCTTCCTCAGCGCTAACTCCCCTTCTGCAATTTTCCCTTCAATGTTTCTCTCTGATACCCGATCCCTCATATCAATGCCTCTAAAATTCACTCGGACCCGTTTGAAGGTAACGATTCCTTAGAAAAGTGAATCGCTTCGAATCAAAATATTTGGATTCATTTAGACTGGGTCGTTATTGAAATGAGGAAAGCTGCAGAGGGTCTAATTAAAGTTCGCCGATTTTAAACTCCCTTTGATATTTGCTCAGGACCTTTCATCTATATCGTAATCTCCTCATCGTCTGAAATGGGTACGTTTTTAGGTATCGAAATCGCTCATTAAATTATCTATATAAAAGTTAGATTCGTCTGAATATAGTTGTGAGAGAAATCACGGTTTGTTTCTGCTTCTCCTTCGTAAGTGGACTCCCGCGTTTATTTTTAGCCGATCAATATTAACGTTCTGTAATGCTAGAGTTTCAGAGGTCGTTACCCTATGAGGAAGGCAATCGATTCAGAGAATTCTTTCTCTCACGATTGTAAGTGCATAATAGTGCCACGATTGACTTGAAAATTATTCTTCTAAAACTATTCAATCCTCGCCGGTATCGCAGTATCCTCGCAGCAATCATACTACTTATCAATAATGGTATAAATGAGAAGGATGATGGTTGTCTTTCCTGTCATTCAAATCAGAATTCCGTGATTCTTTATTGATATACAAATAGGTACATGTCATTTTTTATGTAAATATTTTTATTGTGATTATAAATAAATATAGTATCATTACTATAATATATTTTGTTTACTATAATTGATATCCTGTGATAATTAATTTCTAATTTAATAATTTATGTATCGTTTGTAGTGAGATAAATACACTTATGGTTGTCGTTATTTCCATAATACCAAACAAAAACCACAAAAAAATAATCTTGCCGCGAACGCTCACATTTCATTCTCAAAGAAGACCTCAAAGCTATAATCATAATAATGATAATTTGTCTTTATTTATTAGGCAAATTTTAGCTATTACAATAGCGAGAAACTACATGGATAATAAAATATGATAAGATACAATACAGTTTGTCGCCGTCACTATAGCTCTGAGAAGATCCTCTTTTACTATGAAATGGACAAATTAACTGCATGGTAATTTTTTTCATGGTTTTGCTGTAGTTTTATGCTTAATATTGTTTATATAAATTAATTTCAACCATATCTTCTTCCATTAGTATGTATGAAGCAAATCCTGACAATGCTAACCACTCTTCCTCTTCCATCGAAATGTTTCTTAAGGGACTTATCTCTAGCATGGACTCAACCATTAAAGGACGAACATTTCTCAGCAAGACTGAGTGGAGAGAAGACTAAAATAAATGTCCATTGGAGTACATCCTGTGTTGTCCCCGTCTGCCGTGATGAACTACTAGTCTCCTTAGCTTTCTCTCCCAGCGGCTGTGAAGTGCACGTCCGGCGATGCACGTTTCGAAGAGCTCTCCAAAGCCTTACGAAATGTCAAAATCTCTGATACCTTTTCCGCATATGATTTTCCCGTCCTCTCGATACTATTTCGCCGAGTTTCGTAATTCTATTTTCAGTTTCGAAAAAGTCCGTACGCAGCGCAGCTTTCTTTTGTTTCGTGTTTGTGGGAATAATGGCTTTTAGCGGGACGGAGTGTGGGTGCGCTGCGCTATGGCTGGGTTTACTCTGGCACTCTCGGAAACGTATGCTAATCCGAGTTTCCTCTTGACGTGTACGGTTGTTTGCTCTGTGAGGTCTGCGTTAATAAGGATTCCCCCTCAGCCATATAAGCGGTTGTTTTGTTCACATTCAAGAATCGCTTATAAATTTAAATTTAGATTAATTACTAACCGCTCCATGGTATTCTTCTCTACTCGATTTGTAAACAAAAGAAATATTGCTAACTTATGGAGAGTCTATTTATTTAGTACCGATCAAAATCATGAAAGATTGTCTTGTTATTGTATGGAAATGATCACTCGTATAAAAATGAATATCTTTAGTGAACAATCTCTTCACTTTTCATCCATAAATGGGTTATTTCTGTCACAGCCGATTTCAAGACCTTCGTGCTACAGCGTAATGCAGAGTAGCCTACAACCCCAGGTGACATTATTAGCCTGGCTGGATGACCGCCAGGGGTGGCTGTAAATTTTTTAAATATTTTACCTTTGCCTTTAAACTCTATCGGTAAAATTTTTTCCGGTATAGTAATGCGATTACGTATAATTAGTGATCATTCTATCTATGAATAATGAGGAATTCATTTTCCTCCATTCGGCTCCAAGAAAACGTTTGGGTCGAATCCTTTAACATTGAAAATGTTATTTTAAGAAATTGATTATCTGGGATTAATTAAATTAAAAGCAGATAGGCTCGCAAATTAAGTATTTTAATCAATCAAAATTTTAACTGGAACATGTGTCATAATCAGGAAGTGGATTGTTTCTTGAATCGTATTGCTCTAAATTCATTTTTTAATGTTTTAATTCAACATTCAATCCAACAGCGAATGCTTTTTGAATCATTACCTTGTTTTTTGATTTTATTCGTGTTTTGGGACTATTTTCTATCGCTTGATTTATATTTTTTCCAAAACCTCATTTAATTGAGTAAATGATTCTTATTGTTAGAACGAGGCCTAATTAAAATAGTCAAAATTTAATAATATCACAATTAAATATGTATCAGTTGATTTATTGGTGAATTATTGAGAGAGTGTTGTACAAAAATGAAACGGAAGAACTCGAAAGAAGTTGATCAGCTAATTATAATTTGAATTAGACTCTATACTCACCAAATTATGATGTGCTAATTACTATTTCGGCCAGGTTCCTGTCTTAAATAGGTTTAAAAACTCCCCTTTGAATATTCAGTAGAAAGGAATTAATATATTTCCTCTAAAAATGGAGTAAATGAATCATTTCCCGAGGATCTAGTCATTTTTGTTTCTATTTGTGAATATAAATGTTATCGAACCAAAATTGATTTTCTTCATCATTACCTTCTGAACGTTTCACAGATCTTTTCGGAGCTCCTAGCCAAGAAATAGGAATTCCATACTTTATTCTTGTGCAACCAAACTGAAGTCATTATTTCATATGTCGCACTTATCCACTCTGATTTTCGGTGTTTCGTGTCTAAATCAGCATGTGTCACGACTGGATTCTTTCCGGGGAGCTTTCCCTCCCCTCTCTTCACTCTCTTCAGTACATATATTTTTGCTTCCCGCATCTCCCTCATCACTTTCTCTCCTGTAATTCCCTGGTCCCTTATCGCCAAAGGAAGAGTTGAGTGGGTAGTCGGGTTCCGATAGTTACGCACCAAACAAATGACGGTGCTCCCTTTCCCTTGACCCATATAATCGCAGTTACGTCTCGACCGGAAGGTGGGTGACACTCCCGCACTTCCTTTTTCATTCCCACACTTTTCACTTTCGAAAACACCGGCCACGCTTTTAGTTTTCTATACAAGCGAGGAAGTGGAGTCGAACGAGTGGTTAGTTCGACTTCTTCCCGCGCAGATGTCGCATCAGCTTCTATCCCATTAAGGACGATACTGTTGTTGGGATTTTCTTTCTTTTCCACCATTGGCTGCTTACTTACTTTTTATTATTTTTATTCTTGATTGATTAAGTTAAGTTGATCTGTATTTATGGCAGTTAACTTTATTCTGATTGTTTTTAGCGTTATTTTGTATTAATTCATATACCAAAGGATCTAGTAAAATAACGTTTAAGATGAGTCGTACCAATGAAAGGAATCAATGATAAGTAGTCTCAGAAATTTATCCTCACATTATAGTAAAACTTACCCAGGATAATATGTGCCAAAACTCTTACGTTCGATTACACTATTAGAATATTCACCTTATTTTTGCAGTACCTAATTAAAAAGTTCTAAATTTTTATCCTGAGTTTTGGATAAAGAAGTCTTCAATCGACTTAAATGTAATTAGACACTCCACACTAAGTGATTAAACAGTTTTACCTTAATTTCGAGTGTACCTTAATTAATAATGTCGTCGTCCTTCTAATTGTGTTCCTAAACATTCCGATACTTGTTATCATTTATTGCTAATTTCTTCACATTCTGATCATAGAGAATTCGATACTTACTTAGAAGTTTTGTTATGTTTACCTTAAAAGAAATTTCTTAAAAACAATACATTTTAAGGCAGAAAATATCAAAAATAAGGATACATAGTCGTTGAAAGAGGAACAGAATGCTAATAAATAAAACATAAGTTACACCATCCGATAAATTTACACGCAATTCCATTTCAGTTACAGTGTCTTCACATACCCTTCTGAAAGCTTTTCAAGATGTGTATTAGGACAGATGTTCCATCATATTTGCCCTAATACACATCTTTATGGAGTCCATCAGATTGTATCGAACCCTAGATGCACTTGCGGTCAGTCTACTTTGAGATGTTTGCTTTGGGTCTCCCTTCCCGCTCTCCGCCACCCGAATATGCAACTTACGCAAGAGTTGGCCGCTGAGATGCATATTTCCGCTCAGTTCCTCGGAAGGTCGCTTCGAGGCGCGTTTGGAGGAATCTAAGAAATGTTCCTAAGCGACATCCGATATGTTGGAGGAAGATGAATAGAGAGATCGGATCTCTTTCGTAAAATGACTCCCTCGCTCACATGGATGGCATTCCTAACGCATTTCGTCCGCGAATTGGACACTCCCCTCCGATGCACCCGTCTCTCTCAATTAACCACTCGAGTGGGTGTGGTGCATGTGTTCGCCACTCCAACATGCCGATCAGTCTTCTACGCCAGACGCTTTTCACTAACTCTAAAGTATGTGAAACCCTCGATTTTTGTTGCTGTCTAAGGATTGATGATTATAATAGCAAAGTGAATCGTTGCGGCCTTTTGCGAGGTGAATACCTTTTAACAGCGATTTGTTTTCGAATAAATGAACCTGAGAATATTCTGCGTAAGTATTTTAAGGTGACACTTTATACATAAGCTTTTGAGTGCGCACATTAAAGCAAAATATGCCTCTGGGATGAAATTTAATTCTCTTATTCGTGTTGGTATGGTTCGATTGTAAAAATCTCCCTCTAAATGTTTTTATTTTTGTAACATGTTTGTTTTAATTATTTATGTCTTATGAATAATATTTTTAAATAGCCCTTAGATTTTTCTGGAATTTATCCGGAACCACACATGTATTCCACAGCTTAAATTCTACCCTTTCAAGATGTAATTAACTCTTAAATGAAATTAGGAGGGAAACGACTTCTGAAAGACCCACTTTTTAGATTGATAATGTGAAGTGCGACTGGAAGTCTAAACTCCGGGGGCAACTTGTTCTCTTGCAATCCTGCCATTGAGAAGCAATTATTTAAATGTTATGACTAACTTTTTACGGTAACTACTGCATTAAATACGCTCTCTTAGCATTCAATTATCTCGTAACACGAAATATTTTTTCCACTTGTTTCGACTCATCTAAAAGTAAAATGATGATTTACATATTATGCAAATATTGCTCTTTATAAAAATAGACTTCACCATCTATTCATTAGATTAATTGGAGCTGGCTTGTAAATAAGTCAATTAATAGGAATTTAAAGGCTATCTTTCCTAAAATATGTGTTAAGTCAACCAATTCAATAGTTCATCAAGCAGTCATTGAAGCTTGATTTCATGCAGTCACTCGCTGAGAATTGCGGATTGAAAGTCATTATCTGTTCCTTGTATTGTGTATTTTCCTCAAGTTAACTTGATAGTATCTTTCATTATTTCTTAGCACATAAGTAGTAAAAACTTTAAATATTTCAGTTCGTCATAAACCTACTTAGCTCGTTTTCATTCTCACCGTCCATCTCAGTTTTCTTATTTCCTCATCATTTCAAAACGATGTTATCAATACATCTCCGACTGACCCACAACTTTCTCCCCGATTTTTTTCCAGCCGATATGCATCGGCTATTCCATTATCTCATACTTCCATCTGTAGAAAATTACCAATTCATAATCCATCCTGCCCCGCATCCAAGCCGTATTTAATAAGGGTTCTCCGTACTATTGTTTGTTCCTATTGCGTTCTGAAAGAGTTTGATCAATTCCTCGGGAAACGCCTTCTTTTGTGAATAATGAAATCTTTTTCTTTGTTCGCGTGACTTTTCCTATACGGTTTTCCTAAATCGTGAGTGGAATGACTATGGTTTTCTAGGAGACTTTCTACCATTTCTCGTCCAGTATATTCTTCACGAGCTTGCATATTAGCCATCCCATTTAATAAACCCTTGCGTCTCGAATACAGATGGGTCGCCCGAGCTTTTCCTTACTTTTACTCGCTGATGTATACACTTTATATTGATACGTACATTTTCACTAATGAAGTCAAATTATCTCATTTTGTTATGAAATACAGATAAATCCTTTTAAAATATTTTTTTACAAAATAGTGCACAAGGAATTTAAAACTCACGGTTTTAACAAGCCATTTTAAGGGTATTTAAAAGAGCAACTTGCCACTAATTCAGCTGGCTTTTAATTGTCAATATATAAAAAAGCCAAGCTGCCTATACTTATTCTTCATGTGTTGTTGGGTGATGGGTGATTTAAAAATTTCGAAGCATACCCCCCATTGACTCTTCCCTCATGAAAAATTAATCTATAAAAAATATATACTCAAAGTAATTTTTTAAAACAAGAAACAGCGAAAAAAAATTGCTCTTACTTCAACAAACATACCATTATATTTTCAGCATTCGAAATAATGGTATTGGAAAACATTTAGATTTAGACTGATGATTTTCACTGTCTGGGATTATCTAAACTTCGTTATTGGCAATTATATGTAGCGTAATGTTAGGAGAAAAAGTACTTATGGCTACTGTAAGTTGATTTTAGATATTATTTGCAAATTCTTTGTGATTTATATAAAATATATTTCTAGAGAAATACAATTAAAGTATAAAGATAGGTAATTCCGGCTGAAAACAGCAATGGGAGGAATATATTTACCTTTAATTACCGCTACATTTATTGAAAAGGAAGCATTTTGAATAATTCACCTCACCTTTGAATAATTTAGTTTTAAATTTCTTTAAAATATATACTTGACTCTCTTCCTTAACAATTGAGTGTCAAGCACTCACATGTTCTGCTAAAATGCGATATTTGTTAAATTGTGCCTTCTAGAGTCAAATTACAGAGATTTTGGATTTCCTTTAGCACTAGACAGGAGAGCAATTCTGCACTGGGTTGCTGAGTAATTCCAAGACCCATCGCCACATTAGGCGATGTATTTTGCGTGAGAGAGCGCCAAGCACGCCACAGTTTCTTCAATCAATATTAGCTCGACCGTAATCCTCGCCAAAATGTAATCTACTCCTCCAAGATCGTTGTGTCAACATGACGGATGCATCGGAGTCTCGTATTTTTCTTCGGGAGCCGATGTTTGGTTTAACAATAAAGGAAAGTCGGCGGGAATGAGGTTGCCGATCACGATCCTCGTTGGGGAATTCGTGACGTGACCCCGCGTGCGTGCGGTCACGTGACTTCTTTTGTTTTCCCGTCGTTTCCATGGCGCCGGTGACGTCACCGAGGGAGTGCCGGAAACACGCGGCCGAACGAAATCCGTGCCGTCGGAGTCGCGTACATCGCGGAATTGTTCTGCTTTTGCGAATGATATCCAAAAGAAAGACTGTCGCAGTAATGTGATTAAAATTAGGGCTGTTTTAATTAAAGTATCAAATGCAAATGAGCTTTAAGCCTTTCCTCACTTAGCTTTCTTTTAGAGAGAAAATGTAGTTCTAAATTATATATACGCGCAGGAAAGAAGCTTAAAAGCTCGCGGCGGAACGGCTCGTTAAACATTAGGCGACATTTGTGGAATAGAATGTCATTTTAATAAAATTCTTCCTTCGCGAAGTTGCCCCTAAGGTATATAAGCGCTTATATTTTAATTGCTATTCTAAAATTAATACTGTCTTGACATTTAGTTAATCTGCTCTCACTAATCAACGTCACAGCTGGATATTTTACGCTAATTTATTAAAATTTATTCTATATCTTACAATTAATAAATAAGGATTACCGCCTGTCACACGAGTATTAATTGCCATTAACTGATTCCTGAATGCCTCTATGAAAATATAATTAGTTTGGTAAAATTCGTGAACAAAACGAACCAGCCACAGTTAGTACGCAATCAGATGTTTCTCTCGATAAAACCTCGATAAAACCGTAGAAACTGTGAATCGATAATTTTGACCATACATATGTGTCTTAGAAACTTTCTTGATTTAATATAATTTAATAAAATCTAGGGAGACTTGGGAGTCTCTTACATCTAACCCAGCGTCAAATGAGGGACAGAAAGAAAGAGATAGTTAGCAAAAGTACACGAAGAAAAGTAATATGTGGATTGAAAAAACCTAAGCTAAAGGGCTCAGGAAAAAAAATCCACTGCCGGAAAACACTCACAAGAAGGGGAGTGTGACAAACCTGCGAAACCTACAGATAGAAAACTATATTTTTGATGAAGGAGAAAGAAAAGGGTTATGATAGACAGGCAGTGAAAATATAAAAATTGTGCAAAAAGAAAGGGGAAAAAACATAACTGCACTACAAACAATCAAATAAAATAAATCAATTTCAATGAACTGACATTAATTATAGATGAATTAAAATAAACGTTGTACAATGGGAGATAAATCTGAAAGAAAAATAAGCATTTCCCTCGATCAAAAGTTGATTAAAATGTATCATTATTTGATTTATTTATTTATTGCGCTATATATAAGTATCGTAATTGAAATTCCGTGTAAAATACAACTAGGTGATAATATATAGATATCAATTGATTCATATTCGACGCTGATATTTTACGAGAAAGTCGAACATTCATATTGTGACCATAGGTTATCGTTTGTATCTGCCCTTCCTATCTGTTTCGGCCATATTTTTTCCCAGGTCATTGGTGTTGCAATCTTTTTCGATGCGTAAAGCATGCGGCGTTTTCAGCCATAACCGATAATTTGGCTGATTGGGATATCTTTAGCTTCAGCTGATTGGTTTCGTTATCCTTCGATCCTTCGTCGTTCCGAGTTTCCCTATGGATATTTTCCGCATTCTTCTCCTCTAATATTCTTAAACATTCCTGTTCCAACATTAAAAGGAAGAGACAGAGAAAATGGTATAAATGTGGTATACTAAGACTTATTAAATATTGACTTTTTATCCCGCAGTAAGTTTTAACATCATAGATAAAAAAATAATTTTTCATCCAAATCACCTTCATAATAATTTGATTTCGTCGTAATTTCGTAATGATACTCTTAGAACAATGACTTTCGAGTCCAATGTATTTTTTCGCCTAAAGATATTTTTTTATGTATCTCTGTATTAATCGTGAAATAATATGCGTTTTCAATTTGTTCGAAATCTGTGAGCAGAAACAATTCCTTATTCAAACTCACGCTAAATAACCCGAATAATAAGTTAGACATATTCCTTACGAAAAGTAGGAAACAAGATAATAACATTCAAACGACGACTGCCTGGTGAAATTAAAGAATTGGTGTTTCCAATTAAAATTATTTTTATTGTTATTCTTAATATATTATCATTGTTTGTTGTATCTAAAAATGTAGTCTTTGGAATGAACAAAATTGATTGCTACCCTTGAAGACATAAACACAGAGCTGAGCATACATTCATATTTTTATTATCCTACCTAAAAACAACGATTTTTGAATCCTGTATCCATTTTTCTGTTCTGTACCCTTTTTTTATAAAATTGGCTACTTTATCTTACCCCGACGGTTAACTGATAATGAGCTTTTAATTCGCAAGTCTTTCTAGGATGAGGATATCATTTGATTGGCTGTAAAAAAATTACTGAAATTTAGCTAGTATTTAATCCTTTATTGTTATATACCCTTGCATTTATTATTTTTATATCATTGATTTATTATGATCAATCATTTAACCCTTTATTCATTATAATACTATCACAATATACATATATATTAATATGTGGTTACTCGGGCAATACTGCCATGCCATCAAAACCACGTTAAACGCCAAATAAGGCTAACCTTTCAATCTCCAAAGAGGTCGGTGATTTTCCATGTTTTTTACAGTAATAATCCAGCTGAAAGAGGATCTAGATGTCCGGTTGAATTTGGGGAAATATTTCACCCGCTATCGGAGGAGAAAAATGTCTTTTCTGGCCTGAATCATTCAGTTTTTGCTCATGCCTTTAGAAGCTTAGTGGAACACGTCATTTAGGATAGGTCATCGCAGGGGATAGTGAAAAATGACGCGAGATTTCTTGTGACTCCGCGTGGTCACTGACCGTTGTCACATACGATATGAATGCCATAGGCAGTCCGTTCTTTTTCGTCTTCCTCGATAAGTCCTAAAAGTGGAACAGGAAGTGCTTGGATTTTCCATAATATCTTAGGTACACTTCCATACAAATGCCGCCATCAATTTCTTCTCGTCCTTAATGTAAATGTCGTCGGATATTTATATAGCCCATCATCTTTCAAAATTCTGCATGTTAGTATAGAGAGATTACTCGGCGTTTACATTTGTGCAAAAACCCGTCATAAAATCACTTCCTCGTCAAAAAAGACTTAAACATATTTGGGGGAATGGATGGATAAACAATCCAAATAACTTAAGTTGAACTTAATCTTAATTGTATTTCATCTCCGTTCGAGGAGGAAATTTTCAACGATTCAAACTTGACTGATACGCTGATTAAGTTATGAATTACTGGAATATATTTCTAGCCATTAAATCCGTTGAATTGGATATTGAATAACTGAAAATTTAGTGGATTCATTTGCATCCAACTACTTCTGAAACTGTTCTCGGCTCCTAAAATTTAAGTAATTTTCATTATCTCAAATCTATAAAATTGATGAAAGCTTTATCATATTGTTATACTCTTAGAATTTTGCATCACTCTTTCTTACATCAAACATCTTGTTTACACGCACAAGAATTTTGAAACTTTTCGATTTATAGCTGGACCAGATATTGTATTTAAATTGGGATATTTTTCTCATATGTACGATATAGGGTAATGCATCTATGCATCTGAATGAAGGGATCTGTTGAGATGTACTAATGAGCGACTTAGAAACCTTAAGTTAAAAGCAATTTCGTAAATAACTGCTAATTGTCTACGAATCTTTCCATAACCCTCTCATATTTCTTTATTGTATTTCCTTTCGTTAATATTTCATATATATTTTGTTGAACATACCATGAGTGGAATAAAAATATCATTATTTTTATATCCAATCGGAGGAATCGTTTAATTCCGAGAAACGGGCTCTAATCGATTTTTGCACTATTCACTAATTTTTCGATCAATTTTTTGCGGGATAGACTTTCTACAAGATTTAGTTTCAATGCAAGATAAAGAGCTCGTTCGGACCGTTTTTTCTTAAGGCTATTGATTAGATTCGCTGTAGAGATAGATCAAATTGCAAGTGGGTGTGCCTCCACCTTCGTCGCTTTGCCGTGATTTATTCCTCACGTTCTTTGGGCACTCCCTCCCGTAACACAGCCCGTGCCCACTTTCAGGTCTTTCCCATTCGCGTGGCACCGGATTGAGGCCAATGGAGGGCGGCGTGGGAGTGTTCCTATCATAAAAAACAAACGCGTGCATAAACATCTACTTCTAACGTTTGTGACCTTTAAAGATCTACTCAGCCCACTTCAGTGTTTCTCTCTTATCCTCGCATTACAAATAATTACGCGACATTTCAACCTTTTTCACAATGCGCACTCCCGCTCTTTCTGCCAGCTTGCTCAATGGAGGAATAATTACTCTCGAGGCATTCATTGTGCTGTTCTAACTTTGTCCTAAAGGTTGAATTACATTCCTGAAAGCTCTTGAAGGATTTCTTTCCTCTAGAAGTTTTACTGGAAAATGAAACCTCTAAAATTTGTATGAAAACTTCAGTAGCTATTTTTAAAGTGAAGGTAAGAATAGTAAGCAGTGATATTATCAGTATCAGTTCGTGACTTCATCTAGCGTTTGACCGAGACATTCTTGTGCTATATTTACGCATGGTGCTGAAGGAGTGAATATTATTGTATCTGCTGCGAACGGACATTTTATCGATTGTTAAACTTTATCGAATGATCCAAGTACTCATAAGAAAGCGTATGTCATGGAAGCTTATTGAATTGGCTGATAAAATGTCTGTAGTTGGTAGATACTGTTCCTGAAATCATCAAGCACGTTATCGAAAGCTGTAAACTACAATTTGCCGTAAATAAGCATGGATTATATTATTATAATATATATTTTGAATTATATCGCAAACTTCCTTAATTATAGGGTAAATCACAATGACCTGATAAAACAATTAATTTAGTTGTCCTAATGATGATTTTGTAATCTTGGCTTCGTTTCTAGCATACCTATTGGATCATTAGCGGTGAGAAATATACATTCTTAACCGGGGGATGAGTGCAAACATTTTATCGAACAAAAAATTGTGTGAACTCTTCTTTCCCGAATATGCGATAGCGGAACTAGTGCTCGCAGAATCATAATTCAGTAACATCTTCCTGGTAACAAAATGATGTCTTTGGAAATCCTTTATGACTCAGATACTATCACCAGCGATGTATCATAACTACGTGGGGAACTTGCCTCCCTTTATGATGACTTCTGATGTAACATTTTAATGCGGTTATCACCCCGGGGGGCCTTTACCTTTAAATTACCCATCCCGAACGATGAGTCACTCCTCGGCGACTTAATTCGCCCTTTGGAACGCGGGATATCGAAACTCGAGCGCATAACTTCGTCAGACGCGCTTTTGTGATCGGGTTATGTCGGGGTAACTTCCTCGGCATCCCTCGCTCGGCATCCACCCCCTCTAATGGACACCTCCTATTAAAGTTGGCAAAGCGTAAGCATAACCAAAATTCCCTCGACCTCTTATCCGAAAAGAAACGTCTCCTCCCCCACCTCTATGGGAAAGAATGGCCCCCGTGTGGTCTCCTTAACTTCACATCACCAAACGAGATTCCTCCGGCGGCCCTAAGTGCTTCTGGGACGCATTTCCTCTTAAGGCGCTTTCCCACGCCAATCGCATCTTCTCGCCGTCCATTCAGCTTCTCCTACACTTTCCTCCGCCCAATCTCGTTTTCCACCATTTTTCAACCTCCGTCCAAGAGTCGCCTTCCATTACCTCCCAACTTGTTCCATTATCCTCCCTTTCCGCACCGTGCTTCCAATCTCCTTGTGGAACTTCTTTTATTTCTCCCTGTATCGTCCTCCATCGAGTTCCTCTTCCCGCCAACTTACCGCCCTTTTTCGGGACTTCTTTGCCTCCTTTTATTGTGCGTGTTATCGGCGGATTATTGCGTAACTTTCGAGTCTCGAATGGAACTGTTTTTCCTGTACTGCTCGTTGACTTGCTGGTTTCTCCCATTGCCTTTCCGGTTTATGTTTTGGATGAGTTTCCCCGAAGGTGGAAGGAAAATTATTCTGCTTAGTGTACCTTGTCTCAAATGTATTTCTTTCGATAGATTGCACCAACATTCTACTGCTTTTTCTTCCTCATTATTTCAATTTTGTTTCATTGCCTGATGTATTACAGATAAAGGTTTTTATTTTCCCTTTGTACTAGAATAAACATGGAATGTTTTAATAAATTCGTACGGCTCCTGCTTAGTTTATAGGTAAATAAACTTGGGTAAAATGGGTTTGATCCCTTTGGGAACCTTATTTTCCTAATATTGTTGGGTTGAAAGACCATCCGGCTTAAAATTATCAGCCTGTGATGTTAATTAAGTAGGTGAAGAATTTTATGCACATATCAAATAATATCCTGAAGCATTTCTATTAAACGAGACCCGGAAGCAAGATGCGTATTTTTGTCTTCACCTACCATCATTTGCTCTTAACTTATTAACATTGATTTTAATTCTTTCTCTGGTAATTAAAAGGGTGACGAATCAATTAAAATTTTTTAACATTCTCTCGAATCCTTTCTATGAAGCGTGGCTTAAACAAGTTCTGTATTACTGTCTTTATTCACCAACGGTCGCAATTAACTAATCCATATTATTTTTAATTCTCTCTCATCTAAATATTACAACGAGCAGCATTTAAATTCTTAATTTCCGAATTCATTAATTAACTTTCACTAAGAAAATTAGGGGGTTATTTAATAACACCCCTTTGTTTCGTTTACCATCATTTTTCCCCATTAATTTCCCGTCTCTTTAAATTCCCACCTCCTCTTTCCATTCGCCTCATTACTTTTTTCCCATCCATTTCTCACCGTCTCCTTCTTTCTCCGCTTCATTGCCTCCATCTTATCGAAATACCCTTCACTGCCACGCACTATTTTTCTCTGAGCTATGTTTGAAAGGTTAATGCTCGCTGTATATCTCCTCTCCTTCTTTTGTCACCCCTCGTTTCTCATTCATCCGATCTCTCTCTTATTTGTTTTCCGCGAACCCTCATTCATTCAGACGCCTCTGGAAAGTGTATCTCGCGAATATAAATCCCGCGACGTGGACAGGGAAAAGAGAATGTTTTGGAGGCCCGCTTCTCCCTTCTTACGTAGTTTCCAGGATAGAGCCACTTTCCGCGTTTCTCCGTAATATATCACCTTCCTCTGTCTATTGCGTTTACGATGAAATTGTTCCCGCAAGCCGAGAAACAGATCTGCGGAAAAGATGGCGTATCTGTTTCGCATCTCGAGATAAGTTTACTTCCAGGGGTTTGCCAGAATACCTTTCCCAAACAGTTGAAAGCATTTATTTAGTTTTCGCGTGACAGTTATGAGATGAGGAAAGCTGGTGAAAGATTCCACTCCTTTATTCTATAAAGTTTCCATTTTCATCTGAAAATGTTTTCTTTGCTAAAAACTTCTTGCTACCAAAAGAGGTAAAATTGTAACGTAAGCAATGATCACTACCCTATATAAGCTCCTATATTTTGATATAGCTCTGACTATGATTTTCTATTTTCGCAATAGTCCTAGTGTTCAAAATTTGGAACTGCTTTACATTCGTTTGCGATGTATATGAAATATTCTATTAACTTATATTAAAGCCAAGGATGGACACATGTGAAAAATATCGACATGACTGAGAGTAGAATTCCTGGTATTCTAGCCTAGACTATCATCAGTGCTTCAATCTAAACCGCTTCAATGCTTCTATTAAGGAAAAGCCTTGGGATAAGGCAAGTTGTCCTTCAATTAGTGCCACGTCTGTGATCCTCAAAGCAATATATAAGCCAATAAGTACTATGTTGCTTCCTTTCCCTCATCCTTATGTCTATCAGTTTGATAACGGCATGGTTACTCCAATTACTGCCATGCGCTTATTTATCTTATATTATTTTAGGGATTATGTAAAAAAAATATTTTCATCACAAAGGTGCTTACCTAAAATAAGGATCATTTCACCGACGTGGATCATTCTAATTCACTCCTCGATTAATGCCATTTCAGATACTGCAAGTATATATTTTCAATATTGAATATATATTAGCGAAATTTATCCGGATCCAGCATTCGTTTTTCGCATTCCAGACACACCTCTTCTCTGTCCCCTCACTGATCTTTTTCCATCTCCCTTCTCGTCTTTTCGTATTTGCTTCACCAATTCGGCTCTGGGTCTTCTTCTTCCTCTTCTGCATTGCCACTCGAGTGCTCTTCTCGTGTACATACCAAGCGCACTACATGTCCACATGTTTCAACCTACAGCTTTCCTTTTTAACATTTACTTCTCTTTTTTCTTTTGCTCCCACGTGTTTTGTTCTTGTTCAGTTACCACGATCAATATTATAAAGCTTACTCTTTCCAGATTAGCGAAAAAGTTCATTACGTATTTTATGATAAGTCCCCCTCGCTTAAATGACAAGGATCCCATTCCAATCCCTAGGGTGCCAATCATCGTTCCCTCAGGGTTTTTTAATGGTCTCGTGTTCTTAACTGATAAAAAATTCCTTTAGCACCGCCTCTTTAATTATCCTCAATTACCTTTCAGGGACCATTTCTTAGAAAGAAAAACTCTCGTTGGAAATTCCCTTCGATTCCGTATTCTGCGGTGCTTCCCTTCTTCCTTCAATTTCATCCCCCTCCTCCAATTCCCATTCCGAAAAAACAGTTTCTCTTCACGCTTCATTGCTCCTTCCTTTTTCTGCTTTTCTCTCCCTCCGATATCCTTTTTCAAATAAGCCTTCCTTTTTCCGGCAGCTTACCACCCCCTTCTTAACATATTCTCAACATCCCTCTCTTCTACTCTATTACCTTTTTACGCGTTCTTTTCTTCCCACGTAGGCGCTTGCACTTGTGTTTGAATTTATATTCCCGCACGTTTTTAGAACGTCATCAGTAATCATTTTCTATACTCCTGCATTCTATTTCTAATCAGCTTAGCTAATTCTAGAATGATTTTTGAAGGTCTATTTTTCCCTAACTTGGGTTTTTAAACCCGCAAAGTTGTTTTCTTCCTTTGTTTTTGTCTACATTTATCTTTTATGTTTTAGATTTTATGAGTTATTTAATTATCGAAAGGATTGTTAAATAGTTTTTATTTAACAATTCCTTCGATTATTGCAGAATTCCACAATATTTCGGCCTCCTCCGTGAATGTTATTTAATTATAATTGCGATGAAAATTTAGATCTAATGATGGAAACAAAGAATTTGCATTTGATGCAAGTGTGCCGCTTAAACCAATGTTTTTACATAGGTAAAGATTCTTAAATTTAGACATATCTGAAATGGAAGCTTTACAACGCTCGCTCTCAAATCTAAATAGCAAAACTTAAATTGTGCCCACCTCATGATTTTCAGTGGGCATATGATTCTTTTGCCAACATGTTAAGTCTCGGTTTAAAATTCGATTGGATATCGACTAACTTAGAAACGTGGCAATTTTATTCGTATGTGGTTCCATTAAATTATTGAGGTGTTACAATTATAATTTATATTCACACGAGTAATTCCATTATAAAACATAGTGACGGTATGTTATATATTTCTGCTTGCTTATAACGAAGCGCATCTTTTATTTGAAGCCTAAATATTTAATTCCACAAGTAATGGGAAGGGATAATATCTACTCATAGTTAAAAAATTATCGAAAAGAAGTTATATCTGGCATTTTAACTGTACGTATGTTTTCTCTAGTACAAGTGGCACTACCTTTTCCTACATTTAACGATTTTCCTACTTGAAATTTCTCTCTTATTTTAACTATCAGAGTTTTCTTTACATTTAAACATCAAAAGTATGTACTATATAACTTGTTAGAATAAAGGAAGCCGTATTATACTTCTATATTGTTTTATTTGTGTACTTAGACTTATAAGGAGGAATTTTATACTTTGATTTATAAGTGGAGTTATTTCAATGTTTTCCTGCATATTGGTCATTAACCGATTGTGAAATGTAAATAATTATATATCTTTTGGATTGCTTTTTAAATACATAATAATATATTTAAACATATTTACTGAAACAAATTCCTGTACACCGTATTATACAATACTGGTGATGATAATATGATACAGAAAATATAAAATTCCATTCTATAAAACGTAAATTTTCATCAACATTATGATAAAATGTTTTAGCAAATAATTTCACGAATTTTACTATTAGGAGTTCTTGGAACTGGTCATCATAATTGAATATATTGAGTTAACGAATTTAATGTATTCTGCGATTTTAAATTGATATTAACGGGTTACATAACGAGAGATGTTTTAAAACTATCTCACGAAGAACTAAGAAACTAGGGATGTGTCCAAAATGGGCTGCTTTAAAGTCGTAGAACGCGGAAACTCGGCTCCATTACCTCCTCCTCCAAAATCTCACCCACGCACAATGATGAAGTGTGAAGAAAACATGTAAATTACAGTGTTTGTGGAAGTTGCGCCGCTCCTTTTAGCCTCTCATCGGCCTCTCCAAAATCGCGATAATCCCTTTGATCTTTCGCACTCTTCATTCCATACTTCGAATACCTCACTCAGTCGACCTCATTCCTTATTCTTCGTGAACTCCTTCCCCAAGGTTACCTTGGTAACTCTCGCTAAGTCTCTTTCCTTTCGTCTTCCTTGTGTACTACGCACCTCCGGAGATCGCCTGTATCTGCTAAATTACTTGTAAGGGAGCCAAGTAGGCGTTGCAATAATGTATCACCGGATATTCTGAAGATGCCTTTTATCCCCAAGTCTCTGATCCCCATGGGAACGGATGAGGGAATCTGCACGTTAACGCAGCCCCGTTCATAATAAATGAAACGGCTTCCTTTATTTTTTTAATGATGTTGATTTTTCTCGCGGTTTCCACCCTTTTTATTATTTATTAACGAGAGAAATTTCCGTCGAATAAATAAAGGGGAAGGAACGTTAAATGCGCCACCCCCCCGGTATTCCTAATTTAATCGCATTCTATAATTTTACGTGCGATATTAATCATATTTATGCCTGCGCATAATTTGGGCTTTTCAGATTTAACGTGTTGAATGTAGCTGTGGAGAACTTGAATTTGTTATTGCGCTATAAATTTCTTTATGTTTTTTACATGGGTATAATTCCTATTTTTCTGAGGTATCCGATGCTTTAGAAAAACATGCTCTGTTTTACTACATCAATAAATTCGTTAATCTAAAACGAATAAATGAGATAAATGTTATATTTCGCTAATCCTCCCATGAATGTTATTGTGTAGGCTTTCAATACCTGCAGGAATCTAGTATACTTAAAATAAATGTCTAAGCTAATTGATTAATTATGGCGAGATATCGTGGAACTTATTCATATTGTATTTAATGAAACAAAATTTGAAATTAATTTAATCTATATTTATCGTTTCCAATATATATCCCAACGGATTATCATAGTATTCAGCTCGAAATAAAATGAAGTTTAGGTCAAATCTGGAAATTGTATCATGAACTATTATTGCCAAGTATTCGGCAAGTTACGCATGCTCTATCCTTGCTTTTAAGTCATTTGGACCAAAATTAATTTATCAGTATTTGTTAAGGGGGTTCATTAATTACGTGAGGCGTTTAGGGGGGCGGGGGGGTTAAGCCGAATCTCACTCACTCTCACGTGGGGGAGAGGGGGGTTCTCGCAAAGATTACGTAATTTTTTCCCCATGGACTGAATTAGAATGAATATTCTTTCACCAATTTCAGAAGTTCTCATTTAAGTATCATATTGTTCGATTATTTCATTGTGATTTTAGACTAAGATCTCAATAGTCTTAAATACTAGTCTCAACTACTCCTAAATAAATAAAATAATTAAATTACGATGTTTTTATAAATCCAATACAACGAAGCATAGATTAACATATTTACACTGAAAACACGCATTTTGAACAATCTCACGTGAGATTATAATAATAATAATAATAATAATAATAATAATAATAATAAAACGGCTTTATTCGGGCGAGATTGAGACTAAAAGTCTCCTCTTCCATCTAACCCATCGTCATACAATACATAAATAATTAATTTAAAGAGATAGTATGAAAAAGATATGAGAAGAAATTGTGGATGTAAAAAACCTAAGAAATTCTTAGGAAAAAAAAATTTATCCACTGCAGGAAAACACCCCCTAAGAAGGGGGGTGTGAAAAACCTGCGCAAACCTACCGATAGTATTAACTAAAAAGATGGTAAGAAACATGATTACATTTTATAAATTCACTATCAATAGGTACATATATAGGAGATTAGAGGAGGGGTTGAGCCAAATCTCACAATAACTCACTAGGGGGGAGGGACGGGTCAAAAAATCGCAAAAATCACCTCACGTAATTGATGGATGACCTCTAAGGGAGGCTAGCTGTGAAAAAACCTCCCTAAGACTGCACTCTGGTACTCGAGGTATTTTCTAAAAGGAACCTAAGTATATGGTATGTATGTTTCCATGTCACATGTAAAGGAAATGGAAACGTGAGTCACTACGAAAAATATAAGCTACAGCTATTGTTTATTCTCAGCCGCTTAAAAAATCACCATCCTCCCTTAGAAACCCTCTTAATAATCTTTTAAGACGCATGAATAATCGCCTTATGTTAACATGAGGGAGATAGCAAAAACATCGCGACGGGAATAAATGAAGTCCTGAGATGCAGAGCGTCTTAAGAGAAAAGCCGACGGTGAGCAAAAAAGACGTAAGGATACAAATAAGCAGACTATAGCGAGGCTAGACGGTGGAGCATCAGAGCATGTCGTTATTGGCGGCTGCACCAAGAAAAAGCAAAATCGAGAGGAGCGCTTTCAAAAAAACCGCGACCCAGCGAAGTCAGCCTTTGCTAAGCGCAGCGGAGCATCGCATTCATTTATAATGTGCGCCGTAGACGTCGCTAAGATAAGCCAAGTGAGCGAATACGGATTTTTTCCTTACCTTCTGAACCTTTTCTTCTCAGTAATGAGGCGCTTATGGTAAGCTCGGACTTCTTTGTTAATATGCTATTGGGCCCGTTTCACCTTGGAGAGGGCATTTAGATTTGCTTAATTATGATGAGATTATTTATCGATTTGAAAAGGGTCCGGTATAAGAAATTCAGCCTAGCTCAAGCTGAAAATATTATGGAGGAAAAATAATGGCTTCCTTCTTTCGTAATTAGCTGTACAATTGTCTGGGTCATAAACCTGTAATTATTTATTTATATATTCTGGGTTGCCTTCGTACCTAAAGTATCAAAAAACTTCAATGTTTTATTATCCTAACAGAAAAGGGTGTATTCAAATGATATTGGTTTTATATTGTTAGCAAGAAATATTATAAGATGATTTGCATTATATTTTTTAGAAAAAATGTTGCTTAAATGCTAGGTTAAAGGATGTAATATACTAGCAATAAATTGCGATAATATGCTCTGTTTATGTCTCCCGGTTAATGAAATCGTGTCGTTTTATTCTGAAAGTCAAAGATTAATCATCCAGGAATAAATCCTAGTATATGTTTGAAATCTATGATATACGATACTTAAAGATAGAATTAATACACTTTTCGTTTTTTATATTCTTAATATGGACATATCTCACTCTTTTGCGAAGTAGTGTTCCGATTATGGTGTATACTACATACATTCGAGCTGCGACAAAAAATTAAAATTCTGAGTGCGTTGTGGAGATGAAAATTGTGAATAAAAACACAAAAAAGGTGTAATATACTGCTTACGGAGCTTAAATCTGAAATAAAAGTGTCTAATTTTTGGGAACAAATATGAATCACCGAAGAAAAATTTTGCTCTTTCATGTCAGGTATTCGCTGTTCACACATCCAGTAACGTATGGAAATTATGATTACAGGTTTTAAACCACGTCGACACGCCCTCTGGAAATATTCCCAACATTGGTGTGGATGTTGCGACATTGTGCGTGCTGGAGGAAGCGCAATCGGGCACATAAACTGCCAGATTTGGAGTATATCTGGCGCTGAACAGGCAACTGCCATTCCTCACATTCGCTGAAGAGGGGGCGATATTTGCGGGGAGCCATCGCCTTAGCAGAGCTTAGGGTTAGGCGAAGGGGAGCCGAGGGAGCGATATTTGGGAGAAGAGGTCATATCGGGAGAGATTATGGGAGTGATAGAGAAGGCTGTAAAAAGAGCACCTCTCCCCTAAGTTGTCTGTATTTTATGCCCCTGCGGACGTGGCGGCCGCTTCCACTAGCACCTTTACTGCCCCGCGTCCTATCCCGTCTCCCCTTCAGCTGCTGGAATCACTTACCGTAGCAACACCTTCGTTTACATTCCTCCAGAGACTGCACAGTGGACTACAGCCGGGATGGAACGTGTATTTATTCAGGTCCCTGTATTGTTTTCTTGGCTCATAGAACAGACCTTGTATAATAAAAATTTGTGGTTTATCGTGAGGTCAATAGAGAGGTTTCAAGAATACCATTTAGGTTTCTATGGACTTACGGAATGTAATTGTTATATTTCAATGATTATCTTTCTGGAATTATCAAATTAGGGCCAATTTAATCGATCGTTTAAAGATTACTCTAGGATGATTACACCCAAAGTAAAACATAGTATTACAACACGACGACATTTCATAAATTCCCATAAGTATCAATATGTGATGAAAAAATCAAAAACGCCTTGGTCCTGAATGGAACATGGCTCATTTTGGTAATTAGAATTCTTAATCTATTGCAGTTAATCATGAAGTTTAGAACGACTGTTTACATGCAGGATGTGTCCTAAGGAAAAGCGGACTTGAAGAAAGTGTAACGGGGCCGGGAATCGAACCCGGGGATCTTCCTCTATCCGGGAGGCTGCCTTAACCATCCAGGCTACCCGGCCAGAACATTTTCACAAGCTGTTTTGGGAAGCTGAAGTCCGTTTATCCTTGGGATTTTTCCTGGGTGCACGCCCTTATGTGCGAAGTAACTTTAATCCTTTCTTTATAGAAGATGTGCTGTTGATGTGATTTTATAGAAACGTTTTCAACTTGTGAACTCATATGAGATAAAGTAAATTTTATTAGATCCTGTTTATGCTAATTTACCGAACAAATGTTTGATCACTTGTTTAAAGAGGTAAAACACCGAAACAGTAGCAGTGACTATGTTCAACTGGATATTCTGTGATGAAAATGGCTGAATATTGAAGGTGACTCGATGTGCGTGAGCAAGAGGGCCACTCTTGATAAGAAGTTTTCAAATCGCTTATGACCATCGGTTGGAAATGGAGAGAACCCGTGTCTGAGGACTCTTTCGCCCAAGAGACAAAAGGAAAAGGCTTCAAAGTAATTGAATTCCATTATCTCTCCCTTTTCCCACATTTTTTCCCAATTTAAATCCTCTCCTTTTGGCGAGTGATCTCCCCCGTTCTTTTTTCTCCCTCATCATCACTTTTCTTTCCTTAAGTGCCCGTTCCAGCCCTTTTCTCCTCGCTTTCTCCCTAACCTTCTCGTCCCCTTAAACTCAGCGTTTTATTACTTTCTCTTTGGCTCCGTTTTCAACCCTCTTTGCACATTTTTGGTCCCCATTGGTTTTAGATGACTCTTAAATTTTTCCCTTATCTCCTCACCTGTCGCTTTTTACCGTCCCTTCACCCCTTTCATAATTAATCCGCTTCCAAGCGATCGTTTCAGCCTTTTATCTACTTCTAATCCTCCCTCCGATATAAGTATAAGCAGTATAAAGCTATGGCTCGATGGAACATCAATATTTTGACCCGAATCTTAGACAATTGAAATTTGAGATGGAAATTAGGCTCGATCTCCTTAGAAAAGCCAATCTTTTCCGATAGATTTCGAATTTTCATCGAAATGTGCAGGGAAATTTTTTAAGGGCGAACCTTTTCAAACTCTTTTGATGATATGAAAATTATAGATACAACCAATTATATTAAAATTTTATTACGTATTTTTTAGTTAAGGAAAGTTATTAGGGAAAAGAGTATTTAAACGGAACGTGGGTGATCACATTATTATTGTTTCAATAATACTATTTTAATACAGTTTATTTTTTAAGGCTTTATTTTGTATTACAATTTCATTATTATAATTTTAACTACTTCATTCATTAATATGAGTTGTGATTTCATACATTATTAATTTTTATTTCATAGGTCAGTCACGATTTACATTTTCGACTTTCTTTTAGCTTTTAAATTTTACGTAATTGCATATAAACGGAAGTTTGACTATGGTAGTTGATTATATTATGAAAGGATTTATAGAAGTAAACTAGATGAATAATGGAATCGTGTACTGCTAATGCCTGATAAATAATAAATTTTTAAATAGGAGTTTTCAAATCTGAGATTTATGAAAAAAATAAATTCCTAATACAAAACATTAAGATTTAGTCGGTTTTATATGAAACTAGTGCGCTAATTGGTAAACACTAAGAATTGTGTCACAAAGGTTTCACGGTTGTCTACTTTAGTTTTACAAGATTCGACCCTATGATAAACATTCAATCTTTCTCAGTTTTTTGAGTTTGAGTAACTAGAGCACGATTTATGGGCACTATAAACAATAACGATTCGTACATTATTTCTACTTCTTTAGGAATTCAACATGCTTATTAATGAATATTACAAAACCCAATGAAGTGATGATGTATTTTTATTCCCGTAGAAATGTTATCCTCTCTCAAATGAGACTCATTTACTCAGAGCCCTCAGTTTTGGTCCTTCACGATATCAATATGATCTCTCCGAGTGTTCCCGAGGATTAATTCGCTTCTCGTGCTCCTAGACAACACACACATGAATAATTCCTTTCTTCAGTGCTGTTTCTCCTACCAATAAATCTCATTAGGCTTATCTATCGTTCTTTAAGCCCGTTTCCTTTCTTCCTCGCTTCCATCTTTCCCCCACATTCCTCCTTTCTCACCTCTCTTTTCCATGTACCGCTAAGAGTTACAAGGCTCTTCCATCTTGTAATCGCCTCCGCTCCCTCCCCGACGGAGAATTTATTTAGTCTTTCATTTTCATTCACTCAAAGTACCACTATCTCCATATCCTTTTAACGCCCATCTCTGAAAATCCTCGTCATTTGCCCATACGTCTCTCATCGTCTTCCTCTGCCTTTATAAACTGCCACTCTCATTTGCATCCCTCGATTCCATAATCTCGTCGCACCTCTTCTTATACACTTCCTTTATTGCGGAAGACAACACATATTTCCCTCTCGTTCTGATCATCCGACGCTCCCCCGAAGTTTGCTTTAGGACGCGTCATCTCCGTCTTCATCTTCCGCGAAAATATCGCTTCATAAAACACCGCCGAATGGAATTTAATTAGTTTACTCTCGGGCACTCAATTTGCGGTTCTTATCGATGAAAAGGGAATTAATTTCTGAGGGTTGTTCGAAATTTCGTTCCGCCTCCTGCAACTCGAACGGCTTTCCTGGCGGTTTTGTACTCGCTCGCTTTCTTTATTTTCCGCCTTCGCAAGTTAATGGAAAAATCAGCGCGGAGTTTACGTAGTCTCGCCTTCTAAATTGAGCGGACGCTTATTTGAAGCGATCGATCAATACTGGAAGGTTTCTTTAGAGAGATTTCGACCGCTCTCATTTTCTCTCTCTGAATTTTCGACTCCGGTTTTTGTTTCAGTGTTGCGCGAAATTGTATTTGGAGCAGTAATTGACGGCGGAGGGAAATTAATCCATTCAGTCGTTGCCGTACGAGAATGGAATATCGTACACTCGGTTCTTAACTATGTTAGAATAAGATATAGCGAACCTATTAATTATTCATTCTTCACCTTATGTGTTGCATTTTTAAAACTAGAATTTTATGTTATTTCCTTATTTTTAAAGGTTCTCTCTTTAGCTCCTGGTATATTTAAATTACTACGAAATTTCTCACTAGAAGTATTGATGATAATATACCGGCACTCATAAGGTCAAACTTGAACTTTGAGTTATCAATATAACTGCTAGAAGTTCTACTGAGCGGAAATTAACCTTCAAACAGTAAAATCGTACTCCGTGCTGTATGTCAAATGTTGTTTGTAGGATCTAAATTTAAATAATCAGTTTTCATTTAAATAATTTCATAAAATCTTCAGCGATACTTTATTCATACAGATAATATATTATATCCCCAAATAGACTTACACAAAGTTTTTCCTTTAATAATTTGTGTTGCATCATGGAGTAGGCTTTCTTGGAAATCATGTATTTCAATGTTATCCTTTTAAGTTTCGTATGATGGTCTGCGAAAATGATTAACGTTTGTAATGTAATTGAATTTAAAAATGGAAACTTCTCTGATAAGCATTAAGTTTTTATTTAAAAACTACTGTTACAATTTTATAGCTTAAATTACAATACTTAATCGTTCATAAGTAATATTTGCTAAACAAAATAAACCTGAAGAACGAAGACCATGAGCAAGCATTAATATATTTGAACCTTTTAATCTTCAATAAGTTGTAGTTATTGTTTCTGCTTAATCATTTCCTACAAGAAATAGAAATAGATCTCTCTTTAAAATAATTTAATCTAATGGAAGTCAATGTAATAGCAAAGGTAAACATTTACGATAAAAATTAATCTGATTTTCTGTGCTGTCCCAACCATAACATCATTTTATTTCTACGATGCAAGTAACAGATGCGGTTCCAGTCGTAAAAATTTATTTTCATTTAATGCGTGAGTTTGGACAGCGCCTCTCGGATTAGCTGGATTCTCTCGCTCAAGCACCCCGGGGTATAACAGACCCCTGCTGTGGAAACAGGGAGTGGCGATTGCCCTCCATCACACCACGATTGTCCAATATCTCCGACATTTGAACTCCTTTCCAATGCCCCACTTCTCTATCTTAACCCTCAAGAAAACGTCATTTCATTTCCTCCACTCCTTCCTCTCTTCCGGGTTGCATCTTCCCCTTCTTTCGCTCTTTTCCTCCTCGCTCTTTCTTCATCCATCATCGTTTTCCTCTTTAATCTACATTCCCGCCACTTCCCCTTCGTCTTTTTTCACTTTCCTTGCCCTCCCTCGTTTATTAAAGGCATCGACCTCTTCCAAAACTTTCAAGGTCCTTTCACCACCAAAAGGACGGGGAAAAATTAGATTAAAGAAAAGCTAAGTGAAAGAAGGGAGGAAAAGAGATGAAAAAAGACGGAGGGACAGAGGATTATGGGCTGAGTGGTTGACTGGTAGCTCCTCAAAGTCTTATTCTTTTCCTCTTTAGGAAAACAAATGATTTTTCTCCCTCGCCCACTTTTTCCTGTCATCCGGATTGAAGAACGGACCGTTTTAATTTTATAGCCCTCTATAATCTCTTCCATTTACTCGACTTCACCCACAATCAATTTATATCTCCCAATCCTGTCAGTTTTTACCTGTATTTATAAAGCAGAGCGAAGAAAAGAGCTGTCTTGTTGGAATTAAGTGAGCATCTATCGAAAGCTAATATTATTCTTCGCCATACGACAAATCGCAGAAAATCCAGCATTTAAGATTGTATTAATGTGTGTAATAACAGTAAACTCCAGACCTTAAATTTCTACTGGACTACAAAGAAAGTGAACTAACATATCACTTTATCACTAATCAAATAATATGTTTTACTATGTCATAATACTATTCAGTAATTTCCCATCCTTGCGTACATCTTTCGCTTCATACTCATCCATGCTGTTTTTACTCATCTCTTTTATTCAGAATTGTACATATCTTCTCTTTAGCATCTCATTTCCTCTTCCTTTATGATCGTATACATTTACTGCATTTTAGAAAGGATGTGCTAGATGATTACCTTTTAGACGCACGCTAGCTTACACGAGGTATCAGTGAAAGATATGGAAAACTATGTTAGCGGTGGGAACAAAATGAGATTTTGTTTAGGAGTTATCATTGATTTTTCTCGATTGGACTTGAAAAAGGATTTATCTCGATACGCTAGTAAAAAGGATTAGAAGTTGTACTTTTTCCAGAAATATAGTTAGTATAAATATTATGAAATAAAAACACACACCACAGAAATATTTATAATCTTCATCGACAAATATTTTTGTGGAAAAAGTGCAATTTCTATTCATTTCTACGCGATGGATTTCCTCATGACGTTGCCTTAAACTGTGAATTATATACAATATACTTTATTTTAACGGATTAATAAATTTCCCAATGCATCATTGTTTGTATTAAAACTTTATCCCTTTGCACAACCGATTGGAAATTAAAAATAGCCTTGGTGTATCGGATCAGGAATGACAATCTATTTTAGGTCAAAATCCTATTGTTTTCATTAATTTTTTATATGTGAAACTATTGATGTCAGAATAAACATTAGACAGAGCTAATTTCGTGAATGAAATGCATGAATTGGATATAAAGCATTTCACAGAAGTTTGTTCCATCAATCAACGCTCTTGTAAAGTGCAAAACTAACCTTTCCTACTCAAGCGAGTTAATTAAGCTGAGCTTAAATGTAATAATGATTTCCAATCAATCTGTATACTCAAAATGGAACCTTTTGTTTAAAATTTGCATGTTTATTATCTGGATGTCGAAGGGAAATAATTTTACTACATCGAGTTATTATTGCCCGTGTATTCAAACAAAGAAGTAATTACAGCTGAATTGCTGCTCTGTGATATTTCTCCAAAGCTTTTCAAGCTTCGGTTAACAGTTTTTACTCATAATATCTGATTCAAAATGTATTTTTACAATTTTACTCTCTAAATTATCAAAAACCTACGCAGGAATGCTCATGTGATGGTAAATTGAAGTCACCGAAGAGTTTAATGACTTATTATGTGATGTTTCCACCTGCTGTACATACATTTAACATTGGTGTTAATTTCTTATGTTTCAAATGCGTTCCTAGAGCTTAAAATAGTTTGCATTAACTCAATACAATGAAATAAAGGAATTTCGGGGACTTTTGGACATACTTTTGTTTTGTTAATGTTAATATGAGTCATTTTCAGAAACGTACGTATTTTATCAGTAAATACCGTGTGAAAATGTCATTATCGTCTAAGTTGTGGTCTATTTACCCTTCTTTCTTTCAACCTTTCCCACACATTTCGCAGGTTTTTCACACACCCCTTTGTGGATGTTTTCCTACGGTGGAATTTTTTCCCCGATCAAAATTATCACAGTTTTTTATTTGTTTAACATAACCATTTTTTCTTTCCCATATTTCTTCTCAATTTTCAAATCATTAATATCTGAATATATCTGTGGGTAATTTTGCTTTCGTATGTATTTGTATTTGAAAATGGTGAAATGGAAGATGGAACATCCTAGCCTTAATTTTGCCCAAAGAACACATGTATGCATGTATATATGTACAGCTGCATGTATTGCTTACTGCTGTATGCATTGCTTACAAAACTACGGAAAGATCCTAGAGCCAAAAGAGATATCAAGCAGTCTTATCAAAATTCGCGCAACTGAAATTTTTTCAAGCGTCTTTCCTCTTTAAATAAATGAATTAACTTATCTCCTCGGCACGGTCGACCTAATACGTCCTTGAATTCGATCAAAACGGGTAATGCTGATGGAATTCGAAACTCATTTAACTCCTTCTCCATCCTTCTCTCACTTGGAAACTTTAATACTTCTTTTAGCATAACAGCCTCTTTTTCCTTCTTCGCCTTTCTCTTTCCTCCGATTCCTTTTTTTTATTTTTATCGCCTCATTACCCCATCCGCGCGGACTTCTTTCTCTCCAAAACGACTGCCGGATCGATGGTGGTGCCACCATGCGCCTCAAATTCTTATTATCTCTCTCGACGCTATGATGAGCCTTCATTCCCTTTCGTGATGTCGCCCCCATCGCATGTGTCTATCATTTCAGGGCGATTAAAATGTTATTAAAGGGAAAAACGCCGACGCGGAGGGAATGTTAGTAAAGAGGGAAGAGGGGGTATTATGCAAATTCTTTTTTCTACGTCATTGATCACTTTTATGGTCATGAGAGTTTTTGTTCGTACGGTATACGGAAAGGAGATCTCAAGGGCGTTAACGCGGCGAATGCAAGGGTAAAGATCTTTACTGTCGTCGAGGTTAAGATTCACCTTCGAATCGGTTCGTCGGAGTATTTCTAGGGATTCTGCTGTTACATCTACCGAGATGATACTAGTGTGAGCGGTAAGTTAAAAATATCCAAAAGATGTAAAAAAATGTTTACAACGATCTAGATCTGAAATACGTTTAAAATACATACAATCTAATTAAACACCGTATTAACATCGTTTTGTTATATATATATTAATTCATTTATAATACATCAACAAACAGCACAAGGGTAATTATAGTTGACGACCAACAATAGATAATAATAATTAAATACGAACTAATTAAACAAAAATTTAAATAACAACACGGAAGGACGATATAACAGGGGTTGGTTTTTTATGAAGAGTATTATTAATTATACCATTAAAATATAAGTAATCTAGTCGGGAACTCAAGACGACGAACCTTAAGACGAATTTTAAAACAAAAATTCTATAAATGTAAGATGTAATTCCCACGAGAAAACTATAATACTTGGTAGAGTTTATTTCACGATAAATATCAAATTTCTTCGAAGAGGTAGCGGCTGAGAAAGAGAAAAGCGAGAATTAGTCCATGCCTACTGCTACAAAAATATCATATTAGTATCTTTAAGTCGATTTCAAATAGTCTCCTTTTTATATAGTTATGGTATAGTTATCTAAGTTAAATGCCATCCTGTACCTCTGAGGCAAGCTTGAGTCTAGCCATCGCCAGTATTTCTGTAATACGTGTAAATAATTTATTTTAATTCTAAAAGTAGTTGTGTAATCGAAAAATATTACGTAATTGCCATGAGTTATCTATTTCTTTGTCTCCAGTGGAATCTCCGATGGAATCCACACGTAAGCAGCAGCAAATGAGACTCTTAAGTGCGTCAAACATGGATCTCATTTCCTCATTTGCATTCTTCAGATTCTCGTATTTCATGCGGTATGGACCCAGTTGAGATTCATCCTCGAGGCTCACTCGTAACACTGTAACATCTGCGCCCCGCTTGAGGCCCCATCTGCTGGAGATTGCGAATTTCAAAAATTGTTTTCTCGTCTACACTCGCACGTGGTCCTTAAAATGTCAGATGACGCTCCTCCGCCATGTTTGAAGTACCCAAAGGATTATTAAACGAGTCATTCGAATATACATCTTGGGAGAAAGAAGGTTGCCGAGCTTTAAACACGATCTGATGTCCATAATGAAAGGTGCTGTTATTAAATATAGTAGAATGGGAATTAATAGAAAGATGCCTTATGAAAATAAAGACTACAAATTATTAATGGATAATGAATGGGTGATAAAAGCGAAAAATGAAAGTAGAACTATTCAAATGCCGTACATCGAGAATGCGAGTGATCCAAAAGAGAGAGGAAGACCGAAAAATTCTGTTGGAACTTGATACATGCGAGGCTTTAGAGATATTCGTAGCTCTAAGAACAGAAGAAAATATGTATATTTATGTATGTAGTGTATGTTTGATGGCTATGAAAATACAGAGGCTTGTTTAAAATAAACTAGGCAAGTAACATGCTTACCTCCAATGTCAATGACACAAGTGAAATGTATGCATGTATACATAAAAGAAGAAAAAATATATACGCACGAAGAAAATATCGTCACAAATGGGCATGTAAGGAGGAATTATTTGTACTGAACATCTTTCTATTTATTAAAAAATTGAGAATTTCATTTTTACCGTTTTCGAAGGTATCCTAGTGGACAATGTAGAACCAAACATTTAAATATTCTAACTCCTAAAGATTCATACCAATATACTATTATCATCACCAATATACTATTTCTTCAGCAGAATCAGAGGTTTTTGTAATGTTTACATTAGGACATTCTCATCCATAAATATAATTATCTTCTCATTCAGAATAAATCATTTTGTATGGAAACTAGATTTTGCTTACTTTCTTGATTTGTTGTAGAGTTGTACATGTTAGAAGTCACCAAGACTTCTAATATGCAAAATGGTTGATCATTAGTGGCGGTACTTTGTCTACACAGTTCCGTCAATCCTCATCCCCAGGTCTTCCGTAAATCAATTCCTCATCATAAATAGGTTACAGTACACATTTTCCGTGGGGTCCTGTTTTTCACGGACTTTTTTTGTGCTTTATACATTGGAGGGCAAGGTGGCGTGGCCCTTAGGATATCTTTGGCAGGCCACCCGCACGGCATGGCTGCTCGCCAGGGTCTGAAGGCCGATTAGGATGTACCCAAAAGAGGAGGGTCCGTTTCGAAGAACCCATATTTTTGTGCTGACTCACCCCTTGGTCCAGCATCTGACTCGAGGAGATTTTGCACATCCATCCCGCTAACGTTTGCTAAAGTGACACACCGTAGATGCAGTTTCATGACATAATAGCGCTTGGAAATCTGATAAAACCATATATTCGTATGCCTTTATTCTTAGAGAAATTGAGACTTAATACCGTACTTAGATTCAACCCGCTATTTGGGAATGGATGAAACAATTCAACATGTAATTGACCCAAAAAAAATATACAACACAAAAATACCTTACATTACAAATATCCAGACTATAACCACGAGTTTAACGGACTGTCTGCAGATTAAGGTGGTTTTGTAGCTGGGAAAATTCCTTGGTTATGTTGTTGCCATTATTTTAATCTTTCAATAGTATTTTTAATCATAATTACTCTTAGTCATATTTTTTACTACATTTAATATTAGATATATACGCACCTTTCTTTACAAAGACACGCTATTCATGTAAATAACCTTTTTTTCTTTTAAAAAATCCTGATATAGTGTTTATAATTATTATATTATATATTCTGATTATATATTCCATATCTAACTGCACATATTTGATGAAAAAAGTTTGAAATCATTAAAATGAAATGAGTGTGAGTTTGATCATTGTCACACCAAGCTATTCTTCTGCGTAGTCAGCTATTAATACGCAGAAGAGTGTAGTTCAAAAATACCTCTGGAGCAACAAAGTGGACACTGTCAGCATATGAGTCGTTCGGTAGTGGGTGTGAAAGGCAATAAATGCTAGGAACATACGGAGGCTCGTTGTTTACTCTAAACAGATGTGTGAGATTCGGTTTGCTTGTTATATTGTAAGCTCGCCAAACGGAATTCGCGTGTGCTCACCAGAAAAACCAGATTTTATTTTTTTACTGGTCCGAGCTAAGTATAGAAAATGTCTCTGTCCCGTTTGATTATGGATAGAATCTGTGGATGGTATGAAATAGCACTAAAACCAATTAATCCCGAACCGAATACGTAGCAAATAATTCAAAAACGTTACTTCCCGTTTCTGTCACTTTTAATAGCATAGTATACGCCATGATATATGACATGATCATCTTGACATTATTCTTCATGTTTGCGTAAAAGGTAATGCCATTCTGCTGTAAATCATGGTACTTTACAGGCTTACGTATGTCGAAGGTATTGTAACAGTAACAACGAAACTTTTGTATTTAATGTCCATGCTTCATGCTTTATGATTATGCAGTTCTAGCAAGGATATCTGTATAATTTGCGAAGCTAACTGTACTCTATAAATAAGCCCTTACAACTCGAAATGTATTATTAGGTGAATTAAGCTCCTAAGTCACTAGCCCAAGATAACCAGTTTCCATTTTAAAAATCGTGAGCAGTCATGAGTGTAGAAAGAGGCATTCGAATGTTTATTGCAATATTTGATGCAAAAATCGTAGCTAGGATAAATCAGAGGTTTTTTATTTCTGCTGTGTATTCTGCTGTGTATTCTGATGTGTATAATGGAAATTAGACAGCATGAAGGGCAGTAAAATTATTCCTTTAAACAGTCTATCATATCTGTAGTGATCATATTTGAGGTATATTGGTTAGCAATTTGAATAATATATTCGCTACATCTCTATTATTTTAGGCTTAATGCTATTGTTATTATCGATGTAATTTTCAAGAGCCAATCTCTGGGGCGTTATCTCTCTCTGTTGTGTGAGTAAGATTCCTCTTAGGAGCCTAGTGGCTCAACAGAATTGGAAAATCTCAACCTAAAGGATAAAAAGGTAGAGAAAGGTTGTAAGATTCCCTTCACCATGATTATACGAAAATCTGCGCTTTGTTGACGGAGAATTGGACGACCTTAAAAATAGAGAGCGTTGTATTTCCGATGTGGGCTCATTCCGAAGCTGCAGGGATCCCCACCCTATTTGTTTTGTGACTATTTTATCGTCGACGGAACGACGCTTTTGAGGCAATGGAGGGAGTGGAGAAACACAAAGGCAGAAGTAACGGAAAGTCAACGTTCCAGTGCAAACGAAAAAAGAAATCATTGGACCAAGAAGTCCCTCCCTTCTTTACTGCTAGACTTCTCTCTCCCCCAAGACACGTCACTTCTCCGCAGATGCGTATTATATTTTGGGCTGACGAACTAATCCGGCAGTACCCCTCTATCCATCTAAGTTAGAACATTGAATTGATTTGCTAAGCTTTTGAGAGTTCCCTGGAATTTCATGAGATTTCTACGTGGTTTACATTGGGGCTAATTAATGTGTATACTTATCTGAAATTGCTTCTTATGACATGATACATCATGTCATTCATGGTTAAGAAAAAGTCATTAAAATGCATCCCTCTTCTATTAAGACCCTCCAAGGTCATCTCCCTTCCTCACTGTTTCATTCAATCGTAATAGACTAATTACATTAGAGACTTTACGTGCAAAGTAAGTGCCCTTAAGTGCAACTAAAGTAGCTTAGTTAGAGGCGCAGTCACTTATCCAATTACTTAGCTTTTTACTGCGGTGCATTTCTTTTGACTGTACATCAGGGATAGGCACATAAACAGGTCAAGAGGGGAGATATTTTTTCAAACTTTGGATAAATATTCTTGGATTTATTCTATAACCTCAATGCCTCAATTCTCAACTTACAAGTAATAAATTTTATCGTGATTATTCTGAGTAACATACAATAAGTATCATAAAGACAATTCGCAGTGGCTATGTTTCGCTCGTCTTATCATACAAATGACTTGCCGTGAAGAGTCATCAAGAGGAGTCCCAGATGGAAGCAACTCATGCATATTTTTATAATTTACTTTGTAATCTCGATTTGGCCATTTCAGAGACTTCGCTTTACTTAAATAACAAAAAAATCCACATTTATACCTATTCGTACATCCTCCTTAGTAAGAATGATTTGTTCTTTTCGTCTAAAATTAACTCAGTGCATCTTTGACGAGGAAATTTAATAAGACCCTATTACATTACAATATAATGTAAACGTATCAACGTAAAAGAAAGGTCATTGCAAGTCAAGGAATATTATTTTCGTATCAAAACAAAAGAATGAATGACGGTGATTTTGACTGAATTCAAAAACTCACGCGAAGCAATTGCCCACAACTTTCGCAACCATCCTGAACACACCGCTTGGATTGGTGCATAGTGCTATTGTATTGCCTGTATTCCGAGCCTTGTATAAATTCTCTCGTCAGCCTGTCCGTCTCCTTCGCTCTGCATCTTTCTCCTTCAATATCAGACTCCTTTTCTTCGCCTGTCACCCGCATACACTCATAGCAGTGACCACGCCCCCCGCCGAAACTCACCCCTTCCACCCGCAAGCAAAAAGCCTTTTTTCACTGTTTCCCAATGCCAAAGGAGTGAAAGCAGAAAACTCCCTGCAGAAACTCGCCTTTTGAGCAGCTCCCACTCTGTGTACCGATTTTCTGCGGTAAAACACACTGCGCGCTGCGAAATGACGTTGTGTTTCCGAATCGAAAAAAAAGTTCCTTCGACATCCCCATCGCCTCTTTTTAGTTCGGAACAGAGGAACTGGCAGATCTCCTCCGCAGGCGAGGACGCGTGCGTTATCGGTCCCTAAAATTCGGGCCATTATGATGTTTGCCCGAGTTCGTATTTTGGGCCCGAGCGTGAAAAGCCGTAAAACGTTATTGCCTCTCGGAAATCTTTTGATCGGTCGGTTGCGGTCGGGGAAATGCTTCTCTCGCCATTTTTGGCCGCCGGAACTATAAATTCTCAATGTCTATTTGCAGACATCGAAGATATTTACAATACACAGACGAACTTGTGAATATTTCAGTAGGGAGTACATAATGGAAGAAATCATTACAGAAATTGAGTGGATTCGGTTGCATGGGTTGAAAATATATCTCCAAGCAACACTATGTGTAATGTTTTTTAATGTTAGCAGTAATGCTCAGAGTGCTTCTTTTGTAATAATATATTTTATTTTGATACGTAATGTTTTCATTTATAATACATTCAGCTACCTTTGATATTGTGCTGATAGCTCCGGGAATTTTAATAACTTGGATATTAATAATTGACGATAAAATGAAATATTTAGGGTAAAGCGGAGAAATGATTTAATCATTAGCGTATTATCACTTTACCTCCAACCAAGAGTTTGTATTCACAGTTAAATCCATAATTCATAATTTGACTGCTGCGACCGGTTCAAGAAAGCCTGTTGATCGCAACGAAAATTATAAATCCATTCCTTAGACAATATCCTGAAAAGAGCAAGTCGATTATTTCTATCACGTAATTGCAGAATGATACCACATCTTAATGCGATGGATTTCTACATATAGTAGAATTTTACAAATACTCTCAATGGAAAAGTGAATAGTAGGCAAAGATATTTTTGGTCGTATTTCACTGTTGTAATAGCATTTAATTAGTGCCAATATTCTAAATTAGTGACAGTGATTACCACAGGCCAAAAAATAATCATTTTACTACACAGCCCACATCCGGTAGTAAATGCTGATATATCATCAGCTGTAAATGCTGATATCATCAGCTGAATAAATCATCACGAATGCATGTATGTTGTTCCACGAAGTCACGTGGAAACGTTTTGCTCACAAAGACTTGTTAATGTTAATTTGCATTCGTAAATCCTAGGATGAATAATTTGCTTGTCTAAGTTGCACATATATTTTGCATAAATGACCTTATCATATACCACAAGTTGTGTTAGTTAAAATTTATGTGAGAGCATGTTACTTGTTGAGCTCCTCCTGTTCTGTTTATTTACTCTTTTGAATTTGGCATGAAGTTTCCTATTCATTCATTTAAATAGAAGTTTCTTCTAAAGATGTCGTATTGATTTTCTGTTAATGTAGTAATGATGGAGACTTAATGCCGTATTTGTACGGGCTTCTATGTCCGAATGATGCGGCAGAGTCGAAAAAACAAAATAGTTTCTGCCTACGGATAAACTACTTCGAGATGCTTATTATAATTATGTATCATGGCCATATTCAAATATCCACCAATCGTGTTTTCAACCGAATATAAATCCGTTCGGAAATCAAACCACTAATTGGAAACTTCGGGTCTTGGCTCTGATTGAAAAATACTTATTAAAGATTTTATTTTTCAAATTCCAAAGAGCGTTAACTATCAATATTTATTGACCTGAATAACGCTATTTCATGACTGATTTACTGCGCCCGCGGAGAGTTATTTCCCCAATTTACGAGCCTTTCAATCTTCTCGCGCAAATCAATCGAAAAAAGAGGGATTTATTTCCCGAACTAATCGAGTGGGAATACACTCGTTTGCGGGAATACTTGCCTCAAACACGCGGATATATGCCAACGTCGATGAGGAAACAAATTAGTTGTTTTATTTGGTGTATTTAAAACTCATAATTCCAATAACATGCAGATTTAAAGAGTTTGTATTTGCGGTTACCGCAATCTCCCGAAGATTATAAGAATTCTGGAACAAATTCCCGGAATATTGAAGTCACTAGCCAGTTTTCCGCGTATAAGAATTAACAAAAAGTAATTTTAGATCTTATTGAACAAACTCTTGATCACCTGTACTTATTGATGAATTCTTATTCACTCGCAGCCAAGAATATTTCAGATAAACATATCAAGCATAATTCATGGGAACTTCTTCCATGAAAATGATCCTGTAGACAAAATTGGGATATGAGTAATTAAAAACAGCAAAAGATAAGGAATAATACTTTTTACACCATATTTAAACAATATAAAATATATTTCACAGTATTAAAAATTAATATTTTGCGGAAAGGACTATTCCTTCTATATTTCCGTTGATGGATTCTGCGATGTCATTTTACGAAACGATGAATTCTTCCTTGGATTTTAAAAGAAATCAATCTGACAGTAAAGCGATGAATTAACGTAGTATGACACTTTGAATAGTAAAATACCGCGAGACACTGGGAAAGAAAATGAGTTAGTATTTAAATATATCACAGAGCATGCCGATGAGTCGGAATTCCGAATTAACAGACCTCTGTATATTTTTTTTTAATTCCGCGTAATGTAAGTGAAAATAGCTGTGTTCCTTCCCCAAGCGAGAAAATAAAGAAATTAGGAACAATGTTTGCTAAGTGTAGATGGATTCTCCGAAGCTTGCGCCATCGTTTTCATTGGTATCGAGATAAATAATCCGATGAATGGTACTGAGAGGATTGTGGGAAACTCGTTGAGGGCGATTTAGTGTAAACAATCCCCTGAGGCCGAGATGCATCAATGAATTCGCGGGCGGAAAAATGATCGAGGCTTTGGCTCGACGCTGCCGAACAATAACTCTCTTCACAGAGGACTAATTGAGACAGGAAAGAGAGCCTTCCCTCGACCCATGACTAATAGGTTCCCCTTTTTCAAACGCACTTCGAGAAGAGAGTGACGCTTTAAAATGCCCCTTTGATAGCTGAAGATGGTATTTATGGGTAAACACATGGTGTAATATTCATGCCATTTATGTATTACTCCGCAGTAAGCATTCAAGCGAAGATCGATGACCTTGGTGAAAAAGGAATGTCCGTCAAGTATTTTGAAGACATTATTTTCTGAAAATACGCGGTAATTTATTTTCTTCTTAATTAATCCACTCTAATGAAGTGGATTGAAACACAGGTTCATTCATCGCATATTATACTTCTTAAGATACACATATTACCGTAAATAGCCGTATTAAGCTATTATTGACCAAATTCTGCATTTACACGACTATATAGTAAAATATTGAATACGGATGAATTTATATAGAAGATCATGTTTCCAACGACCTACTACATTTGAATAGCACTGTTAATTAGCATAGCGTTAAGCGTATTTTCGGAATTATTAAAGACAATTTTTCTAATGCAAAAAACACCAAAAATGAAACACAACACACTTGTACTAATTCCACAAATTTCAATTTTAAATTTGTGGAATTAGTACAAGTGTGTTGTGTTTCATTTTTGGTGTTTTTTTGAAAAATGAAGTTCCACCAAATATCACTGGAATTGATTTCTTTAATTTTCTAATGCAATCTAAATATTAGTTATCCGTTATCTCCATACCGTTATTGAAAACTCAAGTGAATCCTCAAAAGTGATAAATATGCAATCATTTAAACTTTTAAAATAGTTAAAGCTTACTATGCATCAAATAATTGAAATAAAAAACAAACTTTTTCATACATTGCATGCTATGGATCCTTTTCCCATGCAATACATTCATATTCATGGGAAAACTAATGGGCAAGGGTAATATGATAAAGCTCTCTCAAGGGTCGTTTCGTTCAAAATAAATGATATCTGCCTCCGAATTCCGTTCTTCTCATTCACTGAAATATATATTCGCATTTTATAGCAACGGAGGCGTTTTGAATACTGCCATATCAATAGTAAGGATTTCTTATATACAGATAAAATTAAGTTTCTATTAACTTACAATGGTGTAAATGGTAAAAAATAAATATATAACACTGAAAGAAATGTACTATAACATATTTTATGATAGAGAGAGTTTTTATATCTACCAAATGCTATCATAAAGCAGCACGCCGCTGATCTGTATTAAAGCGGGCGATTGAGAAACCAATTAGGCTTTCGCTTTAAGCATTCCTCTCGGCAAATGTGAATTCGAATTTTAAAGAGCCATTCGAGCCAATGGACTCGAGCATATGACATTAGCCATCACGATTCGTTACTCTCGTTTCCCGTGGATGTATTTAACTAGCATTTGCCGTCATCCATATTTATGTCAATATTTGTAGCGATATTCATGCAGTATGTAATTTCGTATACATTTTTCGTAATTTAGTATCAGTAGTTTTGCCTAGACTGCAAGGAAAAAAATCACCCTAGTGTGCTACTTTTAATGGCCTTCGTGTTTAGGATATTAATCATTTTTAGTTCTAAAACGAAAATTTCCGATATACAATCTTTTTCTTTAAATAGGTATCTTCCCAAAGCGGTGTACAATGGATAGGCCGTAAATCCCTATAGGTCTATAAATAATCGCCTAGCGGAATCGATGGTAACCATCGCTTATGCAGAATTTTCATAAAAAACATTCACATTTTCAATAATTGAAATATTTTGAATATGACTGACTTTTGTGCGAAATTTTACTCAATTTATTTTTATCATAAAAGTTGTGTTCAGGAATGATAAATGGAAGATTAAATAAACTATGAAATTTGCCGAAGAGATATTTTTCATGGTTTAATTAATGAAAGGCAGATACGGTGTTCCGCTTAAATTTTAGCCTGTGATCTTTCGAAAGTATTAATTACGCTCTTAGGCCTCTTCTTTTTTCGATCATACGCGTCAAACGTCATAAAATTAGACAATAGATGGAGATGGCGCCAACAAAGTATTTTCTTAACAATAGAAGCAATAAGATAGTATATTAAAGGAACCCTTGATACTCTAGAAATGGGTAAGGACAATTATTTAAACGAGTCTTTTTTCATATACGAAGATAACAACGAAACATTGACTTTTGCTAGACTTTTAATTCAATCGGAAAAAGTGGCTACAAAAAGCTATGAGGAATAGGAACATTAACTAGTATTTCCACCTGTCTCCGAAACACGACAGGTTGAAGATATAAATTTGCGGTCGACCATCTTAAATTATGAGGAATAACGAGCAGTCATTATTCTCCTTTTTCGCAATGAAAGACGCTCGCATACGTCAGAACATGACGCGCATAATCGTCGCATACATTCGAACGGTTAGCCTCAAGTGGCACTCCAATTCCTCACTTGACGCCCCTTGTTCGGCGTATCGCCCCTTCGAAGTCCCCCTTTTAATTCCCTTCGGATGACGTCTCTTTTGTTTTCCCCTCTCCAAATGAATACGGAGTGCGCCGCGTAACAGGTGGACAATCGGACGGAGGGAGCCGTTTTAATGACGGATGGAGGAAGGATCTCTCCCTTTTGGCGAGGGAAGGAATAAAAAATAAAGGATTCGAGAATAATCGAGACGTTATTATCGCTCATTTTTTCCATCGTCATTCTCATTCTTAAGCGAATTAGTCAGGCTGTCTTGGAGACCTGTGCACTTTAACCTTTAAAAATTCTTCACTTTCTCTTGTCTTTTCCCTCATTATATGAGCTTTATAAAAGGATGTGCCAGGTGGTGGATGTCTACGGATTTTTTTCTTCCTCCCACGCTAAATTTATCATGAATATAAGTAGAGGATTCTGATTTTTACTATTTCAGCTCATTAAGAACCGTGACTGCTACTTCCATGAGCCTCTTGCATATATTGGCCGAGGGAATAGAAATCTTAAGGATTGTTTAGTTAAAAGACGATGTTTTGGTACCTATTGTACTTGTATCAAGGATTTAATTAGACGTAAGTGTAGTGTAGAAGTTTAGTGGGGGAGGAATGGATAGAATCAATTTAATTCAAAGAAAAATAATTTACAGAAATACTAATCAACACAATACTACTCTAAATACACGAAGTCCGACGAAATCCATATATCTGCATTGATTCAGAGACATAAATGAGTTCTGTATTGAAAAAGAGTTTCTCAGGCAGGAGTAAATTTGAAATGCAGAAGGAAAATACTTCATGGAAGCGATTTTGAAAGGTGGAATTACTTGGAATGTCACCTCAAATATAATAAATAGGTAACTGAACAAATAGTGCGTTAATTGGGAAATGTCGTAAGAGTGTGATGTTTTTAGCTGTATATCTTTATTTGCGTCTCAATTGTTCTTTATTCTTCATAGTCTTATTAATCTTGCCTTTCATCATTATCATTATCATCAGCCATTTTCAATCCAACGTCGGATATAAGCCTACTCAAGTATTTTCCAATTTTCTATGTTCATTGCTACGTTACGCCTAAGAACTCAAATGATGTCTCTATTATGATTCAGGGGATAAATAATGGTAAAAATTTGCATGTTTGAAGAAAATAGGTAAATATTTGCGAATCTAGTTATAAAAATAAATAGAGAAATAAAATCATATTAAATTAAAGATTATTTTTTCGAGTAAAACATTGAAAATATCGAACGTGTTTTAAATAAACACAATTTTTCCAATCAGAGGACTTCCATTTTCCAAATTTTGCTTGTAAGTGGGAGAAATTCCAGCCAAGGCGCATAAAACTCGGCCATGACGGAAACGTTTCACAGATAGCTAATGAAAGTAGCGCCATCTGCTCTCAATGAGCACCGTTTAAAACCTAAGGTTTAAATGTTTCGCTCGTATTTCTTTCTCGGGGCCTATAGTTAACCATATCGATTTCAGGTCAAGCACACCCAAGGGATCCATTAATCTATAAATCCATCGCAACTGTTCATTTCCGCGCTCTGCGGCCGCTGCGGTTCTCCCTCAAGGCGACTCTTTTCCGGGCTTAGTTTACAACTGTACACACCCACTTCGCTTGCGTGACGTGGTGCACAGTCCGTGTACGTTTGGTACATGCGATTGAATATCAGGATAACAGGAGAGTCAATGCGTGTATACCCTCTGTCGAAGGGAGGATCCGCAGCAAGAAACACCTTTAGTGCATTCATTCGGCACAGATTGATCCATCTACTTAATTCAAAACGAAACTATTATCCTATTTCAATAATGGATATTACGTGCAGGAAATAACGCTGTAATTCATCTCACGTGAAATAGGTGTTTAATTGATTGAATTTAATTAGGAAGTAACTGAAGGTGATAAATAAAAATAAAATCATTCGATTTTCATTCACCCGATCTCCTGGTCATATCTAATTATTAATTTTATCATCACATTACTACATTGGACAATGGATTTAATCACTCCATTATTTCTCATTCCAATTAATTTAATTAATCCATTTTCACAAATATTAATCAATTTATTTCATCGAGTTTTATAAGCACCTACTCATTAGAATGTTGCTATAGAATATGTAACTAAATTTCAGAAAAAGGAGGAAATTAACATCGATGGTATGTTGAGTGTTCAGCAGTTTTACTCTTTGATTTAAAGAAAGACATTTTTCCATAAGGAATAGATCTGTTTCCAACTTTCCCTGAATTCTCATACGATCCTACTTTTCTTATAATCAAAAAGTAATGATTCTATTCGATCAATTGATTTTTCCTCTGCATACAGTGAGGATCTATTTTCTGATTTCTCTTATAAACTTTCAGGGATTATAAATATATTTTTTATATTGTGAAAATCCCTTTCTTGTTTATTGACACGAGTACATTGCAAAGGAATTACTTAGGGTGAGATACTGATATTTATTTTAATATTTAATAATGCCTAATAAGGAAAGGGTTTAGGTGACTTTGCACATAAGGGCGTGCACCCAGGAAAATTCCCAAGGAAAAACGGACTTGAAAAAAGTCTGACAGGGCCTGTCTGTCTGTCAGACTTTTTTCAAGTCCGTTTTTCCTTGGGAATTTAATAATGCCATTTATTTGAAAAAAGGATTTCGAGTGATTTCTATTATATGCAATGTACTCTATATTATGTAAAGTCTACATTCTCTACTATAAGTTTTAGTTGGTAATAACGTAGAATTGCAACAAGTTAAATAATTTTTATGGTTTAAACCGAGATTTCCCTCCGTTATTTCAAATGCCTTATTTGTAATGAAAAGCTCCAAATAAATAGGATGAGGAAGTCATTTTAAATCATGGCAATAATTGCAGTGGCGTTGAATTTTATCGGAAATTTTCATATGATGAAGTATCAGCTTGAATTTACGTTAGATTAAATTTTCGACACATTGCTGAAATGCTGTACCGTATTCATACCGCAACAATTAAGTTTTAATTGCTGTTAGCGTGGCCTGGCCTCTGGCCTGAATTTCCCCATTATTTACCTTTATAATTGATTGACGAGCTGTTGATGACTATTTCGTCCCATGCAACATCTTAACTGGCGTGTTAATCAATTTGCCCCTCTCGAATCTGTTTCCTAATAACATTAATGCGGTCGGCAAAGGTCTCCCCAAATAGCTCTCTTTATCACCATTCGGAATTGCTGTCCCATTTGACCCCACGTCCCGCGTGCATATTTTATCGAATACTTAACGGAAAAGAAGAGAGAAATACGTTGGGAGGGAAACGCTCGGCGTATTTCTTTTCGGTATCTTCCACGTCCCATCGAAAGTTCGAGGCATTTTTATGATCGATGCAGGGACCGCTTCATTTCCCGATAATCCGAATGTGCCTGCAACTCCTTTCTCTCCCTCCAACTCGCGTGTTTCGCGGGACTGATATAACTCTGCGTTTCCTCTCCGTTTTCCTCTTCAACGCTGAAATTTCTCGGCTTTATCTGCTTTAAAAATGAGGTCGACCGAATTATTCTTAACGGCTATAAAACACGAATTCGCTGCCTCTGCCGTGGCTCTATTGAAACATGCTGGTAACGATTTAATGGACGTGTTTTCATCATCTGACTGACAATTACGCTGCTGGGGAGAGTTACCTATGTGTTGAATCTAGGAACGTGATGGAATCAGGTAATCGGCATTAATATTCGGCTTTGAGCTATTAACCAGTAAAGAAAAGTTCTGTGTCAATTTACACATTCTTCACCTCCATAGCATATTTCTAGTATCTGAGATTTGAAATTGGCGTTCTTGCATGTTTAGATTTAGCAGCATAAAATCTTCGGTGAAGGATTACGATGATATTCATGCTCCTTTGTTTATTTATTTAGCATTGTTCTTTCAATAATTGACAAATCATAAGCGGATAAATTAGTTGATGTCGTGATAGTGAGGTTTGAGGAGAGTGTAGCAATAGAAGAGTAAGCATCATCGGCACTATACTTATGAGAACTCCAAATTAAACGATCACAGAAATCTTCTCAAGTGATACTTGGTGAAACTTCATCATAGAAATATTTAAAAAAGCCATAAGGAATTAGTACAAGTCTTTTTGTAATAGTTCCTAAATCAAATGTATTATACAAGGAGCATTTAAGAAAACTTGTTTAAGTACAACGTAGACCTAAAAATACTCTACGCATAAAGTGGTCAGATGTTGTTTATTGACGCCGAAATTGTCTTAATGTATTCATTTTTTAGATTGTGGATTCATCTTTATGGGGTAGCTTAACTAGGATTAGGATCTTAATACATCGTTTGAAATGTACAAAGAGAGTGATAATATGCTTACTATTCCCTAAGTACTCTATTGTGAATTATTGGAGATTAACCCGCCGTTACTCGCGCGGGGTGTTTCTACACCCCAGCCGTTTTCAATCAGCCTCTATTTTTAAACGCTTAGGTTTATTGACCCCTTCTTCTCAGTAGCTTCATTTTTTATGTTCCCGACATTTTCTGCAAAAATCGTGAATTTCTTGCCATTTCTTGCAGAGATATGACGCTTTTCATTTGATAATACTCCTATTTTTGGTTAATTTTCCGAAGTTCATGTTTTATTAATTCTTTTACAGGTTATTATTTGAAGTTTTATGTTTTTATTCGTTTGTTCCATGATCAATGATCAGTAAGTAAATGTTATAACTCATGAATGTTATTGGTAAATACGTTGATGTAATTTTATCTCACTTGTAATCTCTAATAATCCCTCTCACTATTTAGCTCCGCGAAGCTTTCCAAGGCGAGGTTTCAGTTCTCAGGCCAGTTACAGAATTTGAGATAATATTAATTAGAAATTAAAAGATAAGTAATTCATTTATTGTATTTGTTATTATGAATATGTAAATGAAATATTACGGAGCGGACACCGTTGTCCCCTGTGGCAATGGAGCGTCGCCCTCAGCACAAAGGAAGACCAAGCCCCTTTTTCTCTGAGGGAGCGCGGCCTTGTTTATTGCCCCCTACCGTTTGTTCTGAGAGCACGTAGGTCTTACTTTCATGAGACATGACAATAAGGATTTGCTTCTTCGGTCGCATGGCTAAAATAATTGTCGATTGACCTCGTCGAAGAAGAAACAGGGACAGTCCTTCTTGGGGTGCCGAAACTCGGCTCCCGAAGACCGGGGTGGAAATATTTCGTCTCTCATTCTATTTTGTGGTGCCTCATAGATTCGACATTAGCAAGTTAGTGTTCGAGTTTGTGCGATTAGTTTACTCAGTGAAGAAATGCAACGCAAAGGATGGAATGACTTTTCTATTCTCCTGTGCTCTTCCGTTGGGAAGTGTTTCTTCGTAAGTCTATCCATCTCCTCCTCCAAGCTCCTGGTAACTAATTAGTAAGTGAGAATTTTTTAAATCTCAATTATAACATTCTTTCGTCACTGTAGATGAACAATTGATTCCTTTTCGAGGCAGATGTTCTTTCCGTCAATATCTACCCAACAAACCGGCCAAGTATGGGACAAAGATTTTCGCTCTAGCGGATGCTGGAGTGTATTATACCAAAAACTTAGAAGTTTATTTTGGGGTTCAACCAGATGGTCCTTATAAACACAGCAATAGTCCCAAGGACGTCGTAAAACGGATTGTCGGTCCGATTGTGGGGACAGGGAGGAATGCGACTGCCGACAATAGGTTTCTAAGCAAGCCAGTTTTAGAGGATTTACTCCAGGAAAAGTTGACGCTAGTCGGGACCATCCGTAAGAATAAAAATGAACTCCCTCCACAAATTGTAGAAGTAAAAAAGCAGTTTGTTTCTCTTCAGGAAAAACATGACCCTGGTATCATATGTCCCAAAAAAGAAAAGGTATTTGTTGATCATTTCAAGTAAGCACAAAGAAAACAGCATTGATGCGTCCACGGGCAAGAAACACAAGCCTGAGGTAATATTTCGACTAAATAATTCGACTTCGAATAAAATTCGACAAAAGGCGGCGTCGATAGTGTAGATGAAATGTGTGGGACTTAAAGCGTGGCAAGAAATACTTGAAGATGGCCATTTGCAATATTTTACCATTTGCTAAACACTTTGGGTATAAATGTTTTTATTGTACATAGAAGCGTATATCCAGACATCAGGATAAATAGAAGGATGTTCCTCAGAGAAATCCCTAAGTGGTTGGTAAAACTCTTTATAATAAAGAGGGCCTGGCAAAAAAACTTACCAAAAGAACTAACAAGAAAAGCAGAAAAATTTGAAGAGCCATCGACATCAGAGCCTCAAGAGAAGATTATAAAAGGAGGTCGTGGGTGATGTGTTATATGCCCAAGGAATAAGGAAATAAAAACTAAACTGCATTGCAAATACTGCGATAAACGCATGCGTGCTTCGTTAAAATTTGAGAAGAATTTTTAAAAATATTAATAAATACGTCAAAGGATTTTCCATTGTTTACTCTTTCAAGCCCGCTCGAAATATTTTCTTGTACTTTTCAGCTTCATAAAAGCGCTTCCCAAAACAAGCAGTAAGTTAGCTTCAAGGTAGCATTAAATGGTGTTAGATGGAAAAAACACCTTTGTTTAGTATCTTTAAGTATTTTCATAACTACAGACACATTTATTCGTGCGAAGATATCGTTTCTAAAACTTTTCCATGTCGGAGATTACAATTACTTATAACATTTTTCAGGCGTAATATTTTCAGTTACTTGTAAAATTAAAATTTTAAATATCGTTATTCAACTTGTATAATATACCTAGAAGGCTTTTTAAGCTATTCAGAGTACAATTAGTAGTAAAAAAAGGATATCAAAGAAAGACCGGTGGGGTGTGAAAACACTCCGAGCGAGCATTCACGTCACAAAATTGAGCGCGAGTAATCGCGGGTTAAATTGCATTAATCTGGATTAATTTTTCACTTTAATTGTTTTAAAATGTCTGCTTATGACGAATACGTTGATTACTACAAAGATATTTCATCTATAAGGTATACGAGTCAAATTTTCGTTTTATTGTACAATTTTTTGAGTATTATTATTGAATAGCTCATAAAAATTTTAAAAGTCGTAATATCAACGTAAAATTTAGGTATCATATCCAAAAAGATTTATAAATGATAACAGATAAAAATAATCAGGAATGTTTTCGAAGATAACCGTGAAAAATAAAAAAGTCCGGTGGGGTGTAGAAACACCCCACGCGAGTAACCACGTAACAAAATAGGGCGCGAGTAACGGCGGGTTAAGTAGTTTTGAGCACACATTTATTTTAAACGAATATCATAATCTCTACTGACATATTTTCTCCCGTAATATAAAAGCTACTTGCAGTAAGACTTCATCTAGATTATCAATACCTGAGCATGCATACGCTCTTCCGTTTTTCATCCAGCGTTTCCCAGATACGTCACCAACGTTCGTAGAAGCACGCAACCGAAGTCCGCCCGATTATCAGTGCATTTAAAGACCGGGTACCGGAAAAGCGACTTATTTATCGCGTTATGTGACGATTCCGACAGCAGCGACGCCAGGTGTCTGGTAGAACACGCAGCAACTCTCTCTCTCTTTCCCGATGTTATTATCGAAGCAAAAGTTTCGTTAAACAAACGAAAGGTGTTGAGTCGGATTGGCGAAGGAGTCGTGTCGATAGCTCTTCGACTGCAGCACTTAATGGCGTCCTTTGTCCCTTCTTCTGGCGCACCTCCAGGAACACACCCACTCTTCCCATTCCGCCCTCATTTTCCCTCCCCTATCATGATTTTTGCTCCCTTAACCTATCGCTTTCCGTTAAAAGTCATGTGATGGGGAATTGATGAAGACAGGGAGGATAAATAGCTATCGGGAAGATTTACTCCTTCGGCTGCGAAAGATCTTTCTTTTGTCTCTTCCCGTCTTATTGACCGTATTCTCGCAGTACTTCCAACGGAAATTTATCATTTCCATCTGCTCGAGGAAGAATTGAGGATATCCACGCAAAACATTTGTACGGTGTTCCGGAAAAGTTATAAATAAAATAATACATACTTTTTATACTATTTTTTCAGCACGATTATCTTTTGATTTGTTGTTTAAATCAAAACATCGGCTTCATTTGATGACACATTTTTCATTATCGGTTGGAAATTACTCAAACCCATGTAGCAGTTTTATTTTGTAAGAAGTAGTATGATATTTTTATTGCAGTGTAAGAACCATACTTTTTAAGGAAATAATAAAGATTAATCAAAAGACTGATCTGGTAGTCAACACTAATTTTATTGGATTTGTACCATGAAGATGACATTTGTGTGTTTAAATGAAAATTTAGACCTCGAAAACCTTACTTCTGATTTGAAAAACATATATAATTTCATATCGTATAAATTAAAAATAAGATCACAGTTGTGCCATGATATAATACCACTGTTTTGTAGTATGCTGTCATTTACGTTTGAATTAGTGGAAATTAAGAATATATTTATTATTTAATCACAAAAGTTTCGCATCTCATAAATATTGATTACTTCTCCCGTTAGGCAGTCAAAAATTCCTTTTTGATATCCATTATTGCAATCGAGCTATGTCATCATGGTTGCCTGTTGTCGTACTTTAATTTCATCAGAATATAGGAACCCACGTAAATTGGAAATACATTGAATACCACACTTTTAAGTCAAACGGAAGCGCCATCTATGGGGAAGAAAATAACGTATTCGATTATAAACGGATATTGGGTAAAAAAGATCTTAGTTTGTAAACTGATTTGTTTGTGTATTTTCTTTAGGTATTTAAAAGTTCATTTCGCTAAAAATAGTATGCTTCCACCGCCATGTTGCTAACCTGTTTCTGGTTCTCTTTTCAGGGGGACGGCGAGGAAATGGAAATGGAATGAAGGAGGCAGCGGGGAGATCCTACGCAGAAGCGGTGAGTAGAAGCAATTACGGCTTCGATAGTCAATGCGGACGGACATTCCCCACTTTGCCAATCTCACATTCTCAGCGCCAGACACTGCCACGCTTAACTTCGACAAACACTTCCGATTTATACTCCTGCATGTAGCCAAAACCCCAATAGCTGTAAAAAATACGCCCAATGACACAGGGTGACCCTTGTTATCCACACAAGCTGCATTCAGATTTCTCTCCGCTATGCATTCCCTTTATCTATTCTTCGTGCACTTACGAGAAAAAACTCCTAGTCTGATCCTGTGGCTGTAATGGATGCGTGTGGGCTGGAAAGGTTTTCCTGTTAAAACATCAGCGATATAAAGAGTACAATAGAGTTTTATTAGAGATATTTCAGTAAATTACTGTACAGAATATGGTTCGTAATATCTAGTTGGAGATATGGAAGAGTTCCTGGAAATAGATATTATATCCAACTCGTGGAATTAGTAAGGGAACTGTTGAATAGCTACCTATGACTAAAGAAGAGAGTCTAATATTTTGAAGCGATTGTAATATTAAATCAATGTTAATAACGTCAAGTTGTTGATACTTATTGTAAGCATTTTTATAACCACCCAACACTTAATGTATATGTATTTGATATATATATACGCCTCCACGGAGTTAATAATCAAGATTTTTCAAATCAGGCGATACAAACACTACCTATCTCCATATGATTGAAAATTTCATAATTTAAGACTTACTAAAGTAGATAATCCTGCGCATTTCTCCTTCAAGCGTTTCACGTTCCATGGTGAAAGAATCTCTATACTATCATTCTGTTGATTAGAGATTAAGGCAAGAATTTTGTTTCCTCAAAAATATATTTCTTATGCGACTTATTCCGTCTTAAAGACATCATCAGCCAACTTTATATTTTAGCAGGAAGTATTTACGGAATAAAGATTAAGATAAGACTCGCGATGCCTGTAAGATGAAAATAGTTGCATAAAAATATATTTCTGAAGAAATTACTTAGTTCTTTTCTTCTCATGCATGGCACCATTCCATAAATTTCAATTTCGGCGTATTAGATTTACCAGCTTCGTCAGGTTTTGGTCATTTTGCTACAAATAACTGCATTTGTCTGTGGCTATATCCTTTCAGGCTCTCTTTCAACCACCCGCACAACCCTTCTTTCTCTATAGTCCTGTGCAAATCAGTTTCCCCATGCCCGTCTCTCCCTTTACCCACACCCAAATGACCCAAAAAATCGGGAGGGGCACTGGCCTCCGAATCATTGCACAAAAAAGGCGACAGAATTCATTCGGTATAAGTCAATGCTCGGAAAGTGGATTACAGCCGACGGCCGTGTTTGCGGCGATATATTTCGCGACTTCGTGGTTCGACGGCGGACGATTCCGCGCGATTTTCCGAAATAACATTTACACATAAATACGTCGTCCTTTTCCTCGTTTTGTCGCGAGACCGCAGAGCTGTGCATTCCGCGATTTCAATTCCATCATTCGGAATCGCGCACATTTTCCGGTCGCTAAACTCGATTGTGGCATACCTACCTGCTTTAATGAATTCCCTTTTTGAGCGCCCTTTCATTTGAATTTGCAGCGCGTCCTTTTTCATGACCAAGAGGCGATTGCGTTTTTTATGGTGGCTTTAGTCCTCTTGAGTTTTAATTAAAAAATTACTTTTCACGAGCTTTATAATTATACCAATTTACTTTTTGGTATTTACTTATTTTAATGAACACACACTGCGCTGGAATTTTGTCCTCGGCTTGGTGGTATTGTGTCGCCAGAGTACAATTGCAACACAAAAAGGTGCGAAACAGTAATTTTCCCCAGTTATAAATATTAAATTTATTTAAAATAATTCATTGCTAAAAAAATTTGCTGTAATTTTATTTGAACTAAAGCTACAGTTGGATTATTATTATTTTATGCCAAGGCTAGGCTAAATATGGCCTCCCTTCCATTTAACCTCTTTTGTATTAAATTTTATTTTTAAAGTGTTTTATAATAACCATTTCCTTTATTCCATATTAAAAAGGTAAATATCATCCTATGAAAATATAAATAATGATGACTGATTACAAGGCGATGAAAGTAAACAATATAAAACATACACAAACACTAAGATAAATTACGGAAACTTAAATTTACAGAAATGGATTTTAGTAGGCAAACGTTGTGATTTGACATTATAGATAATCAAGTCATATTCAAGATATAAACAACATTTCTTATGGACTGATTAATTGAAGAAAGATTTATTTAGGTGTGTATACTGCTCTCTCAGAATTTAAAAAAATAAGAAGTTTTTCCATTTGGGAATGTAGTAGAATTTGCTTTGAGCAACTCATTCACAATAATTGTAAACTTTAATCCCTTGGGGGAAGAATTTGCTTTTGTTTCATCCTCTTATTTCTATATTCCATTCCTTGAGAACATAATGGCTGGATTCAATTATACATCATTCTTCTATTATTACTCTCACGTTAGGGATCTTCGGACTGCTAGCGTACAATAAAATATCAAAGAAAATCAAAATCGAGATAGCATCACGGAAACGGGTTCCAGCTTAATTTTGCTCAATTAATTCGAAAGCAATGTCGGATAAAGCTTTTCCCCCACTTACCTTTCAGGAATAAGAAACCCTCAAATCCCTAGGGGTGTTGGAGCGAGCATTCTGCCCTAAAACCAGTTGGGTTCCATCAAGGACCAATTCTACGTCAATCGCCCCGATATCGAATTAATTGCTCGCTTCTGAATCTGCTGAAGTACTTGGCTTTTATCGGAATTGGCGGAGCTCTCCAAGGATGAAGAAAAAAGAAGGCCTCCGAATGGAGGAATTAATGTAAGGGGGATTAGGTCCTCCAGGAGATGAAGAGAACCAGCACACACTGCCTTTTGCGTAAAGGGTTCGCAGGCACGTGATTGAATCTCTTTCCATCGTCTGACCTCGTGCCTCTTGGGATTGATGTCTTTCACTTTTACCTTCGTACTTTCTCCCTTTCCTCTTCGCTTGTTCCCCCACATCGACTCTACTCCCTTACGTTTTTCTCGGCTCTCTTCTCCAAAGAGTTTCCTCCTACGTTTTTGATCCCCTGCCTTTGCTCTTTTTCCGTATACATTTACATTCTTACGACGTCATACTTTTATTTATTCCGCCACTTTTCTCTCTTGAGATCAGAAAAAAAAATGCCTCAAGGATGTATTTTGAAAGCAATTAGTAACCAAATGTTGTCACTAGAAAGCTCAATTTATAACTTCTTAGAAATCGATTATTGATTTGAGATTTGCGAACAAGAACGGTCATGATTCTTTTATTTGATGAAATTCTAACTATGTGTCTGGCGCAAACTCTTATTTTTATTTCTGGATTTCAGATTTAATTCCCTTTTATTGTTAATCCTAAACTAATTTAGGTAGAAGAGTTTCGTAATCACTGATGGAAAATTTGGTGTGACTTCGTCAATCTAGAGCAAACATTTACGGCATCTTTGCCTATGATTGCTCTTTTACCCTGTATTTTGTCCATCATCTCGAAAACTTTATGAATGTTATTCACAAACTAGGAAGTTATGGATACTAAAACAAATACAATCAAAATTATAAATGATAATTATAATGAAATTTGCCTATCAAAATATTTAATGTTGTTATAATTGTAATTTTTGTATTTTCTTTCTTGATAAAGATTTCTGATATTCATCAACTTCTTGCTTAAAAAGACTGAAAACGGCGAAAATCTTGGAAATCTAAGCCTTATTATTTTAAACATGTGTGGTGTAATTCTTTCTTCTTTCTTCATTTTCCATTTATTATTGATAATGCAATTTGTATCTTGCTAGTTTTCCCATTATCCAATCCTACTCCTTTAAGAATTGTTATAGGGGCTTGCTTCCTCTTTGAACTTTTTATTATACGTAGAAAATGTTTCTTTCAAATCATCACATATTATTGGTTTTATTTGCTTATCGTTTTGAAAATAACTGAATTTTTTCTGATTTCCTATAAGGCTTATCTACCCTTATCTTTAATTAAATACTAAGGGACGAGCGAAATCTTCCTCCTTTGTTTGTAAATTTTAACGAGTAGGTTGCATCCTTGGATATTATCCACATTCACCTTTCTGGTAGATATTAATAATAAGAGTCACAATATACCTTATGCTGTCAAAAAACTTAAGAGAGATTCTTGACGTACGTTCCACTACTACTTGTAGCATCTTCAGAAGAAAGATTATGACTGTTTTTTGGTAAATATTAATAACAATAAGTTAATTTTTTTAAATACAGTGAATATTAGTGCATTATCGACAGCATACAATTGAGCATCGAAAAAGCTACAGCTCGTAAACGAAAAATTTTCCTATATTCGGTATTTTCATTTTGAAGGTGGATGAAAAATTTAATTTCTAAAATATTGGAATACTTATGTGGTTTGTAAATTGTCCTTTCCCCTTCAATGCGTATCTTTGTGGAGCAAAATTCGAAATATTTTGTTTATTTTAATCCCTCATATATTGAATAATTCTTTCACGTCTTTCCGTATGTCTCCTATGAACACTTCTTTCCTTCCCAACTTTTCTTGCCTCTTCTTCGTCCTCTTTCCTTCAGCTTCCCCCATTTCGGTTCATAACAGAATTGGTATTTTTTGGTTCTCTCATTCCATTTCCCACCCAAAAGCCTTGCGGACATCTTCCCCTCTCTCCCCTCTCCTCTTTCTTTCTTTCACCGCCATCCTTCAGAGAATCTCTTGGACTCGCTCTGTTTCCACCCTCTGGGCTATAACTCGATCCGTTTTCTCATCAGTCTCCTTATTGAAGCTCTGGTTTTATAACGATTGAGCATTCCGCCCAAAAGAAAGCCACTTTTCTATATATTTTGGTGCAACAAACATTGCCGACTCTAAGTCGGATGTTAGGCACCTGATAGCAGCGAGTCAGGAAACGGAGGATTGGCCTATTATATCTTCCCCATCGGCCGAATGATTACTAACTGAGTTATGGCTCGATAATCCTTAACGGCTCTTTTTCTGAAATGAGATTTCCGGCGAGTTCAAAAGAAAAGATCTTCGGAGGAATTGGTCGGCTGTGTTGAACGGCTGCAGAGAATGGGTGTTCCGATGCGCTATGATTCTCTCAGCAAATGGTTTGTGAACTCGCTTTACTGGAAGTAATAAATGTTACGAAGAAATAGAGCGCGAGTGACATTAAGATAGTAAGTGAGCTCTGTAATTTGACGTGACTTAGTGGATTGCGAAGAATTTCAGCAACGAATACTGCCCCCGAGACGCCGAAAAGAGCATTTAGTCAGTAATGGATGCTTTCACATTATTTGCAAAGATATCCTCTGGTGTGATAGATTAGACACTTATAAAATCTCATGCCGAATTTTATTGAATTTAATCTGCCGGATTTATTCTGTAATCTTAAATAGTGTATAATAATGTAAAGTATTTTCCTGAATTAACACCGGTTAATACAGTATTTTTAAACCTTATCTCCAGGAATTCGATAAAATAGTCAGTAGATGCTCTTATTTACTGTGATATCCTTTTGGGTACTCTTGCTACTCTATTCATGTAATTTCAAATGAGTTGTTGTGCTAATGTCTAACTTCCTACCCTGCTTTGAAAACGTTATCATTTTGAATGAATACATTTTTATATCTTAGATTCATTTCAAGTGTTGTGGTGTTGATGAACGAGTAATAAAACAGTTATACACGGTACCACAGGATTTTTTAATAAACACGACCTAGGTTTCGACGCGTAGCATCATCATCACCTGATGATTATTCCTTCTTCATCATGAAGATCTACCGCAAAGAAGAGGCCGAAGTAAAGGATTTTGTTATTGTGGTCTTGTTTGACTAGTGAATCAGAAAACGAAGTCTTCCCTAAAGTGGATTAAATACACCATAATGTGTTTCATTAGATTACTGCTAAGTTGCCGCATTTTTCGAGATGTTTCTGTGCACACGAACAATGGTCATTAAAAACAAATCTTTCAGCTATTATAAGCTTTTTAATGAAATATATTAATTTTTATTCTTGAGATGATTTCAAATGCACAGTGAATATAACATCAATTATCGGGTAGAAACAATTCCCAATCATTTACCGGCCTATTCGAGTCAACGCGAAGTTTATCAATCTTTTTATGCATTAAAGTCAAACTACCTGGAAATCTAGTCCAAACACGTACCTCTCCAACGATGAATGGACTGGAACTCTACAAAATAATAATAAAAATAAGAGGAGAAATGCCATTTAAGTGTACCGCTTGGGGACTAAAAACATTGCTTATAGCCGAAACTTGAGGATTTTAAGGATGTTTTGGGAAACTCCTCTATATAGCTTTTCTAAGCATCGGGCCATTAGTTTCAAGCACTCGGAAACATAAAGTATCGGAGCTCACGTATTTCCGATTTTTTTTAAAGTCCTCTGTTGTTTCTTTCCTCGAGGGGCTCGAGGGCAAGGAAGGCCCTCACGAAGAATGGGGAACGCGATCTCAGCGGCACTATCTTCAATTCCCCTCGTTTCTTCGAGGGTGAACTCACGCGGCACTTTGTGGAAGGAAAAAATGAGGCGTTAAAGGTGTTTTCCCTTCCCGTTATGTCTCCACCTCGATTATGGACACACTCTCCTGGGGCCATTGTAAGCTCACGCCCTCTTTTCCTCCCAACAAACTTTTCCCCTTCCCGTCCCGTTATGCTCCACCTCAAGGCTTTCTCCGACTGCAATTCCTTCTGTCCGTCGTCACGCGATCTGTCTCCCTGCTTTTTTCGTTTCTACCCTTGTCTCCGTGGGTCTCATACTGTCACACAATTCCTTCTGTTACCTGCGCTTATAAGTATAAATAAGGGAAACTGAAGTAATTGAATGTGGAAAGGGTGGGGAATCATGTTTAACAGGTCCTGTGAGACAGAAGAATAATCTCCAAACGCTCCTGCCCGGAAAATGTTCAACTATTGGTCCCCTAACAGCACTAACAAACACACGTAGGAAGATTAAAATTTATGACATGTGCGTGATTGGTAGTTGAGAAAATTGATTGAATATTATGATAACTATACTTTTCATAATAAAAAAACTTTGCTACTTACTTCCAAATACTAAAGGAGTAAAACGTACTTAGAAATTTCTACAGAATAAACTTGAGAAGAAGGTGACTATTTTCGTCTACAATCAGACACTTTCAGGTAACAAACATATTTGCACAAATATATAAATATAAAACATTTTTGTTGTCTGAAGATGTATTGCGGACGAAACTAGTCCTCCTTTTTAAATATTTTTTATGGGTATTACTTTGTTTTAATCTTTTAGTATGGATCACTTCTACAAAAATGAGCTTGGATTCAACACATTATCTTTCCTACATTCTAAGAAATATCTTCTCTTTCAACATGTGTGTATGTTGTTTTATACTTTCAGAGAAAGGTCCACGTGAAAAAATTCAACATTTATGAAATCTAAGTTCTCTGGTCGTACTTCGTGGAACGATATTAGAAATGATATACACAATTTTAAATTTCCACAAAACTTAAATGGATGACCACAATAAAACTTTTCCACAATAAAGCTTTAACGATCGTCCATTAAAGTTTTATTGTGGAAATAACACAGCTTGTTTATCATTTCTAATTAAAATTTCTTGAGTAAGAATTAATGTAAATTTGAGATGTACAGTGAATTTCAGCATTTCAGCGCCCAGGGGCCTCGATAAATGGCCATTGTGGGTGAATAGAATTTATGAATATATTTTGCACATATATAACGACGTATACCTGTTATTTGCCAGGAGAAATTTTTATATTTTTTTCGCCATATTCTCTCTATGCCTTCGGTGACTCGAGGACGAAACATTCCTTTCTCTCTTATCTCCACTCGTTCCTCCTAACTTTTTTGAACTCCTTGACTTTCCTTCTTTCCTTGTTTGATTGCTCCTGCCAACTCTCACTCTATTTCGTTCTATACTACTTTTGCTCTCCACTATCTTTCCTCGCAGTATTTCTATAACGGAATAATGTAACTTCTGAGGCAGTTTCTCTATAAACTTCTCTCATGAAAACTTCCTCCGAGGATCAAGTTAATCTCTTTTTTTCGTGGAATAAGAGAGTAAGGTGGGACTTTGTGTCTAGGCGTTCCCAAGACTTAAAGAGCTGCTCTATTTCTTTGGCTGTTTGTCTCTTTCTGTGACTTCCTTTTGTCACGTTCAAGTGGCCCACCGCTACCTCAACGGTTAACGGAGGATTTCGGCCGTCGAACGAGAAAGGAGTTTTCAAATCGTGCGGTCCGTTAATTTTTACGGTAGGATTTTCTGGGTCCGCGAAACTGTCAACCGAATCTGGAAAAACACATACACCGAAAGGGTTTTTTTGTCCGATGACGAGGCTTCTTTTCAACCTGGCGTACGATGACGCTATTTATTTTAGAGGGATCGTTTCGGCAAGATGGAGCCGAAAATTTTATTTATGAAATGCGTTCATGTCTATAATTCTTCTGTTCCCGATAGGAAAGTCTCCTTTGAGATTTATTCACGTATAGAATGGTATCTTAGTGGAAAAATTCATCGTTATAGAGAATACAATGACCATTATTCGCAGTTCGATAGATCTGATAGAATTCTATTATAAAAGGTATACAGCAGATTTTACACAATGAGGACATCGTTTAAATAGGACATATTCGTTTAAATTCGACCAATATAAAGCAAAAATATATATTTCAGTACTTGCTACTTCGTTTTGCCGTGATTCTAAGTCTCACGTCTTTATTCTGAATAAATTCTGCTTCTATTACAATAGGAATGGACAAGAAAATTTGTCAGATACAAGAAAGAGGCAATTAGGCTTCCCATTCGTAAATTAGCTAATATAATGTTGTTAACACCACTTCTGAGGATATTGAAAATATCTGACTAAAAATTCAGAATTTCAGTAGATTGAGGTATCCATGATATGTATGTATAAAGATGCATTTTAAATTATTCTATTCGAGCAAGATGGAAATTGTCTACCTAAATACTTATTCAGCAAAGGTGGAAAGAAGTATTTTTTATCCTGGAACAAAGATGCCGCAAAGAGTAGGATTTAAACTTTAAATAAACTTAAATTTCAACGGAACAGGTTTTCTCCACGAATCTATTCTTGTCCGTCTGTTATCTGAAAAAAACAGTTCAATTCCCCTATCGCTCGCGTCCCTTTCACGCGATCGCTGTATTTTAGGCCTCGTAAATCGACGGTAGTGATTCCCAATCGCCCCACATATCAATGGCTCATTCCTTTGCACTGTTTCCGAGTGATTTATCGAAATGGGTCGAACAAGGAGGGAATTCTAAGTGTTAACTCTCCGTGGGTGAATGGCGGCGCATGCGGCGAATCTTCGTGCGTGGGCTTGCTCGTAGGAAAACGTAAGGGCATCGGAACAATGTGGCGTAAATCTTTGAGAGGATTTCTCGGTACCGAAAGTGATGTTTTAAAAGTCATATCTTCTTGTTCGCTCCTAAATTCCGTGAAGTCGCTGGCTCTCCTTTAATCCAAGCCTTTTGATTGTCTGATTTTTTTCGTTCGCTCGTCGGTTTCCTTTGTTCATTTCCTTGTTACAATGCTCTGGAGGAAATAGGTCGCTTCCTTTTGTGAAGAAGACTCTGTAGCTCTTTCGTCTTCGCCTATTCACTCAGAATCTCTCAGAAGCTGTTTCTGCTTCATGGTCAAAGAGTTTTTGTTGTGAAGGTATTCGATTCTAAGAGAACGAAATCATGTCATTGATGTTTTAATAAATTGTAATACGCTTTGAAACCTTTGAAAGAATAAAAAAACTAATTCCTTGCAAAACCATGACCGAAAATTACGCCTATTCAAGTAAACCCTTCGGAAGTTAAGTGATATGTTATCATCGTGTGGTTTACCTTTTATTTTTTTAGATATGCTATTAAAATATTTATGCTATTGCATGGAAAAAGCGCTTTCAATTCCTTTCTGAAGGACTAACGTACAGATGTCTTAGGCATGATTTCATTGTAGCATGTTCTTACTTCGTGAAACATCTTGGGATGATTGCTACCATACGATCCGAATTGTTGAAAAATATCAAATTTTATCAAAATTTAAATTTTCTTTGAATAATTTGAAGTATTGAAGTGAAGCTGAAATAATTCTTAGAAAATTCAATTCGATAACACAATTTCCCTATATAATTTTGTACTAATTCTTATATATTGTAATATTTTAATTTTAGAGATTGAAATGCAACTTTTCGTTTTACTTGGTTAAAAATAAATAATGCCCAGAGGCTTTCTATTGTATGCACTAATTTTGGTAATCATAAAATCTTCTAGGTTATTGATGATATCAAAAGCCAGTGAGAGCTGAATATGATGAATATTCTACTTATCAATGTAAATCGTATCCCCAACAATAACGCATTCACCTTCGACTCGTCAGGAAGCAGCAAATAGGTTGTTTATGTAATTATAAATTTACTATTTCCTTTTCTCGAACTATACCGAAAAATGATAAAACATTGCGTCAATGTTTCTTAATAATGCTTCAGTCATCAAAATGAATGCCTAGAAAAATCAAGACATCGCAGCTTATCCTTGAAAAATAATTCGCGGAAACAAAATCTTAAAATCGGTTGGCAGTGTCCTTAATTAGAGTCGGTTTTCTTGATAACTTTACGGTTCCCTTCAAAATCATCAAAACGCCAATCACAGCCTAGGCGACTTCATAGAGGAATCTAAGATAGCCTTGCCTAGAAATGTAGTCTTGCTAGCCAATCGTGAATGAAATGGCAAGCGTTTGAACCCACATTTATTAGTCAACATCTCACGTTGGCTTTCTTGATTCACTTCCCGCTAATTATCACTCGGATCCCTTTAACCACAATTTTATTTATTCTTTTACGATTGTTCATTCCTTTCTTTCATTTCTTACTTCCTCCGCTACCTTTATCAACCCGGGCTTAACCCCCTCCTCCTTCCCTTTTGTTTTTCTCTCCTCTATCCCTTTTCCACCGTCTTTCCGGGTTAACTTTTGTTCCCCAGTTCCCTCCATCAAATACCCTTTATCTCCTCCTGTTCTCCTAATGCTCGACTTTCTTCTCCTGTCACCAACTCATTCTCTCAGAAGAGCTTTTCTGAGAGACTCTCGGCCGATCGAAGGAAATTGTCGCCAAAAGGACACTCCCTTCGGTTTGTCCGTGGAAAGAAGGGATCGCGTTTATCTGTCAGAGGCCGAAGATAGATACTCTGTTCCGGCTGCACGTCTTAACAGTGCACGTGAGCGGAAAAATGTCTGCTACGTGGTCTACTCATTCCCGCGTAGGATTCACGACGCCTTATAATAAGGTCTTGTTTACAGTCACCGTGGGAAGTAGGCAACGTGGAGTTTTAATGACCATAGTTAAGGGAACATAGGGAGAGGAGAAAGTCACAGATAATTACGTTAATATTCCTAGCATATATTGCAAGTTTTTGGAAATTTTAACCATTGAATTATAAGAACAGAAAGGATTTACGACCGTATTTTACATGTTAGCTCATTTAAACTTACGTACTATGGATCGAAGTCGATACTTATTTGTAAGAGTCTCGATTGGCTCGGAGAACTCATTTATTATTCCAATATTGATGGGCTAAAAACATTTCATTCATACGGACCCAAAAGCTTGCATGTAATATCTATTCAGACTACTGAAAATACTAGAAAAGTAAGAAAGTAATTTAATATAATAAAAATGTAAGAGGATTTTCCAGAGACTAATTAATAGACTGATATTTAATGTATGAAGCTTTCTATTTGTGTATGATATCGATACTGTGATGCATTTATTTTCATCTTATTCTTCTAAAGAATTCTCCGAAAAAAAGGACTCTACAAATATTTCTTATGGAGAGCCTTTAAAAAGCGATGTGTTAACGAATTTCTGTTAATGAAAACCTTTTAAAGTAGCCTTTGTCTGAAGGAAGTCCATATTTAACTCAGTCGGAATTTATAAATACATGCCGTTTCCTAAGTATCGATTTTTTGACGAATATAGGTACGTACAAACACCCATGAAAAATGCAGCCTTGCACTGAAATACAAGCGTTAAGTTTTGATAGTATTGCTCTGAGGAGAATGGTCAGACAGATTGCGGATATTTATCATTTAATTCTGAATTTACAGGTGAATTTGATTTGAAAAATATCCCAAGAGAAGTGAGTGATTACACTACGAAAATTAGAAGTAGCTAAATTAATCAATCAAAGAAAAACAATTACTTAATTCGAAAATAGGTCGGAGGAAATTTATCTGTTTTCTGTGCCTCCAATTCCAAAATGGCTTTTCAATACTGAGAAACTCTGGAAAAAATAAGAATAAACCAGCGAGAAATGGGCATAGAGAGATTCGATTGGCTTCAGATCAGGGGAAAGAGAGCAATCCCTGTGTTTCTATTTTATCGACTCATGCACGAGTGAACTCGTAACTCACTCACCGCCATGATCTCTCGTGATTTTCACGCACATTTGCTCCGTCTGTTCCTCGCACCCACAAAATAAATCGCGTGGGCATTGGACATAAACTTTCCTCTGTCCCACTGATTTTGCCTGACTCTGAACAGAAAGGGTAAAATATCGATCCACACAATTGAGAACTAAAATTTGCTGTCTGATTGTTTCGTACTGATTCGAGTTCAGAGTAAAATGTATATCCTCCGGTTTATATTGGTTGAAATAGGATCAGCAAGTGGAACATTTTATTTTCCTTTATCTTATTGATTTTTGACTTAAATGAAGCAATTAGAATACTTAAAGATTAGATTCGATACGTAAATTCCGTGTCACATTTATGGTTTGTGATATAATTCGAAATAAATATTCCCTAGAGTTTCATGTAACACGTATTTATGGAGGTGCCGTAAAATCCTTAAAATTCTGTTGTTATATACGAAGAACACTTCTGGAAAACATGAAAATGCTTACTTTAAAGTAGGAATTTCCGATACCCGAAAACATTAGCTTATTTGAGAGGCACATACTTGAATTTACTATAATTTAATAAAAAGGAATTGTTATTAAGTTGAATCATATGAATGGTTTTCCTTTCTTCATTGTGAAAAGTTCTTATGTTATATACATAAATGTATTTTCTTAGGCTCAGTCCACGATTATCCCAATATTACACCCTTATAAATTAAATGAAGGAAAGATGTAAATCTGGCGAAGTTTAGAAAATCTTCGTACTTTGAGCGTAGATAAGTTCTGTAGCATTAGGCACGTCTTATTATTCCCAATTCGTTACACTTTATTTTGCTTCTTTTCAACTCTCCCCAGCTTTTGTCATTTAATAATTTTGAGCCTTGTTTTCAATTTTATTACGCGTAAATTCAATTATAACGTACTAAATTCTCCATTCAGAGTATTTTAGCCACCTAGAACCCTATTGAAAGTTTTGTAATTATCGGCATGATGATAAATCCAACTGTCTTCTAAGATTACCATCTGACTGATCCATGGTGTGTGAGCATCTCCCTCCGTCCATTTCTCTCATCGCCCCATCTCCATCACAGCCAATCTTCTCCGCTCTCGTTCCCCGTAGTCCCCAGCTGTTTCTTCGGTCATACATCTCTCTAATGCCGCCTGAGGAGCATAACAGAAGGGTTCTGAAATAGATGCAACGGATTAGCTTTCAATCTCTCCCGCCTTCATCACATTTCGCCTTACTCTGCACCGCGACCGCTTCGTTATCCCTATGTAAACGCTCCATTGCCACCTACCAAATTCATTACTTGTAACTATAATGAAACTCCATTTTTTACACGCAAATTTATAATTTCAATTTATTTGTCCTTGTTTGTATTTATTTAATTGTAAATATTAATGCAGCAAGATAATTTTCAGGTGGAAGCATTTAACCCTTTCTTCAAAGTTTTATAACATTATAGAAATACCTTATATATTACATTCCTTACATATTCAGCCTTAATATTTATAGCTTCTTCTAAATGCTAATTTATTATATTTCAACCTCAAGCCAAACAAAAAAATTAATATAAAATTTATTATCGATTTTTTATTTCTTTATAATCGAACTTGTGAAAATAAATTGAAGAATTAAATTCACTAACTCTATTTTCCACCGTATATTTCACACATGACCAGTTTCGTAAGTTAACTTACAACTTCAGGTGAAACTTCAATTAACTTAAATCTTCTCCTGAAGATGTAAGTTAACTTACGAAACCGGTCGTGAGTAAAATATACGGTGGAAAATAATGTTGGTGTATTTTTTCTTCGATTTATTTCTATGGAATTTCACATAACAAAGCCTGCTTCCCTTGATTTTATTTTATCAAACCTATTGTATGCCAAGCTTACCGATTCTGTTCTGGAATATAATGACAGATTTCTTCAGAGTATCATACAAAGGGTAGGTTAAACTGCCATAATGTGAAGTAGATGGCGTTTAGCAGGGAATTTTGGATGCACATTAGCCTACCGAAAGGTAGGATAATACACTGTACACTTGCATGTGTATAATGTAACGTTCATCACGCTACCTTTCAGTTTATAAATGAGACTGAGCACAATCATTTGCCTCAGGTATCGTTTCCACTCGTCTATCTCTATGGTGTTTTGTGCAAAAGAAATAAGCAAAACTACGTTTGAATAAATTGGGAAAAAATTTGATTCAATGGAAGTGCATTGAGATGATCCATGAACTACATTGCGCTGTGAATGAGAAGCGGCAGAATGCACAAGTCTAGTTAATGCTCTCGTTTATTCCTCAAACCTCTATTGAATGAACCGCTCGCATAATAAAGTCACCGTGAATGCTTCTGTCACTTCTCATGACGAATTTCAAATCGCTATTCACTACTATTATTAGCACTACGTGAGATTAATACGATTCCGACAAACGCAGTTCATGTCTCTGGTTCCTCTTTTCAAACCGTAGCTATGGTCTTCCACTAAAATATTAACTGCGTTTAAATTACAGTCTATTCACCTTGTCTGTGTGTATGTGTATCTAAAAAGCCTCGTTTACGTTCATGTACGAGATCGTATATCTGCGGATAAGCAAGCTTAGATCAATAACGGAACTTAAAAACTGGATATAAATTTTTATTTTTGAATTTATATTCTAGTTAGTGCAATCAGAATTTATTAGGGGTAAACAGTGAGGTAATTATTTGTCTCTCATCTCTGGCGAGCTACCCCATTTTCTGCTGACATTTTTGTGGAGAAAGAACTAATCTTTCTTCTGTCAGAGCTGCTTCATCAGCTTATTCATGCAACACATATCGGCGTTGAATGAGGTAATTTAATGGCGGATTCCCTAGTTATCATTTCGCTTCTCATTTCAAGTTCTATGATATAAATCCATCTATTTCGTTGAAATAATATTGAAGCGACTCATAGAGAAAATTAATTTTTAACCAATAAAACTCCTTTATATTCAATCAACTTGTTTGAAATATCATTGTTAGCATCTAGTATCATTTTTATTAATTTTAAATTTATCTTAACGCTTCTTCATAGTAACAAAATAAAACTTCGTCCAGTAGTAATATCTGTATTCACCAGTGCAAGGATATTTCATTATTACTGTTAATGCTTCCTATCTCCCACCATTGTAATTTCCTTTCCTTCTTATAAAGGTTATACACTCAGCCGATGTCTTCGCATGACGTAAATTTCCGTTCCAAGCGATTAAAACCCAAGCAGCTCTAAAAAGTAACTCATTCCGCGAGCACTGTGGATGGTTCCGTAATCCTATTTCGAAAATAGGAGGTATAAGTCCCTCACAGCGTCTCTTTCAATGAACTTAACGACGTCGCTAAATTGAAGCGATGTAACGAGCAGTCGGTGGCTCTGTCTCGAAATTAGAACCTCTAACTGAGGCACTTATTTCGCAGAACACTCGATGAGATTTGATCTCCGCTTATTAATGCGACGGAATTCATAAGTATACCTACCTCATTAACACCCCCCATCGGAACATGTTTAAGACGAGACAAAAGCTACCCCTTTGTTTTCATCAGCGCGAGATTAAAACGAGCGGCTCGATGTTTTAATATTCCCATCTCATTCACTTATCCGAAGCGTCGTCAACTCAAATCCCTCGAATGCTTTTAAAAATCCTCCTTCGGATTTAATGGTGCATTCCGTTTTCATCAAAAGGTTTCCACCCAAGCGCCTTTTATATCTCTGCACTCTCTTTCCAACGTCTTAATCCCCCTTTAACACCTCCTTTTCCCCCTTATCTTCCTCCTTTTCCTACTTATCTCCCTTCCTTTTCCTTTCCATTTCCTCGTTGCCCCGTTTCGCGACCCGAACAAGCGCCTCAGGGCGAGATAATGACATGCACCCCAAACTTCCTGATTCTCGATGTAAAACAAGGGCATTCGAGGATTATGATGATAATTGAACCATCGCATTTTTTTTTAGTTAGATACAAGCATGGAGGGAAAGTAATTGCGAAAGGAGTATCCGAAGAGATATTTAAATAGCCTGAATTAAAATCTCCGTCGTTACCATATCCCTAAAGGGTAGCTATACAATTTTGTCTGCTACCCAAATAATAATAATTGTTCTTAACCAAAATAGACCTTCATTGGATAGTTAGGGTCTATCAACATATAACATGTTATCATTAGTTAGAGGTGAATGTAAAAACTTCTTTTCATTATCCAAATAAGAAATTAATTTAACTCCATTATATTTCAGTACTTTCCAGATCACGTATCAAATCTTTAATGATAATTATGATTTTAAGAACATGTAAATCCGTCTACACTGTCAGATGAAACGTTTCACCGGAATAATGTTATTCGGTAATATCTTCATATCCTTAATTTTTATTCATCTGCTACTAATATATGTTTATTCATTGGCATTTATCATATCTAACTCATTTTTTCTGAAATCTGGAGTTATTTATTATTCTAATTCTATTCTGGCTAGTAAGATAAGCTAATAGTTTACACGTAAGATAACTACTGGTTCAAGCCTCTTAATTCATGAAGGCAAGAATCCCTCATCCATTTCCTTGGTAATCTTCAATCAGTAGAGTTGATATTTTGAAATCGATTCGAAAACTAAGCTCATTTCCAGGGTGTCCGCCAACCTGGAAATTCTTCTGTTGTTTTGCTCAAGGAAAACTTATGGAATTTGGTGGATAACCTGGAAAAATCGATATTTTACTCTCCTTACATAATATCTTTCCCTGACTCTTGTTTTACGCTCCGTGTTAGTTCAGTAAAGATTTCCTAAGAAGAAGAAACGTTTCGATGACAGTCTTGCCGAGACCAATTCATTGCACATAATACGTATCCATGCTCTTTCTACGTACATGTATAACATTTTAGCGATATCGCAAATATGCAGCATGGGATCCTATGGAGTCACAGTTCCTATTCTTTTTAGGCGTGAAAAACAGCGAATAGAGCATGAAAGAATTTGTTATCGACTTAAGTGATTTTGATTATTTGTTGCCGTCACAGTTCATAGTTGGACTTTCTCAGTGATTGTTACAAAATTGATGAGAAACTCTCCCCATAAAAATCACCCAAGATTGAAAGCGTAATTCTCCTTAAAATGAGTGACCATTTAGTAAAAGTTACTAATCAATGTCAATCAATGCGGAGTTTTATCTAATTTAGCATCAAGTTTTTCAGTCTTTGCGAAAAAGTTTGAAAATCGATTTACTGGAAGATTAAAACGTGTAGATACTGTAGTTTGAAGTTGAACAATGAACTTGGCATCCCACAGTGAAAAGAGTTACACTAAATTTTAGCATGTTTCATCTTGCGAATCATATAATGCAACATTTTTGTTTGTATATAGTTTGTATTTTATCCTATGTTAAAACGATGAAAGTCTCCGATATTCGTGCTCATCGTTCTTTTTAAAATGTTATTTCTCAAATAGTATCTATTCAATCAGAACAAAATTTTTATACAGTATTGATACACTCATTTTTGACTAAAAAGTTCTATATTATTTCCATTAATCCGTTATCGATTTTGTAAAACAAATTTTTTCTCAGAAATGGATTAGCGCGAAAACGCGAACTTGGTCTCGTTCTATAGGGTGTTTAACAAGTTATAACGTACTTTTTGTACTATTGACCGATTAATTTTTTGCGAATTTATATTAAATGGTGAATACGCGCCCCAAAAGCGTTGTCTTTGTCTAGGGTTGGCCCTGATGCCAGTAAAATATTGCGGCGTTGGGACCCTTTTTGACGCGAAGAATGGCCGAAGACGGCGAAAGGTAACGGATCAAGATTTGTTTATTTACTCGTCGCACCAGACACATTGTAGCAACGAATAAACAGTATTGTTGAGAGGGAGATTGCAACTTTACACAGAAAAGATTCTCTCACTTGTATTTCGCCATTTATTTGCGTTCTTTCTTGCTTCTAAGTGAGTCTTTAATTTCTCGGTGATCCTAGCGAACCGTCGGAACACACAACAATATCATTATAAATCTATGAACTGCTGGTCACCATTTCATGGACCCCGAGTGTGTAATTATATTATTATCACTACATATCTAATATTTGGTTAAAATAATATTCCTATGCAAATCTGGAACACCATGGAAAAAGGGCAATATTACCCTGGAAAACCTGGAAAACTCTGGGAATTTCTCAATCGCTGGATAGCGGATAGCGGGGTTTCTCAGATAGTATTATTTATCTCTCAGATATTTATATATATATCTCTCAGATATATATATTTATATCTCTCAGATATATATATTTTATTTCTCAGATAGTATTATTTATCAGATAGTCCCTACCGGGAATCAATCCGAAGAAAGTTGTCTAGCCCAATTCTATCATTTATTCGTTGATAGAAACGAGCATTTGCCAGTATACGGTACTTAATGGCTTGTATGGATTATATGATTTTAAAATGTATGACCCTTTATTTTTAAACAATTAAACGATTTCAGTGCCTAAAACTTTATGTATAAAATACTAGCGGCATCTATGTTCAACAACAATTCGTTACACATACTCACAAGGGTAAGATTGACTCTGAATTATCGCAGAAGGGGAATTTAGTTGTTCAGCGGAGAATGCAAAGAATCGAGGCTCTACATTGAGAAGGGCCCCCTCGGTATGTTATCTTCCGCTTCAATGAGAATGACGAAGCTGGGGGCTACTTTGCATGACATTACATCGGAACGGTAGAATCTTTGCCACCCCTGGAAGGTTTTCCTTCTAAAACGGGTTACTTGGGCGGACGATCATCCTTTTGAATGTCATCCAACCGATTTTGCAAAAGCTTTGGAAAATTTAAATTCAAATTCAATTTAATTAAATTTATATGAACTTTGACTAGTTTTTCCCAAAAAATAAGATGTTGCTCATTTCGACAGATGAAAATGGATACAGTAGTATCTCCTCCGTTCAATAAATAAACTTTGAAGGACTTAAAAATGAAATTTTAAAGAATAAGTAATCCTACAATTTACAAGTCTTACTCAATTATCTCACATAAGAGTTTTATTCCAGCTTAAAAAGGAATAAATTAGAGGAAAATGTTTTCCTAATTATAAATTTAAAAAAGTTTTCCCGAGAAATCATTTTACAGGTAATGTCGCGAAGTTCAAGGAAGACACTTATTTCTCCCTCTCCTTCTCCTCTTTGAAGGCGAAGAGTTTGATGCGTAGGACGGCGCTTTCCCTCACAGGACGCGTTCAAGTCCTTCTTCTAGTATTTGTTCAGTAGCTCTCTTCTCCCTTTGGCGCACCTCTCTCTTGGAACCCACCACACTTCTCCACTTCCGGTGCAGAGAACGCCTTAATCTCTCCTCGGATAGTCATTTAAAAGGACCCAAAGAGCATCTAAGACACGCTTCTTCCGTCTCTCCTCCCTTTTACAAATACCGCAATGAATGATCTTTAAAGCGTACTTCGCTTCATATTGCTCCTTTCCCCTATTTATTCCTCCTTTGCATTTCCCTTCTATCTTCACTCCCTCTCTCTTCATCAAACCCACATCATTTCATTTTTTATCTCCCTTTTTGTTCCACTTCCTTCTTTTCTCGATCAATGGCTCGTTATCTGCGGTTGACTTGCGTAATCGTCGTTTCCGATTGCGAAGAAAGGGTTCTATAAAAAAGAGTATGTAGTGTCTCAGCTCACAAAAAATGTCCAACGTAGATGTTCATTGAGATGATCTTCATTAATGATGAATCATCCGCTTCGATGAAGATGAGCTAATTCAACTTATCAATGGATTGGAAAGAAAGCTAAATTTTGATCCTTAATAGGTCCGAAAGAAAAAAATCAGGTCCAAAAGTCTTCCTGGTCTGTCTGCCGAGTTCCATTCTGTAATATGAATCTTGCAATTTTATAGTCTAATTTTTGTCTTTTCTTTCCAAGATCTTTGAATTTTTAAGGCATTAATGTTTTCTATCATTTAATTATCTCTATAGTACATAGAAGTAGAAGTACAGTACAGTATAGTACATAGTAGTAGAAGTCGCCAGAAATTTTCGGCCTTACAAGCTTATACCGGTTCTACCTTGACAGTCTTATACAGATTATTTTTGTAAGGGCATAGAATTATTGTTGATATTATTCATAGTTATTAATTGATCATTGCAATACATGTATTGAAGTGAAGGTAGATTATATCGAAGAATTACAATTTTTATATTTTACCACGTTTATTTTTTCTGTATCAGATCGAAAATTTATGGCGCCTACCTCGTACGTACACTTAAAAAGTGCGAATAGAAAGAACAAATTCAATTGAAGAAATCTTTTGCTAATTTAAGTTTGTAGCATTCAAATATGCAATCATGTTTGAATTGCATAAGCATTATTCGAGAAACCTTGCTTAGTTTCTTTTTGTCAGCATTTATGCTCGGTCAGGAGCACTAAATGATTTATGCTTTGGGAGAAGGTTGAGGATGGGCAAGGAAAAATTCTAACTCAATAATTGGTTGATTGAGTTTGGTATCGAATAAACAAGTTTAAATTATACCTATTTTGTGACTTTAAGTATGCACATCGTATGGTATTTTGGAGGGCATTGCATTTAAAATTCAAGTTCGATAAAGATACGATCACAATTACGTTATCTCTTAATCGACTTAATCCCGACTTATATTTTTGTTATTTTTTTATGAATACAGTGAATTATACGGGCTTCGCTAAGAAACGAAAATTTCTCACGGATTTTTATCTTCTTTATTTCTGAAACGAAATTCGTGCTCACCGTCTCCTCTTCATCGATGGACTTTTTTTTCTAAAAAAATGTCAAGTAAAACCTCAGCGCTATAGAATTTCTTAGGAGAGGAAAGAAATGAAATAAAAAAATACGTATCGATTCTTTGATATAATTGAAACTAATGTCATGACGACAGTCAAAAGAATCAATGCTTTTTTAATATCCTATTGAACCCGAAGTCGTTTCGCAGGTGGAAGACGTTCTTACGTAACGCTTTATTGGAGCTCGTTCTTCCCGTTGATTTATTTCCAACGTTGCCAATCAGGGGGTAAGAATGGAAGCATTCTATACTGTAGGAAACGTCACGAGAAAGATTATAGAGCGGCGATCCGCCTTCCCTCCATAGGCGGATAAACCGTCTTTATTCCCCTCGTATGCGGTTGGCAGACCTTTTCAAAGTTCTCCTTGCATCTCCTCTTTTTTCTTCTCTCAAATCCGCGTTTAAGTCGCAAAAAAATGAAGCGGAGTGGGGATCCGTTTCGAGGAGATTTTCATGAGAGTTATCAAAAGTTTTACAAGCGCTTCATCTGCCCCGGAGGCGAGTCAACTTCCCTCGAATCCCATTCTCATTCGACGACCACGCTCGTCTTCACAACACAAACCACTCCCTCTTCTGTCCTCTGCCGTCTCTTTCTCTGCAATCCGCTTTTCCTTTCTCGACCGTTTGCGAAGTCCCGTGGGACAACACCGTCGCGGTGTACGCGGAAGTTGAATGGACACAAGCGGGGAGCGTGTTCCGCAAGGGAAGGGGTAAGGGTTGAGCGTGTTTTTTTTAGAGCGAGGGTTTTGGGAACGACCCGCCTGTTTTACTTTCTCCTTTCCCCAGTTTATTTCTTTTTAAGGGATTGGATTGGCTTTGCCTGAGGCGGTGTGCGGACGTGGGGGTGCTGAGAAGGGAATTAGCCGCGTCGTGCGTGGGGGTCTGAGGACGTGCATTATTCGCAGGAAGGGGTGGAAAAGGGACGAAGAATACTTCGGCACCCCTTACATAAGTGGGCTCGCGTGTGTGACACACGATACAGTCACGTACCCTGCTCTTGAACGGCTTCAAACGTCTCCCGAATGAGATACATAAAGATTCGAAAGGGTGCTAGGAGAGCGAACATGTTTTCTTGCTTCCCTCTTTCGTTATTTCATGGAAATTTCGCAAAATCATTCAGTTTTTTAAATTATGTAATCGTTGCATTTCAAATTAGTTTGACCAAAATTTAGAGACTATGGAGCTAGCTTGTGGAGTAAAAAAGATTTTTAAGAAATGTAATTTTGTAGATAACATTATTATTTTATTTATTGGGTATTAATAATAATCTCATTATAATAGATGAATCAATTTAATCGACGTATAGAACAGAAGACACTCAACCGATTCCACAAATATTAAGTTAATTTATAGCGTAATTTTATTGATTCTGATTATAAACTCTCTTTAAAGATATTGAAATGAATTATTTCGTACACTTCCACAGAAATTTATTAGTGCGACACCTTTCACTAGCGGACTAACATCCTCAGGCCTGACAAATAAAAAAAGTTAACCTCAATTCCCGAATCGATCTAACTAAGTCTTTAGTTTATTTTACGCTTACTGCGATCCTTTATTTATTCAGCCCGAACTATGGAAAATTCGAAGAATCTCAATGAGTTTATCCTCTTTCAAGAAGTTCTATTCTATATACTCTAATATATATATTAGAAGAGATTACGTATTTTAATTACAATTATTCATTGCTTTAAGCGAATCACTTGAATATTGTTAACCACATCTCTGGGATTTCGCTAGTGGGCTATATAAATTTATCAGCCATTCTTCATCCTTAACCCCAAACAATGTGAATACTGTCGTGCAATCAGTGGAATAGTTCCATGCATAAAAAGTAAGTAGTAACAAATGCTTCCAAAATTCCGGAAAGGATTTTTCGTCCGAAAATCAATTAAGAGGAATCGAAGCAAATGATGTTTTTGTCATAGGTTATTAATTAAAATTTTAGTTTAATAATTAAATTTTAAGTCTTCTACAGCATAATGTAGATACCTAACATAACTATTTCTGACTTTCGAAACGAATTAATCGCCGAAAGCTACCAATCATATGGATGTTATTTCGTCTCCAGCCGCAATTGAGATGACAAATAGAAAAGTCAACATCAGTTTCCGCATCGATGCAACTAAGTCTTTAGTTTATGTTACACTTGTTGCGATCCTTAATTTATTCAGCCCGAATTATGAAAAATTCGAAGAATCCCTATCAGTTATTCAGTCGCCGCAAAATAATGAGTTTTGTCACAGAAAACTCCGCGACACCATCCGAATAATCGGAGGAGATTTAGGTTTGCAAAGGGAGCGGCGCCCTTGCTCCTGGTCCTGACACTCTCCGCCAGTCACGTCACTCACGCGGAAAAAAGTCAAGAATAACTGAATATTCCTTTGTCATTCTTCGAGACCCGTCAACCGCTACGGTAACTTTGCCGCTCCAGGTGTGTTCTCCAAAAATATTTGGTCTTTTGACATGGATTTCCGAGAGTTATTTAAAATTTAGACCCCCGAGCGCTCTATTGATTAAAAATTTACGCATTTTCTTTCATGAATGAACTCTCTTGTTCCCTTGGTCACCCTTTTTCGATAGGATTTCAAGCTTTTACTCTCCACAGGCTCTTCTCCCATTATTTTCCACACATTTCTCTCTTCTTCCACAGTTTTTTTACTCCTGCACACTATAGGTCCCTCCCTGCGTGATTCAAATCCCTATCCTAAGCCTCTATTATTTTTTATTCCTTTTCCTTGAGCCACTGAAATCACTTCTTCTATCCTCCTTGTACCCCGACGCAATCTCGGTATGTCCCTCGGTAATTCTCTCGGCCGTCGCTTCAAAGCTTTCCTCCCTTTAGCGTTTATCTTTTCTGATTTATTTTCCTTTCAACGTCACTTTTCTCTTTTTTATGTTCCCTTTCACCATTTCTTTCCTTAGTCCCCGAAATTTCCTTCTTTTTTCTATTTTCACTGGCGTCATTCTCCGTGTCTTCTCTTATATACCGACTCATTATTTTTTCATTGATCGTATACCGCGATTTTTTTCATAGCTGGTTTTTTGTGATAGAATGATACATTTTGAGGTTTTGGTGGGTATTTTGCTAAAGCTATTATTATTCGTTATTAAAAGATAAGCCCTTCCTAGGCGACCGCTCAAAGCTTTCTTACCGGGAGATCATATTGGGACTCGGCTCTAATAAATACTAGAACCAAAATGATGGAATGGAATAATTGATTATGCACATGAAAGTGTGTGGCTCAATCCTATGCCTAATATCATACGGGCATATCCTTATGCAAGATTTTTTTTCGAACGTGGTAAGTCTCATCATGTAAAGTGTGGCTCACAAATATCTAAAAATTTCGGTGCATAAATCCATGAAATTCTTTTAATTATCATTCTTCTGAAAATAATTGAAGAATGTAAGGGGATTTAAACCCTTCTGCTAACTCAGTTTATTCGCACCCGGTCGTACCCAGGACTCGGAATATCATAGATAGCACTAAAACAACAACTAACATTGGACTTCTTTGATACCATTCTATGTTTTATTCTGTTTTAATCTTCTTTATTTCCTTTTTTAAGTTTTACTCTAAATATCAGAGCGTGAGAAAATTTTGTGCGACGAAAGGCATGAATTTTTTTGGTTGACCGCTGAAAGTTTTCCTTTCACCACAGACCGCTGATATTTTCATAAACTTTTTTGTTGATTTTTTACTGCTTCCAATCGATATATTCGAGTTAAGTTTGAAGAAATAATACAATTATTTTTTTCCTTAAACGTAGGTAGCGTAATTTCAGCCTCAATTTCATAGCAAACATACTGAAATGTGTTACCGTAAATGATCATACATGTTAGCTATTCGACAGAAAAAATTCAATTTCTTATAAAGAGATTATTTTTTGGGAATATCTTTGTGTGGCTGCTTGAGTAAATCATAGTGGATTAAATATATTTTTGCAAGCGTAATGGAAATGTATAAAAGAAATAGTATATAAACTTGAGATATGGTACATTTTATCTCGCTCTGTCAAAGGCACACCACGGAAATAGACCTGGTGTAGGGACGATATCAAATAAGCGAGTCCATTACAATATCTTCTAAAGTGGGCGGCTTCCTTCTGAACCGCATTGCAATTCTAACTTCTCGGTTGTTACTTCATTTAAGTTGATGTGCGCGCGGTTACGACATCTCCAGAGGAAAACTTTTCATATTTGAAACTTCTACCGGAAAAAATGAAAGGAGCGTCATTGAGGGAGAACGATGTCTAATGAGACGTCCCATTATGAGAGGAATAGTTTCATCTTTTGTCGATCGCAGAAAGAGTCTCAGTCATTCTCGAATGGACTAATTGCTCTCGCATCCTTCACTCTGCTTCCTTTTCCCCATTCCTTTTGCTTATTTCCATTTTCCACATCCGTAGAGAGGATGGATTTCTAGGAGAGAGTATCCATCCACCCCGTACGCACCGTCTTCTTGGAGCGGTTATTTCAGAAGCGATAGAATTGTTATCCAGTTTGAATGCCCTCTTTTCTCTCCTCGCTCTCTTCTCTTTCCCTCTTCTATATTTAGAACGTCATCACTATAGGCTGCACGGGCCTTGTTTTTGTTTTCGCTTTGGTTTTTCCACTTCCGAGGGTGTTTTTTTGCCTCTGAAAGTTTCGTATCTCCGCTCGTATTTGTATGGGAAGTCAGAAAGTGGTACTTTTCCTGAGGTAAAAAATCTCGTTGGCTTAGAGTGGGGTTGCGTTTTTGCATTTAATGGCGATGATTTATTGTAAAAGGGCGCTGATCTAACGCGAAATCGTTCTAAAAAAATATTTCTTATCTATTAGTCAATTTGCCTTTCATTTCCACGTTAATCTATTCCATTTTTTAGTAATAATTCCAGTTCCACTCATATTTTTCATTGTCTTATATTGGCACACAGAGTATAAACCTCTGATTTCAGATATTTTACCATGGACAGTGCTTACTTTTTCTGAATTTTAACGTTCTATATTGTGAGAGTGATTATCATAGCCTTCTTCCTCATTTTCTACAGGTTTTGATTTCATTATTTTCCTTTCTCTATTCTTTGCTTCAATAAATCATCAAGTTGGAAATATTCTGGCGAAAGTTAAAAGATTGATTTTAGATGCACATAATGGAATTATAACTTTATTTTCTTCTGAAAATACCTATACCAAGCGATTAGCCAACTTCATCGAATAAAAAATTAATTTCATTGTTTATTAATCGATGAGAATTGAATTCTTAAATAGCACGGTATTGAATAACCTTGATTCAGGAATGTATATGTAGTTGTAGTACATTTAAGCACATATTATTCTCTTCTATTCTGTTAAGATTTTAGATGACTTTAAAATCTGCATGATATCTCGCATTAAGCCCCTTTCCAGGGGCCAGCCCCCCGGCCAGCCGGTTTAATGTTACTTGATGATTCATTCAAGTTTTTTTGCTGAAGAGAATAGTGACTCGCCGGCTTCCGCGGCACTTAGTACCGCCATAAAACCACTACATTATGCATTAAAAGGCATAGCGACACCAAGTTTTGGACTCGAATATATTAAATATGGCTTCTACTCATATTTTATTGCTTTCCATACATTTCCTTCTTCCTCCTAGCCTCTCCTATTTAATACATTGTTTTGTAGTACACCCAGTATTTAATTTGGAAACTGCTTTTGTTTATCATTTCTACACAGCGACCTGTGATTTAATGTTTAACATTCATGACTTTAACCTCATTCACGGACTTAAGAAACTAGAAATCCACTTTGTCGAGTATTCATCAAAACATCTTTTTGCCTACCTCTTCTTTCAAAAGATTTATTTTCTTCGCTTCTCTCCAAATGCCCATAAATAAATTCTTTTATCTTGCTGACGCTATCCCCCCACGCTTTCCTTATTTAACATCTCCTTTCTACAAATACACACCTCCTGTTAGACTAGACCGCTATCTCAATTTAAACACCACCTCCGATTTATCTACCTCTTTTCTCTCCCGCGACTTTTTCCCCTTCTATTCCTCACCTCTTTCTATTTTTTCCTTCCCCACAACGACCACTTCCGGCTCCCCCTCTCTACTTCCGCTCTCCCCCTCACCAAAGCTCTCATTCACCCCTTTCGCCCCAGGTGACTCACAGTGGCGCCGCGTCGTGGGCTAAATGGCAACTTATCTAACCCCCATCTCACAATCAGTAACCACTCGGTGACCGTAAAAAGATTTTTTTTTATTTTACGCCGGACGAATTTAAAACGTCGCGTTATAATCCGATGTTTACTAGGATTAATTATCTGTCAGCTAGTCCGGAGTCCATGAATAGTTCGGCTATCAAGCTTTTAAATTAGCCATCAAGAGAGTCGCTAATGATGTGTGGATGCATTCGTATTATACTTTTTGAAATGCTGCCAAGTACGGAGATACTCCATAAACTCTCGTTATGAGCTAGCTTCCGGCCGACTCAAATGTAGGCGATAATTCTTTTACGCTTTTATTGCCTCAAGGTGGATTTAATTTCTTTTTTAACCCTTTAAAAATAAATACATATACCAAAAATCTGATGTTGCCAGCACATGACTTTCTCCATATACGATATATAAGATGTAAATATTTATCTACGACAGTACTTTAGAACTCTATATTCAATCTAAACTTGGAAGATAAGTGATTAATTTATATCATATTATCTTTGACGTTACAAACATTATAAATAATGTTTTTCGGGAGGACATGTTCGATGAAAAACGATGAAATTGGCCATTCGCCCACAGCGCCCAGAACGCCCACAAAGTACATAATCAGCAACTTCCGGTTTATCAGTATTTCACGAATAACTCCTAAACAATTAGTGATATAAAAATATATTAAATACAAAAGTTATAGCTAATTTCATTTTCTAAAACTTTTATAAATAATAGAATATACCTTAATATCATATTTATAAAGATATTTTGCAAAAACTGAAATTTGCTTCGAAGCCAAAACCTCGACTTCCGGTTTACCGATTTACTCCAAAAACTAATCAACTCTGACAGCACACACCACAGTACTATATATGAAGTTTGGTATTGATACGACAAACAGTTTTCACGTTAGGGCGCCCACTATCACACACACACATACACACTGACATCATTCCGAAAATGGTCAAAACGTGTTCTAGGGACCCCAAATGTATTAATAAAAATAATAATAATATAAATAATAAAATAAACATGTATTTCCGTTGAAATCTCGAAGTCGATTTTTTTCATGAAAACAATACTTTCTCTATACTTCGTACATGGAGAAAGTAAAAAACAACCTAGGAATCCCGTCTTCGAAAATGTTTTTCGCTTTATTGAGATGTGAAAAAAAATGTAAACCTTTTTTGGCAACGAAGCTTAGTCATTTGAAATTTCCACGTTAAGCACAATTTCGGGAATTAAACGGTCTAAAAAACGAGTCTCACTTATGTTTCATTCTTCTGTAATTGAGCTATACCTGATGTTAATTATCACAGTATATTTCTGATGAGGGGTAGTACTTTCTCGAGCATTTGGAATTCCTTGCTGATCAATCCACATTATCTAAACCAGTATATTTTCTTTCTCTATCAAGAGAATCCTTCTCTATCAAGAGAATCCTTCTCTCACAACGAAATGTTTTTATTTAATGGAGTCAACTTTAATTTAATAGAATCTTACGTCTCGTGTTGGTAGTGTAGCTATTGGAAATCGTTTCAGGTAATTTACCCCCACCAATTAATATTTTGAGAAAAAATCTATTTTCATCGCATCGTAGACTTTATTGTTAGTGACGAAGTCGATGGAAGATAGGAGTAGTGGGTCTTAATTTGATCATGTAAACATCTTGAAATAAATAAACTTTGTAGCTTCCACAACTTTTTGTGGAAGTTACAAAGTTTATTTATTTCAAGATGGTTATATCACCTTTCCATAAGGTTAAGATTGAACATATTAATTTGATAATGTAAAATTTGTGGTTGATCTAGCAAGTTTTCTTACTATCTTTTGGCATTTTTAAATTTTACATTAAATTATTCTTAATAATTATACATAAAATTATTCAAACGAATTAAGAACCGTTTTTTTACTAAGTTAACCTGGAATTACTAATCAGAAAATGTTCAGGTGATTATTTGGTTAAGGTTAGGTCAGTAATTATAAAATATTAAACATATGTATAAAAAATCAATGGTAGTAAGCTTGACTATGTGGAATTCCACTGAAATAAATTGAAGATATTAAAATTTTCCATTTCTTCAATTTATTCAACATATATTTATACATCTTAAGATTTACTGTCAATAATAACCAAAAATATCATCATTTATATATTAGTCAAAATGAGCAATTCTTACTTTGCGATAGTCTTGTCCAGAAGTATGGTAGTAAGCTTGACTATGTGGAATTCCACTGAAATAAATTGAAGAAATAAAATTTTCCATTTCTTCAATTTATTCAACATATATTTATACATCTTGAGATTTACTGTCAATAATAACCAAAAATATCATCATTTATATATTAGTCAAAATTAGCAATTCTGGGCTTTTACTTTGCGATACTGTCTTGTCCGGAAGGATCAAATTCACTGGCATCTTGTATTCGTATCTTTACGAAATGACAAAAGTTCCGCGGAAACTTCCTCGAGTGGGATTCCCCCTAATTGATGCTGCACTAATCGTAGACGAGTATCACAAGCCCACGAAGCAAATTTGAAGTGGAACGCTCCAAGATTGGCAGGAAGTCTTGCAATGAAGTCAATTTCCCAAGTTGTGCGCTCGTGTGCTTTGTATTCGCCAGCCGCGTCATTCTATTAGACGCCACCCTCCTGTTTCGTCAAACGACAAAATCAACGTAAACTGACGCAACCAGCGCTACGTCAGCATTATTAACGGGTTACTCTCAAAGACGTAAATAGACTGGATTCGGGAGCACTAATGCATACTGCGTAATAAGGCTGAATCATGCGTATCATTGACGAAATATGTACAATGGAGACATCCAGAAGACATATTCGATTTCCATTTCAGTTGGATGGCAATTAATATCCATCAAGTCGTACTGCACGATACTACTGAATTATCCTCAAGGAATAAGTGAAACTAGGTTGATTGAGAATTGGAGTCAAATGCAGTAAGGGTACAATCTGACAGGAAGACTTCATCCATGAAAGCAAAGAATATCAGAAAAAGGGATTTTAAGCAAAAAGTGAGATAGGAAAGTAAGTTCGGAAGGTAACATAAAATATGGATACTATGGGGTTCTTAGAAGTGGAAACAGATTTGACTGTAATTTTCATCGTTCTTATTTTAGATGAGACGATTAATTATAGTTTGGGATTTAAGAATATATTCTAGCTCCATTTCAGTTCTTAAAATTGAATGGTAGATACACACTTTTAATTGTAAAAATTATCATCATGTCATACAAAATGCTGTTTTATGTACTTTTCCAGTTTGAGCTTATTGCTATCTCCATTTTTTATTAAATATTTATGATATTTATAACATTTCAGAAGAATTCTGTTAGAGCAACCTGAAAAACTCATATTTAACCCAAATTTTAGAAAACGTCCATGTTTACTAACGACTTTAATATGTTCAAATGGTTAATGATTTCCCTTTCCTCCTGAGAGAATGGATTTATACGCTTTCCACAACATAAATCTGCATCTTTATAAATGCGTGCATAAATCACGCCTATCTCCCTCTTTACCTTGGCAGAGTTGACTTAAAGAAGCCTTTTCGGCGTATAGGAGAATCCATTCATTAAACCACCCCATTGATCTCTCACCGATTTCACGGCTGGAAGCCTCTCAAAAACACTTCTTTAGAATAACCCGAGGTATTTATGAAAAATAATATCCAAACCCTTTCCTCAAATCTTATATAGACACGCCTTTATTATCGGTAGGACCGAACAAAACCCTTGTAGCTTTGACCTAGGATGTCTCTCTGTCGCTCATAAAAATTCAGCAGATCGTCAAAAGCTTTGACAATATTGATTCTCCGACGTTTGAGTGAAAATGAAATCGCCAAACAAACTCGAGTCATCGAGATCAGACACCTGTATTCAGTGAGACGAAATTCCCTTCTGATCGCACCGTATTCCTGTCAAGTGAGGGCCTAATCACCCGAACCGTATGCTGAGATGCTCCAACGAGCACAATCTTCCACTCCAAATCTCTTCGGGATCCGTGCATTTCCATCTTCGAAGCTCTTCCGTTTAAATCGTCATATTGTCGCCACGCCGTTCTGCCGCTAGTGTTAGGTATCCTCATGTTTAGATAAATATTGCATCATATAGAAGCCATCGTTAATTCTAAACACCTTTTGGTCATTAGGTGTTCATTTATGAAAAAAGCAGTGTTTTAAAGAGAGGTATGAAAAATTACCATAACTGCTATAGGATAGTAATACTTAAATCGATTGATCTTCTATCATGGGCTCCCGGAAAGCCATGTGGGCAGTGCGCTCGGCTTTGGTGAAAGAGGTCCCCGATTCCTAGTGGGAGCCCAACTGTGAATTGACCTAAGCTCTCTATGCACTTTTAACAATAATGATTATACTAACTTCTATAATTTCGTAGTTTTTATTTGTAACTCAGTTCTTTTTATTGGTTTTATGGAATATTCAAGTGAAAACTTATTTTCCCACACACAACCCAACCAAAGAATAGCATGAGTTGTTAAAAGTGCGTCGATAGTACAGATCATTTCGGAAATATGCCACCGAAAATCGAACCCGGGACTGTCATCACTAAATTTGATCACGCTGCCCACTTGGCTATCTTATACCCTCAAACAAATATAGATAATAAAAAATTGTTTTTGCAATTTTTTCTGAAGGAATAAAAACCAAGTTTTATCTTTCTGAATGTCTCTCTACTAAGTCCAGCCAATTAATTTAGATTTTTTTTCAACAATAATTACTTCCGGTCTGAAACAAATGACTTGTTCGCTTGTTCGTCAAATATTAATCTTCTTCTTCTGATTATGTCAAGAAAGAAAAAATATCTGGTTAATGGTAGTTATGCTGGGGTTATACCATTACATTTTTTCAGGTAGAAATTTCGAGGGACGAGTGAGACGACGAAGATAATAAATTGTTGCTCATTTGAATTGTTTATAACTTCTTAAATCGTATTCCACGCGGTCAGTTTTTTTATGGCCCCCCATACTGTGGCGGCCGGGCGCTCCCGAGCTGGGAAGAGTCCGGATTAGGATGGCGACCCTCGAAATTTCTACCTGAAAAAAATTACGGTAAAACCCCCGTATAACTACCATTAACCAAATATCCAATTATTGTACAGGTACGACTACTATATTAATCCCTTGAAATTTCTTGGCGGCAAAACGGCGTCGCCGAAAAGTACCTCGCGGCGAAACATCCGTCCTCTTTCCGAGTAGCAGAGAGGTAATGGGAAAGGGGAGGAGTGGTGACCTTGGTGTACCACACGGTGCTCTTCGCCGTTTCAAATCCAGATTCCACTGGCAAGGCTCCAGAGGTGAGGGGAAAAGGTAGAGAGGTGCAGGAATGCCAAAATGCCCCTCAAATAGAAGGGAAAGGAGTTTTCCGCGAAGGGAAAATGTGAAGTTGTGCGGCGGAAATACGATGCGAGGAAGGAAAGTTTGGATTAGGGAAAAGAGTGGGGATTTGCGGGAGAATACGGAGTTGTTTCGCTGTTTACGGTTATGGGCGTGAATGGAATGAGGAGAGAGACGATAGAGCACGGGATGCGTTGATTTGAATGAGGCTGGAAATCGTTCCCAATTTGAATCTCGGTTTAAAATCATTCTTGTGTTGTATGTATTAGATCAGAGGTTCCCAAAATGTGGTCCGCGACAATATTTTTGGGGGTACGCAGAAGTTTAACAAAAATAGAGGATACCCAATTTTTTAAATCTGAATTGTAAAATATATACTAATGAAATTCATTTTCCGTGCGAATTTCTTAATCTAATATTCTTTCCTTTGAATTAGAAAACAATAAATTTTTGAGTCTGTAATATTATTGTTTGGTTCATGCCGAAACTGAGAAGCAGTCTCTGTGTTTATTCCCTCTTTCAAGCGGTCCACGGACTGGTAAGTTTTGGAACCAATGTTTCACAGTATTTAAACGGGTGTTTCAGAATATTAACTATTATGATACACTGATTTGATAAAGGTTAATGAGAAATATGTCTCAATTATTCCAAAAATTTCATTGAATTTAGTTTGGGATTTGAATTATTTTAGCTATAAAATATTTTTGATGGTTTAAAAATATGTCACAAAAGAAATTATTTGCTTAACTTTAGTAAACAACCAGAAAAAATTGCGATTGCTCTATTTTTCATTTTATTAATTCGATTAAAAGTGACAAGTCTTTCATCTCTGAAACGATAGAAAATCAACTCTCACGGTATAGAAGTAAAAAATGTTGTAAAAACTTTTAATATACACAAAAGAGGAAATTTTTCGCTGTTGCAAAATCAGCTTCCTCAAAATCAGAAAGAATCTTTAATTGGATGATTAAAACACCTTAATATTCTCATTTCATTATCAACAACTTGTTGAAAGATACAATCGTTCATTTAATACTCTATTAATTAATATCTTGGATAATTGTATTCTCACCCTTCCTTTCAATATTTCCGTTATCTCGAGCGAAAATTAAATATTTTATAACATAAAATTTACTATATATCCTTAAACGATAATTTATTAACGAATATATTATTAACTATTTTAAATGTTGACAAATGTGAGGAATAAATTACAGGCCAAGAAAGATAATTAAGATGATTCCTCCTTATAATAAGAAAATATTTACATCAAATCCTAAAAAACCAAGTGATTAGCAATTAAACTAAACGCTGCGCTGCTTTATTTTAGAGGTAATTTTGTGTTTTATTCCTTTTTTCATTGTTATTTTTTATATTCTTAAACGTTCGAATTTCCAGCAATCTCTCGTATAAGACTTCACCATGGTTATTTTACCTCACGTGTTAACGTACGCCACGACTCAAACCTCCCTCTTCAACTGCCACCACTCTCGATCTGGAGAGACAAAGAAAAGCGGATTCATTTACATATTTTCGATTACAGTAAAAATAAGGGAAAGTGAAACTGTCGGATGATATTATCTGCGGTTGCTGGGAAGGTGTAGTCATACGGAGACAGAGGATACGTATGTAAAGTGGTTTCGGAGGATCGCTGTTAATGTCGCGGAGGGAGGAAGCAGGTGAGGAAGGTCGTGCGGGGGGTAGAAAGAGACGAGAAAAGGAATGTGTCGTGAGGGGGGATGGAGAGAGAGAGGGGAAAGGGAGAGAGAGAGATGTAAATGAAACAGGGCAACGGCTCGTAGGCGAGAGATAAAGGGAAGGAAGCGGGAAATGTACGGTTTAGAGTGGGAGGAAGAGAGATGCGAAGTTGCAAGAGGAGAGGGGTGTGTTGAAAGAAGATGGGAGGTAAGGAAATCGTAGAGGACAGGAAAAGGATTTCAACAATGCGATTAATACGTGAATGTGGAGTTTCAAGAGTGACATTAAAAGCACTGTATATAACGAAAATGTACGGCTTGAAATAAACGTTTCATAATCTACTACCTCAGACTTTACGTAGTGGAAACTTGATGTATTATTCGCCGTAAAGGAAGCGTTACGATTTCCGTAGTTTTTTCTTCTAAAACTGTAGCACTTGGTGAAATTCCTTCCACGATGAATGGAGGATGGTTTCATTTTCAGAGACTTTATCCGCTGAGGAAGGGATGGAAGATACTTGCGACTGAGTTACTTTATAACATATCTTCTCTTCGTAAAACTCCCAAGAAACATCGTAGTAACTATTTCAGAAATTACTCTGACCGCAATCAGGTAAATAAAACTCATTAATTATCTGCTGAAGTTGTTATATAAAAGAAATAAATTGGAAGAGACTAACAGAAAATGCTTACTAAAAATCAATAAAATGACACGATGTGAAAAATTGAGGAATTTTTAAATCAGCTTACTGCGTCTAAATCGTTCTTGATTGAAATAACCCGGTGACACATTGAACAGTGAATATTGTTTCACGCACGTTAACGTCAATGCCTTTTATGCGGTGAAAATACTTCTGTTTAAATTTATTCCAGTCTCAATTTTTCAGCACTGTCCCGATGCATAAATTAATAATCTGAACGTTCACTTTCATGAATAATCAGAAATAGGCATCACGCAGGGAATAATTTACTTTAAATTATGTATAGAATATTTGTTTCGATAGTTCATTAATAATTAAATTAATTGTATCCTTTAAAGCACATTTTGGTCGTAATATTTTATAAAAGTTGACGTTAATGTTCCTATATTTAGGTATTAAAAAGCATTTTAAAACAGGACCATAAATAATGGATGTAAAATTCAATGATATAAACTCAAATTAGCGCGGTATGTTTACATGTAAATGCTCATTGTACACATCATTGCTTCGTATATGTAAGCTAATAAAGAAATATGTTTTAAAAAACTGTAACTCTGCTTGCAGACCATCAATAGTAATATTTTTTGACATTACATTCCGTATAAAATTTAAAATATTAATGTTAGGTGGAGAGTTGATGAAGGGAAAGAAGCAGACCTTCATTGTGGGCCTTGATAAAATACGGAAGATACAACTTTCATTATGTTGAGGGCTGCGTGGGCGTTTGTCTAAGGAGGGTGTATGTAATTGCTGCGAACAAGTAATTTCGAAGAATAACTGCGATGTGGAGATTCATTTCACCCGAAATTTGGCGCGGCATCTTCTTTGGAGAGGGCGACACTTCGGCCGCTTTTGTTCTCTTCAAGCCGAGGTATTCATTCCTAGAGATATCTTCTAGATTAGAGAAGGGTTTGCATTAAAATTAACTCCGATAATTAAGGTAAATATAGTTTAGAATGGAATATGCCATGGATTAATCCCTTAACCTATTCCCCCATAAACCTTAAAAATGCAAGGATGTACATTTAGCACTAATGTAAGTGCTGAAGTATTTTTTGCTTAACTGTGGCTTCTAAATGCCGATTTATTGAACTAACGTTTATTTAAATCAGTATCCTCTGATTTTCACATTTAAATCTTCATAGATGCCCTTCATCTGCATTTATTCCACTATGACCGCTAATGCTTATTCTTAAAGTACTTCACCATACTTTTTTGAAGTATTACATTTTAAATATGTTTACAATTACGGTAATATTCGACATTTTATACATGTTAGATTAAATTATTTAATTTAGAATTCATAGAGTATGCAATATTTGTCTTATTTGTGTTGCGAGAAGGTACAGGTATATGGATAAATGTAAATTTCAGTTTTTACTTGTCGCTCATGATCTTAATTTCCATAGGAGCCGATTGATTTGTGTTAAATTATAGTACTGTCGTGTTTGCCCAATATCTAAATTTTTTCTTGAATGGATTGCGTTTAAATTAATTTAAAATCTTTCCTAACGTAAGTAGTAACAATATTTTATATCTTGTAGTATCTAAGTATGAATATGCAGTGAAATCCCGATTTAAAATTCTCGTTTTTAATGTTTTTTCGTCTCTTAGGTTGAAATTTAGGCCTTAACTACAAAAACTACTTTTGTTTTTCGTATCTTACGTTTTTTCCGCATCTGGAGTCGATTTCCCTTAGCCCAGTAATAAGCATTAGTTCGATATTTCACTGTGTTATGCATAATATACCCCATAAGGGCTAAACAGTAATTGGGATTAGGACTTCCTAGTTCCTATTTTGCTCATTAAAATACGTTTTCTTATGCATGTATATATAATACGTTGTGGTAGTACCATGTTAAGTAGTTAAACCTTTAGGGTTGTAGCCTACATTATGCTGGCAGGTCGCGGAAGTGGATAAGCTCTAAGAATCCTTCCATAAGATTAAAAATACTTCTCAAAATGTTCGATCTCCCTTCGCCCGTTGTAAAAGCATTAATTCCATTCCAACCATATTGGGCCAGAGTTCATCCGTGCACTTATAACGGTGCCGTCGGTCCTCTTTTGAGGGAACAGCTTTTTCTTCTTATAGAGAAGCGCGGGATATTCCTCAACTCTAGTTTTCCTCTGTACGCCCCGCTTCACATGTTGGCTTTTCGCTTCGTTATTCCGATTATTAAAATGTTTCGCAAGGATTCGCGAAGAACTCGGCGGGGGATGGAGTCGGATTCCTCCCCGCATTTACTGTTTTCTCGCCGTTATTACGGCGAAAGGATTTCGTATTTTTTCGCTCGCCTGCCATTTACATATTTCCTCCTTCTCTCGGATGCATAGTAACCAGTATTGCCCTTCCTTCCTACCAAGAATATCAGTCTAAGTGAATACTCAGAAATATAATTACCATATCCATACAACAAATAAGATATTTAGTAGGTAAGGAAAGGGTTAAAGGCACTTCGCATATAAGGGCGTGCACCCAGGAAAAATCCCAAGGAAAAACGGACTGGAAAAAAGTCTGACAGGGCCGGGATTCGAACCCGGGATCTTCCTCTACCCGGAAGGCTGCCATAACCATCTAGGCTACCCGGCCAGAGCGAAAGATATTTAGCGTAATAAATAGGTGCGTAACAGCAATAATTTGCTGCCGCTACGAGCCACCGTGTGAAGGAATTGACGAGGACAGAAGGTGCTACAAAACAGCTTAATTTTACTGAATTCGCCTCCTTTTCTGTCCCATAAGAGGCATCTCAGCCTCTTCCAGAGGTATATAAACGGCTTATTGAGGCTTCATTATCAGTGTTTATTGCAAGTGATATCTTTTCACGCGAAAATATGGTCGTTTTAACCGAAAAATAGCAACAATTGTGATGATTTTGTCAAAATTTCGAAACTTCGAGGAAAAAGTTGTCACAAGATTTTTTTTATTTCGAAAAAAAAAATATATTTATAATGTCCATGTTAGTGAGCCACTTTTGCCGGGTACTAAATTTCGATCGGAAAAACACCCTATATCAAGAACACTGGACAGAATTTTGGTGAATATAAATGTACGCTTTTCAATTTTTAAGCAAATTTCTAGCAAAAAAGTTTGCTAAAACTCCTGTTCTTAGGATACTACTCTGTGTTAGATATTTCTGAATTTAAACTTCACTTTAAAATGAAGACCTAATGATTAAGTCATTTGCTGAATTACTGTTAACAATTGCAAAGTACGCCGGAGAAAATGAAATAGCGGTCGTATTGGTTCGACCGTAGGGGTGAATTGTGTTGGCGATGCAAGGGAAAGAGAGAGCAACGGGAAAGGGGTCGGCTGATGAGAAGTGGTGGAATGGAAATGTGGTCGTTGATAAAGGAGAAGAAGAAGTGCGGAGGAATTGAGGGAAAGGGATGCCAAAAGACGCAGGAGAAGGAGATTAATTTCACAGTCGGGGAAGCGAAAGACGAGGAAGGTTAGGAAAGAGGAAGTTGAGAAAGGAAGTGAAGAAAGCCACCCAGAAATCTCGGAAATTGTGGGATTAAGAATGAAAAGTCGAGAAAAGCTCATGGAAGTGTAATCAACTGCTTAATTTAGAGCCTAACCTACGGTGAGATCAATAAGATACATGTTTTAGTTCCGATGCTTGTTGGTCAACTACCATTTACTACCATACGGAGCTACCGGTATCAACACCAAGTTGCTATTATCATACATCGTGCTTCTCAAACAAAACGAAGACATGGGTGTAGAAGGAAATAGAAAAATAGTATGTAGGAGAGAGAATACACAAAAGAAATTAAAAGGTGTTCAATCATCAGATGTGGCTTGACGAGGGAATTGAAAGAATAGTAGATATGCGACATTTATTATCAAAACTACATGAAATGCAATGCAACTCTGATAAAATATTAAAGGGCATATACACAAAATAAAATTTATTGCGACAAAAATGCGTGTACTTGTACAATTCCACATAAATAAACTCGTGCAGTACCACAAAAATTTATTTATAGTAAAAAAAGATTACTTTTCGTGCTTAAATGTTGCAATAAATTATTTTGTATGATGGAATCCAACAAACTATGTTTGGATCATTTTAACATTGGCAGTTTTACGTGTCGGTAACCTGATGATAGGATTATTTTAATATAATTTTCGCATTTATTCAAAATATGTAATTAAATACTCTTTTAAAGTTGTTAATGGAGCGTCATTTGCCTTTGCTCCTCTCAAGCTCGAAAACAACTAGTGAGAATAATGCGTCCGAGATATTCCCTTTGGTTACACCATTATCCTTTCAGCGGAGCTGGGAAGGAGATGAAATTTTCAGGGGGTCACACACTTGGCCAATGCTTAAACATTTAATGATAAAGCACGGAATGTGCAGACGCGGCTGTCACGAGGTCCTCCTGAGAATGCTAAAGCCGCTGAAATCATCTGCGTATAACTGCTTTTACGTCTCCGAGGAAAATTTTCCGCGAGGAGTTAAGTAACGCTAGGAATGGCATTCTTATGGGATGCTAAAAGTCAAGATTATTCTCTCCAAAGTGCACCGTTGCTTTATAACTACATACTGGAATGAAAGATCAAGTATGGCATGTTACTGGTATTTAAATTTCCACAACCTCTTAAAAAACTATTTCAATGATAAATGATTTACAGTTACAACTGTTATTTATAAATAAATACGAGATAAAGCAGCGAAATAGAAAATGATAAATTTCCATTTGATCTACGCTAAGTACTGATGGAATACAACAATAGGAGAAAGACAGTAATACCAGTAAATAAAAGACAAAAATAACATCGTTGTATAGTTCTCTCCTCAGAGTTTGGAATCTGGTATGGGACTCAACTCCACAGTTCAAGTTGAAGGTTATCTCTCAGAGCTCTAGTATTTATTTATTGCAGCGAATCCCGGCGTAAAATATAGGGTCAATCTATTCAAATGTAGATCAAAAGGAAGAATGCAAGAAGGAAGCCTGACATACTTATCTTCATCCGTAAATAATCCTCTCTGCAGACTACGAAATCATTTTCTCAATTGAAACCCGATCAATATCAGATTCAGTCTTTGAGTTAACGTTATCATAGGTCGTTAAAAAAATGAATAAAATCCATATGCCAAGCAAGTGAAATATACGGCGATGTAAATAAGACACAGCCGAGGCAATCCGAGTCGTTCCAAATAGATTCCTGTTTTATTTTCACTCGGTACTCAGGATGGGATTTTTCCAATGTCAAAGATACTACTATGCATGTGCAAAATCCGCGAAGATAAAATCACTGGAAGACGAATGGGGTCATAAATAAAATAGATATATAGTAGCGTTATGGGTACAAATGGCGACTAAAATGAAATAGTGACGGGAAAGCGGCTGTATAAAAAATATTTGCGGAAATGAAATCTGGGTTATATTGTTTGTTTACACATTCAATCCTTAGTGATACAATTCGTAAAGATAGACTGAATAAACAAATAGTATTTTATCTTGCATCGTGACAAATGGGCCAACCGGGATCTGTCAAGAAAGAAGTTATTGTGTAGATGATTGGGGAGAAGAAATCTATTACATATACAGACAGATATCTACAAACAGAGATGTATTAGATAGACAGATAGACGATAAAATACAGGAAACTTAAATTTGAAAAGACTATAATTTTTTCCGTAAGAAGTCTTTCACGGTAAGAAAATGGATACCAATTCATACGGAAAACATAACAATACAGTAAAAATTATATCTTATGATATATTCGGCTGTTCAGAATCACTTTTAATCAATAGAGTTTTAATAGTAGTTCAATAGTGACTCTTAAAACATTGTCATAGGATCTCATCCAGGTATGAAATTAGATTCAAAGGCAAATTTACTTACACCTTGATAGCAGGCAATTCTGCGTTTTCCGTATGGCTCGCTCCATGCGTAGACGATTCCTGCCTGCTATCATGTTTCTTATTTTCAATCAATTGTGGCATGAACTGCGGAATGGAAAATCTGAAAATTAATTAATTATCAAGATATATTTCCCTTTTCTCGCTTTGGTTACACTTTTAATTCATTCAAAATATTTTGTTTTTACGACTACTGGTTAATTTTTTAGAAGAATTGTATAATTAATTAATATTTACTGGAATAGAATCAAAGGAAAATGGTAGTAGAAAACGGCAATTTTGAGAAATATAGTGAATGAACAAATATCAATACGTTTTGAAAGTTAGTGGTCTCCATATTGAAACGTGAATAGTAATTTCTATCCGAGCAACCAGAAATTGTGGTAGAAAATTTCATTGCCTGGTGCTTCATATCTTGAAAGTGAATTAATGAATTATTTAGATCTAGGTGAGGGAGAAGATAAACGGCCATGCGGAAATCTCTTCTACAGGCTCCGAATAACCTGCGAGGTGAGCACCCAACAATAACTTGCAGAGTATTAATCTCCCCACAATGACAGCAACTTTCTAAACCCCCACACAATGTCCTGGAATATAGAAATCAAGCCGATGCAAAAGTAATGTTCGAGATTTCAAAGGATCTCTCTTTCCCGCACGAGTGGCGTCGATAATTCACTCCGCGAAACGCACGAATATTTCCACGAGAGAATCCTTCATTGTGAACTCCGTCACGCTTCTCCTTCGATGGAGCCAAATTCATTCTCCCCTCGACAGAAATGATCACTTAAAACTCCGGGGTTTCCAGTGGAGAGCTTCGTTTATTTCCGAGCACTCGATTCCATTTTCCCCGCCCGGAGTTATTCGAGCGATTCCGCCTCACGCCCGAAACCCTTAGAAGGAAAAAAATGGCCCCCTAGTCTTTTTGCCCCAAGAAGTTGCCATATCCGCGGTGGCGCGTTCGAAAACTTTGTTCGCATCGCGGAAACTCTGGATGGAGGTCCAATTTCCGGAATGCTGAAAATTTTACGGGAGCATAAGTTTTCTTTTGAGCCAGGTTGGGAATGCCTCCCGCGAATGCCTAGCCCCGTTTCTCCAGTTGAGAAAAAGTGTTTTCGGAGCGATGAAAGTGGAAGCATAATATTCTCCTTATTAAGTGGGGTGGGAAATGACGCCGACAGGTTTGTAAGTATTTAGCGAACTTGGCTTCGGTAATGAGGAATGAAATCAGGGCGTTTTCTCGAGCATTAAATATGCGTCGGGTTTAAATGCGTCGTTAATCTCCCCGTCTGGAAATCTCCGCGGGAAATTGCCGAAAATGTTCGATCAAGGCGTAATTTTTCCCCTGCCAGGGATAATTTTTACGGCCCGGTTCCCTTACCGTGGTAATGAGTCCTGTTGAAAATTTATTTCGAAAGGAAATGCGAGAGGAGAGTAATTATTTACGTAAATATATGAAAATCTAACATTTATACACACGAAGTGGGCAATTAATGAGGTGAGATGCGGAGTATATTTAATCAATGACCCCCTATGGCATCTAATCATGGCACCTTTAATTCCAGAAAATTGAATTTGTAGACTATTGTAGTTTGTGCTTGTAATTAGAATCTCGGTCATATCTTGGTAGAGCCGTTGTCGTTCTTTTTTGTCGGAAGTTTTTTTTACTCACTTGATATTTAATTGTTATCTTCTAATTCGTTGTTGCTACTGAGATAGGAAATATATAAACATAGTAATAAATAGTTCAGGTAGAAAAAAATCAAGCGGATAAAATATAGGTCACAATTTTAGTGCTTAGTGAGGTTCATCGTTCTTGAATAATTAAAAACTTTCTTAAGTTTACCTCTTCTTTACTAAACCTGATCACTATTTCTTCAAATCTATTGCTGGATACCTTTTTCTTTATCAGCCTAATATATGAAAGTTTTAGCTATCTGAAAGAAACTACGCAAATTTACATCAACGGAGATGGATAAAATAAAGAACGTAAACTGATGCTCATGTGGAGCAAGTTAGATGAGTTTTGGGACAGTTCATGCGTAAATGATCTCATTAAACCTACATTGAAGTCAAAAGAGATTTTAAGTAGAATAAGATTCAGCGGAAAGAACAAATAAAAAAGTACTTTTTTAAAATTTTACCTTCCAATTTGAATATCTCAATTTCAAGGATTTTAAAATCAACTGTCTGAGCTTTTACCAGGTGGTATTCCATAACAAAAGAGGTAAGCTGACAAGGAAATAATTGTATTGTATGCTGTTGTATAATTGTGTGTTATTGTGTAACTAAATTATTCTCTTGTCAGCTTGCTTCTTTTTTCAAGACCATTGTGGAAGAGGACTATAATATAAAATATAGTAAAGATGAAAACTTATATAGAATATCAAGAGTATACATAGTTAAAATTCAGAAATGAGACCGAGCCAATTTTAAATAAAAATATAATGTACGTAGAATGTAGGATTTATTCTGGTACCTCTGTTGGTAATTTTTTCTCATGCTTTCGCAACCCATGGTTTTGCATTGAATAATCTCTAGGAGAAAGGGCCTGCATAGCGTATTCTTGCGCTTTTAATACTTAACTCCATTGGGAAGTAAAGTCATCTCTGCCTTATTAAATATCATATCGCGGTCTCCTCCGGAGAAAACTGATTAAATTTTAAGATAAGACCGACGGCTGTATGAGACTCAGTATTATGATTAAGCGCGTGACCGAAAATTTCGCGTATGAGTGTTAAAGTATGGTATTCACATATCCTTTTAAGTTTCTGCGGACGAGTATGGGAGCAAGCTCGTGCCATAAGAGGCTGAAGTGAACGTAAGAGTATAAGGGCCCATGCGAACACTGATAAGGCTCTGAACATGCGGGCGCTCCTTTGGACAAAGCGGCGGAAGGCATCTTTGGAATACATCACTGTAATGCAACCTAGACTCGAGGGCTTGGGGGACTTTCCTATCGTTGGATTTCCGCATGCTTCACCCGAGGAAGATATTAAGTTTCATGAGGTGGATATTAAATACCCGAATCATGAACTAAATTGTGATTGAAGAATCCTCGCTGAAAACTTGAAATTCGTAGTTTTAGTGATATTAGCGTATATTGATCCAGCAATGATTTGTTTTAACTATTGTTTATTGTTTTATTTTATTTACAAAGTAAATTTATATTTTTGATTAAAAATTAAGGTAAGATATTTTTTTATCATAATTTTCAAAATTTTAGCTATTCGTTACCTATAAACCGAATTAGGTACCGTATTACCGTAGATTCATTAATTCCAGGGATGTTTTGATCAACTACCTGGTTGAACTTGGTTAAAAGTTATTCCATTCGATTTTCGTGTAAGCACTTCGGTAGATAGCAATTAATTTTGGATTCTTAATTATTTTAAATGCTAAATTTCGAACAATAATCAAATAAAAAGACAATTTGATGTAAACAAAACGTGCTGGAGAAGCAGTTAGAAAAGAATATGTATCTTGATATTACTTCACGTAAGAAAAAACTTTAAACTCCCTAAATAATAGCTCTACCTTAAAAGCTGATTATTAAGGCTTATTTTAGAAACATCTTTCCGAAGCAATAAAAGATATTTATTAAGGCTATATTTTTTTTACACCTGAGCCAGCCTTTGAATGAATTAAGCATTCATGAAAGTGCTCGGGCATTTCTTACAATTGGTCTTTCTTTGTCCGCGAGTTTCAGAGAAGTTCATTTCCTCAATTTATGCGAAGGCTCTCTCTTGTTAGCTGCTGATATTGGGTCATTCTCATTCCACGTCGAAACAAGCAAAGTGGCTTAAATATAATACCCACTTAACTTTTTCCGCGGGCAAAATCGTGCTTATTGTCCTCTGCCGATGCAAATGAGGCGGCACTCTGAGAGGAATTCTAAATGCCCCGGAGCGACCTAGGTTCAGAACAGGCCTTTATTACTTCTACAGGAATATCACTTCGGGATTATTAGCGAAATCCTGTTATTCCTTCGCAAAATGCGCAGCGCGCTTATCTCATAAGTAAATTTCTATGGGAGAGGGAAAGTTCTCAACTTCGACTCGGTTGAGTGGGCGTCCTCTCTGCCTCTGAGGTTCTCTCCAAATCTATTTTCAGACTCTGAAAAGGAGAATAATGAAGCTCTCCTCGATACATTTCGCAGCTTCGGACCCGATTTAATGCGATTGTGCCACTGTTCCCGGGATTCCGATCCCGCCGGCAACGTTTCGCAACGATCCAATCGTTCAAATTTCATTCTAATTCTGTCGAAAGAGGGGGAGGGTCGTATTTTTACTCGCCTCCGCTCCTTCGGGCCCACGTTTCTCCTCTAACTTTAGACCTTTTTCTCTCTCTCTATCGGTCGTAATTCGCGAGCGAAAATCGCTTCTTTTTTTCCTCCTCCCCTTTCCGTCTCAAACGGCTATTTATACCATCGCCTTACAGACTTCCTGAATTGATTATACGAGGAGCTTCTTGGTACTGTCATTCCGTGTTTACGGCCCGTTACGCTAATACCCCGGCGGCCGTGTCTTCCGAGTCACGCAATGGACTCTTCGCCAAGTTTCGCGTGCTTTCGGAAAGCCGAGATATGTGGTGGGGAAGGGGTGATGATGATGACTGGAGGTTGACGGAGGTCGCTCGGGAGGATATTTCTTTGAAACGGGATTACGTACACCTATCTCAACACATTTCTATGGGGGTATTGCGTAAGCTATTTCAGTTTCGGTATCGGCAACCCGAGTCGGAAATACCATTCAACCGAATGGAAGTGCTTTTTATATTAATGTAAATTTCATCGACTGGAAACTGTGACGTTTTGACTTCCTCTATGAGCTGCTGCCTCACTTCGAAAGGGTTGAATAAAAAGTGAAAAATGGTGACTTGGCTTGGACTCGAACCCAGGTCTCCCACTTTTCAGACAGGTGTTATAATCAACTAAACGTTCAAGGCATCTCCTCGTCTCTTCTGTAAATGGTGAATTTTATTGCCTAGGAAGTGGCGCTCCACGTAGTGATACCAACCACCACCAGAGGTCCTCTCCCCGACAACCGTCACACAAAGTGTTATAATGAGATTCCCTCCAGGAAATACAATCACACGCTTTCCTGTACTAAGGGGAATTTTATTGCCATCATTTTTACCACCTCGAAAAGCCTATCGAATCGAACTGTGGCGAGTCGATTGACTTTCCGTGGTCGCTCAAATGCGAACATACGTCACGGCTTCGGAAATCGATTTCATGGCCGAATCTGTATCCGAAGCTTGTTTTAACTTTTACTCAATGGCTCTTCAAGGTAGTATTTAAGATGGCCCTTTCTCTCTCCCGCATAATTCTCCCATTCTTCCCCGAGTCCGATAGCATTCTTTAATTCATTTCCCGAGACACCGGACTTTAATGAAACACTCTTAATTCGATTTCGCGGTTGCTGTTTCTCGGGGCAAGAGATAAAGTGCCCGCGGAGGAAATTTCCGTGAATTATCCGACTTTTATAATTTTCTTCACTCCGAATCCCCCTTAATGGGATTTTGAGTCGGACTGTGGACGAGATACGCTGGAGGAAATTACTTTTGGCTTTGGGAGAGAGGTACCGTCGTTTTAAATACATCGCAGGATGATTATGGAGGGCAATAAAAGAACCATCGAGCACAGAAGTGCTTATGGAATGCCAGCAAGGGATTGCAATGGATTATAATGATTGAGAATGATGAATTAACCTAGGAAATCACGTAGTTAGAGGAAACAGACATTTAATAGAGTACAGGAAAGAAATTCACTGCGTTTGCAATTGTCTGATTTGTCCAACGAATGAATAGAAGTGTATGGAGAATGCGCAACTGAGCCTTGAATACAGGTCTTCCACTTATCGGGAGTCTTCTTTGGGAATGAGACTATTTGTCGACTCCGCCACTTCACCGCGAGGTAATTTTCGCCGCCAAGAAATTGTAGGAACAAAATTATTGCCAATACTTATCGAATATTTGAAATTTTTCTTTCAGTGACTGATGTTTTTTTAACTTCTATAATTTTAATTAAAAAATGAATTAACAAATGATTCGGTGAATATGACGTTGATTTCAAAACGGTAGGATCTACACTTGTATTGGGTCTGAATGGGTTTAGTCGGAGGTAAATAATTCTCACTTTGCCAATAATCTGAATCAAATCTAGTTAGAATCCCTATCAGTTTAATGTGAGACTATGTTCATTGATAAAATGATAATGGAATTTTTGAGAATTGTCCCAGTTCCCAGGTACTGCAGCCCATTGAGTTGCCATGCATGGCTAGAACATTCTCCGCAAAGAACTGGCTTTGAGTCCAAGTCACGCGTGCATTTCAGCTCATTCCTTGCGTTTTCTCGGAAACAAAAAACTTCGTATAAAGCCTATCCAAAACTCTTCCCTTGTTTCTACTTTAATTCTATGATGTTAACTTCTATAATATTTCGGTCTGAGTTTCTGATGAATAACATCGAATATTTCAGAAACACACGGTTGGAAAGTGATCTCTCGAACTCACTTACTTTAAGGCCTCTTGATACTTAAAGATTTTAGAAAGGGCCAAGCTCTCCGTATTTCCTTTCACTCAACTTTACGGCCTGCCTAGTTACATTCAAAACTTTCTGCTTTGACTAGAAGTAAAAGGTTTCATGAAAGGACTATTCCGAAATACTTCAAAGAAAATTTCCGTCTCGATCGTTCACCGAGGTCTGCAGCTGCATTCAAAAGATATAGCGAGTAACCATCGAGAGAGAATCCTTTTATCCTCTTTGGCGACTCGGGAGAGGCAACGTGCTACGTTTATGTGCTGCAGGAGACAGCGGGAAAATATTCCTCGAGGCGCGAGCTTCTTTGAAAGGAATATCTTTTAACGAGCGATGTAACATGCAAGGCTCATAACCGCCAAATTGAAGAGGCATCATCCTCAGAAATAAACGGAATCCTATTCACGATTTGGCTCGGTTACAACCGATTTCGAGACACAGCGCAGCACAGTATCCGCTTGAATTTCTGTAAAAATTGCAACCGGGAGGACGTAAACGTACGTACTATCTGTAAAGAATTCAGCCCGAGGACCGGTTGGTGCCTCACTCCCTCTATCATAAGCTACTAACAGCGTGCAGAGAGGAATGAGGCTTACTAGGCAGGATGAGGAGTGAGGTAGTTTGTCAGTGCTTTCCTCACAGAGTCAGAATACTGTAACATGTCTACGCAAGTGAAGCACAAGGATTCTACGAGTAACACTTTTCTTATCAGTCCATAAGGGTAGACCTTGATCAGTGGAATTATTCACTCATACCTCAGTAGCGTTCATTTAACCACAGCCATGATCATGACTGTGACGAAAGTAAATGAAAGATACATTTTTCTCTATCCAGTACCAAATGACTAATGAACATATTCCATTCCTCAGAATGTGGTAGTAGGAACTTAAACGTACTCCTAGGCAGTAATAGAATCGCGAGTGGTTCTTATTTACACACGTAAAAGGTGAATCAATATTGCGCCCTCACTAATTAGAGGCTCTTCAGCTTCAATCCTCCCTCGGCAGTGACTTATGGGCAAAAGTTTACTGCGATCTTCAAGATAGTTCCGCGGGATCTCGAGTCACGTAGTGCGCGCGGGGCGGCTCAAGGGTGAGTATAAAAAGGCCGGAGAAAGGGTAAAGAACGTCGGTGTATCTCGTCGTCGACGGTGGCAGAATGAGACAATGGGGCGAATGAGGAGCAAGCGCGGGCAAAGGGGCAGACCGTGAAAGTGAGGAGGACCAGCAGAAGAGGCTGTGAAGGAGCGGGAAGAAAGGAGAAGAGGTTTCAGTAATCAGAGGACGATCAGGGAGAGGTTAAGAGAGAGTGACGGGGGTGGGAATGTGGAGGTTGCACCACTCTGGTGTGGGGGGGTGGCGATGCAGCGGGAGGGGGTTGTTTTTTTAAGGAGGGGGTGCTTTAAAGGGAGGGGGATTTTAAAGGGAGGTTTTGAAAACGGAGGGGCTGTGGGAGAGATGAATGGTTTGAGGGGTGCGTGGTGGAAAAATAGCGCGATCGGGGGATAAGTTTAGAAGGATGCTGTTTAGAGGGGAAGGAGGGGTAGGGAGAGAAAGAAATGATGACGGGAGCCAAAAAGAGAGAGGGAGGAACGGGAGGGGTTAAAGGGGAGTGGAGTCTAAAACTTACTCCGCACAGCTGAACAGACTGCTTGGGTCTCCTCTCCACGAGGCCGCGGGTCTCAGTCTGCTCTGGAGTAAGCTTCGAAGCGTGTGCATCTGGTTATTCTTTTTCGCTCCAACCCTTTTCCATCCCTCTCTCCCTTTCTCTTTCATCCCTTCGTTCCGATACCTGTCACTCCTTCGGTCGCTCAGTTTCACTCCCAATTACTCCATCCTCCCCCCTCTCCGAGTGGACCCGCCCGCGACTCTATTTCGCTTCTTTTCCCTCTCACCCGAACCCGTTCTTATCTCCCAATTTTTCGGGTCATTCTACCTAATCCTCTCCTTTTTTTCGGAATCAATCTCCTCTCACTTCGCAGCGCTTCCCTCTTTTTTCTGCGGACTCCCCCTGCCGTCTCCGAATCCCTCCATCCTTCCCGTATCCCCATAAGACACATTAACCGCCAGATATCTCCCGAGGAGATCCCATAACCGCCACTCCAGCCAGTCCCACCCTCTTTCCCATCAAAAGAAAAGAAACTCGTTCTGACCTCTAATCCGGAATCCCTCCGGGTCCCCGTCTCATCCCCGTGAAGTACTTCCCCGAAAGTAAATTCCCTTTCTTTTCCCTCTCCTCCCCCAACAGACCACATATCCATCTCGCACTCCCGGTCCACTCTCTATCCCTGTATCGCTCTTTCGCAGTCATCTGTTTCCTGCTCACGTGCCCCCACTTCGATTCCGTCCCCGCCGATATCTCTCCTTTCACCACCATATTTTTCCTCACCCTCACGCTTAATCTCCCTTTATATCCGTTCATTTGTATTTCCTCCCTTTTTAGCCCGTTTCTTTCTCTCTCCTCGCATTATTCCCTTACATATATCACGATTTCCCTCCTCGCCCTCCACCTCTTCCATCTGTCTTCCTTTGCGATCCCTTTCCCCTAACCCTCTCCTCTCGCAAAGACCCTCTTCGTGTCATACCTTTCCTCCCACTCGTATTTACGAGTCGCGGTGACGACACCTCGTATCCGCGTTCTCTTGCATTCAACACCTGACTCATTACTCCGGCTCTCCTCGCCCGCGTTCATCCTCCTTTTTTTAAACCTTTCGGATAAAAACGGGATTAAGGGACTGCGTCATGACGGGTGAGTCCTCATCGCCCTGGCCCTTCGATCCCTCCGCCCGCCGCACCTCCGGAATTCCCTCATACTCACTTCCAGGGGTTTCATACCTTTCACACTAAACCGACTCTTTCACACCGGCCCATTTCTATCGCCTCTTCCCCTTTGCTCTCTTTCCCCCGATTCGTTTCGCGCCCGTCTCTCCCTCAAAAATCTTCTTCGCTTTCCTTCGAGTGCCCCTTGAAAAGTACGTCTGCAACCCCGCGGCGCACCATCCTCTCCTTCCTTTAAAAAGAGGAAAGTTTGTCAGCTTCTCTGCCCTGTCTCCTCCTCGTTATATATCCCCGTCCTCGGCGACATCTTTGTTCTTCTGATCTTCCCAAATTCAGAAGAAAACCCCCCGCAGGTAGAAAAAACCTTCCTCGTCGCTTCCTTTCCCTTTTTTGCGAAGAAAAAAGGGAAGTTCTGAAAGTTACTCGGCGGGGATGTTACTTATTCTCTAACTCTCCTCCCGATATTTCCGCATTTAATTTCCTTCTCACCCGCTTTCTATAACATATCCGCTTGAGTCCGTCTTCGCTCCTTTACCAATTATTCCAGAACCGCGCCCCTCGCTTCGACACTTCCTCTTTAAAAATATAAGGGGAGGATTCCTGCTCGCATACGCGACCTCCTAGCCTCCCTCCCGATACGCCCTCTTTCCCTCTTACTCTATTTCCTCTCCTCTTTTCCTATCCGCAGCGACTCCTTATCTCCATCCCCAAACTCCTTCCGTTTCTCGCGTCGAATATCTGCACCTTCCCATTTTTCCGCCTGCGTGAAAAAATAGGAGCGACGCCTTGGGCCCTTTCTTCTGCTATTCCTCTCTCCCTCCTTTAACATTCTTCCCCGGCTCCCTCACATGGCTGAGGGACAGCGCGCCGGAGTGTCGCTCCCCGAGGGCGCTGCGTGGTCTGCGGAAGGCGGTGTATCGGCCTCGGAGGGCACCGATCCCCTCGCGGGGACCTCCTCGTCCTCTCCCCCTTTCTCCCCATCCTCTTCCTCCTCGGACTCCGACTCCCTGTCCACATCCTTCTCCGAAGAGGACGACTACTACGCGGATTTCGGCAGCGACGTGGTCAGCGGAAGTGATTTTGTGATCAGTGGGGACGAGATCGAAGAGGGATCGTTCTGCGACGACGATGACAGCGACTGGAGCGAGGACTTCCCCGGAAGTGGGGAAGGGTGTCTTCTGGGCTGGGGGACGGGGGAAGTGGCGGAGGTGGGAGCGGCGGGGGTGTCCAAGGAGGACGATGTGGTGGAGGAGGATTGCCCCGTGGTGTGGCTGGACGTCGGAAAGGGCGCGGTCGTGATGAGGGCCATCAAATGGGCGGGACTGAAGCCTGTGAGTGCCGCTTTGCTCTCTATTTCCGAGGGAAAGAGTTGTTTGTGTAGGTGGCGCGCTTTTTCCCCTTCGGAAAAGAAAGGGCTTTCGAAGTCGCTAAAAATGGTGTGCAGTAAAGCTTACGTAAATGAGGGCTATATCGCGGTGGATGGAAGTGATTTGTGTTGTGGTGGCATTGCTCTCGGCCAATAGAGAGGGCCCTCGTATCGGCGCTGTTCGCCGTGATGGGGATGTTTACTTTGTGGTCGAAGTTGCCGTTCGGGAGTGGTTACAGAGCTTCGCTAAATTTCCCGCTTTATGTTGGAGATTTGAGTTAGTGCCGGATGCATCAACGTAGCTTTATTAGGTTACCCATTTCGTGTCTAATTTTGACATCGAATGTCGAAGTCATAAGGTGTTACGACTATTACTAAAATACGACGATTATTAAAAGAAAAGTCTTTTTAGGTTAAATTGGTTACTGAGTTATTCTCCGTAATCCTCTTTGCTTTCAATCTGACTTCTTTCAAAACATTTCTATAGAGGTTTGTGTAACTACAACTTAATTTGTTTACTACAGATTATTGCACTTCAGCACGAGGTCTAAATTTAGTACCAATTATGATAAGTGGCCAAGTATGTGTCAATCCAATTCATGGGGGCAATGACGCCGAACGTGTATCCCTCTTTTATATATGTGACGTCGATAACTACTTTCGTTTGGCTCCAGTTGATCGTAACCAAACTACAATCCAGACAGGAATGAATGGATTTAGGCTAAGCTTTTAGCTTACCCATAATACATATTGCAATTTCTAATCTTTTGAAACTCTTGCAGAACTTAGAAAAAGGAGTAATATTTTATAAAGGACATTTATGAGCTTTATCGTGTTTTATGGATTTTAGAAGTTAAAAAAAATTATTTATAGTTGTGTCCAACTTTTGAAATGCATAAAAGTTAGGATACCCTCTGCGTGCATGGACCTCATGTTGTTTCTAATTCTTGAGCAGAGCTCGCATTCTTTAGGAAAGGTCGCACGGAAGTTTGACATTTTAGAAAAGCCCTGCTGGCTGTATGTTGACTCGTTGGGAAGTCTGCCGTGGCATTTATTGCTCTTATCATCCTCCCATCATCCATGTTGCGAATTTTGAAATGCCTCGGCTTCTGCGCGCGCATTTTTGCATAAAATTATTGCGACATTTCAAGAAGCCACAATTCCTTGTATCTCAAGGAGGAGAAAGCTGAGCTAGTCAGGCACTCCGATCCAGAAAATATCAGTTTACTAATAGCGATGTTTTATGATTGATCTTTAGCCTAGGAACTTATATTAATAATCTCTCCATCTGTTTATCCTGTAACTTTAATTAAATTAAATTTTGCAGCAGCCTTTCTCTCGTCCGATATCCCTATGAAAACTGAGAAATCGCTTTTCCAAGACCGGATATTAGAACGTGTTAGATTTACCCCAGCATAAACATGCCCCTGAACAACGGGCAACCCTCCGAGCACGACCCGAAACTGTTTGTGAATGTCACAACTTAAACTTGGCGACGCCTCTTCAGAGCATAAATAGTCCGAACACACTCTTGGCTGTCATTTACGAGTTCGTTGTCCTCCCCTTTGACTTCTCAAAAGCGGAAAGAAACACTGGTCCGTAGGAAGGGAAGAAATAGTGTTTTCAATTTTAACTCTCACCCGTGCCATATGTTGGCTTACTTTCGTGTTTATCCTCGTCATTTCCACGGAAAGAAAATTTATTGAAATTTGGATGCATATGTACTTTCACTTGCTGGTATGCGATTCTTTATCATGATCGTTCTCCTCAGTAATTCAGTTTCACTGTGTTCTTTAAATATTAGTTTAGAAAAAATAGAAGTTTCCGGAAAGATACATAGTTCAATTATTGGGCTTATATTTAGCGGAAAAGGGATCACATAAGTTCACAATTGTGTACATTTTGAGACCTGTTAGTTTCAAAATTTAATTCTAAATAATAATAACATTATCCTAAGAACAGTAGTGAGGTAGACGAAAAGAATTTCTCATTTGATATATTTTTTTAACGAGGGCAGTCTACACGGTGACACAAGAAAATTAAAAACTGTAAACTTAAGCATTTCATATTATCAAAAGCCACAAACATAAATGAGTGAGTAAAATAATGACTGACGTTTCCAGCTATACGTGTTTCATGCGTTTACTTTAGAAATTCTATTTAATTGTATTTAATTTCGGGAAAGACATTTACTGAAAAATGATTAAAATAAACATTGAGGAGTTTCCACAATGTTCAGTGATCCTTGATAATCATATCCTTGGTGATTATCCGCAGTAATTATACATTCGAGTTATTGCCGATTCCGAAGGAGTGAAATCGTTGACACATCCCAATCGTGCAGCCTCCGGGATGCGTTTAATAGATCTTCTGGTAATGATTCATTTGCTGTTTGAGTTATGAGTGAAACATTCAAACGCCAAAAATAAACTCGAGCGAGTCGGAGTAACATATGTAACTAAGATGGAGAATTGAACGCTTCTGCTTCTAATAAAACATAGGCTGATCTCCTTGTTGACTTAAAGCCAGAACGTGTCAGTGTTGGAGGTGGTTTTACTCTCCGAAATGTCGTGCGAACGTGTTTGTCTAGCCCTGCGCCGCTGTCGGCAATGCCTCATCGGGAGAATTATAATTGGCGAAAGGCTAATCGTATGTTTGACTTCCTCGAGGGCTTCTGTAGCAGCAAGTGTCGGAAGAGTATTTGTCTGCGGAGTAAGAGGGTTTGTGGACGTGATTTTATATTTTGAATAGAACTTCTAAGGTAAACCTTTCGATTTAGTTCATTTGCTTGTTGAATTTGTTAGCTTTCGGAAAAAGGGAGATTTCCTGAAATGACTGGAACAGTTAGTCATTCCAATTTCCCCAGGCTGGTATTTCTAGAGATACTGTGTGCTTTATTGTTTTCACCCGCTCTGTTTGTTTAATTCTCGCATATAAACATTGAGAGAACGTGTTACACCTCGGAAGCTCTTAATTATCAACTTTGCATTGGGTAAAATTAGCGAATTCAATTTTGCATATTTATGAAATGGCAGAATAATTTCCATTGTTATTATCAATACTTCTTGATTTCATAAAACGTTTGAATTTCATGAATCTATTTTCGTTTTATATTATGGTGTATATCAGAATTTGCTGATTAATTTAATTTATAAAATTTTAAATTTATATTTTGTAATATGACTATCTTTTTTGATGTACCCGTATGATTTTCGATGGTAACTCTTTACGGAAAGAAAGCATTGCAATACCATAATTGACAACAGATGAGCTGTTTTCTGGGTGCGATAGTTCATAAATTATTTGCGCCACAAAAACTTATTTAGAATATTTCGCAATTCCGCTTGACATTATCGAAGCGTATCCTAACAATATTCACAGCTTACATCTAAGTACAAAATGGAGTAGACGAATTCATATTCTTATAAATCGAGTATTATCGAATATCAGCGCGTGAAAGCAAAGACTAAGCGACATTTTTATGCATTTTAACTCGAAATCATTAATAGCTGTTGATGTCAAGTTTACAAATGTTGTGTTATGTTCCTGAATATTTTCAAGAAAGCTTTCTCCTCATCCGTAGCACAAGAGATCCCTTTTTCTCCGTTATCTCACGAGGTCGCATGAGTAAGCCAATGAATTCACTTTCTCGTACGAGGCATAATCGGCTGCAGTGGTCGTGTGATCGAAGGAATCACCGCATTGAGCCGCAAAGAAATTCCGGGAAGACTCTTTTATGAACAGCGACGTCCCCCTTCCGCCTCAACTTTCTTCGCTGCCAGAACTTCCTGGATCATCTCGATGCGTTTCCTGCGGGCTTATTTGTGGCATCCTTTGAAGGCCTTTTTTCCTCTCTTTCTCTCTTTTCCGAAACGCATATTTTCCGTGACGCACGTGTCTGTAGCTCGTCTTCAGGTGGCCTTCCACACATTAATGCTCTGCCGATCTCAAAAGCGGTTCTTTCATCCCCCGCGCACCTCTTCTCGGTCTCCACTTAAATGCGGAGGAAAAGCGGTTTTATACTTACCTTTTCCTGCATTAAAGAGGGGCTTGGAAGTCTTGAGCGAAGAGGATACTACAGAATTCAAATATCCCATAGAGAATATGTGCTAAAACAATGGCTGCGTGGCCAGTATGAAGTGTATGCTTTAGGTTGGTTTGGACATGTAGAATAGATGGGTGCAAGCAGCTAAGAAGGAGTATGAGGTTTTCGATGGCTCCAAAAGAAGAGGTGACCCAGAAAAATTCGGTTATTTATAGCAAACGAGATGCTATTGAAAGGAGCGGAGTTTCGATATTAAATGTAAATGTATGAAAAGACGAACGGATGTGTGTGTAGTACTCGAATAAACCCATATCCCATAAATCCCCAAATAAATATCCCATAAGATATAAGCGTGGCATATTTTTATTTATTCATGTATATAAATATGCCTCGCAGCGTGCCAAAGAATAGATTATCTAACGCGCGATTTGGTGGAAAAAATTATCACTGGCCTGCAGTATCGCCAAGATGTCGTTGTATCAAGTGTAATTCACCAACTTTCTCATTCCAAGTCCTTTCCTCGGCATTTACACTCTAATTTTTCTTTTCTGAGACTTAATTACTACATTTTAGCATCCACTTTTGATTTTATTTATCACTTTTAGTATTTTGAAACAATTCTCCTTACTATACTCTTTTACCTTATGGTGAAATAGGTGCGCTCTGAAAAAGAAATAAGAGAGGAACCGTTCATTTATTTCAGTGAATTGAAGGAGTTGGAATATGCTTCCTGATTGGAATTCTAAGCTCTTTTCTAGGTCTGCGAAGAAATTAAGCAAGTGCTTCAAGGACGTTTATGATGAGTTTTTTATCCTACAAAAGATGTATTACGGGCACGACACTTTTTTTACGATAACAATAACTCCAAAAAATTCTTTCAGTTCTATTTTTTTCGTAATTAATCCTACCGTGTCACCTATTCTTCTATGATTTATAATGCCTAATATTCGAAGTTATCTGTTATCTGGTATTGGATCTATCCCGTTAATTGTTCTTATAAATACTTCATTATTACTTCCAGGAAATGAAAACGGGTTCAATTTATTCTACCGGGAAAAGTCCTTAGAGTGTGTAGGAAGATGCAATACAACCTCCTGTATTTCAATTATTCTCTTATACATTGAGATATCTAGTTATGATATAATGGTTAATGCTTTGATATTTCGTATGGAAACATTAAATTTTCACTTTCACCATTAACTTTTCAAACATACTTATGGCTCACGACTCCATATAAGTCGTGTTAATCATAATTCTGGGCACGTAAATAGTAGATTAAACCAACCTGAAGAGTAAATCACAAGTACTATCTTGCTCGTTAACCTAACTATCTTATAATAGGGTATATAATCAACAGCTTATCACATTGAATTATTTCCCGTTAGTCGTAAATCTGCTCACATTTACGCCTAATCTGGAAGATTCAATCGGGCAGTTCACAAGTACTCCTAGTCTCGGGAAAAGTGTTATCATGATAACAGGTAATGGTTTTTACAGCTCCTATAGAACTTTTGTAGTTATTTAATCACCAATCGCCTATCAAATTACAATCGCCATTAATAAAATAGAAGCCTATAAATTTAGTCCCTCAGAAACTGGAGCAAGAAGAGATTAAATCAAGCAGCAGATTGATGCTATCTTGATAAAGATGTGAGAAAACCCCATCCTTATTCTGTGTTTCAATTATGTCCTTGCTAATGATCGTATCGATAGGGCAGCATTGTATAATAGCTGTCATATATGGGTCAGGGTGACTCCTGGGACATCCAATATAAATTCTTTTGTTAGGATCTCGTTGTTTTATTTTCCTCTCATGGCCTTCTCTTGCATTCCTCAGCGCCTTGTGTTCCATCCATTTACGTAAGATGCTCGTGTTTTATTCTGCAGCATATTGCTCTCACGTTACGTTATTTGCATGTGATGACGGTGTAACAGCATAATACCTATCATTTACTGGTCGGTCGAGAAGTTTTTGTAAATAATTCGAAAGCGAATATAACAAATGATATACAATTGGATTCATTTTTGAAATAGCGAATTGTATTTATCTGTTAGCAACATGAAGTGGAGAACGAAGGAAATAACATCTTTAGTAAGGAATAATTGTTAATTAAATCAATTAGTTAAGGCATCACCATGTGGAAAAAGGATGGGATGCATGACACTTGTGAAGGAAAAAAAAATCAGATTAATGGTTATTTGGATGGGATAAGTAAGAATATTATTAAATATACGATTTTCCTCATATACTGGTGTATTCAAAATACCTCAAACCGGTCATCAACAGGATCTGAGCCGGAACCGGTCATATTTAAATGTATATGCGGAAAATACTAAATGTAATTTTATCTTATATCCGATTAATCAATAGTTTATTTGATTCTTTTTTCTTCACAAGTGTCACGCATATTTTTTCTCTGAATGAGTATTTTGAATATTTCTGACGATGAGTATATTCGAAGGTTATTTATTAGATTTCATCTTTGATGAAACATTTTACTTTCAATCCATAAATAAGAAGGGACACTTCATAGAAATTTGAAATTACCATTTTAACAGAATTAAAAAATTCCCCCCTTCAAAAAACATTCGGTCTGAAATGAGGCATAAGCGATCTTCAGGCTGAATTCTAATTTGGAACATTTTTACTTTGCTTGTTTTATTTTTGTAGCGTTTATTCCGCCAAACATTAATGAAAAAATTCTTCCCTTCCAAGGAAATACCGTGCGTAATATTTAAAAGCACATGCGCGGCAGAGTTAATGAGAAATTTTTTGGGCGTTATTTATCGCTAGCCCGGAACCGAATATTTCCTCTCTCCATTCCCTTCCTCTCCATCATCCATTGTTCCTCTATTTAATTTCGCCAACCTCTCGTCTTTCCCTCATCCTTCATCCTCCCATACGCCCATCGCTTTCTCCTCTTTGTCTCCCTGCTCTTCAATTCCAACTTGGTATCTCAGACCCTTCCTCTTCTAATCAGCCATCGCGCGCACTGCAGACTCCAGAATCAACTCCAGGAACCTCGTTTTTCCTTTCCGTCTCACTCTCTTCATTTTCGCAGCTATCTTTCTAACCCACCAGACCACAAGTTATGTCTCCCACATTCTTGTTCATGATTAGCTTAGGCTCCTTTATATTCTGTCAATTGTGATAACACTTTGTGACAACCTTTGCAATTTTCTATGTAATTATCTACTTATTCTCTTCGATATAGATCTTACTGTGAAAAGGAAAACATTTTTCTGTCATCATGAGATAATCATAATGTCATGTCATCATGACGTAATAATCACAATAAAATGTAAAGTATATATCATTATATTTTACTCCATAGTTGCAAAAACATTATCTCCATCCATCCTACGCGTTTGATTCCTAAAGGTTAACTTTGTTTGTAAAATTTTTTTCTTGACGTTTTTTTAACTTAACTGGGCAATTCATCAGGTAAAAGTTAGTACTTTTTAGTTGGTAAGTCCTCTATAAGTTGTCGCGCTACGTAGTCGATAAGAAAATAGAAAAGAGGAAGTGTTCACAAATAATACACACAAGCTATACTTGGCAATGCTACATTCTAAAGTTTATATGTCTCAGAATATTTAGAGTAGTTGCATTTACGTATTTTTGTCAATTCATAAAGAAGGAAAATGTGAATCTATATTTTTAAAATATTCCCGTTTAACAAACTCTACAGAAAAACAACCTTAGCCATAGTGAATAATAGTGAATAAACTCAACGGCATTTTTCATTCTTTTATTATTACTAAATTTTATTTTGATAGTTTCCATCAGATAAAATACACGAAAAAGTGATTATTACAAACATCGTCTTCTTACATTTTAATATTCTACTATCTCATACATCATGTAAAATATCATAATAATGGTAATCTCATTAACATTTCCAAATAAAATAGGTACTTAATTTCGGAAATAATTTATTGAGCTGGCATTATGGCAAAATACTCAATAAACTTACTAATAAAGATAAAGGCCAATGTAAGAAAAAATTTTCAAATACTATACAAGAGAGTTCCAAATCTTTTAAGTCTAATTTATGGCTAGGTAGGGTAAAATCTCACCCGCAACTTTTATTATCGCAATATCTTTTTCTTTTATTTCACGTTGATCTGGATATGATTTTCTGTTTTATCTTTTGCCTTGATTTTGTAATTGATATTTCGTCTGAGATTCGAATTTATTTATTTTAGGAATAACGAAATCGTCTTAGAAATCACACCTCCAACCATTTGCTATTGCTGAAGCAAATTCTTGCTCAAGTACCTCTTTAAATAGAGAAAGTTTTAGAGTTATGAGGAGCAGATTATCTAAGATAACAAACTCTTCAGTACTTCTTCAAATTTGATTTTATAAACTCAGAGAGACATCTAATTAAAATTTCCCCTTCTTCTCCGCTTCCTCTTTCTTCCTAAACCCAATCAATCACTCTCCCGCTCATTAAATGCCACATCGTTTGTTTCCCCAAAACCCCTCTCTGACTACACATCCCCTGAACACCACTCTTATTACTATCCTAAAAAAAACAGTCTGCAAATTGGAAAAGTACGTTAGTGTAGGCGGGATATTGTGACTAGCATTTTGAGGGCATCTCTTCATGAATGTAATTCCTGGCGGCTTCATCTGTTTGGCGTTATTTCAAAGCGACTCCTACATTGCTAGATGGGCGAACGTACTCCTACGCCCCTGTCTCATCAACTGTATTTCCCCGATCCTCGCATTCCATTGCTATCTCTCTCTCGCAGTTACTCTAATTCACTCTGCCGCTGCATCTGTTTCTCCCCATCTTTCTCCCTCCTCGTGCAGTCCATTCGCTTGGGAGATTTATCGCTTACTTAAATTGAAGGAGAAGTCTTTCCTGCTTCATGTCGCGTTCAAGTTTAGCCATTGCCATGGAAATGTTAAACATTGTCGCAATTGGAGCTGAATCATTCCTTTCTGTTCTATCCAAATTTTTGTTCCACGGTTATACTGCTACCGATGCATCCATTAGATCACGGCTCTCCAATCTATGGCCCGTGGGCCAAATGCGGCCCGCGATATCCTCTCATCCGGCCCGTGGAGACCTTTTTATCAACGGAAAAGAATCAGGGAAATTTACGTGTATCCTATCAGGAACAGCTGCCGCTTACGTGGGCGTAACATTTTTACCAAATTAAAATAGAATATTTATTATATTTATTTATAAAAAAAAAATAATAATTAAAAACAACATCTATGTTTTGATTCTTCTGTATTTGGATCTCAAGTGTGTAGTCGGCCCCCAAACTGCCGCTTGATAGTTAATGCGGCCCTAGGAGTGAAAATTTAGGAGACCCCTGCATTAAATGATATGTTGGGAATGGAACTCTTACTGTGTTTGGAATTGAACAACAACAGCGATATTATTTTTTTAATTTATACCAAAGTTATGTTTTATACAAGGGTTCAATAAACTAAAACTATCATAAACTATACATTGAAAAAGTAAGATCTCTGTTCTTGTTTATCCTCAGTATGATTTCATATTATACCATGCGCAGTAAATACTTCTTTTTTCATCTTACAAAACTGTTGCCAAACATATGCAAAGCTATTTGGTGCTTAATATGGTTTTCTAACGAACCTTTCAACATTATTAAATACGGTAACTGATGTTTTTTATATTTTTTGCTCTTTTACTTCGCAGGACATATATATTTGCGCCATAGAATCAACATGGATTATATTATATTATATTCTCACAATAATTCAACTGATAAAACAAAAAAATCCAAGATTAAAATTGATTTTTACGATGTTTATATTATAAATGTTTTCCTCTCTTTTAAAAAGGAAAATATTCTAGCTTTTGTGTTACGTAATTATTCAGGGTGCAGTATACCTTTGGTTTGTTAGCACATTCAATACCCTAAAAGTAAATTCATAAAGTCCATTTCAATCCTTTAAGAACAGTAATATCACATCAGAGTACGAATTTAAGGGTTCGTCAATTCAGGTATATTATTTTAGGTATATATTTTAGTTAAATATTTTATATTATTCTTTATCAATAGAATTTAGAATCTGTCGCTTCAGTTTTATATACGAATGAGAGTGTGTATGTAACAAAGAGAGATGAAATTAATTTTTGTAAAACTAAGAGGAGGGGCACCAAGAATTCCTCTCCTTAAATTACAGCCTCAACTTTGAGAGCCGGAATATTCGTCGTCGTGCGTTTTCCCCTTCGTAAATTCTCCGTCCGAACCAATAAGTCGTGCATTTTGAAACTTCAGCTGATTCCGCAATTCGGTGTAATTGAATGTCAAGTCAGCTCAAGGTTCAAAAGGTTGAGCTGTTCAGTTTTGAGTAACCCTAGATAGCATTTATGCCGAGGAATTCGTAATTTGTAAATTTAGAAAGGGATTCCGATTTAAAGGGCGGTAGACGGATGCTTGAACTGAATTACATCACCAGATGAATTTGAAGCGTTTGACTACTATGTATCCCTATCATAAAGCCAGGTAACCTCAGCTGAAATTTCAATTTAAACCTTCATATTAGCATTTTAGCCTTTTAGAATGGAAATTGATTATATTGACCTATTTGCAAAACTACGTTATAATATTATATAATATTTTTAATAATAAAGTAATTTTGTATCTAATGGAGTAATTTTGTGTCTAAACTATCACGTCATTTTTTTAATATTTAAAAACTAGTATTGACTACATTACAAGATTGCAAATACACTGTTGCTCATAAATCACACGTTAATTCTATTCACATATTTAATACAGAATTAATTTGTTCGTGATGCCATGAAATGTCGCAGCAGTATTTTCCTTTCATTATATTGCGATATGAAATGAAAGGTAATGAATTTTTCTGCTTATATAACCTACTATTTATTGTGTATAGTTTAGTTGCCAAATGAAGGAATGAAGTTTCAATCTTCTTTCTGTTATTAAAAGTTCTATTTTTCCACCAAACCCAATAAGCTAAAGAATATTTAAAGGAAACATGTGAGAAATACTATTTTTATAGCCTGAATTTAGATTATAGACTATATTTCAATCCTTAAATTACACATTTCGAGTTGTGGTATGTATAACTGTAATTTTTTTCGAATCGGATGATTTAAATCTGTAATATCTTTTTCTTGTCAACTGAATATCTCAAAATAAATTTATTTTAATTTTGGTGTACGTACATTTGAGCAAAAGCTATTCACCGAATTCATCCTTTAATTATGAGCTCATTAGAAATTGCGGTGAATGCTGGGTCACCGAGGGAAACAATCAGTAATATGAGAAAATAATAATCGCTGCTTCCCACCATTACGTAATTACATAAGTCATTGTGTTATATCGCATTTGCATTTGTACACAAATAACTGTACTTAAATATACATCCCGTTTTTACGGAAAGAGAGGCCAATATATATTTGCATGTGAATAGGTTTACAAAGGATCGCGCCGAATAGTGAGACAGTGAGGAAATAGCCTCTGGCTCATCTGGCACTGGCAGCCAAGTTAATATTTTGTTGATTCCTTTTCTTGATATTCGACTTTTCCCTGATAGAAATTCTAAATTTTCGTAATAAAATGCCTGTTAATGTCTTCTTTTCTCTAATTATTTGATGAAAGTCAGGAGATATGACTTGGGAATAAAATGGAAGGCGGCGTGTGACATGTCGGCAAAATTGCTCAGCACGACTCTATTCGAAATTGTATATAAAAACATAAACGTTAACTTACACATGTACGCATGTATCCCGTATTTGCCGCAGAGAATCGTACATTCATCAACATCATTTCCACATCCTACCACTATCACGTTCCCCTCTTTTTCCATTAAAATCTTTCCCAGAGCGGTAATCGTTTCAGCGGGAAATATAGTATCGCGTATTTGACCCTCTTCCCCGCAGGCATCCACCGCCTCACGATTCCTCCATTTCCGCGGTCCAATTTCATTCATCCTAATTGGGGTCCGCTTTGAAACTTTGATGCCTTTTCATTGCCCTTCCTTCGCATCTTCGTCGCGGAATCGCTCGAGATATCGACGCGAAAGACTCGTTTTCAGCCGTGTCGATTCGGTCGTCGAGCGTCTTTATCCCTTACGCTTTGCCCGTAATTATTCATTCACTCCCCACTCCCGCGCCGCGTGCTAAGCCCTCGTCGCTCCCTGAATAATTAAAAAGTTTGCTCGATCCCGCTTTAAATGTCGAGAGGGACCGGTTCGCGGAGGGACAGGACTCTCGCTGAGCGTTTAGCACGGTTACGCCCCCTTTTTTCCGTCTCCCGCATTATCGCTCATCCGTGCCGTGGAATGTTTCCGTCTCTCCCTTAATTTGATTCGATCCCCTCGAGACGCCGATGTGCTTTCACCTACGGACTTCTGTTTTTTACTTATTTTTCGAGGGGGTGTAAATTAATGAAATAAGGGAGTCCACCCGCTATCTTCTCCCGCGAGGAAGATAGCGTTAAGTTTTTACTCTCGCTCGATAGTTTTGTTGCGACGGAAATAACGTCTTATCTTCCTTTTTTGGTTCTCCGTTTGCTCCCTAGAGGAAATCAGCGGGAAACTCTCTCCCGTATGGTAGTTTTCTGGGAAAAAAGCTGATGTTTAAATGATTCCATCTTCTTGAGAATGGGAGAGATCAGGATTATACGATTCCCGAGAGATCCTGGTCCTTCTTTCTGCCAAATTACCTTCACTCCTCCCGTGCCTTGTCTGAGACATGGATATTTTACTAGTACAAGAATTTTTGTTGCTCAAAAATATTCATCGACTAAATAAAAATTTATAAATGAAAACTGTAATCGCAGAATTTTCTTATGACCTACATTTTAAAATTGGCTCAAGACTTGTAACAATTCCCCACCCCCTACTGACGTTCCAACGCTTTAGTTCCCTGTATGTAAAATTAGACCTCTACCTCTTATCTCTCCTTCAAGGATACGTAATAGTAACTCTTTCATGTAAATTAATAGCTATTTACACATGACTTAGCTGTCCGAGTAATACATTATCTCTTTGCCCATAGTAGTATTTTTTTCCTAAGATATCACCTTAGGGTTTTTTTTACTCCCACTCCTTCTAAATTTTTCCTCTCTATTTCTATTCATCTACACACAAGTTTTATGTACATATTGACACATTGTACGCATTAACGAAAGGATAGATGGAAGATGAGACTTTTTAGTCACAATCTCGCCTTTAATGCCTTAATAATAATAATAATAGTATGTCACCTTTAGAATTGCTCTCTTGTTGTTTAAACGCAGGTATTGTATTTAATAGTGATAGCTTTTATAAAATCGTATTATCCAATTTATGAAGAAACTAAGCAAGTAGCTAGAGGGAGAGTTGCCATTGTAACCCTGCTTAATATTCCATAAATATTTTCTATATTTTCCAAATTTTTATATTTTCAAGACCTCCAGATTCTAATTTTCCTCGATCTCTTTAGAGAGCATCTCATTTCCTCACGAACGTTAATAGTGAACGCGGTCTCAACCGACCGGTTGGAAAACACTACCTGAGGAAACCTTTTCGGGCCTAAAAACTATAACACTAGAGCCAAATTTTGAGAGAAAGAATCCTTGACACCATTTTCCTAAGAAATTAAGGCACTTTCTTCTCTATGATCACTTCTCAGTTTCGGTTCCGTAAAATTAGCGGATCATTCGATAGCACGGTATCACTTTCCTCATTAGCAATACAAATTCGACTTAACGATTTCCTCTCATAATTGTACGTAAGGTCGCGTCTCTGGTTTCCGGGAAAGGTGATCGCAGTAGGTCGCTTCGTTAGTGGCTAATATTATTCGGCGCGAGGCGAACGGATTAGTAGAGCGATCGCCCTGTTGTTGGGGAGAGCATCGCTTCTTTTGGATTCCTGTGAAATCGATTTTGTTGACATTTTTACAGCGGATGCGTGCACCCTTTTTCGTTTAGATGGATGGCTTTTGGGCTTTTTCGACGCGAGATTGGACATGAACCAAATGGAGCTGTTCAAAAGTCTCCGGAGCGTTTCCTTGTAAATGGGAAGTTGAAAGTTGGCGGATCCGAATTTGTAAAGGCTGTTAGATTATGCCAAACGCTTGGATTGTGAGGTTGATGTCTACTCTAGTAATATGCTGCAATTTACGAGGTGATGATAGCAATGGGAAATAGTGCTTCGCAGTTAAGTAAGTATATTCTTTCTTCATTATGAATTACATTTCCCCTTTGCTTTGTAATGTGAGAGTAAAAATTCTACATCATATTTTAGATTATACTACTATTAAACGTTAATTGAACCCACCAGAGTTTGCAACTACCCTCAGATTTGTTAATTCAATTTTTAATGACGCAGGAAAATTATTTGCTCAGTAAATGCTCAGTATTCATTACAGTAGGAATGACCCTTGAAGAAGAGCACTGTTCACGTGATATTTATAATTGTTCATTCAATCTATTCGATAGTAAAACTGTAAGCATTTGTTAATGCTATGAATTCCGAAAATTATCTTGGTATAGACGGGTAATATAAAGTGTGCATAGTTAAATAGCATAAAGAATATTTCGCGTCAAGTGGGCACCGCGTTTATCTATGGTTAAAACGGTTCCGGATTCGATTCTGGTGGGAGCCCATGCGCGCAATTACCTATCTAAGCTGTTCAAATACTTCTAACGGTAATAATTAGAATTATTTTCCTTTGGGATATATTCGTAAAGGATGACCGTTCTTGCAATATACCCATTTATATTTTACACACACACAAACGATCATGCCGTAATCAAGATTCGAACCCCAGACCTTAGTGTTGCAAGGTTAGCACGCTAACCACGCCACTGAGGTGGTGTATGTTGTCTTCATAGTCCTACTTTCTCGAATAAATCTAAAGATTTCTTGGAATCAAAAACACCTTCTAGGTCACCTCAAGCTAACACATTTGTAAGCCTATAAATCAACACAGAATACTTGCGACAGTGTTGTGTTATTCCAGTAACTAGCACTAGTATTTCACACCAAAAATGATTACGTTTGTCACGTTACGTGGGCCGCAAGATAAATTGAAGATATCCTTCTTCATAAAGCGATGTCTTGAACGGCCTTTACCTCCGAGTTCTCTGACGAATAAAAAGAATGGAGATAAAATAGGAGTTAGGTAGAGTTCCACATAAAAGAGACTTTAGCAGCGTTTGCCGTAGCAAAATGTACCTTCTGGAATAGTCTCTTGCATCTGAAACAAATTACGGCCTGTGTTCACCTCGATCATCGAGGATTGCAATGTTTACTCACCAAACACATTCGACGGCAATAAACAAAAGAGGATTTTTCTCCGCACGAGTCCTGGTTTTCGTTTTGTTACTTCTGATTCGGCACAGTGTTTGTCGAGTAGCAGTGTACGTGACTTCGACTCGCGGATTGGTATCGATTTTGCCAGAAGAGGGCGTTGACAAAAAAATTGCGATGATTTGGAAATTTTTCTTTCGCAAGATGCGAAAGAACCCTTCATTACGAATTTCGAGGCAGATGATAAGAAAAACTTTTTGAATGTTTTTTTTCCAATTCCTTCATTTATTTTCCTCTTTTAATAAAGGACATCGACTTATCAAAGGGTTGTGGAGAAATGGACCGAATGATTTGGACATTTCTGGCCTTCTTTGCTTCGAAAATGATTTGAAGGACTCTGATCGACCTCGTTACTGATATTTAGGTATTTAAAACTCCCTATATCAAAGAGTTTTTCTATGGGTTCTTTATACGTAGTTATCTTCATGATAATTTTTTTCACAAGATGAAACTGCGTACATACAGAAAGCTTATGGTTAAACATTCTTTATTTATTCTTTTTCGCGAAAATATATAAAAATCGAAGATGAAAACACAAATAAATTATGAAACTATTCTTCCCAGTATTCTAACCAATATTTACAATTATAAATTTTATATTCACCATTTGGTATTAAATTTAGAGCATTGCATTCAAATCAAGAATTAGGGCATGTAAAATATTAAGGCATGTAAAATATTAAGGCATGTAAAATATTAAGGCATGTAAAATATTAAGAACTGATATAGCAATCCTCTTACTTTATTCCATTTCCTTCAAAAAATACCCCATTCATAACTCTGTTGAAATATGATCAACGGGCTCTTTGGAACGAGTTTCGCTTTCATTACCGTAGATGAAAAAAAGCGAACTAGTACCATGATTTATTCCTAAATGTCTTATAATAGGGAAATGGAAGTGAAGTATGATAGAAACTCAAAGCGGATATTTTTCTTACTCATTTACTCAATCATTAAAAGTAACTGTTAGAAATTAGGATTATCTCATCAAATATTTTAGAGAAAAGATAGGCTTTTGCAGTAGCAATCTCGCCTAAATTAAATTAAATATTAATCTGATCTTAAATTAGCGTATGAAAAATCTTCTATTTTTGTATATTATTCTTTTAACTCACTAGTTTTTGCCAATTAAGTATTGTTCGGACGCAGAAAATGTCACGAGGAAGGAAATTAATGGAATTTTCGCAGAATTTCTCTCTTCTAATTTTATTTCAACGTTATCCACTGCTTTAATTAATCATACCCGACGATGTCTGGCTCAGATAAAGATCCTGGAATTTTTTCATACTCTGAAATCATATATTCGCACAAAAACCTTAATCAACAACAAATCAGAAGAAACACGCAGAACCGACGGTTTTAGAATCGAAGTAATTAGAAACGATCGCAAAAAATTACGCTCGAAGTTAAGCAGAAGGTAGCGTTAAGTTCCGTAGTCTGATGTAAATCAGTCCGAGACGTTGTTGATGTTATCCAAAGCAGGTTCTTGACCTACATTCTAACCGAAAATATTTCATGGCGTAGGGAAAACGTTTCGCACTCTAAAATCCTTTCTTACTCTCTTCAAATTCGTTTTAGCCGAGAAAAAGTCCAGGAAGCGAGATAAAACCCGCCCATTTATGTGGAAAAAACTGTACTGCATTAATATCACTTTACAACGTGAATTTAGAGGGTATAATAACGAATATATATTCTGGCGGATAATAATGCGAATGAACTATAATAGTAACATTATATTTAACACAGAGAATATGAAATGTGCTATAATAGTTTTCAGATAGAAAGATTCCATAAGAATAATAATAGTAAAACAAGGACAAAGATATACACGTAATAAATACTAAGTGAAGAGAACTATAGTGAAACACTAAATATAGAGGACTACAGTCAATGTACGAATATTATGTATGGTTTGATGATTGGTTAAGTTTTCTTCATATCACCGAAATTGAGTCACAAAAAGTCTGAATCGGTAAGGGAAATAATTTTGTTAGTCTATCGCCTTCTGAAAATTTCATCGATTTAAAAGTAATTATTATTAAACTATTTTTGTAATTACCTTTATTTCGTGCGCATATATACCAGTAAAAATGAAATTTCTATTAGACGTAGGTGTTGAATTATTATTATTACAGAATCTCGTACAAAATAGTAATCATTATCCTTAATTAATGATTATGCGTTTAGATCTTCTGTATTGGTAACAGTCTCTCACTCAAAATTTACGTCCAGATGAGAGAATTCAAATAAATTTTCGTGCTTTTGTATCTTGGAAGAATGTACGTACAAAACACCTGAATTACTGAATATGTACATACCATTTTCAGTAGATATTTTGGTGCCAGCAGGAGCTTGTTTTGTTTATTCCTCTTGATTAAGACTAATACAGAGGTGAGGATTCATTTCTAGATTTTATTTACATAATCTTAAAATCGATGGATGGTTATAGTATAACGAATGTCTTCTTTTGGGATGGGTAAAATCTGAATGTCTCGTTAATCAGTGAGGAAAGAAAAATTATGCATTCCGATCTTCAATTTTCATCTTTACCGATCTTGCTTAGTTAAGAAAACCCACTACGGGTGTGCCAGTATTGAGTAACATGAGATAAAACTATCCTTAATTACGAAATTCGTCTTTTGAATTTTTTCCATCTCTGTTGCGACAATATTTGCCAACTTTATCAGAAGTTCTCTGAATCCGTCCCGTGTTTATTCCCCGGAAATTTCAAACAGAAAAAAAAACAGATTTGGATAATCAATTTAAAGTCTCGCGATAAATAAAATTCGTTTTTCACGTCGGATTCATCCCAGCCCCCCGTCGTCACCCACCCTCAGGGATGATGTTATTTTTGGATTTAAATGTAAATCGATGTTTCTCGCCAAAAAAAAAAACGCAGGCGATCTCACATTTTTTTCTACTTCGGTTATATTTACATGCAAATTTCGGTCGCAAAAATTCGGGCCGGAAAGAGAGAGAGGGAGAGTAAATCAATCTAGAAATGGCAGAGGAAGGGAAAATCAGCGAATGGGCGTGAGAAAGGCAAAAGATGCTTCGGCCTGAAAATGACTGATGGTGTTGAAGAGGGCGTCAAAGGGGGGCGAAGAGAGAAGGCTCGAAAGGGTGGCCCCGCAAGAGAAATGACAGCCCCTTTGTCGAGGAAATGAGAGCGAGAGAGAGAAAAATGTATGAAGGGAAAGAAATAATCCCGGTGACATTTCCAAGCGAGCGCAAACTGGCTCTTCCCTCGGAAAGGACAATAAAAGGGATTCATTTTTTTGGAATTTCCGCGAAAAAAGCGACTCACGCATCCCAGCTCCCTCGAAGAGATCCCACTTATTATTGGCTCTCGAGAATAAATAAACAACGCTAACTGGAATCTCGGCGAAACGGGCTCGTACTCGAAACCGTCGACGGGATTAATAAACATATTTACAAACACGTGTTCGCATAAGAACCCTCGGGAGGAGAGAAACAGACCGGTGGCAGCTCCTTTTTGCCTGATATAATCCACTCCACGGAAATAAATTCTTAAAAGGGAGGCTGTCATTTGAGATCTTAGGCGTAGCGTAGGAAGGCACTTTGGCACTTCTCCACGGGATCTCGTTATTCGTCCCGCCAAATATTTGAATATCGCTATTCTTCTATCATTGTTAAGGAGATTGTTTAAAAAAAGAGCGCTTCGTTTTTTTCGCTGGAATAGTGTCTCCCTTTCCGGGGTGCTTATTCTCGACGACGAGATGGTTACACGTAGGATGCCGTAAAAAATATCTGGATGCATTCTTTTGCTGAGTAATGATGGAAGATCTTCCAACAGCTTCCTTTTACGAATAATGCCATATTTATCCTTGCTGGATTACCTCATCTCTCCAAGTCATCGCTCCACTTGAGGGTAACGCACACCGTTGAGACTTATAATTCAAGATATCCTCTACGCACTCCTTTAAGTTTTCCGTAACTAAATGGCTCAGGGAAATAAAACGATGAAACCTCTGATTATCTCAATTATCGTTTTAGTCTCAATCTCGCCCGAATAAAGCCGTTTTATTATTATTATTATTATTATTATCCGCGGATATATGATTTCATTAATCTTTTGACCTGTGGGTAAGTTTTCCTTTGTCAGTAGCTTAACTTATTAACTTACAGTTAATGGCTAATTTGGTTTACAATTGACTCACGCCATACACTGTGTACAGTCTTTTCTTTCTGTAGCTACATCGGGCCATTCGATTGTCTTGGAATCCGTATTGTTCATGTCAATCGAGGAAAAATAAATCGAATAGTGTTCATTTAGGGAATAGTGTAGTTAAAGGGTGGAAAGAAATACGGAAATAGGTATGTCATTTATGAATAATTTTTAACACTTGACCTACGCTATATACCAATTTTTGATTTTACGACTTCATGAATTGTACGAAAAGAGAAAAATAGTGATTTGGCTGGGACACGAACCCAGGTCTCCCACTTTCCGGGCAATGGTTCTAATCACTAAACTACCGAGCCACGTCCTTTTCCCTTCTGTAACTGGGGGCTTTTATGATCAAGGTGATGGTGCTCCACATAGTGGCACCAACCACCACCAGAGGTCCTCACTGAGGCAACCGAACCACAAAGCGAAATTATGAGAAATCCTCTCCAGGAAATTTTACAAATGATGGAAATGGAGTTTGACTTTGCACAGGAAAGCGTGCGACTTACCCAAAGGTTGTACGAGAAGAGAAAAATAGTGACTTGGCTGGGACTATTGGCCAAATCACTATTTTTTTCTTCTCGTACAACCTTTGGGTAAGTCGCACGCTTTCCTGTGCAAAGTCAAACTCCATTTACATCAATTCATGAATTGTCTTCGGGTTGTTTCTTCGATATTGAGTGATTATTGTATTGGGAAAAAGTAGGACAGGAATTCTAGAGGTTTCTACAGAGGGGAAAATGGAGCTAAAAGGGTTGGAAAGAGAGAGAGAGAGAGATTGTCTGGTTGTTTGTTGTCTTGGAAAGAAACTGTTGTTTTTAAGAGAAACGGGTTATCAACGTCTTCAGTGTCTTTCCTAATGTTTTCTCCGGAACAAAATAAAGTGTTCCCTCATCTCACCTTTTGTTAATTTACGGTTTAAAAGGTTGTATATTTTCTATGAATATCACAAAGCAAACTGAATGAAAGGTTAGAGGTAATGAATGTAAAATTTTTAAGGAACTCCTGGAATTTCAAAATTATCCAGTCCTCGGTTACTACTAAATATCTTTAATTCTCTGGAAAACAAAATTTTCGAATTCAACGTTGGTGGATACGTAAAGATTAAATTGTTTTAATCTGTTATGAATTAGCTACTTTTCAAGTCGGCAGTTTATGGAATTTATACGCCAAATCTACGTTTTTGACACTAATTGTCACAGCTGATACTTAAAACTGTTTAATTCTTATTAGAATATGTATTTTCTCCTAATTTAAAGTATTTTATCCTGTTTTCTAAATTTTTTTCATTTTCTTTACAGGTAAGTGTCGATGATGCTTGAATTCCTTCTTTTTGACCTGATTTCCATATTAAACGTAAGTAAATCCCGCAATAATATTATTTTTCCTGTCTGCAAAACATGGAAATATAGAAACACGAATATCGGCTCTTGCGCAAATTTTTGAGCCCTACAGTGTCGATTTTCTCAAATTAATTGGTCTAGGCGGAATTCTCTTGCCTTTAATTGTAACCTCAGCCAAACTTAGGCTTGAATTTGATAACCTTACTGTAACTTCGAATATTCTCACGTTATAATTGATTGCAGTAAGCAAAGAACGTTGTTTTTCACAACAGAATTCGATACAATTCTGACTCATGTTTCCACATTCTGAAATTCCGCAGCTTCTTAGCTGTGGGACTTCAAAATACAGCTCCCTACCAATTGAATTTGAATTGAAGCTCTGATACGAGTACTATTTTCGACCCAGAATCAAGACGGAAAATAAGGGTATCTCCTTAAGCTTCGAGTGCCAGCGAAGATTATTCGGAGGAGCTATTTCGAAAACGTTGTTTTTGCTCAAGGTGGCTAACAAACAAAGTTACGACACATTAGTTGAAGAACAACAAACATTTCGGCAGAAGGGGTGTCATTGGGGTCGAGGTCGTCCCATTGGTGCGTTTTAACGAGTGTGCGTACGCCGCGTTTGTCGAGAAGAGGGAAAAAGCATGAAGACGGAAATAGAAGAGACTGTTTAAAGAGGAGTGGAAGAGAGCGTCAGGATAGGCGTGGATTTAGAGGAAACCGGGGGATATGGGTTGGAAATAAAATCTCGGAAAAAGAGAAAATTTAAAAGGAAATATGGTGGTGGTAGTTACAATTCCTATCATTCTTTTTCAAAATCTGTCACTTTTCATTTGATGTGGAATATATGGGACTGCTCTAGTTCTAGTTTTCAGATAATGTAGCGATATATATATTCTTGTATAGCGAAATATATATTCCATATTATATTCTTATTATATAATTCTTTTACTATATCAGTATATATATTTTATGCTCTATCTACCTGGTATTATTTTTCATCAAAGATAATCTAGTCTTAACGAATATCAAAGCCTTCATTAGATCGCAGTTAAGACTGGCTATTCTGCCTAGTCCTAAGACTAGCTAGTTATAACAAGGATCCAACGAAGGTTTTGAGATTCATGAAGACTAGATTATGTTTCGTGAAAAAATAATAGACAGAGAAAGCAGAAACATAGTTAGTCTTCCTTAGGGCATGGACCCTAAAGACTACTAGGTTGCTCCACTCAAAATATCTTATTAAAAATTTAATCTTCTTTTTCAACCGAACAATAACTTTAAATGGATGAATATTTTACTATAAATCTTCAATGATCTTCAATCCTTATACATATATTTTACTACTAAGTGGCCATTATAGAAGTTGTAAATATAGGAAATATCATTTAACATAGTCTTAATACCATATGTGCATCCCATGAATTGCCATAGACCGTCAATTTCGTAGTCTCAGATATGATAATGATGACGATTCTCCTGGAGACTGTGCTATTAATTTTATTTACTAAATTCAGGGTTTATTCTTTTGAAAAAATTTTCTAAGTAACTCGGAATACAGAATAAAAATGCCACCCTAAGGAAGAGGTGAGTAAATAAAACTTTTTAGAGGTAATTTCACAGCTTACGTCTTTTAATCCCAAGATCACTACGGCAATTGGTTGCATTTAAGTTTAAAGAAGCCTCTGTAATTACGAAATGGTGATTTATTGAATTAAAATCATATTAAAATACTTTTATATTGCTTCCAACGTTGAGTTTTAAGATGTATGAAAATCATCCGACAAGGACTTAGATTTAATTTTAAGAAACATGAATAAATTTTAAGAAACATGAATAAAAACGATAGGTTTCGAAGATATATTTAGAAGTAATTATGTTAACAATATTTGAGCGTCTTAAAAACTTCTGCAAAATTTTTCATTGTGATTACTTCTTGCCTAATTCTTTCATAAACTGTAATGGAAGATTATAGAGATAGTAAATATACAGAGATTGATTTCGTGAAAATAACATTAGAAAAGAGGAAAGCCATTAGTGATAAAGATGAGAAAAGAATGAGGATGCGGCAAATATAATAGTGGCTGTTACCTTTTCCGTTTATTTTATTTCCTTGACGCAAGCAGATCGGGGCTAATTTTACGCCATGTCTCAGTAAATCAAAGTGGTATTACATTTCTCTTTGCTTTGAGTATATTTTGCAAAGAGTGCAAAGCAGTAAAGCCAATCTAAAGGGATGTGCTCTGAGCGTGTGCACAGAGCGTAGTTCATGACGTCCTCCGCACCATTTCTCAGCCTTTTATCTCTGAGACAGATCTCATCCTAAGGATGTTAACTCAGTGATATTATCTGTGAGAAGAGCACTCCTAAATTTAGCTCATCCCCAAGCTTTTTTTAGCATCGATATGGATTCTCGTAAGTTACATTTTTATGAAGAGAATTTTTCGGTGGATGACGAGAAAGCCCTTGTAGTAGCAACTCTTTATCCACCCGGGGTAAGGGTGTAGTTGATAACTACTGAAAAAAGGCAGTAAAAATCTGACAGGTGATGAGAAGCAGGCATGGAATGGATTATTTGCTGCGAAACCTTGGTGCTCGTAAATGAAAAAATAAGTATCACATCAATATACTATTCTTAAACCATGTTTGAATTCGTACAAATATATATCGTCTATAACAGGTTTATCCAGGAAGATGATCATTATCTTGAGATGTAAATTGTATCCAATCTCCATACGTTTCGAAACTGCCTTTTAGCTTAGTAAGTTTCGCACCTCCAGTTAGGTGCACGACAGAAATGGAAATGGATGGAAAATAAAACTGAGACTGGTACAGCTGATAAATTGTTGAAATTTATCAGTAATAAAAACATAAAAATATAAAGTCTAAAAATAAAACGTATAGAAATAGAGATACAAGTATAGATAGCATGATATTTCGAAAGTTAAACAATTCCTTATTCCTCTACACTTATTTACAGTGAGGTGGGGTTAATATAAAATAATTGTATGTTTTTATAATTTGTGGAAGCTGAAAAATATCTGCAATGCACCTAATGATATGTTTATAATTATGTCTTTTATCCGCTTCATCACTTACATTTTGAATCACACGGAAAAGATTTAGAGAAAACTATTGTTAAAGTTAGAAAGAAATTAAATAGAAGGAACTTTAAGAGTGGCTTAATTCTGTAAGTGTAAGAATATTTACCCATTACAATATCGCAAATATAGTAACGGACGGCAGGATTCAACTATTATAGAAACCAACTATGTTTATTTATTAGTACACAACTTCATAATTTATTGCATCCTTCGATTATAGTTAAAACATGACGAAAACGGTTGTATTTTCATCTCTTTGAGACTGCGACAGTTGTATGTATAGTGGATTAAAATAGATTCTCTCCAAAAATCTATGATTTTCAAACCGTAAGATTTATTCATATCTGAATATGGTTAATTTTAGCATTAACGTAGTGTATTCCCTCATCCGCTTTAACAAAAGATTTCGTGGAACACGAAACAAGGTAATATTTACATAATGGGTGTTATATCCAGCCGAACGTTAACATAATATGTAAGGAGAAAACAGCTGCATCGGGTTCAAAGTACACTCTTAGTTCAAAGCGAAAGCTTCCCAGTAATACTATACGTTGGAGGAAGATAATTTAGCCCAAGTGTTTATTTTCATGAATGCATAAATACGTTATATGAAACCGAGGAGAGACTATTGACTTTGTCGGAAATAAAATGACGAGTTAGATTGACGGGGAATGAGTAAAGCGGATGAATGATGAGGAGAAACTTTTTCGTTAAAAGTAACGAAGTAGAGAAACGTATGATTCACCTCGGAAAAATGCCGAGTTTCACCGGCATAAAATAAGAGCGATCGATTTCGTCTGTTTGAAAAATTACTTCGGAATGACTCTCCGAACACTAGACTTTAAAATTAGATTTTCGCGACCCAAAATTGCATTTGCTCGCGTGTCATCTTTCGATCAGACTCCTAAAACTTCGGTGCAAAGTTGAAATTACTTTAACGTTACCTTGGTACTACTTCTTTGATTGACTAAAAGCCAAAGTTTGCGATCCTGCTTCGGAATCAATCTTTCGCATTCGAAAAAAAAATTCTTAAAAAGTAGACAATCTAAAATATTTTCGTTTCACCTGTTTACGAAACAGATGTTTATAAAAAACTTTCCGAAACATTCCTAACTACTCTCGTAGGAATTCAGTCAGTCGCTACTTACTCAATACATTTTAATTTGAATATAGATATTTTCATGTAATTTGGGGGTTCCCGGCTTATCGGGTAACTTTATACCAATATGGGATCGCTGAAGAATTGTCAGGGGTTTTGAGTTTTGAAGGAGTGAAAGATTATTATGCTTTACTGTGGTGCAGTTGCACACGTTATCTCATATCAGTATCCATTCGCATAAGCCATTAGTTACTCGTGTAAATTCTAAAAATACAAAATTCTATATTACAGTTATTTAGTTAATTGTTTCAGATGCGCTAGTCATTCTGGTTTCAAGTGATAGTCATTCCCAATTAGTACAGATATATAGAGCAAGAGAATTGGGATCAGGCGAAAGAATTCCTTCCGGTTGCATCCATTTTTCTCAAATTTACGTAAAATTCTGCCTAAGCACATAATGATTAATATGTATTCTATTTAAATCAAAATATGTTACCCATATTCTTTTTTATCTTGAAAAAAAATTAAATTGTGTTCTATAAAATTTATTGACAATTAATTGTAAAAATTTTGATGCTGAAATTATAGCTGTTGTACATAAATATATAAGGTAATAAATATATTAAAGTCATCTCAGTGGAGGCAGAGTTCGCCGAAAATATCAAAGGAATTTTTCGCCCGGGGCTTAATTTATCGCCACGCCCCGCTACTTGGTGTGATATTCGGGTATCGCGTTCGGTAAGGGAAGAAAGGTTAATTGGGTTCATCGGACGTCGGCTGAGACACAACAGATAAGGCGATAGCCCTCCTGTCAGTCTTTTCGTGTCCTTGTTTATGTCAATTAGCCTCGGGCCTCATATAGAATGTCCCATAAAGATAATAACCCGGTGTCCATGAGTTTTGAGCAGGCGTGGCCGGCGTCCGATATTTATGTACTCGTTCCCTTTACGCCGGCAAGTACTTCAAAGACCCTTTTGAGGGGAGTAAATAGGATACATGTTGCGGCGGGAATCGGTGCATAACGGCAAGCCCGTCGTACTTCCCTACCCTCCGTCGCCAGATTCCTACCCTGCAGCAACTGCCTCTCTCTTTACAGAAGCGCACCTTGTCATTTATGCTGGGAAAGCCTCACCATATTTAGGTGAATGCATCTGACGGATTGCGGTACCCGTAAGCATGCGCTACTTAAATTCCGACGAAATATCTGCTACCAAACGGCTTTCTTAAATTCAAAATATTTTCCCATTTAATCAAATTGATGATTATATTAAGTGCAGAAGCAACCCTTATCAACTAATCCAAAAGTGCAATTCATAATTTAAAGATGTATAATATTCATGGTGAAACACATTTTTGAAATTGGTATTCATAAGCTGAGCGATAGCGTCAAGAAAAACTGTTTGATCTCCATTCCAAAAGAAGCGCGTTGCGTATTTAACGTAAATCGTAATATAAATCAAAAGAGAAATGGCTTGAAAAAAGTACAAAGAAGAAATTTACTTGTGATTTTAAAATACCAAAGCTAAGAGCTTAGGAAAAAAATTTCCGCTGTAGAGAAACATCCTCAAGAAGATGGGTGTGAAAAACCTGCAAAATCTACAGATAGGAACATTTTTTTACTTTATTTATTTAGTGATGAAATCAGATTATATGAAATTTAAAAGACAAAAAGACATACCAATAGTATCATACAAGAACAAAAAAGAACAAACAGTTACACATTTACATGTAAGTGCAAAATAGACTGATAACTATACTAGTAAGATCTTTCTATAGCAACGGCTGAAAACCCTTAAATCTCCTACTTAATTGCTAATTATCCAAGAAAGGTTAAATTTCCTTATTTTTCACATTTTTCAATAGCTTAAATATGTATTATTTCGACCTGATGATCATAAAGTATCGTTTAAACTTGTTTTATCAAGTTATTGAGTTGAATTTGGTATACAATTTATTTATTCGTTTATTTATTTAAATCAAGGTTTCACAAACAACAAGTAAGCCAATTTACAGTGAAATAAAAAAATTGTTGATATAAATAAATAAAAAATACTTGAGAAAATGTGCTTAATAGTGTACTCTATTCAAGGATTCAGGATAAGAAGACAGATAAAGTGGTTATTACGTGTACATTAGCTGTGTATACATCATTACTGCAATGATTTTACTGCATCCAGAAAAACCGGGGATGTACACCGTATTCATATCCTTTAACATGAGCAATAGAGGGTTTTGAGAAGTTGAATGCACTCCAAACCTTTTCTCCACCTCAACTCTCCAGACGAAATGGCGCAAAAGTCCGGACAAACCCGTTGATTTCTGGTCGGTCTTGATGAATAGCAGACAGTTTCGCAACCCCTTTTATGTCGTGCTGCCGTGATTCCCTTCGCCAACAGATCGCACAAAAAACTCGCCATTCGCAAAAGAGGAAAATTGTCCGCTTTCATCTTTCTCTCCCTGGAAAATTTTCCGGAAAGTAGACTTTCCGTCAATCAATGGAGATGCTCTCGTACCCGAGTCACGTATGTTGCAAAAAAAAACGTTTCAAGCAAAGGATACGGGGTCACTCCGCGGAGAGTTGGAATCTTAGATTTGTCCTCTTTCTTTCCTCTATTTATCTCCTCTTCCGAGAGATCGGAAGATCGCTGCACCACAGTCTCTTCATTACCTTTCGCACGAACTGCTCTCCCTTAGGTGGAAGCCGAAAAATTTCCCAAAACTTCTCTTTGTAATTGGAACTCATCGACCAGGTCAAAGTGAGGGAAAGAGCGTAAAATATTGGAAGAGATATCTCGCGAACAAAGTCTGCTTTTCGAGATGTTTTGGAGGATTTCCGGAAAAGTGATGTTTTTAAGAGGCGTGCGTAGGTCACGGATGGAGAGAGGTACATTTTTCGAATTTCGGGTATTAAATTAATTTATTATTTACTATTTTACTGTATCGTATTTGTATGTTTATTTGATCGCATAACTTCCTCCTAATATAAATCATACATAAATTATGGTAATTATATATTGTAATTTATCTTTTGTCTTTCAAAAGTTGTATTTTTTGTACTGTTCCGTATATTTATTTGTCTCTAATTTCCTTATTATATCCTACCTATTTTTTAATGTATTTAGATTTATCTTTATATTCGGACAATATCTTGTGTCTTTTGGCTATGTTACGTTCATAATTTTTTGTACTATGTTTATCATGTAAAGAAACCTGTATTAATTTTTAAACGAACAATAATTGTACTAAAAATATTCCATAGGCGTCCGTTTTAACGCTGATTGAAGGTCTTTCGTAAATTTCGTAAATCTTCGTATTTGCGCAACAGCTGTGCCTTCGAGGTGAATATCAGAGGGCATCATAACGTTTCCGATCCATAAATTCTCCCGCGTATCAAAAATTCAAAGCTATTCGAAAACTTTCGCTATCTCCCTCTAAAGCTCTACTTAGTTAATTTTCCCCAATGATTGCCGAACCATTCTACGGAGGCTGGATATATCCCCTGAAAATACGGAGACCCTCTCGCTAACGTTTTATTAGAACGCGAACGTCGGTCTCGGAGGAGAGGAATATAAAAGGAACCGTCCAATTTTTTTGCCGAGCGATTTCCATAACTCGGGAAAGCTATTGAAATTTGCGGAGGGAATTACATTGCCGCTGTGATGGTCTTCCTCTCTTACTTTCGCTCTTAATTTCCGGCGGAACCGTTTTCCTTTCGCTTTAGAAAAGGTAATTTACGTTCAGGTAATAGATAGGTGCCTAGTAGCAGGCTTTCAGCTCAAAATTTGAACAAAGCGGAAATCGAATAGTTTTAACAAGAAAAAGGGAGAAATATGAGTTTTAAAACGCGGAATGATTGAAGGAATAGGATAGTCCATTCTTTTTAGTTCCATGGCCAACATTTTAGTAGGAGAACGACTATGAGAATACCATGAAAAATTATGTATTGATGCTCCTGTCCTATAGACCAATGGTTCCCGAACTTTCTAGTCCGTGGACCCCTTGAAAGAGGAAAAAACTCAGGGACCCCTTCTCAGTTTTGGCATGAACCAAACAATAATATTACAAACTCATATATTTATTGCTTTTTAATTCAAAGGAAAAAAATGTTTGTTCAAGACGTCATCGCCGTATATCGGCAAAAGTTTATCAGATTGTACAATTCAGTTTTAAAAATATTTGGGTATCCCCTATTTTTTGTTGTGCCCCCAAAAATATTTTTGCAGACCCCCGGGGGTCCGCGGACCATTCTTTGGGAACCTCTGCTATAGAATAAAAGATACCTAAGTGTTTCAGTCTATTCCTAGTAAACAGAATCAGTGTTTAGATCAGAATCATTTTTAGCGAAAGTATTTCCTTTATTTTATAGTGATCTCTAAATAATTTTATATTTGTTGGGCATTCCCAGTCACAATTAAAATATCAATTAATTAAGCAGATCATTGACATTGTCAAATAAAAAGATCAAAAACGTCGTTTTTCTTCAAATAATGAATCATAGGAATGGACAACTCAATCGTGTATGTGATATGTGTAATCGCAACGACTTTACAATGTTATCAATGATTACAGTTTTTATTCGATGTGATAAACATCCCTTCCTCTTTAGACACTCGAACCTACGGAGCAATGAAGAGTCCAAATATGGCTCTCTTGGCCGTCAGAGGTTAATTAATACTTCCTTTTACCCCTTCAATTTCCTCCATTTTGTACGTTTTTCTCCAGTTTTCATGGTTGGTCAAAAATATTTACTGGGAATAGCGCAAGATAAATAATGCAATTAGTATATGAAATAACGCGAAGAATTCACCGGTAATCAATATTTGTCTCTTTTCATAAACCGTAACTACTTTGAAAACGTGAAGGTATAGTAGAAGAAAGAAGGGGATAATATGAGAAACAAGACTATAGAAAGTGAAAGGAAGAGTAAATGTTGGAATATATACCGATAAATGATGGAAAATTAAAGGAAAAAATCTAGTAGTAGAATGTGACAGAGTTAGTATATGGGGACGACATGGGGAAAAAGCGCCCAGGAAGGCCAATAACCCTTACGAAAAAGATTATCGACCGAATGGTTCTCATAAAATAATAAAATTAATGCAAGTTCCAGCCATCCGAATGCGATCGTAATTTATCGGACACTATGAATTTCAGGGAATTTGTCCGAGATAAGCCTATTGTTCTTCACAACAATCGCAGACTGTACTCTAAAATGAGAAAAATGTAATCATATAATTTATGATTAATGATATGCTTGAGAATACGCATTAATTATGTAGCATGAGTCTTGCTTCGAAATGCCATAGCTGAACTTGCGACCTGAAGAAACTGGATTTTTGACTAGAGTAGGTTATGGAGATAGGGAGAGAATATTATTTAAGCTGGAGGAGAAATCTAAATGAAGATGCCAATCATGTGGAAAGTAAGAGATGATGGATTGGTATTAATGAATGCATATGACGGAACAGAATTTGAAAAGCGAAAGTTAACGGTAGCAAAAAAATTCGGAACAAGTGATAGTGATTGATTACGAGAACACGCAAACCTTTAATCTTACTCATATTCTTGTTTAAGAATAATCAGAAAATAAAAATTATTAAGGCATAGTTAAGTATTTAACCATTTTCGCTTAGCTTTGCTACGCACGTATTTACATAAAATTATGCTTTGGTATCCATGCTTCTATTCATTAGTTTATGTATTAATGAGCTAGGGTTTAATTTCTAATTTTATTTAATGTTATATTTGAAAATAAATATTGCAGGCGGAAACTATCGGTATGTAGTGAAAACGGATCATTTTAATTGTATCATTAAACATAGGAAAACGAAGCACTTGCAATTGGAAAAATATTCAGCAGTTGACATTTTAACCGAGTTGTTTTTTGTTGATACAACTAACAATGGCAATGTTCGAAAAATATTGTATGTATCTCAACTAATATTTGTGTGCATATCCAAAAGATATACAATCTTACAACCGAGGTAAGCATCATCATTAAGACTCGGGAACTTTGTCCAAGATAAGCCTATTGTTCTTTACGTTGTTTTTTACGAGCCATGGTGGCCCAGTAGTTAGCGTGCTCGCACGTTATCGCTCCAACCCCATGGTCCCGGGTTCGAATTCCGGATATTTCTGATTAGAGGATGGTCGTGTGTGATTGTTGGATATTGTGGTAACCTACCACTGCAAGGGTCCAGCAAAATGGATGTTCGTGGGATACATGGAAATAAATTAAATTAAAGCAACAACGAAAAGAAGACAGTGAGTTGAGTTGTGCCTTCTTGTACATCTCAAGAATCATTTAATTAACACTGGATTGCAGTTTTCAATGGTATCAAGCTATGTTTGCAAGGAGTCGACTTTCTCCCAGAAAAGGAGCAAAACGTTTTCTTGATAAGAGAACACTGGTAACATGCATGGCAACAGGAAAAAAGGAAAAGCGAAAGATGGGAAGGAGTATATGGCGCATTAGGGACTGATGTGAAAAAAACGGAGATGCGATAAGAATAGAGTACGTCGAGAAAAGAAAGGTAAACGAGAGAGGAGAAATTTGTAGAAGAAACTAAATAAAAATACAAATAGAAAGGGGAAAGGAGGAGCTCACGTCTGCTTACATGGAAGAGGCAGGGTCAGCCATTATCTACTCTCTATCTAATACTCGCCCCACGCGTTCCTACCTCATGAAAAAAACCCACATGCGTATGATGTACATTGATCAACGTAAGAGAGTAGATTTCGATTAAATACTCCGTCCGGATGGGAAAACTTTCATCTCATCAGTCATTTCTACGCGGACGCCGTTTGACAAGAGGCATGTTGAACACATGCGTAATGCTGCGTTGTATCGCTCTGGTAAAAAAGCACGTAACGCGCGATCCCCTTATCTCGCCACAGACAAGGGAAACGCCGTTTGTCCCTTCATTTTTCCGGCCTTTCGAGAGGCATGCCCCATTTGATTCTCATCTGATCTGGGCTCTTTGTTGATGAAACTGCTCCAACGCCGAGATCGCTCCTACGTTTTTCAAGAACGTGAATTGCTCTCTTCGAAGCGTCACTTTTTGAAGTCCTCATCAGCGAAAGAAATTTCTAATGTGTTTGTTTATCGTTAGCGATCGTTTAGGACGAGTGGCGCTTAAAAAAATCCAACTCCGGAGGAAGTGGATGCTCTCTCTCTAAAGCTTGCTTATTATCTCCATGGTGTTATGATTCGCAAGATATTTCTTTTATGAGTTTCGCTTAAGAATTCAAAGGTGGAGACGCGTTCGCGTACGTACTTATTCCTTTGAAAATACCAGTCCAATTAAGATCAGAGAAAGTGAAAAGATTCAAAGGAAAATATAATGAAGCTAAAAGGTTTAGCAATGATCAAATAGAAATGAAGAAGCAAGTCCTAGATCTTTTCGAGGAATGTAATTATGTACCACAAACACTACCGGTTGAAGCTGTCGTATTTCATTCTTTTTTATTGAGTTCTTACAGAGATATAACGTTTTGCGTTTAATTTCTTGTTCACATTTACAATGAAGTACGAGTAAAAGATTACTGGGGTTGCAAGTGAAACTGGAAGCAACGTAATTGAATCATTATTATGTATTATACATTTGGCTTTAATGATGACGTACATCAGTTGCTCTGGTGGGTACCAGCGGCGTAGATTTTTCCAATAAAAGTAATCCTGGATAATGTTATGATTAATATAAAAGGAATTAATTTTATCATCCCAGTGAGTATATGCTTTGGAAAATGTTAGAGTAGCTGGAAAAACAATTTCATCTAATTACGCGGGATCCCGCATGATTATTTAATGGTGCAAAAATTTATTACCCTATTCCAACTAAAATGTAACCATTAACTCGACCAAAAATTTCCCTGATTTGTTGTAATCAACAAATTAAAATGCACTCACGTTTATATTCGACCGACAATTAAAAAGTGAACTGGCACCTGTTAGATATTCATTTGAGAAATTGAATCAACCAAATACTACTGTAATTCATGTTTTACCCGATAATGTCATGACAACCTAAAACAAATCGAGCTAAATTCTGATATTCTTATATTTATGCAATAAATGACTCTGTATTATACTTCGTGGTTTATTTGCAAAAACTGACCATCATCAATGGGAAATATGATGGAAAATTTTACCAGACAAATATAAAGTTGAGGTTTTAAATCTACATCGGGAATAATACCTATCAAACTGCGTAGTTAGTTAGTTAGTTGGACCCGTTATTTGCGAGGTTAGGCCCAGGTGGGCCTCTCTTCCACCTAACCTCGTATGTCGATTACATTTATAAATCGTAGAGTAAATTTTCAGAAACATGTTTCAAGGTGAGATAGATTTTATGGTCAGTGCATATCTGAGTGAGAGCAATTGCCTGAACATTTTATCTTTTGGGGAACGACGTCACGAAGTAATGGACTTAATAAATCTCAGGCGACCTGTGCGACCAGCTCCGAGATAGAAGCCTCATTGTCTTCGTACGTCACTGTATGCAGACACGAGAATGTCGTCGCAGTAATGGTAATCCATACATCGGAAACCGCCGCGAGCGGTCCGTATCGTACGTCCAACACTCCTCCCATTAACGTCAATACCCCGAAATTTACACCCCCGAAAATGAAATCCATCTGCACACCTTGGTCCATCGTTTTCCTCCATTATCATGTGATTTGGAAGGAAGTTCTGCAAAGCGCCCTCACGCTTGGCCGCACGCTCAACTTGCCGCAATCCGACCTCCAAACTCTGCCATTGAATCGAAATGGCGCCGTTGCGGCCACCCCTAAGGGACCGCGGCCTCAACGATCCCTTAGAACGTGCACTCCTTCGCACCTCCGTTTACACAAACACTCCAAGTGATTTGTGCTCTAAACAGTGATTAGGACTGCAGAGGAGCTAGCTACCTCTCCTCAATTATTATTTATTATCGGACATCAATATAAATTACTTTTAAAACACAATGATTATTTTTAATAATATCATATCGCTTTAATAGATTTAAGACATTTTCGCATAATATCCAAGTAAAGGTAAACTCCCGAACTTTTAACTTTAAATTCCTTATCTATGTTCGTTTACGATCCGTTTTTTTACAGAAGGTGGCGATCGAGCTGTATGTAGTCTATTATACTATTTATTTCTGTTATTTCATTGTTTCCATCGTAATAATCTATTGAGACATGAAAAATAATAATCCAGTTAGGTATAGCAGAAATTTTATTGCAGGAAAAACAATATTTTACTACTAATTATATTTTACCGACTACATACCCTCCATGGGTCAACCTATTACTGTGTTATTTGAGTTTTCAAAAATCAATATCTAAGTAGGTTCAATACAAGCTGTTTCTTTATTAACTGAATGTGATTAAATGACCAATACTATATTATTTCTCTTATGATATCCCGATGAAACATTTCTTTTACTAGCATTCTCTGTAATTACGAGACCAAAACTTTTAATTTAAGTTGGATGCAAATTTAATAGTTTTTAATTGTACATTAAATCTTGTTATCTAAAATATATTTTAATTGGAACCAATTGGTTTAATTTACTTTTACATAATTGTGCATTAATTTATCTTATCTACTGTTTATTTTCGGATAAATGAATTCATTTTTACGCCTATTCTTGTGTAATTTACACAAGAATAGGCGAATTTTGGAATCATCAATTTCTAATTGGTCTCGAACTAATCTACTACGCTTCACTCTAGACACAAATGTATTCTTATTTTCATGTATTTAATGTCATTCAACATACGCATACCAAGATCGTGCAATGCATCTACTAAACTAAACCCCTGAAATATTTCTCTATTCCAGCAGCACATATACGTGTTCGTAATGAGTGATTAACATCAGCAACAGCTTTTAGGGATAAATAGGGTACACGATTTCCTATCTTCATTCAGTATCTATGAAATGAAACCCAATTAAACGTCGCACTTGCATCCCGTGAGAGTTGATTACTGTAGTTGATACTCGCGAGCGAATGTTCAAATTGGTATGCACTGAAGAGAGTCTCTTTATTCACCTAATTCAAGAGTTCATTCAGCGGTGCGGTACCTTCGGTAGGATCATCTAACTTTGAGGGAAAGTTATAATGGGCTTTCGTCAAGTATGCAAGTCCGGACTTTATACCCTCCCTTGAAATCCTTCCATTTTGACTATGAAATTTTCCTAATAATATTAGGTGATCTATAATTGTATTTTAGACACTTCCCTAACTCCATTAAGAATGCTTTCGATGCGATGAACTTAAGGTTTTTTTTTCAATTTGTTCACCTGTAATGAGAAATTGCACATCCTCTTATTTCTCATACGCATATTTTCCAGAGTGTGATTTTGCGTTATCTCTCATTGCGGAGAGAACATATGAATGAAAAGGGCAACGAAAATTTACTTGATAAAAATATTGTGAATTAGTTGAACTTTCCTTTATTTTTATGATACAGATAACTTTATAAATTGCCCAGTTTTCCATATATATTTCTACGTTGATATACGATAGCATAAAAAAGAAAATTAAGATCAATATAATTATCAACTGTTTTTATTTCATCTGTTACTGCATAAAGATGACTGAAATATTTTTCTTTGTCTTTTTCTTGGATAGAGAAAAATATAATGCTATTCTTTTTTACTCTTGTTTGTTGCTGTAATAATGAAATTTTCTGCTCTGTTGTGAAAGAAATAATTCATTTTGGTCTCTCCTTATCGAATGCGATAAATGTCTTGACAAAATTGTTTCTTACTTATGACATTCCAAAGTGAGATATTAATTTTAAAGGGAATGCTGCTAAAGGTGAAGTTTTAGGGAAAGGATCTCTGTTTTTTGAAGTTGCTGAAGGAATAGTTCACGGGTCTCCAGCCGGGTGCAGGCTTCGGATAAAAGCGACGTTTCGGCCACATCCTTCGTGGCCATCTTCAGGAACGAAGTGCAAGTGCTCGAAGTTGGTCCGCTTATATGTGAAGTTTTAGTTTCTATTTTATCTATAGATATAGGAGTACTGTTAAACGCATAATAAATTTATCTTAGAAAAAGGTGCGTGCCTTTTTCATGTCAAAGTTTGTACTCCGACTGAAAATTCATAATATTGTAGGGCCAAATTTTCTTCTATCGCATTAAACTAATCGCTCTCCTTAGCTGGAAAGGGATCCATTGAATCAGAGACCTGCATATTTAGTTAATGCAGATAAGCTCCATTAATTTACAGAATCCGACCTTGAAAACTCGACTCTGCAATCTTCGTTATTTTATGATAATGCACAGAAACTAGAATCACTTTTCCCGTAAATAATTTTACTGCTTTTTCATGAATCACAGATAATTATTGTAGCTTGCGTTTTTCATGGTAGAGCCTTAGGTTGTCCAATGCATCTGCGAAAATGAATATAAGGGCAAATTTCGAAGGCGATGGACACAGCCCGTGTGCATTTTCTTATCATCCTCTCGTGGACCTCATATCACTGTGATATAAAGCGCATTCCTTTCGGAGGCGATATGAAGTGAAGAAAGATGGGTCTGCGAACACCTTCTCGTCCCGAAAAACCTATTGCGTGGCGCATCGCTCATGGGAAAACCCCAAGTGCTTCTCCGTCGCTCGTAATGCAAGCTTCATTTCACAGTCTGGAACTCAAGAGGAAAATGGTCTGTTAAATCTCAACCTTCTCGAGCACTGGATTTTATTTTCTCCTTTCCCTCACTTTCCTCTTTCCCTCTTTGGTACATTTTTTTAATTTTCGTCCTTCCCTTTTTGTCCTATATCTTCCGTCCTTGGCTGGCTCATATCTTTTCCTTGCAAGAGTTTCCTTTCTCTTATATTCCAGTGATCCCCATTCATATCCAGTCTCTCATTCTAAAGAAAGTGTCGCCAGCTGTAAAAGCACTAGGTTCCGCCAGATTATTGTCGCTGGAATGGAATAATCTGATTATGTTTTCGTGAATATTTTCTTGGAGCGTAACCTAATAAAATAGCTTGAGTTATTGCTCATTCAACAATTACATGGGATTACCACTAATATTGCTTATGTGAAATATTTTCTCAACATACAACACAGCATTTAACATTTGCCTCAAAAATTGGCAATTGCGGCAACGTTGTGGAAATAGAGAGGGAATTTGCCAAAATACAGGGATTAGGGAAGAGGGAAATTTCCGCGTGAATGCTCCGTTAATTTCCAAAGTGAATCACTGGAGGATAAATTAGTTCCTAGAAGAATAAATCTTGAGCTGGCGGATGCGATAGTTTGGAATGAACTCTAAGAAATGGAGGACTACTTTAATGATCGTAAACTCAATACATGCAGATCACGTATCCAAGCAATGGTTAGGAGCAGATGAAAAGTAGAAATATTTTTTTACGGCTAGATTTTAACGGTTTTGTAGTCTAAAGTTTAATATTCAAACAAAGATAATTCCATCCACATCGTATATCAATATTCAGTCAGCCTAAAACCAAACACTAGGTAGTAAATCACATATACTTCTACATGCCATCTCTATATACTCCTATCACCTTAGGAGTTTCAATGCTATTTGCAAGGTTATTATTTTCGAAATACTGTTTCACCGTTTCATATTTTTGTTACATTATATATTCAATTTAATGCGCATGCGCAGAAAAGGAAAGCATAAGCTATTTTTCTTTCTAAAATGTCAGTTTAAAATTCCCTTTTATTTTTGCGAGGACAGACCGATTGAATTATCCCTGAAATTTTAATTTAATCAAAAATGGTGGAAGGAATTTCGTGAACTAGCTAAAGAATGCTTTTCATCGTCAAAATACATCGCTGTTGATTATGTTAACGACTGGGTCGCTTAATAAAATGAGGGAAAGGCCCGTTAAAAAATCCGGGAAGGCGCCCGTTCGAGAGAAACCTTTCGGTAAGCCCCATTAATCCCCGAGAAAGTATTTTCTAGCGCAGAATTCCGAGCAAGATCAAAGATTCGATCAACAAAATTCCCCAGAAACTCTCCGCCCCGGATTCTTATTTAAGAGTCGAAAGGTAGGTCTGGTCTTAGAATGAGATCAAAATGAGGGTGGATTCTGCTAGTCGGAACTTGTTAAGAAACAGTGTACTTACCGAATTTTTCAGTTACCGTTCTATTTTCGCAACGAAATGGAGGAAAGGAGAAAGTTTTCGAGAGGAGCAGTAACGACGTATGTGATCCGGTTTAACCATCATCAGGTGTAGAGAATGCTCCAATATTTCTTTTACGAAGGAGTATGAGATTACGGGAGGGAAAATTACAGTTTTTTATCTTTCGTCAAGGAATAATGCCGGCAAAAACGAGCGTGCCATTTCGGAGAAAAAGTTCCCTTCCATTCATTACGTCATTGCACGTGGCTTTTATACGCCTCAATTTTTTCACCAGACACACTGCTAAGTTATTCATTCCTCCGGGGACAAATAACGAAACATTTCGCAATTCCATTTTTACCCACGATCGGCCTCTTGTATTCCCTGTATCCCTGTTTATATTTCACTTGTCAAGCGCCCCTCCGTTTTTTGCCTCATCCTTATTCATCCTTAACCTGATTACCTTCCAACTTTCCTTTTTCCATTTCCCCGTCTCGTCAAGTAATCCATTATTCTGCCCCTTTTGTTTACATCCCTTCCCGTTCAGCACCTGCTTCTTCCACTCTTTTCTCTACCTTTTCCTCCTCTCCCACAAACCTTTCTCGCGCTCCACTTACAAAGATTTATCTTTCCGCCGAAATTTCCAGTCCTCCGTTCGCTCTCTTCCCATTTATCTTCTTCTTCGCCAATCGCTAATTTCCTACTCCGTTTAATTGCATTTTTGCACCAAAGCGCGGTCAGTTTGGATAAAGATAATCGTTAGTAAAATAAATAAAAGCCAAGTTGCCAGGGGGAATGTGTTTGGATGTTTACTAATTCGGAGCCTATGTCCCCCTTTGCTACGGGATAACAACGGACGCGCTGTTCCAAACTCCGTCTGAAAGTAAACCGTCACAATCAGCTTAGTTCTGCGATTCTTGGAAATAGCAGCCGTATCGGGATTCGCGGTAGTATATTTTCGGGATAAATGAGTCGCCATGTATTTCTGAAATTTGATGCTTAAAGAGCACATGCTCTGCTTCAATGGCTGGGGATAGTAAGAGGTGAATTATCGCAGCATTTACTAATCTAATTTTGGTTAGTTTATTCTATATTATATAGATACAATGCATTCGATTTATTTTATGTTGCAGCCGAAACAGGTAATCTCCGAATAAACTTCTTGTGGAAAAGTATGCATCTCTTGTCCTTCATTATGAAGCTCAGTTTCCACTACATCTCGTCCCCCTCCGTGGATTTTATAATTTTATTTTGATAAACCTAGCAAAAGATCTACCACTACATTTAATGTTAGTTGTGCCAAAATGTGCGAATATCTTTTACTATCTTGAATATATTTCTATTTGAGTAATGCGTTTTCTTTCTATTTAAGCATACCTAGTGTAACTTCTGTATAAAATTTTGGAGTTTCATTTTATGATCTGTATATTCTTTGAAACTCGATTCCTCCAGCATGAACAACAAATAAACTCTGGAGAGAGGCAAAATGAGGTGTAAGCTAGTTTAACCTAAGCTAGAGTACTATATAATTCGAAAATTTCCACGTAAAAGCAGTACACACAATGACTCTACGAGTAACACTTTTCCCAATATTTGATAAGGAAAGGAACTGTACCATTATTCAGCATCATCCATGCCTCGATAGCTTTCATATCATCACAGCCATCAACTGAGACTAAACTAAATGAAACGTACATTTTTCTCTATCCTTTATCTAAAACCAAATGAAAAATGTTCCATTCATTAGGATACGATAGCAGGTATATAATATTAGTATGCTTTATAATATCAAATCACCAATAAGCGGCTAAAGAAACAATATGTCATTATACATATCTGATGATTTACCAGTAATATTCATTAGTTACATTTATTATGAAATTTAAACTGGATCACATCAGTATCATGGACATCCCAAAATACGCTAGTCACAAGTTGATATTTAATGGAATACTAAAATGTTCGCACATCCTTCACAAGCTCAGTTAACTATTCACCGTTCATGTTTATGATGACCAAATCTCTGTTCCCTTGGAATTTCATCTCTACTTAACGTCACCGCGTTCGTCTCGAACAAATGAAGAAGCTGCAACGTAACCTTTTTATCTTTTCGAACCGTCCTAATCTCTCAGGATTGCTCCGACGAGGCCACCGCTGAAATAGAGTGGACGTATACTTTCGAATACATCGGTAGAGATCTTCTTCTCCGTGGATTGGATTCGAACGTAGAGCCATCCGCAAATATTAGCCTCTCCGTAACAGTTGCGAATAATGGAAATCGATGGGGAGAGAGCGGATAGTTTCGCAGGAATCCGGCCTTTCTACGAATAAAGGAACACTTCCCCGGCAATCCTTCATTCCCTTATCTACCTCATATATCCCATTCCGTCTTTATGCTCCTCCGCCTTATCCTCAAATCCTCCCCTATCTCACTCGCTGATATATCCACTCCGCATTCCTTCCCGTCCGACCACCTTATGCACATTTCCCGCTTTCTGTTCCCGGAGAGTGCTTGGCCCTTTACGTGATATTTTATCCAATCTTATGCGTGCCCCGAATCCGATTGTCATTCTTTTTGTGGGCCCATATCCAAAATAGTGCAGGTTTTCGAAGGAAAACCCCACTGATTCAGTTCCTTATGTTACGGCGTTTTCGAAAGAAAAAACTTCCTTATTTGGGAACTATGACATCCCGCTCCGATTTAAACGTGAACTATGACTCGGATTTAATAACGATAGAAATCCTCGCTTGTGATGTTTTCTCTTTCATTTTTCCATCGTAGCGAAGATAAAATTCAGTTTCTCTCCTAACGTTGCTGAAATCTCTTGCGTGCTACTTTTGATTTGTAGATTTATAAAAAATTTAGGTTAATTTCCAGGAACTGCGGAGAATAAAATTGTATTGTTACCACTGTTTTTTAAATCCGTAAACTATAATCCCTTTGTGTTTCAGTCTAATTATGAAAAATTTGAACCTTGGCTTGTCCGCTCCATTTATTGGTAGTTTTCTCAATCACAACGTTCCTATTGCTTTCGTATGTACTAAAGGAGTATCAGTTAAAAATATAACAGTTTATTTTAATCTCAATTTTCCTCCAGAGGAATGCTTCAAACCTTGGAACTAACTTTATTTCAGATATATTGCAAAAATTATTTTTGAAATAGCAAAAGAAAGAAGCAAGATATCGTCTCGGTAATGAAAATGTATGTAACGTAAATAATAAGCCACCATAACTGTTTTCTAATTTAACTGAAATTCCTCAGCACAGCCAAATCGGCAGGGTGTATCTTATTGCAGCTTTGCTTACTAATTCCTGTAGATAAGGTGTGAGACACCTTCCTGAGAATGCGTGCCAATTTGGCCAGATCTCTGACCCAAATTTTTCCACGTGCCAGGCAAAATTTTAGGAGAACATATCATTTTATACTGACTATTTTTTATGAAAAAGCACGACCATTGAAAATTGAAGATTAATTTGGTTGGCTAACGGTTTAAGATATCAATCTTAAAGGGGATGGTTTCGTTTAAATGTATCGAAAAACGGTATTGCTAGTTGAGTAAAGAAAAAGGTGAAGCGTATATCATGATATTTTTCCACATAAAGTATTCAATGATAAATACTAATTAAGTCGAGACGTCACTTCCAGTTTCAATTAAAATTTGACTCTCAATTTATCATCGAAGTAATCATTAACATTTAAAAAATATGAAATGTCGTCAGTTATGAAAAAAGTGGAAATTGTTAAATAAAATTAACTCCACCATTAGATAGCAGTAGTATATTTAGTGAACCCCTTCCTAGAAACACTTTCTCTTCATCCTAGACGTTTCCTATCATTCATAACTCTCACTCCCAATCCATCTTCACTTTGCCAATCCTTCACTCATATGTCTCCTGGTTCCTCCACCTGCTCCCCAAAACCTGAGTCTCCTCCAAAAACCTTTCCGAATATAGCCGTCTTTCTTATCTTATTCCGCCATCTTATACCGCATACCCTCTCATCTTTTATTTAAAAAATGCCGTTGCCGCACTTACTGCTTTGAGTCCCTCAGTATGCCTTATCTCTTTCCATCCTGTTCACCTTCCTCAAATCCTCCCCACAGGTGTTTGGGCCAAAAATATAACATCTCCCTCTTCCTTCGCCCTTTTTTCCGTGGCCCTCTCTCTGAATATTCGTCTCCCAAAACCAGCTTTTCCATCTCTTCGTGCTCATTCCCGTAAATCAGGTTTGCATCTTCCTAATCCGAATGTAATTCTTCCCCAGCCATCCGTAAATCTACGTGTTTATTCTCCTTAAACGCAGTCTAGATATTTAGACTATCTCTTTCGACTTATGTTCGGAACCCTTATAAAATTAATGACTTTAGTTGAATTCTCCCCGAAAAAAAAATAATGTAAGTTTTTATCTTTATCATGTCTCCGAGGATAATTTCGTTTCCTTTTGAAGAAAATATAATTGACGTTCTCGAAAATCGATGTGAAATTTTCTAGTTTGACGGATTGCACTGCGTCATCGCACTTTGAATTACAATATTAGATCTAGAAAAAAGCGAAGGTGAAAAATACTCTAGAACTCGAACCCGGGTGTCCCACTGTGCTATAACCGATTAAGCTACCACGACAGCACATTTTCTCCTTCTCGGATGCTGTGGTGGGATACTGTGTGTCATCAAAACCATCCCTTGTGATGTCTTATTTAAGTGCCATAGCCATTTGAAATTCACTACTCATATATCATGTCTAACACCAGTTCGATTTCTCTATTTTAAATATTTATATTATCTCCGTCAAAAATGTAAGAAAGAAATTTTATTATGTCTTTCCTGAACAGAAATTCCAGTACGTTTCGTATCCTCACTGATTATTAATCATACCCATCCTAAATTAGGTATCATGTTAAGTTTATCCCATTTTATCGTTTCCTTCCATAAAGAATAAGCCCAGTTTCTGTTTTAAACCCAACTTTTTTCGAAAAAAAAATTAGAATAGAGTTCCTAGTTCCTACCTAGTTCCGATGTTTATCATCTGCTTCTAATAACGCTATTGAATGCATCGTTATTTGTTTTGACGACCCAAATTAGCTACATCGCTTACCACGCGTGGAAAACTTACTTTTTCAATCGATGGCTCGGTAAATGCCCCGCATAACGGCGTCGCTTATGGATCATTTACGCGACTCCGATGGCTCATTAAAACGGACTAATTTTATCCCCTTCGCAATCGATTTCTCATTTCTTCCACCTCATCGAAATTTAATTAAATTTGGAAACGACTATCAATCAAGGGCAGCTGCTTTTCATAACGCTCCCGAAAAAAGTGAATATCGCGTGGGCGCTTCCTTTTTTCCTTCCTTCCGTAGATTTACAAACCTAATTTCCTCGCAGGCATAAAAACTTCTCGCCATTTCTGAAAACAGGACGCCTTTCCCTTATATATGGCTCGTAATCTTTTCCCTTCCCATCCTCGGTCTCGGCCTTTCTTCTCCTCCATTTCCCCTCTTATCACCTTCTCCACACTTCTGTCACCACACTACTTTAGGTCACGCGTCGTTGTTCACTCGCGATTATATTCCATCCATTTTCTTGTTTCTTTCAACGTAATATAGTCTACTCCTGGGTAAACTTCTGAGTTCGCTTGATACCCTTCCTTATCATTACACGCTCAATATAATGCGATTATATGATGGATTTTGGCTATATTTTACATTGTAACTGTATCACGGAGCGTCAGAAAACTAAACATAGACAAGCTTTAAGATAAATGGAAAAGTAGAAACGAAGAGAGAAGAGATAGCTAGGAACTATGATTGATCCACAAAAATATAGAGAAATTAATTTCTCACATTTTTTAAATGAAACGGAATCAAGAAGTCAAGAATCTTCATTTAAATTAACAGAAATTTCGTTCTATTATTATCTTATGCAACCTAAACATAATTATTATCTTTTATTCCATTTTGCGTAAAATCCTACCAATCCCATTTTTCTAAATTTCTGGTCAGCTTCATATTTTATTCCTTATTCATATTATTCCTCCCAGGTGTCCTTTCAAGTATCTCATAAACTAGCCTTTAATTATCGAATACTTTCCAAATACTTGCGATGTCTCACAATTTATGTGCCGTTATCTCCTGACTGAATAATTTCTCCCCCTATTTTTTCATCCGTCTCTTGGGAAAGAGTGGACGACCTGGATTTTCTACGTAATATGTACGACGTTGCGTTTCATTCATAGGAGATATTTTACTCGCAGCTGTTGATTAGCAAAAAAGTATGGTTTTACTGCGGGAATATCGGATTCAAATTAAGTTGAATCATTAGGTGACGTTTAAATTTTACCCTTTTTTAGGCTTGGGAAAATATAGTATAGTTAACTTCGAGAAGCGTAATTATGCTACATTCCGCATGCACATGCCATTGTTGAGATATTTATCAAATATCACTCACCTCGAATGCGATACATTGGATATAATTCTTAAAAATCAATTCTTGTTTATTATTTTGTCTATTGTGTTGTATATATAGTTCAATATATCCTTATTTACGCGCAGGCAGGTAGCAATTGAATATACGTCAGAACGGAGTCTCACCAGCCTCACTTGTCTGCGAAATTGTCGCGTTTCTTTTTAATTTCGCAAAATGAGATGGTTGCCTCAATTCAAAATCAGCTAATATTCGGTAAAAAATGCACTTCGTTGAAAGTCTTAAGCTTAACATCACCAGACAACCATCCCCTTCTTGGCAGTCATTTCTTCTCCCTTTCGTAAAAAAACACAAAGGTACATCCCCAGCTTTCTCGAAAATAAAAAATCCGAGATTCATCTTCTCCTCGACTTCATCCATTCAAACCCTAATTGCGGGGAATTACTTCGTACCCCGTACTCACGGAAAGGTATTGACTTCCACATTGCCTACACGTCATTCTCTCGCTCATGACGCCCCAGTTGAAAATGCATAACAAGGTCTCCTTTTCCTCATAATTCGCTCCAATGGCTCTCCTCTTGAGGGATTTGCTTTCTCCTTCTTCCTCAATTCTCCTTAATTTCGTTTGCATAACTGATAGCCATTCTCTACTTCGCCACCATAACCAACGACAAACTCCCTCCTAATTGTGATTCCTTGACGTAATCCTCAACTCCGTGGGTCGACCGCTTAAATCTCTCCCCTTTCCTTCGACGTCCTCTCTCGCGTTCACTTTCTGCTGGGAAATTAGTCTTCCTAATCTCATCAGCCTTAATCCCAAAGCCCACCGGCTAATACACGCCTCTCGCTTAAACCGAGTATTTCATGAAAATTCATCCCCTGCGCTTTAATTTGCGGGTGATACTGCCGAACAAGCGATCCTTATTGCCCGTAGATTTTCCAAAACAGCCAACGGTTCTTCATCGTTGCTTCTCTCCTAGAATTACTAGACGAAAATCATCATAATGACTTGGATGACAACTAGATTTTTTTCTGTTTCTACTCGCATAAAATTGGCTACATAAATTTAATTCAGTGTGAAAAAAATTAAGTTTCGTAATTTAAATCACATATTTCATTCAAGCATTGATTCGACCTATATTCAGTGACAGTATCCAGATAATTTCAAATGTCTAAGTATTGCCAATAGTATTTGATTTGAACCGATTCTATTAAAATATATAATAAAATCCTCAAACAAATGGCATCAACCATCAGGAAAATTTAGAAAATTATATATTAGAGCTGAAAGATATTTTCGTAATCCATACCCATCCATAAAATAATCACTTGATCAAGTGAGGTGCTCCGACAAAATCAAAAGATATAACTTTTGTTCCACAACGAGAATTGGTACAAGTTATGTCTTTTGACTGAGTCATTAAAAGGTCTTTAAAATTAAATTCCACCAAGTTACGCTTGATATTTATCTGAAGAATGAAATATTTTTATTCGCCATTTAGCACAGGATATAGAAAAAATATCTTACATTTACTTATCTCGCAGTCTTGATCATGTGATGAAATGAAAACTACTGAGGTATGAGTGAATAATTGCACTGATCAAGGTCTTCCCTTGGGGCTGCCAAGAAAAGTGTTAATCATAGAGCCATTGTGCTTCACTTGTGTGGATATTTTCCACGTATAGCATTCTGGCTAAGTGAGGAAAGCAAGGGCTAACTACCTCACTCCTCACCATGCCAATTAAACCTCATTCCTCTCTGCAAACTTATGTTGGAGGGGGTGAGGCACCAACCGGCCTTCAGGCTGAATGCTTTACAGACAGAGCAAATGAAGCATCAACGTATACTAATGAAAAAAAGCCAAACAGAAGAGATGAATTCCCAGTTATTCTTACTATGCTGCACTCAAATTTTCATTGACTTGTTGCTATGCGCCTGGATATCGTGTTACAGTTCAACCACTGCGATTGCAATGTAACACAAAACATAGACGGATAAATGTAGTGCAAAGGAAGTTACTTCGAAGATCTCAAGATTGGCTCTGAAAACGTTTTCCCTCCATATGCTGGGGCGAAGTTCCCGGCACTCGCACATAAAAATGTAATCCCGCCTCTTCTGAGGTCATAAAGCGATGAAATAGTAAAGTCGGGATGGACGGCCATCGATAGCCTCGAAATATCCACCGGCATTATGAAAAGAAGTCGTCCTCCACGCAGGTACGTAATCCTTACGTCATAGTGCTTTCCGTAGCTTTTATGGCGTCATTTTCGTGAGGAGCCATCGATCACGGATTCTCCTTTGACCGTCAGCTGAGGAAGATCCCGCACAATATCTGATCGGAGATTGGCTTTTTATTGCATCCCCGAAGGGAGGATTTGGGAGGATTTCCTTCGACTTGGTTACGGCGAGGTTAAAAATAGCTCGATGGAAATATTCAAGAGGGAGTAAGCGCATGAGGTGTTGCAAAAGTGGGCTTTCCTCCGCTCCGTGATTGCTCTCCACGGCGTGACTCAGTGCCCACTTGGCTCCAGATGCGTTTACAGCGAAAAGATCGGGGGCTCCCAAAAAGATGCACACGCATGAGAAATCGGGTTAATGGAGGCAATGGAGGGGGTGTGGCGTAACAAAGCGGGAGGAGGAAGAAGAGTATACAAATTAAGATAAAATTGAAAGATGATTAACGCAAGCAGTTTCGAATCTACGGCATGATGTCTTAGGCCTGCGTCGGAATTCTTACGAATCGTTTAATAAAAATTCATCGTGTGTAATGATCCTAGCCATAATTTTTTTCAGGCTATACTAGGAAAATGGTACGGTTATTTTAATTTATATTTGATTCTGAAACTAAAATTGACAGCATAAGAAGCTATTTCCTTCAACTAGAGTTTGCCGAAGCAATATATAATTCATGGGAGCATATATATTTTGTCATATTGAGTTTACAAGCATCTAATATAATATATAAATAATATATAATAATAATATATAAATAGCAATTGACTAATAAAGTAATTATAATAGCATCATCGTTTTTTCAGGATATAGGTTAAAAAACTTCATTCGTTCTAATTCATAAATACATTTATTTACCATTGTATTTACCATTTTTATGTATATTTAAATTAAGAACATTCCGCATGCATTTCCTTTTGACGTGAAATGCGTATTAATATGATACAAAACTCAATTACTTCAATAATGTTAAATATATTAGGAATCAAGTAAAATCGATAGAATTACCATTTACTCAATAGTTTGCTTGATCTTGCCTATATGAAACACGTAATATTTTGCGAAATACATTTCTGCGTACTTAATAGCAAATTCGTAACTCATTTTTTCAAGGATGATTTCAAATTATTTTTCCTGCTTTCACAATCTGAGAAGGTTCATTTCTTTCTCCTTCTGCTTCCAAGATAGAAAATGGGAAGAAAAGAACAGCACAATTCTGTTAGGACCTAGGTTTTCCTATAGATAGGAATTTAAGAGTTACACCAATTATCAACCCCTCCAATTAAGTTGAGAACCTTTAGTTGACCAATTTTTAATCTATAATGGAACACCTCAACTCGCCTTATATATGCTCCGAAACTTTGGTGAGAATAATTTTACATCTTTTAAATATATTGTATAGAAAGACATTAAGATCCGAGTGAGTTTCTATCTATTCTATTTCCTTAGTTATCTCAGAATATGTAACGAAGCTATGATTATCTTTGTCAATGCGGATATTTGGATATTTTTAGTATGTATTCCTCATAGGGAGAACTTTGAGGACTCGAGGATATCCTTCACCTTCTCAAATGACGAGCAACTAAAAGGATTATCTGATCATATTTGATTTGAAAATATTATCATACTCCTTTAAAGCTAAGAAAGGGTTGAAGATTCCTTGCACCCAGAAAAAATCTCAAGGAAAAACGGACTTGAAAACCCGGGGTCGAGTTCGTTCCCACGCCCCCGTCAGACTTTTTTCAAGTCCGTTTTTCCTCTCCTTTAAAGCAATTTTTAATGGAGAGTTTGGGCTCCCGGATAGCCGAGTGGACAACGCTATGTGTCTCGATGAAAGCAATCCCGTTCGATCCCCCGTGGAAGCCCACGTTTGAGAAATGACCCAAGATAATCGAAGTAAAATGCCGAAACACTTTTAAATCAACAACAATAGAAAGTTTCAAATAAAGACTTATGTGACAGATTTCGGTTTCAGGCTCACGAACCTTGAAGTCCAACTTCGCGAAGTTCCAAGGTGCGTCCCTAGATGGATCATTCGCACATTTGAAATGGTGATTCGTAACACTCGGACAGTGTCCGTCCGCTCGAATTCGGTTAAATCTCTTGGGGGTCCACTCTAAGGTAAGGGAAGGACGGCGTTGAGCTTGGCCGACCTCTCACAGTAGTCTAATTAGGCCTTTCGAATGTTTCTGAGTAATGAGTCAGGACCACCAAAGTTCCCTCTGCCGAACAAACAAAACATTCTCCGTACTGCTTACACGTGGAGGCTAAAATGGCTGCTTGAAATATTCCTCGTCTGTAATTACCTTTGAAAGTTGGCATAATAGAGTACTCTGTCGCGGGAACTGCCCAAGGGGATTATCGCCGTAAGCGCCTCCATTGTGTGGACAAGCATCGGGAGCCACTCTGCCGCTCGAAAACTTGCGAGGAAGATTTTGAAGTTTTTAGAAGAGCTTATTATTTTAGAGAAAAAGATATTACACGCAAAGTTAGTTAGTTAGTTAGTTTGACTCTTTATTGGCGAGGTTAGGCCCAAGTTGGCCTCTCTTCCACCTAACCTCGTATGTCGTCAGAATATGAACAAGTATAAATAAAATTAAAATAAAAAGACAGAGTAGAGTGTGGGGAAAAATCTTTGCAAATGAAGGTTGCGAAAAACCCACGTTGCGGGAAAACACACACAGAGAAGGGGGGTGAAAAAAACCCGCGAAAGCACAGTAAAAAATAACAATGAAGAACAGACAATAATAAAATTACATACAACGTATACATAAATCAATAAATTTACAGAAAAATAAAAATACTATTAATTACAAGTAAAAAATATAACATTTAATAAGGTGAGAAAGTCAATTGAGAAAAAAATTACAGATATAATGAAATTTCCTACTAATTAATATTCGTCAAAGAAAATAAATTAGTAAGTAAATAAAGGTCAGCCAGCGGCGTCCGTCGACTTTTTCAAATTTATCTCAGTAGAAGGAGGGTGAGATGAACCTGAAAATGAAGAGAGAAAGAAAGGGTAGATGAGATTTATACATAGCAATTCGGATAAAAAAAACGGAAAGGAAGAGTATTGATTGGATGCAACGACGAAGTAAATGTAAAAAGTAAATGATAGCCAAACTAATTTAAATCAAAATTAAATAGTAAAAATGTATTTCTGAGTTTAGAAGAAATATGTGAAGCTTAAGAAAAAGTATCCACAGCAGAAAAACAACCACAAAAAACATGTATGAAAATCTAAATAAATAAAATTGATCAAATAAATTACTAAATAACTCGAAATATAAATTCTAAAATATACTGTAAGAAATAACTTATAGTTGTAAAAGTAACCATTATCTTTACCTAGAGCTAAAATTATAATACAAGAGTCAAACTCTCAAATAAAATAATTATAAACTGTATTAACTAACACCAAAATGTACAAGAAATAGAATTAAACCATAATTACCCAATAAAATTGTATGAAATTTCATTTATAACGTATCCGAAATATGATTTATTATTAGCAACATTTTCATTCAATCAGAAATTCCTTATACGTAAAATAATACAGTTGATACGAAAATAATATTCATTTAACACCCCCTGTAAGAGGTTGAGCCAATTTTTATGGAAGATCGCCATTTCCATATTTCTTTTAAGAGGCGGGTAAGAATGATCCTTATTATAAAAAATTCAAAGTATTTCATAAAAACTCAAAATTTTTAAGAACTTCCTTTCCATTTCAATACCATTAAATAGTTTTATAACCTTATGGAATCTTCAGATCATTTTATAAATTTAAATTAATTTTAAAGCACACCCCTCTTGTAGCATAGAATATCTCTAAATAGCATCTTTTGGAAATCCTCTTGCTTAACCCTTACTACTTGGATTTATTCATGCTTAAAAATTTCCTTCAATGAAACAAATTTCTGTGATCTACTTATGCTTAAAGTTTTGATTATGCTGGAGCTCTTGCACTAAAGGAACAGTTTCAAGGACGCCAATAAACTGCTAATTATCACATTATATTTCTTAGTAATTATCGGGGCCTTCCTTACTGCGAACTTCAGAGTAAATAGAGACTCAAAGATTTGACACGATGATTAACGCTGAAATAAATGTCCTTCTCGTTGGTTGTTTCCACCCACTCCTGAGTCTGTCTCATTGCCATTTCCCCGCCGTGCAACTTAGTGAGTCACGATCTGGCTCACCTATCCGAATTCGCATCGTCGAGACGGCGTCACCACGGGCCGTGCCCACACAATGGCGACGATGCATACGCCCTCTGGACAGACTGCACTGTCACTTCAAAGAGATGTCGAGCTTATGGAAGCTGAATTTCCATCAGATAAGGATTCGAATTTCCTCGATGAATTAATTTTAACTGTAGCAGTTGATGAATTTAAATCGTTATTACTGACGAAACTTAGTGAATACTCTATTTTCATGCCTATCACAAAAGCTATCTCCTTTAAGGGAAAGTTCCTCGTCCATTGAAATCATTCCTCCATACTTTCTGATCCTCTTCAACGTATATATAACCTTCTATACATACCTTATAATACTTCAACCATATTTATTGCAACCGTATTTGGTTGACTGATATATACTCATCCCGGCACACCCAACCTTTTTGAATCTGTAAAACAAAGTGGGTGCAAGTGTATTACTGTAAAATGCCTTTTTAGACTCCTATCCGTGAACGGTTCCTCTGTTTATTATCTTAATAAACAACGACTTTATCGAATACATTCTCAAATACTAGACATGTTATAGTAGTAGATCTTATGGAAAATTGATTGCCCGCAGATGTGGGTGGACTGATTTCAGATAAAATGAACATGGAATCTGAAAAAAATTTCTCATTTTGAACCTGTGAGGAGTTTCTTATTAAATATTATTTTTCTTGTTCCTCTATCTTTTGCCATATTGAAATGATTATTAGTACATTCTCATTCCCGATAACTAATTATTGCTACATGGAAATGACGAATAATGGTAACAAAATATTTGTTGACAGTTCACTTTCAATAAACACGAGACAAATAAGTGCAAGTATCTCTCTTTAGCTACCCTAAGAAGAATAAAGAATGAGACCTACTCGCTATGAGAGGATGCCTTCCCGATCGTGAAAACTTATGCTAAACCCTGAAGAGTATAGCTGAATAGCCTTGAAGTCCCAAAGCACGGAACTGTATAACTCCGACTGAAATAATTTGAATATATCTGACAGTCTAATAAGGAATTAAAATAGACTTTTTGATGTCCAATAATCAATTTTCTCAAAAATTTTTACGAAAGTCTGAATCAAGTTTAATGACGTGATATACATTAAATTTGGAATATCCTCTGATAAAACTAAAGATTGATATCAAATTTAGACTTGTTTATGGTTCTTAGTGGGTGTAGTGTATCCATTCAAAATGGATTTTGCGGATATGTAAGCTACATTTTACATTTAAGTAAAATAGCTGGTAATTGAACTGAATTCATTCTTAATGAATTTTGATACTGTTTAGTAAGTTCCGTAATGGTCAATTTCTAAATTCTAAAGTAATATTTTTAAGCCGACGGCTTCTGTAAATGGTGAGTCTATTTTTAGATCGCTCGCTGGAGAATTTACGGCAAGGATTCACATAATTCTCCATTTCCAATGATCCCAGGGAGAAAATCTGCCCTTCTTAAATGAATGAGGTCTTTCGAAATATATTTTGCTCCAAGGGCACATTCATCATCTAAGATGATGAGCTGATTTGGTTGACATGGGAACACGAGAACACGATATATTGACCTTCCAATCGGCAATAATTTTTCTCTAAATTCGGACGTCTTCCACATCCTCTGCGGAATTTCGGTTAGCTTTCATGTAACCGTGTCCCTCAATCTAATTTGACAGTCGATGACCCTTCAGAGCGGAGATGATGCTAAAGTTCAAATTGCTTAACCCATGTACATTAAATTTGGTCATTGTAATTGCTGTAGTAATGGTAGAGTAGAAGGATTTAAGGATTTTTATTCTCTTAATTTTTCGTAGCAACTTCTTGATACCGTCATCTCTTTTGGCGCTGTAAATTTTGTATTTTATCCAGGTTTATCTTAATGTGTTTTCGCATTTTTTTACCTGCCTTTTCTTTCGATGTTTTCCTTGTAATTACAAAAATTTCATCCTCACTGTATTCTTTCTTTCTTTTTTTACGGTTATGTGTGAATATGTGTCATTCGAGATAAGGAAGAATAGAGGTGGAGGCATGGGCTCGACATAACCCATAAAGGGTCAAACTATTAATTTATTGGCAAAAACTGAAACCTTCTTTTCCTTCTTCTTTGGTTGCTTCTGAATAACAGTAACACTTCGAAGTGTTTTTATTGCATGCACGTGTTTGGAGCCACTTAGGTATGTTATTTTCTGTACTTCAGGAGCGTGATGACCTTATTGTTTGTTTTTCAAGTTTTGTGTTTTATACTAATTCATGGCTACAGAAGTTAACGACTACTAAAATGGTTTGCGTAATTTAATTTATTTTCAGTTGTCAGAGATGGATAAATGCATTTTGAATGAAAATCAGAATAACCTTTCTCGAAATAACTCAGCAGAATATACATAATACGGCTCGATTCAGCAATCCCCCACTGCTCGGACGTTTTCGTCTTCCTTTCAAGAGAAAATTTCGAATTTTCTACTCTTGGATGTGATTCGTTAGTCCCTTGTCTTTGTACTTAATTCACACAAAAAACATTTCCTGCTTTTCGCTCGCGTTCATCAATGAAGTGACACGCTCCGCTGCGTTTTTTGCGTACTGAGAACACGCGTTTCCCCTTGGCAAATTCCATTTCCGATCCACGCTTCCTTTTTCGTTTTCACTTCCGCTCCGTTGTGCGATTCATTTCGAGTATGCTTTTGAATATCTCTGCGATGCTAATGAGTAGAACTGTTCTTACGAAAAGCCTGTGTATAGGTTTCCGATGAAAGAATGTAATTGATTTCTTAGGGCGTATGTATAAATTTTCCGTTAAATGAATTTTATTTCTCCTCACTCATTGAACTTGACAATGAAACTACCTAGTTACACGAGGAAAATTTTATCGTTTATCAATATTCAGAAGTAGTGACAAATAATAATTTAAACAAAGTAGTTCTGCTCAAATACTGTGCGCCTATGTGGTCGATAACGGAAATAACTTCATGGTGCATGGACTCTCTAGCACACACCGAAAGGTGACTAGCAGAATAAAAATGTAAATGTACATAAAGGTTCGTAAAAAGTGTTAGAAGCATGTAAGAAATCCAGTTGCTACAACAGGCAATTAAAAAAATCACAAGAAGATCAAACCCCGCAGCAGCTCGTTGAAGGTACTCGCTAGATTTCAGAATCCCTGTAAATCTGAAGCCATGTTTTCATGGCCATGGAAATATACGTAATTATCGTAAAAGTTGTTGGTCTGCCGGCGAAGTTGGACTGAAACGCCAACGGCGTTTTTTTGTACACTCAAGCTATTTATAAATATATTCTCGGAGATTTACTAATTAAGCGCAAATTTATGACGTATGTAAGATGTTAATTTTAGCTAGTTTGACCGCGATTTCGAGGAAACGACGTGAAAATTTTATTGAAGTATTCCCAACGCCTCGCGCTCCACAAATAAAATCTGATGTATGCCATAACTTATGCAACTCATCCTTTCCTTAACCAACCTTGTTTTTATCACACCACCGAGGAGCAAATTTGAACTTTTTTTGAATATTTCCGTTAATTTTATTTCGGTAAATATCTTCATCATTATCGTCGTCTCAATTTTTTCAGTTAAGTAATTCTTTTGCAATAACGATTTCATCACGTTTTTCTCCTTATGGCCTAACGGATAAAAGAGAATCAGCTGCAGGTTTGCTCAGGTAACGAGTGAATATTTACTGCTGCTTCATTCCTTTTAAGAATCTGCTCGAAAGATTGGTTCGTTTCCTTCTATTGGAATATTCTCTAAGTTACGGCATCAATAATGGATTTATATTTTGATTAAATGTGATATCTACTTAAATTTCATTGATAGTTTTTCTCAAACATTTAATGAATAAACATTCCATAAATTTATTAACTTAAGACACACATACAGGAAATAAGTTGTAAATATTGGTAGAATTGTTTCATTGTTCGTTAAGTATTACATATGTATTGAAAATTGCATTCTTATGAGACGCTTCTATGAATCCTCTCTTTCTGTTGGATACCAGTCGTTAAAATATCAATGATTGAACACATTTCTCCAATATTCCGTTGGCTTGTTCACTCTTAGAAGCTTCTTCATGACCATTTTCCAATTTCTGTACATAGGTATTACTCAGACTCACTTTCTCACTTCTCAATCCTTTCATTGTCCCATTTCATATCCATCTCCGAAATGAATGCGTCACCAATTCATTCCTCATCGCTGCTATCTTACCTTCCTCATATTCCGAGAGCCCTTCCTAATTAATCACTCATCCATCACCCTCAAATCCATTTCCCTCTTTCCAATCCCTGTTAATTTCTCTTCGTCTTGTATTTAATTTCTCCCCTCCCCGAGTTTTTCCTTCTTCTGTTTCGATGGACCTCGAATTTTCTTCATCTCTCAATTTTAAACCTTTATTTCCCTCGTTCCATCTTTTCGCCATTTTCCGTCAAGAATTCCATTCATCACGCGCTTTCCTTTATTTTCCCTCTCTCACTTCTTTCCCATCGCCTTTCATCGTATGGCGCTTCCCCAATTCCAAACGCACTTAATTCTTACTTGTGATGTCACCTGTCATACCATCTTTCGTGAGTTATCGTTGGTGAGTTTTTGGTAAATATTCCGAAATTTCAGTTTATTGATGATGGACACTATTCTTGATTGTGATTTTCAACAGTGCATCTTTCCATTCCAGAAGTAATAGACCTTCAGATCCTTTCAGATCGATTTTAAGTATCCTCACGTAGGGACTGAAGATAAGTCGTTGCCCTCGAACGTCCATACATCCTTCGCTAGTACAGCCATTTACAGGTTTGACTATCCTGAGTTTGTACTCACAGAAAGTGATAGTTGCATTGTAAATGCGATTCATCTCTTATATTTTTGATTTTAACGAACTTACTATATCACTTCGGGTTAAGTTGTATTTCTGTATGAAAATAAACCGCAGACTTTGTATTTTCCACAAAAAATTATTTATGTAGTATTTGATCTTAAATATTCTAAATCCTTATTTTATTATTTTGAAAATGAAAAGAAAGCACCCTCATAAACTTGTATTTTAAACCTGTCTATGATTTCGAGGTTTATAACTAATACGTGTGTATAGCATAACGTAGAACTATTTTCAAAAATGTATCGTTTAAATCATGGCATACTAGGTGAGATGGGCAGTTTCCGAGATAGATAGAGATAGAAGGCGAGAGAAAGTCAGCTATTGGTTTTTAATTGCTATTTTAGCTAGATTAGATAGTAAAAAAATAATAAAAGTTAATTTATGCTTATGGAATTCCAATATCAAGGAAGAAAATCATTAAGGTTGTGTTTTCCTCGAGCGTAAGGGAAGAATCGCAGATATAAAATCTCCATAGGTCAACTGGGAGTCTGAAGGTGAGGAATCAATTTGAAATTCAGTCGAATTCATCTTTGGGAAGGAAATCTCCCTTCCAATCCAAATCTTCCTCGAAATTGGCGGAAGTTCTTGCCTCCCCCCGAGAACCCTTCTCCGATGAAATTAAATTGTCCCACTACTTTGCGATTGACCTTTCACCTTTATGAACCGAATTCGTGAGGAAAGAAATATATTGGGCAAGGTTTTATTATACAGTCAATCTTGAAAATCTTTTCCACATCGCTATAAACTAGCACTAACACGGAAAGGTATGTATCGCATACCAAAACTTGTGATCGATACAGAATTTCCAAATAAATGCTCATCATTGCGATCTTGGTGGTGCTTTAAATAGTAAAAGTGCTCCATTTTGATCTTCACTTAGTGTCTCAAATTTATTTTATTACTCGGTAATGTTCCCCTTGATGAACATTGAGACAAGCTACGATATTCCCGCCCATTTTCTGTCATTTCAAACATTTTCTCGTACTACACAGAAGTTTCATCGGACGCTGAATCATTAATTTAGACCTCTAATTTGGAAAGTTCGAGCAAACTTTTCTCATTAAGCTCTCACATATGTAGATTTTAATCCCTTTTACAATTGGGTGCCTAAATTTTAATTAAGTTTAGACGAACATAATACGGTGCATTTGATGAACGATTGTTAAATTTGAGTTGAAAAAACCACTTCTCTAAGATGTAGATGAAAAAATTACATTCGTGCTATGCATAGGTAAGGAGTGGCCATTTTTGCTTGTATTTCAAGAATATGTATTTTAAAAAAAGATTTTTCTATGAAACGTAATCTAGTTGATTTTTTTCGTTTTTTCAGAAACTTGTATAATATCGCAGTGGCAGATAAAATTATTTTTTTAATTCTTTTTATATTATGTTTCTAATTTGTTCATTAATAAACTCAGTGCGAGATAGGCAATCGCTATATTGCTAGTAATACATTGAGTCGTATGTACGATAATTTTAAATCGGGCAACCCTATTCCGGTTTTCCGTCAAAGCTACCATAAGAATTCTCTATTTCCCAACGGTATCAATTCAGAGTGCGAAAATTCTTTATCATTTGTTTGAGAAACTTATTCTTCTCCAGATTCCAAATAGCTTTGGGAAGGCGGCAATGATATTTCACTTTCCCTTTTGCTCCTTGGACTTACAGACTTCTCTCTCACTAAACATTTTTACGGCTTGTCGACGCATCTCAGCGTGTATGGGCCCATTAAGATGACAGATATCGCTATTAAAAGTTTATAACTGTAGTCGAGGAATCGTCATAACTTCGTCAACAGCATGGGACCATTTGCTCTTGAATGAGGTCCCTTCCGCGAAGGTGACTATTATTTCTCATTATGCCCATTATATGAAGTCCGAACGCCATCCCTTGGGAGCCAGATTTGAGGTCGATCACAAAGACAATACGACTGTTCCTAAACCCAATTAAGGACTGAATATCCAACTCTATGAAGTTTCGAATTAAGTCCTTTTCTTCGCGATTCAAAAATCCGATGTTACCTTTCATATTCCTAAATGTCTCAATTCAGTTATTTTCGTTTATTATACCTAAATAGAAAAGCTCACATAAGCTTAGTTTGATAGTTTATAAGGATGAATAATCAACGGGTTGAGAGACCGTCCATCGTATTGTGCATCATATTAAGAATAGTGCATTATTGTATTGATTGTAAGCTGATACGCTTAGCTGCATTAAATTCCAGCTAAATCTTGTTTACAATTGTTACAATTTCTAATTTTAATTAGTTATACAAATTATGATTTTTCTAGGCATTTTGTGGGAAAATGTTTACAAATTAAGGCTATTTGAATTTTTTTCAATGCTTTTTCATCTAATGGTTTACAATATACATTGAGCAACATTAAAAATTTATTTTAGAAGATCCTTACCACAAGATTTTTATCGTTCAATCATCAAATTTCCTGATACCGAGATTTCGCATTCATGGCCCAAACTCTGGGCATTGTTTTGAATTCACTTTCGTTTTACTCGTTCTCTATTTCGCATTCTCATCTTAATCGAGCTACACCTTCAGAAAAAATCATTTTCAATTATCTATAGTTGTTTTTATATCATAAATGTTTTCATTCTTAAACCGTATAGTGTTGATAGGTGTGCTCTTCTTTATGTAGCGTACTGGATAGAATTTAAGGGAACATCTATATATTTCATATTTTATGCAAATGTCAAACAAAAAGAGGCTTTCAAAACTCCTATTCAATAACTGTATGTATTCTTATATATTGTATAATTCCAAGTTTAAACTTTATATCAAAATGGAGAACTAATTATTTAGATATTTCCTGAATTACTGTTAACGACAGCAAATAAATGTAAGAATGGGAAATATCCTGCAGAAGGGAATGTATGAAAGCAAAATGTTCGTAATTTATTTGTACGAATGTATAAGCTGCGTCGCATTTAATCTAAATAAATGGAGCGAAGTTTTCCATTTTCAGCGCGAGTATACTGAAATTACGGTGCTGCATTTTAAATCGTGAAAGCCAGATCGAAATTGTTTTAATTGAAAATTAATACTGCTTTCAATTATCCGTAAAGATGTAACTCGGTTATGAATATTTTTATCGTAAATACTGAAAATTTCTCGCTTTTACTTAAAAAATATGTTTAGCATATTTGACCATATCTCATAGATTTAGAATTTAAACGTTGTGAAAGATCAGGCTACATTTTACAGCGACTGCTTTTGAAAAAAATATCATACATGAATTCCTCACCCTCTAATGTTTAGTGAGATATATTTTACCATTTTTCAATGCATGCCTTAATCAGAAATAAACATTCATATGGATCAAACACATTTTAAATTGTTTTAAATTTTGATAAATTTTACCTTATCGAATTATTTACTCATGAATAAAAATGAGGTACTTTATGTCGACTATCACCATATTTGGATTTGTGTGTTCAATGAAAACCATGGTGTGTGTCTTTGGCAAACTAAAAGAGCGCTCTGGCGCAGGAAAATTGGCATAGTAAACTCTTTTGCACATGGAGCCCGATGACCTGGAACGAAATCCCTTTAACGGAAAATATCGCGGGCAAACGACAAAGTTTCAATTGCATTAGAGACTGCTTGTGAAACGAAAGTCGGTAAACTGGATAATTAGCTCCCCCCACCAAAGCCTAAGTACGCTTTACCTATAAAAGTTACGAGTGAATCACTAATTCCTGATTGTCAACTCGGAAATTACTTTTGTTTTGAAGCTCAATCGGCTGGGGTTCTCGTCAGGAATCCTGCGTCCTTAATTGGATGACTAGCGCAACCAATTAAGGCTTTGATATAAAAACAAAGCTGCCAATGTTTTATTTTTTTCTCTACATCTTTGATAAAAAGACTATAAAATTGTTTGTTTTAAATTGAGTCTGTTACAACTGTGTGTATGGCTTAATTTGTCTTTTCATTAGCTCGGAAGCGTTATCACTTTTGAGTGGATATTGTGTATCTTTTGTTATCGGGGAAAGTGCATCAGCTGTAAAGTAATTGATGATACGAGGCGTATCTTTCCTTTACCCTAGCATACCACGCGTTCGTTCTCATCCTCATTCAATCTCTTTTAATTCACGACATAAATTTCCCAGGTACGCCATTCATTCCCCATTGTTTCACGACATATTCTGAACACCTGAGATGTTATCCAACTTTTATTTTCCCCGCTAAAGGGAGATATTATTCAACTGCAATGAGGATGGAGAGACGAAGATCCAGAGAGGAATGGGTAGGAGGGGGTGGACGCTGGAAGGAAGATTACATCTATTAGGATTATTATTGCTGCCTTTCTTATAATCTCTTTCGATGGAGCCACTGTGCTAATGAAGAGCTACTTTGCTCTCTAGTCGCTCGTGGGAAATTTTGACCGCGAATAACGCATCAGAATACTTGCATGTAAACAAAGATAAAAAATCCCAAGGAAGAATAGTCTATTCTTCCTTGGAATTTATCCTGGCTGCACGCCATTTCGTGCAAATAACCTTTACCTATTTTTCAAAGATAAAAAAATTCAAAAGGTATATATTACCTATCCAAAAGTCCCAAAATGGTGATTAGGTAAACCTGATGTGTCCCACGATATGGAGATTTTGCATACAAAAAAGTTTACACTATAACACTTACCCATTGATACATATAAAATTAAAGTGAGCTCATGTAAATCACATTTAAAAGAATCTTTCTGGGTACACATACCATGTTTTCTCTTAGTAAGTGCATCTTCTCCCTAGGAATATAGCAATATCGATTTTCCCCTCTAGGTCCTCATTCCATCGCTGTTCCTATCCAATCTAATTAGCCTATTCGCCTTATCAAATTTAAATGCTCACATCAAACCTTTCTGAGCGTCACTCCATGGGATTCGACGCTGCATATCTCTGCTGCAATTCGCTGATTTTAAAAGGGCGACGTTTGCATGCTCCCGATTCCTCTACACAGCTCGGTCCTACGGAGTAATTTAATAACTGATTCTACCCATCGGAAAGAAGCATCTTTCTACGTTGGATTTACAAACATTCGAACTCTTAATTCCTCTCTTTGCTGAATCTTAGTTGATGAACTGACTGCCGAAGTAGGTCTAGAAGTCATTTTGTCATTGCAAGTTGCTTATCCATTATCCGATACTATTATTATCCGATTATATTATAAAATTTTATCCGATTATATTTTAAAATATAATCCGATTAAATTAGAAAATATACGATGTAAATATTTTATTTTAAAACGCCGGCGAAAGTAATTTATGAATATCCTAAAGCAAAGTCTAATTCGCCTAAACCGAGTGAAAAACAAAAAACCTATGTACAATAGTTTACTTTATATTGCCTTCGGTTAGTTTTCTATGATTTATTTTATTTATCATCCATCATAGATTTTCTGTTAATACCTGTACCTTTAGAATATTTTAAAAATATATTTTAAGTCAATGGAAACGCAATTATGACCACTAAGAGTAACTCAACCGTTACAGATCGCATTTTTGTGTTTTTACAACCGTTCATTCGCATAGAATTAATTTAGTAATTTCATTGATATTTCGGTGTTCTAGGATAATGTTTGAGTGAAATGAAAGGTTAATCTCCCTCTTAAAGTATTGGGCAGATATAAACGACATGATGATTTAAGTTTGCTCACCAATATTATGAACTATTTACACCTTGTTCATTCGCTACCAATGATATCTGAATTTTCCGACCAACTTTTACATCCGTCTCCTAGGGATTCCACAGTATGTGGATAGTTACGTCGCTTTCACTTGTTACATCATTCTTCAACATCTCTTTTCATTTATTCCATCTATTATTCTTTTATGTAGATATATTTTTAATCTCTTACCTTTAATTTTCAATTTATTGTTAACATATTACCTACTTTTTATAAAATGCGTATTTTTTGTGACGTTTTTGGATGCCACACGTTACAGTACTCAAAATAATTGCTCACTCTCTTTTTTTCTGTTCTCACGCGTATTTTGAGCCCAGTCGTGTTTAAACCTCGTCTCTCTCTCTCCTTTCTTTCTCGTTACGGACAAAGCATTTCCGTCGCACGCGCCCTGCACTTTCTTTTGTTTCCTTTCTCCCATTTCCAATCCCATATTCCTCTCAATTTTCCTCCCCATGTACCTCTGCTTCCCATTGTTCCACCACTGTCCTCCTGCACTTTCACCCTCTCTTTTTTCGTTCCACGCTCCTTTTCGAAATTTCATTCCATTACCTGCCTTATTTCCCGGCATTCCACGAGATAGTCGTGACACCGTTCGCCTCCTCCCCTCATTGTTTCACTCGTGTAGGTGGCAGCAGTGGGCGGAGCACTTAGGACCGTGTTTCGACGTCTGGCACTCCCAGAATTTATATTTCGTCCTCAGTCCCCGAGTATTTTTATTCTCCCGTCCTGAAGATAGTGGAAAACGTTTTTCGGTCGGATTTCGTCGGCTGTTGCAGTTGTTTGCGTGTTTCCTCTGCATTCTGAGAGAGGGCGCTCCGAAGGATAGTGGTGTCCGCTCGGAATATATGGGTTTTCCGGGTACATTTTCTTGTAGAAATGTGAAATTCCTGGGAGCTGAATTGACGCCGCATGTCCTAAACGTTTACTTTCCGAAAAATTCTCTCTCTTGGAATAAAATGCTTTCCCTGCTCCTTGTTTATCAACTAAAAATCACAATACCTTTCGGAAGGAGGCATAGTAAAAAACTTACAGGACGCTATGTCAGTAATGATTCCTTTTAATAATAGTAAGAATGTATTTATACCTGATTATTTTCTTTTATGGTAATTTTTAAGTATCCTTATTATGAAATATTTCCGTTTTCGAAACTCTTGTAAAGATTGTTCCATTGTTAGAATTTGTTTAAATTATATTTTAAGAAAAATAATTTCTGATGAGGATTCTTTTTTGGAGGCTTTAAATGACGTAAACCCAGCTAAGGAGAATAATGCTTTATTCTTGCTATCGGTAGAATTCTTTTACATGAAATATTTGCGGATCGTTGTCCTGTCGTCTTGAAGGAAGAGATCTCCAATAAAAGAATCGAGACCATAAAAAATATTCATAAGTAATCCCGATGAATCTTTGATCAGGCCGCAAAAAAATAAGAAAACGTGACATTTTTTATTCACCTCCACTTATGCATGTATTCTCTGACGATATTATCTTCTCTCTAACAAGTTGCTCAAGCACCGCTCAAAGGAATTGGAGGCTCATGAACTCTATCCCGTGAAGACCAGGAAACAATTCCACGACAAAATTCAAGGAGTGGAAATGATGATTTGGAAGCGTTAGATGCTGCGGGAGAGTGACTTCGTGAAGAGGATGGAAGGATCTCGGGTGAAAATCGTGATTCTAGATCTAAAGGAGAATAAGTGAGGCTGGGGTTGGAGTCACGACCCATTATTTAGCCCGACCTTCCTGCGTGCGTATCCTTCTTTGGCCCCATCCTTACTTATCTCCTTTGCTTGCGTGATGCGTCATGGCGCTCAGTTCTGCATGTTGCTACTAGGACGAACTCTCAACCCCGTTTCCAAGCAGCGCTCGTCTTTACCCCAGTGGGATTTCAGACGTGCTCAAGACTGCTGATTGGCATTCACTTGAAATACAACATTATTCACGCATGCGGTGGCTCTCAGTCAACGTATCTTATAGGTTTTTTTGGCTTTTCATGCGATTACCGTCTGTGAACATACTTCGAAAAGAATTGCATCGCTCTTATTGAAGTATTTTCTCTTATTTTATTTGAACCTTGATCTACCATTTCGTCTTTATGTTGTTCATATATGAATGGATCAGATTTTATCCTGATAAATTTCCTTTACGATGAGGTTTATGAAGAGAAGTCTATATTCGTTTGGAGAACAAAAGAAAAACGTCGAAAAACTTTTAATATATATTATTAATTACAGTAGTTATCCATATAAATCGGTAAATGCTTAATATATATCGTATATCAATGCATATCGCAGTAATTAACCTTCCACTTGAAGTTTCTTTTGGAATTTCCTCTGTTGGACGTTATTAAAGATATTACACCCATTTTAAATTCAGACAAGTATTTAGCTTTCGATAAAGAAAATGACCGGTATTAAGGTTTGAATTAGATAAATCTGAAAACTTGACTGCTTTATCTGAGTAGTTTAAAATTTTTATTTAATATAATTTAATTTAAGTTTTTTACAATTAATTTAAAATCTTCTATGGAATATTTTTTTATTCTTGAGAAATTAGTCGGAACAAGATTCTTTTCTTGTAGCTAAGAGTTAGGAGAATATTTTGCGAATCAGAACTCTTAGTGAATTCCATATTTATTGCATTAAAGTTTTCCATTTTGATCTCATCTTTCTCGCATGCATTGCAAATGTTTTCTCATCGATATCAACTCAATCAATCAATCAACTATCAAAATTGCGCCCGATTTCCATCCTTAAGGCATTCATTTTGAATTGTTTATCGCGCGGTTTCGAATGAAGTGATTAAATCAGCATCTGAAAGATAAACATAAAAAGATAATAAATGTTCAGGAGCGCTTTATGCATTTCGATACAGTGAATCATCAAAATGTAAACGTATTAATATTTCTGATATCTTTTAACCAATCTGTGAGAATGCTTAAGATAATTCAGTCGGAGATCTGTAAAAATGCGGAAAAATAATTTTTCTGCTCTATTGTCAAATAATGTTCCACGTTGGATGTTAAAATTGTTAACTGAGATCTTTGAAAATGCTCTCCGTATTGTTATCTCCTTGCATCGCTCTGTCCAAAAATACCGTGAACGAGACTGAATTAGCCGAGCATATCTTCAATTGTGTGTCATGAAAAGCGTATCTTTCGCCCGGTGAGCCACTCTTGAGCTCATTGTTTTGAGTGCAGTTCCATTGTGGCCAACACGGCTTTCATTGGAGAGAGAAATCGCTGCCAGCAAACGCCATCCTCAGACCACGACCTCGCCATTACGACCCCCTGTTTAATCATCCCCCTTCCGGTCACTACTAAATCCGCGAAACCCTCCAACTCTCCTCAACTAATTACCCGACACGGATCCGCACGTGCACCAAGTGCTACTTCCAATTAGGCTTCCCACGTTTCAGCTTTGTAACTTCGTAATCTCTCGATCTAGGAGAAAGTTTGGAAAGGTAAGCTTCATCTGGTTGTTACACGCCGGAACCATTCCCTCCCCCAACGTATCGACGATCTCCTGATGAACTCTTAACACTTGTCCTTGTGTGGGTCATGGAACTGGGAATCCGCACGCTATCCTACATAAGGGGAGTTAAGGGGGATGGTTAATGGGGAATTTAATTTCACTTGGTACCATATATCTATGAATTACAATTAAAATTCTAATTATAGTAATAATCTAACCGGAAATCTACTCATTGCAAAAAATCGGAACTCCTCCTTCATTTATCTAAAACAGAACTACTGCAGAATATTTCTTTTCCAAGTTTATATGTAAGTTTAATTTTCTTAGCATATTATCTAATTTTGGGTCGTAGTAATTCTTTCGCATTTATTAATCACTATTTTATTCAATCGAAAGCTTTCCAATGAACAGTTCAAGTTTTCTTGGGACTTCCTCATGTAAACAATTTTTATTTTTTATTAACTTTGTTCCATATCTGCTTTTTATAGTAATATCCGAAAACTCATAATTGAAACAAAATTGTTATTTAATGAAAGGAATGCACTTTACTATGGCATCATAGTAACGTTGCATTATACGAAAACGTTACCTTTATCCAATGTCGAAATTCCTACCAAATACCCAACACCAAAGGCTAATAGAAATGACAATGTAGTTGGAAGGAACCTCCCAAAAATTAATGACTCTACAAGGCGCGTCTCGGATGAAATTAACCATTATCTAGGCGGAAATTTGATTATGTGCCCTTGGATGCCGCACCTTAATTACTTCGTTGATCTTTTTCATTCCCCAAAAACCTCTGCGCATCCAAACGGGAGTTAATACGGTTTCGGAAGACCCACAAAATAAATCGAGCCGAAAGCAAAATGAGAATGGCTAATTACATCATCTCCGAAAGTATACGCTCTCGGAAGCGAATCTCTCTCCATTCTGATAGTCTCCGGGAAGACATGTAGATGATTCTTTTTTCAGAATTATACCCGGCGTCACGCGTATCTTCGTCTTCTCATATTCGTTTCGTTCGCCTCCTTCTGCGCTTCCTCGTCTCCATAACCCTCGGGGGAAAATCCTTCCTCAATTACGGCGGCGAATAGAGAGCTAGTGCGTCCCCTAGATGCACTGCTTCCGAGACTGCCTTGGCGTGAATTCCGCCTCCACAACGCTCCATTGAACGGCTGAAAGCACACCGAAATGACATTCGGAACGGTTCAATAGGGAGAATTGCAAGGAAACGACTGGAAGGTCAAAAAATTTCCATGAATTTTAGATTGCTACACTTCATCAACAGTTTTTCGACTTATGAAGTGCGTTTACTAAAACAATGGTATGACTTGTAAATTTCTTAAGTTCAAATTCACCTTAATGATTTAATAACTATCTGTTCTACGACAATTGTCGCCACAAATCGTATGGCTGAATTTCATTTTGGAATTTGTTTTCTAACTATAATATATCTGAGCTATGAAAAAATCGTGATTTATCTGTATTTCTTTCTTAATTCTTTTTCTCTTTATTTTTTACGCTTTACGGTGATATTTTTTCTGTACGCAATCGTAGATAAAATGCCTACATCCAAATCTCATTTCAGAGGTGGATCTAGAATATTCATACGTATGGAGCAATCTTATACATAAGAGCCTTAAACTTATTTAATCAGACCGAGTTAAATTTGTAGGTGATGGCTTGACATGCTGATTCATTATTAAGAAATCGTCTTAATATCAGTTTGTACTTTGATGCCTCAAAAAATTCAAATTTACAATTAGATCTACGTCATTTATATATTTTTTTATATTTATGGGATTTACAAACACTTATCTCGGATTCATTTCCGAAAACAGCAAATAACACGTTTAGAATTGTATAAATTTAATCTTGCACTGTTCAGTTACTACTAAATGAACATACTCGCTATAAATCGCCCGAAAGTCAACCTCGATAAAGGAAGGAACTCTTTAATTATCGGTCTTCTTTCACTAAACTTTAAATTTCAATACATTCACTCGGTCTCTCTTCAATACAGCTCACGAATGAGAATCATGAAGAAGTTTCAGCATATGTAATAAAGCGATACTTCGAGGCGGAAAAGTTCTTATCACTCCGATACGTAATTATCGAAAATTATTCTTTCATAAAGGGCGCTAACAGCCTCTTGCTCGAGGATCCCTGCCAAGGACCAACCAAGTCCCCGGATGTACATCTTAAGAAGTTAAATTCTTTCTCACTTCCATACAAAATGTGAGCCTTTCAAATCCCACAGCTTTTTGTCGCTGGAAAAGTAGTAGGAATATCTTGCTTGTCATTCCCAACTTTAAGTACCTCATCACTCTTTGCCTTTAAAGCTTTCCTCAGACCTTGTCCCCTTTAAGTGCGAAAGGCGAGAAACTTCAAACGTAAAGTCTTATCAGTATTTTATCCTGTCTCAAGCTAATCCACCTTAGAGCTCCGACACAAACTTTGATTCTGAATCCGCCGTTCTTTCTCGCTCCTTCTCTCAAAGACTTTATTTCTCTTCCACCTCAATTTGGAAGGTGCGTATTCGTAGCTCCATCGGGGGTGTTTCTTTTCAATAGAACATCTCGTTGCTAATACAGCCGCCCGGGAGATAAGCAACAAAGACACGTCAAGCTCTACGGGACGGCGGGAGATCAAAATATAAAAAACACGAGCGGCGAGAAATATGGGTGAAAATGTCCCTTTGGGACGCCGCTGGAAAAACAATTAAGAGTCCATATCACCATTTTCTCCCTTCCGGTCCGTGGAAACTTCCATCTTCGCCATTTGCGTCTACTTTTGCGAATTAATTTGCATGTATGCAAATGAGGCTGGGGTGGGACGTGATTTGAATGGGACCCACGTCGAGTCTGTGTGAAGGCGAGACGGCGTTTTTGGAAGGGGCGGCTTCGATTATATCTTCAGTTCGCGTATCCCTTCTCCACCGCGAATACCGATTGCCTGACGTAGAAAAAGACATTTCTAGATTTCCAGCGGCAGTTTGCAGAAAACTGTGAACATACCCTTTCAAAACCTGAGAATTGGAGCACTCTCATGCTCCGTCTGTTTTAAGAGAAGCGAATACATTGAGCTTAATACATGTTTGTTATTTTTCCGTGCGATTAGGATTTAATTTAAGTGTTAATGTGCATATGTTTGTCGACCCTTTCATCCCCTCGAAGAACTCAAATATATATATATATATATATATATATATATATATATATATATATATATATATATATATATATATATATATATATATATATATATATATATATATATTTAAATTTGTGAATATCCTAATACTGAGTTATCAAAAGTTACGCAAGTAGCAGAGTTTGTACGATTATTTACTCTCATATGTATGATAAATTTATAGTAGATATAAATTTAATAGGTTTCTATTACCCTTGAACTATAAATTGTTGTTTGGCTGTTTTCATATAGCATAATTAATTTATTTATTATCTAGTAATGTAAACAATAAAGATTTATTCGAAATCGTATCGTATCTCCCATAAATTTAATAAATTTAATTTTTAAATATCTGGACAATACGAAGTACACTTTTAAATTATTTTTATAAGACGTTTCACAATATTAGGCCAGAACATCTTGAGTTTATACGTAAATGATATATCTAACTTTGAATACTTCTAGGCTACTTGGTTATCTTGTTTATATCATTACAGCCATTAATGCAGTTTTTATTAAAACTCCTTGTATTATTTTAGCTATACAGCAACCTCATCTTCAGATAATTTGTGATTGCACAATCCGTGTGCATTTTAAAAGGACGACGCGGGCTCCCCTTTTAGACAAACCGCAATATGTTACGGAAATCGGTGAAGGAGAATATCTGTATTTATGGTCTTATTTTGGTCTACCAGCCGAAGAAAGAGGCGCAAGCTAAAAGATATACTTGACAAAAACAAGGTGGATAAAACTGAACCAAATAAAATAGGTCAGAACAAAAATTTCCAGATAAAACGCTACCTCGAAAGGAGAACATGTCTGCTTTCGGATCTATCGCTGATCCATTGATCGATCGAGTCGAGATAAATCTCGAAGCAGCTTCGGGAGTAAGAAAGTGGGTGAAATCCATTGGGGGAGGGGAAGAGGCAGCATTACCTCCTTGATCTTACCTCTACACCCTCCTCGCAATACCGTAAATCTTGATTTCCAGAGGTAGTGAATATTTACATCGACATAAATAACGGATCACGGCTATTATCCTCATTGCCCAGGGATTTTACTTTCTAGGGTTGATACCAAAATAAAATCGCCTCCTTATACAGTAAATTCTCTTTCAAAGGAGGCTGTAGACGCACTTATTAATACGTCTCTTGTTTCATGTAATTTGTTTAAATGTTTTTATGTTGCGGGTAACGCTCCAATCGTTCTGCTTAATATTTAATGGACTTTTATCAGTTAAGATTCACTCCTAAAGATAGATATAGTGGGATTCAATGTTCATTTGTAAATTTATAAACTGCGGATTATCAAATAATCCAAAACTATCATATTTGTTTTTATCCTGGTACATTAGTAGGTATTCAATAAAGTGTTGACTGTTGACTTATTAAGATAAAAAACTGAGAATATCTAAAGTAAAATCAAATTTCGTACTAATGCATTATGCAGAGCTGATAATTTTCGATGAAAGGCCGTTTTCGTAAGATCCTACGTCCAACACAAAGTTAGATTTTGAGAATAAAATTGTTTTGTTACCGTTTAGCTAATTTAGTATTATGCTGAAATAAAAATAATTGCTTAAAATTATTAAAGTAACATTTTAAATTTCAGTTAAATAGTTAACCTTTGCTTGTACATCAGACAAAACTTTTAATGCGAGCAGAATATTGAGGTGGCAGTTTAGATGATAAATTAAAAAATCAAATTAAGGTCTCACTCTCAAATGGGTATATCTATATTAATTACTTACTTAAAAGGTCATTCTAGGACATGTTGAGTGCTTTAGAACACACGTTATGACACGGCTTAAGGAATAAAAAAAACAAGGGATAGAATGGATGATGAGGCTCATCTACCAGGAGGAAGTACTTGTACTGTTTTTTCCTGATGAAAGTAATTTCCGTCTTGACATCAAATAATAAAGACTCAAGTTTCCGTCGCACGAAAAAGCAGGACCCCACGCACTTGTTGGGACAGTCATTTCCTAATGAGGCGATGCCTTGGGATTTAACTGGAGATGATTTCAGCTACCGTGGAGATGGACCCGGGAAATTACTTTGGTAACGAGAGATGGAGGAGATTAGGAAATGGGGAGTGAAAAAAGGAGGTTTCGGGATGGCATTGGGAGACCGGAAGTGACGGCGGAGAGTGCACGCCCACCGGGGGTGGAACATTCGGGCCCTTCCTGCGGATCCGCCCTCAGCCCTCATTCCTCCCGCGGTGAGACCACCCACGCATGACATATGTCCCCGAAATTCTACTACGATATCAGCGGGTGGTGATCTCGAAACATATAAATCCCATCGCTTCCGAAGGGCAATGCGCCCACGTATCTGACAGAAGAGGAAATGCAGGTAATTATGGCTCTCCTAAGAAAGTAAAGAAAGAGGATTCCTTCTGATAAGTAACATCCCCAACTTTCTCCAGTCTTACACCAGTGGAACAGTTATAGATGCATGACTGAATTATTTAGCCTTGCTTTAAAATATGTAATGTAAATATTATGGTATGCTGAATCATTGAAGGATCTACCTAAATATGCTGATATAATATTAATTATTATGCTCACCGGCTTAGGTGGCGGAGTGGTTAATGTGCTAGCACTCTAACGCCAAGGTCCCGAGTTCGAATCCCTTCTAGTCAGATTTATCTGGATATGGAATGGTTGTTTGTCTTTGTAAATTATAATAATTATTAAAGTGGTTGTAATTGGGATCTTCCTGTTTCCATTAAGTTAAGCGAAGTTATTATTATTAAACTAAATATGTTCTATCCTATCTTCGTGACTTAGTATAAACCATCGTAAGTAAAACACTTAGTAACTTCCACAAATATATTTCCAACGACCGGTTTCGTCAACGAGCTGAAATCTTCAGGTAAAGATTTTCTGTCGTGAAGAAATCTTTCTTTGAAAGTTGACCCCTGAAGATGTCAACTCGTTGACGAAACCGGTCGTTGGAAATATATTTGTGGAAGTTACTAAGTGTTTAATTATGATGGTTATTATTATTATTATTAATTATAATTCTTTTATTATATATGGGAAATTTCTATAGAGCATGGTAAAGGTAATTTTTTAATACATTAAAAAGATTACCCAGAAACAAACTGCCAATCAAGAAATTAAAGAACGGAATACAGATCAATACGACAATGGTAATACAGAAGAAAATTATATTACAAATGAAACTGGTAAAAAGTTAAAAGTTATCAACCGGAACAAAAACATTGAATGCTTCGATTAAAGTGAGGTGTACAATTTTTAACTCACGCGTAAAACTTGAATGTTTATTTTTCTTGATATTTTATGTGAAAGCTTTGTACGGCTCGCTTCCCATGCTTGATGCTAGCCGCCCCTTCAAAAGACTGCCTGGATGTATGTATGTATGTAAATCTCGATAGAAACCTATAACTAAATTCTTCTCAAAATATGTAAATTTATGACTGATCTAGTGGAGAAAGTTTACCATATTTAATGCATAACGTTATTAAGAGCACACCTTTCTTATACCGATGTAGATGAAAATGAAATGCAAGATTTTACGGGACTCATAAAACTCATCGTCTTAAGGGGGCAAAAAAATCTCTATTGTAAGTTAAGATACAAGTGAATGAGCAAGTTAATGATTTACCATTAGTGGGAGTTTTTATTACGACATTGATTACGGTCACAAACTGAAAGAATATTCTCATCTGCAACTCAGAAGCAGTAAATCACATTCCTAAAGAAAAAGTAAGTAACCCTTTGGATTGTCGCAAGGCCTTTAGGATGTGATCAATCGTATTCATAGAGCAACATTAAATGAAAATGTACTTTTTTTTAAAATCCCCATCGGGACAGATTTCTGCAAATGTAACATCATTCTCTTTTAAATCCCATTTTTGTAGCAACAGTATCTACTTTTACAGAATCTAATTATGCTATTGAGGAGAAATCAGTGATAGTAACTATAATAGAAATAAACAACCGTGACTTCAACAGAAAATCAGTCCAAAAAACTAATTTTACTCACTATTCTCAAATATCAACAAAAAATGATATCGTCGATTCTGATGGAATTAAATGGATCTCTTCAAGATAGATATATTAGAAACATACTATATAAGTTATATTATCAATTATCTATTTATTTTTTACCGAGCCTCCAAAAGAGTTGGTATTTATTTCATTTGAGTTGAACTCATTTGAACACGCATTGTAGTTAAAGTCTCACTTAATGGAATTTCAGCCCTCATTAATTTGGAGCATATCTATATTGAAATCTAATGATCCAATACAAGTAAATGTATTTGTTTTGTTTTAGCTTAAGTTTTGCTTGAGTCAAGTTAATGTACTTTTCACATAATTCAAGTGTATTTAGCCAACGATGATGGATTACATGGTATAATTGTTTCTCTTCTTTGTAAAAATAGTCTCATCTGAGTTGTCTCTATACGGTGCTGCCTAATTTAACAATTCCAATTACGACTTATTGTTTAGAATAGAAGATAAGATTCACAATTTTCAGCTATCTGACTCACTAAAAATACTGGAACGTGGTAAACATTCGCAGTAAGAAAATGTCCGTAAAAAAATACTTATGCACAAATTTTTTTCATAATATGCAAACATAAGGGAAAAATCAATTTTTCGTCAGAAATTTTTCTTTCTCGTCCACGAGAAGTAGCTCCGTTTAATTACCTGTAGATTTCGTCGAATTGGGAAATATTTCGCCGATCAATCCTCGGGTTTCGCACGGCAAGGAAACTGCAGTCTGCTCTTCCTTCCCTTTCAGGCAATCGTCTTCCTACGGTCGGAAGGCATCGAATCTGGAAGCCGCACTCGATTTGATATCGATTTCACGGCTAGAATAGGATTCAGACCCGAGGCTCCTTGGGAGTGAGTACTGCGAGAATCGCATTATCCTCGATCATTTCCGTTTCCAATTTCGCGGTCCTCCCTCCGCCCTAACCCGCCACTTTCTTTCACTTCCGAAACCCTTTCCCCGCGAAATTACTTCCTTCCGTCCTCCTTTCCAAAATCCTCCTTCATTCAAAATGTACCTTCTTTCGCCTTTTTCAATCCATCTATTGACCGAGTCTTACGTATTGTGACCATTGAAGATGACCGCAATAGACGCTAAATGAAGTCCTGGCTCAATACGTCTGAGATAACTTGCGATGGGAAACTAATGGCCGTGAAGATGGAGATAAATCTCCGAGATATTGAATTCGAAGCACTGCATTCATCTCTCCGGATACCGATAGAGTGGTATCTTATTTGGATAAAACTATTATAAATAAATTCACCAAGCAGTTGTAAAAGTTAGTTTAAGGTATAGAAGTATGATCTCTGTAGTGCAACAATACGCATGAAATTTTGAGACCCAAGCTGACGGAATGTAAGTTAATATGAATGTTCTTCAAGGAGCATATGAGCTTACTTGTGTGCTTCATATTCATTCTACTGTGGATATCATGGCACACCTCTTCTATTTCCTCTTAATCAGTATATTCTTCTTTGATCATTAGAATCATATAATAATTATATTTCCACTAACATAACATCATATAAGTAATCATATTTCCGTCAACATTTAACCAAGGGTTCATTATGTATTTTAATCATGAAATTAATTAAAGATACCTTTTTTTTAATATCACACATTCTTCCCGTCACATGAAGATACGAAGTTCTTGTGATGTGGGTGGAGCTATTGATTTATACCGATACTATCGTATAATTGTATTCTTCTTATCTTAGGGGCTGTCAGTTTTTCGATAATTATTTCTGGATCTACAAATTCGAATATGAATAAAGCAACAAAAAAAACAGGAATTTCACTTATCTTTGTCTAACCAAAATGAATTTTATATTCCTGCATTCCTGTCAATAATCAGGATATTCTTATGACGAGAATTTATTAAATTTTTCAATTAAATGTATATGTTTCCCAATTTATTGGTGTTTAATTTTTAGATGCCATTCTTATTTACAAGCATACCTAATACCAATACTGGTTACTCAGTCTTATTCACTGCGCACTGTTTCTGCCCACTGGAGCAAGGCTTCCGTAATTGTAACGAGAACGCAAGCTCGGATTTTCTGTCGAAGAATTTCTGCGGAACAAAGTAAATGTTGACACTCTCGGCGGTGAGCAATGAATTTTACGTTCGTTAAGCTACTTCATCACGACTGTCTCTCCGTTTATCGAACGCCATCTTCAAACGAAGACACTCCATCAAGTTGAGAAAAAAGGTAAACAAAGCTCTGCGGGGATAATTAATGGCAACGGGGACTTCGGGGAAAAGTGTCCACGTCCCTTGCGGTGGAGGAAATTCATTCGCTGAAACAATTTCGCAATTTTCTTCCAATGCGGCTCTCGTTCTTCGCCTCGTTTAAATTCATATCGAAGGAAAAGTCTCCTAAAGCCTCACTGGCGTTCTCTTCATCGCTTCTTACGAGACATTCTTAATACCCCTTAGCTTTATGATCAATCTTCATTGTTACTTAGAAGTCTCCTCCCGAAATTTTTAGTTAATTCTAACCGCCACTTTCTCTTTTGTCTTCTGTTTCTGATCGATATTTAATTCACTTTTTATTCTAAATATTATTACCTTTTAAATGTGTTATATAGACATATAGTGGTATGGGAATTTGTATGCCTTTATTACGATGGTGTCCGCATATTCAAGTAAAAGATAATGTCCGTAATGATTGAACTATGAATGAATGTGGAATACAAAATGACTACGCTACCAGTATGAAAAGAGTTTCTTACTTACTTAGACCTTGACGTTTAACGTTGATTCCTTTCCTTCTCACTTGCCGATTGCCTAATTAAGCACCTAGTCTACGAGGTAGATAAGCTTTTAGATACAGGTAATATTACTGCCGTATCTACCTCAGTCATAAAATTTCTTTTCGATCGCCACATTTCTCCAACGCAAAACACAGAAATACACCTTCTAAATTTCTTCTGTTATAAAATATCTCAAATCTCATGATACTGATCATATTAATGTGGTTAGTTGCCAGTAATCTATTGTAATAGATTGGATTTTGTTAAATAAGAGGTGTTATGGAAATTTTAGAGTACAAAATTATCAGTCAAGTAGCTGCTGTTATTTCAAGAAGCGATTAAACGAATAGTAAAGATGGATAAGCCTAGATAAATTAGACTCTCTAATCTAAAAAAATAGAATACTTTATCATTTCTTGCTTCTGTTTTCCTCTGTAAGAATCATCGAATATATTTCTTCTTGATAAACAATAAGCGAAGGTTAACCCCAATTATTTAATTTAAAATACCCTCTTAAATATTCCACTTCTCTTCATCTGATAAGTTTCGATTCATGCGGATAAAAACTCGCTGCGGCATTCAGGGAAAAGGTACTTTGAATGGGTTTCGGCTTTTCTCTCGGCTGAAAAATTCATTATGTGAGAAAGAAATGGAAAGCGGTCGCGAGCTGAACGCTCCAATGGATTAATGAACAGACATTCGGAGCATATTTAGGTTCGCTAGTATTTTCATCGGATGGAAATAAAAACGTTCAGTTTCCGTTGGTTATATTCATGAAAGATTTTTCTCACGCTCCGAGGGAACCGCTCTCAATTGGCGTTCCGCGGTGGAGCTGTGTTTTTGGAAGCAGGTCATTGTATTTTTTCTCAGAAAAATTTTGCCGAAAATTACTTTTAACGAACATACTGTTTATGAAACAGGAGAAAATAATTTTTCTATTATTAGAAAATCAATAATTTGTATTTTATTATCTGATTGCCTTTTTTATTTCTAAAAGCTCCATCTATATTAGTATTTGCGCAAACAATTTTTCAAGCCGATAAAGGATTTTAAAGAGAAAAGAAGAGAAACAAACATAAACTTTCGCGAAAAAAAAATATTTCGAGTTCATTTTGGAAGTTGATTGTAAAGCTCACGTATCTGTCGGTACAGGATAAAAGAGAGAATTACTTGTCTCTTTCTTCCGTTAAACTCTCCGAAAATCTTTGCCATTGGAAACTACCGATTTTTGAGTAATTTATCAAAAGTAATCCTTAAATTTCCAGATTTTCACACCGTACAACTTCTGTTTAACACTTTACGTCTTAAAAAAACGATCTTGCATCGAAATCTTTAGCTATGTTTGGGGAGTTATTATATGATGATATTCAAGTCCCATAGGAAACGCTCCCTACTCGTAAAAGAACTAGAGGTAGAAATCCCAGCCGTGTTCCAGATTTTCTTTCTTTAGATCGTAAAAGAGGATTTGATTGAACAAGTACCTACTTCTCCTGTTTCTTTTTGAATTATTTTGAATTATTTAATTAGTGTATAACCTATACTTATAATAATATTTTAATAAAATGTTATGCAATATTTTTTAAAGCATCTTCAAGTATTTACATTGTATAACCTCCAGTATTTTGAAATAGTGCCATGTATGTCCATATTTTAGGCGCGGATCTGGACGTTTCAGAAGATTTACGCTCCAGCTAATTAGCATTTTGCAATTTCCATGTTTGTCCCACAACTTTATCAAGCTCGCGCTTCGTAGCTAAGACATCTACGCCATTCAAAAGAGCGCTGGAGAGCGGAGAACTATTTGCAGTAGAGAAAGATTGAGCATTTAGTTGATGTAGGGAATTAAGCGAACGAGAATATGAGATCTCACCCATCTTAGAAAATAAGGGATAAAACAACGAAGAATCGCAATTAAGGCTACGAATAGAGCTTCCGGGCGGTAATACGAATACATCTCGAGCAGTCGAAAGAGATTCTCATCTTCCCTCCCCTATCTCATTAATTCAGTTGACCACAGAGAGCTGCCGAGGGTAAATATTTCCGGTTTAAAGCATTCCTCCAGTAATTTCCGTCCCTGGCGCCCCCTTTCTGTTAGCGCCACCTGCATTTACAGACCTCAATATTTCACTCTTTTAATGTGTTACTTCTGTTTTTCTGAGCGTAACTTCACACGCGCGCTTTTTGCTGGGAAAGGAAAGGAGCGCAGGTACAACAGGATTTAGTAATTAAGTTGTCCAATGGAATAATGGCCTCTCTTAATTTTCCTTCGTATACGAAGTACTGTGAGAGTATTCAGTCATTAAATGAACTAGATATTTTTACAGAGATAACATTGATTTGCCCACATTGTCTTCTATTTGAAGATTGTAAAAATTCTCCGGGTATTAATATTTTATATTTGGCTGCCGAAACTATTTCATAACACTAACTGGAGTTCAATTCAAGCTCGTTATTTGTATATATAACTACGCATTAACGTATTTATACGAGGAATAGCCTTTATAATAGGTTAACATGTGATTCCAAAAAATATTGCTATTATTTCATAGTTGTTTTAGACATTTTAAAAATTTATCTTCTAATTTATATTTAATATTATTGGCATAGTAATTCATATTCATACTTTGAGTAATTTTCTGATCCGCTTTTTTTCCTTTAAATTTATTTAATTGATAGCTTAAATCAATTTACTGCAATAAAATTTATAGTTTTTGTATCAATTATTCAATAAATCAAAAAATTGATACAAGCAGTATTTTGCCAGGTAAATATTATTCTGGTTTTCTAATTTTCATGATAGACCCAAATATGTAAGCTCCATTACCTACTTCCATTTTAGCCTTATTTTTGGGGTCAATCATGGAACCCAAACAAAGTTTAGAAGAATATAGAGTTAGATTGGTCATCAGATACTTTTGATGTAAATAAAAATCGTAATGTTCTGCAAAGAGAAAGAGCTGGTTTTTTCATATCAAGTCAAAAACTGCTGTAATATTTTTAAGGACGTAAAATCTGCGCAGTTTCTCTTGATGATGTACGCTAATGTTTCTTTCTTTTTCCTTTCAGGTGAGTTTCCATGATATGTGTCTCGCACCCTTATTGTTCCTTGGCCTTAATAGTGAGTATATGCCCCAGGAAAAATCCCTACAACTTTTTCTGACGGCAACCTACATTTTTAATACTTCTGAGATCAACGCGCGTGGCATGCGAGTTCTGCAATATCCTCTTGTCTGCAACTGGATTATTTAAGTGCGCCCCCTTCAGCTCATATGCGGAGCCCTTTGTTAAAAACTGCGAGCTTTTCTGGCTGGAAACAGTATGTGTAATTTTAAGTTCCTCCTGTCTCGCTTCTTTTACATTTCTCTTTACTGTGCAAAGACTGAATACATAAAGAATAGTCATAGTTAATTATAATTTATTATAGCAAAAAATATTTTCTGCGTTCATTATCACTCGTTTTCATTTCTTTAGATATAAAACATACATGCTTCTTTAGAAAAATCATCTCATTTGAAATCATTATAGAGATAATATCTCCGTTCCTGATAAGTCGGGGACTCGTCTGCAGTTGCCTCACTAAATACATTTCGATCATACAGCAATCATAACTATACTAATAACTACAATATAACATAATATAACATAACTAATAACATTACACTAATAGATCATAGGCAAAGTAACTGAAAATAAAAATCAATATAACAAAAGAAAAAAGACATCCATTTTCATTCCTTGATTCATTCAATTACAATTTTCAGTGAATGATTTTTATATTTCACTTTAACCACCGAAGTCGTTTTTGAGATTTTCATTGTGTATAATTTAACAATAACATATATTCGACGTATTCGATCCCATTTTATTAGCCCTACCCAATAAATAAAGACAAAATTTGTATTATTTGTCATATATTCAACTTTAAATCTTTATTTTATGCAATTCCATATCCAGTGTTCTATTTTCGAATGGAAAATTCCGTTTTGCGTAGGTCTCATCTCCTCCTTTGAGTCGAGGAGACACACGAAGCTTAAACTCTCGGAAAATGATATTTTAGGATATTTATAATGCGAGAGATACAAACCACGCGTATTCTGTGACGTTATCTCCCATCCCCTTTCCCGTAGAATACTTATTTTAAACTCCCTCTGACGTTTGCCGGGAATTCCTCCCCCATCGTAGCTACTGCCAAAGTATCCGTCGCCTCCTCATCTCAACTGCGTAATTAAGAGAAAATATGAGATTCTAAATTAAGTTTTTCCTCTTTGTAGAGATTAGGTAGTCCTAAATGAATGTCATTCGGATTGATTGATGAAAGAGACTACATTGTAACCCGTGGTGGTGATCTTTGTGAGCCAAAATTCCCCATTTTATTTACCCTTTTCCGTATTATCCTCTAAAATAATAGGCGATCAATTCTGGATGAACTGATTTTGTGGCCTGTTAGATTTTTGGTGCAAGACCAAATGTGTTACGAAGATAATGGTAATATTCTCGGAAATCTTCACAATAAACACAACCAAAATTCTCTTCCAACACTCTTGGCATGTTTACCGAAAAGAAAAAAACAGAAAGACATTTCTAAACTGCCATTCCTAATAGTTTCCGCTTGGTATTCCTGAAAATATCACTATTCAGGAAAAATAGAACGCCCTCCAAGCTCACTTTCTTCGCATTATATTAATTTTAAAAGACAATATTCCATTAGAGTGCTTATTATATAGGAACATATTATAGTCTATCTCTGCTCCTTCACTTACCGAACTTTATTATGATAAAATGAGAAAATTGATATTTTTAGGTTTGACTAAATCAAATTCTTATTGATATGAATAAACGAAGTAATTTACACTTTGTGTAACTCGTTCAATATCACATGGTTACCTTATTTTTTTACTCAGAGTTAAACATAATCTTACTCTCACTTCTTGAGATTAAGCGAAGGACATCGATAGTGCAAACTAAAGAAATACATCGATTGAGACAATCACAAGGTGAAATTCACAAGTAATTTATTTCTTAGTTATCTAAAAGTAATTCTCGTATTAGAATCCACTCAGTAAGTAAGTCAATTGGGTGAGACTGAAAAAGACATCCATACATTCCTAAGGTTCTTTTGTTATAAGCCGTCTTCGAGAGATGTAACTGAACCTTTTTAAGCTCTTCGTATGTTAACTTTACGAATTTACTTATTTACTTTGGTTCGTAACTTTGTGTATTTAAAGATCACGCACCAAGAATAAATCTTTTGGGAAGTTTCACCAGAATGTACCTTTCGCGGAATGAGGGAGGGAAATGTATACATTGAGCGGTGTTTTAATCACAGGAGACGGAAAGGAAGTTGGATTTGAGAGCGAAAAAATGAAGTGGAAATGGAAGGGAGAGCAAATGAAGTAATCCGGGGAGTGGGCGGTTGAAGACAGTGGGCGAAGTTACAATTAGTAGGCGAAAGCCAGAGAGAGTGAAAATGGAGTTTGCTATGGGGTTAAAAGGATTTCCAACCTTAGTTCCATTCCATTAAGGGTGGCCACTCTCATACTAGTTAGCGATGCAGACGTTAAGGAAACATTTTCCTGTTTAGCTGTCGCGAGACCCGAGAGATTTCTACCGTAATTACGAGAATTACACTGGGGCTGAGAGTTATGAGCAACGCGATCGAGCCTCGCTAGGGAACAGACGAACTCTGAGACGGATTTTTCTTCGAGTCGATCAACGTGACTTTGGAAGAGAGCTTCCCAAACTTTTTCCTCTACGGATCGCTTATTTTCTGTCAAATTACTCGAGGTTTTCAGTCATATTTTCTTCTCTATGTGAAATCGCATTTAGAAAGAATTTGTCTCGAACGATATACTTTATTCATTGACGCAAGTATGGTGAACTCCCGTGAGAGAAATTTGTCGAAAATGTTGGATTGTATACGATGTATGTATAAGAATCCTACCATAAAGTAGGTTCAGGTATCTTAGTTATCTTCAATACCCACCCTTTCCTTCAATGATCTATGACTTTCCTATACAAATTACATCAACAACAAACTTTTACTAATTTCTTTCCTAATCTGTTCCCACCTATCATAATTAAAAATCTTTCTTTAGCGGTCACTGTTCTCTTAACGTTTGACCCACCTAATTTTCTCAGCCTCCACCTTCCTTTACTAATTGAATCTTTCTTTACTTTTCCTGCATAATCTCGTTTGTTTTCCTACCCAACCAACTTTATTCTGAAGTAATATTACATATTTTAACCACCTTAGGATACCTTAGGATAAGAGGCTTAATAAGAGCTTTCCGACGTCACCCTAATTAAAACATCTGATTTAAACGTTTTTTGTGAAGCATTGATCTCTAACTTGGTTTAACTTACAAGGGAAGACTCTCACTTTTGTCCATGGATTTGAATGAAAAGTTTTGTTATGATGCAGGAAGCGGGGTAATGAAAAAGTGTACTAGCGTTCATTTAAATGTATACGCGACCCTGCATTACACACCCGCGCTAGCCAAAGCGGTGGAGAATAATCTTCTGTTTGAGAGTTAATCTCTAATTTTCTTTAGTTATATTTTTTCTACTTACTCACTGATAGACTTTGGGACAAAATTTCCATTATTGCACCCGATATCTGATCGAATAACCTTATTTCAACCAAATGAATTTTGAGGACGGAGAGCCTCACAAAAGGTATGATGAATGGTGGTTTGTAACATTGTCCGCTTGAGGTTGATTTCCATTCCTTTGAGAAAATTTCTTATCAATTTGCTTATTTTATGTGGAAATATTTTAACTTGGTTTTTCTACAAGATATATCAGAGATAAGATAGGTATAGGACAGAGTTGATAGGTGCAATATATCACACAGTATGACCCCTTGAGTAATTTTCTTGCTCAGTAAGTAATTCTTTCGGAATACAGAACTTTGTATTATGATACATTTCATCACAGATGCAGAGCGCATATGCAGGGCCGACCAAGAGATGGCGAGTTAAGGCCATATTGGCTGAAAGGACATTTAAATCGAATTATGAATTATTTTCATTTTTATCTATGCAAGTTAAATTGATATCTCCGATTGATTCGAATTTGGAAACAGGTCTGTGAAACAAATAAGAGGTAAAAGAGGGTAAAATACTAGCGAAGAAGGGAATTTTAGGAATTTTGGGAAGTAGAATGAGGAAGAATTAATGGTCCCTATAAGCACTAACACTGTGATTGCTAAAGTTACAGCTTTAATAATTAACTAATGAGAGTCATATACTTTAAAGAGTGCCTTTAATATGTTTCTAAAGCCAGATTAGGTTTAATTTCAATGCAGTGATACATTTAGTACGAGGCATTTTCTTTACGGGCTTGGATTTCCTTCCGAGAGGGGTCCCCATAAAACACCGGGGCCCCTACGTCAACGCCTACTAGCCTCATGCTAAAGCCGGACACGTGAATGTTTACGTAATCCGTACTACAAATATCACCCTCTCAGCGCTCGCAAGCGTGTTCGCAATCCGTGCAATTAGACCCTCGAAATCCCTTTTTGTTTCAATAAGCTTAGTGTCTTTTTTACGACGGGGAATCCCTCATAAAAAGGGCTTACGGTGCTCGCGATTCAGACATGCAGATCATGGACGCTGGTGAATGGCTCAAGAGGGAGCAGATCTCGAATCGATAATTAACTGCATCTGATTCCCATTGACAAACGGGACTGCACCGCATCCGTTGCACCTGACGCATATGCAATCGAAAAAACGAGAAATCTCCTCTCGTTCGCGTGGGTACATGCTTAAAACCGTCCGATGGCGCTGCAGGTGCATCACTTGACTCCGCGGGGAGCGAACCGTGGGCGAGTGCTCGTTGGCGGGTGAATGTCAAGGAGTCGTGGGAGGGTAAGAAGGTGGCTCCAGCTAAGCAGGCGTCGAACGAAGGAACTAAAAGAGACGCCAGTGCATGCGAATCGGGTTGGAGCTGCAGCGACGGTTGTAACGTGCGAAAATCAGCATTTGAAACCCTTTTATTGCTTACGAGCATTCGCGAGAGGGTGTAAATGTCGATACTTGTGCGGAAATCTGTTTTGAATAGTTTCGGATTCCAGGAATGGAGTCGAGAAACGGTTGAGGATGGAACTGCAAATGGAAGTTTTTCTCTAAATTAAACAGATTTACTTATACAAATATGCGGCAATACAGAAGTAAATAGGGATAAAATGAAAAAATATAATTTCTTCGGATAACTTCCCCACAATGGAAATCTTATATAAGTAGATATAATCATTATTTCGATTAGGCCATCTAGATGGTCACATTTAATTTGAATTGATATCAGATAGTAACCGATTTCGTGGGTCAAAAATAATAATAGAATACTCAAAGAACTCCGGGGAGGCCTTTATTTACTCATTTAGATTAAAAAATAGCCAGTTAAATCCAATTACATTAAATCATAACATCAGATACAACATTAAATAATACAGAAAACTTAAAAACAGAGAAAGAAATGAGAATCATAAATTCGCCAAGAACAGAGAGGTTCAATTATGGATGGGATGAGTGAATTCAGTGGGGAAAATAGTTCTAATGAAGGATTGAGGGACAAATGATAATGAAAAAGTTTTGGGATGCGCTAGATCACGGATTTTTGGGAGATGGAAAAACGGAAACGGAAAATTTACTTCCCTTGGTGTCTATACTGCCTTCTATTCTAGCATCCTCTAAATTTATTAGTAGTTTTAAGCCGCTGATTGTTATAGAACAGAAGGTAAATTCTCAATCCTTGCTATTTGAGACGTCAATGGACTCCACTGTTGGACATAATCCTTTTATAAAGAAAGCGTATAAGATCGTTCGACCTCCACGATCATGAATCAAGCAGTTAGTCTGCCCTGGGCACTAAACCGAATCACCCGAGCGAAACGAAACTTTTGGATTCCTCAGAAACAATCGCCGCAAAAAGACGGCCTTGAAATGGGAATGAGAAAAAAATGACAAACACAATCCGAACGGAGATAAATATTCGATAAATCCGAACATCTCGGAGCAGGAATCCGCGCCTCACGCACGTCTCGAGGTTTTTGTTTCTAAATTCGCCAACATCGGATCCTTTTACATGTTTGCCCTCCGAGGAGCGCATGACATGTGCGCGGAATTATGGCAGGAATCCGCAGGAGGGCGTTTTCCACGCCATGTGCTCGTGGAATCCCAACTCCTCCCCCGCAAAGCCGACTTTAAGGCAAAAAAGGCAGCGTGAGGGAGACTTGGCAACGCCGAAGACAAAGGGATGGTCTATTTATTATGAATGCAATTTTTAAAGTCATCGATCCGAAGCAGCGGCCACCTTTCATAATGATTCGAGGTCGGTGATGATGAAAATTAACTAGATCGACGATTAAACAGCGTAAATTATTATTTAGCGCCGATGACGTAGTGGGAGCTTCTTGGTTAAAGAAGATAGACCGTGAAATTTGCGAGGAAATAGAGTGGGTCGGTGGTGTGAGGTATCATTATAGGAAAAATCCTTTGCAGTTTATCAATATAACAGCTTACTAATGAATTATTAAATCTATACATGTCTATTATAGGTCGTATAAGTTGATAGTGAGTATTATTTCAGTAATAGAAGAGATGGATTCTATTCCAGTAACTCTGTGAATAAAACTGTAGAATTTCCACGGTTCAAATAGAAATATATCCTTGTCATGAGCATAAAAACATTTAAAAGAGAGATTTTTTGTACGTACTTTAATAATATATAGTGTTTAGTATTAACTGTAAGTAACTTATCTGTCAATCAAAGAATAATAAAGATAAGGGATATAAGACCTAGAATATCATTAAACATTTACCTATTGATTTCTCTCTTTTATTGTTGTATTACTCATATTTAAATTATTTAATCATCAATTTAAGTTATTTATAAGTCCAGAACTTACAAAAGATACAATTTGCGGCAATTATTATTGTTTAATGAGTGAAGATACTGAGTAAATGAGAGTAAAATCGGCAACACCGCCATTGTTTACCTCTGCATATAAACTGCTCAAATAGAAGGTCTCCGAAGCCATCTGTTTACCAACGAAACCTGGGGAAGGAATACTTGAAGGTAAATTCTTACATCTCCACGATATAATTCCATTAAATTCGTAACTTCCTGAATATAAACTCATATTTTCGGAATATTGATATCCGCTTCAGACATCGAAACACAAAACCTCTGCCACACGTCACCATAAGCTTACAACGCAAATATGTAAACGCAAACACCGATTCCCTCGTCCCCGAACGATACACGGCAAACGGACGAAAACCGAGGAAACCAGCGTAAACAACGAACATTTGGACATTTGGCAACGTCGCTCGCAAGGAAAATATGCGAATCTGAAGTAATTGCGCCCACAGTTTTTAAACTCCTAAGACTCCCGACCATAAAACCCTTTTATCTCGAGAAAATCCGAGGGAAAGGATGAGAAAAATGCGTCTAGGGAGTAGAAGAACGGTCGCGTTACCTACGACTACCTGCGCCTCTCCCCAAGGGTGTGGCAATGGTCAGTAGGTTCTTCAACCGCCACAAGGACACCGAATTCCTGAGATTCTGCTTTTTTCGCCTCCTCGCATCTCTCCCACGCACCCTCTTCCGCCCGCCAACAGCTACCGCCACTCGGACACAACCAATGTTCCTGACCCCCTTTCCAATTGAAACAGACGCGCATCGTACGAATAAGCACACTCTCTCCTACGAATCATTTCCTCTCCCACATTCTTCTGTTTCACGTTCTTACATCCTCTCTTCCTCTTCTCATCCTTCGGCGATTTTCCTTTGCTACGAATCGGCTTCATACTTTGGAAGCAGTGGCTAGAAGACTCGATTCAGGCTCTTGTTTGCAATGCCTCGAAGCTCAGAGAAGCGATGGAAGTGGTATGAGCATTTCCTAAGCAAAGTTGAAGTTTTTAGTACCTTGGTATAAAAATTGAAAACTGTAGTATAAGGGAATACGGTGGTTCGTAAATAAAGTTATAAACATATGCAAATTAAATAAAATGGAATTATAATATATACAAATTATGGTCATGATTTGTTGTGATGTGTAATAGAATTCTATTTAAGGAATAGCAAAAAAAAAGTTTGTTGGGTTGTGAAAAAGAAAAAATTATAATTTTATTAGATTAGATAACTGAGTATAGTATATACCCACAGCATAGAAACTTTTCAATCTATCTCTTTCTTTAAAATTTATATGACCGAAGATTAGATGTCAGAAAATACTTATTACTTTTAATCTCACCCTAATAAAATACACCTCATTATTATTATAGCAGAAAAACGTACGAGATATGAAGGTTAAGGAAGTGTAGGAAACTATAAGGTGACATAAAATATTGTACTGATACAATATTGCAGTAACTAAAACAGACTTTTTAAAAGTTATTCTCGGTTTTTATAGATCACAGTGAAGCAGGTTGGAATAAAATTAGATTCTGTAAAGGGTTACGAACATATAAGGATGTTTACACAATTTACGTTGAAGTAAACAATAACTTTATAAATTCGATGTGCGAAGGCATTACCTCGTGGAAAGCCATTATGAATGAACAATTAATAAATGTATTTATAAAAATGCAAGTAAAATGTCAACTCCTCAATTCCGAGACACCGTACGTTGCTCGTCTTGAGAGGATCATCATTTTTGCTTTCCTCGCTTTTGTCTCCTTAGCTTTATGTGCCTCACAAGTGAAATTCGGTATGTTTTATTTATATTTATGTTTGATAATCGCTTTCTCTTCTCTCTAACAATTAGTTCTGCATTTTATCCTCTGAAATGTTTTCGAGTGCGCTAATTCGAATTTACGGGTAGAGCCATTGATATGAGAAGTTTCTCACCATAGCAGTTCTCAGGGCCGAAATGAAGTCAAGTGGAATCTAAGAAAGCGTTTTTGTGCTTTGTTTAGACTATTCGGGATTTTTTTTTCTCCCAACACGGATACGGGGCGACATGGGAAAAGGGCCTTCTTGAAATGGGCTTAACCTTTTTGAAAAAAAGCAGATCACTTTTGTAAACACCAATCTCATTCCCGAGGTGGGATACAGAGTTTGAAGAAGTACTCCGTTTTGCCGTCTATATAACTTCGAACTTACATATTAATTATTGCGTTCCGTTCGACTTTATCAGGGAGGATATTCTGAGTGAAAGAGGGCAAAGGGAAGAGTTCAGAGGTGGCCATGGACCTCAAGGAGTTGCTAGGACATTTTGGAGACTTTTTCTTATTTTTCGAAGAGGAAATAATTCTTAAAATTGTTGATGAGACGAACAAGTATGCCGAACTATACCAAAGATTGAGAGTATTTTTCGGGAACAAAGAAGCAAATTGGAAACCAGTGAACGACGGAGATATTTATGTGGCCTTAGGATTATTTCTTCTGATGGGAATCGTTGAAAAGCCCATCTTGCGGTCGTATTTCAGCACCAAGAGAGTTTTATCCACAGCGGGATTCGGCGATGTTATTACAAGAGAGAGATTCGAGCTAATTTGTAAATTTTTGCACTTCGGCAGCAACGAAAGTAAAAGTGTCGATTCTTCAAAATTGTTCAAATTTTCTCTCATAGTCTCTCATTTGAACGAAAAATTTCAAAAATGTTATTTGCCACAACGTACTGTTACTGTGGACGAGTTCTTGACCACACGGAAAAGTCGGCTTTCCATGAAGTATTACAGTTACTCTATGGTATTACCTTCTTCTAAAATTGTCTAAACACGGTATCAAAACCTACGAGCTGTGCTATGCAGTGGCGCGATATTTATGGTCATTCAGTGTACGCTAGCAAGGATCCTCAATAGATTTTTAAATCTTCGCATATGCCTTATGATCCACCTAAACGCTTCTTATTTTCATCCTTAGCTAGTTATATATTCATTTTGTCAAAACGACTTTTCATTTCCAAGATTGCGGTAATCACATTTCAATAGCATGACTACCTTCCGCTTGGTATTTTCTCAACTAGTTTTGTTTTCTTTAAAAAGGCTTCATACGCTTAATCGAGCTTAGAATGTTTTACTGAAAGATTTATATCAAAACAAAAATCTCTGCTCTAATAGATTCGATAAAATTTTCAAATTCTTTCGGATGATTCTAGCGGGTGATTTTGTGAGGTTATTATAAATTAATCTGGTTTTGCTAGTGAATAATTAGGAGGGTGGAAAAAACGATTGTTTTTTAAAGCACGACTGAGCGGACACATACAGCATTCTGATTTTCCATCTTAATGGCTTTTTATTTTCCGCAATGCCATTATGTCCATAAGTAACTGTCGCAAATCGATTGCGCTATGATTTTTGGTGTATTTTCGGGCATTTAAGGAACAAATTATCTTTGCTTGTGGACTTGTGGATTGTGGACTTAGAAGTTATTATTACTTATATTTGGAGTTAGAAGTTAATGTTGTTGAAAGATGAAATTTTTACGATAGTTTTTCAATCTATTTCCTTGCCACCAGTAAGTGAAACGTTTCACTGAAGCAGGAATTGAATACGCAAAATTAGTTTTCTTCTAAAATTATTTCAACTAAACGTAGTGCGAGATGAAGCCGTCTCGTTCTGGATGGCCGGTTGCCTTTGGCAGAGACACAAAATGAAATGCAATCTCAGACGCGCAACTTCACTTATCCTCAGCCGCCCACTCGCTGAAATCTTTACGGCGCCTTTCTCAAAATATCGATTTTTCAAATTGGCAGTTTAGATGGCATAAGTCACGATCCGGGCTAAATAAAGACATTATTCATCAATCAGCTCCTCCAATACGACCTCTTCATCTTTCCATTTACTCCACTTCTTCTTTATCGCTTGTCGTTCTCTCCGATTCGCCTCATTAACTTGCGCCTACGTTCCCTCTTCCATACCCGATTTAACGGTCCTACGCTTTGAATGTTTAAGTACAAACACCCACACACTCCAGATTAGCTGATTCCGCTTTTCTCTCTTCTACCGTCTTTCTCCCCACGCCTCGTTCATTGTTTAGCGTAATCTCCATACACATACTCCTTGAAATGCTTCTTGCTAATGTCCCTTTTATCCTCACCAACAACTCTATCTCATCCTTTCTAATTCTAAAATCATTTTCGCCTTCTGAATAATTATTCCATTTCACGCTTAATCCCTTTCTTCAGTCTTATTTTAAACATTGCGTTCTCTCAAGGATTTAGCTTGGATTGTGATCAAATACACCAAATTATTCATTTTATTATTTAACGCTAACTTGTTATCCCGAATAAGAATTTCTTTTAATTAAGTGTAAGTTAAGTCATTAAGTGTAAGCGAGTCTTGTGATACGAGTATGACGAATAACACCTATAATAATTTAACGATTTCACTAATAAAAGTTTACCATTTTACAATATTTAAATTATTTGATAAGGCCACAATACTGCTCGTATTCATTAATTCAGTGAAGTATTCAAATGTTTGAGGTGAAATATCAGTTTCAAAGAGGAATGAAATTATTCAAATTAAATGGTAATAACTCCATGAAAAATTAAACTACAATACATTTTTAGACCGTAATAATTATATTAATTCATCATCACCTTACCTTCGGTTTCCTCTTTCTAACCTCGTCAATCCTTAAGTTTTTCATTTGACACATTTAATTACTTTTTCGTGTGGAAATACTTTCCTTTGAATATAATTACGCGGATAATTATTCCATACGATTATTCCAGACTTCAAAAGAAGGATTGTAATAGAAATCAATTTCAATTGTTAAGATTGTAGAAATAACATTGCTGGCTTGTATTATACAAGTTGATTCGGACATTGTTGATTACCCATGCACATGTTTTGCGCGATCTACATTACAATTACATTTACAAGTTCAATTTGCAATATTCAGAAACGCTGATAGATTCAATGACGATGATTCTACTATTATTATGTACGAGTCCAGCAAGCCTCTTGGAGAATCGAAGTTTCATAACAATAAAAAATTGGGTCTGCGTCGGACCAGACGGTGGAAGTTATACTTCTTTGGCCATTCGCACACGCCCATCCACACACATACACACACACAGACGGACAGGATGTGTAAATGAAATATAAGACCTTTTCCTCTGTTATCCAATTTATTTCTCTTCAATATATTATTATGAGTGCCTTCATTATTATATTACAATCTTATACATCATCATTACCAATAATCTCTTCTACAATCATTCTTTCATCTTGACTATTTTCTGGTTCCTCATTAGAAATCGCACTGTATTCCAAGAAAGACACAATCGGTTTATGATAACTAAAGTAACTAACAAATATTCTAGATTCATGAGGGTGCTCGGATCATCAATTTCGCTCGTGAAAATCAGCATTTTGCCGAACATTTTGTAAATAAACATTTTGCCTCATGAATTTACTATGGTTTTTTTCATGTACATAAAGTAATATAAGAATCAAGGAACCTTCAAAATTGAATATTTTGTCTAACCTGTATTATGAGCACAATACTTCATGTATCCCCTGTAAATGCCGTCTGGTTCTATCTCCCAAAATGTCGACTTTTATATCGAGTAGTTGATCAGCCGAAAAAGAATGTCGTGATTCCCTGCGAAAAAATTGTTTCCATTTTAGATTATATTTATATTGATATTATACTTGGAAAGACTACACCGCCTCAATGACGAGTTAAACCCGACCCCTTCATTCATCAACCCTGGCCTTGTCTCACACCTAAATGTTTCTGTGTTTTTGGTGGATTTCCTAAAAAAAAACTTTTGTTTAGCGACCCCAAAAACATTAATATCAGGTAAAAAAGTGAAAAAAAACTGCGAAAAATGACCAAAAGTTGCCTATTGTGGGCAACTGGACCATTTTCGGTAAAAACGGGTATCATATTCGGGTTCAGCGACCCCAAAAACATAAATATCAGATAAAAAAGAAAAAAAGGTATAAAAAGGCACTTACAGAAAAATCTAACGCGAAAAATCTCACGCGTTACGCGGTTTTTTGACCGACACCCCATCCCGTTACAACGAGCGCAAAGAAGTATAACTTCAATAAGAATTGGTTTTCACTAAATTGACCTCCTAAACATTTCTTAAATTATATACTTTAACAATTTATGGGGCAGTTTTACTGCATAATTTCTACTTTTGCTATGATAAAACAGAAAATATTTAGACGCGAGTATTGCTTAATCTAGACGGAGTTGATAAATGCAGTTTATTACTAAAATTCGAACTGCATATCGGAATTTCCCATTTCGGAGAATTCTACATATAATTACTATGCTTATTTTTGCCAGTATAAGTCAAAGGACAGAATTTTTCATTGCGGATCATTGAAAATTTCCTTGTTACAATGTAATGCTACGATAAAAAGTCAATCTGATACGAGAAAATGATACATACAAGTTTTCCCACGCGCCCTTCAACTGTTAACTTGTTAATCAACTGTTACTTGATAGAAAGACTTTCAAAAAATGTGGTAAGTCATGCTGACCACCCACGATTTTACGAAAATCTTTTCCGTTTAACGTTCAGATTCATTCGTTCTCCGATTTCGCCTCGCTAGCCTTTCGTGACCAGAGAGATTAACGCGTCCACCGAATCCAAGGGATGCTGAGACCACGGTTTGAGTGGAAATGCCATACAAATCTATTCAGAAATAAATCGGACCCATAATTCGAGGAGGAAGGCGAAAATGTTATGACCAGCGGTTAACTTTTAACTACCGATCATGCGAAACGAGATTTTTAAAGGAAGGTTATAAAATAGGATGCATAAAGGGAGGCCTTCGGGATGTGAAAAATGGAAAGGAGCTCGTGAAGGGCTTTTTCCCTCACTTTTCCGAGAAGCTTTGGAGCCATTCCATTGGTCGCGGTAAATCTCCGGCTCCAATTGCACGGTTTTTCGGAGTCTGCAGAAGGTTGGTGTCGGGTGTTCGTGGTCCTCCCCCGCCCTCCAAATGGACGATGCCTTTCTGGAAAGAAGAAGAAGACGGATAGGGCAAACTGCTAAGAATAAAAATTGCCTCGGCGCCGGCTCGAATCTGCGAGGCGAATTACGAAAGGCAATGATAGAGTCGGGAAGTTTCTTATTCGCGAAACTCTTTGGCTGTGGAAGGGTTGTTTGAAACGATCCCCGCATACCAAACGAACTTTTCGCCGGCAGCCGATCTGGGACTAATGAAGGCTGGTTATGGAACGGCTGGATGTTGGAATCGTTCCCACAGAATCTCTTCTTATTTCGTAGTCGACCTTCGAACCTATTAAAATGCTCTCCTTATGCTTTTGTGTTATGCAATTGAGAGCACAAATCAATCGATTCCCATTATGGCATCCAGACTGCCGAGCTATACTTAGCGCTGGTTAAAAAAGGACTGGTGAGTGTGGTAACCATTCCATTAATGGCGGAAGAAATCAGACATATAAATTCATTTGCATTAAATAGAAGAATTGCAACTAGATAGTTCGGAGTTACGTAACTTACTTTTTCCGTATTCTTAATCCAAATAGTAATTTCTGGATACTGGATGGATAAGAACTCGAAGAATAGCTAAGTGACCAACCCAAACCGACTTTTTCTCCGTTAGATTTAATGACAATATTTATTTATTTAATTGTAAGGACTACAAGTAGGCTCTAAGCCAGTCGTCTTTTCTTATGGGAATAAAATACATTACCCTCCTGGTACTCGCCCTAATTGAGAGGAAAACCCCCAAATACCCCCAAAGGCAGTATCAGTATTTATCACAAAATGAATGTCATATGAAGGACTAAGAGAAGATTTGCTCAGAGTTCTGTAAATCACAGTGATAACTTTGACGAATACCTTCTTTGAGAGAGACTATCCAGCGTTCATAAAATACTTAGGTACCCTAATAAGGGAGAAGATAAAGTTTTATTTCAGCTACTTTATGAATAAGTTTTGTACATACTGAATCCAGTTTATTTCGCTATAGCTTTTCTACCTTTCAAAATTTTCGCACCATTTTTATCTGGTTATCTGAACTGTGTAAGAGTGAATAAAAAAAGAGTAATAGCTCACAGATGAGAACACAGAAATTATTTTTAATACAAATGCTTTCTATTCTTCCCCTGGCGGAATATTTGTTTATTTTTACAAATAATAATGTCAGCGAATTTATGGCACAATTCAAATGGAATGTCAAAGCTATAATTTGGTAAATATTATTTAATGAATGTTTACGTTAGTTTGGACATACGTGTATGTAGAAGGTTTGATGCAGAATAACTAAATCATTTTAGATGAAAATTATTCTAAGGAGAGTTGAAGATTGAACCGGGATGAATTTGTTAGATGAGACGTTGGAGAGACGAGCTAGAGGTAACTTGAGCAATAAAAATTTATGAGAATATTGAACTGCACTTCTGGAATAGAAGATATGTGCAGGAATTTGAGAGTATTTGTTTGCACGAAAAACAGATGCCAAAAACTTGCCCTCCCTACAATGAGATACCATCCGTGATGTATTGATTTGAACAGCCGAATTCTTGATCATTCCAAAGTATAGCAGGAATCGTTCTTCTTGGTTCTTTGGGTCGGAATGATCAAACAGTGAATGCGAATTTTCAGTACGCGATGCATTTGCCTCTATTATTTATTCGGGTACTGTTATAAAATGGAATGTATCTCAATATCAGAATAAAGGAAGCTACGAGAATTACTCCTTCAGTCAATAAAAATCCTAGATATGGTGATTGTACACCGAAAATGGCAAACATTCCTAGCTCATCATCACTTGGGACGATTTATTTGTTATGAAACAACTATTTCAGGAATCATATGCCCCCGTTATTTTGTTTCGCTTGAGATGAAGGATTTATGCAAATGTGTGAGGTGTATGACGATTCTACGACTTTTACAAGAGATCGAGCTAGAATCGCATTTAATTTTATCTCTGACGGTACGTCGTTTGAAAATTTCTCAAGTTAGACCCCTGTATCTTTTTGACGCTTTTTCACGCTAAATACGACAAACGGAAACATAATATTCGATCCTCTAGTAACAATTATGGGAAGTTACAAGCCCCCGACTTAAAAGAACATATTTGACCAAATGTCTATCTTTTTTTTTTGGATTCAGCCCACTGAAAGGTTTTTAGTATGTAATTAGGTATATCAGGGGAACGCCTTCTTCTGATTGAGTGAAACTTGCGGAATCCGTTTTCACTAATCTTTTAACTCTCTTTATAATATTTATGCCGTTTAGCAGATGATGTAAATGTAGAAATCAAGTTAAAGAACTTTGTCTGGAATTACTGAGTACTGAAGTTAAGTAAAATCGTAGAAAATTGATAGAATGAATTGAGTGGAAAAAGGCAGATTTAAAATGATATAGTCTTCCAATATTTACTCAAAGATCATATAACTAGCAATACAGCCATGAACTACTTTTAATATGAAAAGTTTCTGTTGTCTTAATTTTTACGAAAGCTCTCGATGCATTTCACAAAATATAAACTCGCACATCTTGTCAAAATGTTAGCGAAAACTAATTCGAAAAAAAATGTTATAAAACTCACTAAAGTGCAATCACTATGTCATAATAAAAGTAATCATTCACACTCTTAGATCAACGCAGTTTCTTTTCATTGTTTCTAAGTATTTCGTATAGTTACGCGAAGCTTTCAGGCAGATGAAGGTTCGCTACAAATTATGCTTTTGACGAGTGGCAAAATGCCTTTTCCAAACCCTGCCAGCGTTCCCATACCATAGTTCGGCAATATGAATCTGTTGAGGTTGCAGGATCGCCCGAGCGGAAATAGGTGTAGAACATCACGTGGGTCGGATTAGAGATTGAATATGCGTTTAAAGGCCAACTATAAAGTTTATTCCGCTGAGGAAGTGGTGCAGAGGGTCCTGAGCTAAGCGTTCCACCGTTCAAATTGCTACCTCCTAGAATCGCTGATGCAATCGTGCTCCGGATACAAATGGCTCCTAAAAACGCTTCTAAAGCACGTATTAAATTTTCGTCTGCCTAAGCACACACCCTGAGTGCCACAATGTAGCTCATGGGGCTCACAATTTGCGAAAGAATCTTCTCAGTGCGGTATTACTACGAGAGGAAATTCACCGATGCTTTCATTGCAAATGGATTTTAATTCATCCGCTCTATAATTGAACTTTCTTATCCCTGCGAAAACAAAGCTGTTTTTTCAGATCCAGTAATTTGTAGAGATAATAATAGAATGGATAAAGGTGGAATTTTTTTAATATTCTAGAACTTCTACTAAGTATATTCTTTTATGTATTAGATGACTTCTATGTAACAGGTGCTCTGTTTTATCGTAAATTCACACAAAAACTATATTGAATTAAAATTTAAATGTATACTCGTAAGCTTAGCATTTAATTGCCTTGTGTATTTCTATCTTACTTTTATACGACTTACAAAGTACGTAGTTGAATAAATACTTAAGTAATGTAGGTATTTTATCAGAATAATCAACACCTGAAGATATTGCAATGCAATGAAACCCAGGTCGTGGTCTAAATAAAGGACTGCGCTGTGGAAATTACAAATTGTGTTTTATTCTGATAAGATGGAGAAGTTCCTCAAAGTAATGCCGGAAACCATTACTTTTTAAGTAATATATTGTCATCGTAACTGATATTTGACCATAATTATCTTATGCGTCAATATAATAGCCATGTAATTGAAGCACCTTTTATAGGTGAATTGAAAAGGTGTGAGGGTGATTGTAACACCATTTTATTTAAACACCCTTTACCAAAATATAAAAATCTTAGTAATTATCCTTTTAACAGGAAGCGTTATAAAATGTTTTGATTGAGTTAATAACTCGGAAAATATGTCTTGGCACAATCCTGTCATATTTAAGCGTTATTGTCATCTCAAAGTTTATGCGCCACGTCAGAACTCAACTGAATTTGTAAAGAGAAGAGAATTATTTCCGTCAAAAATATCCGCCATAAGATAACTCAGGCTAGATGTCTGTCTAACGTCGGTTGTGAAGATCGTTGGTCGTATTGAATAACAATAACGACTTATATCAAGTACACACTAAGTACGGGAGATCATTTCGAGATAATTCACACCAACCTTTGAACCCCTTTTTCATTATAGCAGCCACTTATTGGTATTCAGTTCCTAATTACTATTACGTAAAACCTTTAGGGTTTATAGAATACATACTCGAAATAACATTCCAAGCATTTGTGACTTTTATGTATGCAGTACTAGCATTTGATCATTAATTACTAGCTGTGTACTTTGGTAGACATAGAGTTAAATTACAAGTTCCTGCAGTATTTACGAGCTAAGGGTAATCAGGAAGAAAATGCGAATTTAAAGTGAAATAAGATCAAAACAAATGACATCCTCGTTACGCCGAATTGAAGGCAGACGAATATTTACCTCAATTCAAGTCTCTTTCCATTTTCGGTGATATTATTCATGGCCTATATATGGAAATCCCTCTCCTTTTACGGAAAATCTATCTCCGTACTTAGAATTTTTCAGCAGGAGCGGAAAGTTTGGATTGTTTTCATTGTATTTTCATGAATCGGAGAGGAATGCGAATTCCATTATTCACGTTGAAAGCTTTAAACGGAATTCAGCGAATTCAATTTATTTGCTTTTTCGCGATACGTAGAAAAACCCATGTTCTTCTCGATTTTTAAGAGTGTAAGCGTATGCCAAACAATTCCATTCGATTTCATTGTATTTTGTAAGTTCGGTATGAAATTTTCGTGTAATTTGTTTTCTCGCTTTCTCAATGCAGCCCCTTTAATTTGCTGCCTCTGCTTAAGGATACCGCAGCTAGAGGTCTGCATGGGCCGGGCCTAGGCCCGTGGGCCCAAGCCCGGCCCGGCCCATGGGCCGGGCTCGGGCCGGGTAAGCAGGACGTCTTTCGGGCTCGGGCCGGGTTCGGGCAGGGCAAGCAGGCAGTCTATCGGGCTCGGGCCGGGCCTGGGCCCATGAATAATTTTCCATAAGTTTTGCACGTAAAGCTAACTTTATCGCATGCTGGGTTTGTTTATTTTGCAAAATTAAATTAGTAAAAGAAGTCGTACGAAGTCGCGACAAGTACCAAAAGAAAGGAAATTGAATGAATACTTTTATTTCAGTCGTGGAATATTGCTTTTTATTTGAATTGCGAGAACAGCAATGAAATAAACGAAACATTCCGGGAAAGTTTGAGGTTGTAAACAAAAAATTCTCATGGATAGCCACAAGTGATTTTTGAATCAATAGTTAAGGTTTTCACCGTTAGATTAGATAGTGTAGATCAACCTGATAAATGGGAGAACAATATTTTAGAGCGTCACTAGCAACCTAACCTTATTTATAGCAACGTATACTTCTAATATTGGAATTTTATTTCATGAGTAGAAATATAGAATCTATTAACCGAAACGCTTCTACTAGCCATTTACTTATTCAGATAAGTGTTTATTATATAATTAGCATATGACGGAGCCTTTGTGCGACCACCAGCCTTATATACAATGTAAATTACTGCAATGTAGATACTTATGAAGTGATATGTTTTTTGTAAAAGGCCCCTGGACATATGTTTGACAACTTTTTTCGCTGAAGACCATCATGACATGAAATTACTGTCCTTTTTTCAGAACAAATTATCATTTACTTGCTAACATTATTTATTTTATTTATCATTTATTCAGTACAATCACTTACAAAATAAATTAAAACTTCTATGACAAAAAAATACGAAATTATTGTTTAATTTTCATTTAATTAAGTTTCTATATATTTTGGCATTGCTGAAGAAGTGAAATAAATGTACTGTTTCTACGGGCCGGGCCGGGCTCGGGCTAGAAAATTTTTCCCTACGTTCGGGCCGAGCCTGGCTCGGGCTCAACAACGGACGGGCCGGGCCGGGCTTGGGTTGAAATTTTCGGCCCATGCAGACCTCTAACCGCAGCAACGGCGTAAATGAATTCGGCATATAGGTCGATTGTAAATGATATTTATTCAAATGGGCAAAGGCGTTAGACTTAAAGTGCGAAAGTTTTTAAGAGTTTACTTATTTGGCCTGGTCTATGCAGATCTTCTTTACCGGGTTATTCAATGCTATTCTCATTACCCTTACCTCACTAAGCAAGAAATGCATAATACAGAAAGAATTTGCTCAGTTTATATTTTGGCTAAAATGAATTGATGTTTGGCTGAATTTTCTTTTGGAATTGTTTGGAAGAAAGAAGAATCAAATTTGTATACTATAAACACCGTATTAAAAGTCTTGCCCTTAAGGAGTGCTGAACCTTCTAGCGCAAAATTCTCTGATAGGAAGTAGAATATGTGACTGTCAGATTTCAAAGAGTTCGCAAATACCTGGCTCGAAATGATTTCGTTTCGGCGATACGCGCTCTAATTCATATCTTGAATTAAATTCGAATCTGGGCTGTTACCGTGTCAACCACAGACTTTACGATTTCAGTGTGCAAGGATTCCCAATTTTTTTTAATTTTCATGCTCCCTTTTTTATTTTTCATTTCATCCGTTTTCCATCAAATTGAGCGCCTAGTTCTTTCTCCATATCGTTTGGTAACTAAATATGGGAGTGTTGCGGCTTAGAGTAGCTTTATGACTAAGCTTTACATTCTAAGTCAGTAAATATTTATTTTAAACTGATTTAATTACGTGGAGGCTAAAATTGAACTGGAAATATAACCAATTCCAAGCAGTTTGTTTCCGATTAGAGAAGTATTTATTTAAACTTTCCCTTCGCTTTGGCAATTTTTTAATTTAAATGAATGAGGTTCTAACTTTAACATTTTAGTCATGCGTATTAAAGACTTTTATCCTTAGACCAGCACCACCTACCGCCAATCCAAGTATTGCTACATTTTTTATTAAGTTTTCCTGAAAATAATGCGTAAACTTTACTAAAACTCAGTACAATAAAAATGCTTTATTGCTTCGTAAATGTCTCCTTAAGGGCGAGCTCCTTTCATGTACTCCCGTATCTCTGAGATGAAATTCTCCACACGACCAGCAAAAGCATTAGAAAAAAGTACCAAATATGCCATCTGTTCCGAAACCTTTCTCACGCGTATATCCCTCATGAGGACAAATATTCCAGTTTCGGAAAAAGGCGGTATCACATATTTTTTGAATTTATGGGGGTCATTTCCCTCCCAAGGAAAAGCTTTCTTCAGCGATGCCATAATTCAAGAACGCACCGTCTATCCTTTTTGGGCATTTTAAAAGTCCTCCTTTACCTTAGGAAACTTATCTAATGGCCGACTATTCTCGTCTCCCTTCGAGCGCCCCTTTCTTATCCTGTCTCGACCCCCCGACGCACTTATCAGCTCTTTCCTGAAAACGCTATTTATTTTTTATCATTTGAAAGCAAAAAAGCATAGCTTGCCCTTCTCTTCCCGCATGCGTTTCTTGAAATTTGAGTTCGTTACACAAGTATGGATAGCTCGAAATCGCGTTAATCCTGAATTTTGCTTGAAATTCCTGTCTATGTAAATATGGTCCATGAGTCGACAACCGTCAAAGAAAATGCCGATGGATTGACATATAAAACAATATGAGGAATTTAAAAAATCCATATTCTCATAAGTATTAAGGGCGAAGATAGATCAAGTCCGAATTCCGGTGTAGTCATATATTTTACACTTTCGTTTAAGGATTTTCCCGGGCATGCCTTATAATTAAATTTAAAACCTATTTACTCTCATGTATGATAACATTTGCCGTATTCAATCAAAGACATTGATATTTTTAATATTCATTACTTTAGCATGAGTATAATACAAAATTAATGCAATGTTATTGCAAAATTCAAATACTAAGTGAACCAGATTCGACCCTTGGCCCATTAATGAATACTTAATCTCGCCTACTTCTGCAAATGTTATATTATGCTATACTATTTAAATTACAATTCTGATTGCGATACCAATTCCTTTGTCTATAGGTTTATTCAAGATAATTTCTACTTCGACTAGGTATTTATTTGAATATCGACGTATGCATGAGTACGATTGAGTTGTTAGGTCGCTCAAAGCATTTTTAGTCACGTAAAAGAAAGAAATTAGCCAAAATTAGGCAGCTCATTTTAATCAGTACTTTTATTTACCTTGATAAAGACCTTATTGACATTATTTTATACAAAATTATTCCTACACCTAAGAAATAAATAGAAATCACCATGTATGTCCTCGAGTTAGATATGGTAGCTGAAATGAAATGAGTAGTAATTGAGCGACTTATTTATTTCTTCATTTTAGCTCCTGACATGTAGCTAGTTTATCCACGATGGATAATTCTTGCCGCACGGGGTAACCCTGAAGTATATACGGTAACTAAAATCTTAGACTGCGATTGAAGAATATCAGGGAGCGTGTTCTATGAAGGTAAACTCTAATATGAGAAGTTTCCTCCTCTCAGAAGAAATACGAGGAAAAATATGGAATGTTAAATGAAAAGAGAAAGAATGATATGCATTCTGCGAGTCACCGCGAAATCTCTATCCAAACAGCGTACAATAGATTGACATATTGCTCTTGGAGATGAGTTTTGCTCCATAATGGATTCTGAACGTCATCCGCAAATACCTCGGTTAAGATTCTCTTCGCCGGGAAAATATTCCATATGAATAAAAGAAACTAATGCAGGAAAATAATTTCTGTGAAATTACTTTAAAGAAGGAACAGTAGGTAGCTAGAAAACTTCCGTCATGAGGCCTTAAATGTCCCAATGAATCATTTTAAATCCACGCTCAAAAGACTTTCTATCCGGATTATAGACTCGTGATTTTTGGTGCGACGTTTATCGCTAAGAATTAGCAAACTAGCCAAAGAAGGATTTATTTACCGTTAGGTAACACCATAGGGTAGGTTTACTCAATGGTAACACATTCGGAGACTATTTTTAGTGTGGGAATGAGACGCTTGAAGTACCTACGAAAAGCAATTGCGACTTTTATGTTGATATGCCAATACTATGATTCAATGTAAACATTAAGAGTCAAAAAAGTCGTTTTTTGAAACAACGGCTATTTGGAGTTTGTTTAATTTTTAATTTTAATATCACAGCCGTGTTCCTTTTTTGCTATGATTCAATGGTAAGTAATTTTGAGATTGCTCATACACGAGGAGCAAGGTAGATAATATTCAGTTCTCTTCATAAATATCATGACAATGATAATACAATATGTTGAAACCAGGCGTTTTCTTAATAAGGCAATGGTGGAAAAATTAAATAGTGCTTGCGTTATCTTTTAATATTGAATTCTCATGATGAAGGCCTCTTTGAACCCTTACTGAGGAATTTGCTGCAAGTATGACTGTTAATAAGAAAAGATATTTCAAACTGATTTATTTCGAATTTGGTATTCTCTATTTGGTATAGCGATACTATTTGTTCAATTCTTGTTTCTTTTGGGCTTAAAAGATAATGTAAGTAATAAATTAAACTTAAGCCGCATTCTAGGATATTAATTTTCTGTTATAAATGTAGAAAGTTGGTTGGTATACTTGATATATTTCACATGAATGAAAGTAATACTATTTTATACACAAGTGTGCAAATAACTTGCTGTCAAGCAATTTGAAATCATATTCTTCTTTGGAAAAATGGGGTTTATCACTCCATCATTAATTCGTTAATTTGTTTTACTGCGTCACCATCATCATCATTGGTAGCTTAACTTTTCGTAGTAAAGTTAATTTTGTGAAGGAAAAGCTATAGGTGAACCAAAGGACGAAAAGAATCCAAAAATAGTAGTAAAGACTCTACGCGTACAAATAGTCTAAAAACGCCCCCGAAGATTCCTCTTGGAGAGATAATAAGGGAGAGACACGGAGAGACGAGGAGGAGAGAGCATTTGGCCATCCATCTCAACTCATTGCGCCGGACAGACACCCTGGCAATCGCGCCTTCGAATCTCGCCGCAGTGAAAATGCCGGCGCCACTGCTCCCTATTCAGACGATAAACGGAGAAACACGGAGACGTGTGCAAGGAACTCTCTTCCCAACACATTATGTCTCGTGTTACACTAATGAGATAATCCTTCCTTGGAATGAAGGGTACAGTACCAAAAAGACCACTCCAAAAGCATCGTATCCCTTTTTCAGAACCCTCGGCAAATCCATCAGAACGAGTGACCATTCGGAATCCTGCCTCTCAACTCCTATCTCACGTATGCTAGTATTTATGCTATTTATGGACTGGGATATTCGAAGAATGAGTCTAGCATCTTGAAAGTGAGAGTTAGGGTGGGATAGTAGACTGGATGTACCTATTTTCGATCTTTTTGGGGATTTTCTTCTTTCTGGTTGCCTACGCGGTGTTTATCTTAGAGAGTCGTAAATGGTTTCTTTTTCCTTCTTTTGTTTCCTCACCGACTTCCTTCTTTCTTCGTTTTCTACGCTAATGGATTTTATGTCCAGAAGCGGCTTTCTCTTACTATTAGCATAAGATTGTGCTGGTGTATAAAAATAGTTCCTAAAAACTGGAAAAATATTTGAGAGTTGTTAAAGGAAAACATTTTTTTCCTTTTGGAGCTTTCGTTGAACGCACCATAACTTTTTGCATTTTCTTTAAAGTTATGCTACACAGGCATTTTTTACTGAGGAAGGCTAGTTTCGCCTTTGAGGATGTTACTAAATTTCATCCCACGATTTGAGTTTTGTTACATGTTGTTTTGTTTTGCGTAAATGTTAAATTTCAGGGTAGCTGAACGTCGGCTATGAATTTCAGGAAGTTCATTATTTAAAATGTGGCTATTTATTTTTTCTTACAAAAATAAATTTAAAACATTATGAAATATAAAAGAATGCAAAATATAAAATGAAGCGCTAAAATTTGTAATTTGATTTAATATTAACATAAAAATTATCCTATTATTCATCGCTCCTTGGTATTAGTATAAGACTGAATTAGTCTATTTTCTTATTTTTGAATAATTCTATTCTACGTATCAATCGTTATGATTTAACTAATTTAATTGTTCAATTATGTAAATGATTCAATTATTTTTGGTAGACTTAAAGTATTCTATTTTATTAAGATTTAATTCAGGTTATAGAGCAGTTTTACTGCTAAATCTAAATTATATGAACTGCTGGAATCATGTGATATATATTAATTGGCGGTGATCACAAGAACGATAAAGGAGATATGAATTTTATTTACTTCTTCGTTTGTATTTCTTCATGACGCAAGTGAGTACTCACTATGAATGATGCTGCGAGATAACGCTAGGAAAACACTTCCATAATGTTATACTAAAAGTAATTAGTATCAAACACTGCGTGAATCTTTGGATTACCTTAACGAAAGTAAACAATGAATACGAGTAGTTTGTTGGTTCATTGGAATCACTCTAAACGAAACAAATCACAAAAGTTAGTTTACCTCTCAAACAAACCTTTATTATTTGACTGAGGAGCCAGTATTTACATTACCAAAACAATCCAATTTCTTCGCCTCTATTTTCTTGCGGAATTTTGGATTCCTTCCCATAAACAACTCCCGAATTCGATCAATTTCATTTCTTCTTATTAGTGGCACTAAATCTCTGTATTTTTTGTTGTAGCGAGACCGGAACCTGGGATTCATAATACCACAAAAACGATAAAAAGTTACTTTCCGTTATAATATCAATCGTATCTTGTGCGCTAAATGCTATCCTTACGTTTTCTCGTACGATTTTTTGGTGAGATATTCTGATGGAGGTAAACATTTTTTCCTGCAGAAAAGCGCTGCCAACTGTTAAATGAACTGTAGTCGGCATTCGTTTACCGTTCAGGCAACCGTTTCCATTCAACGCCCACTCCATCTCCCCACGCAAAAACTTTCAGATTCCGAGTCCTTAGTCTGTTTTTACACCTAATCTAACCTTCATCTTTCCTTCTTAGCCTTCAGATCCCTCCCCTATGATTCATCTCCTGTCTCAGCATTTATCAAAGTTTCGCCACATCTATTTTCCAGCATCAGATGCTTTTTTGGTGAGCATATTCGCTCATACGTGTTCACTTCATCATTTATTTCTGATCCCATGAAATATTGTGTGGATCTTTGGAATGATAGTACTACTGAATTGCACGTATTTATATGGGCTTATGGGTTAGATGGAAGTAGAGACTTTTAAGTCTCAATCTTTCCCAAATAAAGACGATTTATTATTATTATTATTATTATTATTATTATTATTTGAGTTTTTGCACTTTCTCAGCGTTTCCGCTGGAAAATATTCACCTGTCCATAGATGGTTAGGACTAGGCTCAGTCGACACGGAGAGAGAATTCACTCTAACCCATGTGATCTTATTATTAATTACTGAGGAACTTGCGCACAATGTGACATGTTTGCAGTAATACTGCTTTCTGTGCTGCATCGATGGTATATTCCTCTAAACCAATTTTCTCCATATTTTTACCAAAATTGTTGGTCATCAATCCTTCAACAGATATTACAAATGGGACAACCTGGACCTCTACCAACTTCCAGATATCCTTTAATTGCCACGCAAGCTCTTCGTATTTGTCCCTCTTTTCCATCTCCGTTCTTCGTATGTTATGAGACAGTGGCACAGCTATATCAATGATTATTGCGGTTTTAAAATTGTTTTTATTATTATTATTATTATTATTATTTATTTATTTAACTGCTAAACTCATCTTCTAGTGAATGCAACAAGACTTTATATTTTCCGCTAGAATATATTGACCAACTTCACGGTCATCTTCAGGACCTAAAAATACTTGTTTTGTTTGTTTGTTGTTTTGTCCAAGTTTTTTAAATGAATTAGCGTTCCACAATGTTTGGCCAGAACATATTGAGTTCATCCTCTAGTTTTTTGTTCTATCAAAGTTATATTTTTATTTGTGATAGTATAGTGGTGTCATGCATACTTTTAATTTACTATTAGCAACGCATTTATGATTTAGATACTTTAACTTCCTGTTTATGTAAGTTCATAGATTTGGAATGTATTTTCCGATGATTGATCGTTGAAGCAATATCCGTTCAGAGATGTTAAACTATAATGATAGAAATGAACAAATATATAATAAACTGTAATGATAAATAAAAGGAAAAAATCTAACCTATTATGAACTATGATTCATTATTTTTATTATGCGTACTATTATTATTACTTTGGATTCGAAATATAATGGAGTACATAACATTTTCTTCTAATTTTTCAATGAATAACGAAAATTTTAGCACATTAAGTCGTTTAATACGTTAAAACGAAATTACATTATTAAAACGAAGTTTCCTTTCTGATTTTTATTTGAAATAAAATTCAATAGGTCATTTGGAGGAAAGTTGTTTAAAATTAAAATCCAATTGCCACAAGATCTTAGTTTTTTTAAGTGAAAGTAAAATTTCGTAAACGATCCAGCAATTACGTGACTTATCCAGGGAATACATACACACTTTCGGTTGTGAAGTATATCACCCATCCGCACCTTATCAGAGAGAGATCACCACGTGGATAAACTTTCAAATAAATTGTTGCCATTAGCAGCAAGGACCCTCTCCGCCTACGCTCGGAAACCGTTTATAAACAATTCGACTTTTTCATCGCCACTCGACCAATGCTTACTTTATCTCCGTGGCGCACATTATAGGGTGGAAATTTGGATCCTAAACAGCGACGCTTGTAAACAGAACGTAATTCGAGCACAATGCACCCTTTCACGGACTTCCCCCAGATACACTCCCGGCTTTCGACATGACGGATCCTTCACATATCCCCGTATACATACCAGCCCTCCTACAAACATAGAACCCTCCCTCTTGAAGGAGGAAAAGGCTCAGCAGGAAGGACTCGCATTAGTTAAGGGTTTTTTGAGGTTAGCCAGAGTCAGTTTAAAGGAATCCCGAGAACAGGGAGTGGCGAGGGACTTTTGTGCGAGGGTGAGAAAGTTGACGCCGGAGGTGTAGGAAGGCAAATAAAAAAACGGATGCCCAAAGAGAATTCGGACCGGAAATAAGACGGAAGAATTCTGCTTCTTTTGTTTTCAGTGAACTATGAGAATTCGACGAGGGAGGAGCAGTACGGTTCCGGGGAAGGATGGTTTCTACGTTTTGTTCGTTGTATTGAAGGTGGGTCTCTTTTCATGACTCTTCCGCTCGACCAAAGACAGAATTGTTCTCTTCAAAGAGGTGGGAACTACGGTTGTACGTTCTATTTAAATTAAGGAACTTCAAGTAAAAAATGTAGTTCTCGGAAGTATTAAAATCCAGCCTAAATTCCTTGCAATGAATTTTTAGCTTCCTCACGGTATTATATCCTACGAAGGGGGTGGAAAACGTACTTAAACCGGAAGGAAAGTATATGTATATACTATAGAGACATTTTAGTCTTACTCTCGCCTTAATAAAGACATCACTAGGTCTTATTAGAAACCACTAGGCCACATATGAATTGATATTGTCGCTCTTCAGTGAAGTGCCGCCTAAAGGCAAGTAGACAACCGAAATTTCGCGAAGGATAACGAATTAAATTGCTAAGGAAATCCAAGCAGACTACTTTTTTATTTCATTTCAATAAACTTATAAACGAGAGTGGGATATTGGAGATACTAAGTTATTAGTAAAAATGTTTGTTCATAAAGGTCGTATTTGACTTAAATTTGAGAGGTCTCCACATTTCGCCCAAGATTTTGTAAACCAATCAACTTTAGTAACGGATATTACGTTTGTCGTGAATATTTTTTTTGCCAGAATTTATTTCTGTATTTAGTTATCATTCTCGTACTGCCTAATAGTTTAGTTTCTTATAGTAAAAGCAAATATTTTGCGCAGTGGAAACAAGTGCTACAGCCTCGTGAGAGAGCCAATTCTTTATTCCGAACTTCCCTCGAGTGCTGTATATATCTACGAGGAACATACGATGGTCGTTCATTCTTAAGAAGTTATCAAAATTATTTTTTTCTTCATTGATGGTAAAGCTCTGGTGTAAATCGTCATAAAAGCGAATATTAGCTTTCATTTCAAAAGTTTTTCCTTGCACGGAACTCAAGGCCAATAAGAGTTTAATTTCCATGAAAATAAAATTCGGACGAAGATTTTTACTTCTTTTTCGGAATCTAATTTATTCTCTCCTTCTCGAATAGTCTAAAATTAATCATAGTTTTAAACTGAATAGTCTCTCATGAGGTATTTCGAGAGACGAAATATAGGTTTCCACCTTATGAGTATTATCCCTATATTTGCTGTCAAGGATGTAATATCTAGCACTGGTCGACAGTAAACATGTTGATCCCTCTTAAATTTATCTAGATTATCTTTCAATGTCCGATCACCTAACACCCACACAAAGGCTTTCGGAAGTACGTACTTTTACCGCACCGCTTTCCACGGGGATTATCCTCTTAAGGTCCTTTCCATGATAGTTGCGCGGGATAAAAAAAGAAAATACTGTCTTCCACGGAGTACCCACAGGTGAGCGGTTCATCCCCGTTACGTTCGTACAATGGTATTGGAAAAATCCTCGAAGATTTATTTTCATACAGAATTTGGGATTACGAGACATCCTCCGAAATGTATTTCCGGTCTTCAACGACGGAGTTTTTTCCCCTCGATATCCATTCACGTACTGTATCGGATGAGATGATAATGGCCGAGGAGTAACCACCATCGTTTCCATTGAAGGGATTCATCGCCCCCTAGCGTGTCCTCCTCTTCGAATCGGAGTAAAGAGAGAAGAATCAACGATCGCAAAAAAGAGAACACTACAGATTCAGTTTATCGTCAGTTTCCATTTTCATCATCGTAAAATTGAATGTGGAATCCTACTCCCGCTGAACCATTCCTCGCATTTTATCGCTCCCATTCGATCCTCCCATTTGATTTCCCTTATTCCGCTGGAGTGCTCTTAATAAGGGACAACTATCAAGTCTATAAGAGACTAATGAAGGATGGATTCCAGTTATTGAAGGCTGCATTCCAACCTATATCCCTGCCTCCTTACTTGGAAAAAAAAAGATTTCGTCATCGTCCTCCGCTCTTGCGTAATGGGCAGTAATTGGGAAATAGGATTTTATTGCATTTAAAGGTACATACATACATAAGTTTTTAATGAATTATGTTTCCGGTTCCTAATGATTTATTGTAGAAATCGTATGTTTAATTTTCGAAGAGTTTATTGAAAAACCTACAGGAATGTTGAAGTAATAAAATTCTCTTGAGAAATACATTCGACTATAAATTAACGAGGTCTTCAAATTTCCATTTTTGGAAGCATTTCTTCTAATTAAAGAAATGATCCCGTACAGCCAAGGAACTCGTAGAATTTGATAACCCACTCTCATTTCAATGCTAATCTAGCTGAAAGACGTTAGGAATAAAATCCAATGAGTAACGCATAGCTCCCATACTTGATTTTTAAAATGAGCCGAAGGAGAAATATTCTAACTCAGCCAGTCATACGTAACCATTACGTATTCCATCTTAATGTTATCTTAGGATCATGATTTTTATGAAATCCGTAATTTTCCCTGATAATATTTCATCTACACCGATTTGAAGGCGATCCCCTTACGATTTATCTCGAGATACTTGGTAAGTAAAGTGAAGAAGATAATATAAACGGTACTGCGGGTCTACTAAGGTGTTTATAAAGAAGCTCATCACATAGGTGAAAGAATAAACTTTTTCATTTTGACTCATTGATGCTCTAATAATGCGAAATCGTACACAACATTTTTTGTCCGTACTTCAAAAAATATTTTCTTCTTTTCAAAAGCTTTTAAACATTATTTGCCTAAAGATTTAGCGGAAAGATAATGATTTGGGATGAAATTTAATCCTCCGTTGTCAGGGTGCCACTGTTTTCCGGGATTTTTCCCAGATTTCAATCATTTTTCCCAGTTTCCTGTAAATAATCTTCGGAACGCCCAAATTTCTGGGTCATTTTTAGCTATTCTAGTGTACGTGTACTTGCAATAATGTTCAGTTGTGATCAACCAGCGGAGTAATCCTTATAACTGAATTACGGTTATTGAAGAACGTTAGAACATAGGTGTGACTTAGAATGGAAGTCTCGGCAAAAATTTAATCTTGCGGAAAGTTTCTTTGGCATTTATTCGTGCGACGAACATAGCACGTATAGATCATAACTCCGAAAATGACCTGGTCTTCAGTTTCCCTGTTTTGTCCCGGACTTTTCGTCTTGAACCCCCTTAATGCCCAATTCCCCACCTTAGGGCCATCTACATCCAAGTCGCCATTCGTTTTTCCATCCCTTTCACACTTTGAAGAATCTTACCTTTTTGTGACCCAGGATTTTCGCATCTCAGGTATTTTCCCACGGCCTGCACCGGTCGCTTTTCTACACAAAGGGAAATTTATCGCGTTAGCGGCCGCTCTCGTAAAAACGGTAGGTCAAGTGACTATTCGCCGGTCGTCCTCTGCTTCTCCTCCCATCCGATCTCTTCTCCCTTTTCGACGCAATCATTGAGCTGCCATTGAGAGAATTCCCACGGCGATTCGCCTACGGCAACTCTTTCATCCCGACCAGGCGGGTGGTTACGGGGAGTTCCGCGCCGCCGCTCCTCGCTTTTTCATATTACGTATCCAGGCTAATATTGTTTCGGCGATTTCCTAACTGTAGCCAGCGACGAACCCACTTCCGCCCGCCCTGTCCTCTGCAGCTTACGCTCGGCGCCCGGCACTTGTTTCTGCATTTCCGCGCCAAATTTCCTTCTTTTGCCGACGCGTCGAATAGGCTTGTCGTTTTCTCGAATGTTTTTTTCGCTCTCGATGTACGTTTGGAAAGTATTTCTCCCTACGAAATCGATACAGTGCTCCAGAGGCTCAATTGGGAACGAAACGCATCATGCTTCGCGATGCACCTTGAGCTGTTAATGCCGGTTGCATCGAATTTGGTTTAGTATGAAAAAACGTATCAATTCGTCCGAAGTACATTCTATAAAATGCTTGGAGTCCTGCGCTTAACGTGTGAGTAGAAAGCGAACGAGATAATTCGTTTTGGTCTCAATATGGAATAGGAAAAGGAAATTTGTATGTATGTACGTATTTAAATGTGGTAGCTTTTTTGAAAATTTTACACAAACTGATAATATTAGTGCGCTCTCATGTATACTGGAGACATATCTAGGAATATATCATTAGTAATATTATGAAATTTTTATTTTCTTTGACAAAGCCATACAGAAAGCAAAACTTTCTAATTTACTTTATGGCCAAAGAAGCAGATGTACAGTATTTTTGTGTAGGCAAGTTTTAATATACATCAGTCATTTATTACAGTGTGTTAGGAGATTCTGGTACGATTACAGTAAGAGTAAATTAAAGTACTCCCATCATTCTGAGATGAGAGCACCCTTATTTTGAATAGAATTATTTTGGATGATACTACATGAACCTACCGAAAGGTAGAACACTCACGAATGAGAATAGATACAGATCAATTCTCTAAATAAAGACCAGTCTATTTTCGTTCACAATTAAATATCTCAGTCTCATGAATAGAGACTTAAGATCGAAAATACTTCGTCACGATTTAATTTGAATACCAAAATTATTAATATCGAGGGATATTCATTCAAATTTATCCATCTAACCTCTCTAAAACTTAAATTTAAAATGTTTAGGCGAACCATTCGAGCCCGTTTATAGCACTTAAGAAGCAGGAATCATTGAAATATATCCAACTTAACAGTACCTACTCTCAAATCTGTCGTCTCTGCAACACTATCTTCCGGTAACAATATCCTCGCCCGAACCCCAACATACACGAACTTCCATAATCTACCTCAGTCGACTTTCCAAGATCGAAGAGAGATTATCACAGCGATGAACTCGATAAACGCTGATCCCTTCACTAAAACGTCGCTCCCGAAAGCCCGCCCTTCAGAACCGACCCCGCATTTACTCCATTTCTGGTAACGTACCTTTTTCACGTTCGGAATAAAATCCGAACGAATTTGCTTCCGAGGTCCACGGGACACGTAAGCAGGAAGATAATAACACGACATTAGTAGCACGACGAAATGAAAGAGGCGCTTGCGTTGTAATTGTCTGCGGCCGTGGGAAGGGTGCCGAAGGGAGGGGCACAAGCCCTGCCTTCGTCACCTCCATACGCCCAACACGGTGATCGAGGGAAAGCTGATCGTCGAGGGATAATGTTAGGGTGGAGAAATTGGTGCGTCCAACATGGGGCGCAAATTGTATCGCCGCGTATACGGAGTTTGGCAATGGAAGGGAAAACAGAGGCATGGGAACCCGGTTTCGGAAAGAAACTGGGGTACGTGTTATCTGATCGAAAATACGCCGTCATTACCGATGAATCAAAGTTAGAATATTCAGGGAATTATTTTTTGGCTTATTTTTATTCAAAAGTTGTTTAATGGTGAATAAAATAAAACCGCTTTTATAGAGAAATTGGTAATTTAAAGTAAATATTTACTTTACAGGATACCACACTTAAAGGGAAAATCGTGTATTTTCACAAGCGCAATGGTTTTTTTATTTATTGCATATACCCCACAAACATCAATTTTCTGGATGTTTACAGTGGCAGGTATTAACATCAACAATCAAACAAGACCATTCCCTAATCGGAAAAATCCGTCTAGCCGGGATTCGAACCCGGGTTGGAGCGATACCGTGGGAACACGCTAATCACTCTGCCACTACGTTTCGACGCATGAGTGCCGAATTATGCATCGTGTGTTGTAATATCTTATTATGTTTCGCAGGGACGGATCCAGGGGGGTGGTCCTGGGGGTCCGGACCCCCCCCCCCCCGAAATATCACTTCTGCCTATTTTTCGAAAATGAAACTCAAAAAACGCAAATAAACAAACAATTTAATAAGCAATCACTAGCGAAAATATTCGAATTTGTCTAACACAATTCTAACATCACGTTTTGTGAAAGCCGAAATGTTTTTTATTTTTAAATTTTTTGATCGGACCCCCCCCGAAATTTTTCTCTAGATCCGTTCCTGATGTGTCGTGAGGTCGTACTAGTGAAAATTTTCTTTTTCTGTGTGGTATTGTGCAAAGTGAGTATCAAATATAAATTACCAGTTCCTCCAGAAAAGTAGTTTTATTTTATTCACCATTTAGTCATGGAATACTACTAAGTCAATCGCCATCTCGTTGAGTTTATTCAAAAATTGTTAGATAACGTTTTAGCGGAAGAACTTCCAAAAACCTAACTTACAAAATAGTTCTCTCACTCTCATTTCATCGTGGAAATGAAAATTTGCCCAGTAATATTTAGGTTTGATTATTTATTTTTATTCCAATCAAGGAATTAAATAACTTTTCTCTGAATTCATCATTGTTATTTTGTTTTAATTGCAAATCGCATTTCTTTCTCCGCATTTTTTCTCGTGTACACTTTTGAGAATGAATGTTTCTTAACTGTTCAAATTGTAAAAAGTCCCCTTTTTAACTAAAAACTTTTTGTCGCTATCGCTACAAATATTTATTTACATTGCATTTACGTTTACCTCCGACGATCATTGCTGCTCATGCCTTAGTTGCTTACTGCCTAAAGGTATTTGTGGTACTCTCTGAATGCAGTAGATGTTACTATGCTAATTAATAATTACTATAATAATTTACATACAAATCTGAATATTTAATACGAATTATGATCAGAGTATTTTAAATACATCATGTCTAAGTCTCAGTTATGATTTGAAAAGATTATTTCTGTATTTACGTCATTTTAAGTTTTCTTATTAGTGTATAATATTGAATGAAATCTCTTGTTATCATATACTAAAGAATTGTTTTACTAATTGAAGCTTTCTCTTCTTTACAGGTAAGTTCAAAACTTTGCTGTTACTCTCATACTCTTAAGAATTGGCTTCTTAAAAATGAGATGGTAAGTAATTAAATGATTTAAACCATTTTTCAAGACTTGTTTTTATGGGTTTTCTTCTATTTTCGGAAAAACTCAGCAGAGCCAAATGTGCTTTGTAAAGCGCTAATAGCTCTTATTTTTCAATCAAACATTTTTTAGATTCAAGAGTAAGGCACTGATTATTGATAGCGAGCGCCTATTTTGCAAAATATTTACAATATTGCACTTAAGACCAAAATCATAGTAATTCTCCTTTGTGAGACATAAGTAGAGTATTTTGAGCACCCATAATTCATTTGCATAATAACTACTCTAAACATTTAATAAAAGATAAGGATATATGTACTGTAATGAATCCCTTTGAATTATGAGGTACAAATTCAAATATCAACCAAAAATTATTACAGCATTCATTTTGCATTCTCTTCATCGTTAAAAATTGTGAAACATTTCTAGGATCACGTGAATAATTGACCTGGGAAAATCGAAATTCATTTCCAAAATCTCACCCCAATCCCATGTAGCACCAATTCAGTACAACATGCAATCCGCAAGGATAAATAACAATGTTATCACGAGGCAGTTCTTTTTCTAATTAACGCAAAAATACGTCAAAGAGGACGGTTTAATTTCCCTGACGCTGCCCAAATTCCGCAGTAAGAATACCTATGTAATTCTTTTTACTCTGTTTTCATCACGTGCGACCTAATTAACGCACCTCCCAACCATATTTCGAAACGAAGCTACATTTACGAGAGAAGGATCCAGTCCCTAACGAGTTTTCCACGCCAATTCCTGCATAGCGTAGACGACGGAGTAATGCCGGAGTCATATGGCTGCAGTAACCCAGGGAAGGTATCATAATAAAGTGTCCCTTTTATGGACATCCGTAGGAAATCTCTCGACTCCACCCCGGTCCATGGGGAAGGTCAGAACCCGTAAGCAAGTCATTAATGATCGAGATAAGAAATACACTTGAGAGTTAATAAGACGGGAACATCATCAAAGGACGACCCGATAAGGGAAGGCCATCCGAACTAGCATACGCGAAACCGACGTCGATTTTCGCTCAACAAAACAAGAATCGAGTTCTCTCTCGCACCTTCTTTTCCCTCAGCAAAGGATCCCAAAGCTGTAAATGCTATCTCTTGATTACATGTGCCTCGTAGAAGCGCCTAAATCTCTAGCCGTAGCCCTTTAATTCCCGATCTGCCCCAAAAGATTCAGAATCGCGGGAATAATAGGATAACAGAGAATTAGGAAATGGAGTACGGCACGAAAATATCCCTATGAGAATTTCCTTTGTTTGCTGATTCTGTGGATTATTTGGATAACTCTATCTAGATTGCCTTGGGGTGTTTGTCCATCAAGTTATTACTTTAGCAGGAAGGCATAGTTTAAATTGAATCCTCAGTTATTAATCGTAAGTCCACGCAGCGAGTTTTTCATCTATTTTACTGTGTTTTTCTATCATTATAGATTTAAATTACCGGAATGCGGCCTTTCGTTTTGAAATAGTAATGAAATTTCACAGAAAAACAGCCTCGTTACTAAAAAGATTACTTTTGATGAGTATTAAGCATGGTTTAGCTATGAGAAGTTACTTTTTTCGCTGATATATTCTAAGAATTATTTGAATAGCACTACCTAGAATTAATATCTATAAATGAGAATGTAACGAGATAAATTTAAACATTACAGTGTAAAAACTCTATATTTTACAACAAATTTCTATATTTTACAAGCAAACTAATTATTGAAAATTCCTTTTAGTGTGGGTTCAGGTAATCCGTGGCTACGCATAGTAAGGATATTAATCCCAATTCGTATTTTCTAAATATAAATACAAAACGATTATATAATAAGTTTTAAAGCGGAAGGCTCTCAATTTTGGGATTTAATCAGTTTGTTTATGTACCTATCTATTTACGGCGGTTACCTTAACTAAAAGTGGTAAAACAGGTTAATCATTAGAAAAATTTTGACCAAGAGCATAAATTTCTAGATAAAAGGAAGGCTATTTCGTTTTAAAGAAACCCAGTATCATCAAGAAATTTGTATAAATATGAATGTAGATCGTTATCATACAGTTATGGTTCCCGATCTACGGAAGCTGAGGAAATCCTTGACAACTGTTGTCGGGTAATTGAAAAGAAAGTGCAATTTTTTGCTAAAGAATTATTAATAGCTCGCATGCCTAATTTAATTCGATTTTCTTCTCTAGAGAGAGCTATTTCTGGCGTTAATCAAAAGCTTATCAGCTAATGCATGGATTAAGAATTTTATTTTATTAAAAAATTTCGTTACTGAGTAACTATGGAAGGCACATGATGGCAATTTAACAAAAGAAGAGTATGGCTGTTCTATCTACATCTAGGAAGGTGTCTCTCAACTGCATATTCTTCGTGGCGAAGCATCTACTCTAAGTCGCCGCGGACACCATCATAACCACCTCAATTATCAAGTCGCCGACTTCAAAAGTGGATCCCGCCGAGAGATCTAGATAAATTCCGGCGCTGGGATGGGACACTCTTTAATCCGCTCCGCCCTTCAGAAACAACGCGGCATATTGTTATGTGGCCTATATATACACACACGACTGGCTGGGGAAAAGGATAGGGATGTATAGGTTTTTAGAGAGGGAGATTATTGCGTTCCGTGCAATAAACAGCTCGAGATGAAGCTTATGAAGCCTTGATGCACCCACGTGTCTGACGCTTGAGGTTTTTTTTTATCACTCCACTCCTTTCTCGTAATATTGATCTCAGCCACGCCTTCCCCACACACCGCTCCCACTTGTTTGGTTTCGTATTATTCTCACCCGTAGACTTTTAACTTTCGTGTTTACGTCGCCATTGTGGCAATCTCGTGTAAATGGACCCATAAATGACAACTTTCGTCTGTATCCGAGTCCCTCGTCTCTTTACGGCCCATATTTCCACCGCCGAGAGCGTCCTCGTCTTCTCGGAAAAAAATACACGTTTTTCTCCGAAGCCCAGCACTTCCGCGCTTTCTCACCACTTAATGGCACTCAAAAGCCCGGCGTTTCGGCCCTTGATTAAATGCCACTGCTGACGGAGTTGCGGGAAAGTGTATGTAGATGGGAAACCTCATGGGTCGGAGAGGCGTCTTTCTTGGATCCTTTTACTTTCCTGTCCAACAAAAGGCTGGTAATTCCAAATTGTTGATATTATGAATGAAAGGAGCTCCTTTCTCGCGTGAAATTTCTCGAAGAATTATTTTCGTAAGTGTTGAGAGAAGTCCATTTAGTTAGACTGAAATGTGTTTGTCAGTAGGACAAGTGGTCTGAATTTCAGTTTCACGTTGAAGCTCCGAAACTTGATTAATAGTAATGAATAAACCCAAAGATAAGTATAAGTGAAAAAAACAATAAATAAGTCAAACATTTTCGGAGAAACTTTTTATGTTTACGGTTTAACAGCGCGAAAGATTAAATGCATCCACGCCATAGCGAGGGTTCTATCACGTCACCCATTGCTTATAATATATCCACGGAGAATTGGTCCATGAGAGAATTGAGAAACTATTTCATATGGTACAAGAGGTTACAGGCGTTTCTGCTCCTGAGAACCTTAATTAAGACGTCATATACTATGGAGGTTATAATAGTAATAATAATAATAATAAATCGTCTTTATTTGGGCGAGATTGAGACTTAAAAGTCTCTTCTTCCATCTAACCCATCGTTATTAATTATGAAATTAGAAGTAGAAACAATTAGAAGAGTTGTGGATGTGAAAAACCTAAGAGATTCTTAGGAAAAAAATCCACTGCAGGAAAACACCCACAAAGAAGGGGGGGTGTGAAAAACCTGCGCAAACCTACCGATAGTAATAGCTAAAAGATAAGAAAAAAGAAAAACATTCAAAAATAAATAAATACACTACCAATAAGTACTTACCTGCGATACATAAATAAGAATCAGTTAACATTTAAAAAGAGATAGCAATATAAAAAGTAAAGTAAAGTAGTTATAGAGCCATGGGAAGAACTTATGTCGTTATCGGAAACGAATTCTTAACTCATGAGAATAAATATGATAAATGGAGTACAAAATTGTATTAAACGGGAGGCAACATCGACTATCGTGTTCTCAGTCCCCTGGATTTGCTGGAGAACATGTCTCAAAGTTACAAATACTCAATTTTAATCTAAGAACTTCCATATTCCGCATTGATATTGCTGTGGTCGCCTGCAGGCAGCTTTGTATCACTCTACCTTATTTTGATTCACAAGCTCAACTATCTACTAAAGTCGTTCTTTCACAATAAATATAGTAATATGGGTATCGCTACTACTTTCATAAACAATTCCCCTGCGTGTAATACGTTAAGGAGTAATAAAATAACGGAAAACTACATTTGGAAATAATTTAGTTTATATTTGCGAGAAGCCTATTAATAAAGGAAAACGATCAAACCTTAAGTAGTTAAACAGATTTGTAGTATAAATAACTAAGAGTTAATAATTTACCAGCCAATCATCTTAACGTCAGTTTTTGCAACCCCACAGTCTTCCATCTTCTTTTCCTATTTTTACCAAGTTTTTTTTCTAAACATTCCCATTTTACCTCGTCTGATAAAGATATCACGTTAGCGAAACCGGTCGTGAAAATTAAATCAAGGTCTTCTTTATTTATGCAAAAAGTCGTTTTCAAAGCGATTTGTTAAAAATCTACGACTTTCTAGTATTCAACTATTAATAACTTAGTTAAATATGTAGAGCCAGGTGGTGGTTCATACCATGTTTGTTTGCTCGGTGCGTCATCCCACTTTTTTCTAATTCATCTGATTAGTATCTTCCGCCATTAATTCTCTCCGTTGCGTCCACGCAGCAGGAAGAGAGTAATGAAACATCCATTTGAATCACGGAGCATCGATACATGTCAGCGCAAAATGTTTTATTTAGGACACAGAGTGCATTTAATCTACTTGCTCTTCGATACTGACGTCGCTTTTCGAATGCGGAATTGGATGTCACCACGTCCTTAATTCTCTTCTCCGCACATTCCATTTAAACCCCGTCCCTTCAAGTCGAACTACTATTCCACATCTTCCCGGATACAGTTTACTCAGCGAGAATATTTTTTCTCTCTCTCGAAGTCTTCAATTGAAGGCCCCAGCGAGAATTATTTCCCCGTCGGAGTCGCAATTAAATCCAGTCTTAATTTCTGCCCCCCAAAAAAAACAAACTAATGACATGCCAGCCGTATCTGGATACCGTAGTCATCTGTGATTACGTTGCTCGCAGAGACGTCGAAAAAAATGTGCCCTCGAGTAATTAATTTACTCGATTTTCGTGAATGGGTGTAATTTCGCTAGATCTCTTTCTTTTCCCCGTGACCCACTTCCAATCCGCCCTTAACACGCTATCTCTCTCATTTTCAATTTTCAGGGATCCGCATTCTCTCAATTTCGCGGACGTTTTTAATATTTTCGCCATCGGGTTTCCGCTTTTTTCTAATTCCCCTGAATTCCGCTGAATTTTGAATGCCTTAAAACTCAAATTGAAACTGCTACACATCCCCGCAAATTAAAGCCCTAATTTTGCACACAACAGATTTGCTTCACGCTTGACCTCGTCGCAATACTTCTCCATTCCATTTGCTGGTCAAACTACTTGCGGCCGCTGCTAGGTCACCACTTCTGAGAGGGAATTCATTTGTTTTGACAATCTTCGTTGCAGTCGTACGGAATGGGATTCGTCCGCATTGATTTGTGGAGGGAAGATATTACTCGAACAGAGAAAATCGGATCTTCTAAAAATGAATGAGAAGTTTACGTCCATAAATTATCTTATTCCCATGCGTCAGTTGCGACAAAACTTGTTTGATACGATTCTCTGTCATGTTTGGTGGATTAAATGTTTCAATGATGGCATTTTGGGATATAATGATGATTGGTTTTCCTATTTACTGGAAATATTGGTCTTACGCTTTTTTCTTTCCCTATATGAATAACCTTAACTTCGATCTTATTTAAAGTCTTTCATTAGAAAAACTCCAATATAAGTAGTTTTGGTACTGGCGTACCTTATTCCTAAATGGGCAAGAGCTAAAAGTAGTCTCAACCGTATAAGTTATTTTTCCATGTGGAATGCCAGAATAAGAAAAAATAGAAACTATACGATTAAATATTGGACTTTTAAAGAACTGAGTTTAACTATTCAAACACGGAGATCGTAAACTGCCAAGTTAACTAATAAATAGGGAAAAATAGTAAAGCGACACGGTAAAGAACTGCATGGGGGTCCTTTAGTTAGCCTCAAATTAGTTAGTTTGTTAGTTAGTTAGCTTTCCAATTTTAAGGTTGCTTACTAAAATTAAGTAAGGTAGATTGTAAAATTTTTACATAAATTCCAAATTTTAATTTAATATTTTATTAAGAAAACATTTTTACTAAACAGTAATGATAGTTGTAATAAATTATTTCAAAAGAAAATACAAATAAATATATTTATCAATTATTGCGTTTAACATTTATAACTTTGTTAATTAATTTTACTGATTAAATTTTCTTATTTGTAACATGACGGTTGATCATTTCTATTTCATTCATTTATACCATTACAACATTGAGAAAGTAAGAATACTTATCGGTTTGATGCCTAAAATTACTTTCAGTAGTCATTTAATATAAATTTCAAATATTTGGTCTCGCTCAAACCAGCATTAATTTAGTAAACTACCACTACTACTACCAAATTTAATATTGGACTCACCTAAGTAGAAACTCAAGGGCTCACTTTTGTATTTTTTTCCGAAGAATGATTATCTACGCGTTTTTTAAAGCATGTATTTTCCAGTATATATATACCTACATAGTTATTCCCAGCCAACAACATGTATATTATTTATACTTGCCAAGAAATTGATTCGATTTTTTTCTGCGTTAGATTACCAGTCGAACCATTTCAACAAATATTCACCGCGTGCTTATATCTGCAATACGGAGAAGCCCTGGTCCTTTTCAATGCCACCCCATACATTTTTGGGGATGCTGAACCGTTGATACGTCCTCTTTTTTTGGTTATCCTTGAGGAAGTCCCTCGTCTTTCATCTCCGCGTTTTAAATACTCCCCTTTGTAATCCATTTTCTCTGCTGTATGTCATCATATGAGTGGATAAAGAGAAGAAATGGCAGTTTTAGGAAGGCGTTTAGGGATAAAAAAGGGCTCTCTTGTAACTGATCCTACCCAACGGGTCGAGCCGTTGACAACCTCTCGGTTGACCCATTTCAAGGGCCGATAACTGTTTGGAAATTTCCGACCTTCGTTCATTCGAGATGTCTTGTTTTTCACTAAAAGCCCTCACGCGTGTGGGGTCATTGCGACCCTTTGGAAGCCCTCGGCGCCGCCTGCATTCCCTCCGTCGCCGATGCACGGCCACTCTAACACTCTCTTTCTCAGAATCCCTAATTTCCCCCTGCAGTTTCCTATTACCAAAGACACCGGCCGACTAACAAGTTCTCCAGGCAACTGGGTATCCGTTCCAAATGACCGTTCTTATTTTTTCCTATAATCATCCAGTGGATACATGTGAATATTTGGTTAATCTTCTGAACAATTATCGGAAAAATTGACGGTGATATTCCGCCATTTGAGAGCGAGTTCAGAAAGACAAAATGCAATAAGCTTACAGCAGATGCGGGAAAGAAAATGCGAAAGAAATTGTTGGCACAAAATGATTGCTCATTTTCGTTTTTACGCATCACTATTCATTATACATCAGTATTTCCAGCGATGCAGGGACGATGTCTCAATTTTATTAGATTTATTTATTTCGCAAACATTTTACCAAATTATGCGTTTGTTAAAGCATGGATGCAAAAGTCAGTTTTTATGAAAACATTCTTGTTTTCAATGGCGACTTTAATATTATTATTATTATTAGGGGTCTTTATTACAGGCGAGATTGCGACTTAAAATTCTCCTCTTCCATCTAACCTGTAAACTTTATCTCGGTACTCTCGAAATTTGAGGACATTTTATTAAAAATAAATTGGAATTAAGTTATTATTTTTGGATGATTCGAAAATTCTCATCTAGTTGTCGAACAGTCACATAACCTGAAAATTTTCAACTTAAAGGAAGAATGCTTTGTAAAATATAAATGCATTACGTACGCGATTATTTTTGTTGAAACCTATCCTGCATGATCGAATATGAAGAAAACCCTTTGAGCTCTTTGTCTTTCAAATTGTTATTAAATATTTTATATTTCTTCTCTATTTTCTACCAATAATGTTTTTCTTCGTTGGTGTATTATTTTCTTCGTCTTAAAGTTTGATTTATTTCTGTCTTTTTTATTTTAGAAAAGTCAAGTCCTCTTTATCCATAACATCAGCTATTAAATTTGTTCGCTTGAGTTGAAATACGGATCAGAAACCAAATTTTTCATCCTCACAAGAAATGTCCGCAATTTTTCCTTTTTCTTACTCTGAGATTGGACATTTGGAAGGTCATTTAGTTCTCTGAATTGCAAAGGACTCGGAAGAGACAAGATGAAACAGAGAGGTTATTCAAGGAAGAGGTCATCGCCCTAAGTTCAGTTTGGTCATGAATAGCCTAAGAAAAAGCTACTGGCTCCGTTGCAGCAGAAGAGATGAGAATATCGGGAAGATTTGTGACGAACGAAGTGGAAAATGGGTTTACTCAGAGATAACGGAGAGAAGAATACTAAAATATGTGGGATCATTTTGAAGAATGTTTTCCTACCTTATCTCTATAAGAGGAGGGTTTTATTAAGTTTTTGAAGGAAAAGGATTAATGGGCGAATTGAATTTGATCGTATCCTCAAATCAATACTTTTTTATTCCATTTCTCGTGTGATCTTCATTCCAAGTATTTGCATGCTCAACTCCAATATGAATATCTCCATTGCTTCTTTTCTTAAACATATGGTTACAAATATAATGCTCTAAATTCGGTTTTAATATTAATGTGGTGAAATAATGAATATGTATTAACTTTTATCCATACCTACCATGAGGAAAGAGTCACAAAATACTCCAAACACAATCAAAAATGACTTCATTTTTGATGGTGTTGGAATATTTTGTGACTCCTCATTCACAGCTATCAGCGGAAACTTCAGGACATATCTACCGTGGTTGAAGAATAAAATATTTCAGTGATTCGACGAAAAGATATAATCTTTTCATTTCTTCACATTATGGAGCCCTACCACAAATTCTTGCCTTGATAGTTACTTTAACATTAACTTCCAAAAGGTTTCAGTTATGTGCCATCATTAAGTTGTATCTTAACTATGATTATATGAATAATCACAATCATCAAAATCGTTAAAAACAAATCTTTTTGGCAGAATTAATGAATAGTGCAAACAAACTATAAAGAAGTAGTATTATTCCCATAGTAACTAAAATATTAGCGGAACAGGAACTATTTCCCAGTATTAGCCCCCAGATTCTCTTTTACCATCGTAAGACCCTGGTTAAATTCCATTTTCGACCTCAATATTTTCTATTTAGGCTCATCAAAATGTTACTCATTCATCCATTCATCAGGATTAGCCTCCTTTTACTCCTTTATCCGCTCAATTAAAATAAAACTCAGTTTAATCCGAGCCAATATCCCCCCAATAACGAGAACCGATCGAGTGAATAGTTGGCATACTCCCGAAAAAGGGATAATAAAACGGTTGCGCGAGACAAGGAAAAATGCGAGCGATTTAATTCTGGGGATATTTCGTTGAGTTATGGAAGGGCAAAAATGATTCGTTGATACGGATTTGTCGTCGGCGCTCAGTTTACCTAAATTTTTCGCGCTCCCTCAAACTTCTCCGTCCTTGATTTAGAGGCGATTACGAATTTCAAATTTCTCTCCCCGCAAAAGTTCCCATCGGCGGACTTTATTGGCTTATGATCGTTCATTGGATTTATATTTACTTGGTTTGCGATCCAATCGACGTCTCGCTCCACGCGATTTGATGGACGGAGTTATTACTCTCCGAATTACATCGCAGATACTACACGTGACGCTTCGATAATTCGTTCAAGTCTTATCTTTTCACAAGTTTTCTATTCAGCATTGCTAGATTCTAATTTATATGAATACGTGCATACAGTAGAAACTGGTTAACATTAAAACAGATTACACGAAATATCGGTGAACAGGAAGTGTGGAATTGATTTTCTCCGTATGCTATATCTTTCAATATATGGAATTTTTCAAGGCGAAAATATTACATTATTTCGAGGGGAGTAATTTTTAGTCAGTAGGGAAAGTATTCCCTTAAAACTCATTGGATATCACGAAACGCTATTTCTGGTGTAATTTATTTGTTTATTTATTCACCAAATCCCTATCAACAGCCGTTATTGGCAAATTGTGATGAAAACGATATCAACCAATAACGACTACCGAGCACTCACAGCTATTGCCGGATCGGGAAAATCTTATTGATCGGGACTCGATCTCGGGACCTTGGATTTGAAGCGTTAGCACGCTAACCACTCCTCGGCCGGTAAAATTTTAATTATAAATTATCATGGAAATGATGATAACATGGAACTTATAGTATATTTAAAATTGGGTTTAGAGATTGCTTCATGAATCTCACAATCACAAGCACAAAATGAAGATACATAATTCAAATTGTTATTAAGTTCGCTAATTTTAACTTGATTCATCTGATAACTGTGAACCCATGATTTTGCAAAAGACTACAATTATTTCTATCGATGAAACTGACAGTGTTGGGACGGGCTAGCAAGGAATTCAGTTAACACATAATCCGTTAAACACGAAATGTATAGGTTACTGCACAAAATTACCTGTAAACTGATTTCCTGCGTCCTTAAACTTGAGATTTATGTAATCAGTTTACATACAATTATATATAAACAATGTTTGGATTTCGTAAAATATGCTGCTGTTATGCAATTTATCCTCGTCTGCTTCCATAATTACTAGCTGAGGCATTGAATGGAATGGATGCATCAAAAGTTGGGAAAACTCAAGAATCTGGTGATGGATGGAAATTGAATAGCTAACATGAATTTGTACCATAACGGTGAAATTTGTTCATGCACCGGTGAATAATCTGGCGAAGCTCCTGTTCTGGAATGTGCATTTGGACGAGATAACTCCGTTCCGGGCTCTAAAAGCGATTTTCGCGCCGTAAAAACATTAACAGACAGGAATTCACAGCGGCTGGAAGTGTGCTCGGATGTATAATTGAAGGCATAAAAGAATCATAGTCCAATTCCGAGGGAAAATTCCAGTCCATCACGGACTCCACCAGATGCCTCCGGTGACAACTCCCTGGAAATGAAAGGCGCGCCAAAACGAAAACGAATTTTGTTTCCATGGCTTGGTCACCTGGATGAAATGTCCATTTAATTTCTTTTGCGTTCGATCGGAATTTATTTTGAAATTCGGAAATACTTGCGGGCTGGAATGCTGAGTGAATTTTCCGTGTGGTTATCGCAGAATAAGACATTTTTGTTTTCTTTCATCTGTTTACTCGAATACGTTGGTTTTCCGAAGCTATTGGCAGGAGGTTGACATTCGATTACTCTGAAATTGTATTTCGTGATAGCATTACAAGGTGAACAAGAATGTTATTTATTTGAGCCTAGTTTACATGCCTCAACCAAATGTTATAATATTATGGAATGATTTTGTTATTAAACAGTGCTTATAGTTTGCAAAATGAGACTATATTTATATTCATAGGTTTTTATGAAACTAAAGGTATCCAGAAGTTATATATCGTGTGGAAAAAGCCTCATTAATATTTTACAGTTATGAAACTAATATTTGTGATCACAGTCTCAAATAAAAGTTTTATTTGCTTGTAGAATCACTTTATAAATTGATATTTTTGTGAAAATTCGTGCATAACTTGCAACAGTTATATCTTTATCCATTTTTTCTAGATGCTGGCAGTTCTTTTGTTTTTCTGAAATCTAACATTTGTTAGTTGTGTTGTCATTTCTAAGAAATGATATATGCTTATGTATCTCATTGCTATTGTGAATCACAAATTATATTAATAATGGAAGAAGAAGAAGTCCAATTCCCTTTTAATTACATAGGTATATATTGGTGATACTTTCTGCCTACAATTCCAATATTTCGAGTTTTCCCTAGCAATTCATGTAGGATATTTTCTACCCATAGGAATAAACAAAGTTTGCCCATTAGAGGAAGTAAGGACTCAAAATTAAGATGCCATTACAGAAAAGCAGCAATTAATTAACTGGAAGCTAAAAGCATAGTTGAACGTAGAATCCTGAGCTAGGGATAAGGAAGTTACTCTTGATGACGAAGCACCTGCCGCCATACTCTAAATCCTTGGCTTTTACGTCTGGCTTTCTCGGAATTACTCTGCGTAAACATTTCCTCATGCAGTTAAAATAGACAAAAACGAGGATGCTGGTTTCTTCCCTCAGGAGTGCAATCTCAAATATCACCGGATCAAAATTCGAATATTTAATAGCCGAGATTCCGAAATATCTCTTTGATTGGATCATGTTATTACTCAAATTCAGCGAGATATCGGATTTTAATTGAAGACTCCGAAGGGGAGACGATTCTTTTTCGCGAAAGATCCATGGAAAGAATCCTCGATCGAGTGTTCCTTCAGCCAATCAAAGTCCCGCTTTATTTTTCGTTTTAACGAGAAATCCTAACGTCGGAAAAGTAGGTTAGGGGATAAAAGGCGAAGTGAAATGTAAAATTGCCGAGTGACGTCTCGCATCCGAGTAATCATGTACTGCATTTTAAATTTTATGGCTGCAGCATTCAAAGCGCCGCGTTCAATTAGGAGGAGCTGCAATAAGACCCAACGGACCTGTAACGTTTAATGATTAATCAAATCACCTCTTGACGAACTCTTCCTGAAGCACGCCTGAGGGAATGTGCAAGTAGGGAGAAAGGGCAAATCCCGCTTTACTTACATCGAGACAATGCTACGGGAATAAACCAGCGCCGAGAGAACCAAGTAAAAACTATTCTGAGAAAGAATGAGGACTTTCTCTTAGTATTCATCTGCTCTTCATAATTCAAAATAGACGCTCTTCTATGAGACAAAAAGACGAAATGCCTCGGAGTAGGTTTATTTATTTCTTCATTCATTTTTAAATTCGTAAATAGCCTCTGCGTTGAATCTTGTTATTATTTTTTCCTTCTCCTTATTTTCTCGCGTTTGCAGGAGGAACAGAGTCTTCAACGAATGTAATCGCTTACATATGAATTAGAGCCAAGTGAAAACATCCTTTGATTTTTTAATATTCCTCCTTCCCTTTACCGAGGAGCAAAACAGTATTCTTGAAAATATTCTTATATTTAAGTTTTTAGGGAAAAATTGCCCGTTGAGATAACTGTTCTTATATTTCGTACACTTCAGAAGTATTAATTTAGGGGTGATTGTATGGAGATATTTTAGCATAATATATAATTTGAAGCAGAGAAAATTTAATTAAGACACTTAGCAATTTAATTACATCACGCTGTGTAGCTTTCTTACCAGGAGCAATTTTTACGGTAATATATCGCAGATTCAGTAAGACACATATTTGAAAGAGAAAAATCAGAAATTGAGGAACAGATATTCGTATAATCTACTATGAATGGTATTCTCTTCGTGGAACTATTTACAATATAGTATTTCCGAATTTCTGAATAGAAACTATCAAATGATGTAACGAGCATACTCTACTGAGGCATTTTTAGTAATGTCATCCGTGACGTAACAAAAGTTTTTTCTAATTTAATTTTATCTTTTAGACGTATTCTTTTTCCCTCTAAGGTCCGTTTGACCGCACTTGATGACGTAACTCTCCGAGTGGAACATTTCTGCTTGACTTTCGAACTTCGTCTCTTTTCCCTAACCTCAAGAGATTGAAAGATTTATAGATAGGACGCATATTCCAGAGAACATTTTGAACATTCTGCTCGGAGAAAAAGATGAAGCAAGTGGAGCGAACCTTCTTTGATTTCGGATTCAATCACACAACTTCAAAAACTCCTCTTTTCCGAAGGGCTCTCCGAAATTAAGAGCAGACAACGAGTGTTCTTTTGCAAATGTCTTCTTCGGGATTGCGACTGTTCATTTCCGAGATTGAGGAGAATCGGGGAAAAATGAACCGAAGCCATATCTTGAAAATGATTAGTCTGGCTGTGGAAGAATAAAGTCGTAAGGTTAGAGGAGGATTTGTGGGAGAGAAAATACGCAATACTGAGGAAATATCGCAATTCCCTACCTTTTTGAACTCTTCATCTATATCATTATCTTTGGGGTATGCGTGATGATTCGAAATTTAAAAGTAGATTTTTTTAATGGATTGGAAATGGAATCCTTGTGGCGGTTCCAAATCGAGTGTAAACGAATTTCAAAGTTTTTTCCATTCTCTTTTAAGAATAAATCCGAAGATTCCCTTGAAACTAAATGAAAAGAGTATTTGCCTCGTCAAAAATCCTATGATCTTAGCTAAAGATATATGCCAAGAAGGATGAAATATTCAATACATGCTCGTGATTTGTAAAGATGCGTCGTGCAATGTTTTGAAAAATATCTAATCCACAATTTTTAGAAAAATACATATTTTCAAAGCAAGGTGGGGCACAAAAATTTTCGTTTTCGTTCTTATGAAATTCCGACGGAAATACTACGCAAAAGGTAGCCAAAAATTTAACGAACAAAAGAATATCCACGAGCAGATGGAAAACGATTATCCAAAATAATCCACCTTGTTAAAATATTTCACGCATTCCTGGTCCCACAAATCCCCAATTAAATTTGGAAAGATTTTCAGGGTAAAATAACGAGTTCTAAAAATGCTGTGGGATAGAAATTTTTTTAAAAAATAAACAATACAATATGAATCCTCATCATACAAGATAAGATCATATACATAAGTGAAGGTTGAGTTTTCTTAATTTTGCGCTATAGTAGTAGTAGTATTGTTAAAAGTGCTTCGACAGCTTAGGTCATTTCGCACATTGGCTCCCACCGGGATTCGAACCCGGGACCGCTTTCACCAAAGGCAAACGCGCTGTCCACATGACTATCCGGGAGCCTTTTTGCGCTATATTTTGTCCTAAAATAATACTAATAAAATCATAAATAAACTGTATCTTAAAATAATTCTAGGATATGCAATTACACTCAATCACTAAAATTAACGATTCGTGATAAAAATCAGCAATATAACTCATTCGCTGAAGCCATAAGTTGTTCATTAACATTTAATTCCTTGTATAATTTTATTTAGTAACCTTTGATAGCAATAATGACCTATCGTAGAGCATAATGTTGAAAATAAGTATGAATAACTGAAAATTAAAAATAAGAGCTCGTGAGCAAATGGACAAAATCACACAACTCATGAAATATTGAATTAACCATCGAATTGTATAGCTACAATATTCCTGTCATAGTAAATTAAACTCAACTTGATAAGAAGAGATTTACGTACGTAAATTATTGGAAAATCTATGTGAATGATTTCAAGAATAATTTCCGGGGACTATAAGCAGCTTTCCGTGAAATTCGATCGATTTAGATCGAGCATGACGGATTTGTGACGAGAGCAATCGTCCTTTGCCTGACTTGTGGCAGCTGTTCCCATTGATACTCTCCTAGAAGGTTGCCGAACGGGTTCTATCGAAGAGGGTGTATTCGAAATTCGGGGAAATTCCTCGTTTGAATAAGAATAAGGTTGGAAAGGGGATTGACAGATTGGAGGAGGCTTTAGCGGGAAAAGGGTTTTAATCAGGACGTCGTGTGTGTGCATAAGGGTGTAGGGGTTGGCGTGAGCAGGATTTTGGATGCGAGTGCTTTAGCAGGGATTGGAAAGGGGAGCGAAAAATTAAGGGAGAAAATTGGATGCGAGGACGTGCAAAGCGGATAAATGTTCGAGATGAACGGATTAATTTTTTCATCCTTCTCTCGATCGAAATAACGCCTACTTAATAAGTTCCCGCTCTAGAACGTTAAAGATCTCTGTCATTGTGATGACAAATAAAACAGCAATCATAGACATACGCTGCGTGCTTAGTTTTCATAATCGGTAAACTCATTTACTGTCCCACCAAACTCCCCGCTTTTTCCGCCCGCATGTCTGTACCAAGTTTTGTTTTACCTTGAAACTTTTTTTGCATATTGTATGTATATTGATCCATATCCAAGGAAACTCTTGGCTGTATGAAGGTCTAATAAAAACTAAGTATAATGAAAAAACTTTAATATCAGATGATATGAATTTACGCGATGAGCTGAAGGGTAAACTTTACTATGCGTCATTTCTAAGCATAAATTAATTGATATTATGCGAACGAGATATATAAGATTTATCTTATTGACCGCAATTATTATTTAACTAAACACTACTGGTTGGTGAAATATCTATTAACAGTAAAACAGTACGATACTTTTTACAATACTTATCATATTTATTATATTTGATTACGATACTTTTTATGTAATACTGCAATGTATGAGATAAAATCATATCATTTACAATAACTAGTATATATAATATCATAATAATAAATTATTAATGAAAATTTAACCAAATATAATTATACTATACTCTTTACATAGGAGGAAGGCCAAGTAGCATTGAGGGAAGGTGTTACATTTAACAAAACCATGCATGTGTGTCATATTGCAGTGCATATGATATAGAAATCTCATACACAATCAATTATATAAATGTGTATGAATTTCTGTAAAATATCAAACATTAGAATTATGATTTTTTATGAAGCATTCTTGAACTAACGAATGCAAGGAACTATGTTATGATTCCGAAGATTGACTTTCATAAAATTAAAGATATCCATTTTTACACTGAAATAGTTAAGCATGCAGATGGATTTTTCACGATTGATTTGCTAAAATATTCAATGGGGATCATGGTAGAATACGAAAGACAAAGTAATCAAAGACAAAAATAGACAAAGTAATTAAATCTCCTCTCTAATAAAAGAGATAAAATTTAGTAAGCAACGTACAGTCCTGGCCAAAATTAACGCAGCACCAGCCGTAAGGATCGCTAGGGAGGTGCTGCGTTAATTTTGGCCAGGAGTGTACCTTCTCGATTTTAGGAATTGCCTGAAATCAGATTCACTTTATGAAATGCGTTTGAGAATTAACCTAATTCCATTTTTGACTGAAAAAAGCATCACTTCCAACGATAGAATATACACATCGCATTCCTCGCATTTTTACGAGAACCAAAAACCTCCTCACACCCCACCAACTAAACCTGTCAGTTCAAACGGCAAAGAATTTATAGCTGGCCTGTCTTTTTTAATCATCGGGAAATCAAAATCACGAATTATCTTCCGAGAGATTGTGGTTCTCAGAATGAAGGAGGGAATACTATCCCATAATCCGGATTAAATTTCACGTCGAATTTTCCGAGAGCGAAGAAACAAACGGCAGAGCTATCGGCGAAATGGAGCGTATAAAATTGATTTCGAAATTTGTTCGAAGGAATCGGGATTGCGTCCAATAATCCCTCGCTCGGATGCTGAATCGCGCTGTTTTCATACGTTTCAAAGGAGGTGTGGGTGGAGGTTGCACACTAAGGGTGGGGAAGGCACACTAAGGGCGTGGAAGGGGGATTTGAGTCTATGTGTGAGGCTTGTTGATTGATGATGCCAACATTTCATTACCGACCCTTTCGACCCAGCTTGCCATCTCTTAGCCAACAAATGAACTAATAGCTTCTTTCTTCGCGCCGGACCTCATCATTCACTCCTTCCTCGCTTTTTAACCCTTTATTTTAATTAGGTTCCCCTCGATCGCTCCTCTCACTTTATTCTCCAGACGTTTCTCGAGTTGCGATTTTTATTCATCCTGCGACCCATTTTACGTTTCATTTCCGGTTCAGTTTTATTGCCACTCCTTTTCGTTTATCTACATAAATTTCCTCATATTATTTTTTAATGTAAAGATTTTTTAACTTATAATAAAACTTCGATTTCAATCTTAATGTGAATCTGAAAGAGATGCTATGATTGAATGCGAGTTTTCTATTAATATTATTTCTTGACTAATTTAACGGGTATTACTTATGTTAATAAACCTTACAACGGTCTTGGGCGTGAATTCTAAGCAACAATCTTCACTAATGTTTACTAGTTTTGAGGCCAGGCATATCCAGACAGGCATAAGCTCTACAGCTTGTTTTTCATTCTACGATATGTTGCGATTTAGTATAAATTAGAATGCTGCGGCTTGAGTTGAGTTCGCTAAGTATTGGATATAATCAATTCAAGTCCAAAGTCGTCAATTATGTTGGGATTAAATATTGTTTCAAGCATAATCTTAATGAATGAAATAGTCTTTGCAGTATAACATTGTATAATAAAGATTTATGCATTATTTACTATCACCAAATTTTACATTAATGAATTGACAATTTGAAAAATATATCTAACATGTGTATAGTTCGTTCCAGTTTTTTCATTCTGTCACATGGATTATTTGTCAATGAAATCCTTTTTGTATTTCTCCACATCCCAAAAAAAAGCCTTGTTTTCTCAGTTCCTCTCTGTGCTGCATTTCTCGATCTGACGATTTAAATATCAGTATATTGCTCTCATTAGAAAATCTCAACAACAATTTTGGGCTATAAAACTGGCAACAAAAACTGGAACCTAATATATTGTTTCATCCATAAAATTTTCAAGGAAATCGCAAAATTTGACCGGAATTCACGCAATGTGACTAGTTACCTCTTAATATTTGAACTGTCATCGTAAATTGGCGATGAATGCCATGTAAACTGGACTCTAACCAATCTATAAAATCGAATGAGATGCTCAGATGGTTTTTACTCATTCCAACGACCTTATAAATTTCCTATACAGCGTTCTGGATACGGAAATGGTACTAAAAGAGGTATCGCGAGCTATTTCTGAGAGGAGAAAAAGATTCCTCTCCGCTTGACCCGACTATTAAAATCGGAATGCGTCCATCTCGTTCCGAATGAATATTTTTCTTTTCGTAATTTCCTTTCAGACTACCTTCATTCTCTTCCGTCCATCACTCCAAAATGTTCTCTCTCTCTTTCTCTGACTCTTTATCCTTTCTCTCCTTCCCCCTTCCCACTTTATGGATTCTTCTGCTTATTCGCTACGACTTGGTCCGCTTAACTCCTGCCTCCGCCGCATGGTCCAAATGGCGCCACTCAGCGCGGAAGTGGTTTTTTTATCGCTAGTCGCTAATCCCTCTCACTCCAATAATTGTTTCTCCCTTACATGTATTAATTTTTTGATGAAACGGACTGTGGAAATATTTACGCCGTTGACTCAATTTCTACTCAATTCGCGAACGTTTTCGATGTTAACGAATTAGCGAGACATAGGAAGTTCAGTCGTCTGTGAAAGTGGACGTCAAAACATTTGGACTATGAATTATACTCTGACCTGCCTTATTGCTGTAATAAAATCCCTGTGCATTTTGGCTGTAAAACCACGTAGATAACCACCATTAAGTAAGTACCTCTTGCAAAGTCCACAAAACGAATTTCTTTCCACTTACTTCAGTACTATTTACTTTACTATTTAACAAATGTAAAAGGCCTTTATGATTTATACGAAGCCAAAATATTTTCTCTATTTGAAAAGCTCAACCAATCCAAATCGCAGGTAAAAAACAAACGCAATCAATGATTTTTTTATACATCCCGCTTCGTTTAAATTTAATATTTGGGATTTCCGTGCCGCTCGCGCGGAATTGCTTCATTCCAGCTGAATGACTTTTCGCGGATCGATTTACCTATTTATTCGTTCATATTGAAATTCATAAATGCTGAGTTTAAACTGCCTTCCGGCACCCAAATCACGCAAGGATCAACGTATATGTTTTAATGCAAAACTGTTTCGATATTTTTGAAAAGGCTTATGTAGGGAAGCTTCAACTCACTTTCGCAATCGCGTGTTCTGGATTATCAGTTGCGATTTCCATACCATTTACATGTGGACTCAAAAAACTCCCTGACAAACTCTGAAACTAAATTTCTATTTGTTTGAAAACCATGTAAACATTAGAGCATTCGCTTTATTGCTGTCATTCATTATAGGTAAATGATAAAATGATTTTCACATTTTGTAAATCTGCATTATATTGTTTCCCACTTGTATCCAGAAAACATATGTAGCTATAAGCTAGAAATTTATTTGAAAATAACTATCGATTTATTTTTTATCAGATCATTTAAACCTATAGGAATTCTGTCATTATACTGAAATTTGAACAAAAGCTTTCAAAATAATAAAAGTTCTGTTTATAAAATCAAATGCTCAGGCCTGACTTTGTGGAAATTTCTATTTATAAGTTACTCAATATTCAAATCTTTGTCTGTTCAAATCTTTTTCTATTCAAATCCATAAAAGCAAATCAATTATACTCTGAACTGAAATAATTATCGTGGCATCATAAAATTAAGGGTTTTCGTATTTTGAATTCTATCTGCTCAGTTATAGGCTGAAGGGAATTCAAACATTTTTAAGTATGATTATTAATAAAACTGTGTTAGAGATGAAACGCACATGAAACAAAGTATCTCACTAAACTGAATAAAAAGTAGACATAAAATGGCAATTGAGGTCAATTTAAAGGTGTAAAAACATGTTGAGTTATGAAAGACACACTATGTATTGTGTTTATTGAATAGCAAGCAAATAAAATTTATATGGTAAAAAATAAAAATCGACAAAATCAATAGATCGTTCTGAATATGTTCTAACGTGCATGGAACAGAGAAATACGACTTCATCTCCATAGAGAAACGAAACGTTTACTTAAGAACGCAGTCGCTTGAAGTTTACACATGGATTTCATTGTTTTTTTCTCCTGGTAACAACGCTCCGAATAAAAAGCACGGTCCGGAGATAGTGCCCTTCCTTCCATACGCGTAAGTAAACCGAAAATCTGGGTCACAATTTCTAAAGAAACGTAGGAAGTGGGTAAATTAGAACCCATAAGGTTCCCTTGTCTCCTTCCTCTTGTTCTCATTTCTTTTACATCCCCCGGAAATGCTTCGATTCTACTCCCCTTATCGAACATTGTTCTTGTCGAGATTAAAGTGGCCCCGCCGTTATCACCCCCTGTGATTCCGATGACAGCTACCTGTCTCACATCTTCCGCACCCTCCCATCACAGCCTCCCTTCTGATCCGCGCTCTCTGTATCAACACCGCTCCCTTTTGTCCGTTAGCATTTCGTCCAGACGTTCAATATATATCCGACCCTTATCTTGGTGCCCCGCCTTAAGAGCTCCCTCTCTGTTTTCCCTTGTATCTTCTCCTCCTTTGGAGCACAACCATCGCTTCTTTACCTTTCTCCTCACACGGTATCTCTTTCACCTCCCTTCCATCCACATTCTCTGATGTTGCAACCCTCTGCCTCGTCTTCGCAAAGCCAAACTTCTCATAACTTTATCCCCGTTTTTCTCCCCTTAAGCGTTCCCTATAACCTTCCCTTCTTGATGTCCCGCTTCCGATTCGAATAAGTTTTGATTTCTCTCTCCTTATTTTTACTCACATGTAAATGTATAACTATTTGTTCTTTGTTTGTTTTGGTTTGATATTATTGCATTGTCTTCTTGTCTTTTACACCTCATTCAATCTGATTTTATCTCTAAATCTGGCTTCCTATCCGTAGATTTTTAGTAGTTTTTCACACCCCCCATCTTGAGAGGATTTTCCTGCAGTGGAAATGTTTTCCTATTAGATTAGGTTTTTTAAATCCGCAAAGTAGCCTTCTTCCGTGTACTTTTTTTTCAAGCTATCTCTTTCTTTAAATTTATATGACGAATGGTTAGATGAAAAAATAGACATTATAGTCTCAATCTCGTCCTGAATAAAGCCCTTCATTAGTATCATTGTTTATTTATTTTTTTATTTTTCGCCACAAAGTGACAGCATTTTTGCGATGAAAACAGACTGATATCAAGTTCCCATCGCATACATTTTTCCTTGGCATTTTTCCTGGGTGCACGCTATTATGTGCAATTTACCCTTTACCCTTTCCTTTATTTTTCCTAAGTATATATATTATTTAAATCACTTCATTACATTTCTTGAGTAAAAAATGATCTAAATATTCGGCAAGTATCTAGGATTACCGACTTTTGGATCAAATGTGCGTTAATACCAGTTTTTAATTCTTCGAGATTGGCTACTCAAATTTTTAGTACTACTATTGTTGAAGATATCACTATGGGTATGATTATTGCTTCATTTAGTTTCCATAGCTTCTAAATTTCTATTACATTATTATTATTATTTTATTCATTTGCCGTCTTGTTACTTTGACGTGGCGTTTGTATAGGGCGTTGCACCTATGGAATTTTCATTAGAGGGGCCCCCTTGATTTGGGGTCCCGATTCCTAATGTCATTTTCCGGAATGCCTGCTGCTCTTAAACGTCATTACGTGGATGTCAGCGTAGAATGTCGGGCAACTTAAGGAGCCATTCCGGTGGGGGGAATTCGGAGTAGCGATGCTCGGAAAATTGCCTCCTGCTTACATGACGTAATTCTTGCTGCCGTAATTTCAACAGATATTTTTAACCTTTTTTATTGCTTGAATAAATGCTACGGCTTGCAAAATGACTGTTGGAATCGAGTTTGAGTAAACAAAGGAATACATTCCGGTGAAAAATTGGGAGCTCAAGTTTAATTGTATCGGATTTAAACGTCAACGTTTCATTTTATCACACACGATCATTCATGAGTGATTCCATTTTTTATTGTTGCCTTAAGTTACCATTGAATCGATTAAACCTCTCTTGTATTTTACTGTTTTAAAAATAAAGGCGATATAAAAGATTTTTAGAGCTGAATGGCGTGGATAATCAGATTTTAAAATGAACTGAAGCAAATAGAAAAGAGAGTTGTCAACACGCAGACATGCCTATCCTTTTTAAGATATCTCGTAGCTATATTTAAGTAACCACGATCTTTATCTTATATTTCTTTCGATTTATTCAGTCTATTAATATTTTTTGAGGATATGAGGAATTTGTAAACGAACAAATGATTATCCTGTTATTTGATCTTCCAACTGTCTGTGCGACCTCTTTCCTCTTGAATATGCTCTTCTTTAAGCCAACCAAGTGTATTTTTTTCTCTCTCCTTCCTAATTCTTCTTTATATATTATCTTAAATTCATTAATCTAGGCTGCGGATGATTACGAAAAGTTCCGTAAAATCCTGAAATATTTCATTTATTAAAGTTTTCAAAATTTGACTCTCCTAAAAAAGGAAAATTTGCATTTCCATTTTCTTCCACCTATGCACGGTTTGGAATCATTCGAAAGTCCAGAAATATTTCCATACGATTTACATTAATTTTGGGTGACCTACAGCGGGATCATATCTCATTAATTTATTCGCTCAAGGATAGAGCGTGGATTCCTATACTTTGCCCCTCTTCCATTGTCCAATTTTTCTCCCTATCCAGTGTCCACCGCGTCGATCCCCCATTATCCTCGTAATGGCTCCCCCTTCTCCACTCTTCCATGTCATTCTTTCCTCGCTACCCTTCCCATTGTTGACGAAGGATTGGATCCTCGCAGATCCATTAATGGGTGCATTCGCTGCTAATGCTCCTCCATTTTTACCCTCACCGACTGCGGATCTTCTTAAATTCGCCGAGTCGATAAAAACACTTCGAATGAATTAGATTCCTGTCTTTCGGTGGCGCACCGGGAACATTTTCATCTCGGGATTCGATTCAATTAAGTTGAAAATTGAAATGGACCGGGAGTGGACCAAGATCTCCGTGAGATGATTGCCTCGTAATGTTTTATATGAAGAAAGCGGCAGATGCAGCTTTGTTGATTTTTGGGCGTCCGTATCAGATTCTCATTAGTTTCGGATTTGGAAAAGTTAACGCGCTTCATTCAGTCTCTCTTGATTTCTTTGCACGCCTAATTGGAAATGAAACCATCAATTTCAGGGACGACGTGTGTCTTCTGTTTTTTTGAGGGGATCTTTTTGTCGACATTCCTCGTTTTACATCATTACGCGAACAATTGGGCCGACGGAAATGACGTTTCTCACGTTTGGCCTTCACGGATGCCTTGTTTTTTGGAAGACCCATCCTCATTTCCTCTGTTATTCCATACCAAAGAGACGGAATCTAATCTCGTCCTCCCCAATTTCTTTCGATAAGTTAAATCTTGAAATAACAATGGAAATCTATGCAAACTTGCGGCATTTCTGATACGCCGTGCTAGTGCAAATAGCTCAAATTCTGAAATTTTTCGTGTCTTACTCCGCAATACCTAGTTCAATCAACTACGGATGAGCAGTATACGCTTTTATTGCTTTGACACAGAAATTACGACTTTTTCACGAAAAATATATTACGATTCTTAAAATATTTATCACGGTTTTCTTCACCTGAACGACTGGGAGAAGGCAGATTAGGAATTTCATTAAATACGTATGCCAATGACAACCCCATATAAATTGGTTTATCAATCTCCAGTACAAGAATTTTCATTTCCGTACTGTACCTATTTTTCCTCAGATTATTCGAGCCCAACAATGTATGCGCGTAAGTAAATACCTATCTAGTTATATCATTAGAGCTGAATGCGAAGGCAGAGAAATACCACAATAAGTAGCCAGATGATCTTTCATCCGAAGTAAAGATAATATTTACGAATGTTTTTACAGGGTCTCTTATGTGTTTAACTTTTTTATGCAAACGTACAAATTTCCTGAGATCAATACTAATTTATCAATTTTCAAAGAAATTTGCATTCTGGTTTTAAAAATTCAACCTACATTATTTTGACCTGCGGGTCGTATTTTGAGCCATCTCATGCATACATCTATGTATTTTATTATGATATAAGTTAATATTATTAAAACTATTATACTGTATACCTATGGAGTACGATTCTAACTTTGAAACTGATGAAACCTCTCTCATTCCTACGTATCTATGTGTACAACTACAGAGCATTAGTATTAAAAAACCTCGTTATTTGCAAAAGTTTACAAATTACGCTAATTTACGATTGAATATAAACTACGCTAATTTAGAAATACTAAGTAATCTTGAAGAAATGGAGAAGGGAATGGAATCCATCTTGGGTGGACAACATAAACCAATGGGCTGGATTACCAACTGCTGAGAGACTAATACACACAGCAACCAGCAGGAACGAAATACTGCATGCGATCGCCAACATTCATTAATGGATAGGCAGAAGAAAAAGAAGAAATCATTTGCATTGCTAAAAACAAAATTTGTTCTTTTATAAAAGCATGATATTTATGTCGTCCAAATCCTATTGAAATTATATTTTATCCTACTACTTTGTTAACTTGAGCCGCGTTACACAATACTGTGAAACCTTAACGTGAAATACATATTTAAATATCATCCGTGTACAAAATGCATTATAACCCAGTTTCCCTGTCTCCACCAGTGTTGTTACGCCTGAAGTAATAGTAGAGTGGGGGAGTTTAAAGTACGCCCCTAATGTTGGTGGAGCACCATTAACTGGTGCGGGCACACCTGTTCGGAATGGGAGGAAGCGAGGTTGTGCACGGTTTTGGTCATGCAACCTGTTCACTCACTGTGAAGAAGCTAATTGGTTGCATCGTCCCGTTTTTAACAATGGCAAAGCAGCTGAAATGGAACAGGAGCGGAAAAAATGTCGAACCGGAAATAGGGATCGGGGGAAGTCCAAGGTAAAAAAGGGACGCTGAAAGTTGACGTGGGAAAGAGGAGGGTCGGCGGAGAAAGGAGGCTGAAGTTGGGGAAGGTAGGAAAGAAGGCGAAATGTGATGAGAGATGGAAATGGAGCCAACTTAGAATAGGAAGGTGTGAAAGAAATGGGAGAAAGGTTTGGAAGAGGCAGTAGCGGTGAAAGGCTCCACCATTGGCTCCCAAAGTTATTGGAGGGAAGAGTTGTGATATCAATGGCGCCATTTAGGGTATAAGTAACAGCGGTGAGACCTAGAAAATAAAAATCACCAACAATTATAGACTAAGGACAACAAATCGTAAATGCATAAGGCTCAACTGAATCTCTTTGTGGAAAAGTTTCATTTTCACCAAGTTATTATGCATGGTGGAAATCATATGCCAAAACTCAAAGGAATAGGCTTTACAAGAAGTATAAAATAGCGACATGACTGGGACTCGAACCCAGGTCTACCACTTCCTAGTCAGGTGTCAAAACCAACTTAGCTACCATGCCTTGTCGTTCTCACTTGAGTAAACGGGAGCTTATGTGAGAAAAGATTTTACTGAATCACAGAGTGATTTTTTTACAAGTCTATCATACAGCTTGCCTACATTAGAATATAATGTTAATATTGCGCACCAACTAAAAAACTTTCTTTGTGTTCAACTTGCTACGACAAAGAACCCTTTTTTATGTATATTGTATTTGTAAATATCGTTTGTAATTTCTATTATCCTTTATGTTATGAACCATCTCTCTCTTTCTTCCAACCTTTCGTACATAATTCTCAGTTCTTCACAACCCCCTTCACTTTGTGTTTTCTTGCTATAGAGTTTTTCTGAGGTCATAATTATCAAAATTTTTATTTACTCCACAAAACCACTCTTTATTTCCACTTTATTTGTTAATGATAAGTATGCATTGCTAATTTGTAATGTTTTTGTAATAAACAAGGGTTCAATTGAGTCTTCCTACTCCCAATGTAGCCCAGTAAAGACGTTTGAATGTATGTATACCGAAATCAAGTTATCAGAAGCGTATCTTCTAACTATGCAATAGATCGAAATAGTTGAGGAAGGCTTCCAAAATAACGAAGCTCCCGAGGTTATCACTAACAGTCGTCTTATTTATAGACAAAAACAGGTTGATTTTGGAAAGATCGAGCAAACGATTTAATCACATCGAATTATTATCTTCACTTGCTGTTTGAGGTTAACCCCTCGCTGATTTTTATGAAGCAGCTTATGGGGAAGACAAAAGAATCACACTATCAGGGATTCATTTAATGAGAAATTCGATTAACCGTCGGAATATCCGCATATTAATTTTTATATGGCTTCGGGATTAATAGATTTGCATAATTAATTACCAAAATGAATCCCAATTTCGAAAAAAAATAATCCGAAAAAGCCGATGGAGTGACAAAATTTCTCTCTATGATGCAAAAAACTGCAGGAAGATATTAATCAAAATATTTGCAAAATATCGGAAGCGGGGCTAAATTAATTAACATTTCCAAAACCCTCTCCAAAAGGAATTTCTATTAACTCACACTCTCACGCTAGACATTTCTCAACGTCAATTTGTAAACTTTAATTTAAAGGAATGAGGTACAGCGTAAAACATAAAATGATTAGTTTTCTTTTCTTATTGATACATAGTTTTTAATTTATATTTTTCAAAAAACTGATTTTGGATTCATGAATTTTTATTAAGAACGTCATTCAGGCGTACGAGTACAATTCCAGATATTCTGCTCAAAATGAGAGCAGCGAATACGAAAGGTGTGGTATGGAAATTTTCCAAGTTGGATGAAATATGCGGATTGTGTGACGATGCTCAATGCAAATAAAGTGAATTCGTAACAATCGCTTCCATGGTTTCTAGAACATTTTCATAATCAGAGATGAGTTTTTTTTCGCCTCCGTACAATGCTTTTACACGAAATGCCATTCCGTAATGCACTGAGCAAAAGGTTGAATGAGTTCAGTTGATACGGTGGTTTCTCTCTTCAGATACATTCGAAGGTGATGTAACACGATTTCTCAGCGAATTGTGAGCAGCGAATCGGTCTGTTACACTCGGTTAATTCGATGAAACTTCGGCTCCTTCCAATGAGCGACGGCTTTGAAGGTAGGAGTGAAGAAGCACGCAAATTATATAACTCATTTATTAAGATTTCCAATCAAGTTCTCTCTGCATGATTTTAGAAGACTTTTGGTATCACTCTTTGTTGCAGTTTTCTACATTTGGGAAGTGACGTCGCTCCGTTTGTTTCACTCGATATAATCTAGTTAGTTAAGATTCGATCGGTTGTCATTTATTTGAACCGAAATATGTACTTTCTCACGAAAGAAAATGGCATTATATAATAAATATTAATGTTATATTATTAATAAATTATTAATATACTGTTGCGATGTTAATATAGATATGAAATTTCATCTTCTTATTTGAGGCTTTCTATGCTCTAGAAATATAGAATTTAGAATTGTTTTCTATCTGTTTTACTTGAATGTTTTGTTTCTTTCGGTTGTCTTACTATTTTTTGCATTCTAATTCCATTCTTTGTGACGTTAGTATATCACTATCAATCTAAAATGTCGTTATAATTTGAGGATGGTTATATTTTATTAAAATTATTTAAGATATATATAGAAATGGTCGCTATGTTAAAGTCCATAAGCGAAACCATCCAATAATAAATTTCGTCGCCTCTAGTTAAGATATAAGTTCTCGTCATTCCTCAAATTTTATTTCCAGAAAGTATGTTCTTAATCCCCTAAAGCATCATAACCAATTCATTTCCTCCTCTCGGCTATTCTAAATTGAAACATATTCATAAGAGAAAAAAACACCCATTCCTGGTTAGTGTCCTCCCAACCGGTCCGACAGCGACCTTTCTCTACACAAGAATTCTCGTCGCGTGCCGAAAAAAAGAGCGCACATCCGAGACACTGCTCGTCGACAGCACGCCGCAAAGGTCGGCCCATCTCTCCCACAGAGAGAGAGAGACCCTTCCTCGCCCTTCTCCCAAACCTATCCCTTCCCCGGTCGCTCTCAGATTCCGCCGTTCCCCTCCAGGGGGCAGGGCGTTCGAGGAAGGCGCGATGCAGTGCCATGTCAGGCCATTCAGTCAGCGCGCGGATACGCCGAGAAACGGTCGTTGAGGAACGGGCACATCCGAGGGCACGAAAGACGTCGAGTGTCGGCGGACGAACGAGAAGAGAGGGAGTCCCATCGAGGAAACGGTCGGAGGGGAGCGGAACGTGTATACAAACACTTTTCCAACGGTGAGATCGTCGGCTCCCCTCCCGAAGGCTCCTTTGTCCCCTCGTGTCGACGGCGGCAGGTGTGCGGGACCTTATGGGGACGCCTCGGCGAGAGTAACGGACGCATGCCGGGGGGATCCAGCGTCGCGTCTCGGGTTTTTTACGGGGGTGGAAATCCCTTTATCTAATCAGAGCCGCCGCTATCGGTCATTCGGCCGAGTTTGCATTTCCGCTGCACCGCATAGGCAGAGCTTCAGCGGTGGGCGTGTTGGGACTCGGGAAAGGTTTCATCGGCGAGGAACTCTTTCGAGGTTTCCGAAGGAGGATTCGGTGTGTCAGTGGTACAAAAGTGTGTGGGGAGTGCTTGAAAGGCTTTCGTGGGGTACATTCGGTAGTTGGGAGGTACCGTAAGTCGGGATTTTCAACGGGCCGAAGAGGAGGAGCGGCGTTCGGCAGATGAACCGTTGATTTACCGGTCGCGATGCTCGCGTGCCTGTGTCATCCGCCCGAGGGGCGGCTGCTGTTCCCGGTCGCCCCCGGGGACGATGAGGACGAAGAAACGACCAAAGGATGCGCCAAGAGCGACATTCACAGGGTGAGTTGAAAAAACGGGGACAGAACTGTTCTCCGCGGTACACCCCTCTTCGGCGGGAGGAAAAGAAGGACCGTTATTGCTCCCTTTACGGGATCCGTGAATGAATCCATTGATAGAGGACTTTTTACGTTTGGATACTTAATGGAACGTGTCAGGCAGGCTGTTGGACAAACGGCGTCCGTAATTGGTCCTGAGATGTACCGCGCGTTTTGATGTAATTGACGTGGACAAATAAGATACTTCCGGAGGGAGAGGTAAATTGGAGAGTAATTGGAGGCGTCAGGATCGTGGTGGTGTTAAAAATTACGGGAAGGTGTCATCGTTGACGTCCGCGGGGAATTAATTCAAGCGGGTGAATGTTTCTGAGGCGAGGTATGATTTTTGTTCCGCGGCTTTTGTTTATGCCGCGTATGAGCTCTCCGTTAGGCAACAGTTTATTTCTGGATCGGAGCCAAAGGTAATGATCATCTCTCATGGAACATGTGTTTCCACGGACGAGGATGTTTTTGCATGGAAAGGATGCACGGCATGGCATTTAGAAAAATTAAACCCAATCTAATTAGGAATGTGTGTAATTACATGTGTTCTGAAAATCCCATAAATCTATGCTTAGATATCCAAATCAGGTTTTTATGTAAAAAAATTACAGTTTATATCATTTTCTCTCGAAATTTGATGAGCTCCCGAAACAGGAATAGTTGATAGTATAAATAGTGAAATTGAACCCATAAAATGTGTTCCTTTTACTTACTTAAATTCGACGAGATGACACCCTCTTGTTTTGTTTGTTTAAATGTAAAAAGCGAAAAGTGACCTATCCTCCCCAGTTCTAATTTATATATCCTTACGGAATCCAAGCATAAAAATTGAATGTAATATCTTTTGTATATTTAATCAATCGGACCTGGTTTTTAGATAACATCATCCAAAGATAAACTTGCTGATTCGAATTCGTAAAATTGAGTAATCAACAAATATCATTTCCATCGTTTGTGAAGGCTGCGATAATTTTTTTCGGTCTAATATGAAGACCATTTTCATTCAAGTGTGTCAAAAAATTCTGTAATAGGATTAAAGGGCGCGTTTGATCTTGCCGTCTGCTTTGTAGCGTTTGTCCCTCCGAACGGGAAATTAATTCTTTATCACTCCATTGGGTCCAATCTTTCTTTGGCGATTTTATAATCCCCTTATTGTAATAACCATCCGTGACTACCAATAGATATGCTGATGGCGTCTATTAATTCCGCGAGGGAACTATTAATTTCAGCAGACCAAAATTACGACACAAATCTTTTCAGAGTAGAAAGTGTATTCTATAAACTCAATTATTTTCATTTTCGCAAGCGGTAGATATTTATCACATTGTTCCATGTTGCTGCAAAATGTTTCTTCTGCGACGAAGTTCAAACATTTAATAAATTTCGCGTGAAATATGGCGTTAAACTGTTGTAGCAATAGCCTTCGGCCGAGTTTGACGAATTAAAATGACCTACATTTTGTTCACCGCTCATGGGAATTTTCAGTATATTTTAATAATGTACGAATCCGTTAAATTCACCTTTCCCTTCACTTTTTTTGAATTATTTTCTTTCTAATCCATTTCATGTCATAAAATGAAGTCTATGGCTCGTGCCTGTTGGGTAATATCTTTTAATTGAGGGAGAGCAATAAGTAAACGGTATCGTTCAGTAACACCTTTTGTTTTTAATTTTTGTCTTATCACCGGAAATACTCGTTGAATGACGCAAAAAAAGATTTTTTAATCGACGAATAATCCGTAAGGAAAATATTTGGTCAAGTTTGCGAGAGGCCGAGCATTCAAATTAAAATTCTTTCCTCTTGTAGAATTCTCCTATTACATCAATGTGGAATAGAAATCCCAAAAAAACGGTAAAGATAATTGAGTTTTGACATATTGATTTTGTTAAATTCTCCTGGTCTTTTACACCATTGCTGCTGCATCTTCTTTCAGTCCTAATATTTTTCTGAAATTCTCTATTTTCTGGTGTAATAAGTATTGTCTGTTATCTGTCATTTTCCACTATTCTTTATTTTTGTAGAGAACGATCGGTAATCGAATCAGAACGATTTGCTTTCATTCTATTTAATTAATTATCAATTTCTATTTAATTAATTATCAAAATTACGATACATATTACTAAAACAATTTAATATACGTCTTATATTTCTAACAAAGCAAATTTATCCTGATTACTGTAATATGCGATGTTTCCTAGTTTAAATAAAAGATTTTTATAACCTCAGGAATAACACGTAGGTCACGTTTTCAATTTTATGTTACTCTCCATCAATGTTTTTTAGTGATAACTTATCATACAGAAAGTATTATTTTATATTTCGAATAACCCAGAGTTGTTAAGAAAATGTGGAGAATTATCTGTTCATGCTACTGCAGAAAAGAATTAGCTTCCTTGTTCCTTGTCTTCCTCGTGTATATTTTTATCAAACCCTTTTCTGTTTCCCCCTGAAATTAATCCTTATTTTTATTAGTAAAAAGGTACAACTTCAAGTAAAAAGTACAAGTACCAAGTAGAGCTGTTCAGAACCATTCGTAATGCCAAAACTAGATGCTTTGCGCGAGCCAGCGAGTGAACAATATTCTTAAGTTTCCATCCTGGATAAAAGAGAGCGAAAATCATTTTTAAAGCCTATACTCTTTTTTTCGACGTTTTCTCCAATCTCTTTATCATTGATTCCCTATTCCTTTTTGTAGGAGTCCCACTAGGGTCATTTTTCGTTTTTCGCAGCTCGTTTTTCCGCATCTTCCATCTGATTTATTTCCCCTTTAACATTTTACCTGTCTTTTCCATTCATTTTGCCCTCTGGGAGATCTCTTTAGTATTTAGACTTTTGTTCTATATTGTTTTATCGCAGAGTTCTCTCTAGGCATTCCTTTTTCTGCTATTTATATCGCGCTATAGTATCCTCCGATTTTTTTGTATCGCTTCGATGTTAAGAAATTTCCGTCATTTTCAATTTATTCTTAAAAAGTCCTTCCTCGGATACCTTGTCACTGAATATAAATTATTTATTGATTTATTATTAATCTAATTTATTCTTATAGTGTGAACTTTTGGAATCTAATACAATACATTCAAAGCATTTGTGAAATTAAGTAATCCCGGAAATTTCTTTATTACGACAAGCGAATTAAACACAAGTGATATAATTGATGTGAAAATGCGTATCTTTGTAAAAAGCAATAGAATAAGTAAGGATTACTAAATTATAAATATAAATTTGACAGAAAAGGAATAATTTTGTGTTAAATAATATAATATTTTATCATTATCTATGTTTTAAAGTATCTTTCTTGGTTCGTCCGATTTCCAAGTAAATTTTTTTTTAATTCGTGTAAAATAATTCTTTGACATCATTCCTTTATATTCGCAAAGTGCGATAAAATCAACCACTCGACCACAGACAATGTAAGACTATCTTGAAGATGACAGCTAAAGGTTTGGCATCACTACCCTTATGGTTCGTACACCTATCTCATTACACCTATTTTTCGTGTGAGCCCTCAGCAGTGGGTGCTTCTTCCCTTTGTGTGCCGCACCCCTTTCTGCACCCTCCCGCACACTCGTAGAACACCCTCGTCGCCGCAGCTGGCGGAAGACTTCGTTTGCATTGATCGCGCCCTTTTTCCAATAACAGAGGTCTTCAGGGATTTCGAATTGGCGAACCGAATCACTTCAGCGCCCTCTTCCTTCCGCGGCTCTTTGTCTCTGTAGCACTCCTTTATTCACTTCTCCCAATAAATCACGCAAACCTATGTTTTCTACGCGTCTCACAAGCGTACAATGAAACTGATTTCTTTGAGGGTGTCTATCGGATGAAACGTGCTCACTCGCGGATTTTTTTCCGTCAAAGGCGTACCGCGCCTTGAAAACGTGTTGAAACTACGACTGTTATAGTGATGGTGGAGCACCCTGTATATATTTGTACTCTTCGAATATCTTCTAAGTGGGAAAGATATGAAAGTATTTATTTATTTACTCATTTTCTACCGCGATTAGACCGGAGTTTGGTGAATGCATTGTGCAATTGATATTTTGTCAAATAATTGATAGACATTATTTACAGTATGAAATATGTTAGACTAACTAGAAAAGAGATAATTTAACAATATTAAAAACAATTAATTAATCAGTTCATCAAACAGTGAATGATATATTTGCATCATAAATACATAGAAATTGCATTGTATAACAGGCAAAATTATTCAGGTTCATTACTCACTACATGAGCAGACAATCATTTGCGAGTATTTGCGATTCACAGATTTTCCGATAAAAAGCTCGTCCAATCTCTAGATTTATCTTTTCAAATAATAAAAAAATAGAAAATGGCTTTTACGGTAGGCATAATAATAGATGAAAATAAATCACGTTTGTTGTATAATTCTATTGTATGATCGTGACAATATCCGGGTAATCGTTGTTTTCTATCGAGAAAAAACTTGGTTGACAATCTTTCACCATTAGGTTAGAATAAAGAAAAAGAAAATTGTTTTGTGAAGAGAGGAAAATACTTGAAATTCAAAGTTTGATTAATTTTCATCTCGAAAAAAGTAGTCTAAGGAAAATCAAGTAATTCTATTGTGAAATTAATCTTTTAAAAATATATATAATTGAGGGGAAAAAGATTTTTTAGTTGTGATGGATCATGGTAAATATATCCGGAAGAATGTAATTTCATTGCCACGTCGTGTTCCGAAAAAAATTGCTTTCTTTAATGTTTAGAGAATATTAGTGACGATGGGTATATTATCAAGCCCTTCCCCTCATACCTTAGAATTCCCATTGTTAGTGGCTTTGGGTGGGCATCAGCGTTAGCCACAGACCCAGGAGCTGTGCTTGTCAGCGTTCGGCTAACGATAATCTATACTGAATATTGCAAGCTCATTCAATCTAAGCTGTCCCATGTAGCACTAAATGACCTTTCACTCGATGGTTCTTGCATGGGCCGTTCAAAATTCAATGGACTACTTACGGAATAACATGTGCTTATATCCCGCGCAGATCAATCCCTTTTGAATTTGCTACGTATATTTACTACTATGGCAGACCTAGGCTAATTTACGTCAGGGAAAATTAATTACTTCCTATTTCCTTAATATCGGTGCCCGGACGATTATCTGGAGCAATTAATAATATTTATTATTGAAACAATTTACGAACGAAGAAGTCCTGAAATGTGGTGACCGTGATCTCCTATTCAGTCACTTGAACCTTAACATCATCCACTTAAAACTTCGATGAATTTAAAGTGCATAGGTATGACCCCGAAAAGGGATGCTTACGATGTTCTATCGGTCTTATTGTTAGTGTCCATTTTAAGATCACTATCCACAAATCAAAAATTCTTTTGGGCGCTTTTTAAAAACATTCTCTTAAATTTAGTCCTTGCAATTTTTTTCAGGACTTGGAAATTGACAGATACATCATGCGAGCAAGTGAAGATAGAACAAAAATTATATTCGATTCGATTCCTCGCTATCAAATAATGGTTCTCATGATTTTTTTCCTTAATTGTCCACACAACTTCCATTATTTTATATTTTGTATTAGAAATAGAGTAACGAAGCAAAATTAAAAAAGAAAATGTTGTTTTTATCTTGTTCTTAGTTGGTTATCTAAATACAGCAGTTCCACACGAGCAAGGGGTTTGTTTAATAAATTTGAGTCAGATTGAAACATTTTCTCAGGGAAAATTTTCCACTTACCCAAGAAATGAAAGCAATGAATAATGAACGTCAAAAATTATCTCTTTCCTTAGCACGTATCTACAAATAAATTCAAAAGTTTAACCTCTTCCTCTTTCACAGTTTCTTCCCAGTTATTGGATCAAACACTGTTTTTTTTTCAATTTTGTACCCCATCTAGTTTTTCCTCCTGCCCTCAATCGAGTATCTTTCCTTCCTCATGAACTCTTATTAGAACTATTTTATTTGTTGTCCTTTGCAGAAGGTCTCGTATCCATTGTTCACTAATAGCCTTACGTCTTCATTTCTTAGCATCCAATTTCAATTGAGAAGCGAAGCTTTCGATTGAACATTCTCGCTATTTGAGAAGACCTGTTCGCGAATCGTATGTATGGAAAAAAAGGTTAACTTTTTCCCAATATGTTTCTCCCTATGCTCTGATGGGTACGAACAGTTTAAGTAAATTGGATCCTCATTCTGACTTCCGTTGTATCTGGAGATGAATACCGGAATAGTTTGCACTTTCATGCAAGCGAATGGTCGGCTTTGCTCTCGGAAGGACCCGAAGGATCCGAGTTGTCTCGTTCCTTTGCGGATCCATGTCGTCATCATTTCTCGTCGCATTCTTTTGTTCTTTCATCTCTCGCATTCCTAATTCCCGCCCGTAAACCAAGACAGAGTCTCTCCATACACGCACTTAAACTTCCGATGCGGAAAGTGATGCTCTATTGTCTCTTTTAAGGGAAAATTGGGAGCGGCGTAGTATCGCATCTCCTTATTCACGTGATAGCCAATTTTAGGTCGAGCGGAATCAACCGCTTGGGGCGGCCACTCTCTATCTACCGGGAAATGGGATGTCGTAATTTATATTCCGAATTTTTTATTCTTTTTCGTGAAGAGCGAAAAGGATCGATTCATCCGAAACTTTTATTTATTTTCACATTTGGCTATTTTCGGCGCATTCGATATTTTTCAGCATCGTAGAAAGAATATTTCCATAAAAGGAACCGTTTCTTGACGTAGAGAATCACCTTCCATTAATTTGTGAGCGTGGTTATCAATCAATCCATCGATTTGCTTCAAATTATGCTGCTTCATGACGTCGAATTAATGGTTAGGAACGTATGGAAAAGAAATTGAACTCGGAAATGGCGAAGGAAGAAGGAATACTGAAGGCTTTTGGATACCCGAGTTAGTCAAGACGAAAGAAAGTAGAATAGATGAAATAAAAGAAAGTTAACCAAAGAATGAGGGAAAAGGAAGTAGGTTTCCCGATCACTACTGCTTGAAGAGCTTCCTTAATTTAAAGCGAAGCGCTTCGAAGCGAAACCTCAATTGTTTCCTACGAATGAAATGTTTGATCTTCGTATCCGCTCCTTCAAGAAACTTCGTGGGGATTTATTCAAAATAATCGATAAACTACATTCTCAATTCATATGGAACTAGTAGTAAGAGAAGTGGTATCTCAAACTTTTGGGAATTAAAAGCTTACTTGTTACCAGTGGCCGTGGCGATGACGTTTTTAGAGAGAAAGAGAATACATTTTCGGAAAGTTCTATAGCACTGTTGCTAAAGTGCTTAGAGCCAGCATTTTTCAACCTTTACAAGCTCGTGTCTGAACTGAAAACTTAGTAAAACCCCACAGTTTCAAACGGCACTCCCAGATTTAACTTTGAAAAGACGCAGAATCGAATGAAAATATTCAGTATTGCATTTCCGTGGGCCTATTAAGTTATGAAAAATCTCAAAAAAAGTAATCGCATCAACATGCTTCATGTAATGCTTGATAACTAATATTCTCAATAACACGTTGAAATTATGGAGCGTATCGAGGCTTCCATACGGTTCACTCGTGACGATCAGGTTGGGAAGCGCTGCTGTGTGTTAACTGTGGTGAAACAAATTCTTACCAGGTTTTGTACGAAAGATTTAAATACGCCTTTCTCCTCGAAGGAAATGTGTTTCCTAAATCAAAACTGGGGAATATTTTTGATATTTATCCTGAATCCATAACCATAGCATTTTATTTAGAATCTGATATAAAGATGAAAAAAAGTGTCGAAGCAGGCACTGAGCTTGTTATCGCCTTCATGCGTGTTTTTCGAAAAATTGCTGAGCTCTTGTTTCCCTTAGGAAAAATTAGAATTCTTTGTAATTCTTTAATCGAATTCCACAATGTTAGATTTGTAAGTTAATATTTATCTGTTTTTACTGTATATTTTAGTCATCTCTAATATGAAGGTATCTCTAATTCGCTCCCAAAACAATCTTATCACTCGGTATCTTCTCATATTCCAAAGAAAGGAAGTCGAAAACTTCTTTCTCAGCTACTATAATCTTATACTTGGTGTACGAGCGAGATTTGAAGTGCTAATTTCATAACCAGAACACACCGAAGGCGAATAATACAAAATCATGACTTTCGGCCAACATTCCTCATACAGAAGTCATAATTTGATGCTGTTTTAAATATTAGATGAAAAACCGAAGATAACTCCACAGTCTCTGTTTGTCAACTTGAGAAAGCTCAAAACTGAAAATAAAAGCAGCCACACGTCAAGCTATGACTTCCGTCTGTCAATTCGATTATACATATATCTCATTCCATTAAACAATAAGTGTAATAATGTAAGGAGAGTTTCTTCTATACCTAGGAAAACCTCAATGTTCGGGGCATCTTATTATAGACCCGAATCGTCGTAAATTATTGCTCTTGAGCGATACTTAAGGAAATTCCTCGATTAGGTTAATACTAAATTATGTGAACAATACTTATATCACTAAACAAAAATTACATACACTTGTGTAATAAAAATAGCACTAAAAATAAATAAATTGAGTAAAATTTAAAGATATTATAAATTTATATTGATGATATAGGTATTATTAATTTATATAAATTATATAAATATTCTATATAAACCGGCCTGGCTAAATTAACAATATATTACTTATACAAGTATTTATACGTGTCCATATACTCCAATGAGATTGTATAAGAACGTTAATTTGATTTAGTACTTAAAAATAAACCGGAGCGGGGCTCAGTCCTCATATTTTGGCGGCGCCTTTCATTTGCTAATGAACCTCTCAGAAATCATAGACCACCTCGGAACGGAAAGGATAACTACGCGCCGAGTCAAGATTGCGAACCGTCTTGGATCCAACTGTCGGCGATTTGTTTATTTTGAGCGGAGGGAAAATTAGCGTAAATAATTAAACAACGAAGGCCTTTCGCCGGAGAGCGGCGCTAAGCAACTTCGAGGCCAAAAAAGGTAAATATTTGATCCTGAGTAAAACACTGTGTTACGCCTCAGTTCGTCTCCGAGAGGCATTTCCGCTCGATTTCGGAGGGAATTCCTCCAAGGGATAAAAAAGAGAGCATTTCAGCACACTTGGAAGGAAAGGGTTCCCCCGTACTGTTTAGCAAAGGGTAACAACTCAAATAAATCAGCCGAGGTGCGGAAGTTTTCCCTCCGAAGGTAAGATTCGTGAGATGGAATCGTTAGAATTATGCCGAATGAGCGAAATGCGCGGAGCTGTTAAGTTTCTCGGGGAATTCGGAGGGCCCGTCGAGGAGAAAGATGCTTTTTGTCTCCGGTGGATTCGAACTTTTTAGCACAAGCTTAATCCTACTTCATGCCTCTAAGAGGGCTACGTTACCCGTGAGATATCCGAAATTGGTTGGATTAATACCTTCCCGCGAAATTGAACGTAATTTGCTGTAAAATTTCTTCCTTCAGAATATAGGGGATTTTTAAGAAATATTACGCTATTTTCAACATTCTGACTTTTTTAATTCTGATTGTTTTCCATTTTGGCGTGAGGTGCTCATCATGCGGTTATCGTTACGGAATTTATAAGAAAATACATAACACGGTTGGTAATGCTAGTTCGTCCGCACTTTTGAACCTGTTTCTAAAAAAAATATGATTTCAATTATTGAGGCTTTTATACCTATAGCTAGGAGAATCATGAGTAATTTGACTTAGTTTTCTCTATGTATTATTCTTTCAGTCAAACTTTGCCAAATATACAAGGTAATATATGTAAAAAAAAGTGTTGAATTAATATTCGCCAATATATTATAAGCCAATAGATTATATGATATTAAAGAAAAATTTAATTAAACTCGGGTCGAATTTAAGAGTTATCAAAAGATAATAAAAATTATTGTATCGTTGTTTAAAAACCTTTAAATCTCTCGAAGTTTCATTTTCATCCAATCAACTCTGCATAACGTCATGTTTTGAAAGGGAAGTTGATATACGTCGAGGGCGCGTGCTTTTATGACTGAGAAATTTAGTTCTCAATTCTTTCTTCACATTTTATTTCATTTTTCTCCTTGCCCTGTATCGTAGAGAAGTGTGCGATCCATGTTCTCCATCTTTATTTAATACTTAATTTTCTAGCATCTCTCTATCCCTATCCTGAGTATATATGGGAGACAAGATAATTAGCATGGACTCAAAAGATATAACTCCCAAATAACTAATCGATATTCGGGATGGTAATTAACTGTACGAGATTCTTTCTTCCGTACGGTTAATGAGGATTTTCAGTATTCTCTATTCTCCATTCTTTCTAATTAAGTAATTGCGGTCAAGAAAACATTGCGCTTTTATTCAACCAGTTAAAATTCACTCTTCACTCGTAATTAATACTAAGGCATGGATGTGGAAGCTTGCAAGAATAGCTACGTTTCTCAGATTTTCTTTTCCTCTCAATCCTTTCAAAAGAAAAACGCTCCGCTTGATGTTTTTTTTACCAGAATGTATATTTTTCAGAAAAGGAACGGTACGACCGAGGGAAAGAATTCCAATTCCATATCTCCATTAATCCAGATTTTAATTACGCTGGCCTTTTGGAAAGAAAATTTGGCACATGGTCCATTTCTCGTAATTGAGCGGGGATATCATTCAAGAAAATAATTGCGTTGATGTGATTAATTTCCTGTATTCGGTTGGAAAAACAGTCAAAGAAACCCTTTGCCCTCGCCTTAAAATCCGTGGTGATTAAAGAGAAATATTCCAGCGATATGAAAATATTGTATGACCATTGTCAGTTATTGTTTTAGCCTTTGCGTCTCAAAAGCCTAAATTACATCCATCAGTGACCGCCTGCACTGATCCTCGATGATTCGGCTTACGCGTGAATTATGCGCTTATGATAGAATCGACTGTTTCAGTTACGACTTTGTTGTTGGACTTCATTTGGAAGAAAATACACAACTTTTACCGCTGCTAACAATGCCATTGACAAACGACCGTGATTTCGACGCGTGATGTCGTCATCGCTAGATAACATCGGAGAGAACCGGTTACACCGCGACCTGTCAAAATCATGGCCGCTAGTCGATGAGATTCAAAGATACACGGTACTTGTTTTTTCATCTGTTTTGCTAAATTTGGATGATTTTGAACACAAATATGAATAGGGCCTACTACTGAGCCTTGTGGGACTCTACAAGGAATTTCTGTCTTCACTAAAGTGATTGTTTAACTTAACAATGGATTTCCTGTTATGCAAATAACTTTTAAACCATTCATGATAGTTTTCACTTACTCCTATTTCATGGTTGACTATGTTAAAGGCTTTTTTAAAGTCAATAAATACTGCTATTGTTTGATTATCACGATCAAGATTTTTGTAAATTTAATTTGAAAATTTTTCTAGCAAGTTTCTTGTTCCCCTGTTTTGTTGAAAACCAAATTATGGTTGTATGGAAGGTGTGGTTTTAAGATATAAGGTTGAATTTTAGTGTATACTCCATTAAGTACTCTGTTACATATTTTTCTAATATTTTACCCATGCTAAATAAGATGGAGATAATCCTAAAGTTTTCATACTCATTAATCTACTTAATTTCTCTAATTACCCGTTCTCCTAAATAGAAAAACGATAAGGAATTGTATACATGGAAATATACGTATTCCTTGGGAAAGCCAGAGACAAAGATTTGCTGAATTGAATCTTTTACAAGCGTATATGCAATGTTTTTAAGGTTTCTTCTATATCCTAATAATAAGATATTACCTATATTTCAACGTATAATACCATTTTGGCATCATCAAGTACTTGGACGTCTCCCTTGGAGGCCTTAGGAATTGAATAAGGTCGTAATCACATAGCAACGAAGGATCAAAGACATTTACGGACTTCCGCGATATGTTACTGAATTTTGAATACCGCTCATAAAGTTAATAGCGGCAGGTTTCTTTCAATCTGCAAATCCCCGCTGTTTCCCGCATTCAAAGCACGCTCTGCCAAATGCCATTATCGCCTCCCAGCGAGATTTTAACGTACGTTCAAAAATTCTTTACTCGGGCAAAGTGCTTCGGCCGCAAAAGGTCGTTAGTTCCACATTTCTCCACTAGGTGGCATGAAATTCATTTGGGACCTCACTATGCCTCAGTTGCTCCATCATCATTAATTCCTCTTTTAGTCCATTCACCGCCTTTTTTTCCTTTCTTCTCTTCCCAACCCTTTCTCCTCCCTTCTTCCACGTCCATAGCAAACCATCTCGTTTCACTTATCGCTCCTTTTTTAAACTTTTCGCCGGCGTGAGCGAGCGTGTGTGGGCATTTTCATGTTCTATTTTTCCACATGTTACTCTATCACGTTACCTTTTGCCCAGCAAATACGGAGTGATTTTTGCCTGAGATACGTTACGTGCGTGTCTGCTCGAGGGATTTTTTAATCCGCTGCTGATGTTGGGATTTCGATGACTTCAGCTATCTAAAACTCTTTCCGAGTTATTCTTCGCGCATTTCTATTACGGATTAAACTCGGTTCGCTGAAATGATAAAGCTGATAAAAGGGTTCTCGTAATTCTCGCTCCATTCTTTTCGAATTCATAACCCGGTGATTTTTATCTTTAGCTGCATCGGTACAGTATCTCGAGAGATTATTGTGTATTCCATAACTAGCGGCTTAGTTGCAGTGTACACACATTAATTTCGTATCATGACCGCTACCCGCTGGGAAAATAATCAGGTTTTTTACCAATTCTTTTTTTTTCTAAAGAGTTAAAATTTTAGTCTTGAAAATGAATATTTAACCAGTCGGATAAGATCACATGGCGAGAACTTATTACACTATTGTTGTCTAATTGTATTATTATTTAATCGAGGGAATTTTTAAGTATCCCATGAGAATCAATGCGCTATATTCATCTGATGAGAATACTTTCGTAGAACTCAATGGAAACGTAGATGAGTTTCATACTTTGTAAACCTGCATCATCTTTTGTGATGCTTTTTGAATTCCCATATTTTTTTTAACTTTATTTTTAGTAAGGCAATAAAATTTCAGTTTATGTTTCAGTTTTTTACAATATAATGGTCACTTTACTATCGTTTATGCATTGTCAGCAAAAATGAAGATAATATCAATATTAGAAATTATGAACAGATATTTTGTCTCTGACTTGTTTTCTAGCATGGGCCACAATATTTAGCTTTTAATTGTATCCCACAGTATTTATCTTTATCTACATATGCATTGTGACCTAAAGAAAGCGTAGAAAATTTTTCATAAATTTATTGGTAATATTCACGTTAAATAATATCAAATTTGTATTAAAATGTGTACGAGTGGGTAAAAATATCTCAGAATGCCGTTTAATCCTGTTTAAGCGTAACTCCATTGATAACTAAACATCTTTTCACCATAAATCGGTAGTGCTGCACCAAAAACACCAAAAGTAAAACATGCGATGGAAATCTTGCCACCTTTCGTTCTAGCTTGGTCTATACATTATTTTGGGAATAGCCTATGTTGAAATTTTGCATCACAATAATAGCGTGTACGCTTAGAATTTCGCATTGTACACACTCATCAGATTACGCGTTATCACGTTAAAGTGGGTGGATTACGGCCGCGAAGCATCTGTAGTGGTGAAATCGGGGCGATAGGTCGGTAAACATATGACCTTTATTCCGCATCCCCTCCATTCTCTGCCTCCACCTACACTTCTCTCTCCTTCGCCGTACCAGTCGTCTCTTGGGACTGAAGGCACATGCCATAGCGATACTCCCGCTATATCACGAGAGCTGAAAATCAATGATCTTCCTTCATAGCATATTTTATATATATAAAGCGACATTGGTTAAGGAGTATTGTTGCTTTCATTCTACAAGCATATTGGTGATATATTTGTATCTGTCCCTACAAACAGTTTATAAAGTAATAGATCTCTACATTCCCGGTAAATTTATCAAAAAAATTGAATTTCCCGCCCTAAATTTCTATTAGTATAGCCACCTGGTGTCAAACTTATTTTAGCTAGGATCAAAGCCTGAATTATTCTGGCGGTTACACGTTGCGGCCAGTACGAATTGTGGAGCATTGCTATAATTTGAATTCCCTATAATTATGTATGTTTATTATTATTATTTATTGGTCCTCATATAAATACATATACATAAGTAAATATCACAAAAATTAAAATCGAGGGACATAGGTTCCCCTAGGATAACATACTGTTTGGGGTTAACAGACTCTTCCGGTCCAACAAAAATACAGAAAACAACAAAATAAAAACAGTCGCTGTGCCACTATTAACAAGTCACTTTACAAAAATTAAAAGTGGATACAAAAATAATCAATAAGAATAATAAAAATGGGAGAAAAACACTGAAAATGCCGGAACAAGTACTGGCAATCATAGCATGCGCAACACAAAATAGAGTAACGCAAGTATAATTTCTTGATCCAAACAGAAGAAATTTATTCATTTCTTTTAAACAAACAGTCCATCTCCTTGCTCTGGAATAACCATTCTTTAACAAGTTTTGAAAAAGTTCCTTCTTTATCTAAACCAGATTTAATCACAGGCAGAGAAACAAACTATTTACACATCCGGAGACGGAGAGTAAACGATATATAATAGAAAAAACACCGAAAATAAAAACACAAACACACTTGTGTTGTGTTGATTTCTTTATATATAATAGACTTACAAAACCCCACGATAATTCGTGCTGTATTATTCGGTTATCTCTAGCACCCTATACATTGGAATCCGTTGTCACTGAGCTCATACCTTGAATTCTTCTTGATCATCTTCACCTATCCCTCTCCAACGATAATCTATCCTCTAAGAGTAGAAAAATATATTATCTTCCAAGTGCTTTATCGGGTCTTTTGTTTCGAGATATAAATCTTATTCTACTCTTGGCTTACATTAGTCTCTCTTTGTTCTATGTCGAGATCTTTATATCACCTCACCCTCTAAAGGAATGCTTTTCGTCCTATCACGTCACATTTTTTGTTGTTCAGGATCCAAAAGATTTCTGTGATAACAACGCCGCCGATTTACTTAATTAAACTTATCCGCAAAGATGTTTAACTGTGGAATTTTCCGTACCCTGTCTCTTTGTGTTTTTTTCGAGATCACCTTCGCTGTCAATGATATCAAATAGATATCTATCAACAAGGTCAGCGTTGATGTCACGGCCGGACGAGATAATTACGAGTGGTGCAAGAAAATTTTTAGATAACTATCGTAAGAACAGTTCTTTTCTGTATATGTATCTTATGGATTTAGAATTCTGGCACGTTATTTATATTCCGCGCTGAATTGGCATTGTTTCATTGGCGAGATTCAAAATATTCGTAACAGAAGGAGCATACATATTCTTCCTAATTTTGGATAATCCACCCGCAATGTGTGTGCTTATTACTAAGCGTGAACATCTTGTACGATAATATTTCATTTATATGCAAGATGAAGTTATTAAATCATAATATAGGGTTACATACTTCCGTTCATGCCCTAGACATACAGTTCCGAGCATAAAGCTCTTATCGATTTTACGTCATCTACCAATCTGTTGGTAGGCTCGCCTAAATGTTTATTATATTTTTTATTTCCTAAATTTTACTGTGATTTAGTTAATTACATGTAAATTTATTAAAAGTAATGAAGACATTTTTTGGAGGAAAACATCGAAAGGTTCAAACTTCAATGCAAAAGTTGTCGATGAAATTTTGTTTATAAAATTGTTTAGTTATTTTGTATAGAAATTTTGTTTAGTCCTTTGAACTAACAACCTATCCTATTCACTCCTTACCTCGGTTAAATATGATATATTCGCTACAATTATGCTGCATGCGAGGGCGAAGTAGTGCATTAATTACATAAGTGTGATTAGAACAACGGAGGGCTTCTCTGTTTCCATTGCTGCAAGTGAGAAATAAGTTAACAGGATAATAATTTTGACGTTATCTATGATATCCTTGCGTGAATGTGTTGTTACGGGATGATTATGCAGATTTTTGCGAGTGCTAGCTTTTACGCCTAATGTGTCACATACGAAGCTGCTCATTATCGTTTTTCACTATGACATCATCATGAATTTACTCTTTCGTCCGTTCTTTTGGATTTCTAGGTTGTGCTCTCTCGTTTTGACGTCCCTCCATTATTTCTCGTTTAGGCCGATTCGGAAGGTGGCGCCCTCTTAATGTCTTCGTAGACTCACAATGCCACTCCCTCTCAACTCCATCGAGAAAAAATTCCAGAAGCCTTTCACCACCAAGCACCTCCTCCATCTCCCTCTTATTAAAAAAAACCTTTTTCGAAATTCTTGCATTCGTTTCGTCCCTCCACTACTCTCCCTCTCCATTTATAATGTTTTTTACCTGCCTCGTGGTCCATATACTCCGCTCGCCCATGCTTCGTTCACAGTTTAGACCTCTTTCTGTCCTTCTCAATTACCCGCCTTTATTTCCTCTCCTCTGCTTCGGTTTTCACTTTCATGCTCTTACTTCGCACGTAATGGCCCTTTCTCTCCATAAACATTATCCTCAATGTCTTTGCTCTCTTTTTTGCGTAATTATCTCTTATTTTCCCTGCTTAAATCGCACCTCCCGCAGTTATTTATTTTCCAAGTAATCTACCCATTTCGTTATTTCGTCTATTACAATATTCCTGGTTCCCTGGTGTGGTCCTAAAATTTGTTTTTCTTTTAAATCACTGTTAAATAAATACGTAGGCTATTAGGTAACACTCAAAGGTCTTGTCGTTTATTCTTTACTCCACGAATCGTAGCGTACAAAAACCGTGAGTCCAGCGCGTCCTTTCATAGATTTCAATTACTTAATTATTTATTTAAGATACTCGTATTGTTTATCCCATTTATTATTGCATTCATAATATTCTGAACCACGTAAAATTCCAATACATCATTCCTGTGATGCTTAGAATTGTAATATGAATAAAAATATTCCAATACATTCAGTAAAACATGCGAGGAATCATAAGTGGAATATTCCTTTATGCGGTTACTTTGTTGTGATTGAAGATTCTACGAATATGAATGCAAGAAAATTTATTTCATATGAAAATCCTGTCGAAGTTGTTTTTGAATCGAACTCGAATATAGTGTATAATAATAATAATAAATCGTGTTTCGATAGGTCAAGATTGAGACTTTTGAGTCACCTCTTACATCTAACCCATCGCAAATATTAAATAACAGATTTCTTGGAAAAAGTACTGAGAAGAAAACTGCATTGCAACTACATTATGCTCAACTGAAGCTATAGTTATTCCTTATCATATGAATTTTTTAATGTAAGGTTTGCATAATATAATAGGAATATAGATAATGCTATCAAGACTGTTGCATTTTGTCGAATCTGCCGTCTTATTTACCCTTTGCTCTAAAGAAACGATATCAAAATACCAATGTGGTGATCATAAACTAAGCCCCAATTAAAGACATCGAGAGAGAATCTGGAACCTCGAATGAAATAATTAATCAACAAAGTAATTCTATCTCTTGAAGCAAAATAAAATTCTAATTGCCCTTTTCTATCATTTTTCCTCACAACATTTCCCTTTTTTCTCCTTCTCAGGTTCCGCAACTTACTTTCTATGTTTCATATTTCCTCCCGAGGCATTCGCATTCCCCGCGGAGGTCCCCGCAGTCTACGTTTATTCGATGGAGATAGAAATGGAACTGCTCGACTCTTTCTTTCCTATTCCTTTCTTTTAATCAAGGGAATATTTTACGTCTCCCATGAGAATCAACGTGCTATACTCGTCTGATGAGAATACTTTCATAGAGTTCAGTAGAATCGTAAATGAGTCTCTTACTCTGTAACATAGCAACATCTTATGAGATGCTTTTTGAACTCCTATAAAATTTTTAACTCCATTTTCACTAAGCCAATAAAAATACTGTTTATATTAACTTCTGCTGTGGAATACATTCATAATTACATACATATTTTATGTATGTAATTATGAATGTATTCTATATGCTGTATGCTATATTTCTATGCAAATGTAAACTATGTGGTCTAGCTCAACCTAGAACGCGATTAGGAAAGAAATGAGAAAACTCAGTAGTTTCCATAAAAAACTGAATTGTTAATTCCAGTAAATTAGATTTAATTATTATTTTAGTTGTATTAAGATAATTGCATTGTTAATTCTATGATATTATATGATTAATTTTTCGTTATTTTCATTATGCTTCAATCTTCGTATAATTCCTATACCTAATTTCCACAAAACTAAGAATTTCTCGTGGATGGTACTGCGTTATTTCATTTCTTTCCTTCTAAGCCAAGTTATGGATACTCATAGTAGCTCAACCGAGAATTGAAAATTAAAAACAAATGTTCGAGTTCGGAAGCAGATTAAAGAAGAATGAAACATTTATTACAACACATTCCAGTGAGGTCGATTTTGTTTTTCTCGATATAGAATTCAATATGTTTCGGTCGGGATTCATTTCCACCTCCGTTTGATTTCCGATCTGGTAACTTTAATCAAATGACTCTGCCGAGGAAATATCCTGTTTTTGCCCTCGGTTTCCTTCCTCTTCGTAAAATGAAAAAGGGGCGATCCATTCCTTCCACATCGCGAAAAATTCAAAACATTCCATAATTTAGCGTACGATATCGGCTCACTTCGCAACAGTTCGGGATTTTCGATTACTATTCATGTGCCTTCAAATATGAAATTTTCCTTTGAAGCTCACAAATAGATCTTTTGTAGTTGCCATGATATTGCAGGTATGCATGTGCATAAGTTACAGCTTTTTTGCCGTAATGTGATCTCGTCATTATTACTATGAAACTCTTTATTTGGCGAGGTTAAGCCCATGTTGGCTTCTCTTTCACCTAACCCTTGCAGACATATGTATTGGTGCGTACACTCCTGGCCAAAATTAACGCTGCACCTCCCTAGCGATCCTTACGGCTGGTGCTGCGTTAATTTTGGCCAGGACTGTACAATAGAAGGAATACGTTTAAAAAAGTTCAAATATATATCTATAAAATGTAATCACCAAAAGGATAAATGAAAGAATGGGAGTGTGGGGGAAAACTCTTCGGCTTGGGGAAAACCACACAATAAGGAGAGCAAAAAAAACCGCTAAAACATGGAAATTTATTAAAACCAGTATATCACTGGTTGCATTAATTAATGTCTACTTATTAGTTCCGTCCAATAATGAAGAGGTATGAGATTAGCTTGATAGTCTACTACGGATGTCATTTACCTGTAAAGAAAGAGGATACGCGGAAAACAAACAAGTTTTGCATGAGTTTTCGAAATAGAGGAGACATTGATGATTAAAAAAGATGATTGATTATTATACTATTATAATGTAAGTTATAATCTACTCTTAAATATTATATAATAGCAATAACAGTACAAATAGCTCTAATAACATGAATGACAAAATCGTGTTTTTTGTGCAAATATTACTTAAACTAATGGAACTATAAAAGTAACAGTAGCAAGTAATAATACTCCTCGAGATTTGATGTCGTTACCTAAATCCATTCACCATTATCGTCATTGTTTAAATCCATTAACTCCGGTGATGTCAGTTATGGGTGTGTGAGTCTATTCTTCGTAGCGGAAAGATGTAATACAAGAGAAATTAAGAGTGTCAGAGGAGAGACAAAGAGATAAAAATGTTATCAAGGCAGCGCCACGCGTTATTCAATTTTTCCGGCTCTTTCCCATCGGCTGAGTTATCGGGGCGCGAACATTACATGGGCTGTTTGCCGAGGGATTGGTGGGCGCTCCTGGAGATGGAAAAAGCGGGAGTGGATGTGATAGTGGGTGCAGATGAGCTCTGGGCAGCGAGAGGCGGGTGCAAAAGGGGGGGGAGATGGATGCTGGGTGGGTAGAAGATGGAGAGAAATTGGAAGGGTCGGAATTAGGGAGGGAAAACACACGCAAACACAATCTTTATTTTATGAGAGAAAATGAGACGGACTCTTTGGCGAAGCCTTCAGGAAGATTCGAAATGAGATGGATAATGAAGATGCGTACCTATATTTTTGGATATGAAGAGAATAGGGGTTGATCATCACGGAACGTTAGGCTAAGGATTGGCAAAAATTAGGCTTAAATATCAATGGAAAACTAGTATGAATGGACTGCTTTACGATTAATGAAACATCGGTTAGTCGAAATAAAAATGGAATCAGGCAATTTTTCAAGAATACGTGTACGTACGTATGTGATATAGTTTTAAGTTAGCAGCTGTTGATTCTGATTCATTTCTATGGTCCAGAGTGTATATTCACTAACATTATACTTTTGTAAATAAAAAATATTTTATGTCATAAATATATTTGCGTCAATACCCTGCCACACAACTATTGAACTTTAAGTCACTACCGAGCTTATTACATATTTACATGCTTCCGAGTTATTTAGAGATATAATTAATTTTTTCATGGAACTCGATGTATCACATAACGGAATTGTATAAATGAAAATAAAAACATGACATCGATTTAAATTAATTTTAATTTAATACCTGCATAGCCAATTCTCTTTTATTTCAAGTGCACTATTCTTGTTTCTCGCGTAAATAGGAAATGAAATTAAAATGATGTGCCGTTAGGTCACCAAAGAAAGGAGAAAAAAGCTCCCGAAAATATTGAAAATGAACGAGATTAGAAGAGTACTTCGGAAAATTAAGTGGTTGAGTTGGATCATGAGAGGAAGCGAATATAGAATGAAAAGAGAAAGGAAAGTAATTGAAAGAGGAATATTACAGCGAGGATGTGAAAACGCGGGAATTGAAAGAGTTCGTAATGAAAATGCCTGAGAAGGGAAAGTGGACGGGGAAATACATGAAACGGGAAAATTGATAACACGAGGCCAACTCTCACCCAATATTGAATAAATGTAAAACAACAAAAATAAAGTTCATCGAAAAACTCAACGGCAGCCGCAGAGAGGTTTATTTTAATAGCTTGGGTGTCGCATTTGACCGTGCGAATGTCTTTTTATATAATAAAGCCTGTGAAAAAAAATCCCCTTTTGAAATTCACCCTGTTAACTTTTGGAGGAAGTCATACGCAGCTGGGTGTCTTTAATTCCATGCATTCTATTAATGGTGGGAAAGTTGGGAACTTTGATTTTCATGGCGGCTGTGTTAATTACGGAAATGGACTTTTCAGCCGAAGGTGAATATGCTCGATGCTCCCGACAGAGAAATATTATAAAGGAAAATAAGTTATATTACACCGAATTTAGGATTTAATATTTACTGAATGTGAAAATTAACTTTTTATGAATCGTCTTTCTTCATGTCTACGCAATTGTTCCTGAGAGGGATTTTTTGACTGGCGAAATATTTGGTATACGTAGGAATAATGATGATTTATAAATATATGTATTATCTGTATTTCTTTTCTGTCATGGAGGTTCTACGCAGTAAAACCTGTCGCTACTTTGATTTAATCGTCGTAATATTTCTTCGCTTTCAATTAATATATTTTTGAAGCTCTCTCAGCACAATTTTCAACTACTCAATTGAAAATGTAATGAATGATTTGGCGCTTTTAATCCATGTTTTACAAATAGGAGCCCAACAGAGCATGGTGAAAAGTATTTCCTTATGCAGCTTTGGCTAGCAATCTTGTATCGCAGTTCCCTGCGGTTTAGCAATTGTTTACCATCAAGCAGTTTAAAATGCGATGCAAATAACCGCCTCAATTCATGCAAGCAACGCATCCTCGCCAAATAGAATCTCGCCAAGCTTACCGATGGCATTGCATTCGAAGAAAATTGAATGAAAGGCGTACGCAAATATGCTCGAGCAAATTTAAATGTTATTTCGTTTTGGTGCTAACGTTTACCATTCCGACTATCGACAAAGCCTTCTCGTTGAAAATCCGACGGAAAATTGAAAATTGAACGCAGCGGAGATTTCGGAGGAGTTGCGATAGCAAATCCATTATTCGCATTCACTCGTTCGCTTCCTCGCATTCATTACCCTCGCGACTGGAAAAAGAAGCGGCGCGGGAACATTTATTGGCAGTTAACGAGTGCCAGAAAAAGGTAAACTTCATTCCGAGGGACAATATATTCGAATGAAATGATCGCGTCAACATTAACGCAACCATCGCTCGTTCCGTTGAGCAACGTATTGTCGAAACTTGCGAGTGGAGATAAACCGCGTCTTCCTCATTCCCTCACGTCATGCAGGAGGTCTCGATTCGCTCCTTCAGCTTCCTCTCTTCGCTCCAAACCAATTTACTAAACCATCCGAGTCCAGTTTAATACCACTTTCTGTACCGTTGGACGGACCTGGAGGATCTGATAAGAAAAGGTCGTTACGGGCGAGTGGTCTGATGATAGCCTCTTCCCTACTCGCAAAATACTCCCTCTGCAATATTGTTCTCGTTTAGCCCTTCTCCGCCTCTTCTTCCTCAACTTTTACTCCTTTTCATTTCCTCTGTCATTCTCCTTCCCCTCTTCTCTTCCTCTTCGCTCTCCTCTTCGCCTGCATACGCCTTCTGTGGGTTAGAACTTAGAGTACGACAACGGATAGGGTGACAGCTCATCACGGGTTTTATTTAATATTAAATATATAATTAATAACTTATTAACTAGTTTAATCTGTATTCGGTAAAAAGACAACCGTGCAATTGTTTTAACGTTCTGAATTTGATATTATTTCAATTATCGTAGCGATCTGTTGTTCGATCAATGAGCTGTCGCCCGGTCAGTTGTCGCACTGAGTTGTCGGGTCACGTCTTATGTGACCTTATGTGGCCGTAAAAAAAAACAGAATGTCGTCACGAGCTCAAAGAGACCGTCGAAATTTTGTTTATCGGACTAATGAACGAATCCGCTGATTTCAAGCTCGACGGATTTAAGTAGCGGAGGCTAATTTTTCAAATCAAAGAGAAATGGCTTCAAATGGTGTCACGTTTTGAATCAACGAACTGGTGGTATTGACTCAGGCGGGATAAATGAGGAGCTGAAAGTTGATTACGTCTGTTTTTCCGCGCTCTTTTGATTAAAGTAATAACCGATCCACCGCTTTCATCGTTTCGGCTTCAAAAAGTGTATGAATTTTTTCGTTGCCTCAAGTTCCACTTTGCTCTTTCTTTTGTAGTTCCAACGTCCTGGATATTAATTCGCTGCGAGACGACTTTTTGTGCTTCACCGCGTAAAAGAAACGTGCGGAAGCTGGACAAAATGAAAGGAAAAACTCCTTCAAAGCTTAATAATTTTTCTTTTGAAGGCTATCCCGAAATGTGGGTAATGCTAAAAAATGTTTAGAAGTACCTAATATGTTTCGATACTTGTACATAAACTGGAACTATTTATGATTCGTTTCTCCAGTAATTCGAATTTCTGATGGTATCATGTTTTCTTGTATATATATTGCTAAATTTTACCGTGCAACAGAATTACATGAGTAAGAATTAATACAGTATTGGACTGAAGTTAAGAAAGATACTTCATACTGAAGTTATTATTAATTCCATACGAAGTCACTTTTCAGCATGTGGCAGGGAAGATTATACATAATACAATGACTAAATTAAGTAATTCAATGAAAATGACTAACAGTCGGTCATTTGCAAATTTTAATCACAAAATATAAATATGAAAACAGTAAATCTAGACCAAGTAAACAACAACAAACTTATATTTTTATTGTAAAACTACGTAGTGCATTTGCAGTTCTATTACTTTTGACTGCCAATTAAAAAATAATTTATAATGACTTATAACTAATAATGTTAATAATTTTAGTGATATTTATGCCTAAAATTGAATAATTTGTGATATAAATTTCAATATTTGTGATATTTTATACTTATAAAATCCTACTGTGTATTGTATTTTTACTTTTGAATTCTACTACATATGTGATATTAGTGCTATGACATTTAATGTAACAAAAGGGTACATCCCGTTGAATAAATAAAATAACTTTAGATGTGTGAAAAGAGAAATAGACAGATAATCCATAGCAGGAGCATATACGCTCCCAGATAAAATGACCTAAATAGATGAGTAATTTTTCCACGTAACGGGTTTATATGCCGCAAATTTACCTTTTATTCTATTCTTAGTAATCTGTAACCCATCCTTTTATATATCGTAGTAGCTATATACTTTTCGGAAGAACTTAAGCGATGGAAATATTGGAAGAAGAGCTCGCGGAACCAAATTAATGTTTTAGATTAATCTCAGTCGCACTTCATTCTGGGAAAACATATTGATAGAGAACGGGAGTGTGTGATCGTGGGTTGGTGGTGTTTTCCAAAATCTCAAAGGGCGATATAAACCAGTGATTCCCAAAGTAGGCTCCCTTAGGGCTACTGGAGTAATCCATGCACACTTGATGCTACGGTATTTTATTCCCATTTGATCATATTTCCATTTATATTCTATTTTACTGGGATCTTGGTTGTTATTAAACATCAGATATGATGATTTGGTGGACATTTTAAACATTGTAGCTTTTATTTCTCTCTTTTTCTATTGGAATCTGATAATTCGGCCTCTTCTTTGTGGTAGTTTTCCGTAATAAATCTTGAGAAAAAAAAGCACTTATACCTTTACCACAGTAAGTTTATTAGATATCATCACCTGATGATTATAGATAGAAACCAAGGTCGAGAGTAAAAATAATTACTATGGGAAAAGTATAAGTGTTCTTTCTCCTCAAAAATTATCTTAATTTATCCTTAGGATTAGTTCTTACAGATAATGTATTTTATAATTGTCGGCTGGAGGCGGTGGTATGAAAAATAAGGGGGCGGTACCATTAAATGTTTGGGAAGCACTGATCTAAACTATTATTAGGTCAGCAGGGTTTAATATTCGCAGAAAATGGGGACCGAGAGAAGGATTAGCGAAGAGAAAGGGGCGAGCAAATGGACGCGGGCCGAATAAAACGTGTTCCGATCGGGACTCTACGAAATATCGGGCCAAAGGATCAGCCGCACGCGTTCGAGAGAGAGATTCGCACGGCGTCGATCAGCAAAATTCCCTCTCATTTTTCCGTCGAATTTCGCTCGTCGCCCGTCCGTGAAGCGCTCGCCTTCCGTGTCCGAGGCAACGCCCATGCAAGAATGTTCTAATTTTCCCACGCCTTGATGTTGCGGAGGAAGGTTGGGTGTGAATTCCATTTGGCCCGTTATATACGTCCAGGGCGTTAGTGAGGTTGGTTACAGAAGAAAAAAGGTCGGAATGAACACGTTTGTGTGTCCAAGTTTTTGTGTGTGTCGCGCGTGGGTTGATGCACTTAGGGTTCATTTTCCCATGGAGACAAAAGGGTTCGGGGGAGTAATAAAGGGGATGGAAAAGGGCGGGAATCACGCCGCAGAATAGAAAATCAACGGATGACATTTGGAATGTGAAAAATCCGGCCCCGCCTTCTTCTCCTTGCCTTGTTTTATTTTCGGAGGGTCTGCAGATGGGAGTCGCCAATCTCCACCAGGGGGCGCGCTCGTAAAAGCTCGGATCGGGGAGTTTTTCGAAGTCCTTTTTCTTCTTCCTTTGCCTCGACCTTAAGCTTGGAAGGGTGATGGAACGCGGCGAGAATATAGCGAGACAAAGAAGTGAATATTTTTGGGAAAGTAGGTGTGAATGGAAATGTTGTTTTGGTCTTAAGTCTACAGAAAAAACCGGAACGGAAAAGGAGGCCAATTTCGATGGATATTCGGGCGGTGATGAGTGTTAAGCCGAACTTAGAGCAAGGATAAATTTAGAATTAAAAAAATATCTTCCTCTTAAACAAAGTTCAATTTCATTACCGATGGATTCTGAACCCTTTATTCTAAAAATTATATTGCTGTAATAATTAACGAGGTCTTGCATCATTAGTATTGTGACGCTAGCATTTTTTTATTCGTCAGCATATGATTCCAAAGATTCTTTGGTTCAGCTCATAATAAATGTACAGCTCGAGTCATTGTTTCTCTCATTTCAATTTATTACTCCCTTGAGCAGCTTTGTCTTCTCCCGTGCACTAATTGTGATGGAGCGCCCTTAGATTTTCCCCTCTCTCGAAATACGTGAGAATCTGAAGGAAACTGTTCCCTCGCCTTTAAAAATGCATTCGTAGCTCATCCGAAACCGCTGCGAGATATTGCAGTTTAATACAGCGAGTGTGGAATTCTTCATTATTCTGAGAATGCTATTCTCTTATGCATAGAAATGGGCTCACTCCTTTTCGAGGTACCTATACCTTTGAAAGAATTTACAGATTTTAAAGTTTGTTTTCATATGCGTTTTGATCTATAAAATACGATTTGTAAGAAAATATTCCGTGTAAATTCCAGAAGAAAAATATTTCGTAACATGACGGCATATCAAGAAAGTATAATTATATGTATTAATCCGAATAAATATGCACTCATATATTCTCATTATAATCGCTATTTCTTCTGCCCTTAAACAGATTTTAAAGTTTGTTTTTAAATTAAAAATAATCTTTAAAATACTAGTTGAAACAGAAGTACCTTCTACATTCTCCCAGAAAATAATCCATAAAATGAGGAAATATGAGGCAAACAATTTTGTCTCGAGTTAATCAACCTGAACGAAAATGATTTCTATCTGAAACTATATAAATATAGAGGAGATTACGAATATTTTCCAATATCCACCAGCAGTATGAATCACTCACATTCTCTCAGATGAATCACCACTGCATACAGATTTAAAGGTGGAAGACAGAGAGCTCTTCGCAACCGTTATCTTTTGTATGTCATAACGTGAAAGTGTGTCGTCTCTTAGTAACCGATAGCGACGAACGAGGAAGCGGCGTTGTAGCGCCCCAGGTTGGTCGGTACGTGTTTGAGCTGCCTCTGATACGGCTTTCGTCTAGCGCACTCCCACATACTAGATACACCTTCAGGTGTGTCAATATTGACTATATTGCTTCGATATCGCGCCGGCGTGTATTTCGAGGGAGAGAAAATGAAAGTCAATGCCTCGGCGAAGGCTATAACCCCCTTATCTGCTACCTACGGATACTCGGTCTCAGACTCATGCCCAGACTTATTTGATCCTTTACCAGGTAAAAGTCGTCGATTCCATTGTTTACTGGTATAAATTTTTCCCAAAGTTGCAGAAACCTTACCGTAATCGAAAACTACTTTGACAGCAAAAATTTTAACTGGGTGTGTACATTTCTACGGATTTCAGAATAAGCAGTAGGTGTATGTGCGGAGGAACTTATTTTGTGGAGATGTATAACAGACGATAAAAAAATGGAAGAAATATTCCTATTTTGAGCTCAGCGTTACGAGTTCGTTTTATAGATAATAGTTATTTTGAAATCATACAACTTTTTTTAGCATTTTATTTACCCACCGAAAAGGCTGAGAATTTATTTTATTAGTTTACTAACCATGCTAATTTTCAATTTAAATCGCTATAATTTAAAAATGTATAAAAATATAAATCATAAATTATTATCTCACAAAGAATAGAACATTGAGAGTTGATGGAAGTACTCAAAAATTCACACCCACGCCATCCAATGAGATTTACATTCCAACTTCAACTGGAATTCCACTGGGGTCATTCCCATAAAACAGCTACCCCATCAAAAACTTACGGACCATTCTTCTCCACAGCAATTGAAGACACTTGAGCAAGGACGGTCGGAATTAGACGAAGAGAGAGATTAAGCCCCGGTTAAATTTCGGAGAAACGAGAATGGCCCCTAAAGGAGAATCCGCCGCGGGCGCTGCTCAAACGAATCCGAATTCCGCATCGAAAATCTCCGTCGGATCTTCCGTTTACGAGCCATCCCGTCTTTAGGTGAGCACCCGGTTGCGAGAGAAAGATATAGGGGCCCGAGTAATGGGAAGGGAGGCAAAAAGGGGTTGAGGTTTAATTCTGCCTCGCAGGTGTTACTCGCGGAGGCTGTAAGGAACAGATTAGTCCAAGACGGAAGAGTTTAGGAGGCCCGGGGATAAGATCGGCTTCCCTTATCTCCAGAGTGCTGTGCGTGGGAGTTGAAGTTGGACCCCTTTCTTGACGAGATGGTTTGTTCTCCGCCCACCTTTCACCCAACTTGGGCTTCTCTATCTGCATTCATTCCAGCCGATCTCGAACCCTCATCTTCCATACCACGCTGCTTGAGATTCATCAGCCTCGTTGCTTTCTCTCTCCCACATTGGAGATAAGGTGGATGATAGGGGAGACTTTTCGGTCATAACCTTTCCTGAATAGATGAAAGCGAAGACATTACCCATATCCTCCTCCGAATGAAAACGATATTTATTTGTCTTCAAAAGTATTTTTTTGCGAATCATTCCTCGATTGCTGTGAGTAAGAAAGGATGCGTCAGCATTGAGCGAAAACCATCTTCTGAAACAAATCAAATTTCTGGAGTGTTCGTGATTCCGATCACAGTTTTCCCCCGGTGCAGAATGAAGTTGCCAGTTTATATTTATGGCATTTTTTGGTGATTGTTTCCTTGAAACCTATTATCAATCACTAGCATGTGCCCTTCCTTTGAACTATTCCTTTTTTCCCTTCGATCACCTCTTCCGTCTTGAGTCTCTGGTACTAATATATTCATTCATTTTTTTCCAATTTTTATATGCTATTTTTAATATAATGTTAATTGTCTTGGTGCAACTACCACCAAACAAAAAGAAAAACTTAAGCGGTTTTCGTCAACTTTCAAGTCATGGTTGCGGACACCTTCCAATTCTTTTCTTAGAGGTAATTTTTATCCAATAACTATTAAAATACTTATTCACACTTATAATTATAATTTAATACCATTCGGGCATCGTTTTAATGCATTTTCCGCACAAAAAAATTAGTCATCATGAGGTAGATAATCCTCTTTCGATATCGATTCACTCCATTTGTTAATTAATACTGCTTTGAGTTACATGTGTTTCTCCAATGATATTTTTTTAACTACTGCTGTATGATCTTAGTTAGTGCGGTAATTGCGGCTATTGCGATATGGTTAGTAGTGCGTGAGTTAATTATGGAGCGAAATCATGTAAATCAGTTGATCCTCTATTTCCCCCCTGGCGAGCTAAGCATGAGGTGTTGCTTCGAAGGGGAGACGAGCTAGCTTGAGGAGGCGCTTGACTCGGTGTTTTGTGGCCCATATCTTCACAATTATATGAAAATGAGTTCAAGAGAGTTGGAAAACCCCAGCTTACTGCTTTTTAGAGACGAAGCAGAAGTTTTCATCACCGCATTTTATATTTACACACAGCTATTTTATTATAAAAATGTTTGTAGATATAGTTGAGGGATACTATAAGGTATAAAGCGAAGATTGCAGTGATAGGAAAAGGTTCAGAAAAGACTGTTATAGATGAATTTTTGGCTGGAAAACAATACTGCCTCCCATCCAAATTAATCTTTCCTTATTGTGAAACATTGAAAACAAACTTTGTCATTTCCTCGGTGATTTTTTTTTATATTTCATCACGATGAACTACCTTAAAGTCAAAAGTTCAACTTTTGATTTATTTCAACCTTTCCTCAATTCGTTTATAATATCTTCCCGTTTTTTCTATAATTCTGCCCTTCCCTTTATCATCTAAAACCTTAGTTCGTCTATTCTCATGATTCCCTTTCCCTCCTATCTAAGGCCACCTCATTCTTTCTTAAGGATATTCTTTCCTAGAGCAGCCATGCTAATCTCCTTATTGGTGAACGTTCTTTCACATGACGCTCCAAGTAGAATCCAAACCTCTGACGCATGGAATTGTTTGGCGAGTGGTAATGGTTCCGTTGATTGCTAAACGAGAGGGCGGGTGCGGTTCAGGAAAAGCGCGGAGTGCCATCGTTGGGTGGTGTAATGGGAATCGGAAGGTTAGAAATGCCCGTAAAGGATTTTTAGGAAGGTCTGGCGAAAACGGTAGAAGAACCACAGCAGGGAGTTGAAGGACAGTCGTAAAAGGCGACACTAGAAAAAGTTTGTTACCGTAGAGATACGTGGCAAGGAGTACGAATTGGAGGCGAGTATTCCAGTGGTAAAATCGTCCAGGAAAGAGAAGAAGATTTGAAATGTTATGTTCATGAGTCGACGATTTGGAAAATGGTATAAATATTATGAACTACGGATTTTTCTCCTAATTGCATGACATTGGCAATTTCTTGTTCAATTATTCTATTTTAAATTATAAATCACATTCGTCTCTTAGTTTTACCTATTTCTTTATCCTATATTTGGTAAATACTTACATAGTATAGATAAATATAAGTATATGATTCAATTAAATTCATTCGTCTAAGGTATAATATACCTTATTCAGTCCTCACGTCTTTCCTTAAATTTGGAGACTTCATTCACGTGAAGGGAATAAGTAGTCAAAGAAATTTGAGGCATTTTTAGGGCAGTTTATTTTACTTTAGAAATCATTTCTCTCTGGCTTTGAAACGGAGGTGTAGACGATATTATGAATTTCTTTCATTATTATTCATTTGATTTCTTATTTTAAACACTTGTCTTATACATTACTCACCAAACACTTCTTTAATCCTGTTATAAGTTAACACAGAATATTAAGGTTTCTATACCTTTACTAGAGATTAATTAGATTCTAACTTGCATCATCAGGCTACAAATATTATCCTTATTGTCCTACTCGCTACTAGGCTCATGCTTGTGAAGTTGTAAAATACTGTCAGAAATATACTTAATTGTAATTTGTCTTCTTTTTGGGATTGAAGTATAAGAACATGTATTCATGAGTCAACCATCGTGATAACGCCTGTTTTGTGTACTTGGATGTACCTATTCTTAACTCTACAGTATGGTTAACGCGCATTAAGAAGACCATCTAGAATGTGCTCCTTTTACTTGGGTTTTGCAAACATTTTTCTTTCTCAAAATGAGCACTCGGACACTATTTACAATTTCTATTAAGTCTTCCGAAATATTCTCGATCTTTACTTGCTAAGTGATGTTAATTCATTTAGTTCCGATTCATTGGGCCATTGGATGAAGCAATCGGCTGTTTATTTGGGGCGTACCTTAAAGATTTCAACGGAATCGAAACAGAATTAAAATAACATGCTAAACTAATAAATGGTAAAGATAGGTATGTTGATGTGGATCAAATAAAAAGATATCATTTCTAAATTTAATTCAAGGAAATTTAACCAAATATTTTTCTTATGATTAAGATGAAACGTCCACTAACGATTTGGATTGCAGATTCAGTAATTGATTCAACACAATAATCAATTTGTGAATTCCTGGAATTTTCTAGCCTAACATTGACACATTCCTTGCATTCGTTGGGATTTCATTGGAGTACCTTAGGTTGTATCAACGGTGATAGAGTTGTCGTGACAATTCATTTCACAAAGACATGAAAATCCGTCCATAATTTCACAAAGGGATCAGCCGTTATATTTGGCCATATAATTGAATTATACCAGAGGAAATAAATACCCATCCTAAAACAATAAGCAATTGTCAACCCAACTTTGCCCCAAACGCAATAGCTGCGGAAAGATAACGAGAATCCACGTGCCATCTCCCCTTGAATATGGAATCATGCTGAAAGATATTAAATACCGACCGAGATCGGAGTTGAATGCAAAGAGAGGTGAGAATGGAATTCTGCAGAGGTAGCTAACAGTAGCGGGATTAGGTAAGATAAATACGACGTCGGACTTTAACGGTTATAGCGGTAAATGGGGTAAAATGAAAAGGGAAATGAGGAATGGTAGCGGTGAAGGAACAATGGGGGGCAAATGCAAAACAAAACGGAAGTGGGCGCAAAAGGAGATTAAATTGCGAATGTATTCGGATGGGGAAACGAGTCAGGGTGCGGAAAGCAAGAATAAAAGGCGCCGACAAAGGAGATATGGAGAAGGAGATGTACGATATTCCCTCCGCACAATGAGACAGCGAAGATGCGGAGGTCGAGTGGCGGAGGTCAGCGGACGTTCAAGACCATCCGCCTCACACCTTGTTTGCTCCGCGGAATTCCCCTTTTCACTCTTAATGCACGCGAGTGATGTGCAGCTGTGGCTGCAGACACTTCTTTGCCCCCTGACCCCATTCCCATCATGCACAGAATAAGCAAATAAACGGCGGTGATGATTACTGCTGGTACTCGTCCTTTAATGACTACGTTCCTATGAAAATACAATGCTAAACGAATGGTTTCCTTGCCAGAGGGCTTTATTGTTCCATTAGATGCAAAGGAATCTATGTTCCGCGAATTTACTTCCTATTGATGAGGATAAATGCAGAGCGATGAGAAATTAAGTTGATGCAACCAAAGGGAAGAATCGGTAAAATGACAATTGGGTAGGTTTTCAGCTTAATTTAGATTGAAACTTGCTTACTTATGATTGTGAGAATCTGTTCAGATAAGGAGCATTGAATCCATTTTCTAGCTAAATCAGTATAAAAAATAATTTAAATTGGAAGAACCAACAATTTTATTTATGCATACCACTATGCACATATGACCCAGCTTTCAATGCATGGCATCATAATCTGACCAAAAATTGATTGTGTGTGTATAATTATTATGGTATTGTGTAAATTAAATCATTAGCCCTACTAATTTATTTTATTTTGTTATGGTATACCATCAAGAGAAGGCCGAAAGAGTTGAACAAAGTTAAATTAATATATTTCTGATTCAGTAACGGATCATGTATAAGCAAACCAACTGCGAAAAGACGATGAATATAAAATGAGTAATTGCCATTCCTTTATTGACTTAATGACTCCTCATCATGTGCCAACAAAGATATCAGGAAGTGTACTAATGAGATTGTAAGCGCCTTCTTTGAGTCATGGAATAGATAAGACTCTCATAGAGACCATAAGGCACATTCACCCGGCAGTTGCATCTCCCAAAGCTTATCAGTTAATTCAGCCGTCGCATGTCTGTGTTTGAGTGAACTCTCTCTGAGACAACATCAAAAGTATGAGGAAGAGATTCACTCGAGTAATCTCTCTTTGGTATGATTTTTCCAGTTCGAAGCGACAGTTTTTTTTCAACGGAGATACTGGCACTTTTTGCCTCAGCAGAAAAATCGGAGAAAAGCGTACATTTGCATCGAACGTAAAAAATGGTATTTTTAGTCGAAGGCCACAGTGAAGAATTTAGCACCTCGCGGACCGTCGTTGTGTAGACTTAGACAGACCTGCCTCGCTTTTACTTTTCCCACTTCACTTCGAAGATAGAAGAAGTGGAGAACAAAGGAAAACTCTTCTTTAGTCTCCTTCGAGTGCTCGTCAAGAGGTATTCCTTGCATATGGGTGAGAAATGTCTCACTTCCTCGAGCATTTTTATGTCAGAAACGAATGTTACCCTTCGCAGCCGCCATGGCGCTCGTGTTCACATCCGTGGAATTGCGAGTTCGAAAATACCGAGTCATATGCGGAATGGCACACCTGTGCTGAATCGCGGCTCTTCAGGGGTGGAACAAGGGGATTCTGACGTGAAAGATTCCACGCTTCACGCTCGTAACGAATCCTTGCAAAATTCTCGCGAAATCGCGTGCATTCAGCCCGTTTTCCCGCGAGCGAGGAAAAAGGTTCGTTCCCAGCTGACAGAAATATCCGAGTGTGATATTTTAAAAAACGCCTCGAAAACATGGGATGTGATGGGCGAGACGGAACCGCGGGAGCGCTAACATATGGAAACTATCGTCGACTTTGCATGTCATGCTGGGTTTAAAAAGTGTTTCTATGTATCCGTAATTCAGTAGGAAGAAGGAAAATTTTAAAACTGTCATAATGCTATGAAATAAAGATTGCGGAATTTTGTTTTGGAAGGATGCAATCGATGAGAAAATACAGACACTGGGATATTATTCTTGGAGATGATGTCGTTTTGGAAAAATTATTGTATACAACCTAGTGGCTCAAAACTTTATGGAGGAAATACATTTATAGAACAATATAATTAAACCGCAATTATTGTAAAGTGTGAGTACAGTTTTATAAATTAGTTATGCCGAGGGAGATAGATAACGTCATATCGCTTTGTATTTTTCATTCTGCTTGAATTTAAACGACTTGAATATTTCAATTAAGCGATGTTAGAGTATAGTTAATTTCCGAATCCTGACACTAAAATAATTGCACCCAGATTAACCCTTCAAGGTCTTGTATCTCTATTCTTGTATACCTATCTTGTACCTCAAATACAGCCGTTTAGAGCACAAAGCTAATGCGCATAAATTAGCATAGGGTCAGGGTATCACAGCACAGCGTTTTTATCCTCTTATATTGTGATAGGAAATGCTTCTTTTGTAGAACGTCCAGTCCCTCACAATTGTACCCATAGCATTTTGAGTGGGGATTCCCATAGGATCACTGCTGCGTGTAAGCCGCGCGAACAGAAGTCGTCAAAATTTGATAATTGGTGTAATACGTGGTGGGAAAATCACTCTTGTAATTACCTCTACATTAGCTCCTTTATTTGGGCATATCCAGATTGCGATAATCGCGTACCCATCGAAAGGTGGCGATTCCATCTGGGTGATTTCCCTCGCATCCACATAGAGAGAAGTAGAGGGGCAATTACACGATATTTCCGTCCGTCAGAAATGGGATCGGAACGCGGGATCGGACGTGTCATCCCACCTAGGTCGTATCCAATTGGTTGGGTCAGAGAATAAGCGTCAGATTCAGGATTCGATATCGTCTGCTGCTGCGACGTAAAGGAGGCGGGGAAAAGGCAATTTGGTGGAAGTTCCGAGGGAACGGTATTTTGACGGCAATCAAAAGGAGAGGACTTCCTATTATAAGGGCGATAACAATTAAAGAAGATTGCGCGGAGGGTGGGGACACGGGACCGTGTGCCATCAGCGCATTAGCGAAGATTCCTCTGGTGTTCCCTAACTGCGCTTACACCCGCCCATCTGTGCGGGGGTAATTGCTTCATATCCTGTTATCTATGGATCCAACTGTGTAATTATTGTTTTAGGTCGTTTGATTACCTAAACTGGTGTGGTTGGGAAATTAGAGTAGTAAATTGATGTTTAATGAGTAAGTAAATGCAATCATATAATTGGTAGAACCGTTTGAAATTATAGCAAAACTGTTACTTTGTAGCAGCCGTTACACATCTTGCAATATCCGTGGATTTGAAAATATCTTGTAGATAATAAATCCTAAATGATCTTATGATTTTCCGCATTGTTTCCAGTAGCTTGGTTACTTTGTCTTAGATTTGACATCAGCTCTATATAAATAAAGATTTTTCCGTTCTCCGTAACTCAACAAGTTATAAAAATACTTCAACTATATTTAATTACTTATAAAAGGTACTTATTCAATTCCTATATTTTTATAGAGTAACAGAGCATGCTCTAATATTTTTATCCTCTCCTCATATACCGTTGAAATATTATTCAACGGAATGACAGTTATCTTTATGTTGTGTACAAAGTTTAAAAATGCTGTGTTACTCATTTCTCTCTTTTTTATTTTAATATTACTTCCGAGGGTTCTCCCCGGATTTGAATCTTACTTCCCTCAGAACTCCGCAACTTTTTACTATCACTCCCGAAAGTTTCGTACTTAAACGTCAGGCGCGTTTCATATGCGAGCGAATCTCCGAGAAGATTTAATATAAGAGATAACTTGACGGTGTTTTTACCTTGTCGAACAAACTCTTGAACCTTTTCCAATTTATTCCCATCCCAGAAAATCTCTAAAATTTCTAGCTCCTCTTTGGCGCAATCCGATTACAGCAATAAATGAAGCAGCCTCGCGAATTATGCGGCGTAAAATTCGCGAGAACGTGCTCAACCCTAATACTTCTCAGCTTATTGTTCAATAAGTTTAGGAAAAAGAAGAGATTTGCGCCCGAGCGCTCGAGATGATTGGTTTTCTCAATCCGTTAGACGAAGTTTTAACTCCGGCCAGGTCATAAATGTTCATGTACACCGCCAAGCGCTTTTATATTTCGCTTCGGCTTATGGCTGCCTACCAATAAATCGAAGATACTTCCACAAATACGATAAAATGCCAAAGCTCTATGAGAGTAGAAGACGCAAGAAGGAGCAAAAAACATAAATAGGTCTTTTCGGAAATTTTTCCTCGAGGGCCTCTCCACGTCTTTCCGACCCCTCCAATCGCATCCCCTGCCAATTACCTCCGAGGCATCCCCTCAATCCTCTCTCTTCTCTATATTCGTCCAATCTCCTTCATCCCCTCCTTTTCGTCGTCGGTGACCCCTCTTTCCCTTTGCCCATCTCTTCTTCGATTACTTCCAATAACGCTGCCTTTTCTCTGTTAATTTTATTTCCTCCCACGCTTCTTATATGGGAAATATTAAATTAATTTGATTCTGGAAGCTTGTTAATGTAATAGCTATTGTCTATCCGCCCTATAGTTTTAGTCTGAAGCCTTTTCATCGAAAAAGTATGTCCTGCTAAGCTCGATTGAGAATCGATGTCGAAAAGATGTAAAAGATACATTCCAAAAAGCTTTAGAGAAGCAATGAGTCATATATGTTAGCTAAATTATTGAAGATGAAAGAAAAACACTTTTCGAGGATATTTGGGTAGAGCCAATGCGAATCTCGAATGAAGGAAGTTTTCAGTTGCCAATGATTTAAATATTTTTATAGTATTTGATATTTCTTTTTGCATACATCTAACATAATTTTCAGTTGAAAAAACTTCATTCTCGATTAGTCATAACGATTTGGATTAGTTACTGACTTCCTCGCCAAAGCCTGAGAGTATTTCGAAATTCGTAAAAACAATAAAGTCCTCTGTTTAAATTAATGGTGCTTTCTATTTGGAGAAAAGATAAATAAATTTAGCTCATCTAAAACTTAAAAGTTGGATGGTAAAGGAGTAAATTACATCCATTCACTCTGGTTCAACTATACAAGTGTATAGTACCCTCATTCTCAGGAAACATAAATTCATCTGTATTTTTTCCCTTGTCTCCGGAGATAACTTACGAGGCTATAACTTTGTTCATATCGTCGCACTTTTTCTAGTTTACGCTACCGAAATTCGACTCCTGGAAAAGATAATTGGGAAAATATGGCTGGTTGAGTAGAATCCTGAAGAAATCAAGATAATGAGAAGTCATCTGGACTACGTTATTTTAAGGAGAACGTGGCTGTCGTAATCCGATACCTTGCTGCGTCAAAGATTCTCCCTTGCGTAACTAGCACCAGCATCTTTACATCTACCAATCCAATCATATCAAAACCCTTTCTAATCTCCAATACATTCGCCCTCCTTTTTCCCATCAGTTGTAGTAGCTCATTTCCAATCTCATCACCTCGAAAATCCCATTCTGCCTCTCTTAAGCACCAACCTTTCCGATCGAAATGAAGGAATTAATTCCATTATCTGGAAGCATTCGTCCTCCTAAAATCCCTTTTCCATTTGCCCGATATCAATCTCTCGCTACATTTCTCTCTTTCTTCGGTTCACGCTCAATTCTTTCGTCACCGTGATACTCATTTTCCTTCCTTCAAATTCACAAACCCTTCATCTTTTTTCTCCGAGACCCTCTTCTTCTCTTTCGGTCCCTCCCACTCATTTCATCCATTTCCCGCACCCTCCAAAGCTCCTCCTCGGCACCCCCACTCCCTCCAACGTCTTTCACTTGCAACTCCTCTCCAGGGGCTACTTCATCACCCGGGAGTGGTGGTTGGAAGAGCCTGAGGTAATGATATGAGTACCGCACTTGGAACCAACAGCGATACTGCGCTCGAATCTACAATTGTTTTCTATCCTCGCCGTTTGGTCAACCCTTGCTATTCCAAGAAACCTCTTTCTTCCGGAACGATAGTAGTTTCGTTATGTCAGTCATTCCAATAACCCTATTGCTTCACATAGATCCTCCGGCAATCCTTCTATCTCAAAATTACGATGAATAGTAATCATTTCGGTTTTCTGATTGCCGGCTTTCGTATATTTGGATTTCGATATTAGGTTTTTAGCCCGATAGCTTCACGACGAATCTGGTATCTCCGGTAATCCGCCAAATTGCGGTGGATCGTAATCCTCCTTTCTATTTGCAGTTTTTTTAAAACGGATTTTATGAATTCGGTTTCCAATATTCTGTTTACCAATAACCGATTTTTATATTATCGGTTTTCTGTATTCCGTGATCGATATTCGGTTTTCCAAAAACCACGAATCAGTTTTTATGTATTCGGTTTCCGATAGCGGGTTTTGCCGATAGCCGGTTTATCTTTAACCGGTTTTTCTAAGCCCTGCTGTCGAGTATCTTGTTTTCATGAAGTTTACCTCAACCTAAACTCTAAAGCATTCCTGTAGAATAATATTTGTGGAAAATACGAAGAAAAGTTTTTGAATTACTTCACCATATTTCCAGATGTGACCATATGTTAACCGGTTTCCAGTATCCGGCTATCCCCTACGTGGTATCCTGTTCCTAAAAATAGAGATTCGGTTCTCTTCGCAATATTTCCGTGGCTAAACTGTCGTACAAAATAACTCCGTTAACATTTCGTATTTCAGCAGTGTTTTTTACACTAGTTACCATCATTCGCAGCACCCACTTTTCACTCTTCCGGCAACGTCACGTTTCCTTCTCCTCCGGCATTTGCGGTTGGATGGATTTGGGAGTGTGCAACTTGAAGAGTCTCCCAGTGCTCTCACTGCGACACGGTGACCTCTTATTCTGCCTCGTCTCATTCAAACTTTCCGTCATTTTAGACTCCCTTCACACCGCAACCTATTCCTCTCCCAGAATCCTTCATCACGCCCCCGCGCCTCTCTCTCTCTACTTGACCTCTCCCGGAGCTCCTTTCTCTCCTCCAAAGCCATCTTTCTCCGCTGCAATCACTTTCTTCTGGGGATGCATGGCAGATGTAACTTGTGAATGGGATAGCCGGATATAAGTGTCAGCGAAATTAATGCTCCTATTTTACGATTATTCCATCCCGTAGGTATGATTTCTTACTTGAATGGCATCTATTGAAGTAACAGGTTCCTCGTTGGCTATCTTTTAGGGATTAGGTTTCTTCTTCTTGCTAAATAGAGGACAAAACGGCGAAAAAATTTATTTTTCAAATATTTGCCATTATTAGATCTCATAACTTGTTTGGTTAGGCATATTTCTCAGTCTTACATACATATCTTGCTTAGAAGGTTGGGTGCTGAGGATATTAAGGGTGAGTAAAATAAATCTATCCCAAAGAAAACCAGTGTTTGAAATTTGAAAATTAATTTTTGAAACGATTTCTCATTTAGTTTTACATTCAATTTAGTTAGCGAGATGGCGTAATATTAGTAGTGGTAATATTGTTGCGTGTTGCGATAGGTGAGGTAATTTTGGTTGTAAAATATTTTTGTTGGCCCTGTTTTTAATGTTTCTTTGGTCACAACATCATGTAGCACTTGTAATTTAGTAATTTCAATTGAATACAGCTTTAAAATACATATTCGGCTAAAAGTAAACCATAAAACCTATATATAGTATGATAACAGGTGCACTACTGAGCCTCAAAAGTTGTTTGCGAAAGTGGTGGTAGTGAGCAAGAAGTAAAAGAAATCCATTCAAGGATAATAGCAGCATTATCTTGCTCTTTTATGGACGTAGACCGGAATTATGAATGAATCCTACTCTAAAACGTCACACCCAAATGTGATAAGTTTAAGACGGAACAAGGGCTTCGATGCTAAAAATAGAGAACAATCTTCATTTTCAAGTTGCACGTATTAAGTATATATACAAGTATCCACTCAGCCTCGTCTCTAAATCAGTGCATGACGACTCTTACTGCGCTTTGCTAAGGACGTTGCGGAAGATTTCCGCACCTTTTTCTTGAATTCGTCTCTCTTGACTTCTGCATGACCGCTCCGTATTATCCTCTCAGCAGTCATTCTTCGCAAACAGCATCCGCTTTATCTCCTTTCGCTACTTCCCGCTTTGCTCCATTAACTTCCATCTGCTGTCTGCATTATCCATTCCATATATTCACCTCTTATCTCGAAGCTCTCTTCATTCCTTTGGATTTTCTTTGGAATGGATTCCCACTTCAAATCCAAGATGCTGTCTTTTACCAGACGACAGATTAATGAACCCAAAGACCCTTGATGAAGAAAAAGATTCCTTCTACTCGAATAATTTCGGTACTCCTAATTTCATACTTACGAAAATGTGGCTTTGAAGTTCAGACGGCGCTTATGGTATGAATCTCATCAATTTTCGGTGGTTATTTCCTCAATTTCATGAATATTCGAACATGAGTAGCAAATATAAAACCACAGAAACAGGACTAGCATGCGATGATGTGGAGCCTTTGGGTATAAAACATCAAGTTAATGCAAGGATTTTCTGTAAGCATCGTAACTCACAAACATTTTCTCCTTCAATTCTCCTTCCTGCTCCTGAAAACCGAATCGTATTCAATATTTTTGATTGGAACGTCAAAAGTACGTTTTCATGACGTAAGTGGTATTAGATAATCCTCCTTCTCGAATCGTATTTAATATCTGTAATTGGAACTTCAAAATTAATAAGTTTGTACAACGATAGTTCTTTGATTACTCATACATCCACCACTAAATCCATTTACTAAACCTACTCGATGACGATTTCTTTTCCATTATTCATATAATTACTATAGGCTGATATTTTGACGTACGCGTTGTTATTATTCTATCAATATTGCTCTTACTGATTCATTTGGCTCTGATAAGATTGGCTACGTTCTGCTTTTGGACTAAATATTAAATAAATAAATGTTATTCTTCTTACCGGCTCTTCAAACCGTGTTGTCCCAGGTGACAAAGAGCTTAGGTAGAAGCTCGAGGCAAAGGCTCACATATATACGAGGGAAGAGCTTAATTTTTGGGCGAGTATTTTTCATCGGAAGGCCTCACTTGAGCTGTGCGTTTCTGTATAATTATTCTATACTTAAGTATTCCTGTAAAGTTGTAAGGCATAAGAAATTAAATGTAATCATTAAAGGAATGGAAGGAAAATATTTTAGATTAAATTTTACTTTGTTAAATTAGAATGAGAAAGGAGTATATTTAGAAGTGAAGAAAATACTGCATAGAACACCGGAAAAATACTAAATGTGGCGTGAAAGGCACTTGTTCCCTATATCTTGCTAAGATACGGGTCTAAACTAACGTTTATAGATAAACCAGGTATAGAAATTGCGTCGACACCGATTGCACGTTTCGACAAGACGCATCTTTTGCTGTTGCACCAAGTTGGACGTGCCTTTTCTGACTTTTCGTTGTTCACACAATTGTTTCCAAATTCCCGTATCACTTTCCCTCTTTTCTGTTCCCGTTGTCATACGTCTCTATCTCCTCCCCTCTCTAAAGCCCCAGACTCTATTTTTCCGCCTCATCACCTCCAGTCACTCTTCCATTCCTTCACTTCCTCCCTTTCTTTCCTTCGCGGAATCCTTTATCCGCTCCTCTGCTCCTTCCTTCCGCTTCTGAGAACTCTTGCGTTCCTTTTCTAAGAATCTTCCCCTCGCGCTATTCTCGCCTTAACTAAGCCAATTTGCTCCGCTCGTAATACTTTCAGAGTTAGATGTAACCACACCGAGACGTATTTGCCGCGTAAAATGAGATTAATATTCATGAAGGATGTCTTATCCGATGTCGCATAATATCCGCCTAACAGTTCTGCGATTAACAGGCATTTCTATGCTAAACAATTTTTAGGATGTAGAAACGTATTTTGGTTAGTTGAATTTTTATTAAATTGATTGCTGCTATGCTTAAATTTAACAGCAGTATTCATCCACAAAATTTTCAAGAAAAATTAAGAATATACTACCAAAATCACAAGGAGGTTCCATTTCGTTTCGTTAATGTTTTACGAGATGCATTACTCTTATGGTTGAACGTATCAACAATAATAATACCGACAAAATAAACGGAAAAGGAGAAATATACAATGAAAATCACCAGAAGATTCTCATAATTCCTTCTGTCCCATTACTCAGATTTTGTATTTGTTGCAAGTATCGTAGTTAGAAAATGATTGAAATACTTCCAAACTGAATCGCACTACATTTACAGCGAATCAACGGAAATTATTAGTATCAAAAATTGACGGACTAACGTTTCTCAACAGGAATCCTTAAATGTATATTTCAAAAGTTCTGAACTAAAATACTAATATACTAATAGAAACTAAATTTATCACTTTTGCGAATAAAAGTTCACTATTTTGCTTTTAGTGTCAAACATATCCGCTCTTCTGTTCTATTCTGCAATAAACGTGTATTATGATGCAAACCCATTTTTAGGGTTCAAAATTGCTGTTGCGCTCAAATGTATCGGCCTGACTTTTATCCGTAAAATACCTCGAAAAAAAAAAGAAAAATGCTATCAAAATCACCGAAAGGTTTTCTCACTTCCAATTAAATTCGTTGAATTTTTATGACATTGATTGATGTTGTAATTAAGCGTATATGATCAGTATTTTATCCGAAAAATACCCTGAAAATTAGAAATATACATTTAAAATCGCAGGAAAGTTTGCCAATTTCTTGTATCCCATTTAAAACTTTACTCATTTTTTATGTTTACCGCAATTACTGCCACTAGAAAATAAAAAAAATCTTCTAAAATAAATTGCATTACGTTTATAATAAATCGACAGAAATAATTCATGATCAACAATTGACGGAATTCTATATTTTTAAAAAATTACTGTTACACACACACTATCGATTCGAAATCGAAAATTTATTTTTATAGAGACAATGTTTCAATCTAGAAATGCTATTTTTTATAATACTTCTAGAATCCAACAGCCAATTCGTTTACTGCTACTCCTTTTGATGGAAGTCATAGATGTGCCGTAAGGTTTACGGCATTATGAATGATGCAGTCCCATTCCTCGTTTTATTGTGCATGAGATTGCGCTAATTAACTATACGATGACGGAGAAGCTTGTTAAGTGAACAGGATAATAGATCATAACTGCGCCATTATGCCATTTTGGGAACGGAGGGAACTAACGGACTCTTTCACCGGAATAATCATGCCAAATATTTCTTCTGATTCCCATCGAGGTAAAATTCAAAGCAAGTCCATTGCCAGTATTTTATTTTTGTTTATGTGAAGATTTAAATGATATAAAATCCTTGGTGCCATAATTCTACATTCCTTTTATTCGACAAGGATAAAACAATTTTCACGCGACTTCTCGAGCTCAAAGGGTATATTTTTCGAAAAAGCATGTATTGACGTATGAAAATTTTGAGAATTCCTTGAAGTTCTGGAAGCCTCGTTTGTTAGCGAAATATTTTCTCTTGGGAAAATCAACGCTTATATAATTAATTTAACTTTCTCTATTCCCCTGCATTCTGCCAAATATGTTCCCAAAGAAATTTAAGCGCTTTGAGAAAGCATTGAAATTTTAACTAAAGAACTATTGTAAACTAGGTTGAGTTAATTGAATAATAGTCCTCCCTATATGTTAAATACTTATTCGACGTGATTAAATAATTCTTTAGTTAATAAAGGCTCTTTGCCGAAATTAGCTTTTTTTGATCTGTCTTTAATTATAGATGCAAATAAGGAAGTAAGCGTTGATGTTAAAAAAAATATTCCTGAAATGAGCGTAGGAAGTAAAATATGCTAATCTTTATTTCTCCTGATCAAAATTTTCCTGCTTATCTTGAAAAGTTCTCGTCCCTGTTCTTCACTATACATTACGATTTATGAGAAATTATATTTAAATTCTGTTTCCTCAATGTGAATCCGTGAGTGATTTTCCCCGTGTTTCCTAGCGATTCTCCGAATTTCACGCCAGGATTTACATCTCTGGAGTTTTACCTTGTGTGATATGTTATTGTAAGTGATATTTCTTCTCCAGCATCATTTACGTAAACGCTTCTCCTCTCTGATGAATTTCTCAAATCTATTTACCTTTCGTAATCTTTTCGGTTGAGAACCACAGATTATTGTTTGAGTATCTAAAATCTTTATTTACTTGACTAAATAGAAAAAGTAACGAATATGCTTTTGAATTATGTGGAATCCCCACACAATCGAAAGGATTGTTAAATAACACAATTTTTGTAAAACAAATAAACTTTAACCGATCTATACTTTACTTTACAATAGGATAAGTATAAGTTACTCTGTTTTGTAAGACTTATTTTTCTTTCACAATCCTTTCATTTAATTCTAGTTTATAAAATAAAATTTCCTATTTTACTCAACTCTATTCTCGATTAAATTCTATATATTATAAGGAATTTTCAGTTCCGTATTACGAATAATGTAAAAACGAAGCTACAGCAAGGGAGAAAACTTTTTTCGCTAAAGATTATGGTCGACCGTGAATTAAAAACCAATTAACTCATTTTGAAGATTATGAGAATTTAATAAAATTTCCCTTCCGGAAATGACAGATTTTTTCCTCGAATCAGTTTATCAAAAATGACGAGAATCCAATTAAATCAGTTTACATAATTTTCCCGCCCGATTAATTTTGATTAAACCCACCCCGTTCATCCATATTTCATCTCCCACTTCCGCCTCTTGAATCTCGGCACTTCCTTTCATGTCCATCAAAAGCCACTGCATTGCCCTTCAACTAGGATCTCATAAAAAACCCGCTCTCCGTGCCAATTTATTCGAGACCCTCGCATCCTAAAAACCTCAGCCAGTCCTCGCCCATCAAATCCACTTCTCCCTTCTTTCCGCCAAAACTCTTTTCTTCGCCTAAAACATGAGCATCGACCGAGACACCAATTGGAGTCTTCCCCCCTGTCCTTCCCTCTCGCATTTTTGCTTCCTGTCACGTTCTTTTGGGACTCTATGCTCGCAACCCTAATTTCTATCGCTTTTTTCTATTCTACCACCAAATTTTACGCCTCATCCCTCTTCTTTCCATTTTTGTCGCCTCTATCGATATCTATAGCTTTTTACAATCCCTCTTTTCATAGCACATCACAAAGGTGAAATATACGGAACGTACTGTAGAACAAGTACACGTAAATGCAGCATGAAGACCCAATGAATAACATTTCATAGCATTCAGTATTGAGTAGAAAAGATGAAGGCTGCTACTCAGCGCTATTCTGCTTTAAAGATAGCTATTATTACTACTATAAACTTAGCTACTTATACTACCAGCAGTTGTTAACATGCCTCTAATCCTATACTAAAAGGCAGATTGGAAATGCTTGTATAACTCCATTAATATTCTCATAATGTTTTATTTTACCTTATCGAACATTATTTTTTTAATTTATGAGAGTTTAATTATGAGTGAACTTCTTCCTTGCTCCATATTCCATCCATAACCATTTTCGTTTATTTCTACACTATCACTACACTTTTGTATATTTATCGCAATAATCCAGTCATATCTTGATCAGTAATCTTTTCTATTATCCTTTTGTCTCAGTACGACCTTTCTCCTGCCTATTATCTCCTTTACTTCAAAAGCCTCATGAAAACCTTATATCTTCTTCCCTTTCACTTTCTCTCTTCCAGATTTTAGTCTCCCAACTTTTTTCATTCCGTTTTCTCACGCAATGCTTCTGGTTAACTCAAAATACAACCTAACCGAATCCTTTCTTTCCAATTTATTTCATTTGGCACACCATAAACTTTTATGAGATATACCTTTATTGTATACTGAATTGTTTTCAGAAAAGTGTAGTATTCGTGTATTAGGAAAAGAATAACAAAAGACAATACATCTTTTAAAGAATTGCCACGACAAGTCGGTGAGCAATGATTTATTGATGTAAAATACTATATTGCTCGGTTAGTATTTATAGTAACTAAGATTTTTAAGAGGTATTTATGAAGGGGGAGCCTTTTTTGCCCTTTATAAGAATCAAACACAGTTCTAGGAAATTTAATTCGTCAAGAGAATATCGGAAATAAAAATAGCTGCATTTGTATTATTTCCTCCGAAAATCAACAAACGTTTAATATGAAAGAACACACCCCGAATTTTTTTTGGAGCCGAAATCCATTTTTAATTTAAGCGCAAAACTTAATATTATAATAGTTTCCGACAGAGAGGTGGTATATACAATAGGTCTCCGACCCATTTGTGAGATTGTATTTTTTACTAAAAGCCGCTTTCGGGAGCGTATCCTCCGGAAAATGACCTTATCCGTTCGCACATATTCGCGGCCTCATTTCCATTTTCGAGTGCCGTTTACAATTGACCGCCTCTCTTTAACCACCAGCCCTTTCTTCTTTCACTGGAACAACTTCATAATCTCCTCCTAATGTGATTTATTTCCCTTTAACAAATCCACTTGCATTCTTTGAAGCTGTGCTCGTTTGGAAATAGTCTCTTTACAGAATTTTCATGATAGGAAGTTTTGTTTTTAGGTGTTCTTCCATCGGAGATTAAAAACTTCAAACGATAGATGCAGTTTGGGGCAATTTTTATTCTGTTCTAGAGGTTTATTAATGGCCAAGTTGTCCCTTATTCCATCAAAGACTCTTAATATGCAATTACGGAGTCTGATCAGATCAAGATATGGAAAGATCATCCTCTCACTACCCCTTCAAGCAGATTTATGTTATAATTTTGAAATTCCTTTGCAGAATACTTCGCTTCTATCACTTGTTCATATCTGAGACAATATAGTCATAATACGCAAACTGTCAGCAGAAAACTGCAGGTATCTGAAAGTCCGCTTTTTTATTTTCATTGTTTTAGTGCAAGTAAGGAATATATTGAGATTAATAGCGGAAATATTTTATTTAAAGAAGGATCTCTTTCTATGACAAAGGAATGTTGAAAATAGAAAAGTTTTTCTCGGAGAAAATCTCATCCTCCGACGAACTTAAAACAACGTTCATTTGTACTCTTTTCGCCGCTTCTTTTCGTTTCTTAGTCTTCATGCGTCTCTTTCCATTTTTCGTCCTCCAATTTTCCGAGACTCTTGATACCCACTCCATTTTCATCTCTCTCCTTTCACTCTCTCCGCCCACACAATCTCTCCTCCACTCCGTCCACCTCCGAATGGAACTCTCCAAGAGCCCTTCTGGACAAGTGGTATGTATATACAATAGGTCTGCGAAAATTCTCCATTCTTAATTATGTATGTGTCTTTCCCTACATTTCTTGAATAAGCCCTTATACTTGGGTGATCTTGAGGATTGAAGAAAGGGATTTTTTCCTTTCGCGAGGACGTATTTAGCTTCGCCCGCTTCCTTACGCTGACAAAACCGGATCTTTCTAGAATCCTTTCCCTTCCGAGATGAAATAACGAAAAAGAAAACGCAATTATTTTCATCGGATTCTGCTGGTACTTCTAAGTAACTAATGATTATATATTAATACACTAGAGTAAGGGAGCAATAATATTAGAACCTCCTTCAATTTACAAGTATCTGTTATTTTATTTCAATCAATTAATTTCAACTTAGAGTGGCATATCTGACGTTTTATAAGTAAAGTATATATTAGCAAGAGTATATCTTTTACCTTCCTTTTAGCTATTCAGCGCAGCTAATGCTGCCTTTTTTACTGCTATCATCATTTCATCTTCAATCAATCATGGTCAGTCATCGAAATATACTAATGATATCATATTGAAAAAATTTAAAAGCCTAGTTATTTCAATCCTAGAAAGTATTTTCCTTATGTATAGAAATATATAGACTGTCTAACCGTTTCATGTAACTAAAGAAGTTAATTTGGAAAATGAGTCATTTAGTAGACATCATAGTTATTCTAATTCTTAAATCAAATGTGAGATGGACGCTGTGTGGTGGTTTAGTTGGTTAGAATACCTGCCCAAAAAGTGGAAGTCTTAGTCATGTCTTTATTATTCACTTATTGTATCCTTGGAGTTTAAGGCCCGCACTTCGTGGTGTAAAGTTTAATTTCGTTTACATCTTGTTTAATGAACTTAAATCGATATCTTAATAAATTTGTGGATTAAATTAATAACGCACTCTTTCTATTTCACTGATTTCTATCATTTTCGTTAAGGACATCGCTAGTTTGTTATCACCTAGCTACTTATTAACAATCTACCATGTGGCCTTTGAACGTTAATACTGATTATAAAAATCCGTGGAAAAGACAAAGGACATTTATTTTACAGTGATAGCTTTCCACTAAGTTGCGCCTTATTCTAACTAAGAATTTAGATTCTGGATTCTAGATTAGTTTAGAATTTGAGATTAAATAATAATAGTTACATAATTCGAATACTTTCTTTCTAAAAACAATGTTTTTTTATTCATGAAGCGACGTGTTAGCAAAACCAATTAAATAGTCTCATTGAAAACGTCGCAGAAAGTGCCACATCACCTAAAAGCATTTTTCGCCTAAGCTTTGCTCACGAAAGGATATGATACGAAAATACACGTTTCATTGAATGCCCGTAATGAATAAAATATATCGCTTGCGGTATCTCGGCATCGATTGTGTTCTTTTCTTGTTTTAGTCGTTAAGCTGAGCGCCTACGGTCCCTTTGTCCACCCCGTTATTACACCGGCGTATTTCAGTTACCGATAATATTTTGGTAAACGACCGTTGTCTCGATCCATACAATATCCCTTTGAAAGTGGGAAAGGATGCCTTTTCCCGTAACTGCTTTTATTGTGGGACCTTGAACGCGCTAACCCCTAATGAACACACATTCGCCTCAATAAGGGCTTAATTTTTCTCCCGGCAATTCGTTGGTCGATGCGTTTCAGACTCTAAACGGTGGTTCTTTCGTACCGTCTTTGGAACAGCAAAAATACTGAAAGAGAGTCAGTGTCGATAGCCAATTTGGAAGAATTTTCGTAAATATTTTGGTAAAATATCCTGCGTTAGTGAGCATTGATAACTCTGTCACTAGATAACTCTGAATCGTGGTAGGATATTTAAGTTGCTCAAAACAAGATGGCATATTGGGCCAACATGGAATATTGACCAATGTATGTTTTGTTTTTTTATTTTTTTACATTTTTTATTTGCTCTTTCTAACCTGTGGAGGGGATTCAAATCTGGTTTGCTATTAAGTTAAATAATTTTTTTCTTTATACCAAACATCTCAAGGAGACAATGGCTATAACGTTTATGAAAAAAGTGCTAACACATAGTACCCGAAAAGAATCTTTAATACGCTTACATAATTTTACACGTTTCAGAAACGTTTGAGGTATAATTACCTGCATCTTATACGAGTGACGGTGTTCAAAAGTTGATTTCGATCGTTTAAGTCTGTTCATTCTAATTCACCTCTATTTTATTCCAAATTAAATAAATGGCAGTGTAGTATCACCTCTCACTTATAATAATAATAATAATAATCTATGTATCTGAATGAGTTATTGTAATCAATATCTCACATAGCATTCTAATTACAACAACACGGTCTTAATCAATCAAATTTGCAGTGTTCTCCGCGCAGCTTGAGCAATTATTCCGCGGCCGATCCCTAAACTTGAATTTCAGCATTATAATGTATGCAGTTGACCTTATTCTCGATGCAAGTGTGCGGGAACTGAAAACCTCGGTAAATGAGTGAGTGGATGAATATGAATGATCGCTCTAGAAATGTATTCGAGAATGATGAAGGGTCACTGGGCAAATCAGCCTCATTAATCAACATCTGCTATACATCTAATATGTGCGGAAGAACTTCAATAGAGATATTCTAAGTTTTGGTCAATATCTTCGTAGAAATTCCTCAGGAGTAAGATACAACCGAAAGGAAATTTGGAATGGTAGCGTGTTCGTCATAATCTAGATTGATGTCTTTTTAGTTCACGAGTACTACTTATATTTCGGAGATGGTGATTGGCTGATTATTAATTTATGATATATTTGATATATATATAAATTGATATAAAATATATTGATATAAAATAGACAAAAATTAATCTTTCCATAATGAGAAAAGAATTAAAACGCACCTTTTTCTCCTCATTATAGAAAACTACCTCTAATAACTATACTAATTTTTCCCTATCGTATTGCACCGGCAAAATTAAATGCAAGCGCAATCAATGTATTAAATTACAGACAATTTTAGGTCCATTAAATATCCGCAACTGAAAGGCCGATGCTATAAAATTAAATCATCTCTGGTTGAACTGAATTCAGTCACCACATCGAAAATGAATGGCTGTGTAGACTAAACGTAACGCCTGAATCATAATATTCACCCACCGTATCTCACAATTAAAACTGCAGTGGAGTAATGCAGTCCTCACAATTATCCCCCAATGGAAAATCCAGTTCACTCTTTATTCTCGTTTCCTCAGTCGCAGAGAAGAATTCTCTATTTTCCGGAACCTAGTCTTTGGCAACGTTTCCAGGACACCGAATCGCCTCCAGCTCACCTGGAAATCTTCCATTCGTATCTCTCATCTCCTGTCCTGATGCTTTGCAGTTTTTTATCCCTAGTCGTCTTAACTCGCGACGCTCTCTCCTTCCAACCAACCGGAAAGGGTTTCAAGGCAGTTCTCACCTGCTTGTTTCCCCCTTGAGCATTATTCCCAGGGGGCCACTCCTCGCGTTCCATCTCCCTTCAAGACTCACCTCAATACATCCCACGATACGGTTTTTTGTTACTTTAGCGAATATGTGAATGCTACTTGTCGCATCGATTAGATTATTTCTTTTAAACAATTTATCAAAACTTTTGTGAATGTATAAATATAATTTGCACAATTCAAAAATCATTAGCCGGAGTTGCTACTTGTGATGGAAACTTCGAATTAGCAAACATGAGCTGGTAAAGTAAGAATTATATCCTTCTTATATCAATACTAAGTTATTCGCGATATATGTTTTAGCACGATTCAACATTTTTAGAAACAGCTATGTTTGAAATAAAATAATTAGCTTTCATTTCTTTGAGTAATAATGTTTTTAATGAATAATTCTTTTGCTTTAATTTTACCAGTAAAATTTTTATCACAACGCATCATTTAGCGTATCTCTTCTATTTTCATAAAACGAATAATACCTAACAAGAATTAGTGAGTTTTTATCGGATAGTCCTACGATGTGCAATTTCAGCATTTAACTTGTGAAAATTAGGGCAATATGTCGACCAGAAAATACCCCTGACAGCAATATGGCTATTTTAGGATATCAATATTCATACGGCGGAATGTGGAATGATTCCATAGCATGTGCATTTAGGAGATACTCTTTTTTCCAATTTTCTTCGCCGAGAGAGAAATCATTTGTGAAACATGCCCAAGAAGCCGGATCTTTTACACGCTCTATTCGAGAACAGATTGAAGCTCCTAGTTCAAGGCACCCATTTCTGCTAGGCAATCCTATTCCAGTCTCGCTCTCACCTCGAGAACCTCTTGGCTTTTTGTTACCTCATCTTCCGAGGATTTCCTGCCGCCGTGGAATATTTCCCTTTCACTCTATTTTTATTTCGTCCCACACGTTGGGGTTGAGTGTGGCTGCGCTTCTTCCCTTGCACTGCTAAACCGTTAGCGAGGGGATACCAAGGGTTTTTTCCCCTCTTTTTTGTCGGAAGCGTTTTCGGAAGGTGGTTGAGGGAGTCTGCTTCCTCCATTCAACTTGTCTGGGCGAAGGCGGGTGGGCTTCCCCCGGAAGATAGCTCCATGAGAAACGGTTCTAATATATCTTTACCATTACCCTTAACTGCCGCCGCAAATTGAAAGAATAGCCGCGAACCAGGGAAACGGTAACCTTGAGGAATGGCGGCAAAACAAGGGGTGCTGACCCTTTTCACTTATTTAACGCCATTTTCCTCCGTCGCTACCTCTCGCTCCTTATACCACGTTTTCTTTCATTACCTAACATAGGAAAGTAATGACTTTAGGGGCAGCAATTTGTCTTGGTCAAAGTCAAGAATAAGAGATTGGCTAACATACTCTATCTTCTTCGTGTATGCATAAGGTAGGTTTTGGCTGTTCTGCTTCCTTGGTCGAATGCTAAGCAGGTAATGTGCGATCCTCACTTAAATTTTATTCTATCTTTCGTTGAGTATTGGATGATATATAACTCTATATTCAATCATATCAAAATCTTTTTATAATCGTGTATGTTGTGTCACATAAGTCTGCAAACCCACTGTTTAACCCGCGGATAACCACACTAAAATCGAGAGTAGGGTCGGATGATTTAAAATAGTTGGTGTACATGGATTTTATTCGGCAATTGAAATCTTGATCTGAAGAGATCTTTAGATGGATTGTATGGAAAATGGATATAATTGTTTGGTGTTCCAAGGATCCAAAAACAGAGAATATTCAAAGGGAGGGATAGTAAAGAAAGGGAAAAATAATAAACAGAATTGAAAATAACAGAAAAATAATACAAACTGTTTTCACTGGATATCCTAAGATTTTCCAATAAAATATATTTTGGTAAACAATTTAATGTGTGGTGATGAGAAATGAGAGGAATATAGGAGTACGAAGCTGGAGAGTAGAAATCTGCAAACACGTGATTTATTCGACCCAACCCATCGATGTCCGCACAAAAAGTTGCTGGTCAGACAGGATTGCTTGTTCTTGTGAGTAGGATAATTTACAATGTATAGCGGATACAAATCAGATTTATAAATCATTTTCCGTCGTGTTCTTTTGTGTGTCAAAATTGTGTTAACTGTATACTTTGCATAAATTATTATATTTTCACTTTCTAACATATTTCACTTCAGACACAGCCTCCATGATCTGTACCTATCTGTAGTATAGAATTCAATTTTCATTAGGCTTATATTCATTCTCTTCTAGCGAAATACCCAAAAACTGCGATTCGACCGCTGAAATTGTTGGTAGAAATCAGCTGTTATTTTGGTGTTGCAATTCGAAAACAGGGAATTTCTTTTTCAATTCAATCAATCGTTTCCATAATACAGCCGTTGAGATTCGATTACGTATTAATGAAACGATTCATTTTGGGTTATGAATTTTCATCGGGTATGGAATTTCAAATCGCAAATTTTGGATGACGGATTTTCCTTCAATGCCATTTGATTTCTGTCTATTCATTCCGAAGTTATAATTATGCATACGCCACGTTAAAGTTGAAGCTCCATAAATCATGTACTATGACCAAGTTATCTTAAGGCTATTGCATTTGCTGAGTGCCAAATTTGCTGGCTTCCATTTCTATACCTATCACCATTTTGGTTCTCTAAAAGGGTTCTCGGTTCAGAGCTCTCTCAATTTATCACCGAAGTTTATCTCTCTGTTGTTCATGTGAAGTGACTTCCATTTTACTTTAGAAATAACACGTCAACAAGTCATTAAACAAGCCGATCGCAAATTGTTTACTTTCTCACTGGCCTTCCTCCGTTCAAAATTCACACTTTTTTTGTTCCTCTATATCGGAGTGATTATTTTTTATTTGACTTTCAACAGTTACCGAAGAAATATTTTTGTAAAACATGTTTGCTATTTACCGAATAGCTTTTTTCGTAAAATTTGCATTTTGGTATTTATTTCTCAACTTGAAATCAATCTTCATGTACACTCAATTAGTCACCATTTATTGTTTTAGTTTCCTCTCCCTACTTCACTTTCATTCACGCGAAACCTGGAACAACTATTAACATTGCGATTGTGCGTATCATTATTATGGACTTATTTTACTGTCCCAATCGTACTTCAAATTCATGAAAATAATCTAGTCTTATTCAATGAACATTCTCTTACTTCTTTGTGTTCGTCAGAATAATATTCATTTGAATTCTAAAATTCTTCTAAAAAAAGAAACATTTGTATCTCTTAAATAGAGAATATAATACACTCATAGATACTTTATTCTTAAAAAATGTTGATTGCATTGATTATTCAACTCCTAAAGATTCCCATTTCATATCTACATTATTAGAAGAGATTATTTGCTTATGATTATGTCCAAAGATCAGCATAATTCACTTCGGTGAAGCAATTTATCTTTCTATTCTAATATAAACAAGGATTAGAATTACTTGCTTACCTAACAAGATTTATATAGCAACGAAAGAATACCTTGAAGTCCCACCCAAGAATCAAAGGGACTGATGTATTAAAGCTTGACAATCCAAAGAGACGGTAAGATGTTCCAGTTTTTGAATATACAATTTTATGACTTTGAAGAATATCCCTTTAAAGTTTCCTCCCACGGAATAGCTTATAAATCTCTTTCGAACTAAGAAAAGTTCTTTACTTAGAGTGTTTAGTTTTCTGAACGTCAGCGAGATAGCTCTTTCATATGATGGGAGTGATTTTAAGATTAGCGTTACTCGGGGAGATTTTAGAAGTTAGGCGAGAAAGGCCTTGCTTTTTAATGGCACTTTAAGTCGTGTGAATCCTACGTTTTATGGAGTTCTGTGAGAGAAAAGTTCTACCAAATAATTTACATATTTTTAACTCGTAAATCTATGTTGCGAGGTGGAATTTGCCAGTGATATTTAGATTGGTTGGGGCTGTTGGCAATTTCTCGAGCAGATCCGCGCAGTCAACTTGTGAACAAACAAATTACAGGAAAACGCAGCTGTGAAAGGAACTTATGTATTATACATAAGCAACTCTTCTCATATGGCATTCCCGTTCAGCTTTCCTTATTCCACTTTCCTCATTTTATTCCCGTTCTTTCGTTATTATTCGACTTTCCCTTTGGTCTACATTTTTTGAGCTCCAAAAATACAATTTATTTTCACTCACTCTTCTAAGGCAATTATATCATTTAATCTCATATAATCTTTCTTCTGGGGTCGTTCCTTATCCTTACTATAGCTGCAATTGGCAATATTGACAAAGATTTCTATCGAAGAATATTTTCTCCGTAGTTTCACCTCCAGATAAATTAGTGACAAGCTATATTTCCTTCTTATTTTGAGATATTTTTAATGTTATATAGCTACTTTTGTAATAAAATTACAAATATATATTTCTCATAAATCCGGCACCGGTGGAGCTCCGCTATTTAGAACTGTTTAATATCCATGGACTTGGAAGAAATAATACATAAGAATTCCAAAGTCAAGGGGATTTATGAATCAAAGAAAGGTAGTGAATTGATTATTGCATCAAGACGATTATGTCTGGGTCGGAGCTTGGGAATGAAGTTCAATTCAATCTTATTACTGAAATATATTGTGATTTAATAATTTTTGAATTTCTTCCTTTAAAACAATTAAGGAGAGAAACAGAGTAGAAAAGCAGTGCAATACATGCTGCATCACAACTATAAGCTGTTAAGTAGAGATATTATAAGCAATATATTCAGAAAAATGTGTCATGGAGAATTATTGATTTAGAGCGGTCTAATATAACGTAAGCAATTTTTAATATATAAAAGATGAATTCTGCGTTATTTTGGAATGACTTGATAAATAATATTGGAAATAAATTACTTTTTATGTGGATTTCTACCTCAAAGAAATGAAAACCTCTACATTGTCTCATATAACTCTCACTGAAATTTATGATGCGATGTAACAATAAAATTTTGCTAAATTAACGGATTATTAGGCATTAATTTCAGATTTACTAGTCTTTCAAAATCGTACATTAAGGTATGTTTCTCCCTTGCTAGACCTTCGTTCGACATTTTAAAGTCAAATCGAAATTTATAACATTATTTAAATGGAAGACTTTCGCAACCAATGCGGCCATTATTTGGTCTGACTGTATGGTTCGTTTTTATAAAAAAACTCAGGATAATGGAAGGGTATCGTATAAAGTGATTATAAATTATTTCGTATATTATATTCATATAATATACGAATTTATTTTCTTAAATATTCTTCTTTTTATTTTTATACTTCGTATTTATATTTCTGTCATCGAAAATCCTCTAAAAACGTCGAGTCTCGCGCAACACATTGCTCCTCAAATCTCTACTTCGATCATCTCATCTCCGTTGCAAACCCTTTTCTCTATTTTTGCGCTCAATTGCCCTCTCGTACCTCATTTCGCCCATCGTCCTCACTCAACCCAACCTTTCAGATTCCAATGGTCTTTCGAAGCAACAGTTGGTAACTCCGTGGATTCTCCCTACACGTTATACACTTCTCATCTCCTAAACGTCCTGTTACGATTTTCTACATACATATAACGATTTTATAAGCATTTAACCTCTTTTTTTATATCCTCTGAATAGAGATCACGCAAGTTTTTAACTAATTCCATAGGTTATTTTCCCTGCCGTCCGTTGAGATGTTTTCTTTTCTCTCCGCTTCCCTTCTCTCTTGTTATTTTATTCCTTTCTCTCTCTTTATCTCTGATACTTGTCTATTTTGAATACATTTGTGGGTTTTTGTGTTTGTAATTACCTCTTTTTATCTCTGATCCATCGGATATTGATCGGAAGGATAAAATGACAACCTTGGGCGATTAAATTGACGGTGTAAGAATATATTCATAGACGAACAAATATTCGAGAGAAACTTTGTTAGCTAGCAGTGAACTCATAGTCTATCTGCTCCCTTCTAAGATATTATTTTCTGAAGATCAAAAAGTACTATTTATTCTTGTAAATTTTAGAATAAATGCTTGTAACATTGAAACCATCTATGTTATCGCGTATCGTATCGTTTTTATTTGACTTGAATCACTTTTTACGATGGAGTACCGTATTTATCAATATACCATAAAGTAGCTATGTCACCGAATAATAACTTGAACATTTATTCCTACGAAATCAATGCAAAACATACTCTATACATGACTAGGTTTTCTTTTGTATCAATACATATCATTCTTGTGCCTAATTGATATATATATATAGATGCAGTCTGACGAGGTCTTTCGAACGTTTCCGCTGTTAATGAGTTCGCTAACACAGTTGAACATTTTCATTGTGTAGAGTGAGAGGTCATGGAAGGAAATCATGGCACCTGACTTCCTTATTGTTCTTTCATTAGCGACAAAACGGCGACATTTTGTGTGTTGTCGATTGCAATTGTGTATACTCTGCCCCATCTTTTTTCAACAGATTTTATTTGTTTTAATTTATTTCCACGTATATGGTAACTATTTTATTTTTCTTTGAAATATAAGGTCCGAACGGAGATATTATAATCCTATAAGTGCTCAGTACTCTGGAAAATCAGCGTTTCCCCGCGCTTGTTATCCTTATAATGTATTTTCTTTCGTTTCACCTATCTGATATACATGAAAATCTCTTGTAAAGTAGGAAAAACAAACATGGCGTAGAACCATATTAATAATAATAGTAATAAATCGTCTTTATTTGGACGAGATTGAGACTTAAAAGTCTCTTCTTCCATCTTACCCATAGCCATGGGTAGATAAGTAGAAAAAATAATGAATCGGTTCAAATGATGTATTTTAAGGGAAAGGAAGGAAGATACAGTGATAAGTAAGTAGCCTAGAGATAAAGAAATCTATAGATATTCATCCTCGATTGAGGCAGATAGATATAAAAACCATGTCAGAAACCTGGTCTGGTTCATTTACCTAAGGGACACTTTACGGAAGACGCTAAAATGTATTAAGAATTTTCAAAATACAAGGGAAGCAATGTGATCCAATTTGGGACTATCTCATCTCCAACTCCCACGGAATATATATTTGCAGGGACGTGTCCTCTTATGTTTATTTCCTCCTTTCCTCCTAGAAGTGTGGCCATTACATATACGCAATAAGCATCAATGTTCCGAATTACTGCCGTTTTAGCATCCGTATAACGACTAATCTTGCAATGGACTATTGCATTTTTACGGGTTCTGCCTCTCTATTACAAATACAAATTAGTAAATACTCCCAGCATTACTGTGTCTAATTGATGCGCAATATATACATTGTTAATCTATACAGCAGACAAGATTTCATTACGGGATTTGAATCGCATTTAAATAATGCAAATTTTAATCAAATGAAATCATTACCGAATGGTGGAAGCTATAAAAATTTTCCCTCCGGTATGATTAATTTTACTGGCGTGTTTGCTGAAGTAATCACATTGTCCTCAAAAGAATGAAAAATTCAACGGTAGCTGGTGAATAATCGATTAGAGGGAATTAATTGCTGTAATCCGATGCCCTATTTTTTCGTCTTTAATGCGGAGGATTTTCCCGGGTTATGACGTACCTTGCGACAATTATTAACAAACTGTTTCATTCAAGATAGGATAATAGAAACTCAGCACAATATCTGGCGCACACCATCAATTTGATTGCTTCAGTTTGTGTTTGTCTATATAGAGCTACCTCCTCCTTCTTCATCTTTCTAACAGCTACTTCCCTGTATTGCAAAATTTATTACAGTAGTAAACATGTCACTCGTTTGTTGACGGAAACCTCTGTTTTCGGGATAATATGTTATTCAGTACGTTTCAATATCCAAATTCTGTTTATCTAAAAGACGAAACTTAATTTCTTTTAAAAAATATTGAATTGCATTTACTTTGAATTCTCTTCGTCAAAATATTGATTCTTTTTCAAGCTTCATTCCTTATTCAAACATGCGATTTCAGTTGGAGTTAGAGATGTTTCAATTAAACCAGAAAGATTTGCAGATGTTTTTGGAAATGAAACGCAAGATGTGAAAACATATGGGTTATCATGGAAGAAGCTATTCCTAGTGAAAGGGCCATCTATTTAGTTCTTATGAAATCTCCAACCAGAAAATAAATGCACATTTCTATTCACAATTCAGTAGAGCATAGTTTTTCTCTGTTTTTATTCGTGCAATTAGATCGGCTATTTTGCATCACCTTTTAAACTGTAAATAATCTTAAACTTTAATGATAATCATATTCCATTTTCATTGATGAGCTTAATAATTATATTTTGTATCAAAATGATGACAGAAATGGCCATCAATGGCTCGGAAAGGTAATGCAGTTTCAAATTGGAGCTAAAAATCACGATTTTCCGTTGATTGTGATAATTATAGTAAGTCTCTATTCGTATGATTCGTATAAAAAAAGACGAGGAAAACATCTCTGTGTCCATCATTCTGTAGTCATGGTTACACCTTTCTCCTAAACTACACCCTCGGAGCAAACTTGCGGCCCGAATTATTTACGCTCATTCCATTTCCGTGTGTCAGTCGGTGGGATTTAAAGCCCAAGCCCGTGAGGGATTATTTTAAAGAGGAAGAAGGGAGACGAGGTTTATTTCTATAATTCAGCTTTCTCTCACCTTCTCTCTTATCCTCCTCCACTTTCCATTTTGTTGTGTCTCTCTCCCTCATTAGCCATGAGACGTTCGGAATATTCAATTTTCTTCCCGTCGCACATTAACATGACTGGGATCAGCACATAACAGCCGCATAAAAATCTCGAACCCCATTTGCGAGACGGTTAACCAGTTTCTTCTCCCTTTCCAGTGTCACCAAAATTGAGAATCTTCCCCCTTTAAGACGGTGGAGGAGCAAAAATCCTCCCCAACATGGTTGAAATATTCGAACGCAAGCATCAGCCAAGGATGAAGCTATGAAGAGAGCTTTCTTTTATTGCAACTTCGGGGAAGAGGACAATGTGGTTGTTGTTCTGGAAAAGGAAGAGAGTGATATTTTTCACTGAAACAAAAGGTGTTTGGTTCGTCTCTCGTTTAGCACTTACACATTCACGCTTTCTTTCCATTTTCCTCCCTTCTTGTGTTTTTTCCTTCTGCATTTACTCCGTATACTGTTTTCATTATTAAAAGTATGCCTCCGTTACAAACTTTCAATAATTAATACGTAGTTATGTTGTTCAAAATATGTATAAAGTAAGATATATAATCGTATAATTCATGTTTAATGCTGTCGATTTTCTAAAAGATCAGTTATTTTACAAGATGACGAGAGCATCGATAGATTTTGCTCGAAGAAGCGATGGAGGATACCACAAAAGAATCTCTTATATACGAACTCACTTGGGATCTGAAATACTTGAAAATACTTCGGAAAATCTTGCTCTCTATTGTGTAACTTTTCGAGTGATGCAAACTTCCTTACATATTTTACTTGGACGTGGCCTTCGAAATTCCTTTGAAACAATTCATGCCCTCATTTCTCATCTGGTCAGAAGCACATCCTCTCAAGATAATCTTTAGATTCATCCCTAAAGCCAGTGATCTCTACCTTATTATCTCTACTTTGTTCATATTACTTTCATATCTGGCCTCTCTTTATCTCTATTTTCATCTCGATAGGTATCGATCAAATAACTACTCTCTTATGTGAATTGTAATTATTGCTAATAACTAGACATTGGGATAGATGTAGAGAATGATTCATTAATGTCTATGATTTACCTGATTTTCAACCTAATTAACGAAGATTATATCGGTCGCGCCTCCGCTTGAATGAAGAGTGACGCACTCTGCATACTCCGAGGAGATGGTAGCTTTAATGTGAACTTTCACTGTTTTCAATCGTTAACTTGATCCTTTTCAGCAGTCAAAATTGTCACTTTCTATTTTCGCTTGAAATTTGAAAGCTAAATCAATTAACCCTCCTATTTTGTGAGCATATTTTTCGAGTGCTGAAGAGAGGAATAAATTTTGAAAATAAAATTAATAGTTTCTGGCGCTATCTTGTGGAAGGTCTTCATGATTATAGAATAAAAGTCCGACTTTTATTCTGTAGCAATGTTGAAAATGTCTGTGGTACATCAAATCAAATTACAAATTAAATAAATATCGTCCATCTAACGCCCCGTAGCTAACATTTTGATCAAAACTGACTTCGATCGTTCAAAATTTTATCGCCAATAAAAATACAAATTAACAGCGCACAAGCTTTATTTCCTATTTTATACTCTGTTTATATCGTGAACCACTCGTTTTAAACATTTATCAAACGTCTCCTTTTTGAAGGGAATAATTTGGTTGTTTTCTTATGATAAACTGAACTCGAATTATGCTTTAAAAGGGCATAGTTGATAAAGAAGGAATCTTATATGAGTATAATTAACTTGCTGTGTAAGAAGGCTATCGGTCTTCTTCTTTAAGTTGCTCCTGAGTGAATATTTGCTATGTGAACTTGGTATGTGTAACGCGACCAGATTCAGCGGTAGGCAGCGACTTCAAGTAATTCAGTTCAAGGACATACGTTTCCCCCCGTTTTTCTAAGTTTCAGCTTTTTTTCTGTCAGCTTGCTCTAATCCCTATATAAGACTTTATTTATCTTTTCGTTTTGGCCTTTTCTGACCTTTGATATTTTCATTTAGGAAAAAACGATCACTTCAGTGTTCCAAGGGAATAAGGAGCAAGTCCACATCGGATATGTTTTTAAACGTTGAAGGTCTCATCAAACGTTTTTTGTGCGCATTCCCTTTTAAAGTCATTATGAAGTAGCGTGTCGTTCAGCAAGTTCCATACTAACGAGATAAATTGCGCTGGAGAGAAATTCCAGACAAGATGATATATCATATCCTTTTAACAAACCCTCCACTGAAAACGGATTTTATGAGCGTATGTTGTTTTATGAAAAGTTTCTCAGTAACCGCGATTGATGGTTTGACTTGGTGTTATCTCATACAAAGCATTATGTTTGGCGTTCCATTAGGAAATCAGGATAGATTGCCTAACATTTATCAAATAGAAAACCATATTGGGGTTGTTTACTATTTTCAATTACAGTTTCCATTTATTTATTTTTCATACGAAATGTAGATAATTCATATTATTGTGAATTACCATGTATGATGCTCATATATTTGATAAATTTTTATGTTTATGGTAAATATTAATATAGTTTTGCGTTAAAAGTTGTAATGAACCGGTTTATCACATAATCTTCATTAAAGCAGTGAAATAGTAGGAATAGAGTTGACCTACTTTCTTTCCATTTCAATAAATTTGAGTCAAAGTGTTATCAAAACACATTCTTCTCTTTTCTCGTGCTTACTTTTAGGCATGAAGCAAAATCGTCATAATGGTAACAGCACTTTACTTAAGAGCACTTCACTATAAAACTTATAAAATTGGATTTATTCGCAGGAAAGGATTGACGAAGAATATCCTTCCACCGCCCGTAATCCGTATTTTCCGCCGAGGGGATTGCAATTTTAGAAATTCCGGCTGGAACGCCGCCGTCAAAGTTTGCATCCATATTCCGGCTGACACGTCAACCTTGTTACGGAAGAGGATCGCTACTCCATTTAAACTGAGCGTAAAAAAAGACCGTGACGAGAACTCGCTTTTCGGCGGAAGCATCCAAACAGTTTTAACGCCTCGGAAAGAGGGGATGTTCTTTCACCGGCTGCACTACAGTATATGTATATACTAGAATACGGTACGTTTTCTTCTCGCAGAGGGATGAATGCTATTCGCGAATCCTTTCTCTTCGCTCTCCTCCAATTTCTCCCTTTCACTCTCCGCGAATGGGAAACCGTGTCAAGAGAGTTGCTGCTCCTCGGATGGACTCCGCGTATCGGACTCGGTGCACTTTCCTCTCTCCGCCCATTCTTATCGATTCCTCCACTTAAAATTCCTCCGCTCCTTTCTCTCCCGCGATGAAAGGGACGGGAATTGATGAGGTCAAAGTCACCCTGTTTAGACTCCTTGCACCATGTGACCGACTTTATGGAGACTTGGTTTTGCCCCGAGTTTTGGCTCGCTCTCCTGTTCTTTGAGTCGTCCTTCTCGGATGCTATTGTCAGTGGTGGAATTTTTTTATGAGATTTCGCTAATACGGAGCTATGCGCAGAGTCCCCGAATATCTCCACGCTTCAATACCTCCGTTTTTGTTTCGAACTCGGAGTTGAGTTTCCTACGTTGACCTTTGGAAAATGTACTATGGAAGGGGGCCGTTATCTTTGTCCCATAATAAAAGTTTAGGTTTTATTATTTCCATGTGATATAATGTGTTATAGAAGTTTAAGGTTCACTCAATACCAGGCTATTTACCTTATTATTTATAATCAAATCTTAATACTTCACGGGAATTTATCATATTTATTCTTCGACTCCCTCTCTTGCATATCTATTTCACAATTTCTACTTTAAAAAACTTAGATAGAGTTAAAGATTTCACGGTTAATACGTACTGTATACTAGGCTTTTAATTATCATTTTATTTTACATGGAGTGGGATCGAATCATGATTGAGTCTATCTAGTATACAAGGTCCACTCTTTAATAATACCATGGCATTTTTGGGATTATAATAATACCATGGCATTTTTGGGATTACCGACCACCTCTGTCACAAGGTGTCACACAGAACCTAATACCCCCTCACCCATTTCACATGATCTTTTAATTATTTAATGCTCAATGCTTAAATTTTCACCTTTTAAAAAAGTAACTACTTGAATTTCCACTATTTTTCTCTCATGTTATAAGAATTTCGTAGCAGAATTAAAACGAGAAACGCAGATCTTATATCATATGAATACATATTTTTTGCTCAGAATATTCCTGTAGTCTCTCCATATAGAAATGAATCAATCAAAATCATGTTCATTTGTAGGCTTTCGTTGAATTTCAATAGTTAATTGAATCCTCAAGTTCTACAGTTCAAAATTCTACAGCAAAGTATTACTTAATTGTGACATCACATTGTATAACCTTTACCGCCCTGCCAAGTCTCTCATATTTCCAGATCTCTCCCTCCCCCTTAAGTATGACCTCGTTTAAGAACGACCCCGTAGCTGTGATTTTGTTCCTTTCCGTAATTTAATTCTGTTTGTGATAACGGAACGTGATTCGAATCGAAGATGCAATCAAGGACATTTCAGAAATTTAAAAAAATAGAGTCGATGCAACATAACTTTGTATCTCGGAATTCTATACACGCAGAATTTCTAATTAAAGAGGTATTTGTGCGGTAGATCTGGAAGCAAAGCAATTCCAAGCAGACGACCGTTTCGATGAAATTGGGGTGCTTGGAGTATCGATATCTGGAGAGCCTTACCCCGTGAGTGAACCAATAGACCTCAGGAAACGTGCACACTGAGAATCGCAATTTCAAAACCGTATTTTTCCCGGTGATTGGAAACGTAGCGAGTGGTCGCAAGGAATGCGGAGCTCTTTAAATTGGGAGACCTGAGTTGGCAGTGTATTAATTACCGAGGTCGCAAGGAAATAAGGGACAGCGTATGCAATCGAACGATCGTCTTCCTTTGACCCCTGACCTTTGATGCCGGCTGTTCATAAAGCTTAAATTCCCTATAAACAATGCCATCGCTTAAACTACAAATATTTGCGTATCGTTCAGCGTCACAGCGTTAACGCCGAAGCCCAGTAAATGGAATTTTATACTTCCGTTCAAAACCTCATAAAAATCTATATCGTCCTTGCTACATAAAATCCTCTAACGAGCGTTATTAAAGGGTGATTAATTAAGTTTTATAACTTTCCAATGGCTATTGTCTTGAAAATATTTATTATTTTTCCCTAAATGCTTTAAAAGATACGATGAAAATGCTAGGTATAAAGGAAAAAAACTTAACAAAAGAGGGAAGGATATTAAGGGTTTGAAATGTGATCATATCTGTCATACGATTGTTCTCTGGTTAAAGACATTAGTATATTCTTTATAAAATACATTAAATTCTGTGCTATTTTTCAGATATTCAGACCGATATTCAGCTCAGTAAATCCTTTATGTTCTCCTCTCTGCTTTTCTCTTGCTTTTGACGGTTAACAGGAATATAGATGAAATACCTCCTGATTTATCTTTTCTCTCCAGGTATTAGAAGAATCATTCAAGTTCTTACTAACTGCCTATTTCAGGCTCCCGCTAACTGTTCACATACGAAAGCGTTGCATAATGGTTTACTTCGGAAGGATATCGAAGAGCCCCGTATGCTTATGCAGCAGGTGGAGCACTTTTGCACTTCGGGTTGCCGACCTATCTTGTTTCTCTCACGGGGCTACGCTGCTTGGGCGTTTTTTCGTCGTTGTATCCTTACCCACCTATAAAACCACAAAACCACTACTTCAGTGGTGGAAATAATACATTTCTTTAACTAAATATTAAAAAACCAAAATTATAACTTATAATTAATAAAACCATGTAATTATAATAGCAGTTTATAATCAATATGTCCTAGCTGCACTTCGTGGAACGACATCTTAAGTTGAAAGAAAAGACTTCGTAATTTCCACAATAAATTTTAATTTATTCGACCGGTTTCGGCATTGACAGCCATCCTCAGGTAGTCGGTACTTAACCGGTCGAATAAATTAAAATTTATTGTGGAAATTACGAAGTCTTTTCTTTCAACATAATAGCAGTTAACGGAACATTTTATGACAATTTCTAAAAAATTCTGTTTCAGAAATTTTCAAGTAGGTTTCTCGCATTATGTGACCACTTTTATACGAAATTAGATATTCAGCTCATAAAGTAAATGGTGATTTTCACTTGCCCTAAACCAAAGACATTCTTTGCCGCATAATCTGCGTCACATATGGGAGGAATTCCGAGAGGAGAACAGCTCCGATCTGTTTAGTTTTGAGGAGGATTCCCTTATGGAACGTGAACCAGGCTGGGGCGAATCTCAAACCATGCAATACCGCGTCGATAGCTGCATTCCTCAGGGAGTCATTTTCTCCCACCTCAAAAGCTTCCACTTTCAGTCAACCCCTCCTTTGTGTTCTTTCATGTCTTCCCCGCTCCTTTTCTTCCATTTTTTCAATTATCTCCCTGCTTTTTACTCATTCTTTTCTTTCCCCGTCCTCTAATTCTTCCGATATTTCTCCCTGCCTCACTTCTCTTCCGTCCCCTTTTCTCTCATTTCCTTCTATTGTATCTCTTTCCAGTTTTCAGAGAATTTTTAGCATATTTATTCGCTTGCTATATCTTTGCATATCTTTCAAGTGCATCATGATGCCATTAAAATGCTATATAGTCATGGTTAGAGCAATTAAAATGTTCCATGAACTAACTGAAAATCGTGAAGCCCTCGCACAATAATTCGTTGACCTTTGAATTGCATTAACGACCACTGTAGTTAACTTTCCACTATGTGCTATTATAGAATGAGTGAGTCATGCTTATTGACATCATGCTTAATAATGCAATGTTTTTATTTCTTATTGATTTTTTTTATTTTTTAGAACAAAAAGTATGAAGAATCTGTAACGCTACGAAATGCAGGAGTAATACCTATGAAAGTGCTACCAGTTAGACTTATTGCTAGGGAGTAGATGTTAACACGGTAGGCAAATTGGATAATAAGATAAATACTGAATTGACGAAATTTAGGAGTAATACAGATAAAAATGCTGTTAGACAAATTTCTTGTTAGGGAGTAGAATATCAACATAGTGAGCAATTAAGATAAAAAGATAAATACTGAATTAACTCTTAGAGGAAATAGGCTACAAGTGCCCATGGCCTTTCCAAGAAGCGTACCTTTTCGCGCCTGGGACCAACCCTCTCCTGTCATCCAAACCACTCTCACCCCTAGGAAATCACTTTCCCCGTAAGGACTCGCCCTTATTTACCACCTGGGATCTTGTTTTTCCTCTGTGAGCAGTTTTCCAACTCATATTGCCTGTGAAGGAGTGAAAGGTCGCCGGTAGGAAAACGGAAATCAGTGGAACGGTGGGGTGAGGGCTAAGGAAGTAAGGGATTCGGAGAGAGTGAAAAAGAGTAGAGAAATGAGGGTAGGATTTGAACGGAAATGGGAGAGTGGGGAAAATCGGAAGCACATTTCATATTGGCAGTTTCCCGTCGGGGCGACCAACGGAAGGGAGTCGGATATGAGGGATCCATGGAGAGAAAAGGTCGAAATGAGAGGTCCATCGGCGATGTGCTGCTAGTCATCGCGTATTCACCCGCGTCATCCCTCGGAAAAGTCTGCGAGGAGTGGGGCTGTATTCTACACCGACGCTTCTCTCCAAATTTTCATTTCCCTCTGTTCATATCCGCCCTTTCACTCGGTTTCCTTCCTCTTCTCCCATTTTCTTTTGAGGTTCCCTCAGAACTCTGCCAACTTCTGTTTAGCCTTCCGTTTGCCCGCAGCGGTCTCACTCCCTTTTGTCCCATTCTCGCTCGGTTGCCTCTGCTAGTGCGACATCTTACTCGTCTCTGCTTGCTCTTATTCGTGATGCTTGTTTGGAGAGCAAAAATTAAACGGATGCCAAATCTGAGTTTTATTTTGAAAGGTATCCACACCATCGAGTTTCTTATGCGAAAACGAATATTTTATTCTATTGGAATTAGGAGTGAATCTCATTAAGGCGATTTTCAATAAATTCGGTGAAAGCAAGGTCCAACAAAGTAGAGCAACATGTTTTCCTTGAATTCGATATTCATGATGTGACGATGGACAATTAATAGTAAAATTAGCAAACTTTTTTCAAATGCCTATACTTAAAGCATAGCTTGAAGTAAGATTTTGGAATCTCTTAAAATTCATACGATTCTTAAACTGTAACGCAGAGAGTTTGGTAACCTTTTCACATTGAAACTAAGTCGTACTTAATACTTTTGGAATCAATTAAAAATACGAATTTCGTTGAGAATAAAGCATAAGCTCACCGAAGACCTAACTATCTCTTATATTAAGAGTCAGCAAATCAACGATACTACCCATTAACAAGGAACTACTATTTCACAGAACAAACTTCTGTGATCAAAATAAAATAATGATCGTGTACTTTCGCTGTTTTTATCAACGTATCATGTATTTTATATCCGGAATACTAGAGCTGAAGTATACCTTCATGTAAATATTCTAATTTCAAAACAAACTTGCAGCTGTGTCATTAACTTAGGATAGATCTTCGCGTAATCTTAAGTACTTTAATGATTATGACTTTATTAGGCGAATTTTAGCCTAGAAAGACCACTCTTACAAATAGCCCTTATCACGGGCACAAATGACCTTGCCCTAACCATGAATCGAACTCTAGACCTCAGCATTACAAGGTTAGCTACGCTAATCACGATGCCATGGACGGTATTGAAGTAGAACGTAATTAACTCAGTTTTCTTTCGATGTTATGTATGTATAAATGACACTCATGAAACGTGTATCCTTTCAGACCTTGAAACCGTCTCCTGCGTCGCCAATAGCAATATTTCCTCTTCGGGGATTACACAAACAACCACTACGGAACAGCTTTCTGACTCGTCTCCTCGATGCAGTCCAAGCAAAATGAGTCGTTATTAACCTACATCAACCAAGTATTCGCCTACTTCGTATCCTTTCGACTCCATTGACTGCAACTTGTCCTCGAGCCTACTACGGACTCGTTTATGCATTCTTCAAATGTGCCGTTTCATAGTTCCAGTTTTTATATTACGTAGCTTTCTTGACCTTGTTTCTAAATTAATCGTGCCGTGAGAGAAAGCTCCGTGACTCAACCCATTTTGCAGATCATTGACCTCATGCGAAGGGAGAACTCGGCGTGAGAAATTATATAACGTCGGTCTCACGGAGGAGACACTGAATATACAAAGTTTGTCTCGGGAAACTGCCGTAGCGAAGTATTGATTTTGAGGAATCCAAGAAATGAAAATGAATATTTTCCTTACGTTTGCTACCAACGATAAATATGGAACTCCCCAAAACCTAGTTTGAGTAATGATTTCGTGTGTGACCGGCATGTACGCCGCCGAAGTAAATTTTTCCACTGGTAATTCTTACAGGAACTGTAAAATGGATTATTTGTAACGTTGCCGTTTACCCTATTGTTGAGAGAAATAGATAAAAATTTCCTTTGCTATTTATAATCAGTTTGAACATTATTTGATGGAACATAATTTATTATCTCTTTCTTCTAATTTCATTGAATTTTATTCTCAGGCGATGTAAGATTCAAAGTGATGTACGATTATTAGTTGGTCTTTTGATATAATGAAGATAATTCTCTAGTATAAACTAGAGTCTAGTGTTGAAGAGATCTGTATCTCATTGGCTTCGCACCGATTATTTTCTCTTTAAGACGTACAAATATTAGATGAGACCCCTTTTCTGGATAATTCACAATTATACATTTAGACTTGCTCTAATTAGTGGTTGACATTTTATTCGCGTTCTAACATTCCGCGAATGTAACTCACGTTAGGTCATTTACATTTCTATATATCGCTTTACCTATCATTTGATTCGAAAAGGCTGCCAAAAAATAGTATCTCACAGAAAGAAGCGACAATATACTAAACAAATCGATGATAAACTTTATTTTTTCTCTACTTTTCTGTATATTTATATGATTAATGTATGTGATCTCTTTAATATATTAATAAATGAAAATTTGTGTATTGCAGGTGCCGGTGGGCGGCGTGGAGGTGACGCTGGGCGAACTGCAGGCGATGGCCGTACGCCAGCAGGCGGCCATCGAGGCGCAGGCGAGGGCATTGGCCGCAAGGGAACAGCGTCTTCGGTTCCTCAGGAGTAACGGAAATGCAGCTCCTTCTTCTTCTTCGGGTCCCCACGCACCGGGACAACAGGGTCAACACGATGGCAACTCGGCGGGTCCCAATGGAAATGCCGGTAAGTGGAAGAACTATCACACGCAGAATCTATATCGGGGGGAAGATTTTCCTTTCATCTCGGCATCGAAAATGTTATCTTGTTTTTAAATCGGTATAATAATATTTTATTCGTCCAAAGGCATACAGAAGCATGTATAAATGAAGTCACTAGGTCTACATTACATTAAAATCAATTATACTATTCCACACTACTCTTACAACAATTTCACAATAATTATCTGTTACATATATATACTATTCTACATTAAAGTCTAACAATTAGATATATTAAATATAATAATACTATAATAATAATACATTAAATTCTATTTATAAAACCAGTAAGAATTGGCATTTTAATTGGCGACTTCCGACTTCGTTAAAAGTTATAAAAGAGAGGAAAGTACTCAACCTTCCAAACGATTATTTTTTGCCACTAGTATTCCTATTACCGTCAGGCTTAACACATGCTCTGTCTCTAGTCTTGTATTTCTTGAATTCCAAGTTAAACTTCGCTCCCAATAAAGAAAAAAATTCCAAGTATGCCAATCACGGAGCTTATCCCTTAAAACGATTTAATTTCCTCAATTTGTTAATTAAATATAAATGAATCTATCTGTACTTTATTCTAAGCCGGTTTACGAGTAAACTTTTTGTATGAACCCTCAAAATTGCAGATTGGAAGAACATCTGAGAATTTTCTAACTTCAGAGATGATCAATTAAATGGGTAATAGGATTGTACTGTTTTCAGTTGGCTAGTATCGTAAATTTCCTTGAAAGCAGCAAAACGTCTGCTACCGTTTTAATCAGGATAAGTAGTATAACATAGATTAGTTTTTTGGAGTAGCCAAAATATTTTCTTCGTCTTATCTGAACAAGCACACAGCAAGAAACGGACGCTTCTCAGAGTCATGAATTTTACTTTTTCAATTGAGGAAGTGTAATTAGTATACCAATAATAGATGCGAATGAGTTGGGTTCTTATCCTCTCTAGCGAGAGAACATTAGTTTTTGGGAAAGTCAAGTTAATATTAAATAATTATTACAAATAATCCATGTAGTTAATTTAATTACTAGGTCGTACACAGTCTTTTAAAAGACATCACACTTCATCCAATTTCTATTGGATTTCGTCTCAGAGTTATTTAGCGGATATATTGTCTCTGTTCCCTATGCACGCTCTTAGTAAATGAGAGTACAAACTTTTTATCATGTTTCATGCCAAAATATCCAAATTATTGAAATTACAACCATTTCAGATATTTATAGTCGTTATTTGAAATCAGGTTCAGAACTTTTATTATTGAGTATTTTTTGACTTAATCTCTTTTTATGTATACTTATATGAGCGTTTTACCCTTCGTTAGATCCTTGTACCTTTAAAATCCCTATTAATTTTGAATATTTTTATTGATGAAGCAACAAAACGTCACCAATGATTTGAAATTTTTTGTGACTTAGTGTAATTTATCACATGGTGACAAGCTTCAATATTTAAACTTTCCAACTACGTAGACGGACGCAGATATTTATTCAAATTATCTCACTATTCATCTACTCACTGCGTACAAAAAGAGTATTCATTGGAAAGTTTCGTCTATTATTCGTCCTGAAAATTGCTCAATTACGAGAGAAATTGAGCAGTAAGTTATTCATGAACATAAAACGGCCTTTCCGTTCCATTTAAGTGCGATTCATGGAATCAAATGTATACCTCCGAAATGGTATGTTCTATGTCTGTTATAGGTATGGTATTTAGGTTTTGATAAGGAATTTCACCTGTGTAATTCAGGAATATATTTCATCTTTGCATTTTTGTGCTAATGCTACCTATGGTGTTACACCTAGTTACTCTTGTGGTAATGTTATCTACTTGTAACACCTAGTTACGTATGGTGTTAAGAGTTCAAATACTGAAGTCTTTCTCGTACGAAGATTACTTAAAATACGAAAAAATATATGAGTCACAGGTTTTTTTGGAAAATTTAAAAACTCTTTAGTATATACTGTTTCAATAAATTATAGGAAAATTAAATATTTAAGAATTTTTTGCAACAATTTCTGCAATTATATAGTATAAATGTGTAGCCGGTGAAAGAGATTTGAAACGGTAAACTCTATACTCATTGTAAGTTTAGCCATATCTTAGATGCATATCAGAGAACAAGGATTCGTACTTTTCTAATATGTATAAAATGCACACCTTATATTGAAACATATAATCCACATCTGTAACTTTTCGCCACAGAACAAGATATCAATAAATAGATAATGAGCGTAGATATGTATAAATAATTAACTTATTGCTCTTCAAAATATTTCAATAAACAAGGTAAACAACATAATATGGAAAGATTATCATCCTAGTCATCTAAACCAAACTTTTGGTAAAATAAAGGCGGTAGACTACACATTGCAAACATATTTATACTATGAATAAAATATTATCGAAAATAATAGTCAAACATGCTTATAAAGTCGAGATAGAGAATAATAAATTTCTTCTTCGATCTAACCCTAAATACCATTTATTATTAATAACCATAAAGTGTATAAAAATTAATATAGATGTTCTTTACTCCAGTTAATTGCAACGCCGACGCCACCGCCGCTGCCGCAGAGCGTCTTCGGCGCCTTCGCGAACGGGTCGAGGCTCAAGAGACCAAGTTAAGACGACTAAGGGCTCTTCGAGGGCAAGTGGATCAACAGAAGATGAACAATGCGGCTCTCAGTGAGTATAAAACCATTTATCCCTTTGCTTCCTTACTCTTCGCTTTGCAACGTGTTTTTCAAAGAGAAATCACGGCGTATTATCCTCACCCGCTCGAAGCAAGCATCCGCAATCGGATCCGCTGGATTTTGGTCTGGACCATTAATAATACCAGAAGATTATTTACAATAGGGCCAAGTGGAATTAAACTTGATGAGGGATGACGTAATTGGGAATTTGCGGCTTACCACGCGACCGAAACAGCCGTCGTATATTATAGGCTGCGATTTCGGGAGTGCTCATTCGGGTAGAGAAATGCTCGATTCGATCCAATTAATTGTTCATCGAAACTTCGATGCGTCGGAACTCTGCCAGAAATTAATGGAATTCAAACTTTGCCCGCGATTGTTTTCCTTCTTAACAAATTCTGAATAAAAATCAGAGGGGTTTTTTCAAATTTTCTCCAGGAATCGAACGCCCATAATTTAGGGCTGAGGAAATTCTGCGACTACCTCTGAGGGTATTAATGTTAATTTTAAAATGAATTTTGTACGCTTTCAAAGTAGAGCATTTTAAATTTGATTATCGACCCTATTTATGTTGTCATCGGGAGGGTAAATAAATGTACATACTATATTTCCAAAAGACAACCCCCCCCCCATTACAGAGCATCTTGCCCTATAATGGGGAGGTTTCCTAATTTGAGGAGGTAGTTTCTTCGCATTGTAAATACTGCTGCCTAACAAAATCCTGAGTAATATACAAAGAAGCTGTACTAGCTTTTGAAGTAACTAGAACTTGTTCAATGAATGCACAGGATTCTGTTAAGTAGCATTAACAAAGCGATAAAAACTACCTCCCTGAATAAGGAAACCCCATAATTGGGCATCTTACCCTATAATTACACCTAAGTGTGAATTTTAGTCTTGCGTTAATAATAGATATGAATTTACGAGTGTTCCTATATCCACTCAAAAGGAAGTTTGGAACGTCGATAGCATCGAGATCTTCTGAAATCTCCTCTTAAAATAATCGAAAATTAGGGCATTCACTTTCGTGGCGTTTTCCACGAGCAGAATGTCCACACATCGTCGGCCTATCTTTGTTCTCAAATCCAGAAAATCAATCCCAGCTCCGGTAGTCTTTTCTCGATGAATGTTCCATCCTCCGGCTATTTATTCATCGCCACTCCACGGCCTCTGAATTATTTTATCCCCATCGAACGAGTCGATCTGCTCTCAAAAGCCGCAATCTGTTCCTTGGTGGAACGGAGAAGCCGGCCGGTTCGTCCAGCTGATAAAAGGGACATGCAGAGGTGGGCTAGAGAACTGAAAAGTGATGAAGTGGACCAATGCGAGCATACATTGGGGAAAAAGAGGCCCTGACCTCCTTTCCATTCTGTTCCGGGGGCCATCGCCGGAGAACAACGATTCAAGGATTTCCTTTCATTGAACTTTTTTTCGCTCTTCGGATCCAAACTCTCCTCCCTTCCGAACAAGCTTTTTTCTTCACTATCTCTTCCGTTGCAAACTCTCCCGGGCGACCTAAGGCTAACAGCGGCCGTACTAAAGCCTCCCTCGACGGGTCCACAATGCACTTTTGCCTCGGTTTCGGAAGTACGAGGGCCTAACCCACCCCTCCCATCGAATCCCGACGGCATCCTCCGCCAAAGCGCTTAGTCGTTTTTCAGAGAGCTGGCCGAAATGTAGACGGAAGTCGTTTACTAGGAAGCGCGTCTGCGACAGAGAGGGAATCTTCGCGTGATGTGTCTGGGAAATGGGAGTCGACGTCGGAAGCGATTTGAGGTAATGACGACAAGAGGGTTTGATTTAGAGAGTGGGGGAATTAATAGATGTGGGTGGAGCGGTTTCCGAAGAAGTCTAGAGAGGGTCTAAATGGTTTGGGAAAAAGAATCGAGATGGAGAATGACATGGATTGATTCGGGTCTGCTGTAACAGTGATTGGTCAGAAACGTGTGATGATCAACTTGAAGGGCAGGGAAACAAGACGGCCAAAAAGGTGGGAAGCAGAGTCTTATTTGTAATTAGTTTTCGACAAAGCTTTTGCGTCGAGAAAATGAAAAACATCTATTTTCGATTTAGATTTCAAGATAGGGTTTTTCTCAATCGCACTCACACAAATGTTGAGCATTTACAAAAGGAGAATGGTTTTACTTTTACAGAAATCCGTTTCACCCGTACTAACCTTTTCAAATCAATTTATAGTTAGAGAATGTTGGTATTGAGCTAACATTTTTTTATGTAGCATAATCAGATATAGAGTCCTCACTCCATTTTAAAATATTCCCTCTTTTCGTAAGACCTGCACTAGCATTGGATATAAAAGTAACTCTAAATTTTCATTACATTAATGTTACTTATTAAGTCTTATTGGATTTATATGAGATCTCAAAGTTTTGTGGTCACTTGTAATTGTAAAAATTAATACAAGAAAAACTTCTTTAGAGAGATACATCTATTTATAACCGTAGTATAAATTTAGTAGGCTTTTGCTAAACAAAGCCAAGGTGGCGTTTGGCAATATCCAAGAAAGTACCTCTTTTTGCCAAACGAAACATGACTTTTCATTCTGATATTCACTTTTTAATGTCCTTATCGACAGATCTCTTCTAATATCTCTTCTCAATTATCGTGTTCATAACAGATATACTGCTTCATCAGGCCTACTCCTCTACGGCACACCTAGACTCCCTCATCAAGCGTTCCCTCTTCTTTTGACGCACATCTTTACTGAAAATCCATTCCCCTTCTGTTGTTCCCTTTTCCCTATCAAAAGGGGCATTATTATATACAAACATTATTAAGCCACACCGGATCGTAATGCAGCAACCCTCTTATCTAATATCCCCCACCCCTTAAATTTATCTTTTAATTTGCTCCTAGTTATTTTCCTTTCCCTTTTATTTTTTCTGTTCGTAAATATGTTATATTATCACTCTAAATTGGATACTGCTGTATGTGATAAATTGATAAATAAATATGAAAAATTGACGGATGCGAAAATGCTAAAAGTCACACAGGGAGCACCAGAATGGCTCATTAAATTCAGTTTCAGTAGTCTATGGACTATGGGAAATCGTAAAAATATCATTTGATAATGTGCTTTCTCCAAGAATCCGCTTTCTGACTATCAGAGTCAGATTGTGCGTTTTACACTCACTCCGCTATCAGCGCACAGCCTAGATTCACTCCCGTCTCCCAAAGAATTCCATAATCTCTCCCATTTAGCAGTCCTCTCTGCATTGTCGATCTCTTCCGCATACCTCTCCACTCCACTTGGCCATCATTAACGAATCCTATTTACTAAATGAGTCCCGCTGCATTCTACACTCACTTCCTCCAAATCACTTCCGTAATTAATTCCCACTACTTTCGCAGCGCCCTTCATATATCTCGCTCTTTCCCGAGGATGCACCTGCTCCTCCTTCCCAGAAACCATTTCTTTTAATTCACCCGCAGTTTACTCATATCTCGCCAATGGCGCATATCGCACTTATTTTTTTTTTCGATTCTCTCCGTTTGCCTGCGTTTTGTTTCCGCTCTCTCACTTTGCGTCCCAATTTCGAACTCGTTAATTTGATTTCCTCTCGATATTTACGTCTCAAACTCTCCCATTATTTTCGCACGCGGTGCTTTTCCCGCCCCCGAATATTTCGTCTCCCGAAACGAGAATGTTACCGTTTTTCAAAAGGCTCTTCATGTTTCATTTTTAAACGATCGGTGATTGGATTTTGGCCGTTATTGCGAAAGCGTGAAAAGCGACGCCGCGACGAGTTGATTTTGGCGTGAGTTCGCTCGTTTTATGGGCAGCGCTTCGCTTTTCGTCGCGTTTCATTTTTAAAAAATAATTGTATCATAACTGCAGCCGGTGTTAGGAAAAATGTTTTTAGTTTTGCTTTGAACCTAATTGGGGTTTATATTTCTACCCTGGTGGAGTGGTATTTTTAAAAACGTTTCAGCTATCATTTATCGAAGCGTTAAAGCATTCACTTTAAAGTTCGGAAAAAATCGCAATTTATTTATCTAAGTTGTTAGAGCTTATTTTTGTTTCAGTGACAGCTGCCATGAAATCACAAGGAAAAATTTTATTCTGAAATTTAATTTTGACTTATTTTTTTTATTTGAAACAAAATCTCATTCATAGTAGTTTATGCCAATCAATGTAAGCAAAATTTAAGAATTTTCAATCAAGGTTAGATTTATTATTTGGTCACTTGGCAAGGTATAATTTCTATTTATCTTGATATACCAAGTAGTTTTTACTTCTTTTCAATTTTTCTAGTTTCAGATACACTTTTTACCTATCAGTTTGTGTTTACCTGAATACACTTTTTATCCTGTCGTTTAATTTCTTCTATTATCTACTTTTCTTGTTAATTATCGCTATTATCCTTGCACATTCCCAGAAAACCATTTAATATTATTTTATCCGACCGATCTGTGTGGTTTCGATATTCACGTCATCGTCAATATATATTATATTGGTTTCTTACTGGACGGTGAACCAAAAGGTAGATTTATTTCTAGCCTGATTGAAAACATTTATTTAGAGGGATTTTTGTTTATTTCTCGGGGGAAAACACAAGTTTTCCATTCATCAGCTTCGCACTCAAAGGGATGTGATGTAAGATCAAGGGATGGAATCAATGCAATCGCATAAAATGGTTATGACAGCACTATATTAAATTTTCCCGTTTTACTGGTGGAAATAGGAGTAAGGATTTATAAGGAACACTCTAGGGGTTCATACCCCAATTTCTAGTATATCTCCAATTCCCGCGTCCTTTTCCACTTAGTATACAACTCAGCTCTTCTGAGACATGAATATCTCATTTGTTACTTTCTATCGAAAGCATTGCATCCTAAACAGATAGTTATTAGTTTATTCTAATTGAATTGCAAGTTTACATTTGTGGAATAATGCAAACAGCTGCTGTTTTACGTTTCATATTAATACCCAAGTTGCACTCGGAAATGCAAATACCAATTTTCTTTCATATTTTCTTATAATCAACCGAAAGTTTTCAATCATCGAAGTTAATTGCTTCATCTGTTTGCTCAAAGAGTATCGTGCTCTAGGGCATCTCTATTTTCCTTATTCTGGATTTCCTAGAATGTTTTACACGACTATTTCAAATATTATGTTTCTTTGATGAATATTGCTGTAAATATTTAAGCTCTTCATTAAAGAACTTGTTAATTCATTTTCATTTTTGTATTTTGTGCGTTGTGTTGTGTGCAAAAATCATTCTGTAGCTATGATTTAGATGATAAATTTAATCCGTTTAATTTACTAGGAAAAGCCTTTTAAATTGTTTCTGAGCTAATTTTAATAAAGGCCGAACGTTTATTGTACGTAAGCAATCATAAAGTCATAAACTTCACTATCGCAACCCATATAACACGCACTGAATATCGAAGTATTCTATGAATTCCGATCGGATTCAATCTTAGCTTCGGAGGAATAAAGAATTCGCCAACGAGAGAGCATCGTCTATTTTTTCTCAATTTCCGAACTCAATCTTCATATTTCGCATCGCGAACACAATGCCCTCGGGGACATTAAATAAGGCTTTAAATCCGAAATCGAACTATGGGATCCCTTTGAATATGCTCCCTATACCTGGGAAATATTATCCATTTCTCTATCCCAATCTGCCTTCTTTCCCTCTCATAAAACGCGGCTGCGAGCTCACGTCTCCCCGCAGTTGAACGTCTGCCATCGCTTTGCCCCCTCAATGACAGCTCGGTATTGCGATCCGGCAGAAATACGCTTGTGAAGGATGACGCGACGGGTAGTATTTTTCGGAGGTCGAGATAAAGGGGAAGGGGGAATTATAAGTTACGTTGCCGTTGGAATGCGGATTGAGAGGAGAGAAACGATATTATAGCGACGTGAAAATTTCGGTGAGGTCTAGGATCAGCATAAAAAGGAGGTACATATTTGTGAGGGATTATACACGTGAAAGGTGCCACGGAAATAAAGGAATGGGAATGTAGATAAGAATAGATGAAAGACACATTATTATTGTAAGTAATTCAAAGGTTAAAAAAGTTATACATAAAATGTATGAATAATAATACTGATATTGGCTCATGATAGCATTGTAATGACGCGATAAATGTATCGATTAAAGGCGGCATGCCATCGTATTACTAACAATATTCATTATAAAACATTAGAAAAAGAATGAATTATCATCGCATGACAAAAATCGTTATCAGATAGTTTCTACACTGTTATACTACCAAAAAGCTAAAAACTAATTAATAGTTTGGTTTTCAAGAACCCGATGGTGGGGCAATTTATAATTCGTTTTTTATTGCGTTAAGGCACATTTTTGAAGACAAATTTCCCGATTAGCGGAATGATAGCTGGCAATATTTATGACGCGATTTGAAAATATAATTTCGGCTTCCTGCCAAAAGTTCGTAAAAGGAAATTTAGTTTCATTGGGAAATAATTAAGTAAAAGAATTTTCCGATTCATTCTCTATTCCCATACCTTAATTTATGTTTTCCTCCTGTTTTTACAGATATGAATTCCTCTTTTCACTTCAAATAGGAGGAATTATCCTTAAATCAGTTAAGATATCGTTTTGACCTGTAAAACAAGCTGAGGTGATGTCGGATTGTGACTGTTTGACTAGCTAACTCTCGCCATCATAATTATCAGATATCTATTATAATTGAGATTCGTCTAAGTTAATGCGAAATGTAGGAGTGAAGATAAGGAGGGATGAGTATAAAAAGGATTGGAAAGTTGGAAGGGAAATAAGGAGCGAGAATGAAGGAAGAAGAGGGGAAAAGGGAAGTGTATCGGGACTTTTTGGAGAATGTAGACGGTGGAATGCCTTCAAAGGTACGTCTCTGGGAGCGGAATAGATGAATGGATGCTAGCAGGTGCGCCAGGGAATGGTTGAGGGCAGGATACAAAAGATGAATGGGAAGGCTTCGGAGAAATGATTAAACCCGGGCGTCGCAACGCACGTATCTCGGGGTTCATTCTCCCTTCTTTTCGGAATGGAGATTTCCCTTTCACTGTTTGCCCGTTTTTGACTATGCGTGCCTAAGAATTTTGAGGATTCCGACCTTGGCTTGGGCTACAGTTCAATAGCCAGAATCACAAACATCTGCTTCCTCCTCTGTGTGTGTGGCTATAGTCATAGGGCACTCTAGTTAATGTTCCAGATGTACCTGGTCCATGTGTTCTAATCTATTGGGATTTTGCTCGCAGTTACAGCGTGCGTTACAGCATTGATCGGAAGGACTTACTCATGATTTTCCAAATAAAACGAGTGTTGGCGGTTGTTTCTATGAGTGATAAATGTCATCCAATGGTTTTTAAAACACTACTAACACAATGCTGAAAACTAACATGGATTTTGTATGAGTTTTGTTAGTAAACACTTTTTCAGAATTCAATTTTTCAAGAAAACTAGATTAACTTGAACTTAAGCTTAACTTGGCAAAAAAAAACATTCTACAAGTGGTGTTTTATTGAGTTATGACAACACAAGATATAGTTTCTTTGAGCATTTGATTTGCTTTATTTATCCTGTCATGGAATATCGTAAAATCACTCCCAATTTACTGTTAATTTCACTATCTGCTTGCTAATAAGTAACTATCTTGAATTGCTTCCTTTGTGTACGTGGAAGTTGTTACAATTTATATTACGGCATTAGCATTAAATTATTAAGTCTCTCGGAACAATTGACTCCGCCGCAGAAATTTTCTACCCTCAACTTTTCTCTTGTTAAAGAGAAAGTAAATATCCGAACTTCTTTTTGTAATCTTCGACGATATTTTATTTTCCTTTTAAAAGCCATTATGAAACCGGTGTCTTATTTATAAACTCTCTTATTATTACCAAATATACGAGAAAGACAATCCTGCGTTATGAGAATAATTTCTCTTCACGGATGCCGACGCAGATTCACGCTCGTGGAATTCCTCATAAATCGGAGGAGAAATCGCGAAGGATCTTTTGTCAGACGTCTTCTAGGCTCTAGTGCAACGATCTATCGCATGCCACCGAAATTTCGGGAATTGAATTTCGTCTTTTAAAATAAGGTGAAGTCAAAATTTCACACGCGATGGATTCCTTCCCCATCATTGCAGGTCTATAAGTAGAAAAGAATTAGGTTACGTTGATTGCTATTGAAATTAAAATAACTTTTAATAAATTAACTTTTTACATCCTCTCACATTAATTGTACTTGCGTTAAGATTTGGATATTCCCCTATATGCTGTTACTTATATCAAGTTTAAATACTGCTTTGTATCGCTTTCACAATATATGACACGATAGTAATATAATTTAGAATACAAGGCAGAAGTTTCTGCAAACATGTCTAAAATATAGGCGATGATTGACGATATAGACATCGACTCCATGCAATGATACTGCATCAGAATTTCAACGTAGCATGGATTATTCCGGAAGATTGATTTTTATCGTTTCCATCTAAACTGATGAAGAATGTTTCATTTACATTGACGATTCCAAACATTTAACATTGATGGACTATTGATGGATAGTGTAACCATTTTTGGTTTAATCCAAAATTGTCCAAGATTCGATACACGAGCTACCGGATGGACCGGCCAACGATACTCTATGGCCCATTAGATAATTCTCATGTAAACGTTTTCTATATTATCCCATATCAAAGATTAATAGCTAAAGTTCAAGAAGAAAATTGTGATAATACTCTTTATAATGATTTCCTCTAGATAGTACATATTTCAAATACTATTGTAATAAGTCAATAGAGGGAACGAATTGTGGTGAAAAATTAGTGTTTAAATGCAGCGAAGTACCTTATTGTCGGCACGCTAACCCTTTGTGAGATTTAACGAGGGCCAAATCTGTGCTCGAACTTATCTTTTCCATTGTAATCGATCATTACGGTTCGATGGAAGTTATTTTATTTCCAAAAAAACAGGGTGCAATCTTTCTGTAATAGGTTCCACCTCGCAAAGTCTACTTTGAATGAGATTATTCTCCAGTCTCAGTCATTTTTTCCCAGCATGCTAGATAATGGTTTTTGCGAAATTCCCGAAATCAATTAAACTCCTTTAACACCGAGAAAATTAAACTTTATCGCATTAGCTGCTCCGAGTAAGTGGTCTACGTGTCATTACAGAGGTGCTGCGAAGTGATCAAAGTGCTCAGCCAACGACATTTAAAAGGCGAGACGAGAAAGGTTCCTTTGCGCGTTTCGCTTGTTCTTTTACAGCGAAAAGGGCCCGAAAAGGGATGATGAGAATTACCTCGGAGAAATCAACGGCACACCGCGTATGCGGTCGCCTTGAATCTTTAATGGCCACAGGATTCGCCTTCATCCCTTTTTCCCTCAGCCTTTTCCTTCTTTGTCCTCTTACATTCCGACACAGCTTCAGGTGGCAGAGGATGGAAAAGATTCCCTTACCTTTTTTATGTTTCTAGAGAGAGAATACATAATAGGATGAGGATATAGAAGGTGATTTAATGGAGGGGAAAAAATGTGCGAGGAAAAGAAAATGGTGGAGGATGCGTAAGTTATTTGGAGAGATGTTCGAGAGGGAAGTTTGCAAGGCTTGAGAGGAATGGGAGTTACGATTGGGGAGTCTCGTATTTCTTTAAGGGAACTCGAATTTTCCCTCCCTTCCGGAACTCTTCATTATGCAGATTTCACTTATTCGCCTCGTTTTTTCCTTTCGTTGCCACACGTTTTTATTGTTACGTCCGTAAGTAGTCTCACTGTTTCAGCTCCACGGTAATTTTTCTGTGGGAATTTCCGTTCTCATTTCGGAAATTTACATCGGCGTTTTTAAAAGTGATTAATGAAATATGTATGCCCTTGAAATAATAATTAAGTTCTTAATTTATTGAAAAACCCATATCCTATGATTTATCGGTATACCGTTTCGCTTTTTCTCTTACTTTTTCTAATAGTACTGAGAAACTAAGCTTAATAGTGTGTGTGAAATAAAATATGTTGAACCCTATCTAGTAACCCAAAATTCACGCATCCAGTTATCAATTATTGAGAAAATTTTTCGACAATTTTTTTTTTGTTTTAATCTTTATCTAGATTATATTCGCCATCAGAAAACTAAGCTAAATTATCAGACTAAAGAAATCCTGACGATAAAAATTTTAACCTTCCTACAATATTCAGCTTAAGTTTGCTTAAACCTTGTTGAAGAACTTTACATTAGATGATTTTTAATTTTAGCTAAGCTACTTATAAAATGTAAAGTTAAAATAATTTATCCCTTAAACAATCAAATGTGGAAGTCCAACAAAAATATAACCATTAATCAGGTCCAGAGAGTGAAAACGATCTTTCATAATTAGGGAAATGGCCTTTGGAGCCACTTATGTCTGCTTCTTCCATTTCAAAACTTTACCTAAAGGAGTATGAATCATAAGCATAGTTAATTACAGAACCATTAGCTTCGGAGGCACACGCTTCTTCGCACTGGCTGAAAGCGGATGATAATTCTGCTTTAAAGAGCCCCTTTTATCAATGTCAGTCGCACGCCAGATTATTCAATAGTTGAAGCAAGGCAACCCACTCCTGGTTGAAGTGGAATGACTGAATCATCGACAGACTTGCCTAAAATTTTGAAGATTATAACGATGAATCGTTCGTTCGAAAGCTATCAGCATCTGCGAGACATTTCGTAACTGAATAAGCTATCGTGTTCTTTAAGATTTTTCTGGGCCTTTAATTCTTTTTTTCTCAATTTTATGTACTCTGTGTTTCATCTCTTCTCTTGACAGAAATGTATCTCTTTAATTAGATAAATTGACACAGTGGATATTATTTTAGCCTCAAGTAAGAATTGACGTCGTCGCAAAATAAAATAAATACGGAAGAAAGTAAGTTATTTACGAATCTCCGAATAATGAAACGGAATCGATGCAATATCGAAAACCGATTTTGTAGATTTAAGATATTTTTCATTTGAATTATTAGCATCCTGAGCAGTCATTTCTCAGAAAGCAATCGTATCTCGAAGGAAAAGTAACTAAAATTTTTCAAGTACAAAAGAAATTATGGTAACAAAGAAAGATTGGGGACGAAATAAGAACAAATAGGGTGCGAAACTATTAAATCTGGTTTCGGAAAATCTTAAACCCTTATTTTAAAATATGCATTTGTACTAGAAATTCTTCAAAATTGTTCACCAAATTATAAATATCGTAGTATTAAAATCACGAGAAATTCATGTGAACTAATGTTTGAGATGCGTCTTCAAACTTCCGAAATAAATGACATGGACTTTACGACAAGTAAAGGAACGTTTCAGAAAAAGTCTTCCACGCATTAGAGCACGTTCCTCTGTCGTATCAACTCTGCCGTGAGTGAGGCTAAACGCTGATAAACGTTGACCTAGATGCTTTCAAGCTGAGACGTGAAGGCAAGGGTATGTTCTTACAGCCGCAAGACTTGCACATTTCATCTTATTTCCGTATATAAGAACGATGAAATCCTAATGCTTCATAGTCATCCCTATGATCTTGCTCCCTTTAAATTCATCGATGCGATTTTTTTATTTTTTAAGTAACCAATTTTCTTCCGTAAATTAACAGTACCTGCATAAATTCGATATTACTATCCACAAAATGTCATTAATTCGAAATCAAAAGTTTTATACTCACTCACCAAGAAAGCATTTCCTCTTTTTGAGTGTTTGCTATACTTTTTGAATTTTTTTAGGATTTTGTTCATAGTTTGTGGATTTGAATCACAAACTATTTCTCATTCTCGCTTGTGGAGTTTCATATCAGCTCTTACTAAGTTTCTTTAAGACTTCAAGTATCATCGTTACCTCATTGTTACATTTTATCAATTATATTCTAGAAATAGCATGTAAAGAATATACAAAATATGCTTTTCTATGACCTTTACGTATCCAAACTTGAAAATATAAATTCCTTGCTTATTTTATCTTTGAATGAAAGATAGGACTATTTTTTTGGAGAGAAATCACGAACCATTTTTCAAACCTTAGAATATGTATTAATTTGAGAGATTTTGAATCTATAATGTTATAATTACTGCCTTTGGGAGGTTTATGGTGGTTTTTCTCTCAACTAGGGTGAATACCAGGCAGGGTAATGTAATTTCTTCCCCTAAGAAAAGATGACTACCACCTGGCCTAGAGCCTACTTGTAGTCCTTATAATTAAATAAATAAGATCTTAGAAAAATGTTTATTTATTATTAAAATATTATTTAATGTTTATGTAGTATATGGAGATTTTACTTTATAATTACTGTAAAATATAAAAATATTTTTGCAATAAATTTCAAAGTTTTCTCCTACTTTTTTACGTATATTACCATAAATCTGCAGTAAATGGAGCATTGTAATGTCGTTTCGCAATCTATTACAATAAACTTCTCCCAAAAATTTCAAGCCAGTATTAAATCCCTTAGTTATCGACTGTTTTTAAATTGAATAACAGAAACTTTGGTGTTTAATATTTAAATTTACAGTTAATCAAGGCCTTTCACATTACGTTAAATATTAGAATCCTATGAAATTAATCTTCGGTAGCAAATTCGTTCACCTGATATATTATTTTGTTGATGCTTGTACACACTAATTTAATCTTCATTTTTATTGTCGGACCAAGCATCAACGATGGCTCCTCCGTAAATTTCCTTCCCTTACTGTTTCCGTCATCTCAGATTCACATTAGCCTCCAAGATGATGAAATACTGGAGAGCAGCCGTCGACGCATAATCATGCAACTTGCCAACCGCAAATGAGACGGGATTATCCTACTATTTAGTCGCATTTCAAGCGAGCTCTTTTCAAAAATCTCCTTCCTGGCGTATGTTAATTTTTTCGCGGAAGTGTCCCTCAAATTTCGCCAACTTTTTAAAGGCTCGTCCATTTCTCCTTTGTTCGGAGAAGTCTCTAAAGCGTCTGCATTAACAAGGAAAAGCATTCTCTCTCCACGCGAATGTTGTTTTTATAATTTGTCCGCTAAATTCAGCCATGCGGCAGAGTTCGCGTTAATTTCGCGGACAGTCGGATGGTTTCGTGATGAGACAGCTGCCTTACAACATAATCTTTGCCGCTATTTGTATTCAGTTGCATTCACATCGAAGACAAAAACGTCGACTCCGTGGAATTGTTTTTGTCGCGTGCTTCTGGCAATGACGCAATTACGGTGACGCGGCAGAGTTAGTCTCCGTCTAATTGTCTGCCGCTATTTAGCGCGCCTCGGGATACGCCCACTCTTCGGTCTGACGAGTGGATATTTTTAAAAACGTGCACACCACGCTTTTAAGCAGATAAACTTGGTGGAAAACAGTGCAATCTAGTGATCGGAGGTTGGAGGCGTCAAGTTATTTTCTATAAGAATTTAAAAAATATTATTAATAATATTAGTAGTATTATTGTTAATAGTGCTTCAACAGCTTAGGCCATTTCACAGGTGGGTTCCCACCGGGAATTAAACCCGTGACCGCTTTCACCAAAGCTGAACACGCTGGCAACATGGCTATTCGGGAGTACCATTAATGGTATTATTCTTTGTAATATTAATGGTGACATGACTGGAACTCGAGGGACACTTTCCAGGCAGGTAGACCACTAAACAACCATGCCGCATCACTTCCAAGTGTTACTCTTTGTTGTTTTTGTTATTAATAAGTTGTCAAAGGCTCAGATTACTAGCCAAGTAAATGGGAGATCCGGCTTCAATTCCCAGTCATATAGCTATTTTTTCTTGTTTCACCTTGGGTTCAAGGCGCATGCTTCCTCGTGCTTAGTTAAAGTTCATTTCCTTCATTTTTTATTTCGTATAGTTTTCTCAGGCACATGAAAATTGAAACATAGAAATATTCGTCACGTTAAGTTTTAATAAAATATTATATGTAAGGTCTGAATGTTAATCAAGACTCCAGAAAAATCTTAATATTGTTAATAAGGGCTTAATATTTTAGCTGTAGATATTGGCCATTTTAACATTTTCCTGTTGTTAGAGCGCAGTTTGGAACAGAAAATCTTAACATGATTAACACATGTACGTAAATTAGAATTAAACGCTCATTTTCCAATCAAACTTTACTCGTTTCTGATTTGTTGGAGAAAACTTTCCATACATAGTGAAGCAAGTGCTTTCTAAACTTTGACTAAATACCGTGCGAGAAGTTTTGTATTTTAACCCACCAACTAGGATTACGGCTCTTTGGCTAGGAAAAGGGATTAAGCAGAAGAGGGACGGGAAATCTCATTTCCGAGCACTTCGTCAAACGCGCGTGGGGCTTTAAATTTTTAAGCGGGACTGAAATTATGCACGGAATACTTAAAGCTGCTGTACTTTGAGGGGGTTGGATGAGGAAGGTTTCTTTATTCTCTGCATTGGATGGAAAAATAGTTTCATGTAGGATAAAATTCAATAACTGGGCTGCTCGCTTAGATTTGAAAATACTTTTAGCAATACAAGTTTTAAATTACATATGTCTTGAAAGAATTTTGCGTGTGAGTAATGCATTTAGAAGGAAGTTGGACCTGTCTCTAAGTCCCGCAAGAATTTCTAGCTAAACACCTCTTCGACGACGTAAGCAAGTCTGCCTCGAATTTAGGATGGATATTTTCAGCGAGATAATCCTTCCCCGAGGGCTGTTTGCAGAAAGATTCGCAGACGCTGTAGCTCTCGGATAAAGAATTAAAAAGATGTGAAATCCTCCGTGTTAGGGACGTCAAATAGTACTCCGTCTTTTTGGATTGAAGGCGGATCTTTGTCGCTCCTTTTCTAGGAACGAATGTAAGAGGTCGAAGAACGCAAAACGGCTTGGAATAAACCAGTAAGAAATTAAACAAATATTATTCTTTTAGTTATCCGGTAGATATCGCATTATCAGTATGAAAGGTTTACTAGGTATAAGATAAGTAGTGAGGACAGCCTGTCGAGATTCTTAGGAGTATAGAAAAGAAATCAATGATATTTTAAAAAATTCAAAAGAAATAAAATACATTTCAAAAACATCCATCGAGCCCATAAATTTAAAATGTGACCATTTAAGATTCATTTTTCTAAGGTTACGGAGTGAACAGATTGAGCCGCTAATAAAATTCATTATCATTATCTATTAATCATCATTCTATAAGGCGTTAATTGTGCCTTCATTGGAGGCTGACGAAAATATTTGGTTAGGGAAGCAATGACATTCAGCTTCTCTGTAGTTCTTGATTATAGTTACCTTTATTTTGCTCTAAAATATCTATTAAGGAAGAAAAGTTTCGAATGGAATAGAAGTTATTGAAATTGAAATTCTTTAATTAGATTCTGTTAAAATTATACGTCTCTCTTTGCTTTTTTCACTCAATTTTCCTTGATGGTGGTCTTTTTCGTCAGATGTTTTTGTGATTGAATTTGAGCCCCTAAAATTAGTTACTGATTAATCCTTGAATTCCTGGTTTATGTAAAAGTCGCCATCGTCAAATACTATTCCGAGTGCGGCTTTCGTAAATAATCATTCGATATATCCCATTAAATTCTGACTTTACTCTGATTCTACTAATTCGACAATTCGTATCCCCTCCAACGTATCTAAATCCACCCTCAAATATTAACACTCGTTTATCTCCAGCCTTAATGATATCCCGATTCCAAATCTATCGCATCGATAAACTTCCCTATCCGCGAGAGTATATTTACATTATGTGTATGGGAAATCCCTCTCTCGAAATCAAATCCCTTGAACCCATCTTCCACCGCACCTTCTATCACTCAGGATCTCATCGTTATTCGGAACGGCATTTCGTTTGTAAAAAGCTTTGGGTTGCAAAGAGGATAGATATCCTATTCCTTTGCTACTTTAAAGGGAACCAAGGGACAAGATGGAAGAGGGCGAGTTAAAAAAATGTATGGAAAAAGGAAGAAAGTCCTTCAGGGAAGAGAAAGAAAAACAGGGGAAGGGTGGAGGTCAAGAGATTAAGGGGCTATGCATGCTCTCCTTTCGCATAGGCTTCTGCTTTCCTCTTTCTTCCACCACTCTCAAAGCTTACCTTTCGCAGTTTAATATCAGTTCCCCAACTTTAAAGTTATTGCGTACTTTCAGTTGGCTTTATTGTACGGACTGTACTTATGGTAGGGTTAGGTGGTTTTATATCGTGATCTTCCACATATCTACTTCCATGTTACGTTTCTCCTGCTCATCTCTGCTTTTCTTATCCGTTTACATACCATTTACCCTCTTCCGCTTCCTGAATATTTCTACCAAATCTCCTTTCCTCCTTTCCCATTTCTGTTAGCCTTTCTTCTCTTCTCCTCACCTCTATCCTCCTGTTTCCTTTTCTCTAATCCCAATTCTCTCTGTTTTTTCCTCGAGTTTCTCTTAATTCCCTATCCGCCTTTAAGCATACATTTTCCTATGATTTTTCTCTTTAAAATCAATTATCTACGTTTTAATTTTTCGCAAAAGAGAATTCAAGAATTATTTTTATTTAATGGAACTGCTTCTATTATTTCTTCAAGTTGTTTTTATTTCAAGTAGGATTTGCAGATGTTTCGCTTCTTCTTTTTTGTGATTGTTTTTTTGCGGAAGGATTTTTCTCACCCGTGAAGAATTCTTAAATATTTTATCCTCAGTTTTGAATCCATTTCCCTTAAATGTATATTTTGTTTAGATTTTAAGTTAAGTCTCATTCCAGCCCATACTTAAATTGATTGCCTCGTTATTCTTTAGACCTTCCTTTGCAAGAAACCATCCCTGTCCCTCCCGTTTTTCAGTTCTACCTTCTCGAATTCTCTCTTGCATAACTCCATTGCGGTAGTTATTAGCTACTTTTCATCCACCCTATATTATATTTCTCCTGATTTTCTCTTCCAATCGATTTTTCTCAGGTATTATTCTGTGACCCTGTATTTTCTCTTCCTTTGTCCTCGTGATATTTCAAATCTTAATATTCAGCGAATGATTCTTCATCCTACCAGTTTTGATAATATATTCTACTTTTTCCTGTAATTACATATTATAAATGGGCCTTCATTCAATTGACTAACCATCTCTTAGCCTTCTGGTATAGATTTTCTTGGTTTCTACAGGTTTTCGCCTGTTGCTCCGCTTTTAAATGACCTTTATTACCTTATGTACCATTTTCAGTTAATGTTCCTCAAACCATCACCCTCCCTACCTTTTCCCATTCCATCCTACATCCTCGTCTTATCTGCCTTCTTCCTTTCTTGGTCTACTTTCTCTTAACTTCCCTTTAACATGGCTGATTACCATCTCCTACACCAGCTCTTACTCATCTACAAGCTTCCCTTCGATCTTATTGCGTTCCTCTCTCCGGTATTTCCCTTGATCCTCCTCCCTTCATCTTTTTTTCCAACGAGTTTATGCCTCGTCTCTCCTTTAGCTTCTTTGGGACACGTCGAGCGAAGAAAATTGGAATAATTTCGGAGACAGCGGAACAAAGACTCAAAGAAACAAAAATTGCGAACCCACAAGAGAAGCAAAGTCATTATCCTTGTCGGTATAGATTTTTCTATCGGAGTCGAGCCTCTTTACGTACAACTTCGGTGCCCTTTTCCTCGATCGGCTTTCTGACCTTCTCCGTAATTGAGGCGCGAAGTAATTAGAATACGGGACTTGAAGAGAGGGCTTCGTCTCCCGTCGGCACCCTTTTGATCTTTCTTTAGAGGCCGCGAAGTGTGAGACTGTTTGGGCCTCTCCAGTTAGGGCCGCAGGAAGTTTTTATCCACCGCCTTATCGCTTGTGTAGTTCAGTGCTTGTTGAGACCCCCATTTTCCCAGGGTTCACGATGTTTTCTCAAGGGCTTCGTTACGTCGATCGTAGCCTTTCAAGGGAAATTCATCATCGAGAGCCTGTGGTGACGGTGTTCCTTCTTTATGGAAAGATGAAAATTCCTACGGTTAACGGCCTCTACCTTCCCAGTCTTGCTGAAAGTTTAGCGAAAATGAAAATTAGTTTTTACGCCACTTCTAGGATGTATCCGCTTTTTTCTATCCCACAGGTGCGGAAAATTTTACCTATTTCCTCATGACCTTTCGTAGAGGCCAAGGAAACAAAGTTCCTGTTTATTTTAATATAAGCACCGTTTATGTTGTCTACAGTACAGCAAAAAACCAGTAATTAACGGTCTTATCATTTAGAAGGCGAGAAAAGATACAGTGTGAAAAAGTATCAACGAATAATTTTGGGGACAAAGATAATCATTTGAAATAATCGGTTAAACAACGATATATATCTTGATTGTGTATCCGTTAAGAAATTTCGTACAAGAGTTTACATTAAACTTTTTTCTTCAATTTGCCTCGAGTGTACCTAACAATTTAATTGTCATATAGGAAAAATGTATACCCAGTACCCCGAAATACAAGATACATCATATTTTCTGCATATATCCATGTATAATATACATGGATATATATACAATTTTTGCCTATTATAATAAAGGACTATTTTCTCTAATCTAACCTAATTTTATCTCTGTATACTCATGAATATGCAGAAAAGCATTCCTACGCTTAGTATTAGTTCTCACCTATGCCTTTAGCAGTTTTTATTGTACAGCTATGTGCAAAAAAAACTTTAATCCTTTTCCTTATATAGTCCGCGGGACTTTTAAGTATATTTTGCACATAGCTGTACTTAAGGAATTTTCTATTCTTGTCATATTAATCTAAATATTCTCCTTTTCTTTTCGTGTTACAAGTGCCAATATCTTACGAATGGTGATGACCACTATTGTGTTCTGATTGATTTTCATTGTTTGGAAGAAGCATACTCGAAATTTTAAGATCATCCTCTTTCTACTACGTTTTCTGGATTCCACCTTGTTCCCAATCGTGCTTTCTTGCGACAATCTGCGATGAGTCCCAAAAGTCAAATTGCCAAGCAGAAGGAAGCGTTGCAGGGTGACTCCCTCGGGAGAGACCTGTTGATGGCCATTTCTCATTCGCCGCCCGACCTCTCTAACACCTCAATCTCCTTCATCTCTCCCTCTTTAACAATAAATCTCTCTTTTCCCTGCTTAAAACTCACAAACTTTATCTCTCTCGCTTCTCCATCCGATTTCATCTTATCTTCCTCATAGTCACTTGATATGAATAATTGATATGCGTTTCCGAGATTTACGGTATTCCATCTTAATTCCTCCGTATTATCCTTATCTGTTAGCCGTTCTTTAACGTTTCGATGAGCTTTTTAAAAAATTCAGAGCTTTTAAGAATTTCAGCTTGATTAATTTGAGCTTGAAATACTAATCAATCTTGTTGGTGGTTTAGGCGTAGCGCTTATGTCTTTACACTCCGTCATCAACATAAGAACTCACAAAAATTATAAAACATTTCTTCTTTTAATTGCCCGTTTTCGTTAACTTTTTCAAGAAGTATGTTTTTTAAAGAAAAATATTCCTTCCGTTCTACTGTTTTGGAAGTTATTATCTGTAAAGTTTCTCAGCAGTTCTAAATGCCTCATTTTTATGAATCTTTTCCCTTTTTTATGTCCCTGCTAATCATGTGACATATTTCGCTGTGAATGGCCTTAATTGCTGTTAGTGAAGTTCTGATAAAATAAATGAACCATATCAAATTGCCTTTGCGATCATCTTCCTCTCGTTGCTGATTTTCCGAGCTAGGGAAGTTTCACTGGGCATATTTTTTCCTGCGATACTCGAAATCCACCAAGTTATGCATTCGACTCGTTCGCATTCGTGTAGAGAATCGTCAGCGAAGTGTAATCCAGAATGGACGTCGTCCCCGACTTCAGAAAGTCGCACTTCATATCTGAAAAAAGATCAAGAGAGAATTCTTCTATCCAACATCTTCGAATCTTCTTTCCTGGATACCTTTCCTCCCTGTCCTTCCACGTCAACTTTTGGCTCTCTCCCTTTCACTAAAGCCCGCCGACGATGAATGGCGACACAAAAAAGGGCCTCGTCGCCCTGGGAAACGCGGGGAAGTTTCTTTCCCCGGAGTGCTGGTCCGTTGAAATATTGAGACACGGCGAATATATCACCTTTCGCTAGATTGAACCGTCGTTTAAATTCCCTATACGACGGACGTGATATGTTTCGAGAGAAGCGTCGAGGAGAAAATAGAGGGAGCTTCCTCTGCGGAAAAAATGGAAATCGAAAAAGGGGGCGTTACTTGGGGGAAGTTTTGAAAAGTCGGAGTTCTGTTATGGGTGAGTGAAAGAGAGAGAGAAATATAGTGACAGAAGGAGGAAACGGTACGGTAACCGTCGCTCTCCCCATATCTTCGAGTATCATTAAGGGGGAAAAGGACACGTTCGGTCATTAGATTTATTAAATAGAAGCGGGAGTTCAAGAGCAGCGTTAAATGAAGGTTCCGACCTTGGATGGAAAACGCTGCGAAAGTCGGGAATAACGTTTCAAGTTTGCAAGGTCGCGAGAGAACGACGAGCTGCACTCTTGAGTGTACAGGCGATGCTGGAATCATGGAATTGAGGTTTAGCTGCGAATAAAGAGACCTGAATAAAAACGGAATTATTCCAATGTAAACGTTACCCGCGGTCATTAAAACAAAACGTGTTCCGTACGTATTTTCCCCCAGTTTAAAATTAATTTAAGTCCTACTGTTAATTGATTTTATATTGCAGATAATTTCACGGTCAATTGAAAAATTGTTAGTATACCCAAACACAAAAATACAAGGAATGCATAATAATACAAATAAAAAAAGATACTCAATCATTCGTAAAATGTCCTATAAAACCACTTTATGTTTGATATTAAACAATCAAAAGAAAGTGTATATGAGCATAAACATTGTGAATTATTGAAATATGAACGATCAGTTATATATGTTATACTGAATTATGCCAGCATAAAGAAAAATTTTCAACTCTCTTGCACCGACTAGTAAGAGCCTTGAGGTTAACTTTATCTGAGTATTCGCTTTCTGTACATTTACAGGATTTATTAAACTTTGAGCCAATGTTACTTTTGAATAAGTATCTACATCTCAGAAAAAAGCCCGTCCAATGTTTCAAAAGTTATTCATAAATAACCCAATGTTTCCGCGACTGTATCAAAAATTATTGCAACATTGATAAAATATATACGGGATACTTCAGTCATAAACATCCACATCGTAACATTGGGCTCGATTAACAAGTCAATACTTGAGTGCTCATTCTATCTGAGATAGCATTCTTCTGTTGATACTTTACGAATGTTTTCGAAGGAACAAGAGAGGATTTAAGCCAAGTAAGCAACAAATACAAGGAATTTTGAAAATAAGCATTCCTTAAACGGATTCTTTGATGTAAATAAAATTGTAAGCATTGATAGGAGTTAAGTTCTAAGGAACGAAAGGTAACATCAGAAATATTGATTGCATAAAACATTATAAAGAAAAGAAACTTATTAGTTTATTAAGATAGTTATAAAGTGTACGCCGGTGCTTGTTATTAGCGTCTAAGTCCTCTATGAAGCTATATGATATAGGTAAATTTCAGTGAGTCTTGAATTACGGAGTCACATATATGAAAACGAAGATGTAAAAGTTTATTTGCGATACCTCTAAATAATAGATTCATTTACGCTACTCATGAAAATTATTATTAATATCGAAAGGTATTATCAACATTATATCTCTCTATACTTTGGCTAGTCAGATGCTATCCTCCACATTTTTTGCCTAAATTATTTCCATAGGTTAATTGATTATCTTATCTATGTAACGTACCCCTTTAACCTTAAGGACCATAACTCTCAAATTCGACCTACTTACTCTCGTTAATTTTCCTATAGGTTATCCGAGTCTCCGTACGGGGAATAGTTTCCGATTAGGTTTCGTCTAGCTCCTTCCATTAGTGACCTAAAGAGCTAAGTTCTGTCCTGTGTTTTAGTAGCCCCCTTAACTAGAGAGGTCCTCCGCTCTCATTTCGGATTGAATTACTCGGTCATCATTCACTTGGTGCTCCCAACTGATGCTGGATTACTCTTATGGTAAAGTTAAAGGAAATTACCCGAGTGAAGGTGGAAGCGACGCTACATAATTTATCCCAGAAGAACATTCCATTATATCTTTGGTGGGTCCAGAGGGACGATCTCCTAAGATATGCCGAGTACCAAAGGCAGAAACTGTCTGCAAATTATATGACGCAGCATTAATGTGATTTCGAAATCTTTATTGCATTTCCCGTAACAAAATAAAGTTTCTCATAAAGGAAAGGGAAGATATAAACTGCACGTAAAAGCGCTCGTCTTGGTCAAGCCAAAGAATGTTCAACCTTTGTCCATAAGCGGAAGCACAGGAGACCGGGTCACGAGCCCAGATCTTCAACTCTCTTAGAGAATAGTGAAACCATATCTCTACTTCCGTCGGAATTCTATTCCTTCGTTTATACTTCTGGGCATTTTAAAGTCTAATAGTAAAATTTAAAGCAATAACAATATTATTCTTTGAAGATGAGTATAGTGCTAAATGACCACATACAAATAACTATATCCGCCTTAAATAATATGTTTACTCAGGAAATGGCTGAAAGAAGACGGGTAGAATGTTTTTCGTAATTTATAGTTTTATTTATTAACGATTTTTTAATAATATTCACGAAGTAATAATTGTGAGAAATAAATCACTGCAGTCAAGAGTAGGACAAAAAGAGGATGTTGAGCATGATTGACCATGATATGCAAAATAAAATTTCAATTAAGTTAAACATTTTATTAAAAATCTTATCTAGGTAATTAATATGAATCAGCTGCTAACTTTATTTGACTCAGCAATCGTGTAAAACTATGGCCAAGATTCGACTTTGATTTATAAATACCGTTTTATAACATTTAACCAGTTGCTGTTTCATTAGTTATCTTAGGCTTAAGTTGTTTAAAAGGCACTGAAAATCTTTGTAACGTAAGTCGAAGCTTTTATCTGCCTGAATAATAGCTCTTGATCATACAGTATTAAATTCGAATGTTTACGTACTTCCGATTCGAATACATATCAAGGAAATCTAATAGCAAGTGAATTTTAGTTTCCCCTTAATGTAAATATATATTTGTATTGTGTGTTTGCTAACTATGCAAAAATACAAAAATACCGCATAATGGTTTCTATTCTGGCAACTGGTTTCGAACTTAATCGTTCATAAAAATATTTTAGTTATTCATCGCAGCTATAATCTACGTAACTGCTACAACAAAGATTTCAATAAGATAAATCATTTACGTTTCAAAGAAAGATTCGATTTATCTTGAAGTTAATGCCTTTGTGTGACGACAATGACTTCTGTTGTGTAGTGTGTGCTGCTCAAAGTAATTCAGATGCGCTTAGTCTCCAAGCTCAGCCAGCGATCTAATACTAGGCATAATTGCTCCCAGCTGAGCTCAAGATCCTCCTCGTGGCTTCCTACGCGCGAGATTAAATTTCTCTGATGAGCCTTCATCTACGTAATCGATCCTGTTTCGCTCGTCCTCCCATTTGGGATACACCGAGTGATGCCTTGGATTAATCCTTTTGAATCTGTCACCAGGGGTGAGACTACATGAGCGTGAATCTCAAAAATAAAGAAAACCAGTGAAAGCTTTTAAAACTTCCGTTCTAAAATTTAGTTTATCGAGAAACTGTTGGAGTTTTCTCATAAAGAATCCCTTTATCAATTTTGGGCACTGAATTATGCTTGAGGAAATAGTATTAGTAAAACGTAGAGAAATATTTGAAAAAAAATCAATCTCGTAGTAGAAATTCAAATTTGAAATATTTACATCTTAAGATTTTCATTCTCACGAAACAATTCTTTCATAACACATTTTAATGCATATTCTTTTTTTGAAAAAGGTGAATTAATATTTTCATTCAAAAATAATTAATTATTCACAATTAATAGTTACTCCTTGGTAGAATCCGCTGGAGTTGGATTTTTTTAGAATTTTTTGAACTTGCAAGAAGATGATTCATTTATTAAATATCTCATGAGAAGAGCTGAAGATGACTACTACCTCAAAGGCACAGGACTGTAGCTATAATAACCAAGTGATCTCAGTCATCCAACATGTGAAACCAGATGAAGCACATTGCGCCTGACCAAAGAAAGATATATAACCCTCTGGAGACAAATAAACCTTGAGGGTTGACAAGGGAATTTCCAGAATGACAAAGACATTGGTTTCGCCGATATTGTGTAACTATTGTCTTTTCTCGGCATGTGTTTCTCTATTTCTTTATTTATTCAATTATTCACATACAGTTTTGAAACCATTTTACAGTGAATGCAAACAAAGAATATAGCATTTTTATACACATTATTGCACTAAATTAAAATAGAAGCGAAATAAACAAAAAATATCGTAGATAAAGATATAAAAATACGATCCAAGGAGGGAATTATTACCAAGGATCTTATACAAAAATATATTAATTAAGAATTGATATTTGTTTAGAAGCATCTGTTAGAAACAAACGTTTTATAGTTCTCTCAAAAGATATTCTGGAAAGTAAGGACCTTAATGACAATCAAATAGCTCGCGAAACAATTCTACACCACCTTTTGGTAAAGTAGAGAGAAAGCTATCCCCGTTTCCTTTTCCGACCACTTTTTCCTCGACCGGTCATCAATGCGTCGACCCAAAATCGACTTCTTTCTCCACTTCAAATGATTCAAAGTGCCGTTGTCTTCCTCGGAATTTCTCTCAAGGAGGCCTTGTTTTGGGAGAAAGTGGGCAGTTGGGATAATTTTGCGGAAATCATCACGCGATATCCTGTACAAACATTCGAGGCACAGTTTAGAAATCGTCATTGCGAAAGGGTTAAAGACCTTCCGACGAAAATTCGATAGGAAATGTCGAAATTGAAAAGGAACGGAGCGATTGTTATTGATGTACGTATTCCGTCATTGAAGGAAAAAAGATTAAGAGAATCGAGCGTTAAAGATTTCCGAGAAATCCTCGCTAATGATTAAGATTTGAAATGAGCTGAAGAAGTATCTCATCAATTGCGAAATTATGTTGTAGTAGAGATATTTGCTATTTAGGACTTTGCCTTCCACTGGTTCAATTTTAGTTTATTAAATCATGGTAGTAGATTATCGTAGTGGGATTGAAATCCGTAAATTATTTGTGTAATTATATTAAAATAGTTTCTATAATTATTCCCTTCGTCTACAATTTCATGATTATAATGAACTGCATGTGTGTATCATAGGACTATTACAAAGAAATTGTAATCCTAAAAAAAATTTACTTTTTTTAGGATTACAATTAATACCTAGCATATAAATATAATTTAATACCTAGCATATAGTTATTTTTATACTATTCGTGAAGATCTTTTATTTTTATTGGAGCAATGAAACGGTAATTGTTTGTTTAAAATTGTTGTAATGATCTAGAGATAGGGCATTTAATTCACAGTATAGGTATTATATACTGTTTCGAAATAGATCAGTACATGAAGGTAATGAAAATGCTGTATTATTTTATTTATAAACATCCCAAAATGTATTATTTAACTAATAAGATGCAAAATACTTCTCAAGAATATTGAATAAACAATAGAATAACTAGTTTTGTAGTTGTTTAGTTGCTGAGTCTTGTTCATCTAACTTGAAGCGATGACTATTAAAATAGAATCCTTTTGACATTCCGAAGTTGACATTTTGATCTCATTCCAGAAATAACCAATTCGAATCAATCGCTCGGCTATTTCTTTCGGTTGATTTTTTAAATGGAATCCTTTCACGGAAGAATCGCTCCTCAATATTCGCTCGCACGCGTGATTTCATACAAATAGACGCAGGCTAGTTATCGTCGTACCTTTTTATCGCCAGACGGCAGCTGCGTAGCCATTTTCCAGTCTCCGAAACATTGAGCATCTACTCAACCGAAAGCATGGGAGGAAAAACCGGCGCATGCAAAAAAGCGAAGATGGAAATTAAAAAAGAATCGTCTCAGCCTTATTCCGGAGCATGTCTTGCGCATCGGCGGGTGGAAATAAAGCGGATGATTGGAAAGAAAGGGGAGATTGACGTGCGATCATTAAAGGGCGAAAGGGGGCGATGGAAAAGCAGTTTTTGAAGGGCGGCGTGAGGACGGAAATAAAGGGAGCGGCTCGTCTTTTTTTCTCTCGTTTTCACTGGTCCGCGGTGCGGGAGCGTCTGCACCCTTGAGATACGGGATGCGGAAGGAATGAGGGAAGTCGGGCGGAGAGGGTGCGGCGAAGGTCGGACGGAACGGGATTATCCCCAAAGGATCAAGACTCAGCCAGGGAGAGGAATCTTTTCTCAAAGCCTCGCTGCAGAGACATCCGCTGTAAAACGTAAATAGGAGGGCTATTTATTTTTTAGAGCTGATTCCGCCGCTTTCCATGGGATTATATTTTCTCTGCCGGCGAAAAAAGGAGTGGTCAAATTTAATGAATAAATATGTGGTTTTCAGTTAGAGTTTGGAGGGATTGTTTTTTTCATTCGCTGCCGAATTACCTCGTGGGTTTCAAATCGAGTTCGTGCCAATTATTTTGGGTGAATTTCGTAAAATAAAATTTATTACATGTTTCGATTTGAGTCTTTAATCCAACCAAGAAGTTAATGCGGAATGAAATTCATCTCAAATTGCTAATCAATCTGAGAATTTTTCCCTTTGTAATTCCACACCCACAAATTGTATGTCCTTGTATTAATCTTCGCTTAAGGTTGATTTTGTCTGTGCTGTATAAATCTAGGGTACCTTGGAACCTTATAGAGAAAATTTTCGATATATTAAAGTGGTAATTGGTCAAATGGCAATTTCGTTTGGAGGGCATAAATTGAATTTTCGGTAGTAATACAGTAGAGCAAAGAGTGATTAAGAAAGATCAAATTTGTTTTTTCGAAACTTCAATAGCCTAAGGTGCGATGTTTAAAAAATGTTTTTTTTTACATTTAGGACATATTCTGCTCACTTGTAAAACACTCTCTACTGGAATAGCGTGATAACTCCCAAATTTATTAATTAGGAATTATTTTAGCAAAGCGCCATTATTAACTCAACGACAATAACTCCTGCGAAAAAGGTATATACTGAACTACGCTTAAATCAAAGCAGTGCATTGAAATATCGGCTATTAAAGAGCAATAACTTCAACTCTATCGTCACACAATCAAATCTGCTCACACATGGCTAATGTTAGCAATGATGTTAGTGGCACATTTTACCCGAGACCGGGGAAACACCCAGCCATTTGGCGATGTAGTAGTACTGCAGAAAATAAATTAACAGTCGATATTTCGCACGGCTTGGATCTTTTCGATGGCACTCTTCTTGGTTAAGTGAGCATGAAAAGATTCAATTTGCGTCCTCTACCACGCTCCGGTGATATTTTCATGGAATGCATTTTCCTGTTCGGTGGTTCCACCTCTTCCTCCCCCATCACATGCTTCCTCCCTTCACTTCATCTACATATCTCTTTCACCGCTTTCCCACTCTCTCCTTCCTCTCTTTCACCTCTCTTTCCCTTCTTTCTTTTTCGTGTCGTCCCTTTTTCGTCCTGAATTTATCTCCGATATGCCATTCTGAAAGTGGCCATCTGTATCATACGAATGTAAATTTATGCAGGAGCCCTATTTTATATCAGTTCATGGCAATAGTAACGTACATTTGTTTCTAAGATTTTAACAGGCTTTAAATAGTTGTTTGCTAAACAGAATGTCCGCAATATGGTATAAAGTGACCGTATACGACCACGTGGGTACAATTTTGACTAATAATTTTTATTATGCTTTAATGATAATGAAATAAATTAAGATTACTAAGTAACGATATTTTATAATTTTATTTTTCTAGTGTTTTTTTCTAGTTTTCAGAGTGCTCTCAAGCCTCTTCGGGAATATTTATTGATATTTTCTTCGATATTTGATTTGCATAAGTTTTGTACTGTTCTACCTGTTGTTGTATAGGTTTGTTTGTTTATAGGCTTATTCAGTCATTTATTTAAAGCAGCCTAACTCAGACTCACTTAGATTTTCAGATCCCAAGATTACTTGGGAAGTAATGTTAGAATTTAATATTCTTCTCAAGCGAATCCAGCCAGCAGCTATTTTTTGTTATGAAACTTCTCCCAAAACGTTTTAACTCCATAATAGATCAGCAGTGTTCGATATTTTTCAAGTATCCCCAATATTTCACTTTAATTTATTTATTTCATTTTTTCTCATTGATATAATTCCGTTATTATTTTATTCCTTGCAACCAATATTTGTAAAAAATATAAACTAAATTCACGCTCATGGTATCTTCCTAGATTTTCTTTGGAGTATGAAATATCGCCTCCTCAGCTTGTCTGAAAAGGTTATTATCCTGTAATCTCTTGTTTTCCTCCTCAACGCTTATGAGCCTTTAAGGCATCGAACCACGCAATCGATTTTTATGAAATTTAATATTACATTACAGAAACTTCCAATTTAATCCTTGCTCTAGTTATTGGAGTGTCGCCGTAAGGAATTACGTGGAAAATGTAATGCGCAGGATTTCTAATCTCATTATCATGGCGCCTACTGATAGCTGCCGTTGCGGAAGAAATTGAGTTAGCTTTTATAGACACTCTCGCGATGGCGAATCAAATTTTTCGTAAATAATGCTGCAAGAGATTTAGCTAATCCTATTACGAATAACGGGGCGCGAAACGTAGCTCGATGCGAGAGAGTTTAATATCTCTCGCTCAAGGTTTGTTTTATCTAGAATTTTTTTCCTGCAACAGATTTAATATTTTCAGTTTCGAAAATTATTAGTTTTATCTGGAATTTTTTTCCCGTAATTTCGCAAATTATTAATTTGCGAAATATTTTCATTAATTTAGTTACCGGCGAATCTAAATGAGGCATAAAATATTGAATGGAAAAATAAACTTGTATTTATGAAGTAAGTATCTGCTTCTTATCAATATTTTACTAACTAAATATCGCATTAATTCAGTGATTTACTATCAGCAGACATTTCCAATCGGCCGGTGGAATTTTCATTTAAACTTCATTCGCCTTATGACGCTTCATTCCACTTATTTTCGATTTTTCACAAACCTCCTCAAAATTTGTTATTTTATAGTCACTTAATATGAAACCGAAGAAAATAATTACAAGGATGTTTCAAAAAGATTCAAGGGATAATTCCTTCAACTAAAGAAATCGATTGATTTTTAATAGTTTTCTTTACTGTGTATCTAAAAGCGTTCAAAAATTGAAAAAGTATTAAAATCACTTGCAGCTATGTAAATAACTCCGATAAGTATCCAAAATCTAGATAATGTATAGTCTAGAACTAAAAATGAACTTATGTGGTATAAATTGTTATTTTTCCCTTAATAATCCCTTGTAAAATTCGAAGTCTCCGAGCTGAGTTTATACAGATCCCAGCCAGTATAATTTCGAACGAATGAAATCTAAAGCCTTGGAATACCGATACCGCAAAATATAAATCTCAATTTGATACGCCTCGACACGTAAGCATAAAATACCCCTAAAAGGTAAAATGAGATACAATGACAGGTCAAATGCGTTGGCTGCTTTGGTGTCGGCAGTGCAAATCGCTTTCCCCGCCATTAAACATCCAAAGCCAGTTTCATGCGTTCTCTCCGATCGACGGCATTTCTGAAGCACCTGTTTTCTTGTTGTAAATGGCGGAAGCCGCTTGCCCCCCTTTTCCGTTCTTCGAGCATATTTCCCTCCGAAGAAAGTCGGCCGCCATACCGTTAGATGGCAGAGTTTACAGATGTTTGCATGTGGCCTCTTCCAACTTTTTTCTCATTTCGTTCCTTACCTTCCTTTTTCCCTTCCGATGGAAGAGTTCACGCGAGATTTGCGGAGTGGGCTCGTGAATTACATTTCATCGCGTGAATTCAGAGGGGACTACCGCAACACAATAAGAGCGACTCCGTGACTTCTTTCGACTAATCAAACGGACGTGTGTTTACTCGTTGGAAAAGTAAATAAATATGCTGCCATTTATTTTTCCTTCCTCGAAATTCCTCGCCGGGTTTGATCTTTTATTTCTCCGGCGAGTAACGCAAACAGAGGAAAATGAGTGCATATCAAGGAGTAAACGCGACATAAATACGAGACTAAGGTGCATCTCGTAAAATGACTTGCGCCATTTCGCGTTTCAAAGCTCGTTAGCCGTGACATTTAGTAATTACAAAAGTATCTCCGTTCCTGATTCCATTTCTTTTAATGTCTTGTGTACGCTTCCCGTTTTTCTCGAAGCCGTAACGGAGTTTTTAGAATGGCGGAAGTATTTCATTAGTATCTAAGCCAAACTTTTATACTGCTTGATGGGATTTGTATCGCTCCTGGTTTCCAAGAACAAAGGTTAGAAAAAGCCTTAAAAACATTCAATAGGGGAATAAAATACGATAGTAGAATTTACATTTCAGTTTATACCTCATTTATACATTAACGCATTAAATTCGGTTATGAATAAATTAAGCACCTCCAAGTAAAGACAAGGCCGAAACCTTCAACTCTATTTATTAGGGGTTAAATGGTAAATTATACACATATTAAATATAATCTTTCCTGTCTTTCACTGCTAAATAGCTGGAAATAGGTCGAGAATCAAGTTGAATGCGAGTGTAATCTGAGAAAAGCTCCTACTTTCCGTGAAAATTCTAATTCCGTATATTTTCCCCCGATTCCTTCGAATTATGGCACTGAAGTAAAATCTTAAAAGACCGGCCGCATTACACTCAGTTCATTCCTTATTACAGATACAAAGTTTCCGATAACCGATATATAAACTGATACGAGTCTTTGGAGTCCGTCAATCAGGTGAAGAAGCGTTTGATTAGCTAATGGAATAGACAATCTTGCTCATGTCATCTAGGATCATACCTAAGCTTAGTAATTAAAGGCGTATGATCCAGTCCAAGGCTCGAGTAAGCCTCGTAGCGGCTTAAGGAAACGTAGTGGCCGTAAATAAAATGTGTTCGCGTAAAATTTATATAATCCGTGACGGAATCTACCGCGTGATTGACTCCTTACCAACTTCATGATAAATGGACGATATTGACCAATACTTTCTTTCATATTACTATATGCTGTAATTTAATTAGATCACCCGGTTTTTTCTAACATCCAATACGAATTATTGGCTAAATCCTCAGAACAAACGAAAGACTTATTTGCCTGATTACGATCACGATATTCAAGGCACATAATCTTCCTATGCAGCTCGAAGAGAACTAATTTTCCGATTCGGTCGTCTACGGATAGGAATTCCAACAAGACTGGGAATTTGAAGCTGATCAAGACAACGGTAACTTGTGTGGCGGATCTAGCAGTCGAGGAAGTTTCCTCCATTTGAGATACAATTAAAAGAATCGATATCTTCTTTCGTACAGCATCAGAAAGTTGTGTAAGACTTTGATTGAAATGTAAATCGAAAGAAAGTTTAGCGCAAACCGAGCTTAACTGTTGCAGTACATAAAGTCCTTTTTTCCAATTTTATCTCAGCCATGAATCCTAGATTCAGCCTAGAATTTTGATGTTATCCCAATAGTTCATCAATCGATTTTGATTTTCTTGGTAGGTGTCCTTTAAAGTGTTTTAATTAGCTGTTTTGTAATTTTATCTCTTGTTTGATGATGGAAAAGACGATTCCTGGGTTATCAAAATCTTACTACGCTCATCATCCATTTTATCTTCACTTGACTGCCTCGATCTTTTTCCTTGGTGTTCGTTCCGCAATTCAAACTATGTGCTCTTTTATAAATCATGGATTAATTTAGAAAATTATGTAATTATATAATCATCCATTCTCTAATATAATTTATTGTACTTTTAGTATTAACTCTTGATTATGTCATTAATTATTAATGTCAAAATAATCCCGTTTTCCTTTGTTGTTATCACAATCAATTGCTTATCGATACAATTGCTGTAGTTTTTTTTACTTCCCGTGGGTATTTTCAAATTACCTGCAGTACTGGCGGGATTCCAAAAGAACTCTTCTATGCTATTAGTTATTTATGGCTAATGTTGTATCTTTAAACGGAATATTATGTGTAAAGGAGGTATAACCCTTGAAGATCCTCGTAGCAGAAGCTACTTTGAATCAATTTTCCGTTAATGTCTCCAAGAGGTACATTGTAATGGCAATTCTTTATCATAGTGACGAAAGAATGACACCATCGCAATTTGATACTTCTATCTCTTGTGTAAAATTAGGAGACTGAATAGAAATTCTTTCTATTGAAAAATTGGTTTCAAAAGTTTGATTTGTGTAGCTTATAACGAGTAAGTTTGACTTTCGAAATGAGCCGCTTATCATAGGGAGTCCTAAAGAAATGAAGACAAAAGGTTCATTGAAGGTGTTCGTAGTCACCTCCACCATATCTTTTTAGGTATAAAACTAAAGAAAGTGCCACTTCGACGTTCAGCCAATCAGAATTGTGTTTCATTGCATTGCATAAATACCATTCGTACTACTCATTTTAATTCGATTTTCAGCTTAATTGTATTGTTTCCCTGTGTGCCCTTAAGCATAAATACTTTTCACGCGGCTCTCTTTCAGGGGCAATCACGTTATGTGCCTCTTTTATTAACAATAATCTTCCAAACATTCGTACCCTTGCATACTTCCTTTGCATCATTCGCTTCTATAATGTGTTTCATTAATTCTCTTTGATTGGTAAAGTTTTCTTTTCTTCATAGTATTATATACTGCATAAAACTAGCTTTTTCTCAGTCACCTTAGAGTCATTTACATTTGTGCGCCATTTAGTCATTCTTCCTCCTTCCATCCCCTCTCCATTTGTTGACTTGTATTCGTCCATGTATTATCTTCATAAAGCGATTGACTAGAAGACGACCGGACCTCCTCAACCTCCCTGGCACTATTATCTCCCCTAAACGAATCGGAATGTATTTCTGAAGACTTCCTCTCAAATCGCTCCCTCCATTTGGCGAATTTTTCCCCGTGTTGTTTCTCCTCCCACCGCATATTTGCCGTGACCTTGTCGTGGAGAGCGCCGCCGGATGATGGCGCACTGTGTCGCCAGTGCTGTGCAGCATCCACGAGGAGCGGACCACGCGGGAATACGATGCTTCCCCGCTGTTGACGAAACTTGGCAACCCCGACGGCAAATCCGCGGCCCTCGGCCGAGGTCGAAATAACGGGCTCCTCACGGATTTGAATTCCTCGCTCCCTACTCACCCATTCCTCCTCCCGGACCACCTCCAAGATGCTCCTCCGGCTTTTTCTTCGTCCATACGGTCCTAATTACCCGACCTCGATGTTTTCTACGATCCGTCCATTTCTTTTGTCTATTTCTTTAAACGGAGGGGACCGCAGCGCCCCTAGTGGTCCGACCAAGCACCTGCTCCGCGAGAGATGCTTCAATACCAACATGCTCGACCGAGTCGCGATGATTGGGTCCGGATTCAAAAGTAGGAAGCTGATTTGACTGATGGAAGCAGCGCCTGCATAACAGGTCTTTCCGAGTAGGCGATCGCTCTTTTTCCGATTTTAGGGCCTCTGGTTTGGACGAAGTGAACCATTAGAAAAATTTCCCATCGGGGAATTCGGAATGTATTAACCAGCGAAATGGGACAAGGTTATTTTTACGAGTTGGAATTCTTGTTTCTACCTAAAGATATTTTATTTTATTACTTAAATTTCCGGATTGCAGTGCTCCATCCGTCGTAAAGTTCTTGAAGACATAATATAGTTGGTTTTATAACTGTGAAATAACTGAAAATCAACCTACAGCGAATTTTTGGTAGCTTAAGAAGTCATGGAATTTTCCCTCACTAGTTTCAGTAACTAATATACTAAATTATATTCTATTTATTCATTATAATTTGAAAAATTCAGCCATTTATATATACGACCCAATTGTACTCGTATATTTGTTTGCGTTATTACTTCAACTTCTATCTTTGATCTAATTTTTTTCTCGGAGACAATTGCTTTTAAAAGTGCCAGTAATGTGCGAACGCGATCTCCGAGAGGCATCGACAAAGCGTTATTGGGAAGTAATCGCAAGGACGGATAATTACTTTTGGTCGTTTTTCCCCAGGCTATTAGAGATGCTAATAGGGATGAATGAATAATGGTGGTGTATTACACCCCGTGCCATACGCCTCTGGCAACTCGCGGGGTGTATATCTAAATCTAAAATCTAAATCTAATGAAAACAGAAAAAAATGAATCTGGTCAATCCTTATCTTGGGGAATTTTGTAGAAATTATCTAAAAGAATAGCGCTGTAGTGGAAAGTGTTTTTCTTTTAAGATGAAAAACAGATAGTTTTGAAACATAAACAATGCATCTACATCTATTGTAATGGTAATAATATCTATTCCAGTAACCTATTAAGAGTTAGATTGCAACGACAATTACTTGATCATAGTAGCGAAAGAATGACATCGTCGCGCTTTGATATTTCCAACAGGTACAGTATGACAGAAGAAATTCATGTGGCAAAATATCAAAAATTGTTAATTCACTGATATTTAAAAATACCAACTTGAACATTTTGAAATAATAACCGTGATTCAACGACTAGAGAGTTCCTTTGCGTGCTTCCTACAATTTCATGACGTTACATTCTCCTGAAAGTGTTCGTTCGTTACAGTATAGTAGATTTGCCTTTGTTAATCGCCTTGTTCTATCAGACCGAAGTTAGTTTATTGCACCTCTCAATTAGTTTCAGTCTCCAATTTCATTCTCATATAATTCATAACTTAAACAATTAGCAATACCTGTCTCCCATATTTCATCCTTAAGTCATCCTCTATGAATCCTTCCATTCTACTTCCAGCATCCTCCTCGCCTTCTACACAAAAAATAATCATTCTAATAAGCCACCAATTTAAAATATGGATTCTTCTTGACGGATTTATCAGTGCTCGAAGTTATCCTTAAGTCATGAAAAAACTCAGAATCCGAGAAGTTAATTGAAACGTAAATACCCATCGAAAAAGATTAGGCCAGTGGTTCAATTGTTTCCGAATAATTTTCCACTACCTCCCCATGAGTTTACCTGCTTACCAGTGGCTTATCGTCCGATTTTCTCATCCAATAAAACCTCCTTATCCACCGCGCTCTTTATCCGTGGGCAAATCCGCCATTGTTATTTGTCATTGAATTCCTAATTTAATTTCCTCCTCCTTAAAACTGTTTGGAAATTATAATCTCCCGAACGCCCTTAATAGCCCTTTCCTTTTTCCGATTAATCCGGTTTCCTTGAGGTTGTAAGGCAAAAGGGATTCGGCAAGAGCCCTCAAATGGAGCTGCTCCGTTAAGCGAATTATATTCAAGTAGATCGATATTCCGCGATGTGAAGGATACTTCCCCTCGCTAAGTTCCCTCACAACTACTTATCTCCGAATATTTTACCATCTTCAACTCCACTTACCGACTCTATTACTGGCTTCTAGCAGTCATGGATCATGTTCTACTTGCGTGAGACATGCTCCGAACTTGCGAAGCAACGCGAAATTCTTTTGAGATTATTTGGATTCTGTAATAATGCACAAGCCCTTATGAATCACATCGTTGGCATATAAATGTAAAATGTGCCTAATTTTTCTTACAGACTTTATTTGAAGGATGTTATTAGTTTTACACCACTAAAATTTTATAATGAAAGGTAGGTTGAGTCTAGTTTCTTTAGATAGTAATTTAGAAACAAATAAGGCTTGCGTAAGGTGTCTTCTTTATAAACATGCTTCAAAATTTTTTTAAAAATATTGTATTATCAAGTAATGACTGGTTTTCTAAGAAACGTGTGAAAAAAGGTTCTATCTAAATCGAGTGAAATTATTAAAAGTTTTATTGTACAAAAAATCACGTGCATGTGAAAAATATTTCCTCAATTTCTGTTCTTCGCATTATTGTAAAAAAAGAGTTAAATAATATACGAAGAATGATAAAGAGCTTCACATACGAATGAGATCAGTTGATTTGGGAAATTCGTTGATAAAAGTTTACAAGTTCATAGTCCATTGTCAACTAAGGAAAGGACCCCACGCGAACGTAGGTCAATATTCCCTCGCCTATGACGTATATTTATTGCTTCTCCATTCAATAGCTTAGGCAACCTTTCAATTCATCCCATAAAAAAGAGGCCGGAGCTTCCACTTCATCGTTCGGTGTCCCAGAACTTCTTCATTCTATTGAGAGACTTACGGCACTTCTTGAACTTTCGTCTCATTCTCATGCTAATCAATCTCCCAAATATAACGATGGTGGATTAACCCTTTGAGCGGTCTGATAATTAAAATGGGAGGGTGCGAAGGGATCTTTCCCAAGTTGGATTAAGACGAGGGAAGGGAAATTGAAGGGGGAAATTGAAAAAGGATGCTGGGAGATATGGAGTCAAAGAGAAAAAAGAATGAGAGAATTGTGAGATTTCGCTATAAATAACGGAAGGCTACGAGGTTAATGCTTTGGAGAAGATTCGGTTATTCTCATAATTGATGGAATTAGAGTGAGATTGATTCATCATAATCTCATAAGAGAGTGGCTGAAGACCGTTCGTAAGTAATTCTTTTATAATGATTGTCAATTTTTTTAGAATGCATTCAATTTACTCTGTACCAAAGAATTCAAAATTAATTAAGTTAAATATTTTTTTATATTCAGTGAAAGAATTCTTTTGGATGATGATTGCTTCAGTTGATTGCTTCAATTTCAATATCTTTTGAGAAACATTGGTTTCCTGTAATATTTTTGTAGATTTAACCGAAATTATTTTTTACGATAAGCTCCTCATAAAGGCGCCTTATATGGCTGTATCTGATTTGAGTATTTATTTTCAAAATATCTTCATTAAATTTTCAACGGTTTGAAAAAGAACATACGATTCAAGGAAAACCCGGCCCATGGGATGAATTCAAGTAGTTGGTAATTTTTGTAGATAATACGTTTGATAGTGCAATTTTGCTCATCAATGATTCTCTCAAACATCGTTTGACACCTTTTATATAACTCTTTACGTATTATTTTTCAACTTTTCCATTGAAAAGTTTGCTACAAATATCATCGGCATTCAAGTTTGAAGAGAAAACTTGTGAACTTTTTATTTTCCTCTCAAATTCTATGTTAATAATACTTTAAAAGTTAAATTCTTATTATGAATTCCATATAATACGGGAAAGGATAAAAAATAAATTATAATACATTTATTTCGGTTTAATAGCTTACAGAATTTAAAGTCCAACCTCACGGTCCCGGGTTCGAATCCCGGCTAATCGGATTTTTCCTGTTAAGGAATGGTTGTCTGTGTATGTTGTGTGTGTGTGTGTGCGACATTAATAAAATAAAAATGCAAAAAAAGGATAAAATTAAGAAAAGGGGTTAATTGGAGGAGTAGCCTTCCTAGGCTAAAATTCGCCCAAAAAATAAGACGGCAATATTATTATTATATTAGGATTGAAAGAAGAAATCCATCGCATTACTATCAAGAAATCCCGTCAGCATCTCTTTAACATACCGAAAATATGGGTTAAAATGCGAGGGGGAAGATTGCTCGAGGAAAGTGAGGGAGGAAACGAGATGGAGATTTGCCTCAAATGGAACTTAATGGGCGATGTCGGAGGTCGTGTAAAGAAGGGAGTAATAAAGGATTGTGCGGAAGGTGGAGAGCCAAGAAAGGAAATCTTGTGAGACGAGGAAGACGGAAACGGGACAAAAGGATGTGAGAGAATTATTCTCGGACAGAAGTTTGAAGGCCTTGAATAAAGAGGGTGTGGGCAGTGGGAAATGGGTCTGTTATAGAGAAAGAGATTGAGGTGCTCTCTGGTGGGACTGTGAGAAAACTCTAGAATAACTTCCGCTTTTGGAGGGGACGGAAGGTGTTGTCTCTTGTGGGAGCAAATGGAAGAAAGATATGGGACGCGATCCGTTGTCGTCTCTCTCATGGACGTCGCGGCATTGTCTGCCCCTTTGTGTGAGGCATTGTTCGCCTGCGATAAATTCCTCCTTGCATTTGCATTGCCCTAAGACAAACAAGTTCCGAATCGTTTCCCTTTTCTTTTTGGTCAGAAGTGGGCATTCGGGGTTAAACTAATTCCTAATGGTGTTGGATATCTGAAATGAAACGCGCAAACAACAAGCTGGGATCGCGCAGTTCATTAAACAGCTCAGCGCACTTCGTTTTCGCTAATAATAGGGAACAAATTGTTAATTTTTCAACAGGTATGAAGGGATTATATATGAAAAAATATACGACGGCTGTTTACGACAATACTGTTCTATGAACAGTTAGAATATATGTTTATTTTATATATTTTTTGTGAACGGTATTTTTGCATATGATGATTGATTGAAATAAATTGAAAGAAATCGAAATATTTTTAAACAAAAACTTTTATCTCATCAATGTAACGAATATTTGGAGTGTATTTTAATTTCATAAATGTAAGTACTTAAACACATCTTCCATCCTGGAAGAAGTTATCTAGTTTTAATGGCACTGCATTCTATTACAACACTTAAAAAGAATCCATAGGGTTAAGTTAAGGCGGGTTTTCCTAGCGCCGGAATTCATCCGCCGCGGAGAGCGGAAAACGTCGAGCGCACTGCGCTGCCGACTTTTTAATGCGAAGTAAAATTACTTAGTTACGCCATCTAGGAAAATACTTTGGTTACTTCGCCTACTTTTAGGGTAAATATATCTCTACGTTGGAGGAGTAAAGCGGTGTAAGAGTAAATAATTGGGCTAGTTTACTTCGTTTTGTTGTTGCTGGTGAATAAATTTCCAATTCGTCATTTTAAACATTTTTCTGTATCATAGCAGCTCTGAACGAAATGGAAAGTGCCAATCTCGCTGTTTGGATTCTTTTATTCTTATTATGTGGATTTGATCGGACTCGGAGCTGAAAACTTCTGAAAAGTGTTTGTGTATTTTTAATGATAATTGATGACTTTAAATCAATGTAATTGATCAATAGAGGAATTAAAATCACTTTCTAAAATTATGTGTAATGAATTATACGAGAAAAAAACTAGATGCTAGAAAAATTCGAATGTACAGTATTCCAAAATTTTGAATTGATTACAAAGGGGCCCTTAATTATGTATACCGCTGTGTACGAGATTCTCTGAACCATTGAGATTTATTCCCTCGAGAAAATGTTCAGCGGTTTTCCTCGGAAGCGCTGCTATGCGTTGAATCAGAATCAAATTTTCAGTCAATTATCGTGTGATTCAGGAAACCTCTCAACTCATTCCAGGAAATTTGCTTTGCTCTCTCAGGGAACTTTTTAATGGGAAACCTAATTTTTTGAAACCTCGACAGTACCTTCGAATACAGAAGCGTAGAATATCACCTTTTGGCGCCATTCTATAAATTTGACGAATGCTCGAGGCGTGAATGTTCTCGTATGTTTCTGCATTTTTTCAAAAAGAGTAATTAATTAGCCATGAAGGATGCGAAACAAGGCGAACTTCTAGAGATGAACATTTTTCAAATCTTCTCCGTGATTTCGCTGTTGTTCCGATTCCGTTAACGTCTTTGATGTCCAAAGAGGTAATATCGTTTGCCTTTAATCTAACAAATCAACAAATTTCCACATTCCCTCTGTCGAGGCCTTTGCTTCTCTATCGGAATAACTTGTTCAATTTGTTTATTGTGTCGGTGTTCTTCTTGGTAAAGTGCGGTCTCGCCTACGCCTTTCATTCTGAGATTCGATCGCTCAAATGAGTTTTGCCGCTTTCATTAAGGTCTTTAAAGCAGGAAATCGTCACTGGGACTGGTTCCGCGCTCCGAGAGAGAATTTCGGACTAATTAAAGGGACCATTATGAGAACGCTTCAGCGAGATTTTCCTCATGTTCGTGCCCATTCGTCAACACCTTCGAGCATGCGAAGAAGGATACAAAGAGTCTTAACCTAACCTTCTCTTGATATTCTCTGCTGAAAGAATCTGGTGTAAGATGATGTAAGGTTTGTTCGAGGAAATATAGCGGAGGATTTGATTTGGATAACGTAAAAATGTACGTTATTGATCAAATTAAGTTTAGGTCGAGATTACTCAACCGATAATTAAAATGGAATAGGCAAATAAATCTGATATTTTCAAGCTCAACTTTGTGGAAAGGAGCCATAATAAATGAAAGAATAAACATTTAATGATAAAGCAACTAGTTGCCATAAAAATACATCTGTGGAGTTATAAAGTGTTTAATGTTTCATTAATTATGAAGTAGGTAATTGACTGAAATTCTTTCTTAGCAGGATGTCATATGTGAGAATAGTGCTCATTTCATCGGTTCTAATTAAAAGTTAATACCACAACTCTCATTTATATTATCCGAGTTTTTCCGGTATTTTCCATTTCGAAAATCTATCAGGGCCAATAAAATTTCATAAGTAAAGTCATTCTGAGGTACATTTATAAATCCCGGAACCTGCAAATTTTACCTCTTGGTGAACATTTTCATCGATTTATTTAAAATTCGTAGTTACTGCTACCAATTAGACTGACATTTGCTAGAGCAGCTCAATTATCATCCCAACAATAAAGCAAAGATAGAAGAGTATAGTTTGAGTAAAGGGCACGTAATTTTTAGAAATGATGGCGAAGCAATTTGTTTTTTGCCTTGATTGATACATTTTTTTTCTTTAGCCTCAATGAAAATAATTTCGAAATTAGGTTACAAGGGAGTGCTAGTTAATTGAATTTTCCAGAATTCTCTTTGAAGTACTGGTGAGAGAATAGATGAACTGGGAGTTTAAATTTAGCTTTTACTGAATTCCGCATCTTTAATCAAATAAAAATCTTTTAAACGTATCTATGTAATTACTGTTCCGAGCATAATCAACGTTCAAATTAAATTTCGGAATTTCCGCTGATGAAGTGATATTTCCTTTGAGAACTTGTTAGCTATGCCCTAAGAGTACGTTATGTCAGACGTAATTTACAATGGAGAATGTGAAAAAATTTGGAGGCAATTAAAGCGAATCTTTCCTTAGATGATGAGAATCTCGAGGAAAATATTACAAAAGAGATTTATGCTTGGGAGGAAGGTTACGGTGATAGAGAAGCACTACATGCGAAGTTTACCACGTCATCTGGAGGATAATTCTCTTAAGAAGTATTAACTCTGAGCAGTAGATATGCGGTTTTGACTGGAAAATGCATAGAAGATAAGCAGCGCCAATATCTACGAATTAAAAAATCATAATAAGTGAGCTACAAAAAAATCAGTGTTTTTTAATGGCTGTCCCTTTCCTTGATGGCTTTCAGTATTTTTCAAACACATTTTTGAGCTCAGCAAATCGAAGTAGTCTGATATGAATTTATATGGTTGAAATTTGTAAGCTTTATTGTAATATTTTACCTTTGTGTTTTTATCATGCTCATTCTTACAAATGCCCAAGAATAAACAGGCTAAACCAAAAAGAAAGCAGATCGCGCGCCTAAATTGCGATTGGGATAGGGAAGTGAGCATTCGAGTCATTCGAGTAGCTAACTGTCTAGAATTTTTATGTTAAATCGATCTCCAGCTGGTTCTTGACGATATTGATCGCATAAAACTTCAACGGTTACTAAACCTATTGCTGTAAAGACATTTCCTTTTGGAAGTTCGGGAGAAGACCATCTGTAAACGATTTCCACTCTTTCGAAACACGAAATCCTTCAAAATTGTTCTCCCATGTTTCGTATGATTTTTTCCGTTTTTATTCTCCCGTTCTTGGCTCTCAAATATCTCGAAAAGTGTGTGTCCGCCGACCCGACATCGGCCCCGGATTGTAATCGACCTCAGTGTCCCGAAGGTGCACTTGGAAATAATTGCCTATGTCTATAGATATTTCCGGAAACGCTGTTTTTTTCCTTTTCCCTAATCCTATACACGCTAGAGAGAGCTCTCCGATGGGAAATATCGCAAAAACGCGCTCAAGATTGATGTTTTTCATTCATAGTGGGAGACCTGTCGCGAATTTTTCAATTCCTCTCCGCACCGTCCATTCCTAGTGACCTCCTCCCCTCGGAAAGACTCCGAATTTCGTTTTATTTCTCAAATACCATGCGGACCAATTAGGAATTTAGCCGTAGAAGCGGCCCCCTTTTCCTTTTATAACTTTATATATATTTATAATTGCTTTTCAAAGTTTTGGTTCATTTAATTTCCGGTATCTTCTTGGAGAGATTTCTATTGTAACATGCCCGTCAAGTTAATAAATACTCGGATGTTTAGGGAACCTCATATTGCCATGTTTAGTAGTAGTTTTAACAACACTACTACTGCTCAAACGTTATTTTATTTCCTCGATCTTCATTCAATTGGTGTAAACTAGTTTAGGATGCATAAGAACACGTCTGTCCATTGGCTCGACGTTTCATTAGTTACCTACTTCTTGATCTTCGTGAATACAGATTTCTTAAAATGACCTGCAAAAGAAATCCGTCTACCATTTCAGTGGTTTCTTTAATTTAGTCTGAAAATTGAAAGATTTTCATTCTCTCTCACATTATGATCTCGACAAGAAGTTCTAAATATCAGTGGTGCTTCATTTAATTCTAGCTACTACTAGCCCAGCTATCTATTTAAATTATTATCTTGATTTACTGAAATTATTTCATTCTAAACATGAATCTTTCTTTTCGTGGTACCTCGCTGATAATGAATTCAACTTTAGTGAAAAGTTGAGTATTACGCATTAGTATATCAACTCTAAATATACTGTGTTTAAGCACAGAAATTAGATTGTTCTGCTATTGTATACATTCTTCCAAATATCTTTCTAAGATACAGGGAGAAATTTTAATATCTCTCATCTTCGTTTCCTTTTTCATCTAATCGTTATTTCCCACTTTAACATCGCCGCAGTGTGAATATCCAACTTTAACCGCTGGAGCACAGAAAACTCACGTTACAAAAGTATAATGTAGGCTGATCAGGGTTTTAGATCTGTAATTATTCCAATACCAACTCCAGAAGAAAAAAAGTCACCATAGAGGTGTTTCTTTTACTCTGCGACAAATTCCACGCCGAAATTAGGTCGTATCATTCTTCAGACCTCAGCGCTTTCCAGTAACAGCGGCGAAAAGTACGCCGTTACCAAAAAATACCTCGTCTAGAAACGCGAGATAGTTCGCATGTTTCTCTTTTAATTGGGAGTAGTCGAGGGAAAAACAGAGGCGTGCGTGGATGCGGCGGGAAACAGCAAGAGCGTTAAGTGTGGGAGGCGAATGACGTCATTGAATCGGGAGGGGGTGGTAGTATCGGAGGTGGCCGAGGAGAAACGTTTCCCTATCTCTCTTTTAGGGATTATGTGCGCCGCTTGAATTATGGTACTCGAGAGCTGAGGGAGTCTGTGAGGTAACGAAGTTGAGGTGGCAGAACAGAGGGAGGGTTCCGTGATAGAAGAGGGAGTTTCAAAGCTCGTATGATCTCGCCCCGGTGGAAGTAAGTCCTGTCGCCCAAGCAGATAGGTCCCTCGAGGTTAAAGTGCGAAAGTTAGAGCTGCGTCGATAAAAAGCGACTGAAGGGTTCCAGAGACGATAATTCAAGGAATGTTTCCATATTAAAGCTCTGTTTTCTCCGCCTCCGGAGACTGTACTCGCAGGGGAGCGGGGGAATTGTGCGTGCGAAATTAGTAGAAATGTTTTTTCGCTCTTTATTAGTGGATTGATCAGAAGTTTTGAGAGCGTCCGTCTCCAACTCTTTACTATTGTTCAGATACTTTTATTAGTGCAAATTAGCGGTAGTAAGAATTGTCAATGATAACGAGAAATATTGAAGAAAATCAAACTTAGAATATAATAATATAAAATATGCAAAATTTTATCGTTACGTTATGGAATGGTTGAGACTCCAAATATTTCTGGATAAATTTAAATCAGTATTACTTATGTCCCGATTTATATAGCTCGCTATAACAATGGTGTGCGTATTTTTGCGGAACTGTAAAGACAATACGGTATAAAAAAGAAAATATACTTATTAATTCAGATGGATAGTAGCAAAATTACTGGAAATTTTAATAAATTATTTAGTTGTACAATTTCTTTTCTTATAAAATTTTTCGAAAATGAAAATAATGTTTTCTTTAAATCTGAGACGTCGAAGTGTAGCTTTAAATTCTGCCATGAATGCTATCATAAATAAAGTCCATTTTAATTATTAATTTTTCAAATCGTATAAAACAAAATAACTTTCCATCAATATTTTCGTCGCCATAAGTATAATGTAGCTTTAGTTTAGGCCAACCATTAAAATTTATTCAGTAAAGAAAATTCAATGCACTTATTTCCAAAATTAGTTGTCATGAAGATAAATTACAGTGGATTAGATCGAATCATGTTCACAAGATTACAGCTTAGATGGAAGGTCACATTCACACATGTTCACACACGTGTAACGTGCACTGAACTTCGGATTATGCATGAGTAAGATAGAGGATATGCGCATATCATTGCAAAGATTGCAACAGCGCAATGAAAAGGAATTAATTGTCTTTAATGCAGTACATTTTGTTTCGATGTTTCTTTCTAAATGTAGTAACTATCTGTGTACCTATTTACTCAAGGAACCGTAATCAATGATAGCCAAGCTTCGAAAAAATCATTTTAGGCACTATTTTCTGCTGTGAGATTTTACATGGCAATTCAATACACTTGTAATGTTAAGCGTGTTGTAGAGTTGCATTAAATTATGTAAGTTGGACTGCGTGTTGACAGATTTCTCCACAACTCGACGAGGATTCGACTGTGTGAATGGAATTTTCTCAGTAGTACTAGAAGGATAGTCAAGAAACAAACAGGAATGGCTTGCCAGTTGTTGGCATTTGGTAATATTTTTCTTTTGATGATTGTTCGAGAATTTATCGTCATCAGACATAAAATAATATAAGATACGTCTTCTTCCTTTAGTCTACAATACGTTTCACGCTGATCTATCAAGTTTATCAACAAATTTATCTTCATATTTAGTTTTCAGCGCTTTATTTGAGTTTCCATAATCACGTATTTAAGATCGCATAAATGGGTTCGAATTTTAAGACTACGATGTTGATTATAACCATAAGGAAACTGCTTCTATTTTTTAGTATCACTTCAGCATACGAAAATGTATGAGATAATACTGATTTTCCAGTTTAAAGACATCCACCATGAGAAATCCACCTCTTCCACGTTTCCGTCGTTCACTTCCTATCTCTCTCTCTTTGGGAAATTTTTACAGTCCGATTTTCAAGGTTTACTCTGAGGAAATAATAAAATGGAAATCGTAAAATTTCTTAAAGGAACAGAGAAGGCAATGCATAACGTCAAACAGGATATTGAAAGCAGGATAATTGGTCACTTGCGGTGCAGTTAAATCGAAATGAGTGCTCACTTAAAATCGATAATCGCTAACTTTTCCCTGTGAATGGAATGTTTTGAACTAAATAATTTCGTCACTTGCTTAAAATACAACTAAAGAACGAACATTTCTCGTTTATGTGATAAGTAAACGCGATAAAATTGCGTGACTTATAATCTCTCACGAGTTGACCTTTAATATGCTTTGCAAAAACCGATACGCGAAAAAGAGTTGTATCTAATGCCGGAGACGGTCATCATTTTTCGTCGTACGAGTTACTGCTTTTTCAGCGAGTCGAAGGCAACATGTTGCTGCATCGATCAAAACCCGTGACGCGAAACTGAAGTCTATCTTACGTGATATAGGACTTCTCGTTTCAATGCAGTTCGGCATATCCCGACGTGAATGATGTCGGCGATCTCTCAGCTGAATGTATCAGTTGATATTGCTGGAGCTCCGTTCTATAACCTAAAAAATATCCGTTTGCTCTGACTTGATGAGAAAGGGAACTATTATATCCAGCGAAGAAGCAATAGATAACAATAGATAGCAATAGAAAACAAATCTGTAACAGTTTTGGAGTCGGAAATCGAAATGTTAGTTCTTTTACCTATTGCAGCAGCTACGATATTTTAATGATGCACCCACACCATCCATCTCCTCTACCCTTCCATCTAATATGCTTTGACAATTTTTTTATGAGCCCGAAGATAATAACAATAAATCGTCTTTATTTGGGCGAGATTGAGACTAAAAAGACTTCTTCCATCTAACCCATCGTCATTAATTATAAAATTAGAAGTAAAAACAATTAGAAGAGTTGTGGATGTAAAAAACATAAGAGATTGTTAGGAAAAATTTTACTGCAGGAAAACACCCACATGGAAGGTGGGTGTGAAAAACCTGCGATGAAACCAGAGAAGATGTTAGCACGCATACAAAACCACAATAAAGTCCATGTGGAAAATTACTGTCTTTTAATTCGAACGACGGTAATTGTTTCTTATATGATTTTTAGCCATTTAATTGGAAGAACCGATACGTAAGTAAAATATCTATTTAAATTTAATTATTATTTATTTATCTATTTTTTCACATAGTAATCACAAATATAATGAAACAAAATGATTAGTAACTGTTTTACTCTTGGTGTTGTTTTCAACAGTTTTTCAACGTCTGATGTCATTTCGTACACGTACTCCCATTGGGAATCGAAGCCGGGACCGCTGTTATACTCTTTTGGGAATGGATGGGCTTCAAAGGTAGAAATGAAGGGAAAAAGATTAATTGAAACCTGTAATTAACACTTGTAATGCAATAATTCATTACTATTAACTAAATTTACTCACAGGAGCAAATAATTCGTAGTTTTCTTCTTGAGGGACAACTGTTGGAGATTTTTAGGATTATCTTCCTGAAGAAAACCAAGAAAATCTAGCCTCTTTTTTAATTTTGGTCCCTCGTAGGTCCCATTCATACATTCTACATTTTTAATTCCCGTAAATTCCATTCTTTACCATCATCATCCTCGCTCTTTATCCCCTTTCAGAGGTCAAAGGGATGTTTCCCTGTTTCAGTGGTTCCCTTAACCGGAAAAAGTGAGATTTCGGTAAAAATTAAGGAGAAGAGGGAAGCGAGGTTATTCAGGCGCAGCCTCGCTGCTTAAAGGACGGATGAGAGGGTGGATACGACGGAGATCCAAAACGCTACCTCATGAGGGAGAGAATGATTAGCGGTTTAGAAAAATGAGAAACGCCGACACGAAAAGCCACTCGAGATTTTTTTTCGTCCCTCTCTTCCAGAGGAAAAACTCCCCCGTCGCCGCGAGCGTTCCATTCATCTCAAATCCCCAATCTTATACCAAAACTCCCGCGCCCTACGTCTTCACGCTCCGTCCTCTCTTTCCTTCTCTCGAGGATATTGATAAAGCGAGATCCTATCTTCGGTGGGACTTCCAATTGCCGGGACGTCTTTGAGTCCGGGATATCCAAACAATCGCCTCGTCCTTGATGACATTTAGACTAGTCGATTCTGCAGAATTCGTGGAGAAAGTGTTTCTTCCCATTTATCATCAAATCTTGCGGGATGCTGACGAAGCGATTGATCTATCAGAAAATTTGCATAGGCTAGCAGAGTGCATCGTTAGCTTCATTCCTCTAGAAGGAATGGTATATTCTTTAAGAGAGAGAGAAGGTACCAGCATTTTAAACGAAGCTGGATTTTTACCTCTTATTTTTATTAACGAAATTCGATTTCCAAGCACATTGCAAAATTGAGTGCAATTTTATACTAATACTGAAAATGGGTGAAACTGAACATCTTTCTTCTCTGTTTTTATCAGTTCATATTTAACAAAGAATGAAAAAAATCAGCCAAATAGAAGGTAACGTTTTAGTTCTTCCTTTGGAGCGCCAGGGCTTCTCTTTTTAGAGAGGTCATTGATAACTTCCTACAACTTTGAATTGATAATACAAAACGAAGAACTCTCGTATTTTGTTTTCATTCGAAAATGATATAATTTTATGATTAGTTTGTTAAGTTTTCGTGATATATAATATGAAATGTATCAATTTTATTAACTTCTGGGATACTAATTATAACAATAGTAAAAATAACGCTTTTGTTGCTTTAAAAAACATCTATGAAGATATTTATATGAGGTTTCACACGAATTAAGCGGAATAAGGTTATAGTTAATATGAATAAGGTTATTGTTAATCTGAATAAGGTTGTTCATAACAAAGACATGCTAAGGTTTCCTTTATCTTCTATCTATCTTCGGATCACCGTGGAACTTATTAGGACAGCTGAGTAATCGAGTGACCTCCACCCAACGCGGTGACCTTGTGACCTCTTAAAATCCCTTTAATTTCCATCTGAAACGCTTTCTCCCCTCAGAGTAGAAGCATTTAAACTAAAAAACCATTGAACTTGGCAGGTCGCTGGGATGCAATACTAGTCAAGTTAGTGTTTGACTGAAAGCCGTGAACACAATGAAAACAGCCCGCTGCCTCAGGGGGCAGATGGAGAGCGTTTTCAAGTTTTAGTATCACTCGAAGGGTTATAGGAACCATCCTCTGCATCCGCCACCGATACGAGACGCGATGGGTGTGGGTGGGATAGGGGAAGTTAGAGACGAGCGCAGGAGTTATATGAGTTAAGAGTTGGCCCTCAGGCGGTCTGCCGACGGAGCAAGGCTCTAGCGGGCTTCTGGAGGAAGCCGACTTGGAATCACATGAACCGTGGGAGAGGGGGGACAATTAGACACTCCGCAATCATGACGCGCCACGGGGGATAAAGGATTCCACCAACCCTAGTCGGCCCCTCGAGGATTTTCAATGCTAAAACTTAGATCCACGTCTCCTTGAAGACTGCTTCGTTACTTACAGGATTTTGGAGACTTTTGAGCTCCGAGTTGCTTCGATTTTTTTAAATGTTCTTATTTTAAATTCCTTTTAATAAAAAAAACACAGCTTGATTTCAAAGAGGTATTGGAAGCATTTTGCGGATGTATATAATGAAAATTTTTTTCTGTAACAAATTGTGGACATGTGGACAAACATGTGGAAGAAATAATTTAATTTTGAACGAAATATCATGCTATTTGTATTTATATTAGAATATGACAATGAAATATATATTATCCTTTATTCACTTTATGTACATAATGTTAACATTGTCCTTTACAGAAAATCCCTTATGCAGCAGCAATTATTTTTCCATTATTTATGATAACCGAGCTCAGTCATAAGATAAGCAATTCGTCGAAATAGATATTTTAAAGTTTGAATTTTCATACGTTTATAATGATAGTGATTTCGAGTTTGTTGCCCTTCTCGCAAAATTTTTGTGCACTGGGGGCAACTCAAAGGCTTCTTCAGAGAAATGGTCGTTTGAAGGCAAGAGGAAACGGAAAGGGTTCAAAGGACGAGTTCAATCGTAAAGAAGGTGAAAGATGCGCTGTCCGGAAATTAAGGGTTTGGACTCTTAGAAGTATCTGTAACCACCCACAGTTTGGTATTTAAATGAGATTTTTCGATCCTCCAATACAATGAGAAACCTGCGTAAGGAGTTTCCAATTACGCTCTTACTTATCAGTGATTTTTCATCTCTAAACGAGTGTGTACCTTGTAGCTAGATAAAACTAATTTCACTCGCAATTCGCTTCTGATCTGTATTTTGAAGTAATTTTCCTCTCTTCTTCCTCAGTTAGTTTCATTCGAAAATTATCTTGGAGTCAATCAAAGGTTGTTTACATGACTTGTTTTTCTTCCCCACTCAACAGATAAATTTAAAATACCGTAAGTTGCGAATCGACTTTTATGAAATATATTATATTCCTGAAAACATTTTAAGCGTTCTTTGTGGTGATCGCCTATTTCTAATGATGGGGTAATGACACTAAAATCAATCGACTTTTAAAGCTTTATTTTGTGCTATTAAGCAAAATTTAATCATATTTGATTTACCTGGATTTGCAAAAATATATATGAAATATTATAAAAGAATTACATGATAAGATTTACATACATGATTACATTACATGATAAGATACATATCTTAGATTTTTTTATTTGAGGATCATTTTCTGTCTCTCTGTTTGACTTATAATCACGCCATTCTAATCTTCAATCGCTTATTTTCGTCAAAGAAATATGAACTTCAACTTTCAATAATCAATAGGTAACATACATTAAAAAAATCTTTTCATGGAATTGGCTATTCGATTGATTTATTGATGCATAAATATCGAAAAGGAAGTATTTAACCGATTTAGTTGGCATTGAAAATTTAATACTCTTTCTTCTAGCTCTTAAGACATTTTCATTTCATGAAAAAAATACTTCTCGGCCTAAGTGGCCTATTTCCATGTCAGACTGTCCTGAACTTGAGAATTTAGAGATAAGTTTTCAAAGTCTAGCTAAATGGCAAAGTAAAACTTCAGTTTTATTGATGAAAACTTGTTCCTTAGATATACCGTAAATATTATATAAGGGTATAAAATGAGTAATTATATTTCCAAAAAGTTAAACTAAACTAATCTGTGTGTTATACTCAACCGCATATTATCACCCATATTTTACAGCATCTCTCACGAATAAATTATAGAAAGCATCATTCATGTAGTATCTTCTTTTCGTCATCGCTTTTGCAATCACTAAGAGCTCGCAACGGAAATTTTTCCGTTCACTTTGTCTTCAAGTATAAAGCTCTTATCTGAAACTCGCGATAGAATTTAAAACTCAGATTGCGAAAATATGGGAAAAGTCCATGGGTTCTACGTTAGATTGAGTCTCAAATTCTATTCCCCAAGGATTTCTTCTTTGATTTCACAAGTTATCTTTTTATCCTTCATAGCACATTTGATACCTTAAATGACTCTAAGGTTTAACTAGGGACACCGTTATTAACGCCACAACTCCTTTCCTAATTAAACCTTTTTATTAATGCTCAGTGCCCCACTCCCTTCTCCTGCTGTTCCTCGACTCACCCAGTGTCGCTAATTAACTGATGTGACCCAAAACCATAACTTAGGACCGCGAATGGCTCCCATCTCTTCGCCCCTTGACCACATACCATCCAGCACCCTTTCTCTCCTCTTGCCGCTCCACCTACTAATCTCTTTCTCTTTCCCCAGCAGCATTGGCCTCATCCTCACCCCGTTACCTCATCGATTCACATCTCTTTAACCCTTTAAGACCTGAATTTTTTTCCAAGAAGAAAAAAATTATTTTCGAATTTATTTGTCTTTTTTATATCTATTTATACTCATTCCACTAATAAACTTTGAAATTTATAATTTAGTTCACAATTTCTGAGATGTCCTATATTTTGGACACCTATTTTAAACTGTCACTAAAGATAGAGTTAGGAACTTAAACTATATTTGATATTAAATAACACATATAGAATCCAAAACAACGTGTGATCAACGATAAATATAAAAAAGTTATAATAAAATTAAAATGGAAACATAAATTACCCTCCGAAATTCTTTTTAAAAAACTCATAAAATTCCGTTATTCAACAAGCTATAAAATCATACTATGATACTCCTTTGATATAGGATTGGCATAATATTAAAATGAAAGAAGCAAAACCATAAAAGATTGAAAAATATTAATATTAAATTAGTATAAATAATATATAATAAGCACTGGAAATGGTGTCCAATATATTGGACACGGGTCTGAAAGAGTTAACTTTCCTTCCCTAAATATGTCCTGGTAAAGTAATCGTCCCGCTGGCGGTGTCCGCTTTCCGTTACCTATTACAGGTGTTACCTTCGCAATTAAGCCAATTCTCGTTCTTTTCATTGTTTCTGCGCCGCTTCGGAACATTTACTCATGCATTCCGTCTGTGTGGGACTGTGGCTGTGTGGGACTGTGGCTGGGTGGACTGTGGCTGTGTGGACTGTGGCTGCCGTTTATTAGCATTGGCTTAGCGAATGATCACAATCACGGAATATCCGTTACTTTTTTCCCAAATTTTAATTGGAAATACTAAATTATTCGTAAAAATTCTAAAAAGGTTTTTAAAGGATGTAAGGCTTAAGTTTTTCGTGACCTCCCTAAGTGAGTTTACACATACATCAATCAGTATTTACATATACAAACCAAACCTTTCGAAATGAAAACAACTATTTTTTTATATGCAAATGCTTACTAAAATATTCAATTTGACATTAACATCGTCCTTTACTTTCCCTTTAATTACAACAGGTGTCTCAGAGAATTATACTAAATGTGGAAGGTTGGCGCAAACCACATAATGCGCTGTTCTTATTTGATTTGAAAGATGTTTACACCGCCAATATTTGGAAAGACTTGTACTGATATTTTGGCTTTGTATCGAATGTACTGCAAATATGCTATTAAAGGAATTCGTGGCCATCGACCATATCAGACGTTAACTCGCTCGTTGTTATATTACGCGTCCGCTTTCAAACTTACTGATTTTTTCATTCCATTCCTCAAACATTTTCTACTTTTATCGAAATACTAGTTCTTGGATGTAAACAAAATTGATGAATTTAGCTTTTCTAAAAAGGCTAAAACAATTTTTTTCCGAAAGTTTGAGAAACACGCTTTCCTTAGCTTCCAGTTTCGTTTTCAAAGAAATTTACTGTTAAAACAGTTTGCCAACTTTAATATTCCCATTCATACCCTTCATTGCACGTCCCATAATGAAATTCACCATCTTATTACTAATTCAAGACACATATTTGTGAGAGGAAATTGATTTGAAAGATTATCTTTGTGACGCATTTTAAATCTTAACTGTTTTATTGGAACTAGAAAATTTCAAAGTCGATGCTTGTTTCCCAAATTCATTCCTACTCTTGCCTCATTTTCTAACCGTTGATGGAATTCTGCGGCGCTAGCAGGGAATCTCATTTTACAACTATTCCTCCGAACGAGGAAATGTTTGTTCTCGTTTCCGAGAAATTTCGGAAGCCCTCAAAGTTCCACACCTTTCCATCGCTCGGAGAAGTTTGCCCATTATTCTGTCTAAATCACGTGTACAGGTATGGAAAATGATCCTCTCTACGACTTAGTAAACCCTTAGTACTCATGCGTGATAGTTTTTTTTATAAGGAGAAAAAAAATTTTCATGTCCCAATCTTGGAGTGTGATTATCATTTCCATAAATTTTCGCTACCGAGCAATGAACTATGAAAGCTAAAACTAATTGATAACCGTTTATGAGGAGACGTTAAAATACTTTCAGGAAGATCTTCGCATAACCCAGTACATATTGGAAGAATACCCTCGCTCTTTAGAGGTTTTCCTCGTTCTTCTTTTGAGAAGCCCATGAACCTCTCAAAATATTATATGTAGTCAAAGATGGAATTTTCTCCAAGGATTGGTTCTTTCCGGGGAAAGGAATCGCCCGTCGGTGGACGACTGTAAACATTTCTCAAACCATGAATGAAATGACTTTTCCTTTTCATACATGCGTAAGGGTATGTCGAGACTGATTTCATATGTCTAGAATGTCATTGGAAAAGAAAGAACTCTCCCACTCTCCTTGTACGGTACCTATTGCACATCTATCTTAACGTATTACTTCGCTGCAAAGGGAAGATATAGTTGCTCACTCCGAACTTAACTCAATGTTTAACATTATAATTATGGCAATTTAATTGCCTTCTATCTACTTTTTAGATAGCATAACTGCGTGTTTAAAAACACCAATTCGCCTTTCAACTAAAAAGGATTCTTCAATAAAAACATGACTTTCTTAAAATAGACAGTATACTTGAAAAGGAGTGTGGAGTCATCCCTGACATTTATTGACAAGATCAAAGGATTTTTTTCCTGACTAGAACTCGTTGTTGAAACCCATATAGTAACAGCAAAAAACGAGTCGTTATGATCTGAAATTTAATTTAGAAATAGTATGAACAAGTTTATGAAAAATAATGAGAAAAAGGTCTGCTTCGAATCAAGATTTGGTCTATAATTTTTTAACTTATTTACTTTACAAAGCAAACTGAATCAGAATATCATTGGTGTAAATTTTACAGATCCTAAAAGCGAATATATGGCTGAATGATCATTAATTATTTACGACGTTATAAATGTCATGGTTAACCCATGGTAAAAAGTTCTTTAATCATACATAGATTTCCATGACTCCCAAGAAAAATTTTGAGGCGACATTAAATTCATCCGAAGTTAGGATACCTATGTTTTTAATCATTTATCGATCTATAATATTTTATCCTCACAACTCAATACTCCATGTCATATATGCTTTATTTAATAGTATAATAAAAAATAAGTATTTTAGAGATATAATGCCCATGTTTTTCGCACCCCCCTTCCTTGTGGATGTTTTCCTGCTGTGGATTTTATTTCCTAAGAATCTCTTATTTTTTTACACCCAAAATTCTTCTAATTGTTTCTCATACTATTCTCTTTAATTTAATTATAATTGTATAATTAATGACGATGGGTTAGATGGAAGAAGAGACTTTTTAGTGTCAATCTCGCTCAAATGAAGACGATCATTATTATTATTATAAACCAATAATTGGGTGCACACGAATTAACGTGTAACAAATATTGCCTTCTGATGAAACCTCTCCTAGGAAACGTTTTTATAAATTTTATCTTTCATAAGTTATAAAATGTATTCGATGACGAAACGTAAATCCTGTCTTTCTTTCTTCCGCAGCCTCCGATCTAGACTCCATCCGAGCCCTCTTCAATGAGAAGGAGAAGGAGTTATGCGTAGCCGTCGCCAAGGTCGAAGAGCTTACGAGGCAGTTGGAAGAGGTGAGAAGAGGCGGTGGTGGGGGTCTCCTCGGGCCCCAAGGGGGTCGCCATCTCCACATGCAGAATGGGGGGCACCCCAATGCCGCTCAACAGTCCGCCGTCGCCCTCGAGCTAAACAAATTGAGGACGGAACTCATGGTGAGTCATGGGTCATTAACGCTCGGACGCGACCTCGGATGGGGAATCCAAACCGGTGAATCAAATACCACAAGTTTGCGGAGTAAGCGCTGGAATCAGACTCGGGTTGACTCGATGGCATCCTTGTTTGGAAGTAGAACCCGGTATGGGAAGAGCTTGAAACGACGGGTTTGGGCTGATTCAAGAGGAATGACTTATCTAAAGAAGGAATTTAGATTCAAGACGTCAACAGTTTACTAGCAAAGTTTTTTATCAATAAAAAATAATTTATCCTGCATTCGATCTTGAGCTGACCTCGGACTATATTTCAGTCAAAAAATTTAAAATTTAATGGTAAACTTTTCAATTCATCACAAATCAGTTCTTTTTCCCGTTATTTGAGCAGCAATATCCTCCCAAACAAATTATCAGAAAAGGTCATTCACGAAATATTGAGAGTTCGCAATTGTTTAACTGCAATTCTGTTTGAATAAATGAATAACAATATGCATTTTAAGAATCTGTAAATGGATAATTGATATGATCAAATCCACATTTTCTGAACTTCTAAATTTTCCTTACAGACATTTCTATCTCTGTTTCATTTAGCGTTAAAGTTATATTACTTGTGATCCTAAATTTGTTCTAGCCTACAACTTACTTTTAGTTCTTGTTTTCTTACATTGAATTCATTGCTGAAATTTTGTTTTGGTATCAAAAATGTAGACATAACATTTTTATTCTTCAAAAATATTTACTCAGATGTTCTCATTTTGTACCATCAAAATCATCAGAGAATGACACTCATTAAGGAGCATTCCAGCATTAGAAACTTTATCACCCCATGGTAAACTTCTTGTCTGTTTCCATATTTCAAAATCATATTACATGAATGACACTATTCATGTTTATTTTATCATAAGGGTTAACTATTTTTTATATTATATCTTTTACCTAAACCTTAACCTTCTTGAGCAAACAATTGAATTTAAGACTTCTCTATTTTAATGATTTTCACAGTACCGCAACAAAGTCAATGAACAGCAGAGTGTACGAATGAGACAACAGAGGGAAGCACTTTGCCAAAAACAGGAAGAAATGTCTCGAGTCGATCGAAGAATATCCGAACTGCAAGAGAGGCTGCATAGAAAGAGGCTTCTCAACCAGCAACTTGCTGGTCAGATTGGCCAATCATCAGCATCTGCAAACAAGAAGGCCAATGCTCCTTTGGTATCCGTACAGCCACCTCATCCACAACAACAACACCATCGTCCACCTCCTCCTCCCACAGGACAGCAGCTGCCTCCTCCCCCACCACCCTCAGGAGCTAAGGGAACAACGCAACAGCCACCACAGCAACAGGGAGGGGAAAGTGGAGGACCAACAAAGACTGGCATCCAAGGCAATCTGCAGCAAGGTAAGACCTTGCAACAGCAGCAGCACCTCCAGCAAATGCAGCAGGGTGTTGTCAAGCCCGGTGGGATGCCTGAACAGCATGTATTAAAGAGGCCAGTTGGAAATGTGCGCTCTCAGCAGCCTCTGCAGCAGGGTATCAGTGGTCAGCCAGGTGCCAGGCAGCCCATAATAAATTTTGGAGGGAATGGTGACAATTTCCAACATGCTCCATTGACAGCAACTTCTAGTGGAGGGGGAGATGGTGGTCAACATCATCCTCCTCACCATCAACCATCAGGGCAACAACACCACCAATTAATGGTCTTACCCCATGGATCTAAGGTTCAGAGCCAGCAGCAATCAAAATCCCAGGATGACTTACATACAAAGCTTGTATTTGTGGGACCAGAAGGTGGGGGAAAGTCTGGGGAAAAAGAGGGTCGAGAAGTGAGTGGTACTGTAGGAGAACCTGGAGAGTTTGGACCAAACAAGGGTGACCCCAAATACCAAACGTTGCCATACAACACAAAGTTTACAGCAGTGAATTTTGTGAAAATTCCTTCCAAGTTGGAAAGTAATAGTGGGGGAAGTGGTGGGGTAGTTGACAGTGGTGCAGGAAATACTGGCTCAAATCAAGCTGATGAGGGAGGTTTAAAATATCCACAGCATCAAAACTTGAATCCACAGATTATGCAGCAGCATCCAAACAGCCAACAGCAGCATAGTCAAGGAATTAATAATGTGAATAATTTCTCATCTACTAATGTAAACAACAATGTATTGAATGTCAATAACAACAACCAGAATCAGCAGCAGATGACAACCCATACTGTACATAGCACTCCAGCTTTTTCAGCTGCTAAAGGCCATGCCACTGCACTTTCCAACCAGGGTATTGCATCAACATCTGGTGACAATATTTTGAACTCTCAGCAGCAAGGAAACAGTTCATATCACAACAGGTTGGTTTATTGTCTCTGGAACGGTATAATTATAACTAGAATATATATTTTGGAAACAATGTAGTATCTGCACTAAATATGCATGTAGTCAAATATAATAATAAACTATAATTATTATATTTATATTCTACTCAGGAACTATGGATTGAATAATGTGCGTGGACAACCTGTTGGAGGATCTTCAAATAATTCCAATAACCAGGTAAATATCTTTTATTCAGCATTGCTGTAAAGTGGTATTGATGTAACCTAGTTCAGTGCACCATCTCAATCTTTTGAAAATCCTTCCATAATTTTGTTTTTACAAAATTATGCAGCGAGAATATACTGATAATCTTTATATCATAGTGAATTTTATGCTGCCTTAGAAAATATCAAAGTAAGTTGATTAAGAAGCATGGAATTATTGAACTTTAAACATGATATTTTCTTTATTTGCAGCTCATTAAATATCATTCTCGAGATATAAATATAAGTTATGGAAAGGAGTTTAATTATTTGAATCATGGTAATCCTTTGCAATATAAATCTGAAGACTGAGGTAGAGTCACTAATTTGTCTGTTTCATTTATCTACACTTAGCAACTGCAACGGCCACTAAGCAATATTTCTTCAACTACACAACCACATCACCAGAGCCATCATAATAGCAAAGCTGCGATGGTTGTTTCCTCCTCTTCATCTTCAGCATCTTCATCTTCATCATCTTCTCCTGTGTATCAGACTTCTTCATCCACCAAAATTTCTCCTCCTGTGCCTCAGACCCTTATAAGTCCTTCCAGCCCCATGCAGGTATGTGTTTTACTTCGCTCCTTTGTCAGGATATGTAGAATATATACATACATAGATAAAAAATTCATTTGGGGGTATTTGTCATAACATTTTTTTATGGAGTTCTTAGTTTAATATTGTTTCTTTTTTATATAATTCATACATCACATTGAATATTTTGTCTCAAAGTCACAGCTAATGCTAATGTTAATTAGGAAATTACCTTTGATAATGAATTAAATGGTAGATGGAAGTTCATATTACCAATTTAGTCCAATAAAGTTATATGTTAGTAAGTATGTAAAATTCAAAAAGTTCATTCCTGAAGCCAAAATTCATTTTATCATAACAACATTGAAGAAAATTACTTCTAAGAATTGTATTTCAAAAATTTTCAGCTGTTTGGTTTTTGAAGCAATGATATCATAATAATTAATACTTTCATTTCTGGATGCTTTTTAAATTGAAATTTAAAGTAAACTGCCAACTTGCAAATTTATTTTGTTTCAAATAACAAAATTTAAAATTTTTGTTAACATTTTTAGGCAATTTATTTTTTGTATGGTTAAATTAGATTGATTGATTGAATAAATGAAGATAATAACAAGAATTTTTATTAGGATAAATGTTTGTTCACTATCAAATACAAGCTCGAAATTTTTCTTAAATATTTTTCATTGTTACCTTAAGGGAGGAGGCACAGTCCTTCATCTATCACCCTCCTCCGCATCCAATGAAGTTGAAGGAAGTAGTGCCAACAGCCGTTCTTCATCAACAAATAAGCCTGCCTTGCCACCTAAGCCAGCTTTGCCAGTTAAGCCAACACCACCGCCCCGCCAGAGTCCTTCCAACCTTCCAGGAACTCCTAATAACCATCTCTCACCTGGAGCACATGGGGATATGGTGGACTGTTCTATGGTATCAGTTCACCGTGGAGCAGCGGCAAATATTTCAAAGTAAGAGAAAAATTCAACTCGACAGATTCTAAAATTAATTAAGAAGATTGCATTATGCTGCTATATTATTTGAGAAACTTAATTCTGAGTTGAAGAATTAATAAAACATTGGATTAGCTAGAGATAGAAAAACATGTATTTCGAGAGACCTAATTACACTTATATATGTATTATATTGCAATTTTGAAGAGCAATTTTCATATATTTCCAAATATAAGGGTGAATCAATTAAACAATAGGTCTACTTGTAAGTTTTATGTTATCTTACTAATGATTTTGAGTTAAGCATTTAGAAACACAGGTTTAGTAAATTTTAACATTTAAACTGACAAAAAATAAATGCAGTGAAGCAAAAAATATAATAAATATTTCGTATTATTATTTATTTTACTTTTGCATATTTTTCAATTTTCAATCTTGAATGTTTTAAGCCTATTAACTATTTCCTCTGCTCATTATTGCCCATTATTATTTGCTTCAGAATGACAAAATAAAATTTTTTTGACTGGAATTGACCATGAATTAAAATTAAGCCATAGAAGCTAGATTTAAATTGATAGCATACTTTAATCTCTAAGGTCTAAAATGCTTGACTTAAACCCAAGCATAATGTGGCCTTCAACATCTGTCAGGAGCCAGGAGAGGCTAAGCAACCGAGAGGACGGCATGGGCCAGCAAGTTCCAGCATCTCTTCCTCCTCCTACTCCCCCTCCACCACCCCCTCTACCACCTCCCCCGCCATCACCACCTCAATCACAACCTCCCGGTGATCATTCTACCAATGGAGAAAACTTAAAGAGATCAAATGGTGGACCTCCAGAAAATGGAAATGGAAGCACCAATGGAAAGCAATCAAAGAGACCTCAAGATGGTAAACCGACATATCTGAATGGAATGACAAGTGGAGGAGCAGCTAATGGGGGCTTTCAATCAAATCAAATGGAGATACAACACATCCATCACTTAAATCAGCAGCAAGGATTGCATTACTCAGATGGGAATCAGCCTTTACCTTCCTCTCAGCATCGCACTGATGCCAGCCCTGGTGCTGAAGAATCCAACCAATCTAATGCAAATCAAGCTGGGGCTACCAACGAGGACCCCAACAATCAGGGTAAGTACATTTTTCCCTTGTATCCCTTCTTTTCAGTAAAAGAGAGGAAAATCACTAACAGATTACAGAATTAAATAAAGAAACATAGAAAGAAAGAAATCTCTAATATTAAGTAAAGATATCAAATCTGATGGTAAGAAAAAAGATATTACAATTACACTAAATCATAATAATGAATATTTAGCTTCATGTTCCAAGAATTTTATCAGCTTGGAAGTCTCAGCATCTCAGCATGTGATTTTAGAACATCATGGAATTATTTTCCATGAAATAGTAAATTTCTCATCACTTTATCTGTTTTTTTTTACATTAGGTTCATCCCCAATGGATTCCAATTCAAGTAGTGGTGTTATCCTGAGGAGAGCTCCTAGTGGGAAAAAGGGTAATTTGAAGGTAAAAGGTGGAGTTGGAAGTAGAAGAGGAGGATCAGCAGGTGGTAGCAGTGGCCGGCGAGTAAGCTTTGATCCATTAGCTCTTTTGCTTGATGCTTCACTTGAAGGGGAGCTGGAGTTAGTTCGTCGTACTGCAGCTCAGGTACAGCACCTATATAAATAAATTATAATCAGTGGAGACTTACTTTTAAAAAATGTATTTCTATGTTTATTACTTTATAGTAGAAATGTTTTCTTTATTTCCCAAAAGTGAATAAATTCCTATTGGTGAATTTGAGTATCAACAACTCTGCAATTTTTTGCATTCTTGTTAAACATTACTATTATATTAATATAAGATGATATTATATTAAAATAATTAAGTCTTATAATATGAAATAATATTATAAGACTTAGGAGATAATAACATGGTAAGAAGCAAGCCAGAATTATTAATGATATTATGGATTTTCATCAAAAATATTTTATATGTAATAACTATATATAATAGATACATCATTGTTTTGATAGCTTTTTCAATGAAAGCAATCAAGAAAGCTTTAACTGTGTGAAACTCCATCCTAATAAATGGGTGGAAATAACTTTGCAAAATATAATATTAAAAACTAAAAGTATTAAAAACTTTTAAAGTGGAATTTTGCAAAGTTATTTCCACCCATTTATTATAATAGCTTTTTATAAATGAGCCCAACTTCTATTGGTTAGTAATGTATGAGCAGCTTCCATAAATGGATTTTCCATGACAATATCCTTTAATAATCTTATCCTATGCTAAGAATACTCCTATACTCAGACATTTAGAGCTCAGGTATTTTCAAAGAAAGTTAAATATAGTATTTATAGTTATTAACCCATATTTATTACCCATTAACCCATGTATGTATCTATCTATAGCCTGTTGTTATTTCCACTGCCAAAAATATCAAATGAGCAAAATGTTGGCATGAAAAATACAAAAACAAAAAACAGAATTCTTTGGCTAGGGATTCAATTAGATAGAGGTTAGAAATGATTAAACATGCCTAACTAACATGTCTGTACTACAGCTTCATTTTTATAAATCTAGAAGAATGAATAGTTGCATGAGTGCTTGTTGTTCAATACTTAGAAATGCAATTCTTTGATTTCTCATCAGTTATATTATCATTCATTGTTAGCCAAAACACATGACTTATTGGAAAATTCTAATACTAATTTGATATAAGTAGTTCCACATGAAAAATTTTTAACTTCAAAGTGATTTAAGATAAGATATATGTATTAATTATTTCATTTTAATTTATAAATCCTGAAAGTATTTTCAGTGTCAATTAAATTATTATAAAACATATTGTTGTACTTCTACAGGTTGCTGACCCCTCAGCTGCCAATGATGAAGGTATAACTGCTCTGCACAATGCCATTTGTGCAGGGCATCTTGACATTGTTAGGTTCCTGGTAGAGTTTGGCTGTGATGTTAATGCACAGGATTCAGATGGATGGTAATTACATAAATATTAATAAGCCTTAGAGGTGATTCCAAAATTTCCAGTCAATATATTTTCCTATGAGAATGCTCTAATGACATTTTACTCATCAAATTTGCCCTCAGGACACCCCTTCATTGTGCAGCTTCCTGTAACAATGTGGCAATGGTGCGGTTCTTGGTAGAAGCAGGAGCCTGTATTTTTGCGACAACTCTCTCTGATAGAGAGACTGCTGCTGAAAAATGTGAGGAAGATGAAGAAGGATTTGATGGCTGCTCTGAATATCTTTACAGTGAGTTTTTTTTTAATGAAAGATTTATTTTGCATATTCAGTTCATACCATACTATTGTATCTTGAACTCATAACTTAACGTTGTATGTGATAATGTAGGAAAATTCAGTTTTACGTTTATATATGACAGCCAATAAAAATTAGCAATGTCTAAAAATCTATTTATAAACGAAATAATAAAATTAATTACCAGCTATTGGATGATAAAAAAACCCATGGCAACAAAACAAGTCTTTCTTGTACATGAGCTTCCAGAAAATAAAATATAATTTATTACATAAAATTAAGTAAAAATTGAAGTCATGCTTTTATACTACAGAAAAGTCGCATTAATAAGTGAAACAAGTGAGAACATTTAATTGAATTTTTGTTGATGATGAGTAACTTTTCTATAATTAGGTGTGCAGGAGAAACTTGGGATTTTAAATGGTGGAGCAGTGTATGCTGTATTCGATTATGAAGCTCAAAATCCAGATGAACTGAGTTTCAAAGAAAGCCAGAGACTATTGGTGCTCCGAAAGGGAGATGAGTGTGAGAGAGAATGGTGGTGGTGTAGGAAGGATGGTGGAGTTGGTAAAGGCAGGGGTAGGGGTAGGAGGGGTGGGAAGAGGAAGGGACAGTGGAAAGGCAGAGGTGAAGGGGAGGGGGCAGAAAAGGGAGTGGATGGACAAATTGAAGAGTCTGATGGTGAAGAAGAGGAAGGTGGGGATGGCAGCTCTGATCGTGAGGTGGATGCTGTGAATGGAATAAACAGAACAGATGGTGAAAAGGGTGATATTCCAGCAGAAGGAGATGGTGAAGAAGGATATGTTCCAAGAAACCTTTTAGGGGTAAGTTCAACACCACAGAAACTGTAGCTTTTTATTATGATAAATTATTAACTACTATTTGTAATATACCTACATTTGTCTACTGGAAATACATTCTTTCTCCAAGCATAGATGAGATTCATATTGTAAAGTACATCCCAAAACTTCAATATTCAGAATGAAAGGTTGCTCCTAGCATTGGTTTTTATCATTCCCTTTATGATATTTTGTTGTAAATTTAGCAAAAAAATTATTTATGACTCTGATTGAGTCCTACAATTGAATTTCCATTATTATAAAGTGCCATTTTTATGAGCATTTCATGAATACATCCTCCATTATTGTTACTTTAACTATGTAAAAATCATATTCACTCGAGATAGAAATAAAGCAGTATTTTTTGCCTAAAATTACCTGTGCACGAGAGTTATAAATATTCATATTTTGTAAATCATACATTTTTATTAAGAAAATTAAATTAAGATTTATAATGTGAGTAAAAATTAAATAGCAGTCAAAAATCTATCATTTTCTTTCAAGTTACTTAATCTGTAATCACTCATACAAGATGTTCCTTGTATGTTGATACCAAAAATATTTCATGGAAATGACTTAATTATGGAAGATTATTAAGATGGAAGGATTTATAATTGCTTTATCCTTGGCTGTATTCTATTTATATTGATTAATGAAAAGAGTAAGAAAATTGTTAAATTTTAATTACAATTTTTAACTAAAGTAAGGAATGTAAAACAATAAAATAAAGCTAACATTTAAGTAGTCCCATTTTATCAATCCTTAAATCCATTCCAATTTTTATAATTTATAATTGCTTTGTTTTCTTTCAGCTCTATCCTAGAGTTCCTCTTAAAAGGGAGTGAGTCAAATAACTTCACCACGTATTGGAGCTCAAAGACGGAGATTTTCAGTGCTACAGGTGAAGTTATATCCTTGTGATATGCATTCACAGAAACAAGAAGGAAATGAAAGCTAAGAAGGGACCAAGCTGAGAAGTATAGGATGATGCTAGGGAAACCTAGATAAATGAGAATCAGAAAAATTGTGTTGGAAATAAGAATTCCAAACCAAACAGTGTTCATGCTGTGAAATGTGATTTTAATCATCAGCAACATTTGACAAGTATGAAGTTTCATAGGAAATGTAATTTTAACTCAGACTTGCCTTGCAAAAATCCCTTTATAACTTTGTTTTGAAGGCAACTGTGATTTTAAGGCTATAATCCTTATTTGAAGTGAGATTTTTATTGAAACCATACACGTAAATTTTCAAATCCTCTATGAATTTGAGAAGAATTTTAGCACAATCACTCCATGTAATCAAACTACATGAAATGTATAAAAGTTTGTCATAACATTTTTATTTTCCTTAGCACCATGGGAAGGTGATGAAAACTGAAACTGCCTAATTTCATGGATTCTTTATGGTCATGCTTTAGTGGATTTGTTTACATCCATTAAAAAGAAAAGAACAGTGTTCAGCATTCTTACTTATGTCATCAGAGGAGAATTGCAAAGTAACTGTCATCAAGCTTGAGCATGGAACTCTACTCTGCTGGAAAGCCTAAATGTACTGCTAGTTCAAAGTTTATAATTTCAAATTTAGAGAGTAGATTTTTCGGATTATGCTGAAAACAACTTCACTCTCATTTTAATTGATGTGCTTGAATTAGTTAAGAAGTATTTCCATGGTCAGGTTGATTGATCCTGAATGATTCATCATTAAAAAAAGTTGAAGTTGGATGTAGAAGGAATATCTGCTGCCTGACAATTCAATATTGTTACACTAAGTGAAATGCTGTGCCTTCCATTTCGACCTATTTTCACTATTAACAATATAGATGTAGGTTATATGAACAATTTCATAGAAAAAATATATATTTATACATAGATGATTTGAATATAAATAGGGATATTTTACACAGAAGCTAGCTGTGCTAGTCAAACTATATTCAAAAACATTATGTGTAGAATTGTATATTCATCAAATGTATGAAATATACTTTTAAGGATTTATTGACAATTATTTTTGTGAATATACTGCAACCTCTGTACAATAATATACAGTTCAAAATAATATTTTCTTGTTTATTTTTTATTCCATATTCTATATACACTATGTCCTTGAATTTTAAAGAATTTTGGCCTCTATTACTATTCAATGTTCTTGTCTCACTAAGAATCGAGAGATATATTACATTAATATATAATTTTATAGCCACTTCATATGCTGCAGTAACTTAATTAACTTAACTTAATTAATTTACAGGTTTTATTAATAGTTGTCATCTCCTGGGGCCCTATTTATCAACAATCCATAAATCGACGTTTTCAAAGATAGTCTGTTTTCTTTAGTGATTTATTGTTTGGAAAGGGCTAAATGGAAGTTTTTCATTATTCATAAAAGTTTATAATAAATATCAAATTAAAACTTAAGGAAATAGCTCAAATTTCCTTCTTATACACTTATTTAAGAACTGTAAGAAATAAAGATTGCTTTAGTGTAGGTTGTTAGATTTTTCATTGAAAAGAGTAAATAAATTTATTGAAGTCATTTTGGAATAAACTATTTGTTCTGGTAATTAGTAATCTTTTGTTACGTGATTTGACATTTAAACCAAAATACATTTCATTGGTGTCTTTAATACATAGGGTTAGTGAGTACCTCTAATGGGTTGAGCTTAATTTCAGGGGACAGAAGGGATAGAATACATATTTAGTAATCTCTACATTGTTTTAGTTCCTACATGAAAATTTTTCCTCAATTAATTAATTTAACTTCTATCTTATTCATTCTATCATATATTTATTTAATGTAAACTTTAATTCTAATTTAACAATATAGTAACTATTAGAATACAAATTATATTATGGAGAGGTTATGATTCAAATTAGTAAATGGTACAATATCAACTCAGCTGTCACTCAACCACTCACTTCACAACAACTACCACTGCTCCTAAATCTTAGTTATCAAATTCTCCTATGAGATTAGATATCTGAGGGATGTATAATGTATCGAGGCAAGTATTGAATTACAATGCCATTGAAATAATGTTCATAAATCTCCTTTTTCATTTGCCCTATTTATCCCCAGTTTATTTTTGCTAGGCATAAAAAGAGGTGTATGCACTGGCACACACTCAATTATTGTTTCTCATATACATATATCGCATTGCCAAGCATAAATTCCTTTGAATTAACTGCAACCGTCATGTGGGTGATCAGCCCAGCAGCAACTTCACTGATGCTCAGGTGTTTCTCTGTTCGCTCAGATTAGAAATGTGTTCCTTGTTAGCTCAGGGTTCCACAGTTCTCATCAGGCCTACTGTACATCACCAAGGCAAGCACTGTGCTACTTTTCTAGTTACTGCCTTCCGCAGCGAAGACATAGGGGTTGGAATTTGGGAAGTGATGGACTGAGGCCTCCCTTACACTGAAAGACATGAATGGAAAGAAGAGACCAAGCATAAATTAACTATTTAAATTATTAATATTTTATGACCTGCCTTCAAATTTATTTTTTTAAACCAGTGACTCCCAAAAAAGCAACCCACTATCGGGTTGAGACCTAGGGTTAGGTAACCAATTATCTAAAGAGGCCCATTAACATGGATGCCAATACATTTTTTCAATACTCTGCACCTCCTGCATTACTGCATCAACACAAAACTTTTCATCAAAATCCCCAGACAAAAGTGAGTCTCCCCTTGTAAGTTGAAAATTTCTAAGACAAAAGGCAGCAAGCATAGATCATAAATCAACAATTAACTGTATTTTATATTTTTCATATATTTTTAGAATCCTCAATGATGAATGAAAGAGGCAATGAGTTTATTTTTGTACAAATGATTTCCAGATATACCGTATTTGATGGCATATAAGATGCACTGGCATATAAGACGCACCCTCATTAAGTTGGCCACTCACAACGAAAAAAGTTTTAATAGTCCGTGCGAAAGCACAGTACCACAATAACTTAAAATGTAATTTCTTTTAGTTGTCACATTTCGTAAAAGCCAAATATTAACAAAATCATTGAATGCAATTATGAAATAGGTAGTATAGACCATCTAGGCTAAAAATAGCATTCAGTATTGAAATTTAACCTGTGGAGGTTAAACCTTCACACATAAGATGCAGGGAAATTTTTCGAGACATAATTTATGAAAAATGGTGCGTCTTCTATGCCGTCAAATACGGTAAGTCAGCGCAATAAATATCTAAATTTGCTGTAGGAAGAAAATTACTCACAAACTTATATAAATCTTATATTCATTATCTTCAGATGAATCTTGTTATAAGGTGAGGCTCAGAATTTTATTTGAAATTGGAAATAGTTGAATTCATATCTTGGTGGTATAAGGAAATCAAAGTAATTTCTTCGATAAGGAAAGGGTTGAGGTGACTTTGCACTTCGCACCCAGCCACCCTACTTTTTCCTTGGGAAATTTTTTAGATGTTTAGGTCAACATAACTATCTAACTATAAGGAGTTATAACCCATTCAACTAGTCTATTTGCATTAAAAGGATGAGCAGACATAGGAAATCGCTGTCTCAGTTCAATTTTCTGACTGTATCCAAAGTTATCATTAATAATGTATTATTAATGATAACTTAATTTTAATAGAGAAAATTGCAAGTTAAATAAGAAAGGTTATAAGAACACGAACGTTTGTATAAAATGTCTCTCATAAAATATCCCATCCTTAAGAAGATAGGAGTTTGAACGCAGAAACCATTGACATATATATTTCCAAAGATTTTCTTTATCTGCTTTATTACTTTACTAATAAAAATGAGTGGAATTATTAGTCAGAATATTGATAAATTGTTTCATTGCTGGAAAGATAATTCGTAAAAGCATAATAGAAAAAGTGCAAGGCAGTGTAACGTGTATAATTTGTTACGTTTGAAGAATGTATTTTAAATAATTTACCTATGAGGTCCTACTTGAAGACTTTGGCCGTAAGATGTCAGCACAAACCACGCAAATTTGGGACTCCAAGAGGCAAAAGACTGAACCGCGTACTTATGCGGTACTGTGCGGTACCATGAATCAGTTTGAACGAGTGCATAAGAGTAGAAGTAAAATATGTGGAAGTAGTATACCAAGTCTGTCGTCATCGTTTACGTGTTGATCTGGGTAACAAAATGCGTTTGGCCACTGCAACAAGTGATTACCATCATTATCAAGGTTACCTTTCAACTTAAGTTACCGTTCGTCAACTTTTACTCTGCAGTCATTGTTGTACTGTCCACAAAACAATCAAGCGGACATTAACTGAGGACCCTCTGCTGGTTCAAATCATAAATTCTGGTAAAATTTCACTTAACAGTCCTAAAGTGAAATTGGTAAATTTCTAAAAAAAAAAAAGGCTGACTGTGTGAAACTAGAAATTTACCGTGAAATTTTACCGATTTTATGAAGATTTATTTACCAAAAGAGAATAATTTGCTAGCAAAACGAACTGGGAACCTCTCTTGATTACACTAAACAATGTGTACTTGTTTTACAAAGTAATAACTCGGAATGGTAGGAAATTTAACTCTCAAAATATTTTGTAATCGTATTTTAGCTATAAGTATTCCCCTTGAAATGCAACCCAATTTCTTCTTCAATTTAAATTCTTCCCGCAATGATTACAATAGGAAACTCTCACTAATTGCTCAATTTTGTTGGTCTATAGCATATAGCCCTGTGAGTATGACAGAATAGTGCTTCATCAAAAGTTAAGAACCAATGAATTGGTTTTTTGGAGCTGTCCAAACCATCCTGTCTCCTAGCCAATCGCTTCAACATTGGAGAAACTGTATTTCTTTCTTTGCTCATTCCCTTGCATGCCTAAATTCACTGACTGTGATTAAATTAAATGAAAGTTTAAACTAATTACTTAATTTCAACATTAGACTTTTTTAGGAAAGTCCCACTTCACCTTATGATGTGTATGTCCTTTACTAAAATACAATTCGATTCTTTACCAAATTCCTCATATTATTAATTATTTGTAAATATAAATTTTGAGCCAATTTGTGATACAATAATCTTAAGAGCTATAATTTTAATACTTTTCAGGTGTATTTTCAATAAAGAGAAATATGTCTTGCATCTACATTTGCCTTAGTTCATGGCTGTGAACTCATGAATGGTTCTGAGGTGTGGGTGATGTTAAGGTTTTCCTAATGGAATATTTATTCAATTAATTAATATTTTAATATAGTGACCAACTGCCATCCTATAGGAAGGGCAGTCCTCCTTTTGGAACTACTCCTCTCAATCAAAATGCCTCCTCTGTTTCGATATGTAAATTTGTAAATATTTAATAACAAAAATATCCCCCGATGATGAAAATTCACTTATTTAAATTTATCTCTACAGTTATTTTGCTGGAATTACAATCAGAGAGAGAAAATAACACTTCTCAAAAATTGCATTTGCTTATTATTTGATTAAAATAAACAAATAGTATCCTTTGGTGAATTATTAGCCTTATTGGCTTCTTACAATTCTAACGGAACTTAAACATGAGAGTAATTATTTCTTTCCTAGTGAATATTCAACATGCAGACATAGTTAACACAATTCAAGTTTTAATAATTAATTATCAATTTAATAATTTTCAAATATTTTATTTACTATATTATAGAACTTTGTTGTCATAGAAGGATTAAAAAGACAAACAAGAGGAAATTTCATTTCAATGATAAATTTGTAAAAGAATTTCTATTGATCATATTAAAAAAGATATTGTTTTCTGTAATATTTTCCATATTGCAGTTGGAGGCAGAGCTCCTAAAATGAAACATCCACCAAGAACCCTAGCAATCATTCAATTCATCAGCTTCCAAAATTAAAGTAGCAAGTTATTTAAAACTTAGATTAATTTTAAGATGAATAGCAGCTTGCTGCAATGGAGGGAACATTTGCAATTCATGCCACAAGTCATAGTCATTGCTAGCACAAATTTTTTATGTGAGAGAAACAAATGCAAGCCCATTATTAAAGTAAATTAGTGTAATTTTTGTTTCCCACTAGATGAGCTATATAAAAAATATCATTTAAGAAATGAATATGGAATAAGTGCACACATTTGTTGTTTATTTTGTAACTATCCTCCCCCTGAATGGTTTGGATTTCTGTTACTATTCACCCAGACCAGCAGGTGAATAGCAATACCATATTAGCATTGGTGGTGTTATATTTCATATCACCAAATTGCCATTTGGAGGTAAAGAAAGACACATTTTAGATAAAAAAGAAATGCTAGAATTTTTTTATTTTAAGATGCGGTAGCAGTACTATACAAAATTGAAAATGTTGCTATTCACCCCATTCTATGGTACCTATAATTTTATCCTTTGTCTAGAAAGGTTTACAACTTAATGTAAGTTATAATAATAATAATAACTTCTCTAATGGAAACAGGAAGATCCCAATAACATCCGTTTTAATAATTATTATTATTTACAAAGACAAACAACCATTCCCTAGCCAGAAAAATCCGACTATTTTTGGATTCCGGAGTCCGAACTGGAATTCGAACCCGGGACCTTGGTGTTAGAGTGTTAACCTCTAACGCTAACCACTCTGCCACCGCAGCCAGTTGAATAATAAAGCCTGTATAATGAGAGATTACCCTAAGGTGGGTGGATTGAATAATTATGGTGATAAATAAATTTCAAATACATCCTTGAATCTGCTATTTCAGATAAACCTTACAAGTTTTACTACTTTGGAATTTCATATTTTCACTCTTTAAATTCAATATAAGAATCCCATATCGCAAAAGAAGAATAAATGATCTTAGAGCTCAGAAATGAAAAGAAAACCAGAGAGTCTCCGCAATACCAAATGGAAGATTATCCCTAGCATTGTTTGTTAATACAACCTTTTAATTGTCAGCTAATATAAGCTATAAACAGTTAAAATCATTCCCTAGCATTTAAGAATTAAATTGCTCCATTTTCAAAAGTAAATCAAAAGGCACACCTCCATGTTAAGCTTTCAAGATTGGAATTGTTTCCCTCTCATTGTTTCATTTCCCTCTTAGAGACTTTTAAGTCTCAATCTCGCCCAAATAAAGACGATTTATTATTATTAAAACTAGCTAGGAAGTCAGGAGCATGATTTATGAGTTGGAGATACTGTTATTTAATTGAAAAAATATTTTGTGAATTTGGGACAGTTTACATTTAAATTATCCTTGATATGCATTGCACAACTATAATTAATATTTCTTGAAAATGTTCTTGGCATGTAAGAAACAATTTTGATTGTCAAATTATGTTTCATCAGAATTGAAATTTATGTTCAATTGTCCACAAAATTGAGAAACTTTTGTTTATCAAATGACTACTGTCAATGAGGGAGTGAGGTGCATTAGATTTTACAGGTATTATTCGTTTTTATAATCCCACTCAACTTTGATTTAAATTGATATTTGCGCCACTTACAAGTGTTTAGTTTACTGAGTCAACTTGAAATGGGTGGGTTTATTTTGATGACTATTACAAATGGTATGTTCTGTTGCTAATTTTTATTTACAGTGTTTTTTGCAACACATAAATTATTATAACTTATTCTCAAAGTATGTATACTAACTACCAGAAGGAATTTTTACTGTAAACCTCACGTAAAAATTCATTCCTATGATAAGGCAGCAGTCATAATTTGTCAGAAGTGCATTTATTGAGACATAAGTGCAAATGTGCGTTATCAATTAGTTAATGTCATGCAAAAAGATAAAGTGTGTTTATAAATTATAAAATGCATGCTGCATCTTTCATTGTAATATAAACATCTACCCAAAGTATATAAACCTTGATCTAGAGAATATAATTTCCCTTACAGTTTTATCTTGCCCTTGCTATCATGCATAGGTTTTGATTGTTCCTGCTAACATAGTATTAAAAAAAATCTGTAATGGTTGGGTGAGTAATGTAATGTAGTTGTGATGGCATTACATCATTTGTTGTCATTATATTAATTTTAAACTTGATTTCCGCCCCTCTAGAATTTTGTAGTACAATTTCTGATGGCTTTGGAGGAGAATCAAAGTGAATGGAGTGTACTTCTATGTTACAGCTTCTGTGCCTTGTGAATGACAGCTGATGTTGAAAGTTGGAATAAAGAAGAGGAGATTCAAGAGCTTCTAGAAGGAGAAATTCCATATGTAAGTTTATCTTTCTTACTATTTAATGAAAGAATAGCCAATAGTAGTTTTGCATCTGCCTTTATATTAAGGTCAATGTTTATGAGTATTTAGCATCTCTTTCATTACAAGGTTCTTGAAAAGGTAGTTGTATAAAACTGAGCATTTAGGCCTGTATTAAATTAGGGGTGTACTAGAATGAAAACGTTTGGTTGTAGAAGGAATTATCAGTGTGATAGAATTCATGTTTTTTTTTTATTTACCAAGTATTGAAATCATTGAATAAATCATTCTAATACCATTCGATTTCTACTATAGTATATGCCTATAGGTACTGTCTGACATAAGCTGAAAGTATTTTGCTTGAAAAGTATCTTATCAAAAAACTTCACACCCAAGAATTTTAAGAGCAACTGTTACATGATTCAACTTTTATCATGGCACTTTATTCAAGTAGAAATTGTTGATTTGTGAATTTCAGAAAGGTGCAGTATTATTTAGCCTTGAATATGAATTATGGCTATTGTATTTCATTTTTTCCTTTATTATTCTAATTATTAGATGTGTATTATTGGGATATTTTTTGAAAATGAAGATGTTGTCATCCTTGACTTAAATATAAGAATTAGATAATAGGGTCATATTAGAAAACCTTGAAATTGAAAATGGGATCTCTTTCCTTCATATAATTGAAGTGCTGGTCGAATCACTTTTCTCCCACTCAGGATTTGAACAGTGAAAAAGGTGCTAGTAAACGCGTGTTGTGAAGCTGGAGGAAAGGACAGACCGAGTTGTAACTTAAGGGAATTGAAAACATGTATGTATAGTTCAGCTCCACGAAAAATCGAATGGCGTAGTTGTAGCTGCATAAAATTGAGGGGCTTTGAAATACTGGACTTGGCAATACCGGATGGCCGAGCGATAGGATGGCTCTTATCGTGAGGTCCCAGGGAATGCGTTACCAGCGATTTTTGTGACATTTACTATGTGTAGTAAGGTACCTATTTTATTCTAAAAAGGGCAGAGGCTGTTAGTTAGAAACAGATTCCTCTTAATAATAATAATAATTTTTATTAATCCAAAGACAATACAGTAAGTATGTATAGGACAGGTCGAGTTCTAAATCACTCTAAGTAAAATTCATATTCTAAATCACTCAATTCCTGAACAGAATAATATTTTTCAAGTAAGCACTTGTGAATGGTATGCTTAAAAGTCATTAAATTATCATTCTCCTTAATATATGAGGAGACTCAATATTTTCCACCTTCATATAATTGCCGGCTCCCTTGAATATTGGTGACTACAACACATTTATATAATAACAGTAATTGTTAAATTGAAGTATAAATTATGTTAAAATAGTTAGAATCTAAAAAAGGTTTTAAAGGTTCATTTTGTAGGAAACCATATTTTTTAAAACGTCGTTCATAGCAGTTAAAAGATTACCAAATATTTTAAAATGCATGATGGTTGCGAATTTTCTCAAACCATATTTTCATAAATTAACTAATGTTGTAAAATATTTATGCTACGATTATCTGAAGAAAATCCCAATCAAGCAAGGCATATTGATAACTCAACGTTCAGTATTTCTCACTCTTATTTGTGGTAGTATTGTTATGAGTGATTCGACTGCGGAGGTTCAGAGACCACTCTGACAGCACACACCACAGTACTATATGTGAAGTATGGTATTGATACGACTAATAATTTTCACGTTAGAGCGCCCACTATCCAACACACACATACACACACACTCACACACACACACACTCACACACACACACACACACACACACACACATACACACATACACACAGACATCATTCCGAAAATGGTCAAAACGTGTTCTAGGGACCCCAAAACATGTATTTCCGTTGAAATCTCGAAGTCAATGTTTCATGAAAACAATACTTTCTCTATACTTCGTATATGGAGAAAGTAAAAATGACTTTTTAATAGATACTGGATGTATCCAAACTAAAATTCCAAACAACATTTACGATAAGTTTCCTATAATTCGGTTATTTAAACTACTATCTTGGAAAGAATAACAATTTGGCCATATAAGCGTTAAACTCCTCTAGTTTTCAATGCATTTAGTTTTTGAAAGAATTGACATATTTGTAGCAAGTAACGGGCATGAATATACCAGCCCCTGTAAGTTAGGAATTTTTCGTTTCCTTGGACCCCCCCATTGGCAAATCCTGGCTGCTCCACTGGCTAGAGGATATATATTAAGAATCTGTTTAAGAAAAAAAATTACTTTAGACCATGCTGTTCCTGGGTTCGATGCCAGGGCACATTACAATTTCTCACATAAGGAATATAAGGGAAAAGTAGGACGCAGTTTGAGGAAGTTGCAAACAATAATTATGCTTGAATTTTCAAACATAGTTAAAACTGGCGGTCTTCTGTTGTACTGCTTAGAAAATATTACCAGAAAGACCCGGGTTCGAAGCCAGGTGGTAAATATATCCCCCATTTAAAATACATTGAGGTAGTTTTCATTGATATATACAGACCACTGGTGGCAATGTAATATAAATCTAAGAATCACCTGAACCACCAAAAACGGACTCGGTATAAGGTCTATGACCATTTCGGGAACATCGTTCCCGAAATGGTCATAGACCTTATACCGAGTCCGCAGGTGATTCTTAGATTTATAGTAGTTTTCATTATGAAGTATAGTAGATTTCATTATTATTTTTATTTATTTATGCAGGGGGCAGGTGAGGCCTACATCAGCCTTGCATAAGAAATCCTCTTTCATTTACAGACATTTGACAAACATAAGTAGAATATATCCCTCAATAGTTACATGCATAAATAATTACATACATAACAGTGGTATCAAATACAAAAATTTCTCATATAAATTTCTCACATAAGAAATATATGTGAAAAGTGGGACGTCGTTTGAGGATGTTGCAGCCAATATTTCGCTTGAATTTTCACTCATAGTTAGAGATGGTGATCATCTGTTTTGCTGCATAGTAAGTTCACTAGGAAGACCCGGGTTCGATGATGACCCCTTACTCGTAAAGGATATAACTACTACTATCATTAAAAATAAGCATAAATTATTAGTTTATATGGTATCTCTAAACGTAGAAACGTTTCATAAAGCAGCCAGAGCGCTACTAATAAAATACGGATTATAAAGTTTTATCCTCTAAATAATAATTATCCCCATAAGTTTGCTATAATTTACATTGAATTGTCTGTAAAATTAATGTTGATCCTTTTGTTGTCTTATACTTACATAAGAATGATCAAATACTGAAAAATTTGATCTTCCGTCTAAATATGATGATTGTATAAGCTAGCGAAAATTGGTCAATTTGTAAACGAGCAGAAATCTTATAATCATTGGTAGACCATTCGAAAAAATAGTTTCCATTACGTCGGAATTCCATAATATTATATATAATTTTGGCCTCCTACGCGAATTTCATTCCAAAAAAGTTTAAATACTATCTACGAGGCCTATTTGTGGCCTCGAAAAACTAAAACCTGACTTGGGAGCGAAGGACGGAAAAAGACGGGCACGATTATAGCGAAAATGAGAGACTTGAACAGATATCCACGAGATTAGTTACCTCTATTCACCAGTCCAGCCTCCCTCTCCCACGACACACTTCCCCGGATGTCGCTACTCCTTCACCCCAGCCCCGACTCCCTATTCCTGGACGCTCCCTATCCCCACGCCCATAGGCCCGACGATCCTCCCTCGAAACCCTACCCTTCGAAGCCACCTACCATATTGACCTCTCCCTACACGCCCTCTCCCAAGGAGCCCCCTCTGCCGAATCCCTATCTCCAGTGACCCCCGACACCTATTCCCAGACGCTCCCTAACCCCACGCCCATAGGCCCGACCTACCGTAAGACGACGCCCTCACCCTCGAAACCATATCCCTCGAAGCCCCCTACCCTAACGACCTCTCCTGCAACGCACTCTCCGCAGTCGCTCTCAACCCTACTCCCACTCCCCCGACGCTACATCCACCGAGGCCCTATCCCCCGACACCCCCTACCCATACTCCCCAGGCTCGACTACCTCTTCTCACCTACACCCGACGCCCCCTAGCCTGACGAGCTCTCCTGCAACGCACTCTCCGCAGTCGCTCTCAACCCTACTCCCACTCCCCCGACGCTACATCCACCGAGGCCCTATCCCCCGACACCCCCTACCCATACTCCCCAGGCTCGACTACCTCTTCTCACCTACACCCGACGCCCCCTACCCTAACGACCTCTCCTGCAACGCACTCTCCGCAGTCGCTCTCAACCCTACTCCCACTCCCCCGACGCTACATCCACCGAGGCCCTATCCCCCGACACCCCCTACCCATACTCCCCAGGCTCGACTACCTCTTCTCACCTACACCCGACGCCCCCTAGCCTGACGAGCTCTCACACGAAATCTCACTCTCACCTACCCCTCGAAGCCTCGTATCTCAACGACCTCTTCCGAAACGCCCTATCCCCAAACGCACTCTCGCCCCAAAGCCCACACCCCCACTACCCAGCCCCGACTCCCTCTTCCCCGGATCCCCCCACTCCTATTCCCCAGCCCACACTTCCTCTCCCGGGACGCCCCCCAGCCCAACGCGCAGAGGCCCGACGTACCCTAACCCGAAGGCCTATCCATCCAAACCCTATCCATTGAAGCCCCTACCCCAACTCCCAGGCTCCGAGGCGATATTCCCCGACATCTCCTACTCCAATTCCCTTACCCGGGACGCCCTCTCCCCCGATTCCCTCCACGCACACGCACCCTCCCCTAACTCCGCCTAGCGCGAGTCCCCGTTCCCCTCACGCAACGTCCCTGGGACGCCTGGCCGTCGCCGTCTGTCTGGAAGGCCTTTCTTCCGACGGCCCCCTCCCCGCCGCCCTCTCCCCCCATTCTATGTCGCGGACGACCAACCCTTACAAAGTCTCAAAAATTATCTTTTATTTATTTATGCAGGGGGCAGGTGAGGCCTACATCAGCCTTGCATAAGAGATCCTCTTTCATTTACAGACATTTGACAAACATAAGTAGAATATATCCCTCAATAGTTACATGCATAAATAATTACATACATAACAGTGGTATCAAATACAGAATCTAGCTTATTTTAAATATTTAAAAAACATAAAACTTCAAAAATAGTTGTTAAATGTGCATCAGCATGAGTCACATGGTCATAGTTAAAAATCGTAAGCATAGGAGAAATAGAAAAAAATACACCGTACAAACATATACAAAAATAAATAAATATTGTGTAATAAATAGAATAAAAATTGAATAGATACACCAAAAAAACATCAAAAATAAGTTGCTTTAAGTGCATCACATGGAAAAATAAAAGTGAAAAATGTTCAAATAGTAAAATTATATAGATATATATATTCAAAAATAGTTGTTAAATGTGCATCGGCATCAGTCACATGGTCACGGTTAAAAATCATATACATTGGAGAGATATGAAAAATACATCATACAAATAATATACAAAAATAAATCAATGTGGTCTTTTAAATGGAATAAACATTGAATAAAAAATTGGTAACTACAGAAAGTAGTAGTTAAATGTGAATCTCATGGAAAAATAAAACTTTAAAATGTTCAATTAGTAAAAATATATTGATTAACGATCACTTAATTGTTCATAGGATGAGTCACTAAATAGTTTTAAATAAATTACACAATTGGTTTTATCATTTCATGGATTGACATCACATCACTTCATAAGTCACGTGTTTAATTCTCAAGGAAGTGTTTATCAAATTCTTTCTCTGCTAAAATAGATCCCGATGCCATTCCCTGTAGTAGCCGGCCAATTCCGTCCCCAACATCGTCCTTCAAAAAAAAATAATATTGTATTATGCATCAAAATCAAAACTCTGTCATTAACACACAGTCGCGGTACTTTCAGTACTTAGATCCTCTATCGCATGAGCAGAGTCTCCGCATAGAACAACAGGTTGTTCTAACGCAATATTACTTAAATACTCAAAAAGAAAGTTCAGCGTGTGTCTTAAACTAGAGAATCGCCATACTTTGCCATTATATTTCTATTAAAATATATATAAGTAACTTCTCTTCAATATAGCAAAGTAAGAAACTTTTATGTAAAACCTTTGTATTTAGTTCAATCAGATTCTGAGTATAAAATATGATCGATGACGAATCTCTTTAGCTGCATTATCTTATTGGAAAACGAAGGTACGGACGTTAGCATTTGCCAAGTATTTTGTAAGCTTAGGGAAAAAAAATCGTGTATCTGATTTCAAAGACAGAACGAAATTTGATCATAAAAATAAGAAATTTTTACTGCAGATGAATTGGGATGAATATATCTACAAATAACTAATGGTTGGGAAATCTAATGATAGATGGTTATAATTATCGCGGTTGTCCTACGTTACTGTCATTAAAACCGTAGAAGATATATTAACAAACGAGTAACGTAAATAAGATATATAAAAATCCTAAATATCCTTAATCGTTTCTGTTTATTAAAATGGTCAGAAATTGATTAGTGCCGCAAACGTAAAATTTCAAGCAGTCAAAAGCTGCCTTAACTGATTAAACCTTGATCCATTTTAAGCGAACAGTCGGTAGGGAGATAAGAAAAAGGTATAAATATCCTACCTCATATATTTATAGGCATTCATCAGTGTCTAATCAACTAAAAACGTCAGTTGCGTTTGCTACGAAGAGTAGTATTCGAGACAAATAGCACAATCTAGTTTCATTATGGACTCTTGAAAGAGTTGCGCAAACAAACTAAAGTAATGATGTTACGAAAACAAGACCTTGAACTTGCGAAATGACCCTAAGGTGAAAATGGTACGACCCAGTGGCTGTCACTGTTGAACAAATCTTAAAATCGTCGAACCCAACGTCGAAAGAATCGACCTTGGGGTGACTCTACAACTTATTGTACTTTATTTCTTATTATCAGCGTGAAATACATAGCCAATCCAAACGCTAAAAACTCAAGGAAATTTTCTTTGTATTGGTCAATTTTGCTTACTATCACTAAAAAAAATTACCAAAGTTTTAAAAGGAACATTCAACAAACTATTGCCAATACCAGGTTGGTTAATGAGCAATGATACAAGATCAGAAGTTTTATTTATCCAGACTGCAAATGCCTAATTTCATAAAAATACTATTCTTCTGAGGCATCATTAAAACTACATAGTTTTTTTGAAATGGCCTAAATTGTTTCAAAAACTAAATCACTGAATTAACAATAGCGTTGTTCAGAAATGTTCCAAATTTCTCCTCAAGCATCATTTATTATTATATTTTCAAAAGTTGCAACAAGATTCTTGAAACATCTAACGTAAAATAAATTTACCAAAATGAGTCAGTATTAAGTTTATCATCCTGTTAGGTACTCTCAATTTCGTATGACCTTGCGAATATAATAATTAAAGATTGGGTAGTACTCCATGCGTAAGGAAGTTTAAAATATTAGTGCCGTTTCAGCCAGAAACTGAGGTATTACTTCAAAAATCAGAGTGATAGATATTAAATTTAAATCAATTGTGACGAACAGCCGCTAACACAGGAGAATTTTAACGAAAGAAGTAAATCGAAAAAAAGGGGAATTAGTTCAGTAAAAATACGCACTATCGATTATACATAAGCTAGAATTACCCATATTAAAATTATATTCAATTTGTACTCATCGTTTCTGTGTTCTATCCATGAACAGAATAAATCTTCACAGCATCTACGCATTCCTACACTTGCTCTGCCATGATGGTGAAGGTTCCGAGGGTGTTTCTGAAGCTTAAATTTAAGAAAAAATAAATAATATGTTATTTCGAAAACACGAAACACACTATGTCACTCCACAAATACGCACTATCATTCATTCTTGTATAGGATTAGTAAATGTATTAAATTAAAAGTATACTCATCGTTTTCTGTGATCCATTCCCGTTCCAAATATCTTTCCACTGCATCTCTGCACTTTTACTCTTCTCCTCCACGAAGGAGAAATGATGTGAACGTGTTTTCAAAAAATAAATTTAAAAACCATTAAATAATAAAATTTTTCGAAAACAAAATAAACGCAATGGAATAATAAAAATAAGTGGTGACTATCATACCTCGAAGGAAAATTTAAAAACATTAGATTCCACTTGTACTCATTGTAATCTGTGTTCCATCCATGGACCGTACATATTTTCGTCAGTATCTCTGAGACCATACAATGTTCTTCGGTGATGGGGAAACGTTCCGAGCTTGATTAGAAAGAAAAAGAAACAGAAAATAAGATAGTAATTCGAAAACAAAAAACTAAGACAATAGGAATTATATTAAGATTAGATTAATTTTTGCTCTCATCGTATTCTGTGTAATGTCCATGAACGGAATAAATATTCACAGCATCTCGGGTTGCATACATATTCATCTCGGGTTGCACCAAGAAGAGAAATGTCACAATTCTTAGACTTCCTTGGAATTTTAAAATAAGAACTCCAAACTGATATCCTAATAAATATGACTCGAAAACTAGAATAATGATACACTAATTCCGCGCAAATAAATATCTACCTATAATTCAAGCATTACCTATATGGTGAGTGTGAATCGAATAATGAAACGAGGGTAGGAAGATGGAAATCTTCCTTATAAGTGATTGATGATACAATTTCCAAATGATAGATCGTAAAACCAAATTTTAAATTAAAATCCAATTGATTTGATTTTAGTAGACTTTTTCCATTACTGACCTCTAACAAAATTGAGAAATATTTTTTGAAGAATGAAGTGCAGCTGTAATAGAGTTGATAATTCAAAATCGATTTTAAAAATTATGACTCTCAGTACGATTTATGATGAGAAAAAAACCTCTACCCAAATGACTGAAGTTTGGATTCATGAAAATTAAGATGGAATCTGAATTATACGAGTTTGTTTAACTGAAACCCAAGGTTAAAGAAAAAGAAATATAAGATCGACGGGAAAAATGCCTGGCTAAACGGTTAATACCACCACTACTAACACTTTATCTGATATCCCATAAAATATGCGTATCATAAAATCGAAATAATGTATTTTGTACTCAAAACAAAAAATATTCTTTGAACTTAATCAAGAGTGATTAAATGGTGACGCCTATACTTACCAAATAAATGAGATCTCCGACGAAATCCACGAATATCTTGACGTCAGGAAATATCCCCTATTTTATTGAATATATACTTCTCGAACAAAAATAATCAAACAATAGTTAAGCTTAACTTCGAAAGTTGATCGTATACGATCGGTTTCGAACCTTTTGTTCTTCTTCTGTTTAAAAGTTAAGGGTTTTCTCGAACACACTCGTAGGTCCGGCAGCACCTCCTCACTGGGTGACGTCTCCTAAGTAACTGAAGTTTAAACCTTTAGAATAAACGTTGAACCAATTACAGCACTGTGATTGGTCGATGAATCGACTATCAGTTGTTCTCAGTTTTCTATCTAGTGTTAATATTTTCATAAATTATAATTACCACCGTATTTAAATTTAATTAAGCGTAAAACAATTCAATTTCAATTTTAAAATTAATGGACGATTAATATTATTTTTAAACTCCTTGATTATAATCCGCGTAGATTCCTCGTCCCTCCCTTTTTACGTCATGGCTCATAGTTAAAAAACCTGCCAGATATACCATTTTGCGGATATATAAAGACTCGAATAAAAATAAATTAAATATTATATGCTTATATCCTTTTATATTATGTGAAGGTTTTGGCAATAATGAAATGGGAGAAAGTGAGTGTCGATCTGCGACTTTAAATTGGAACAATTTATTTTAATATAACTAAAGCAATGATGTCATTGCAATAAAAACTTAAAAACTCATCGAATTTGAGAGTACTATTTGATTTAACATGAGTACACACTAATATGGTGCTAAAAATCTGGCAATAATCTTTACTCTTAAAAGAGAAATCATGCAAAAGTATCTTACTGATATGATGTCAAGAACTTAGCAATAAATTTCTCCATTCCAAGATAATACTTTAATTGTATAGAACTTTCCTATGAGCTGTAAGGATTTTTATCGTATCACGACCTGTAGGGGAGACCGGGGCTGGTTGGCCGAGTTTTGTTTTCAGAATTTCTGTACTCATTTTGGTTTGACTTTTTGAAAAACGGTTTGCTCTGTCATAAAGATACAACCCTTGAGCATATATGTGTTTTTTTTCATCCATGGAAAAAAATCAGGGAAAAAGTTATAAGCAATCAAATGCGGCACCAAAAATCGGCCAACCAACCCCAGGGCCGGGGTAGGTTGGCCGAGTATCGTGGAATAAGTGAAAGACATCAAATGCTTCAATGGGAAATATTTATTAGCGAAAAAAGTTAGTTTACATAGTTTTGTAATATGTAGGTACGTAAAAAAACACCGCTCTTTACTTTTTAGTCTTTTTAACATTTTTAAACTTAGTTTCGGCAGCTTAAGTGAACTTTTTCATAGCTCTAGCGGCTTTCTCTTCCTCTGCCAGCGCACGCTTACGTTTGCTTTCATTTTTTTCCTTCTCCAATGCTGCTTTTATTGGGGAATTGGTCAAAATTTCGGTCGATCGGCGTTAACGACCTAAACGCTTCTTCGAATCAGTTCGTGCACTCGCCTTGGGGAGAGGTCTGACGTCTTCAGGGAGGCTTACATCTGCAGCAGATTCTATGCTGATGGACGAGTTTTGTTCAGGGTTGGGTCGATCTGTGACAAATCCTGCCAGGAACTCCTCAGGAGGAAATATTTCAGGATTGAAAGGGTACACGAGAGAGACTCTGAAACCAGCTTGAATATTGTCCGGTGTGCAGGCGAGTGGAAATGCACTGCCTACGATTCCCGGAATGTCGTAGATGGTCATTGGTCCTTATAATCATCAATATTCGCATAATATCCTATTTCGATCAAAAAAAGGTTAGGATTTCACGAGTTTCGAAGTGCACATTGCTCTACGCTAAATTTACAACTCGGCCAACCAACCCCACACAAAACTCGGCCAACCTACCCCAATGAATGTTTTCGAGAACAATCGCGGTTCACAAAAACAAAAGTGAGGTTACCCTGGAAACCGATATACCGTTTTGTAGGGTTTTGCATACCCTTTCCAGCGGTACCACGTTTTCGGAAATCGGATGTAAATTGACTCGTGTTACGAAGATTACTTTACAAGAACAGAAATTTACTCACCAGTGTCGAAAAAAGAACAAACGTGCTCCTGTGCAAACGGCAACACGAAAACACCTGAAATTACGTCGGTACATGGACGAACTAATACCCCACCAAAATCACTATAGATGTCGCCACTGTGCCCAAAAGTCTTTTTAAAAAAGACACTCGGCCAACCTGTCCCTTCGGCCAACCAGCCCCGGTCTCCCCTACTTTCTGAAATTTACTTATGATATGTTCAGCATTAAGCAAGTAAAAATATATTACTAGTCAGCAAGATATCATACTATATTATTTATGAAATTGTCGCTAAGTTGATTTTAGCATTTATTGAAATTTTCAAAGGTGTGTCATATTCTGAATGTAGATATTTTGGAGTTTATAGCCAGTTTTAAAGTATAGGTATATACGGTCACCTAGTTTACGAATAAAATCCAAGATATCAAAAACTTACGTTTCTACCTTTAATTATTTGAATTCGGAATATCATGTCCAGATTCTCTCGTTCTAATCAGTATCCCTTCTTTCGAATGACCATCACGAAGCATACTCCTTGGACCCAAGAAGCATAGACTGCATGCACTGTTAACACTGGCACACATTTCACGAGAAAAAATTCGTCTTAGTCAATAAATACGTCTAATGCCAATACTAATTTACTTCTGAAGGAAAAATTAGAAGGCACCTTCACAATTCCAGCACATGGTTTTCAGACTGATTTGAGAATGGCGGAAGTCACGTAATCAGATGACGAAGTGTGCTTTTTCGTTATTCAGAAATTTCTTTACCTCAGTTCTTATAAATCGCGCCAAAAATTCGTGGTAGTGGCCTTAATAACCTTCAAGAGTTTTTTTGACATTTGCGAACTTAAAGAGTTAATTATTAGTTTTCGGAGTGAAAAATTTAGCTAGAGAGTGCATAGGATAGTGTTATTTTATGAATAGCATGAATAGCAACACCAATATAGGTGGCATGAATTTGTTATGTGCCTGTGGATATTCGTGAGGAAGCAGCTCGTTCGAGTTGGAAACTCAGCTTTACGACTAGTGCCATTTTCAAAAGGTACGTGGAAGCTTTTTCATTGGAACAGGACTACGCAGTGCTTATAGTTAAATAGTGTTTCCGAGTATAATTCTGCTCAAAACGTTAAGAGGACAAGTATATTCCTTCCGCCAAAACTGTAATCTATGGCCCGTATTACACTAGGCCGCCAGGCGGCGCCGCCAGCTGAGCCACCGGTGACTTTGCGTGTCACTGGGCATTGATTGTTATGGAACCTATTACACTAGGGCAGCCGGTGGCGTCGCCACAAACTGGCTGCCGACTGGTGGCAGTTCCCCGCGACCAGGACGGCAGCCACGGCGGCGCAGAGTCATGGCGGGGCATTGTATCATACTGAGCCTATTACACTGGGTAGCCTGGCGGCGCAGCCAGTCCCGCCACCACTCGGTTTGGGCACCACGTGATCATTCTACTGTACACTAGTGTGGAGAGAACATGTCGGACAACAAGTATACGCATGTGCTCCTCCTTTTTACTTTTAATGAAAAGGAGAAGGGAGAGAAAGATGCCTGTACACTAGGGTGTCCCAAGATATAAGGGAAAAAATTGTTTTCGCAAAATCAAATACGCATACCCTCTATTTTTTTCTATTTGGCCTTATTGACTTACCTAATAAATATTATTGCTATTGGGATATGGTAACCCGTGCCAACTTGATAATAGGAAATTATGTTCTTCTATCTCTTTCACCGATAACCTATATTTTTGCGATTGCATTTCATTTTGTTACCTTCCAAGCATTCTTTAATTTTAGTTAGATTTTATTCGAATTTATCGAAACAAGATGGCCAAAAATATAAAAGTGGATTTTATTTGTGTGAACTTTGGCACTTCGCATAGTTACTGCTGAATAAATTCCGTATACAGCCATTAATGTATTATTAAGTAAATTTCTTTGCTTCCTGCATATTCAAAATATATATGATGATCAAAGTTTGTAATATTTTATGCAATTTAATTGACTGCATCTTGATTAAAAATTAAGGAAAACTGGCAATAAATTGCTCTCTAATTTTGAAGTTCCAGTATTACCACGATTCATAGCTATCGGAGCAGATGTCAGGAATAGTGCAATAAAATTTCCTTCGGTGAAGACAGTCTTTGCCCTTTCCATCCTGTCTAGTAAAGGGACTCATGCACATATATGTTCCTGTGTTTGGGAAGAACACAGTTGAACGTTGAAAATTTAAAAGAAAGCTATGGTAATATCTGTGAGCAGATTCTTATGGGAGATCGAACCAGTGATACTTTGGCTCAATGTTTCGGATTTGTTAGTTGGCACCCACACATAAAAGGCTGCTTACTCGTAAATTGCGCAAGTGTTATAAAGGAGGAAGTGCAGGCTTAAAACATTAGGTTATACGATGAATTTCCTCTAATGGATTCAGCATCGGTTTGAACATGAAGAATTTTGCAAAAAATCTATGACCGGTATTTTTCGCTAAATTAGGTCAAATTTAACTCCCTGTATAATTTAAATGTGCAGGAATCAAAGTAAGTAACTCGATAATAGCAGTAATGGCTGTATACGGAATTTATTCAGCAGTAACAATGTGAAGTACCAAAGTTCGCACAAATAAAATTCACTTTTTTATTTTTGGCCAGCTTTTTTAGATTATAGCCCACTTTACGGAGTTATGCATATTAGAATGAATGCTAAATAAAATTAAAGAATGCTTGGAAGATAACAGGATGAATTATAATCGCAAAAATATAAGTTATCGGTAAAAGAAATGGAACAAAATAATTTCCTATTAACTCGAAATCTATATAAGAGTGCACTTGTATGTTGTGGTTGCCTAACTCCGATATTCAGTTGCTATTTTTTTATAAACAAAAGGCCATTGAGCTAAACGGTTGGACACGTGTCCGCTATTTTTAATCAAAGAACGTTCCCTGAAAGATATGTGCAAGTCCGCTAGTTAATTTCCCTGGTGTTGCGGTACAAATTTTCATTTTTCGAAATTGTTTTTGCATCAAGTCGGCACGGGCTACCATAATCCAATCGCAAAAATTTTTATTAGGTAAGTTAATAAGGCCAAATAGAAAAAACACAGAAGTTAGCGTTTGAAAAAAATGACTTCGATATTTTTGGGACACCCTAATGTACACCCTATGTTATCCTTACGGGAATCTAAAAGGGTTATACTATGTATATACTTTTTTGATGAACTGTTTTCAGACGACGTCAAGTTTTCTAATTACTTAATAATGTCTAAATCTTCTTTCTTTGAATTGTTATCGTTAATAAAGGTTGATATTAACTGGAAAGACACAAAACCGAGAAAGGTTATCACACCAGAAAAAAACTCGTAGTCACTTTGAGGTTAGTATTAAAAATAAATTCTATTTTAAGTTATTGAATTTATTGCATTTTGAAATATTCACTAGTTTTAAAAACAGTTAAAATAAAAAAATGAATATTTTTGTTCGCTATTTCTTAATAAACATTTACTTTTATTCTTTTATGAATCATATTACTGTCTCATTGGAATTATGAGGTTGCTCTTCTGATGCAATCCTCTTCTTCAGAACCTCAATGAGCTCATAGTCATTGCTTGTTCTCTTTCCTAAATTCTCTCGTTCTCGTACCCAAATTGCGGGTCGTTGCTCTACAGCACAAATGAAGTCCTCCGTATTAATTGTTTTGTCCAACAACTTTTGATACTCTTCCATATCGGAAATTCGCAAGGGAACCGTTCAGCTGGGTATTACCATCGAACTGCTGCAGGGCCGAACAAGAGATTGGCTGCGCCGCCAGGTGAGACACCGGTGTCGGCCTGGCGGCCTAGTGTAATAAGGCCCGAGTCACCGGTGGCTCAGCTGGCGGCGCCGCCTGGCGGCCTAGTGTAATACGGGCCTATCTCCTAAGAGTGGCTAGTGTATGTAACATAGAAACTAGGTATTCCGCCATTCTCAAGTCTGTCTGAAAAACATGTGCGAGTGTTGTGAAGGTGCCTTCCGCATTTTCCTTCAGAAGTAAAATAGTATTTCCAGTGGAACAAAATACGTGGACATTAGAAGTATTCATTAAATAAGGCGATTGTTTCCTCGAAAAATGTGCGACAGTGTTAATAGTGTATATTTGTGCGTGCTTCATAGATCCAAGAAGAATGATTGGTGATGAATGTCATTTGAAGAAACTGATACGAAGAGATACTAATTAGAACGAGAGAATTTGGATGGGATATTCCGAATTCAAATTACAATTTATGAACACGTTAACACTAGGGAGAAAACTGAGAATAACTGATAGTCGATTCATCGACCAATCACAGCACTGTATTTGGTTCAACGTTTATTCTAAAGGATTAAAATTCAGTTACTTAGAAGACGTCACGCAGTGATGAGGTGCTGCCGGACCTATTTTCGAGAAAACCGTTAACTTTTAAATGGAAAGAGAGCAATAGGTTCGAAACCGATCGTATTCCAACAAATTTCGAAGTTTAGCTTAATTATTGTTTGATTATTTTAGTTTGAGAAATATATATTCAATAAATTAGGGAAAATTTCCTGACGTCAAGGTTTTCGTGGACTTCGTCGGAGATTTCATTTATTTGGTAAGTTTAGGCATCATCATTATTCACTCTATATCAAGTTCAAATATTTATTTTTTAGTCTGAGTATGTATTAAATTATTTCGATTCTTATGATACGCATATTTTATGAGTTAGTAGATTAATTGTTTGTAGTGGTGGCATTAACCGTTTAGCCAGGTATTTTTCCCTTCGGTGTTATCCTTCTTTTTCTTTAACCTTGAGTTTCAGTTAAACGAACTTCTATAATTCAGATTCCATCTGTCCTTAGTTTTGATGAATCCATTCTACAGTCATTAGGGTCGAATTTTTTCTCACCATAAATCATATTGAGAGTCATAGTATTTTAAATCGAATTTGAATTATCAAATACATTACAGCTGGACTGCATTCCTCAAGCAATTATTCCTCAATTTTTTAGAGGTCAGTTATGAAAAAAGTCTACTGAAATCGAATCAATTGAATCAGGATAGGAAGAATTCCATCTTCCTATCCTCGTTTCATGATTCGATTCAAATTCACTATACATGTAATGCTTTAATTACGCGTAGATATTCATTTGCGCGGAATTAGCGTATCATTATTCTAGTTTTCGAGTCTTATTTATTAGGATGTCAGTTTGGAGGTCATAATTTTAGAACTTCAAGGAAGTCTAAGATTTGTGACGTTCTTCTTCTTGGTGAAACCCGAGATGAATCTTGATAATAATTAATGGTAAATTTACCAGATTATTTTGGTCGATACTTTCAACGGTCGTTTAGTGGATGATGCTGGATAAAAGTTCTAATTTTATTTTACAAGCAGTGGCCATTTTATGCATTTTTTCATGCGAGTGTGCTTTGGGAAATCATATTCAGAGATATATTTTCCATAGATTCGCAGTAATTTATAAATAATAATAACAGCACGATAGTTAAGTGATAGATAAGCACGTTATGAGATATTGTCTGAAATAATTTCCGGATTCGTAACGGATAGCATCAGCCGATTTCATATCAATGGGGCTTATATTTGAATCATAACTTGTTTTTTTCTGATCTTTCAAATGATTTTTTTAAGAATACCTCTCTATCAGTATTAGATTCAAATTTTTCTTGCACATAATTCTTGATTAATATGTACATACATACTGATTCTCCCTTTATAGGTATATTTTAATTTTCACTATCGAAACATGAGTTTCTTTCAATTACGAATTCTTAATATTCAAATTCATTTCAGTCCTAGATGCTCGCTATCACAGGTTTTTGTTTTCAACTGAATTATTGGAGTTGAGTTTCGGAAATGATTATTAATAATATATTCAAATTACTTCAGTAATTTCGTTATACTCTTCTTGTAACGAAGATCCTGAAAAAATATTCGAATTTGAACTGACGAATAGTTATCGTTTTAAGCATCTTGCTTATTCATTTAATAATGAATTTTCGTTTCGCTTGAATATATTTATTGGATTCGAACTGAAAGTCATATATTCAAATTCATTATAAAAGCTGCAGTTTTTTAATTAGATACATTCCAGTTAAAATATGTACCTGTTTGAGATGCAACGACGTAATTATATTGAATCCCGAAGCGATAGTTAAGGTAGGGATGGATCACAGAATACGATGAGTATAATTTTGATTTAATGATATTACTAGTCCTATCCAAGTATTATCGATAGTGCGTATTTTTGGAGTGACATGGTGTTTTTTAGTTTTGAAATAACATTTAATTTATTGGTTTGTTAATTTTTCTTCAGAAATATGCTCGGAACCTATCTCCATCATGAAAGAGCAAGTGTACGAATGCGGAGATGCTCTGAAGATTTATTTGGTTCATGGATATAACACAGAATACGATGTGAGCAAATTGAATCTAATGTTAATAAAACTCCTATTAACGTAGTTATTTTGTTTTCGAATTATCATCTTATTTACTGTTTTTTTCCTTTAGAATCAAGCTCGCAAAATTTCCCCACCACGGAAGATCATTGTATGATCGCAGAGAGACTGACGAGAAGATGTTCGGTTCATGGATGGAACACAGATTACAATGTATACAAATGGAATCTAATGTTTTTACATTTTCTTTCGAGGTATGACAGTCACCACGTATTTTTATAATTCCATTGTGTTTATTTTGTTTTCAAAAAATTATCTTATTTAATGGTTTTAAGTTTATTTCTTGAAACACGCTCACATCATTTCTCCTTCGTGAAGGAGAAGAGTAAAAGTTCAGAGATGCAGTGGAAAGATATTTGGAACGGGAATGGATCACAGAAAACGATGAGTATACTTTTAATTTAATATAATTACTAATCCTATACAAGAATGAATGATAGTGCGTATTTGTGGAGTGACATAGTGCGTTTCGTGTTTTCGAAATAACATATTATTTATTTTTTCTAAAAATTTAGAACACAGAATACGATGGGTACAAATTCATTATGTTAATATAATTCTTGTTTATGTATGATCGATAGATTTTTACCGAACTAATTCCCCTTTTTTCGATTTACTTCTTTCGTTAAAATTCTCCTGTGTTAGCGGATGTTCGTCACAATTGATTTAATTTTAATTTATATCGCTCTTATTTTTTAAGCAATGCCTCAGTTTCAGGGTGAAACGGCACTAATATTTTAAACTTCCGTACGCATGGAGTACTACTCAATCTTAAATTATTATATTTGCAAGGTCACACGAAATTGAGAGTACCTAAAAAGATGAGAAACTTAATTCTGACTCGTTTATGATAGTATTATTTTATTTTACGTTAGATCTTTCAAGAATCTTGTTGTAACTTTTAAAAATAATATAATATTTGATGATTAGAGAGAAATGAAGATCTTTTCTGAACAACGGTATTGTATTAATTTGGCGCATTTACGTTTTCTGAGATAATTTAGTCTATTTAAATAGAACTATTCACTTTTAATGATGCATCAGAAGAGTAGTATTTTTCCCAAAGAAAAATGGACTCAAAAAAGTAGTATTTTTATGAAATTAGGCATTTGCAGTCAGGATAAATAAAACTTCTGATCTTGTATCATTATGCTCATTAACCAACCTAGTACTGCTAATTGTTTGTTGAATCTTCCCTATCAAATTTTCGTTGTGTTTTTAGTGAAAGCAGCAATAATTACCGATATAAAGGAAATTTCGCTGAGTTATTCAGTGTTTGGTTTTGTTATGGATTTTACCTTGACAATCTATCGCTAAATTCAGATTTTTTAGAGTGCAAGCTTCGAAATTCAATGAGCAATTTTATTTTACTTCTATTTGCTTAGATTATTAGCCTACTTTCATTTTCACCACAAGGTCGATTCTTCCTCAAGAATCATTTACCTACATTCTTAAGATTTTTTCAACAGTGGTAGCAGCCACTGGGTCGTACCATTTTCACCTTAGGGTCATTTCAAAAGATCAAGGTCTTGTTTTCGTTAACGATCTCCAAGCTTGTAAACATCTTTACTTAAGTTTGTTTGTGTTACTCTATCAAGAGTCCATAATGAAACTAGATCGTGTTATTTGTCTCTAATACTACTCTTCGTAGCAAAGGCAACTGGCGTTTTTAGTTGATTAGACTATAAAGAATGCATATAAATGTATGAGGTAGGATATTTATACTTGTTTCTAATCAATCTCCTTACCAACTATTCACCTAAAATGGATCGAGGTTTAAATCAGTTAGGCAGCTTTTGACTGCTTGAAATTTTACGCTTGCGGCAATAATCAATTTTTAACATAACCATTTTTATAAACAGAAACAATTAAGGATATTTAGGATGTTTATATATTTTAAATGCAGTTTCAATGACAGCAACGTAGGACAACTGCGATAATTACAACCATCTATCATTAAATTTTCCAACATTAGGTATTTGTAGATATATTCATCCCATTTCTTTTTCAGTAACAATTTCTCATTTTTATGATCAATTTTCGTAAGAAGATTCGTCAACGATAACATTTTGTTCTAACTGAATCTGATTGAACTAATTACAAATGTTCTGCATACAACATTCTTACGTTGCTATATTGAAGAGAAGTAACTTATATATTTAAGTAGAAATATAATGACGAATTATGGTGATTCTCAAGTTTAAGACTCACGATGAACTTTCTTTTTGAGTATTTAAGTAATATTGTGTTACAACATCCTGTTGTGCTATGCGGAGACTCCGCTCGTGCGATACAGGACTTAAGTACTGGAATTACCGGGACTGTGTGTTATTGATTGAGTTTTGATTTTGATGCATAACACACATATTATTTTTATCTAAGGACGGAGTTTGGGGACGGAGTTGGCCGGCTGCTTCGGGGGATAGCATCGGGATCAACTTTTGCCGAGAAAGAATTTGATAAACACTTCCTTAAGAGTGACACCTGTGACTTATGCAGTGATCCATAAAGTGATAATCTCAATTGTGTAATTTTTTGAAAAACCTTTTAGTGACTCATCCTATGAACAAATCAGTGAGCGTTTATCTATATATATTTACTATTTGAACATTTAGGTTTTATTCTTCCATGTGTTTCACATTTAATAACTACTTTTTGAAGTTTTTCATCTTCGGGTATAGGTGAGGAGAGGGAGTTGGGGCTGGGGACTAGGGGTAGGGGGTGTCTGGGGACAGGGCCTCGGTTGAGGTAGCGTCGGGTAAGGGGGAGTAGGATTGAGGGCGTCTGCAGAGAGGGCGTTGTGGGAGAGGTCGTTAGGGTAGGGGGCTTCGAGGTAGAGGGCGTCGTGTTATGGTACGTCTGGCCTATGAGCGTGGGGATAGGGGGCGCCCGGGAGTAGGGAATCGGGGTTGCGTAGTAGGTGGAGGGTGTCTTTGGGGATAGGGTATTGGGAGAGAGGGCCTCTGGGTAGAGGGCGTTGCTGGTGAGGTCGATAGGGTAGGGGGGCTTCGAGGGATATGGTTTCGAAGGAGAGGGCGTCGTGTTTGGGAATGTCGGGCCTATGGGTGTGGATAGGGGGCGTCCGGGAATTGGGACTCTGGATTTGGGAGTAGGAGTATGGGGATTCGGAGAAGAGTGTGTCGGGGAGGGGGAGGCGGGGCTGATGAGTAGGGGTAGGGGGTTTAGCGGGAGAGTTAGTTGGTGTAGGGGGCTTCGAGGAATAGTGTTTCGTGGGAGAGATCGTCGAGCTAGAGGGCATCGTTTGTAGTATATGTGTCGTCCAGGTGGACGGAATTTGAGGAGAGGATTTTCGCCTTCCGTTCTTTGTAGCCACGTTTTATAACCAAGCCAGACTTCATAAAGTTTCAATGCCCTGTACGAGCATATCCGCACCTGATATATTGTTGATGAGCAACATTCAAAAGGCTAATGCTCTGCATGTGGCTTTCTAGCCGCGGTTTTCCGACCACCTCTCTATTCCAATTCCGAGAAATGACAAGCCTCGAAACCCTGCTAAACACCTGAAATACACATCGTCATTTAAGTGCAAGCAAGAAATCCCTGAGAGCCAACACCTGTTTGAGCCTAAAATATACCCCTTAGAGCCCAAAATATAATGGGTCTTAAAATCGTCTGTTAACTTTTTTCGTTTTAGGGTATTAAAAATTGGGTGCATCTTAGATTTGAAGAAACACGGTAGATTTGCAGTACTTTGGAGATATTTCAGAACCCTAATGACATTAGACCATTGCAAATGATCAAAATCATACTCAGATAATTTACAGCCTCTGCTATATCAGGTGTATTTTAAATGCTATAATACATCAATGAGCCAATTACACCATGGTAGGGTATATTTAGCTTTTCCACCCATTTTCTTCAGTAAATATGTTCCTTTTCTAAAGGTGCTCTAACAGGATTGCACTGAGACTCATAAAACTTATGCAGCAGTTTCTCAAGGTATAGTTTTTGAGACAATCTAGTTTCACCACTTTCTGTAGTATGTTCAAGATTTACTCCAAGAAAATGTCTCAGCCCTCAAAGATCTCTGTAATAAAAATTTTCCTTCAGTTTATTCTTCATATTATTGTTACTTTTCTCTCATCAGATACAATGAAAATATCATCTACATATATAGCTACAGTAGTTAACAATCCATTCAAACCTTTTTTAACACATACATAAGAATCAAATTTAGACCTTTGGTCTCATATATCAATCAAAACTTTGTGCAATTTATATCTAAATTATTTGCTATGGACATGATCACTCTGAAACTCTCTGTTCTCACTTCTTGACAAAAAGTTGCATTGTAATCTAAACCTTAATATTGTGTGTACCCTTTCTCCATTAATTGCGCCTTATAATTGTCTATTACCTCATCAGGTCCTCTTTTTTAATTGCATACCCATTTGTTCTCAACAACATTTTTACCTTTAGGCCTAAATCCCTGAACTCCTACATTACTCGCTTTCATTGAGATAATCTCATCATACATGTCATATACCCACAGATATCAATGTTCACTATGAAGGGCCTCTTGTCTTGTTTTAGGTTCAACATTCAGATTGAATGATGCCTTATTTGTGACAAAGTCAGGATACTCATGGATTTTCCTGTCTCAAACAGGATATCTTCTTTCTGCGCCATCCATAATTGTAACATCAGCTCCATTTCCAGAATCCATCTCAGTCATGTACAAGGATTCCTCTGTGGTATTGGTGCAATAGTCTGCAAGGATTCCCTGAGTAGCATTTCTCTTACCAATCTGCATATTTAGATTTGTGACAGCAACACTGTTCAAATTTTGAGCACAGTAACACTTTTATATTATTGATTGACATTCATACTGTAAGACTCATACTTTTCTCTTGCCTATTTAAACTTGGGAAAACATCCTCTTAAAGAATGATACTTCTTTCTATCAAAACTTTATGCAGGTTGTTAGGATCAATAAGTCTATATTCCTTCAGCAAAACATCAAGATTTAATTTATACATACCTCCTGTTTCCTGTGCGTAAAGTAAAAGAGGATTTGAAACAGATCCATCACTCTTTTTATAAATACTACAACCTGAATCATCAAAAACAGTTATTAATCATAGTTTAGAATAAAACTCAGAGACAACAAGTTAGAATTAAGATTAGGCACTTGTGTTTCATTTTCAATGCTCTTAAAACCATACAAGCCATTAATAACTAATATATCACCCAAACCAGCAGTTCACAGTTTTTCATTACCCTGATAGTTTAAGACCTTGTTCTCTATTGTTTTATAGTTTTCCAAGCATTCCATATTACCATAAATATTAGCTAAAGCCCCGGAATCTATATACTAAGTCCCTCTACTGCAAGAACCTGGCATGGCAGTCAATAGACACCACAAAGAAACTGAATTTTCATTACTCTCACATGCATAATTCTCAGATAAACTTTTTTTATTTACTCTACTAATATTTTTAAAGCAACACTCAGGCTTTTTCCAATTAAAACAGACTACATCACTATTTTGCCTATTTCTACAAAACTATTGTCCTCCCTGGATTGTTTTCTGCTCACTCAGCTGCATTTTCTTCTGGTGCAGTTCCTTGGGATGAGTTGGGCGTAGTTGGGCGGCTCTGCTACCGGTTGATTGGGAAACATTCTTGATGACTGCTCCTGACCATTGTCTCCTTGTTCTAAGTTTCTGTTTTGACTCCACCCTGCCAGAAACACCTTGGAAGATTTACTATCTCCTCCTTCTTCAGATGCCTCTTTCTGCCAGTCTCAAAAGCATTCAAAACCACATCACACTTCAACTCTTCCTCTCTCTTTACGCTTTTCTTGACAAATTGTCGAAGCCATTTACTCTCAGGTTTAAGGTTCATTAGCATCAAAAGTGCCACAAACTCATTATCTATAGGCTTGCTATTTTCCGGGGTTTGTAGATAACATCATTTTTACTAATAACATAGTCATAGAAGGATTTTAAGACCCATTTTTGATATCTAACAATTGTTCCATGAGACCAATGCATCTAAAACCACCTTTATCCTCAAATACCTCAGTAGGTTTTACTATTCTCACATGGATTAGTAGATGTGGTTGCACCATCTAGGAGATTTTTGACCAAGCTCTTATTCTTCATCTTAAGAAAACTCGCCTCACCAGTACTGATGGCTCCTGCCGTACACAATCATAGCTCATGCAGGCAAAGATAGAACTCTATTTATTACTTCAAATTTGTCCAATTACTCTCACCTTCCAGCTTATCAGTTGGAGGTAAATGGCTAGAAGCCACGGTTACCGTAGTTGAAGGCTGCATGGGAGGCATGAATGCTCATGCTCTAAACTCTGTATCCTTCAAATTCCATACCAGTTTCGTAGGTACTGATCATCTGCTCTTCATTCAGAGACCCACATTGACTCATTTTTTCTCTGTGTAACAAGTTTTTAATTTGGGTGAATACCATGTATTGATACATCTAACTCCTTACTATTGTAAATACAAGTCCTTAACAAAAAATTAAGAAACTGCAAGTACTTTTACTCATAATGCATTTTGTCAATACTGTCTAGTGGAGAAAGTTCTGGACTTCAACCTGTTGAGAGATCAAGCTTCTGAACTCTAAGATTGATGAGGATGCTTATAATATATAAGGATACAATAACATGATGCCAGCTTGTGTCAAGATCACACAGTAAAGAGCATCAGGTGAAGGGTAAGACAAATACTGTTGCCTTAAATGTCAATGGAATGTTTGGTTTGTGTTTTTTTGAGGGAGCAACAAATTCTGCTTCTGCTACTAAACTCTCTTACAGGCTTTGGCACAAAAGACTGAGTTATTTAAGCAAATCCGAAATGAATCAACTCAGCAATGGAGCTTAGCCACAGGTTTTTATTTTGTTGATGAGAGTGATGATGTTTAATAATTAATTATGTGTATTGAAGAAGCATTGTAGGGCCACATTTAAAATTTCTGGTCACAAACTTCATCATTAAGACTTAATCTTCTACACTCAGATTTATGTGGACCATTCCTAGTGCCCTTGCGGAGTGGAGCCAATTATATGTTAACTTTTGTAGACAATTGCACTTGCAAATATTTGTGTATTTTATAGTGATAAAGGATGAGCTATGTGGGAAAACGAGACTGAGTTGCAGATCAACTGCATTCGCTCAGATAATGGGGGTATGTGAATCAAAGATTTAAACATTTTCTTAAGTTATATGGAATTAGGCACAGGCTAATCATCCCATATGCTTTAGAGTAGAATGGTGTTGCAGAGAGAGTCAACAGGACTGAAATGGAGAGAGTAAGATGCCTGATGGAGGAAGCAGGATATAATAAGGGAATGTGGACTTTCTGTCTGATTAACAGGTCTCCTCACTGTGCCTTGTTAAATATTATGTACTCCTAAATAAAAGTGGACAGGGAATTTATCTCATTTGAGGGTTTTTGGTTTTGAGGCATATGCACATGCACCAGATGTAAAGAGAAGGAAATTCAATGCAAAGAGTCAGAGATTTATATTTTTGGCTATTGCGAGTAATCAAAGGGATGTAGACTCTTTGATTCTGATAATCCAAGCAAGATATGTTGGGCACAAGCAGTTATTCATTTTGAGGATAAGTTCAATGCTAGTGTAAAGGGGGTTGTGGCTGTGAATTCAGAATATCAGCTTTGACAGAGTATGACTTCAATGATGAAAGCCTCGATGGAGATAGTCAAGATGCCTACCCATTAGTAGAATCTCATGTGTAATTTCTCATAAAGAAGAATGGACAGAGTCTAGATATCCATTGAGGGTGAGACAGCCATATTAGTTTCCTGTTTTTGTGTTGTGCCACACAACATGTGAGGCTGTGGAACCAAGGACAGTGTAGGAAGCACTCTGAAGCAAGGAAAGCTCAAAATGGAGGAAGTCCATGGAAAATGAGATGTACTCATTTGAAGAAAATGAGGCCTGAGTTTTGGTAAATAGACCCAAGAATAGAGAAGTAGTCAATTGTAGATGGGTTTTTAAAAAATTAAATGGAATGCTCAAGCAAATGTGCTTTGCTTTAAAGCATGACTTGTGGCAAAAGGCTAGGCAAAAATCAAGAGCCTGAGATAGAATATGTTGGAAAATTTTTGTTTAGTTGTAATCTCTCTCTCTCTCTAGATGTTTATTTCTTTATTCGTTTTATTTTCTCTCTCTTAATTGGAAGCACAGGAAATTACTTAAATAAACGTGGAGTTTGCCATGCTTTTCCACCAGAGAGGTTGTCTGGTTATTGGTTCCACTGCAATCCCTTGCCATGTATGTCATTTTTACAACAGAATATGATGAAACATTTTAGTCTTCTGTCAGACAACCTACCGTAAGATTACTTTAAGCATTGTTATTAGAATTGGATCTTGAGATGCACCATTTTGATCTAATTTCAGTTTTCTTACATGGTGAACTACAGGAAGAAATTTTCATGCACCAGACTGAGGGTTTTTTAGTTAAGGGCAATCTGGATAAGGTTTGCCATCTCAAAAAGGCTGTGTATGGGCTAAAACAGGCATCTAGAACTTGTAATAAAAAATATCTCAATTCTTTGGTTGATTTAAAGAAATTGCTGTTTGAGACTTGTGTATATTTTAAATTTAATGAAATTTTAATTGTAGTTATAGCTGTTAATGTTGATGATTTATTTATGTATAATAATAATTCTGTTTAAGTTAGTAAACTGAAGAAGGCATTAAAACTTCAGTTCAAGATTGAAGATCTTGGAGACATTGGGATGAGAATTCAGAGGGACAGAGCAAAATGTATGACTAGATCAGAAAAAAAAATATATTCTTGAATTCCAGGAAAAATTTGGAATGATTAATGCCAAGGTTCCTTGTACTGCAAACTGCCTTGGAGGCAAATTTAAACTTAGAAACTTGTTCTCCTGACTGTAAAATAGATTTATCTTGTCAAAGATTAGTTGGTTCACTGTTGTATCTTTCTGCTTTCTAAATACCAGACATAACATTTGCTGCTAACTACTTGCGTTAATTCAATGTTAACCATGGTAATGAACATCGGGAACATGCCAAAAGGGTATTTAAATATTTAAAAGGTATGTACTCTTGATATTGGGCTTGAGTTTTCCAATGGTGAAAGAAATTTGGTAGGGTATATTAATGCCAAAATAATATTAAGGACAGGAAATCCTACACAGGTTATGTACTCAAACTTACAAATTATTGTGTGTCATGAGAGTGCAGAAAACAGTGGATGGTAGCATTTTCCAGCACTGAGTACATGGGTCTCATAGATGCTGCAAATGAGTCAATTTAATTCAAGGGTTTGTTTAGTGAGATATTTGAAGAAGTGGGAACAAATTACATATGTAATGACAACTAGAGTTCTCAGAAGATTGCTTCTGTTCCAGTATTTTACAATAGGACTATGAACAATGATGTAAGATACCATTTTATTAGAGAAGCAATATTTGATTATCATATTAATATAGCATCTGTGCCATCTGATCAGATGATTGCTGATGTGTTCTCTATCAGGCTGCATCGTCCAATGCATAATTTATGTTAAATGGATTGACCATGATGTGATATTACATTTGAAAATTACTTGGACATTATTTGGTTAAGGGAGAGTGTTGGATATAATGATACAAAAATCTAATAATGTATATATGTATTATGTATGCCAATTTGGGCTGATGCTCATTTGTTTTGCAGCTCTTCTGCTTTGCTAATTTACCTGTAATTAGTATCTTCATGACCATTAAAGTATCACAATGTGTTTTCCATATCCAGAGTTTATCCATTCATTGCTGGATAATTCCAACTATTTACAGTTGTTAGGAATAGAGATTAAGAAATGTCGTGGCTTTAATACTGAATAAAATCAAGTAGTCAAAAGGTTAATGCCACATCTATCATGTAAATAATAGGTTCATTTTATTAGTTTGATTCAACTCAGTCATATTTTATCAAAAGATCGTAAGATCCTTTTATGGTCTATTGTTAGACCAATTCTGGAATATTGTTCCACCTTATAGTCTCCATTATACAATATATTTTCTATCTTTTGGAGAGTGTTCAGTGCAAATTTATTAGATCATTATGGATAAAGTATGCAGATGAACCTTATATTAACAATTTCACTGTAATTATGCAACAACTGGATCTACAGCCATTGAACCTGAGACATAAAACTGCTTAAGGCAGGTGTCCACCTGACACTAACTATTGCAAGTTACTCTCTAATAGTACTATCACACCTATGTCCATCTGAGAGTACTTTTTTGAGATAATAGCTATCAGTTAGTAATTATCTGTATAGAACTCTCAAGACCATCTCCATCTGACTTTACTTTCGATGAGAAAAGTGAACCGATCACATCACCCAAACGTTTCTCAGCAAAGACTAGCGTCCTACATTGTTGCATGCTTAATTTTGAAATGGAGAAGGGAATCTCTTTTGGTGCTGTTCTGCACTTGGAAAAGAACTACAAATCGAATATTCAATCCAATTTCGAAATTTTGTGCGTGTGAGTGCCCAACAGTTTCAATTTGTGGTTGAATAGTTGAGACCAATAACTGGGAAAAAGTCACCAAATTTGGAATAGCTATAACAGTCATGATCGTGTGTTGTTGATGTACTATTTTTTACAATTTTTAGCTCCAGGTTTGTAATTTAATTCTTTGATTTGTAATAAGCAAAACTATTAGAAATAATTGATAATTTTTCTTCTCATCAGGATTCTGATGGGAATCTCGAGAATCCTACTTTTTTTTCGCATACCTGCATGCACTATTGGTAGGATAGTAAAGGAAGAGAACAAGGCTATTTTTATCATTCTAAAGGACATAATTTCAAATTTAAAATGATTTTAATTTACAATGTTTTTTGAATCTATAAGGAAGCCAGATTTTTCTATATTTTACTATTTTTTATTGGCACAGGAAAAATAAACATTTATATGGTAAAGAATACTTTAATTAAATAGTTCCATAATTTTAAACTAAAAAATATATGTACTATTTTTTACAAATGTACAATTGAGCCAGATGTCTCATTGAATATAATGGGAGAAATGGAACAATTTGATGAGGAGAATAAAATGATGGTGATGCAAATCCTATGTCATCTACATCCATAATCCATGCGACTGCTTTTCGAATCTCAATTTTTAGAAGCCTTTTATGTTTGATTTTAAATTTCTCAAATTGGAAGCAATACATATATTGTTTATTTATATAATTGTATATTGTTTTTATATTGAATTTGATGGCTGTTTCATCTATTACCATTTACTTTTTTCTTGATTACAATATTCCAAGGTTTTTGTACTCCATAGTTCATAATTTTCTTAATGAAAATCAATAAGCTGGAACACTTGTTATTATGACCAGTCTTTGCGAGCCATATACTAATATCAAGTATGACTATGATTATCGGAGAGACTGTCATGCTATACAAACGAGTTTTGTATAGTGAATAGAAATGTCTATCCACTTACTAGAAAGTTCTGACAGTCTCGCTGTTTGATAGCTCAGCCATTGCTATCTGATAGTTACTCTCAGTCTTTTGTCCATTTGCGAGTTTCACTGTTGGTAGTTATTTACTCTCAGGTGGACACGCGCCTTAACATTATGTTCCTTTAAAGTGAAAACAATTATGTAACTTGTCCTATCTTGTTAGAGAAAATGTGTATAAATGTTCCTTCTTAATCTACTGGAAACAATTTCACCTTCACTATTCTATAAGTAAATAGGAATTACACTTATTTTTCAACTCTCTGTTGAGAGGAAAGCTGTGGTAATCTAACAAGAGATTACAATGTAACCAACTTTAAAAGCCATATGTTTACCTGTTCATTACCTACTTTTAAAAATAGATGAAAATGAGCATTGGCAGTTATTTAAATATATGCACTTTCTTTATTTTTACTTTTATACTACTTTATTTACTTTCTTTCTCCTTTACTTTTTATAATATGTATCTATATTTATGATTTCCTATATATAGTTATATACATTTTATTCTTGTGAATTTTTTTTAAGGTTCTGTTAATGTTACTAGTCCAGCAATATTGCAACAGAACTATTAAAAAAATAGAAGAGGAGATATGAAGGATTTAAAAAATATATGATTGACATTACAAATGAGAAATGCCATACCAAAGTAGGGAAGACATTAGGATGTATGTTATACAGAAGAATCTTCACCATATCTCATGCATCCATGATACTTTTCCACATAGTTAAAAACATTTTTAAAAAGGAGAATAAATGAAAATATTGCAGATGACCAATTTGGATTTAGACCGGTTGTAGAGGTTATTATTGCCTTGTATGTGACATCAGAGAGAAGACTTAAAAGAGAATAAGAAGATATCTTTTATTCATTGACATAGAAAAAGCATTTGGTATAATTAAGTGGGAACTACTTTTTAGAACTACGACAAAAGAAGCATAGATTGAAAGAACAGATTAAATGATCCACATCTCATCAATAAAGTAAATCTAGATGGAGTTCATGCAAGATTGGCAACAATGTGGATCTTGCTAAGTTTTGCTTGATCCGAGTGAAAACTTTATTTCCTGTGGCTTTTGCTTGCAGTTCTTTCATCTAAAGTATTCTGGGTTAATTGAACATTTTGTTGAAGCACTAGAGAAGAGCGATGCCATGTTTTGGAAATATTTCTCCTGCCATTCCAAGTGCACTTGGCTAGAATCTCATTTCCAACGTGGTGGACTATATCAAGTTCATGAAAAATTAAATCTATCATCTGAAGGAGTCTCTTGTGGATGGCAGAATATGAAAATAACATATCCTTTGCTGCCTCAACTGTTGTTTCCTCTACACCAAATTCAGAGCATGTACACTCCTGGCCAAAATCAACGCAGCACCTCCCTAGCGATCCTTACGGCCGGTGCTGCGTTAATTTTGGCCAGGACTGTACCTCTTCAATCTTCTCTTCCCCCGACTGTGACTCCTGCGCAGATTGAGGTTATGGCGCCAGCGCTTGCATTGAAAGATTCTTTAAGCTAAGCTGAAAAAAATCGTGAAGATGGATTTTGTGTCATTGCATCGCAGAAACGTCAACATAAGTCAAGTATCATCATCAGGAAATGCTCAGCTCAGGGACCAGCTTCTCTGGTCTCCCTCGGCATGCCACAATCTACGTCGGACTCATATCTCTAGAAACTTTGTTTAATGACATATTCATGACTTCCTGACAGGTAAACTTTCTGACCATGAACTCTCCTGCGAAGACTGGGGGGGGGCAAATCAGAAATGCAAATAAAAAATTCAACAAATATAAATTTGCATTTATTAAATTGGTTTCACATAATTATTTGAAAAGCAATCTTATTGTATCTTCTGTAAAGCGTTTTAAAACAGCTTCTGTGAAAAAATCACCCAAACAATTTACTTTTTTTTATGTGCACTGAGCATGCAAAGCCTGTTTAATCTTTCTTTAACCATTGTGGATCTCAGCCAGGTTTTTACGCATCTAAGAGTACTAAATGATCTATCAATGGTAGCTGTAGAATAAGGCATAGTCAATAAAATATGAAGGGCTATTTTAACATTTGGATAAAACAATGCTACATGTTGAATCACTTCTGTTATCTCCAAAGTTTGGAGATTCTCCTCCTTGTTTGTCCAAAATATCCGCCACAGCTCGGCTTCTGACACAATTCCGTCTAATTCATAAAATTTGGAGACTTTTTCCATACGAATTTTTAAATCTGAAGCTGTAATTTTTGTTATCTGAGCAGGGTGCAACAACGATAGAGCAAAGACCGGGGACTGATCCTGGTTAAATCTAGCTTCCAAAGAGGACAATAATGAGTCTAAATAGGGCACGTATAGCGAGCGGCAAAAATACTCGCTCAATGAAGCAGCTGGATGATTTGCCCTGTAGTTTTGGCAACATGCAGTCCTTGGAAGACGCAGCTCTGAGTTCAAATTTTCAGCTATTTCATTAGCTGACTTTAATAACTTCTCACTTTCTTCTTCGGCAGAACGACTGTGTTCTGCAACTGCAGTTGTGATTGTTTGAATGTGCTCTGCACACTTGATTACGTTCAGGGTTTTAGACTGCAATATGTTCGCGATTGGTTCTAGAAGGGAGTTGTACTTATCTATAATACATAAAGCTGATATGAATGAGGTTTGTTCAACGGCAGATAACAATTGAAACCACTTTTCTTGTCTCTGAATTTCCTTCTTGAGAAAGCTTTTCCAAACCTTTTACAATTTAAATTAAATGCTTTTTAAACAATAAAAACAATGAAATGAAGGGTCCAGTGGTGGCTGTCCAGGGGGGGCAGCTGCCCCCCCCTCGGTACGCCCATGCTGAGAGTGTTGTTTGAAACACTGATGCAATGGAGATCGAGAGAGAATGAAAAGATAACCTAGTTATTCTTGCTAAGGAAAAGAGAGGCAGTCATCAAAGTAAATTTAAAGTTAAATTATACCCAAATTCAAATGGTTAAACAGTGTTGCTAGTTAGGAAGTACAATGACAGATGATAACAGATGTTCTGCTGAGGTGAAAAGAAGAATATTACTGGCAAATAAAGTGTGTATGAAAAACAAGTCTCTATCTCATGGTCATGGATGTTACAAAAGACTTTGCATAATCGTTAACATGCTGTACTATACTGCATGGATATTGAGATTGGAAACTGAGAAAAATGCAAGTACATGGATCAAGGCAGAAATGAATGTTAGGAAGAAGTAATTAAGATCTAAATAGTTAGCTAGGAGAACTGTGGAAATATTAACTATGAATGAGGAAAGGAAGTTGTATAATGAAATAGAGGGAAGGAAAATTAAATTTACTTGACATTATATAAGGCATAATGCCTTTCCAACCAATATATTTTAAGGCAACATACTAGGAAAGAAAGGCAGTGTTAAATCCAAGAGTATCAGCTTTGAAAGCATAGGAACAAGAATGGAATTTGGCACCTAAAATAGGATTAAAAGATCAGGTGAAATTAGAGAAGAATGGTTTTACTGACACGCCATCACCTTGCTGAAGTTGTGAATTAATATGATTTTCAGCATGAATTTTGTAAGTGATCTAAAAATTTCCCAAGTAATTATAAACTTCACAGCTTTGATTAATGAAAGAATGTAGAAGGCTAAAAGAAAACTTTTGAAAATTTTTGAGGAAAAATGGTAATTTGGTAAAAATCATTGTAAATTTAATCAAAGATAGTTGGTATAATCATGAGTAAGAGTTTTAAATGGAATGTATCAATAAAGTAAGGTTAAAAATGTGTTAAAACCAATATATTTGCCAATCAACTTTTTTTAGATGAGATACTTGTTATCTTTCATAAAGCTTAGCAACAAAACTTAAAAACCATAGAATTCTTAGAGATAGAGGGAATATGTATTCCTTTTCTTCTTAGAATAAGACCATGACACTCCATGGTCATAACAGCATAATGCTGTTGGTCCATAGCATAATCAAAAGATTCCATAAATCTATGGATCTAGAGAAGAACATCAAATGTATAGAAAATGTTATTCAGACAGACCACAACAAGACCATTTTCCAGGAATTCGATAATGCTATTGACTCTCTAGCCTGCATCTCTAATATCAGTGCTATAGGTTAAAAGTCACAAAGCAATTTAAGAGCAATATATTCATATGGCAGAATACCTGCTTCTTTTGTCACCTGTGCCTTGTGAGATCAAGTAATTTTAATCCTTATACTGTCAGCCTAATTAAGTGGTATGTTAAAAAACCGTCAGAGCATCAGAGGGCCAACAGATACTTCAGAACACAAAGTAATGTATTTATAGTAGAAAATATGAATATATCATGTATATCGGTTTGCAGTATTTTTTCTCTGAAAGAGGGATAAGAGAAACTACAAGTATTCTGTTTGAAATTACAAGAGATAAAAGAAGTAACCAAAATAAAATGGCAATACCCAATAAAGAGAATTATTTGGTTATGAAAACTAGTACCACTGTGAATATATTTTTTGTGCAATTAGTAGTACATATGTTATTTGGGATTGTACAAAAATTCATGTTAGCTGCTTGTTTACAGAGTCAAAAGTAATGCACAATATATTTTTATTTCAAAAAGTTTCACAACATTTCATAAAAACACATTTTGAAAATAAAATTCCAGTCACCAAATTTTTAGTTAGCACTAAGAAGCACTGTTTTTCTATTTTGCAGAATTATATTTTTATAGTATTTATCTGTTCAGGGAAAGTAATAACCTTTGTTAAAATCAGTTTAAATTATCATTATCAGATCAATCTGAAATTGGATGTATGCCTCCCCAGTGTTTTCCAGTTTTATTCTATTCTGAGCTTCTCATTGGCATGTTCTCCCTCAGTAGTTGATGATATTTATGTTACCTTTGTCCTTTGGTATTCTTCCAGTCATCCCTCAGTCTCCTGTAAGAAATACACAGTGGCAATTTGCAGCCTTTCTCAAAACATTAGTTAGCATCCCAGTGTGTGAAAAGAAGTTGTAATGAGCAATGAAGTAAATATATCACCATGCAAAAATTTTCTGAGTTTTAGCGGCTAATAAATTAGGTATCATGGTTTAGTAAAATTGTCAAAAACAAGGGTTGATTCCCAAGGAATGGAACCACGCAAGGATTGCCCTTCTGCGCAAGAAAGGAAGCAAAGATTTGAAGAACTATCACCTCATCAGCCTCCTTCCAGTTGCCTGTAAGACATTCATGAGGATTATAGCTGAATGTCTTAAGATGACCCTGTCTTCAGACCAGCCTAGAGAACAAGCAGGATTCAAGAAAGGTTTCAGCATTATGGACCACATCCACACACTACAAGAAATTATCAACAGAATGAATGAGCATGAAATGACACTCATCCTCTTCTTTGTGGATTACAAACAGGCCTTCAATTCTGTAAGTACCTCCTCCACTCTGAAAGCTCTGAAGAATCAAGGGATGGATTCTGAGCACATCCATCTCTTGCGCAGTATCTATGAGAATGCTGCATCAAGAGACTGATGAATTCAAGATTGAGAAGGGAGTTCGACAAGGTCTCCCTATCCCCCATCTAGTTCACAGCTGTTTTAGAAGTTTTTAAAACCCTCGATTGGGAAGAAAGGGGCTTAAGAATAAATGGAGAGTGGATCTGTCACCTCCGTATTTCAGATGATATAGTTCTCTTTGCAGCCAATGCAGAAGATCTAACTTCAAGACTTGAAAAACTAAACAGAGCGGGATAGAAGATAGGACTCAGGATAAACCTAACAATAACAAAGGTAGTGTATAATTCTTTTGCAGCACAAGAACCAGTCAAACTTCAAGAGAAACTACTTGACGTTTGCTTGGAATACACATATCTGAGACAGCTTGTTACAACAGGAGAGAAAAACAGTATTAATGAAGTAAACAGGAGAATGACACTTGGCTGGAGCTCATTTGGTGGGAGCTCGCACATTCTGAAGTCAAGAATGCCAATGGCTTTGAAGAGGAAGTTCTTCAACCAATGCATTTTTCCTGTCCTGACCTATGGTAGTGAAACTTGGGTGTTAAATGCTACAATAAACCAGCCACTTAAGACAACACTATGGAGCATGGAGTGCTGTATACTGGGAATAACAAGAATAGGCAGGAAATGCAACACTTGAGTGGGAATGATGATTGGAGTTACAGACATAGATAAGGTAAGATCACTAAAATGGAGGAGGGCCGGCCATGTTACAAGAAGAAACAACAACTGTTGGACATCTGCAGTTCTCAACTGGATACCAAGAGATGTGAAGAGACCAAGAAGAAGGCCTATGGATAGGTTGAATAGAGACATAATCAAGTACTTAGGAGTAACATGGCAACGAGAAGCTCAGGACAGAAAAATTGGAAAGTACTTGGTGAGGCCTACATCTGAAGTCGGATTGAAAATGGCTGATGATGATGATGGTTTAGTAAAAAGTGCAATATTTTTTGAGATACTGTGAAAGTTTTTTCATCATATTCTGAAGAAATATTTTGTCATGAAATCATTATTTTGTTGAGCTTCAATAAAGAATATATATAACTATAACTCTTGAGTAATATTCTTTCAGTGCCTTACATTAAAGGATATATTTTACTGATAAAGTTAGTAGAATTTTCTCACTGGAATCTAATTTATAAGCAATACTAAAGTTAAAATTTTATGCAGCAAAGATTACTAAGAGTTCAATGTATTTCACTAGGTAATATAAGTATTTATACTATTTACCAAAGAAATTGGTCAATGGAAACATAGTTCCAAATTTTAGGATTTAAATGAATATAAAACCATAAAATTTTCAAAAATATTGTGCCTTTACATGACCTTTGCTATAAAATGGAGTCTGTTTTTACTGCACCAAATTAAATCATTATTTATAGTTTGACCATAGAGTAAGGATACTTACTCTATGGTTTGACTCATGGACAATGAGAAATTTTATTAGGGAAACAATGATAACTGATTAATAATAAAAATTAATGATAATAATAACTGGTTAATCCTTACATTAAATATGTTTTTATTTATTAATTTTCCAGATAACATGTAAATGTTATTGAAAAAAGTATAAAATTTTTCCTATAATAGTATTTTATAGATTTAACTCTGTTATTATGATCTTTCCTCATGCTGTTCAATAAAATGAATGATTTTTAGAGATATTATATAGCTTTGTGTGTTACTATGCTTTTAGTGGATATATTTAAATGTCATCTTTAGTTTACACCCAACAACTTGTATTATGAAATTTAGAAAATAATATAACTTAGGTACTCCATAACTTAAATATGTAGTCAAAATAAATAAGTTCATACCTTCTAAATGACTTTAATTATGATATAGTTTTAAATAAACATTTCAAGATTTACTGCTCAAAGATCCAAAAGCTGAATAAATAATTACACACCCATGAAAGGGGCTCCAGTGATTTATGATTTGAATTTTTGGAATAGGACTACTGATATATTCAAGTTTTATTTATTTATTCATAATTTACAGTAAAACAAGTACATCAAGTATATAAAATTTTAATAAAAGATACATCAATCCATATGCATACAATGTCTTCAAGGGATAGAGATCATTTAAACAAATAGCTATGAAGGTAAAGGCAGAAGAAGTATTAAACATATCAAGGAATACATATCAATAAATAAAAGAATTATAATAAAGAAATAAATAAAGATATTACAAAATATATGGTATTACATAAATCAATAAAATACATAAATTTTCAAACACTGTATAAGCATCCATACCATTTTAAGGCATAGTATATTGTATCTTTATGGATTTAACTATTTTAATATTCATATTAAATATATCTATATACTGCCGGGAAAGAATTATACTGTCAAAATTTTGAATTATGGATATCAGTAAATAATACATAGAATTTGTAGAATGGTTATCTATGAAAAAACTGAAATAGATATGAAAATGAAAATACCTATGAAAAACCATGAATTATTTTATACAACAATATAAGGTCTGCAATCATCTGCTGTCTTTCTCAAAGTGTGGATACATTCAGGAAGGAAGAGATGTCAGCATAAGAAAGGTTATTAATTTTAGTACCAAATTTAAAGCAGATTAATCTTAAGAAGCGATTTTGAATTCTTTGTAGAGCATTAATACAAATTGGATAGGATGGTGACAAGATAGAGGAAGAGTATTCTAGTAAAGGTCCTACTAATGTGCAATATAGGCTTTAATAATGTAATATTTTTTGTGTTTCTTATGATGATGCATTTTGTGAGCTTTACTAATAGATTAGTGGATATGAGATTGGAGATTTAGTAGTCCAACGTAACTACATATCCATACACATATTTCATGTAGTTAAACAAAAGGTGTGTATCATGTTTTTAAACAGACGAATATAATTTATATTCAACTAGATCTTCATTATGAATAACAATTACTTTGCATAGATGTAGTATATTGTGCTTAATCACAACAATTTCATAAAATGTAATTATACTCATTAGTTGATGGGATATTTTCAATTTATCAATCACTATGTTTGTCTTATTGATGAGCGCCATAGACTAAGAAATGTAATAATTATTTAATGAGGCTTCTTGATTTACTAATTCATGGCGATATTTCACGGGATAAATTAACTGAAAGGAATTAGTTTATTTTTGTACTATATATAAATGAGTAAATGCCTATATATCGAGAGATTTACCTAAATATAATTAACATTCGTTAATTTATTCCCAGAAAATCAAGGAAGTAAGTACAGATACAGAATAAGATTACTTCGTCGATGAAGCTCACAACGTCGCAAAAGGGTCAAAACTCGCGGTTCCTTCAGTAACGCTTCGTTTCTTAAATGTTGCCTGTTGTTTACTCTGCCACGTAATACCACTAGATGGCACGTTAACTTTCTGTCGTAAATGGCGTAGAGCATTGAGTTTGTTTCTCGTAGACGACGCCGTTCTTTAGAATTATTCTAAGCTTCATTATTGTGTGCTTGGTCGTACGTAAACTAATTTCAGGTCATCATATATCTTGCCTCTCCCGTCTTTGGAGTGGAAGTTATTTGTGAGCTGGCGTGTGGAGATGAAAAGTAGAATCACAAATAATGGGAGACGAAGATCAAGTATCTCAACAGCAAACTCGAGTTCTACTTGTAAACGGGCAAACAGTTATACTTCAAGGAAATCCTGGTGATAATGCCATCAATGAAATCAATGCAGATATCTTGCAGCAGGCGCTACAGGAAGCGTCTGCCATATCCGAGACTTCTGTACTCGAAGATACTTCTGTTGCATACTCAACCAATGATGCACCACAAAACGAGCAAGCTCCAAGTGATAACTTGCTTGCAATCTACGCTGGAGATCAAGGTGAAACCCACACAATACGGTTAACTGTAGAACAGGCGGAAGCATTAGGCCTACATTTCGCTGTTGAGGGAGAAGAAAACGATGATTTAGGCGCGAACGACAATGTTAAGTCAGAAATATCAGAAAACAACATCTCTAATTCTCAGCTGTCTTTTGAAACTACTCAACAGAGTGTAGCAGAAGGGTTATTGCTTAACAATAATGTCAGTGCTGGAAAAATCACCGCAACCATTCAATCTTCCACAGTTTCGAATTTATCGAGTTGTGATAATGTTTTACCAGAAGCAGAAACTTCTAATGCTAATGGAAACAACATAATATCTGGAACCGGTAGCCAGCCCATATCCTTAATACCTCATTATGTCGATGGGGCAATGACTTACACTGTTAAAATTGAAGAAAATGGAAGTAACCTTTGCCCGCCAAATGCCAATTTAGATTTTCAGGAGCATGTCAATGAAGACCAAGCAGAAAACATTACTCAGTTAAACTCTACCGGAAACCTGACCGCTACGACTGTTTCGAATCTGGCAACATCAGTGATGAGTTCCATTCCGGATATTATTAGCAGTTCTACCACTCAACCTATTCCAATAATTGAGCAGAAAGACGGTTCCTTGGACCCCAAGAAAGTTTCCTACATCTTTCTTCCCGCACGAAATTCTGGAGAAATGGTTACGACTACAGCCAAACTTAGTGAGATTGGTCCAACTTTGGGATATAGTGATGCTCATGAGCCTCAAAGGAAAGTTACCAGAATTATTCCGAAGACTGCTATAATGTCATCTCTAAGCATACCGAATGAAGGTAACCGTTTGACAGTTTCTGGTAGTTCACAATTAACCACAGTGACCACAACTACACCCATTTCAACCTCTGTTGTGAATGCCTCGCTTGGAAATAGTTCATTAGATCCTGTTGTATCAAGCACTCCCACAGGAAGTGGAATGATCAGAGTTGTAGCTAAAAAAGACTTTCCCAATAATGCACAAGGTAGTGTTACTAGCGCTGCTAAAATCATCCCTACCAAAATGAAACAGATGGGGGAGACAAATGGAGGCACAAAAATTACCCCAGTAGATGGAGCTGCTGGGTCAGCATCTGCTCAGATGAAACTCCCTCTTCCTAATTTCAACAGTGAAAAGCCTCTTGGCTCAAGTGATAATCCTATACAATTAGTTCAACAAGGTCAGACTTTTCATAGCATGCAACCTCTTAGTCGTGAGCAATTAAAACAAATTGCTACTGTACTTCAACAGAGACATTTTGATACTACAAAGAACTCCAAGAATGTGCTTTATGATGCAGAAACTAATACTCGAATAATATATCGTGTCGTGTATCCTGAAGATTGTGATCTTAGAGACCCAAGGTCTCCAAGTAGTTATACTATTGAACATTCAACTTCATCTACCCTTAGAGACCCAAGGTCTCCAAGTGATTACACTATCCAACATACAACTCCATCGTCCCTTGCCTCAGTGCGTGGAAAAAGCAGGCGAGGACGTCCACCTAAATCTGCAATAAAACCAGGACCTGTGAAAAGGATTGAACAAGAGGAAGTGTTACCTGATACTGATGTAAATAAAGTAAGTGAATCTATATGTTATAGTGGAAGTTTTTGAGTTATATACAAAAATGTAACATTTTCTCCTCCATCGTTTTAAACACCAAAGGATTCAGGCCTCAAATCAATCTGTAAATAATGGATAAGATATGGTTGCAAGTCTTTGTAAAATAATGCTGTTTGGACCTTAAGGTGGATTTTGGTGTGCAGATGTTTTGTTGGAATATAAGAAAATTGGGTTTGTTAGAAGTGAAATTAGATTTAGATTTTATGATATCTCAGGGATAATTTACTTATTTGATTTAATTTACATTTGTATTTGCTAAACTGTGTTATTCAGAGTCCAATGGCAGTTGTTGCATATGAGTTACTAAAATTTGTAGGTAAATGTTTTAAACAAACCATGCCTAGGAAATTTAAAGCTATAAAGCAGTCATTTAGTGAAAACTGCTTCTATAGCATGATATCTATCAGGTTAAAACTTTGTTTTGGGCATAATAGTAAAGATAAATTTGATATAATATACATGATCCTATTACTTGATTTTTGCTCGTCATTGGTTAGTTTTTCATTAACTGTGGTTTGCATTAGACAGTTAAGAGTATTTTATAGATACCAAGTGGGAATTATGGTCAAAATTTACTCTGGAATCACAAATATAACAAGTGGTTCCTATGTTTTTATTTTATCTTCTGAACCAAAAATCTCATACGAAATATAGAACTTAATAACAAAGAATGATATTCTGCTCCTTCATTTGTTTAATGAGATATTTTACCATTCCCTCTTCAAATTTTAATTTTTTTCATGAAATTGTGCCACATATTCTATTAATAGTGTTAAATTCATTTTTCAAGTATTTTTCAAAATCTAGGCAAAATTTTAATTTGATTGTTCAAAGATTTATTTTACAATCACTGTTGGAAACAATATTATCACCTGAGGATTCTAAATGGTAGTAATGTTAATTTAATTTGGGTTTTGGCAAGCAGCACCCAGATCTTACTAGTTCATAGCAGAAAATCAGCTACATTTACTTTGTCAGAATAAAATATGTAAAAGAATATAAGGATTATAAAATAACAACTTTCTAAGATCAAAAGAAACAATTCATTGCTGAAAATAATGATTTTGAATTTGAAGGCCACTGTAAGTTGAAATTAGTACTCTTTTTCTTGAGAATCATATGTATTAATATTAGAAAATTATCCATATTTCTAAATCTAATTTGGCATAGATTTATCATCTATTCCATAGTAATCATCTGCTATCTTGCTAAAATTATCAATAATCTACCAAAGCTCTCTTCTATTAGGAAATAGGAAAATTATATCTTAATTCTGTTTCTTAGGATTTCAGATTTATTTTAGTATTAATTTTTATTCTTTAGGATTTTTTACTGAGTATTTATTTTATTATAATGGAAATCCTTCATCCCTCAAACTTAAAGTACTATTGATCTTGTTTTATTTTAACTTAATATGATGGTGGACATCAACTTGCTGTTTGATTTCTTTACTGGATTTGTTGGTAATTTTGTTTCAATGGATATTTGCTTTGACCTAATTAAATGCAACTTAAAGAATTCTGGACAAAGTAGTAATGAATCATACTATCTCTTCCATCATGTGATTGTACGCTTGCAAAATCCACGTTTATTAAGTCAAGAATATAGATAATATACTATGAAGATTGTGTAGTGGTAAGCCTGCCTTTAGGATAGAAGAAGCGGTTAATTCATTGCTGCTGTATATTTCATGAAACACTCTTAACATGGATCAATATCTTTCTTACTTGCTTTATCAACTAAATGGTATACTATTTATTTGATTCTTTAAGAGAAAAGACTTTTCTGTTGCTGTTTGCTTTCTATTGATATCATTGGCCATAATGTCAAGCCCAGTAGTTTACATCCAAAGTGTTTATTTAAGCTTATTAAGAGAAGAGGAGGTGATAGCTAGGTAACTTTTGATACTCATAATTTTGGTTAATTAAAATTATCTTTCACATGTTTCCAAAGAATATTTCGTTTATATTTCTGCATCTTAAGGTTGTAATTTGCGATGACAGCCTGAGTTTGTGTTATAATTTGCTTTTGAGATTTGTTTTATTGTTATTTCAAGAATTTCTTGGCAGTCTTCAAATTAACATTCAGTTTATTTTTACTATTAACTGTTATCAGTGAATTGTTTTTGAAAAATATTTAGTTTGAAAGAATGCACGAATAAAGCTATAATATCATATTACTGTCATTGTAATTAGAAAATCTTTTCTTTTCACAGCAAAACTTGTGTTTTTATTCCTATGTTAATATAAATTACATTTATGGTAATATTGTTTCAGAAATCTGTAAAGATTGAGAAAATAAGAGATTTTAATACTGCAAAGGTGGTTTAGCCATTAGCAATAATGATTTAATTATGAAATCCATGAATCCAAATAGTAATTGTTTTTTCTTCAATTTTTTTAAATAATATTTTTGGTTCTCATTAGTGATATCAAGAGAAGACTTCTAGTTTTAGAGTTAAATTTACTTCATAGCTTACTTATACTAGACTAGAATTACAATCAAACCTTTTTCATCACACACAAACAACTATACCTTGATCAGGATTCATTTCATGAACCATTCAGTTGATAGACTAATATGCATATGCTGTCTCACTTGGTGACAGAGGGAAGATGCCAATTTAAGGCCTAAAAATAGTGGTTTTGTCTCAATAATTACTATGGAAATGAATCTGTTTTCAAGGTGGTTAAGGAAATAAGCATGACTATGTGCTTTAACTGACAGTAATTCTTTTTTCAGACTATGATTTAATCTTATTTGGAAGGGTTCTGGGCAGTAGAGGTTTTTGTAAATCATAGAAATCTATTTAAATGTGTGTAACTAAATAATGTAGTATACAGTATCGGAGCACTTTTTTAATCTTGATATTAAAAAAAATGTGCATGTAGGTTTCAATCTTAATATTTTATGTGGTTTCATGTGGTTCTAATAATTTTTCTAGGGTGATAAAGATGAAAGGAAGAAACAGTTGCCACGCACTCGCTCTGGGCGGCTGTCTCGCCCTCCTCGTCATATGGTGAAGGACTACAAACGTCTTCATCATCTTGACTTTGCAGAACCAGATCTTGATGATTCTGATGGTGGCTATTCCGATTATCAGATTAGTGAGGCAGAAATGGAAGATGAAGTTAGAAGCACAACAGAAGACATGGAACGTAATGAAGCATTACTAACAGGTATTATTGCTATAAAGGATCACTCTTTTTTATGGGATATTTTTATAAGATATTTTATAGGATTATAAAGTTTTCATTATTTATAAATTTTTAAGTACAGAATAACATTAGGATTAATATTAACCGCAAACTTTTCATCAGTTCAAAGATTTTAATGATCCAAACTTACGATTTCACCCAGAGATTTTTCAGACTTTTTGAGACTGGTTTTATCACCTCTATATTGAATATTTTTTATTTTGTATGTTTTATACCGATAATTCTGTATATATTTTCCATCCTTTCTATCAAATTATATGACTTGAAAAGTTCTTTCTATCAAATTGTGTAGATATGATTTGGAATTAAGACACTCCCCGACTTACGAACACATTACGGTTGGCACTTCTGGTCGTCAGTCGGGTTTATGATATGAGGTATAGCATAACTCACCGACCGTGAAAGTAGATTTCCATCTTTACACCCAAGAAGAACTGACCTTTGTTTTTATTATATTTAAAGTTTATGTCGTAAAACCTCATTGTTTTTTTTTTCAAATGATTTTATCAATACATCTTAATATCTTTCCTTAAAAATTTACTGCTTAACACAAGATCTTCTAAACAATATGAATAGGGGTGCTGGAAATAATTTTTTGAAATGTTAGGAAATGAAAGAATTGATTACAAATGCGGAAATTTTTATAAGCCCAGGTATCCAAACTGCCTTTGGAATAAAAATTAAGGATTCAAATTTTCTTTACTAAAGGTTTTTCTTGCATGCTGTATTTGTTCAGCTATGTGCAAAAACAACTTTAAAGTCCCACAGGCTATATAAGACTAAGGATTAAAGTTTCTTTTGCACATAGCTGTACTTATTACCCTTTTACTCTTTTATCGAAAGGCCTTGAATTTCTATTATGTATAATTCATTCTCCGGATTCATTCATATACATAGATAGATAGATAGGATACTAATTCATAGGCTAAACCACATGTGACATTGACATGAAATTTTTACAGCATATAGGCCCTAACGTGAAACCCCCTGGAAAAAAGCGACTTTGAACCTCAGTGTCATAGGTTCGATGCCAGAAGGCCCCAAAATCCTGACTTTTCCCATTTAAATGTACTGCTTTGATTTTGGGGAATTTCTATAAAATACTTCTCGGATAGGTAGAGAATAAAAACTCTAGGAGCCTACAGATATGGTTGTGATCTATCGAAAATATAAATGACATTTACAGAAAATGTCCTGGGTTCGATGCTAGGATGATGCAAATATCTCCCGTTCAAAATAAATTGGGCTAGTTTTTCATTATTTTTTATGCACATATCTAAATTAAAGGAAGTTCTTCCTTTGCTAATCAATGTATATTAAGACTCGGTTTTAGAAAAAAAATTATACAATTTATTTATTTTCCATAAGTATGCTCATTTTTTAAAGTATCACGGATTGCTGCTTCATATTTATTGCATCAGATGGAAACAAAATGAGCAGTAGAACAAGTTTTCTAACATTGACTGAATTTGAAATTTAGAAGATTCCCAAATAGAACTTAGGTAATCTTTCATAAAAATGGGTGAATTTTATTTAAAAGAAGAGCTTTTTCTTTAGTTAGATATATTCATACTTATCTTTAATTAAATCTTCATTATTGTTTATAAACAATACTCATAAAATTACTATAATTGTTAGATATTATTATCATGTATTGATTGTGTCTATAAAACATCGGTGTGGAATTTTATCAGCTATTGCTGAAAAACATTTTTTTCCTGTTAGATACATTGTTTTTTCTGATAAACATCTTTTTTGTGCTATGATGATTTAAAATTAGTTTTATATGAGGAATAATATGTAATCTCATTGTGACCTCTTTCTTTTTAACCCCCAATTCATTGCTCTAGTTTAAAATGTTTAGCTATGTCCTTTAAAATAAATTATCTGAAATTGTATTTTCTATTTATCTATCACATTGCCCCCAGTAGCAAAGATTGTAACTTCTAGGATTGCTTCTTGTAATCTCTGAATGCATAGGCATTTAATGCACGTTTCATGGTAACAAAAATCTTTCATTATTTTCACTATTTATTTAATTAAAATGCTTCCTTATACAAATTTAATCATATTGATGAAATAAAGCTTCTCTCTTGTACGCAAATTATAAACTAGTATGAGAGATTATATGGGTATATTATTATGAAGTCCTTTACTTTCATCTTATTAGACTCTTTAAAGACTCAAATTAAAAGAACCTGTACTCTTGGTCATTTATAGATTTTTGATTGTCTAAGATTACTGTGAAATTGTTTTCTATAAGCTATGAGTTAAACAATGGCTTACTTAAAATTTTGCCAATAATGTATTCACTCTAAATAACACATAGCCTTTTGGGTCTTTTTTCAGCTCAAAAATCAGGGTACACATTAGAATTGATATTGTCCTAAACTCGGGCACAATACACATGTCCCGTAGCACTGGGCCAGCTGCATCCTCGGCCCTGATTCCATGTAACTTGTCAAACGTTTCACCAATGCGCTATTTATGTTTTCACTGTAATAACCCCTGAAGACTACAGACTACCAGTCGATATTTTTTAATAGAAATGGAATTGGCTAGTCGATCAAATTTTTAAATGACTGATTTTAAATCGGTTAATGTGTGCACTTATGTTGGACTTTCTGCATAGACACCTACTGGCACTTTGTATATAGTGTGTAAGCGTATAAATATATGTACAGGGTGTTCGGATGAAAGGTATTCAGAATAAAATATTTATATCTTGGAAAGTATTCATTATAAACCTTTCCGGTTTTCAACTTTACAGTGGAAAACTCTGAAAGTTTTCTTTTTCACTTAATAAATTTCAATCTTGGCACCCTTGGTGGCATGAAAATCATCCAGGGGATATTCAACCTCATCCCACCTCGCTTGAAGCATGTCGGGTGTTACCGTAGCCACAGTGTCCATTATGCCGGTTTTCAGATGTTCAATTCTGTTGATTTTCATCTAGTAAACAATGCTATTCGCAAAACACCATAGGAAAAAATCTAATGCAATGATTCTGTCATTCAGACAAATCTTAATTCTCCCAAATGAGGTGCTATTGGATTATGTCTTGCCAAATATTTATAAGATGTACTTTTATTGTTGGCAGTTTGATACCAATTGGCCTTTTTTGATCCCGGGTTGATAAGATACCTTAAGATTGAATTCAAATACAGTATTTTTCAATCTGTTCTGTATGTTGTTTTATATGATCTATTTTCTTACAATGTTTTTACTTTGATTTCATTCTATTTCAGGTGTTACCTCTTCCAAAAGGAAAATTTCATCTCATTTTAGATGTCCTACTTGCCAGAAAGTTTATTTGGGACATCGAAGAATGGCTCGTCATTTTGAAATGTATCCTGATCATGGAAACATACAGGATCTTCCTAAGCCTGCAAGGCCCTCAACTGATGCCCCCAACACAGGTAAATTTTAAAATTATTATCAAATATCAAGATGTTAGACCTTTGATTATATTTTTGCTGATAAAAAATCAATTTCTCATCCTACTTTATACTTTTATATTTACCTTTTTGTTGACTTTTGTTAACTTTTAATCATAATATAATCATAGATATCGTAGAATCATAATCTACTTTTCATGTTACGTAATGACTCAAGAAAATTAAGTGTCTTTAATAAATGGGTCCTTTATTTTTGGAACATGATACTATCAGTCTTTCTACATACCACTAAATTCTCATTTGAAAGGCGTTTGAATCAATAACAGTTCTATTATGAACCTTGCTGGCAGAAATTGAGTTTTTTTAGGATAATTTTAATAAACTACTTTATTAAGGCGCAAAATTGGGACTTATAAGTCTGATCTTTTATCTAACATTGAATTAAAGAGACAATAAATATCAAAACTAGTAAGTCATGTGATAAATATCGCAGTGCTGATGTGAACAATGATTTTTCCTCAGGTTTACAAGAAATTTAGTGTTTTATAGATAACATCTGAATGTAATGCATAAAATATTTTAAAATCTTTGTTGTGCTTTAAATTTTATAAGTCATCTTCTGCTACTGAAGTAAAAAAAAAGAATTGAAGACTCTGCATGTACCATATATTTTGGTAGATAAGATGTTTTATGTTTATACAAAGATATTGAGCCTGAGTTTCTGACCTAATTTCTTATTTTTCTGAGAAAATTGGCAGCAAACTTATATTGGTTTACTTTGCTGTGTGGGAGAAAAGAAAAGAGCTTTTCAAAGTATTCCCAGGTAGTAAGACCCACTGATTCCCCAACTTATTTATTTATTTACATTTAAACCCTGCAATCCGCCAGTGGCGCGTGGCAGGGGGTGTAAGACACCAAAATACCTATCTAATCTGGAGAGCTATTTGCTTCTCTAATACTTCGCGGAAAAAATGACCAAAGCTTCTGCATCTCAAGAATGTTTTCAGATGGAATCACACTCCATTACTCATACTCCATACTCAACTACACCTATGATTGACCCTTTTTCAATATAAATGATTAAAATATCAGATTTATGGCCCCTCCGTGTATTTGAGCTTTCAGAAATTTCTGAAAAAGAAAATCTCTCCAATACTTATTCCTCACATTCATTTTCTTTGAACTCAGAATCATTACCTATCAAAACTAATCAATGTAACCTGAGATAAGTTCAGATTCTTATTTAGAAATAAATCTACTTTTTTTAAACACTTCTGGAACACTTACTGTTGTGGCCGTCATACCCCCCCTATGATAATCCTTTTACTAAGGTTTGATAGTAAAATCAATTGGAACTATTAGCATATTATGTGCATGTTTTAACATTACATATTTTGAAACATTTCAAATATAATAAAATTTATAATGAAAATATATAAACAAGGAAAGAAGACAAATGAGTAAATTGAGCAATTAATTATGTAAATAATGAAGCTTGTAGATAAGTTATTGGGAATTTAATTTTGAATTTGAAGTACAGGCCAAAAAATCATAATTAAAGTATGAAAAGTAAAAAAAATAAATTTCAATAATATTAGGGACGTAAATACTAATAAGAACAAAACAATTCTCTACCTATAAAAACAAAATCTGGAAATTGAAAAGGGAACTTTTAAACTCAAAATATATTACAGAACAGTACATAATATAAACAAATATCCTTCTTACTGCAGAAAAGTTGTAACTGCAAGCATATAGAATAAATACTTGCTATATCATGTAGCTACATGAAAATATTTATAGATTAAAAGCTATTCATAAAGAAACCATTCAAAAAGTGCTTAGTTCATAAAAAAGTTACCTTTCTGAAGTAAAAATATACTAGCTCTTAACCTCAACTGAAGTTCTGACTATGTCACTCAAATAGGAACAGTCAGTTACCAAGATTTTCTAGATATTTTAATATGTGCTCAGAAAGAGGGAAACCTGGTTTCAAGTCTCAGTCGTGTCACTATTTTTCAATTCTACTTCTCCTTGGGTTCAAGTTGCAGACTTATTTTGCAAGTTTATTTCCTTTCCATATTCTCTATATTTTAAAGTTGGTAGATCTTTTCAAAAGCAATGAAATGGTTATCCCTGGCCTAGGAAATCCATGGAGACTTTAAAATCTTAAGAATTAGAAGGTTTGTCCTATTCATAAGAGGGCCACTTTAACTTTTAAGGAGATTACTTAAAATGTACATCTGAGTTTAGAAAAACTTCCTAGAGTTATTGAAGATACATGCGGTATTGATGAATTAATTTTGTATGAGCTGAGGTGAATCCACAGCCAAGGACAGTATTAGCCAGAATGGATATATCTGTTCACCTCAGCCAAAGGGGCTCAGGGTTTCAGTTATAATTGTTATTTGTAATCAAATAAGTATAATATATTGGAAAAACATGGATTCTTGTTTATTGGCTATCATTTATTCTGCGTATTTGCAGGTGCCATCTCAAAAGATATTCTAAATCCTGTGGTAGTTGAATTGAGTGAAAACTCAGGGCAGTCGAGAGTTGAAGGTGCTGTTGGTGTAGCTATAACTGAAGAGCCAAGAACACCACCTACTGATCCATCAATAGGTTTGCCCACTGCACTTCAAGTGATGCGTAATGTTGTGGGTGGTCCAAATGGGATGGTCAGGCATGGTGGGCCACCATACAGAAGAAGAGGAAGAAGAAGGGGACCACATGCTTACATGACCCCAGAAGCTCGAAGTGAGCGCCGAATAGCAAAACTTAGAGAGGTGAGTATATGTAAATGTGAAGGTAAGGTAATCTTCAAAAGAATTTCATTTATATTAATCAACAACAGAAAAATTTTCCTCGTTTATTCTATTTTATTCAGTTATAATTACTATTGGGTGTTAATTTTCTATCTTCATGTATAACTTATTCTCATAAATTCTGTTATACAGTAGAACCTCGCTTTTACGCCCCCGCAATATACGTTTTCCCGCAATTTACGACATTTTCGTCAAGTCCCGATGATTTAAGTACCTCTACAATGTTAAGTCTTCCCCGCATTTACGCTAACGAAATTTCAAATGACCCGCTATTTACGCCAAGCCGCCAAAGGGAACATGGCGGATAGCGCACCGTAATCAAGAAGAAAGAGTGTTAGCGATCGGAGGTAGGGATAACCTTTTTGCAAGAAGGTTGTAAATATAGGAAAAGAAGTTGTATTTACATCCTCCTTGCCTTTTTGGCATACCTGTCACTAGCGCCATTATCATTAATACGGCCTCTTTGAACTTCTAGAATAATTCCTTCATCATTTGTTTCTGACCACTCGCGGGATTTCCTAAGACAGGTTGTTTGCGAAGTTTTAATTTCATTCCATTTGTTGGTGGTAAGTATTGTAGGTTTTCCACTTCACTTGTAAGCATCGTAGTTACGAATATAGACGCTATGTTTATATTCGTGGTCGTTCTCGTGATGATCCACGCCAGGAACGGATGTAGAGAAAAATTTTGGGGGGGGTCCGATCAAAAAATTTAAAAATAAAAGACATTTCGGTTTTCACAAAACGTGACGTTAAAATTGTGTTAGACAAATTTGAATATTTTCGCTAGTGATTGCTTATTAAATTGTGTTTTTATTTGCGTTTCATTTTCGAAAAATAGGCACAAATGATATTTCGGGGGGGGGGGGGGTCCGGACCCCCAGGACCACCCCCCTGGATCCGTCCCTGATCCACGCACTGGGTGTTCTCCTTCGCGTACATTATTACCAAGTTCTTCGATTAATTTTCATCATCATTAGTCAACAATCCTAAGATTGGTTTGACGATATTATTGACGATTAATTTAAAAGTTGTTTTAATCGTAATCTCTTTTTCCCTGCTTCTTTTCGTGACAGCGTCTATAAACGCGAATCAAATACGGAATGGCCCAGAAACGAGAGAGGAAAACTTTTTCAATAGAAGATAAAATAAAAATTTTGGGAAGAGTTGACTCGCATGTAGGTTCACGCGTTTCCCTTGCCAAAGAACTTGGGATTCCAGTGTCCACATTAAACACTGTTGTTAAAACTCGCAAAAACATAGAAACCAGTGCAGTGGAATGCGGACCCAGTGCAAAGAGGCGAAAATATGTTAAGTACTCGAAATATGGTAGACTAGAAGAAATTTTAAAAGAATGGTTTCAGTGCACCAGGTCCTCTAACATACCCATCAGCGGAGTTATTCTGAAGGAAAAAGCGCAACATGTGGCAATGAGGCTGGGAATTGAAGACTTCAAGGCTTCAAACGGATGGTTAAGCAGGTTTAAGACTAGGCATAATGTTGTATACAAAACAATTTGTGGTGAGTCCAATAGTGTTGATCCCCAAACAGTGGCGCAGTGGAAGGAACATTGTTTAAGTGAGCATACAGAAGGGTATGCTCCAAAAGACATTTTCAATTTAGATGAGACAGGCCTTTTTTTCAATACACTTCCCCATAAGACTTTAGAGTTTAGAGGTGAATCTTGCCATGGTGGAAAGCATAGCAAAGCTCGTTTAACAGTATTGTTAGGTGCTAATGCTAATGGTAGTGAAAAGTTGAGGCCATTTGTCATTGGAAAATCCAAAAATCCCAGATGTTTTAAAAATATCAAGACATATCCCACAACTTATGCCGCTAATACCAAAGCTTGGATGACGTCACATTTATTTCAGGAACAAATACAGGCTCTAGATGCCAAGATGGGTGGACAAAACCGAAAAATTGTATTATTTTTAGACCAATGCCCAGCCCACCCAAAAAATATGAATTTGAGGAATATAAAACTGGTGTTCTTCCCACCAAATTGCACCAGCCAATTACAGCCATTAGATTTAGGGATAATCCATGTATTCAAATCCAACTACCGCAGGATTCTAGTGAGAAAAGCAATTAATCTTATAGACAGTGGGAGGGACCCTAAGAACTTCAAAGTATCTGTTTTAGATGCACTACACTACGTAGCACGAGCATGGAAAGAAGTCGATGAGGGCAAAATTGCAAATTGTTTTAAAAAAGCAGGATTTAGTTTTTCAGAAGACTGCAACTTTGCACAGGACTATGAAGAATCATTAGAAGAAGGGAGAGGTGGTAATATAGCTTTGGGAGCCGATGATCAGTTGTCATTATTTGGAGATGAAATAAGTTTTTCAGACTTTGTGGGAGTGGATGAGATGTTATCAACATGTAAGTCACTTACTATTGATGAAGCTATTGACCTGCATGACAGTGATGAGACAGCAAGTGAGGAGGATGATGATGATACAGAAATGCCAAAAGAAAGCACAATCAATGCTATGTCTGCTGTCAGTGCACTGAGGAAACATTTATCAACTGTTGCAGGAAATGAGAAAGAATTAGAGCTGTTGGACATAATTGAAAAAAGAGTAGAAATAATTTGCACTAATAAAATGACTAAGCAAACAAAGATAATGGAATATTTCCAGAAGAAGGCTAGTTAAAAGAACATATTGTAATGGTGCTTCTTTTTTCATCACTTAATTCACCCCAGAATGTTTAATAAATTCTGTGATATATATTTAATTGCTTTAAATTTTGAGAAGACTTAGGAGAGTTTAAGTTGATACATATTGTTTTTAATTAAATGTTAAATGGATTTTAAGTCAAATATTTTTGTTTAGTTTGTCCGAAGGTTAAAATATTTTTACTTTAGAAGATTCTTTTATGTTTATGGAGCTAATGGAAAATGTTTATCCGTTTTACACATTTATCAGTATTTACTTATATATCGTCCTGTGTTAAAGGATCTCTTTCAGAAGACTGATGTTTTGTATGATCTACCTCACTGAGAGTTCAGTACTAATAAAGAATTTTTTGTTATCATAATTTAAGGTTTTATACTTACTATTCATTTAGAACATGATTCATATGAAAAATAGAACATTTAACTATATATAAGGGGTTATTTTTCATTAAATTGTGCCTAACCTCAATTTTACACTTTCCCGCGATTTACACTTTTTTTCCTTGTCCCCCTCAAAAGTGTAAAAGAGGGGTTTTACTGTACATCTAACTACTCTAAATAACATTATGTGTTTGTTACTAAAACATTGAGAAGATCCTGAAATTTTAGGGTTTCTCGCCATGCTGATTTATTTTGTATCTTATTGATATAAAAAATAAATTTTTAATGCAAAAATTAATTCAGCTATGGAAGCTTATAATGAAGGATGTTATTATTTACTAAGTTAAGCAATACAGCATGTTTCTTGCTTTAAGTAGCAAGTTTGTCTCTATGAATGCATGCATGTATTCTCATTCTTTGGTTTGCTGTTGTTAGTTAATCCTTTAAGCATTAGTTTTTAATGCACTTATCTTCAATAGAACCTTCATGAACATCAGAAAATTTTTCTATAGATATTCTTAACAGGTTTCCAAGTGTTTATTCAAAGCCTTAATTTAGTATTGTATGAACAGATTATAGGAACATGTGAACCTCGTGAAGTGGTGGAAGTTGCTGGATCCATAGTTGCTGAGGCCTTATCTACTTGGGAATTGCTACTTCTTCGAGCGGAAGGATTCTATCGATCTGGTACTTCTACAAATTCTGCGCACATTGGCTCTGTTTGCCAAGAGTTACGGGCTGTGCTGAAGGAGGCTAGCTCTGTAGTGGGACCGATGCTTGTGCCTATATCATCACCTATTTCATCACCTGAATCTGTACCTGCTGCTAAGCTAGTTGATAATGAAGTTAAGCCAAAGAAACCTATTAGAAGCCATCGTCTCCAGGTAACTACTGCTAATGTTATTCTCCATCACAATTTTGTGTTTAGAATATGTATATTCCCCTGTTTAAACACCATCAAATCATAACATTAACCATTAAGCTTAAAAATATCATTATTATCGAAAGTTAAAAATATTTATGAATGACTTAATATTGAGCATCATAATCTCATTATCTTCAAATTTAAACCTTCGTCCTGTTTATCATTTTAGATTGATTTTCAGTTGGTTGTTAGTAGTTGCTGAATGTATACCTAATAATTTGAATCAATAGTATGCAAATCAATACTTTTTGCCTGTTGAATAAATGTGGCATATTATTATCTTAGGAATAAGGAGTTGGGTGATAACTCAATTGAATGAATAATGAATGAAAGATAACTTTAACACACTTCCACAGATTTAATTGATCAATTGAATGATTTAACTTCTCTTGATTTTTTATTTTATTTAAATTATTTTTATGTAGTTTTTATTACAAATGTCTTGCAAATTATTCATTGTACCAAGTATAAAATTTAGTTATTATATTTACTGTAAGCATTGTGAAGCCACTCCCATACTACTTTTAGAAAAGATATTGACACTAATGACTGCTATATTAAAAATCTCTAATAAATGAAAGTGAATGAATCAAGTTAAAATATTTGTGTTGCTATGCAAATGAAATATATCTAAAGTATATACTGAAAAAATTGGGTATCAGTCAAACTGTTACTCTAAAAATTTGGTGAATTCAAGAGTGATTTATACAAAAACTTTTTAGGGTATGTTAAAAGATGTTATTTGAGTTGTGAATTTTTAAAATTATTTATGATGTTACAAATACATATTATTTTCCCCAATTCAGTAGTATGGCTATCAGATACTAAGAATTAAGTTGTTTAGCTTGAGTCGAGATTTTGCAGTTGATTAAAAACATTCCTTGATTAGTCTGTGGAATCCACAGATTGTTTAACTCATTCATTCGTTTCATACTTAACCATTTGCTGATGCCACAGCAACAATGGGTGAGCCTTTCACTCCCCATTTACAAAGTAGGTCAGCACCATCTCAGTAGTTTGTTCAGATGTGATTCAGAAAGGAACATGATGATCTTGGAAGGTTTATTGCTAGGAGCTAGAAGAGAATGCGATGTTGTGGAGGTGCTATATAGGTTCATGTATACAGAGACAGTACTGGGCTTTCACACTAAAGTTGCCCATTGGTAGGCGTTCTAGCATCTTTAATATCCTTTCAAATTTTGATCAACTGTAAAAAATGTACTTTTTGAAATATGCAAAATTGACTGCTTTTGAAACGTGTAATTTCGATTTTGATAAATATCATTCATTTGTAGGTATAATAATTGTTTAAATTAATATTTTAAAAGATTTTTAAGGCTCATCAAATAGATAATTTATTACTAAATCAGTATGAAAAAGAAAAATCTTGATAGTTATAGTAGTTTTTGAGTTATCTTACCCACCAATCTCAAAAACACTTTAAAGAATAACATGTTTAAAGTTTGTTTCACATAATCAATCATGAAGAATAAATTTGTTGTTAACTGCTAAACTGCCGCACCTGGTGGGTATAGCAAACTTACCTCTTCTTAAAAGCAGTTCAGCTCCATTTGCTCCTCAATGAATTATCTATCCTCTCATTTATTGCTTAAGCTGTGGTGTCAACCTCTTGTGATCATAGTTATTGGCATAAATCTTGCATTCCTGTCCAGTTCCTATGACTAACTATTTTTAACACAGCAAGGAAAAAACCTGTAGCTATTTTAGGTGGCAATTTCAATAAGTTTTTGCCGGAGTCGGGATATTTCAGAGCCAGCTGCCAAAACATTGAATAAAAGCTCTTGTTGACATTACAAGTTGACATCTTTCTTCAAAACAACCTCACTTTTCTTGCCTCAACCACATCTTAGGCCATTCTTGAGTTGCCTGTTTAGAGCATCTGAAGAATTCTAAAACTATGAAGGGCAATAATAATTATAATCGACTTTATTAGGGTAAATTAGAGTCAAACAGACTACTCTTAAGATAAACCCTTGATATACAGACACACTCATGCCTTAGCCTGGAAAAAATCTAGTTGTCAGGGCTCAGTTTAGGAAAGATAGCACACACTAGCTAAATTTTGACTTTTATTCTAGCTATTCTTGTGAAAAAATCTCTAAACATTTCATTTTTAAGATTCAGTCAACAATGGTTATTCCAATGCAAGTAGACACTGGTATATTGCTATATAATTGTAATCATCATCTGGTAAAATTATTTCTTAAGCATGCTGCTTTTTAGTTTTAGGTTTTGATTAAGTATAAGCTTAACTGAGTAATAGTATTATGTTCTATGTCTTTTATTCTGTTACATTTAGAATTGAGATGGATTTTTGTGTACCTATTTCACTTTTTGGAAGCCTTACTGTATAAATGACTCAGCAGTTTAGCCTTGAGTGATGTTGGCAAATCATTTTTTGCTTTTAATGCTTTTTCTACATTAGAGTGTCTCCTGAAACCTTACAAATAGCTTTTAAGTTTCTCACATTTATTACTTTAAGAAATAGTGGTTATAGACTACAATCTCAGCCCTCTTCTGTTGTTTAGTATATCTGTTGTAATAAGCAAAATTTTGTTACAATTCCAATATATATCAAGTTGTCTCAATTTTTAACCATTAGTTTTCAAATAGAGTATGATATTTAAAAATTAAATACAGGCTTAGGAGTGAAAAAAACATCAAAATGTGATAAAGAACACAATTAGGTCAAGGTAATGACTATTAGTGTAAAATTTTAGAGCCTACTGAGAGGTTGAAAATATCTTGCATATGGAAAAAAATCATCATCAAAAATAGGGGTAATCTTCACTTGGGCTTAAGAGATTTATTTCATTTCATAATAGGTTATCTTAAATGCCATCAGGATGGTCTCAAGGCCTACTGATGATTTTTTACCATTTTATGAACATTATCGGTGGTTAAGAAATTACAGGTTTTCTTTTTCTCTGGGTAGCACATAAGAACCACGTAACATTAATTGTCCAACTTTAAATGCAGAGTAATTTCATGTGGAGCAGAATTAATTTACCCACTCCTAAAATTGGAAAATGGTATGGAACATGGGCATGTTATATACATTGTGAACATAGTTAAATTTTGTTTGTCATTAATGAATGTATTTTTATAGGAAAGAGAAGAATATGATTAAATTTGAATGTTTGTCGCCTTTCCAATTTACTCCTTAAAGGCCTAAATTCCCATCTTACTAGATACTATGAAAGTAGTTACTAATTTCATCTATGGCCATTCAGACTTCAGCTCGAGAAAGTGAAACCAGGGTTTTTATGTTGCTAGAAGAGAACAATATCTGATGATAAAATGAGAATCCTTGATAGGTTATGTTACTTAACTTCATGATTTTTACTACCGTTTTTATTTTTTTCGAGAATCAAACTCTCCAGCTACGAAAGGAAAAAAAGGAAAACAACTCTCATTGGTGTTTCTGAACTACCTTTATGGTGCCTGGGTTGGTTTAGAAAATTAAAAGTAGTCTATGCTGCACTGAGTATTAACACTAGGTGATATACCTAAAGATAATTCACGAGAGTTAAAAATTGGTCTTGAAGTAAGAACTTTTCTTTGGAAATTACCAGGTTTTTTCAATATTTGGAGAGGTTTTCCTCCCGTCTTTGGTCGAATGCCAGGTAATCCTTTGTAATATGGTATTTCCCCTTCTAATGCTGCCACTTGGCCATTACAGTGAAAATTGAAATTAATTTAAAATTAGATTTATTTCACTAGTTGATGCATATGTTTAAGAGTTATTTGAACTCCAGTTCATGTTTTATCCTTAAACGTTAATCCTTATCGTTAAACGTTAAGTTCATGTTTTATCCTTAAGTTAAACGTGCATGGATATGTACTAAATTGCAGATATTTGAATTTCTCATTTTCTATCTTTATCTTTTCATTATTATATACTCTTTCTCTTTATTTTTTATTCTTTGTGTCCTAATACAACCATGGGACATTCCTACCTTCCTAAGTATTAAGGTTTTCAAGCTCAAGTTTCAAGGTATTAAGCTTTTATTAATTTTCCTATCTACATGAGAGTACTTCAGAGGATAATTTGCCTCCTATGTTTTAATAATTAATTTCCTTAGAGCATGTCTACCTCATGCATTTCGATTCTGAGATAAGGAAGAAGGCAATGGGTGCAATAATTATGCTGGTTTTCTTGAGAATGGTTGTTAATATTTAATTTAATTAAATCTTGGTGTTAGTTTTAAATAAAAACAATATAATGGGAACAATGTGAATCTTTATTTTCTCTCTAAGTCCTTACCCCACTTTCGAAGACCATTTCCGTTTGTTTTTTTTTGCAGCCGATAAATCCACTGAAAATGAAATGCATTTCAGATGTATATGTGAATGCAATTTTTTTTAATTCAATCTAGAGATAATTATTTTATACCTTATTCATTTTGTTTGGATGACAGTATTTGATGGCCCTGAGTTTAAAGGTGTGAAATATCTGTTTTTTCAAGTTTTGGCTGAAAGTGTGTAGGCATTCACATACACCACTACTCCACTTTATGAAATATATTATGGATTTCTGTTTTCTTTGCTTATCTATGGTTATGATTTTACTATGGTTTATTAAGTCCCTTATGAAATTAAATACAGTTTCTTTGTAATGAGAAATGGTTTTGATTCTATTTATATAGTTATAATGAGGAAGCACTATCATCATAATCATATGTTGATTTCTTATAATCTTGTTAAATCATAATGTTATTTTGTGAGAGAAGGCATTCTTGAGACTTATATTCCTTTGCAAACTAGTGGCTAAAAAAAATTATCTTATTAACCACAGTCTTCTTGTGAATTTTTTATGGTATCTTATGTTTGATTGTGTGTAGTTAATTCCTTTATAAAATTCCATTTATTAATCTGTTTTATTCATCCTGTAATAATTTTCTTTAATTGATAATTTCTCAGCTAACCTATTGCCCGAAAATTCTTTTTGATAAAAACATATGTAAACATGCTAAAAGGAAATTTGAACGGAGGTGAGAATCTTACCGCCTTATAGGGTGGCAAATTTAATGCTTAGATAAATGTAAAATAATTATAATAGGAGGTGAACCAATTTACCTACACATTGATAAGATATCAGGTACCATTATGAAAAAAAGTTGTACTCGTACGTAAAATTGGCAGTACTTATGCATAGCAGGACACAGTTAGAATTTATGTAATGGTACTCAGAGGTTTTAATTTGGTTTGGAAAAGTAATTTTGAATTATGTTTCAAGTGGCTGAAAAATCTATAAACAAAGATGATGGTATATTTATTTTTTGATACTTTGCATGTTTTGGAAATAGGCTACATTCTTTTATTTTAATATGATGGCATTATAAGTATATCAATGCTTGTTATTTACTTTTCAGGTTAATGATGATAAGATTGCTGCTATGTTAGGAGTGAAATGCGGCATGTATCTTGTGAGTGAAACAGATGACCAGAAGTTATTATATAGAGTGCCATCTAGAACAAGTACTTTAGAAGATTCTCATTCCACAGAGAGTAGCAAAGATGTTGATGCTTCTCAAAATGAAAAGGACAAAGACATGCCTCCTCCATATGAGCCTGCCGTCAAGAAACAGAAGCTAGATGAAAATATTTGTGAACAGGAAGAGGTAGAAGAAGGATTTGTAAAATCGGATTTACATAATTCAGTGAGTGATGAATGGCAGAAAAGCCACTCAGGAAAAAATGATATTGAGGATATGTTGTCAGGAGAGATGTGTGAATCAAATGAGGATGGAGGAGTGACAGGATTAACCCTACCAGGTGCTACTGAAACCAATAGTGAAGTTGTTTCTACACCATCTCCTTGTGTTCCCTTGCCAGAAGTTGAAGATGTTCCTTGTGTTGAAGATGATGTTGGAGAAGTTACAGCATCTGGTGATCATAGCTCAGTTCAAGCTGTAGATGAGCTAGTAAGCCAACATCTCGAAGAGATGAAAATTGATAAAGGTCTGGATTATGCTATTGCTCCTAAACCAGCTCCAGGTACCTCGCTCGTGGTAGTACCTGTGGATTGTAGTACAAGTGTGTCTACTGCAGGTATTCCTTCAAACTTTGATCATCTACAGGACCATTTTCCCTCTTCAGAAACCCAAGACTTAGCTGCCATTGATCAGTCAACAATGAAGGATAAGTCTCAAAATGATACATCAATTCCAAATGAATCTTTTCCACCTTCTCTTACTTTATCTGAAGTTGTTGATCAGGAAGTAGAGGGCCCATCAAAGTTGCAGCAATGTATGGATAGTGTTATTTCTCAAGACAGTGTGACTAAAGAACTTCATGTCGATCACACAAATAACAAAGTAGAAATGAGCTTTCAGTTGCCTCCAGACAGGTCAATGAACCTAGATTTGACAGGCAGCAGCATTGACATGAGCTTGGATTCAAACATAGAGAGTGGAACTGAGCTAGATTTCGAGGCTTTAAGTGAAGAATTCAATAGAAATACTCAAAGTTGATCCTGAAATTTGAGAGTTACTGTAAATATGATCTAGTGGGTATTTTTGTTTACACCAATTTGCTCCAATTTCATTTATAAATATACATTGTTCTCAGTTTCCTAATATATGTACATTTCATATTCAATGCATGGACCTGAGCTAAAAGAATTTTGTATTCATTAGCCAAAACTCTCAGCAGATTTAAAAAAGCTATGAAATTTTTAAGGAGTTGTATATACTTATACGATGACTTAGAGCGTTATAAGATGTGATTGTATCTTAATCTCCGCTCCCAAAGTTATCTCATAAAATATGGTACAAAATATGGATAAATACTTTTTCTTACATTATATGTGGTAAGTATTAACCTGTAATTTGTTTTTGTTACGTTGAAATAATGCAGCCATTTATTTGTTATTAATAAATATATGCTGTCTTGTATGCTGAGATGCCAAAGCAAGATGCTAACTTAGTGCTAAACTTTGGCTTTCTCATGCATTTTTCACAAAAGAAAACCTCCAGTGTTCTTTTTAATCCAAAATTTAAATCTGTTGAGGCAAGTATTATTCTTTTTGACTGTCTCTGTTTCTATTTGCAATTAAATGATGATGCTGTGATTAATTTGAGCATCACAGAGAAACTGTATGAAAATGGCATCAAAATGTTATATTTTAAATACAAAGGTTACATTAATGTTTATGTTTGTAAATCTAATAATTCAAATGGAAGCCTAAATGGTGTTTGAAAATAAAAAAAGAGGAACAATTTGTACAGATCTTCATTCTATAGAAAAATTTTATTAATTTTATTTTCGGAAAGTATACTTGCCTTTACTGTAAGGAATTCTACAATTTCTTTCTGCAGGAAATGTTAAATAGTCCTATCTGAGATGGGTTAATAAATTTTTATAAATGATCTTTGATTCACTTCCATGGTAATATTTCCTAATTTCATGGCCAGGAAAAGTGTACAGATTTTGCACAAGGATTAATTTACCATCACAAGTCGACATTTACACTGAGCACCTTGCAAAGTTAATTTTTAAATTAAATCTTATTTATGTAAATATGCGATAAAGTTACAGGTGGCTCGGTGTGGCATGTTCATATAATTAGTCTTATTTTGTTACTCTATCCTTAGTAGTGATACCTTGAATTGCCGTGAGGAATTTGAAAAATATAATTTTTTAAATTATGGAATTTCCTTTAGTGAAGAAGGGACATGGCGAAAAACCTCCGGAAGATTAATTGCGGTGGTACATTTGTTTCAAGTTCTTTAGACTTGTATAAAGTAGCTAGATGTTCAGTCATCTCTCTCTGTACGATAATCTTAAGCCTTATTTTTAAGAATTTTTTTTTACGATTTAGCAAGCCAAATTTCTTCAATTCATCAGCAATCGTAAATGAAGCAGCCGTTAACTTTCCCAGGTTAAATGCTGGTAATGTTTTATATGATATCTAATCTATTTACCGTGTTTTTGCATCAGTAGAAATTCGCATTGGTTTTCGAAACGGTGCCGAATATATAATGAAATGTTCCTGCTTAATTTCAAGTGAAAAATGACGGTGACAACATTTTCCAACATTTTTCTGAATGAGACTCTTATGTATAATGGCTTAAAAGTTAATCTGTCCTCGACGATTGTTCAAAAATACCTGCCATCTATTACAACTCAATGTCTTATGTGAGGGTATGACTCATGTATAAGGTTGCAAATCTGTGGTGATCATTGGCTTTGAGGTAAACCGATATTTTTTACTTTTCGTCGAATTATTACCTATTTGAATTATTTTCCTGGTGAAATTAAAAGATTTTAAGGTCTTATGGTCAAGGACAAATGCACCGCCAAGGGTCAACAAAGAAAAGTTAGCTCCGAACGGTTGATTAATGTTGAGGTTAGCTCGTCACGATTATATACAGAAGCCCATGTAAGGCTGCTTTTAGTTAATTTCGCTCTTTGATTTCATACCTTTAAACATAATTGCAATTACTTTATTAAATTTAGTAGATAATTACACTCGATTCTTCATTGGAAATAAAGGGTATTAATTCGCATATTTATTCTATATGCATGCAACTATTGCATTTCCTTAAAAAAAAGCTTGTTGTTCGTGTTAATAATTTGTTGATTATGACCTTATATTAATTGTGATATTCGTACGAACCACAAGTTCAACGAGCTTTAAGTGCGCTCGATTCATGTGGATAATAAATGACGTAATAACAAAACAAGCAATATCGTTTACTTTCTAAAGAGAGAAATTTATTTCCTTGGAGAAGGTTCAGGATCCCGGTGACTTCTCTTCCAAATTACAACTCATTGTATGGTAAGTTAAGACAGAAATCCAATAAGTATTTTTACAAAAAAAGGTCTTTAATATCAATTAACGACCAATGCATAAAATAATTGTCTCGAAAATTAAGAAAAGAGAGGTCTTCCAGTGTAAGCGCAACAAATAGCATCATACTAAGAAACGGACCTTATCTTCATTTGCAAGATCGGTATCGCGAAATTAAAGCCCAAATGCTACATAAACTTCCTTGATTGGGTGGCACCCTTGGTTCACCAGCTGATCGCGGAAAACAGTTGGTGGAGAAAACTTCATGTTTATTTTATCACGGCCTCGCAATAAATAGGACACGAAAGGGACACAGCAGAGTTATGATGTTGCAAATGAGTCTCAGTTTTTTGCATCACGGGAAGAATTAATTTCAGTATTAAGTTGAAAAGTTTTGAGAAGAGTTGCCAAGTTCTGGAATGTCGATTGACTGCGAACCTGACGTCACATCATTATGTGATACTGTGGGGAGTTCCTCGGTGTATACCCGCAGTGTTTTCAATATATTTCTATCTGTACGTGAATGTGAAGTGATTAACATATTGAACAAGATTAAACACACCAATTTGATGTGAGAATCGTGATTCCTTGTGCATGTAATTCGAAATTTCATTTAAACTTTTGTATATGAAGGAGATAGTACGCCAGTGTTTGTTGAACGGTAAGCAGGGTAACCTTGAGAAGGATTATCGCTGTCTGTGTATACCTTAGTTAATTCTGAAGTAGATTACAATTGATCGAATATAATCGACTCCGCACCATACAGCGGTGAATATTTTATGTTTTTCCAACCATATGTTAGGCAACAAGTTCTTACGTTTCAAATGGTCGTTAGCATATGAAGACATTTTTAAAAGTAGGTCGTAAGGTAATTTTCTATTTCGGGGATATTTATGTAAACGTAAGTTGATGCATATGATGTTTTGCTATTTATCAGTTGTGCGAAAATGAAACTTTGCTCTAGTCTTAAATATCTTGCGTTAAAGAGAAAAAAAATGTGATATAAATAAAACTTTTCTTTGATGAAGATTTTACCTCTACAGCTGTTAATTATCACATCTTACATATACTCTATATGCGAATAGTTATTTGGAATACCTGGAATTCGTTTAGTATCATGGACCGATATCAATGTTGTAAAGTTTCGTTTTCGCTCGATAATTCAGAGATTTCGCTTATGCGTTAAATATATGTACTCAAGAAGATACGTTCCTTTCATTTTCCCATTGTTTTGTATATCTCTAAGTAGTTAACTGTAACAAACAATTCTCGCCATTGCATGGGCACGGATCATTGTTTGCGTTTATTGTATGACTCATGACTTATTTAAAACATGACGGATTCTGTGATAATTGCGAGTTTTTCGCCTTTTCAAAGTAGATATAGGGTATAATACTCTTATTTACATCGATTATACTCACCAGAATAAAAATTTCTTTTCAGAATGTTACATCCCGCTTCGGAGAAAGATTGAAATATAACTTTCATTAGAGAATGCTGTCAGTTTGTGACGCTTTTTCACAATTGAAGTTTTTGATATATCTTAGTTTGGGCCGGAGGAAGGAACCAGGATCTGAATTCTTTAATTTTTAAGTGTCAAATATATCAGCTACAGTATCCAACACATTTTGTTACTTGATACTACATGCATTATCGCCATCAAAATAAATATTTCATTTAAGAGGTTATGCAAAGGACATGGAAGTCAACTTAAGGAAGTTTTCAGTCTTTGATCAGATATGCAGAATTTGAGGGTAAGTTGATAATATTTTCTAACATGCATTACTAAAATCTTAAACATTTTTTAGTTATCCTAGTTTGAAACTCTCCAGCAGAAAACTGAGAACACACTGTTGAATACCCTGTTGGTTAATACCATGTAACGTTCATGTGAATCAATGAATGATCTCATTCATGTTTTAGCAAAAATTTGAAGATTTTCCCAGTACATCCACTGCTGCATTGGAAGAGGGATGTGGGATAAAGAAGGAGGAAGTAGAGGAGGGAGAAGCAGGTGAAGAAGAGGAGGAAGAAGCTGGAGAAGGAAGCTGTGGGGAGAGAGGGTCTGAGCCAGCGCATCATGCTAGGCGACCCATGAATGCATTCCTCATTTTTTGTAAACGGCATCGTGGAGTTGTTAGAGAACGATACCCACATCTTGAAAACCGACAAATAACAAAAATTCTTGGTGAATGGTGGGCTAATTTGGAACAAACTGAAAAGGCATCTTATACAGATCTTGCAAAACAGGTATTCTATATAGTTTGTTTTGCATTCTTTTTCATATTTACAATTGTAAATGTGTTTGCAGAAATATACATAAATATTCACATATGTACTGTTTCTTGCTTGTGGCTGTAGGAATTATAATTCATGTCATGAATTTTAGCATTATTGGCAAAAAACAAAATTTAATTACTGTTTTCTTGAAAGGATCATTTATACTCTTATTTTTTAATTCACCCTGATTTTGGAGTTATTGATACCCAATTCACCTTTTGAAAGTGATGTTTCTAAGTCATTTAGCACTTAATAACCCATGGAGGAGGAAGCATTGCTTTTGAAATGTGCATTGTGTATTTCTAAAAAGGGCGGCATTCCCTGGTTTCTCCAAATACTGTTGAATGAGGGGAGCCATGCCGACAAAGATGGCTATTGGAGATTTTAAACCTCTAATAAGTTTTTGATACTCTTATTTTGATTCTATATTGTGAGAAAATGCTCCCATCATGTATGTACAATTCTCTGAATTGAATCTTATGTATATTTATCTTGTAATTTTTGAGTCAGAAAAGTTAACAGAACAATGTATTTTCTTGTCCAGATGTGATTGAGTATCAGTCCAAGTCTCCAGTAATGAATCGATTTTTGAGATTTAATATGCACACCATGTATAGCCTTCTGTTACTTTCGCCATTTTCAGGGTGCCGGATCATCTTCTAAGAATTCTTTTAGCTTCACTTAAGTTGAATCAAGTCAAAAATCTATTTTCATAGAAATTTATCATCTTTAGAGAAAATCAAGGAACTTCTTGGGATGTAAAAAACAGTAATATTACAAGTGCATATTTTAATTCGTGCTTTATTTGTATTAGTTGCTGAGCATTATTTTCTTTGAGTATTCAAATTGTTGGTTTTTTGCAAATATACCTCAGTTGTTACGGAAATAACTCGAATTCAAAGTAATGGTGAGGATTCTTGAGAATATGATGTGCTCAATGACTGTAACTAAAGATAACTTCTTAATATTTGGTTAGAAATTTGAGAGATAATTCTAGGGAAAAACGGAGAGAAGACAAAGACAGAAATATTGGATGACATTAAGGGTGGGGTAAGCTACTTGGAAGTGAAGGAGATGGCATTGATTAGGTATTTTTAGGGATGAACCTAGTAAATGGTGGAATACTCTTGTATGGAAAATCAGTAGCCTACCAACTCCCAAGCTGTAGTTACTTGTATTCAAATGTTTATTCTTTGATGTAATAATTATTTTAATTTCTCCTGGATCCTGTATACATGAATTGTAATGAGTGATACAATTGGTGTATATTTTATGTACTTATTTTATTTCCTATTGTTTGGAATAGGAGATGCAGTACAGGGGCTAGTTAACATTATTTATTTTCAACTCAATTATATTTGCCAATTTTTGCATCCTCTTACTTGTCAGGTTATATTAGAGCAATTATATATATTATATTTCCCTATCTTTATGGTCTCAGGTCTTATCCATATTCTATCTCATGGGAACAGTCAAGTCCCTCAAGACACAAAGCATTCGTTTTTATAATATTTGTAACAAAAAATTGCAAGTATTTAGTTTATTGATGTTTATATGGATGTGAAATTTTCTTGATTTGTTTGTAATGAAGTTAAATATTTTATAATAACTTGCTTATATGAATCATATAATACAATATCAAATCAATATCACCAGTTGAGAAACACTCACTTCTTAATCCCTCTATACTATGATTTTTACACCTGCACCAGACATCTGTGGCCTTAGTGCTTTGCGTGTCCTTTTCAGGCATTCAATGTAGTGATACATATCATGTTATCTTAATACTTTTGGACGTGGGCAGTATATGTGCTCAAGTGTTGCCTGATGGTTTAGTATGCAAACTCATGGTATGTCTGACCTTTATATGAGAAAAGGTCCCCACTCTGGGCAAGACTCTCATTCTAACTATGCATTAATTTGAATATTTACTGGGCTATTTTATCAGGATTCATTACTGGAATGATTTTTCCTTTTTTATATTAGTAATAGAGTTAGCTCCACAGCTTACTATTGGAACTTAAGTTATGTTGGCAACTTTTAAGTAACTTAATCTTATATTACATAAAAATCTTGGACATAAAATTATTCTGTTGGCTGAAAAAACTACATTTTTATGAAGCAAAAGGGTTATGTTATATAATTTATCCATATATTATTGAATTAAAATAAAGTAGCCTATCATCCAGCCTTATCACTGTCTAAAGTTGAAAAAAGGTGTTGGTTTCATTTTGTATCCAGAAGAAGATAATGTTATTCAAATAATTCCTGCAAACCCTCAATTCGTATCGTAGAGTATATTTTTTCCATGTCAATGCCAATCATGATTATTCTCTATAGCCTATTTTTGTAAAGCTTCCATGATTTCATATATGATTATGAAAAATTGTTTGTGCTTCCATAAAATTTAAATTTATGATTAAAAAAAAATTTCTTCAGTATAAAGAAGCATTTCTACGGGCTAACCCAGACTTCAAGTGGTATAAACTTCCTGCTCCTCCATTAAGAACACTAATGACTCGCCCATCTAACCAGAAGCCTCTGAAGCTGGACTGCCAGCTCTCTTGTGGGCCCATTACTCCAGGAAAGCTTGCAGGTTAGAAAATTTGTCACTAATGAAGAGGTATTTGCGAAACACTATGTATCTATTTCTGCTATATGTTTGATTCTTCAAGGTTATTCTTGTGTTTTGTAAGTGACCTTCATTCTGTTTTAAAGAGTTATTAACTTTCTTCATATCTTAACACCATAATTTTCTCCATCTTTCTAGCTCTCTTTTTAAGCTTTTATAGGCTTAATTTCTTTCTTGTGAGAAATAACCTTATTATTTCTCAAACTTAAATATTATGTAGACATAAATTAAGTAACCTTTGGTTTGCTTATTTGCTATTGAACTAAAAAATGCCAAAAACTTAGCATAATTTGTTGGTTTGAAAATGTTTCATTAATCAATCTTAATTGAATTATTTAATAAATGCTCAGAAAATTTTGCATTAAAATTTTGTTATGTTAATTGAAAATTGTTAGAATGCCTGAAGAAATATTTTATAATATAATAATTAATTAATTTGAAGGGCATTGTTATTGTTAACTGTTATTGATTATTCTTTGTTATGTCTATTTTCCAACAGATGAAACCCAAATGGGTGGACTCAGCAGTCTCATATCATCTCCACCAACTACTCCAACTTCTCCTCATATTCCTAAGCCACCAAAGAAAAGATATCTCGAAGCTGCTTTAGCAAACCAAGCTTGTGCTGGTGAAGTGCTTGATGTTGACCCTTCTTCTTCTCAACAGCAAACATTTTCAGAGGTATTGTATAAATTTTGCTTACTATGGATATTCTCTGATTCCATATGAAAGCATGGTAGCCAGTGATTTCAATGATCAGTTTATCTATATTTTCTAAGTTTTCAAGAATTTAAAATTAGTCATTGCAGTATTTCATTTCATTCCATTGATTTTTAGGGAAAAGGGTAATGGTTACACACATTCAAAATTCCTGATAGATATGTGAGGTAATGATAGTCTCCAATTACAAGCAATTTAATGAGAATTATGTGATTATTGTAACTGTTACAACATTTAAGGAAAATATCATTGTTACTTGTAGCGTTTGAATGATATTTTTTCCCTCTAGCCAAAATTTTCATGTCAGTAGTTGCTTGATTCTTATGGTGATCATTATATATTGCCTCCAGTCTTTCCAATCTTATTCATGCTATTATGAGAAAATTCAGTGTGTTTTAATGATAGTTGACTTGTGTAGTGCTGTAAAATGTAATGAGTTGCTAATTTAATATGTTTCTAACTAAATCGACTTTTTCATTTAAAAGTATTTTTGTAATCTTGCTTAGTTTTTCAACGCTATTCATCTAGCTGACATTTTTTATTTATCACAAAACAAGGTAATGCCCAGGCTTTTACTTGATTTTGATGGCTTTGTAAAATATTTTATTCTTTCATTTGGCCAAATTTAATTAATTTCAATACTCAGAATGGGCTTATTATTTTTTAAATTCCTGCTTATAATATATAGCAGTTAAAAGGGCTACTATTTGTCTTGAAATATGCCCCTAGCTCTGTTATATTTTCAGAATAATTCATCTTGGAATAATAAATGGAATCCTGGAACTTGTTTATTATTTGTGTTTATTAGTGTTTTTTTAAAAGGCATTCCTTTAAAAGCATTCCTAAGTTCTCTTATTATAAAATTAATTTTTTTAACTGGGCACTAATTTTTCAGAAAAATTATTATTGTTTTTGTTGTTACTGAATTTTAAAATAATTTTGGAATTAAGAAAATTAATTTTGCTTTATACGTTCAAAAATCTTTTATATCTGAGATATTTGGCCTATAGCAGTGAGAGAGTTATGGGAGAGCTGAAAAACTATATTTAAATCATTGTTGGGGAGTTCTTGTTTTTATTTACCGTATTTGACGGCATATAAGACGCACCGGCATATAAAACGCACCCTCATTAAGTTGGCCACTCACAAGGAAAAAAAAGTTTTAATAGTCTGTGCGAAAGCACCGTACCACAATAACTTAAAATGTAGTTTCTTTTAGTTGTCACGTTTCGTAAAAGCCAAATATTAACACAATCATTGAATGCGATTATGAAATAGGTAATATAGACCATCTGGGCTATTTTTTTCAGTTGTGAAAGTTAACCTGTGGAGGTTGAACCTTCACATATAAGACTCAGGGAAATTTTTCTAGACATTATTTAGGAAAAAAGGTGCGTCTTATATGCCGTCAAATACGGTATTTTTTTGTTGTTACTGAATTGTAAAATAATTTTGGAATTAAGAAAATTAATATTACTTTATACATTCAAAAATCTTTTATATCTGAGATATTTGGCCTATAGCAGTGAGAGAGTTATGGGAGAGCTGAAAAACTATATTTAAATAATTGTTGGGGAGTTTTTGTTTATATTTATGTAATGCAAGATAGAAGAATTGTTTATTCTCATTAATTTAATCATTTATGCATTTATTGTTATAATTATCACAAGAGAACGTATAAATTCTTTCATTTAGTTCGTCATTCTTTTGATATTCCCATTGATTTCAGTTTGCAAATAAATATGTCATAGTTAGTAATTTTAGTTGTTGATGAAACATATTTTGTGCTTGTTGAATCTTTTGAGATGAAACGAGACTCAGAGCTCATCAGTAATATTCATTTAAGTTCCCCAATTATTTGAGTAGTCTTATGGTTTAATCTAAATATCCATTGGTTGCTAACAATTCTATGTGAAGTATCTAAAATCAGTCATCTGTTGCATATGAAATTCTGCTCTTCTCATTCTTTGTTCCTATTATTAAACTCAAACAAAACCTCTGTCTTCTGCCAAAACAAAGTAATGTTTTATATTATTGTTGTTGGCTCTAGTTCATAGCCATAGGTATCATTTATCATAGAGATATGTCAATCTGGATTGTTATAATTTCTTAGCTATTTAATTGGTTCTTTCAAGATGTTCTTTTAGGTCTGATTTTGACTACTTTGGAATAATGTTCATTTAATCAAGACATGCTCACCCTAAAAAGGTTAGGTTTTGCAATGATTGACTTTTGGGATCTGGTATCTTTGATTGTTGAAAGATGTATGTCCTGAAAAGGCTAAGGCTTTCATTCATGATTTCTCTTCCAATCTCTGTCATCCTAATGTAGTTATTGAAGAATTAACATAACATGTTATAGGTACGGAAAAAAATAAAAGGAAAAGGAGGTGAAGGTATGGAAAAAGGTTAAATTTTTCTGAAAGATTTAAAAGTTTAGGTTAAAAATATTTGTCATTATCAGTTAAGATTTGCCTCTTAAAACTGTAGGTCTCGAATATGAGTAGTATGCAAGAACTTTGAATATTTAATTGAAGTGTAGTTATACAAATAAAGTAGAAGTCCATTATAAAGAGTATGGCATATAACAAGAGTTGCATTATAGTGAGTGATTTTTTGACTGTTGTCCATCTCACAGCAAAAAGGATAGGGAGTTATGCTCAATATAACAATTGGTTATTTCTGGAGTATCGGTATAATGAGTGCCACATTCTGTATTTCTCATGCAGGAGGCATATCTCGGAATCGTTAATTGATATTAAAGATGAAGGCTGGTAATCTGAGATGTGTTATCACTTCAAAGATCAGATTAAAATCAAATGAAAAATTATCATCACCTAATTCACGCATTTGCTTCCCACAACTCGATTAATCTTTCCTCGACAAAAATGCTTCGGGGAACTTTGATTAGAGACTTCTCATGTTTCACTCTCCCCTTTGTCCATCTGGACATCTTATCACCTTGTCTCTTGTTTCTTTTCGGCGGCAACCCCTTAGTCAGTGCTGGAATTTTTATTTAGTTCACAGCATATTGACACCCACCTGTGGGATTTGTTTTCATACGAAACGGCACAAAATCGTCTGTTCCAGGATTTGTGGAAATATAGGAGATAAAAGCAGTGCTGATTCGGATTCCTAGGGTAACCTCTCCCTCTCCCTCGTGACACAGTCATTGCTTATGAAACATGTGAATGAAAAATATATCGAGAAGGCAATATGATATGAATTAGGATTACCTAATGATACACAGTAGAACCCCGTTTTTACGAACCTCAATTTTACGAAATGACACAGTTTTACGAACCATTCCGCCGGTCCCCGTCTTTGTACATGTGAAATTACCTCAGTTTTACGTATAACCTCGATTTCATGTTTTACGAAGTGAGAAGCCGGTCACTAGGAGTGACTGAACCCCGGGCTCACGGAGTTTTTGAAATGGTTTTGTCGTACTGAGCTCAATACAATGGGATGACGATCGCCGTAAACAGGAGCAGCTGTATCCAGATCGTCTATGTTGGGAGGGCCCACAGACTATGTATTTTAGATGGGAAAAAGTGCAAAAATCGAATATGAGTGTAGTATTTATTGACTTGCTTACACTGTGGTAAAATCTCTATGGATGATCATTCACGCATTCTTACGGATCGCAATGCTATCGCTGGTATCGTCATTCTATTATATTTACTTCCGAGTTTCGTCGTCGATGCCTCATTCGATGTGTAAACATTTGGCATTATGCAAATGTAAGAGCGAGTATTTAAAAGTCAACAAATTTTGTAAAAGGTATCAAAACACCTTAAGAATATTTTAAATAATGCACGCCGCCTCTGCGCATATTTGCATCACCTCCACCGATGTTTTTCCCCTAGCGAGCGTGAACACCCTGAAAAATGTTGGTCTCCAAGCGAGGAAAAGTTGCGCGCTTTCAGTCAGAATCACTCTCTGCGCGAGGTGGCCTGTGTTGTCATATACCGTGTGCCTATCACTAAAGTAATGGATAAAACATCGCTGACCAAGAAAAAGGGGAAGTCCCTGAGTTTGGTCACCAAAAGGTCAATTATCAAGGAAGTACGTGATTGCGGGCAGACAAAAACAGAGATTGCTCGAAAGTATGTCATCTCTTTATCTACATTAGCAAAAATCATAAATTCTAGTGAAAAAATTTTGAGCCACGCAACAGCATCGTTAAAAACAAAGCACGTCTCTTCACACAATGGGATGGAATCGAAAATAGCCGGCCAAAAATAAGAAAGTGGTTTTCTTGAGTGCGGACTTTAACGAAAAATGAATGATGTCTTCCATTTTTCGCAAAATTCTTCAACTTCAAGCCTATCCTGAACCAAAACGAGCAAACTCATCGGGTAAAAAACGGTGCAGTATTATAAACTTAATCTTTGTGCCTCATAATACTGGGTTTGAATGATCACAGTTCAATATTTGCAATATTTATACAACAAAATGGCAAACCCTTATTTTAAGGCAAATTTTAAACTGAAGTGAGGAAATCGTAGTGATGTATGTACCACTATGTACATGGTCTAACTTATACCGCAGTGTTCTTTAAAGCTTTCTTAAGAGGAACCTGAAATAAAATCCTGCGACAATTTGCGACGCTGACAAATAAAGCGACTTTTCGATGACAATTCAAGAGCAATCCGCACGGCGGAGCGCCACTTTCTGGGACCATCACAGTTTTGTGAGGATATACGGAGAAAAAAGGTTCTGAATGATAGTGTTTCGGAAATTTTATGTTGAAGCAAGGTTACATTTTATCTTGAGATGAAGAAATAGTAATATTTTAAAAGTATTCTCATTTAATCCTTAAAGAAAGTGAATTTACCTTTTCAAAGTTTTCAAAGTTACCTTTTCCCTCAAATCTCTTGATAGAATCATGATTTCTGAAATTGTAATTAAAAAAAAATAAATCCTTGAAGCTATAGATTCTCACTCTTTTCTCCTCTTTCCACCTTCAATTGCAAGATGAGTAAGCTCAAATCTAACCTCGTCCACACGACCTTCTCGTGGGTGGGAGAGTGCGTGCCAGAGAGTGCCCTAAAACCAAAGTAAAACTTTTTGAAGGGGCTTAGTTTATAACACCCAGCTGCATACGCTTTCGGAAAACGGTTTCCCTTTGTATTGTATTTCCATCAGTTTCATAAAGTTGTTGTGCTGAAGTTTCATCCTTCATAGAAATGAAAGAAAAAATTGATTTCTTTAAAATTTAAAAATTTTATAATTTTCTTTCTGTTGCATTAAACATTAAACTGGGTGTATAATTCATTTTACTGAAACATTACTTTCCATCAATCCCATTTAGCTTTATGCACTCTGCTACTGAACCTGGATTGGTATTGTAGAGATTTCGATTGCTTGAAAGATCAAATCAAATTTACAAAACCCAAATTTTACAAAGGGCAAATATTTTGGTCCCTTCAACTTCGTAAAATTGAGGTTCTACTGTACCATTACTTTTCAATGATTATTGAGCAATAATTTTCCCTAATTTGTATTAGAGAATGCACTTTGGTTATGGTTTATGAATCAACGAAACATGAATGAATTACGACCTTCTTTTGTCAGTAAATAAGATCCAATAGTGTGGAAGTTTACGGTATTCTTATTTTCTATAACTTCACTATGAAAAATACTCTTTTATACATTTTGAAGCATTTGCTTAGGAATTAAAAATACTACAGCTCCATTCTGCCGCACTTGTTCTCATTGAATGCAAGAGGATGAAAATTTAGTATTAGAAATCGGATATAACAAGCATACTTTAAAATAAGTGCTTTTCCAATTTTTGTCTGCTCTTGTTGTAATGGACTTTAACTGTATATGGTCGAATTTGTCAATCTCAGTTTTATGTTTTAGTATTTGGAGATGGTAATTTCCCTTTTCCAGGGATTATAGGTATTATTCATTGTAAGGAAAATTATGATCAGTACAGGGTTTGATTTCTTTTTTAAATTGAGTAGAATTTTGATAGAAAATAGGGATTTCTTATAGCATGTTATTTGATAATGAAATTCTCTTTTTCTGAGATTACAGTTGATTTTAAAATGGGTATTAAACTTGAGAGTTTTACTGCCACCACTAAAAAAGATCCTAATGAGTGGCATTACGGTAGTTGAAACATGGGAAGGGTAATGGTAAAGCAGTATAGAAATAAGCTTTTTTCTAGATTGCAGTAGAAACTTTTTAAGTCTTCCAAGTGAATGATCAGCACAGGTTAGGGTTTCATTTTATTTACTTTCCAGTTAATGGCGTAGTTACAAAAAGGAGCATGATCTTTATCAATTTTTATGGGATTTAAGTTATATTAATTTAAGCCACAGGAGAGTTTTGGATACCCTATCGCATTGACATGATTTTAAGCTGGATTGATATTTGGTTTTTGGTGCTCAAGTTGGAGAGCTGTACATTATCAGATTACTTGTTATCAATACCATTACTCCTCTGATATAAAGGGTTCAGCCAGTCATGGTTGATTAAATAGGGAGCTGTTGATTTTCATTTGCTGCATTAATCATTCTCAAATACATCTTGGGATGGATTTTTATTTAGAATAAGAAAGCTATAAAATTCAAATAGTTTTTCTTGAAATTGGAAGTAAATCTCTTCTCCTAAAAGATAATCCTGAAGTAGCCCCTAACAGCTAATAGATATTGGGGCTAATTTCTTGTTTGCAGATATCTCAGCCTTTCAACATCATAGAGCTTGCTACTGCTCCATTATGTGATAACTATTACCTAATACAATGCTTACATTGAATTGATGCATGAAGGCTACATATATTCCAATATAATTCTTCATTCAACCTCCATTAATTTCGTAAGCATTCTCTCTCTACTAAAGGTTCTATTGTCTCTGTCCTCTTTTCTATCAAATATACATGTATATCTCTATCAATTTCAACAGACTAAAATTTTTTGGAGAGTGACTTACCTGCATATCAAAGGGATTATATTTAAAGCATTGAGAGAATAATTTAGGTGCTACTAAGATAAATCAGTTAAGGAAAGGAACTAGGAGAAATTGTGGCTATGAAGGCACTTATAGAACATGTTTGTAGCCTTCATTTTGAGAAGGGTTCTTATAAAGTGCAATGAATAAAATTGATGTGCATTTTAAACAATATTGTTTCATATTGGAATGATAGGTGATCAGTGCAAAATTTGTACTTGAGCATCATGAGTTAAAAAAGCTGATGGGGAATCAGAATTGGTTGATGTAGATAACATAAGCCTGTCCTTTAGCTATTATTAAAATATATCCAGAAGAAAGTATGAAAGAAGCTAGGGAAAAAGTAAGAGTAAGGTGTGATTGGTGGGGAAATACTGAAGTCAGTGCAACATGTAGACCACAAAAATATTATGTATCATTCTAAAAGGGGTTTGTGTGTTCTAAGAATGCAAACAATGAAAATCATGTTAGTCTATGAGAAAAATTATGATTTCCAGCACCATAAACAATCGACACACTTCTCACTAATTATTTAATTCCCAATAGGTATGTGTTCAAGCTGTCAATGCCAAATAGAGAATTGTCCAAACATCACTTATATGGTGATCCACTCCATAGGTTAAGAAATGTACTAAAAAATTTACAGTTTTGTGTTGTTATTGTAAATTACTATTTTTACCTGTTGTTATCAGTTGTTGGCCTCCTTTTCTCTTTTAGATCCAAGAAGTTGTGACTTTTAGGTATTTTTCTTCCTTCATTTTGGTGTGAACAGTTGATTATTTTAGCTTCCATTCTACTTGTTTTATCCATGAGGAAATTTACTATGGTTCTTCTTAGTTGTTTTTTTACTCGTTGATGTGTTTTCTGTGGTTTCCTATGGTTAAAGATTGTCAGTTATTTTAATTTTGCTTAACTCATGTTTCATTCTTATGTCTCTACTCTCCTCTATGTGGATGGGTGGATGCTCTGAATTAGCATTCGGTTAACATCAAAGATGTCTTTCATTTGTTTGTTTTTCATTTATTTAAAATTTTAGAACCCAATTTGTCTTGATACTGTTACAATAACTTGATCCAACAAAGGATTCTATCCTTTTCTTCTTCATTGACTTGGTTTATAATCGACTTTATCATTTTATCTGCCTTCGTTGCTCATATTTCACAGTGATCCTTTAATATGATGCATCTTTTGTTCCCCCTCTTGGATTCTCCTCAATTCCCACTGCTGACATTGCGCATAGTTTCTTTCTCTTGTCTCATCTTCAGGTTGCTTCCATTTTTCCTTTTTATTTAATATACTACATTAAAGTATGCAGGTTATTTCAACCTGTTCTTGTATATCTTCAATTCCAAATCCCTTTAGTCAGTGGCAAGTTTCCAATCCTTTATTTATATGTATCTACTAAGTCCCTAGATATAGACAAAATGCCCCTTTTCGTTAGCTTCAAGGACATGAAGCGACAACAATAATGAGAATTCTTTATTTAAGAACTAAACGAGATAATATAGGATATTAAATGTCCATCCCCAGTCCTAACTTAATGTGTAATTATAAGATAAATGTTCGCACAATTACTTTTGCCATTAGTTCTTGCTCTTCTCTTTTCACCTCATAATCTGATCTAACATCAACAAACAATCAATTACAAATTTAAGTATTGTGGAATATTCAGTTCATCTGTTTCTCTAGGGTGCCAAGGGTAATATTCTATAATCTATATTCTATGCATGATTATTAAGTATGCTGCTTTCTTTATTATTGCTATTGAGATGAACTTGCTAAAAGGCCAGGTTGAAACCTTTTTTATTCTGCTACTGCAATTCTATAAGCTGTTCCTGGAGAAAATTTTCAGTGATGTGTTATAATATCACGAATTAGATTGCTTCACCATGGAGTAAAAGAGTTTCAATTTTCTGAAATTAAAATTTAAAAAAATTATTTAATAATTACGGTATATGTCTGCAGATAAAGTTTAATTGTTTTAGTATATATCTGTCCTACAAGGCAACCCCAAACTATCAATAGCATATGAATTTTGTTTAGATCAGCGATCAATATCTGGATAGTAGTACTGTATAGCGCATATGGAATTATCTCCTATTTGTAATTTTTTGCCTGAAAACTTTTTATTTTCTCGCATCTGATAACACTGCCTGCAGTTGCTACAAACTTTCATATTGATTATTTTTGCATCTGTCTCATGAAACTTTGGGAGATTTTTTATAATTCAACTATCATCTTATCTGCAGAAGCACTTGGTAAATCTAATGTTTTGCAATTCTTCTAAATTATCTATTTTAAGTCATAACCATATTGAACATAATAACATAACCGGCTGTGGTTAGTGTGCTAACTCTCCAATGCCTAGGTCCCGGGTTCGAATCCTGGCTAGTTGGATTTTTCTGGCTAGGGAATGGTTGTGTCTCTTTGTAAATAGTAATAATTATTGAAATGAATGTAATTGGGGTCTTCCTGTTTCCATTAGAGAAGTTATTATTATTATTATTATTATTAAACTCCAATGCACAAGTTTTACCACAATATTATTGTATTTATTTTAGGTGCGACAGAATTCTTCAAATGATAAGAAAGATTCTCCTTCTGGAACAGAAGAGATCAAAGGAGAAGGAAATGATGTGAATTCTAGCTCTAGCTTTGTTTCCCCATATACTAAACTCAGGAGCCATGCTAATAGACTTGGCCAACCTAAGGGAAAAAATGCAGTAGCTTCAGGTGTGTCAGCCTCTTCTGGATCTCAGAATGTGGGAAAAGGGTTGGAGACAACTATAAATACTTCCCAGCAACAGGTAATTGATCGTGTGGTTGATAGACTTTATGCAGGATCAAGAGGAAAAGCCAGTTCTTCAAATTCTTGGAATCTTAACTCTGAGTACAAGGATTTAGATAGTGACTCATACATGGGTTCTAATGTGAACAAAAAGAAAGATGAGGAGTCTAATTCAGTGTCTCCATTGGCCCAGGTTAGTGAGGGTAAAAAGAGTAATTCTGCTTCTCAAATAGAAATTCCTACCTTGGAGAGTGTTCCCTGTGACTCTTATAGCTGTGATAAAATGAGTGAAGCGGACAGCGCAATTTCCAGTCGGGATGACCTTAACTCATCATTTGGGGAAGGTGTATTAACGAACAGGGGAACAAGATTGGGTGATGAGGAAGAAATTGGAATGGAGGATAGATCACAAGGGGATAGGGATGATTCATCATATAGTGTGAGCCATGGAAGTGGTCATATGGGCCACAGCCAGCTGAGGAAGTCAACAAGAGAGGTTTCAAGTAAAGGGAAGACTTCTATGCACAATTTACCCTCTTCTTCATCTTGGAGTACCCCCCCAGGAGAAGTACGGAGAAAATCACTCAGGGCATGCAAAGGCAAAAGATATCAAGAGTTCATGAATGAAGGACGAATTGCTCGTGGAAAGCGGACTCGCAGACCTTTTCCAGCAAATGATTGGTGAGAATCATAAAGTTGTGTATTAAGTGTTTTTTATTTCTTCATGGGTGAAAGATAGGCATTCATTAACAGTCATGATATATATTAAGCTATAAAGCAGCATCTCTGAAGTAAAAGGGGAAATTAATTCTCAGAGTTCTAAGATTCAAACTATTGATAAGCCTAGGTACATTTAGTCCTGTATATTTTAAATATATAATTTTCAGTGATATTATTTTATATGAATTATTCCATAAAATTTCAACTGCCAACTAAATTTCATTGATGAGATGTTCGAGATGTAGCATTAAAATATCTGAAAATTCATCACTGAACTTGATCTTATTATGACTTATCATTTTTTTATTTAGAGTTATGATTTTAGTATAGAAGTAAGGATGTATTTATAATATTTTTAATTTCATACCCTTTTAAAATTTCTTTAGTGAATATAATTTACCTTAATTAAAATACTTAGACCGTATCTCATTATAATCACTAAGTATGTGCAAAGATTGATTTATTTGATTTAAATTATACAGTATTAGATCCTACTGTGTTTTTTTAACAATTCAAGCAAAATAGAGTATTTTTCTGTTCAAGAAAATTTTTGGAGGACCATTGTAATTTCAGACAATTACTACGTAGAGTATCATTCTTTAAGATATGGATACTCCTTTCTTATATAACTTTTTTTCATTCTCCTTGTTCAGTAAAACTGTTACAGTACAGTATTTCTCAGGTGTTTCCCTGTTCAATTATTATTATTGTCATCCATTTACTATGTTCAGTTATTTGACTTTTGTATTAATTTTATAACATTCAAATTTTATGGTTTATAATTGGTATATATTTGTTGAAATATGGTTCCTAGTTTAACTTTTTTATCTTGGAGTTTTCTTATTTGTTTATAAGCTTGAAATGATTATTTTAATAGGCTTGAATTTCCTCTATTATATCAAAAATTTTCTCTTCCTCTCTTAAAGTTTATATCAAAAATTTTCTCTTCCTCTCTTAAAGTTTTAATATCATAAAATATTTTGTTTTTTCTTTACATAAATATTATTACTATCTATCTGTAAGTATTTTTTTCTAAGGATTAATAATTAATTTACTGAATATTTGGAAGACTTACTTTATACAATTATACTGTCAGGAGTCATTTAAAATTAAAGTTATCTTTATGTCATGATAAGACAATTTTTTTACATTTTTTGTACAAATTTACTTAAATTTATTTATTGAAATATGATCTTAGAGGACAAATGTAGTGTAGAGTATTTATAAGAGATCAAGACATAATCAGAAAAAATTTTGCTCATGAAACTAAATTATGTGTTCAGAAGGAGTGTACTTCATTTTTCAAGTAAGTTTTTCTTTGTCAAGAAAATCATTTTTATAGTTAGTTACAGTTCCCCAAATCTTTCTGTGCTATCTTACTTAGGGAATAAATTAGTCAAAAATTTGGTGCTGATCTTGTTACACCTGTAATTAAGGTGACATTGTTGCGTCATATACTTATTGATGATTCAATATTGTTCTTTTATTCATATTTTATTTTGAAGCATGACATGAAATTGGGTTTAAAAATGTATTTGGTCATTCAGTTTTTAATGTAAAGATGTTAGGAATCAATCACAGTTGTCATCTGCTGCAGTTGCCATTTTTAATTAATTTATTAATAATAAATTAATATATTAACTCACTTTTCTTAAGAGATGTTTTGTTATTGACCATAAATTCGGTTTTCAAAGAGTCTCAGAATACATGAGATTAAGTCAAGATTTTATAAAGCATTAATTAAATCCATGAGAAATAGCTTCCAATATTTCTATTACTGTTGATTCCCATGTTATAGAATTTATGTTAGGAGGAAGTAGCATGTTCCTCAAACTTCATTTTTTAATTATCATTCATTGTGTTTGGTAATATATTATATACTGCATATTTATGAAGCTCGGTTATCATTTATATCCTTCTATTATTTTAAAAGCTATCTGGCAGTTTGATTACTGGCTACTGTTGAATTCCACAAATAATTATAGGAGACTGTGATTGGTAAAGCTATTATTTATTAAGTACTCCAATCAACTATTGTGTATTGAAAGCCATCATATCCTTTGGGGTATATGTTATTTGTGCTATTACTGTTTTTGATTAATTTCATGTTAGATTTTAGGGAAATGTGATTGTTAAATATTCTCGTATTTGGTATACTTTTTATAATTGCATTTATCTATCTCTGAAAATTTCAACTCTTAAGACTGTGAACATGGTGTGATTAGATTTACATTTATTAACACTATTTAATAAATTGTAATTTTAGCCAATACAATTTTATGCCTGTTTCCATCTTCATTGTATTACCTATATCCTAAAAATAGATATTCTAAGTTCTCTGCTTGTCAGAAATTTAAAAGTCAACATCTGTGAGAATGTTTAGAAAATATCCTTCTCTACTGCTTTTTATGAAGTCCTAGTCAATCATCTTCAATGAAGTGGAAGAGAAGACAAGTAGAATAATATTTTATTGAGATTCTCAGTAGTATTCCTAAGATTCATTGATAATTGCAATTACACAAATTGTTACAAAAATAAAATATTTATGTTCACACATTCACAAGTAAAATTCATATTGCAGGCCAGTTGAGTAAGTCTTTTGGACCGTTTTGTACCTGTGATTTGTATAAGTTTATCAATTTTAAAATAACCATTAAAAGTGATTCATTGCTTGCATCCATAGTTCAAACCTAATTATCTTCTTATGCCCAACTATCCAAGTGACCTATATATGTTTTAATAGAAAGAAATTCAATTTGTTCAGTATTGTTCCTTCAAGATTAATAGGCTTTCATTAAATCAATATTGGAAAATGAAGTATAAGAGTGAAAGAAATTTCCTATTTAAATGTTAATAAGATGTGACTTAGTATCAATAAGTAAGTGAGAAGATAAGATTGAATATATAGTCTTATTTGAACCATATCTAGAAATATGCCTCGGAGTATCAAGAGAAAAAAGATCATGCAAATATTAACCTGACCTTTCCACAATGCAATTCTGAAAATTAAATATATGGATTTCTACATTCCATCTTCTTCATCTGATCTGTGAAACTTATGAATAATTTTATTATTTATCAACTGAAAATTAGTTTGATCTCATTAGAAATATTCTCCCACATTTTTGGTAGCCATTGGGTGTATTTCACTGTCAACAAGCAGAATAATGTATCTGCTTTAATTTGAGCCTGTTTGCTTCAGTGTTCTTTGTACTTGATTCATGGTCAAATTGCTTGAAGACTGTAAAGATCATTGTGTCTAGTTTAGCTTTCTAAGATATTGTACCGTTTTATCTCAATTGCTACATCTTGTCTCAATATCTGTGTTATGGTTGAATGCATGAGAATCTATAGTGAATGTTTTAATCTAACTGATTTATCACTAATGAAACAGAAAAAATAACAATGCTCTTTATAGGGAAGCTATGAAAATGTTTACATTTATTTTGCAGTAGGCATGAAATGAAGTTATTGTTCATTACATTTACTATCCTGTAGTGTTTATAATAATACTCGGTGACATTTTTTGTTGAGGAAAATTATTTCATCTGTTAAAGATTTTACCACAGAAATGTTTTTCTGTATTTTAAAACTTTTCATAGGCCCTTCATCTTTGGATGAAATATAACAAATCTTTGGTAAAATCTTGTTAATCAATTGCAGAAATGATTTAATATAACAGATATAAGGGCTGAACCACTTCTTTCTTTAGGTAAAAAGTATGGATTCTCTTTCCTTCTTCTGAAATCAATTTATAACAGAACTACTTTGAGCATACTTATTAGAACACAACAAATTTAAGGTCATAAAGTAAATCCTACCTGTATAGAATTTGGTATCAAGTAATTTTGATTGCAAATTTTACTCATGATAAAGATAATCTATAAAGTCAGATATATATCCTAGGAAATTTTAGTTTGCTAGAATATCTTATTTTGTAAAATGTTGGAAACAGTATATCATCTACAACAAGTGGTTAAATTTTGACGTTTCTTCAGTATGTTAAGACTAACTATGTATAGACTATTGCTGGAATGCTTCGATATACACTCATTACTGCCTTATAAATCTATACTAATGCTTACATATTAAATTCTCATCTATTAATGAAAAATAATTTGTATTAAGTCATCCAGCAATAATGCATTGCATTTCTTCCGATCAGGGTATAAATTAACGTTAATTGACACTTGAATTTTGCATTTTCTTCATATTTTGCTGTAAAATAATTCTAAATGTAACTCTAAAAATGTATAAGTATTATAATTTTAGCTTAGCCATTATATTTCCTATCTCCCTTTACATAAGAATAAACATTTCCTTTGCATAGTTTTCCATGAAGGTAGAATAAGTTTGTTTTCACAAGAAATATCATTTTAAACCTCAAATTTATCAGACTTCTGTAAGCATGGTTTATCCAAGTCTTAAATTTCTGTTTTACATATCTATAAAGAATGTTTAAAGCTGAATTTGGAAACTCATTTTTCTTCAGTTTTATATCAGTTGGGTACACACTCTCAAGTAAAATCAAAATGAACCAGTATTTGTCATATTATTATTGTATATGATAATATATATTATTGCCTCGGCTAAGAGGGGGTTGTAACCAAGTATTCATGAAGTAAGGAAATCGTTCAATCAACAATTCTATTGATTTGCTCATTATAGCATTTCAGAATCTTTAGATAAAACATCCAAACTGGCTCACATCGTGGGATTATTTAATGCTAGTTAGTTAAATCAGCAAAACTATTGATTTGAAAATTTACCTCTTGAGTTTCATAATATACATGTTGCAGTCTGAGAGATTTTACAAAAGAGAAATATTGATACATAATCATGTCATTACTGCCGAGCTGTATATATGTAGAAATTAAGTATTTCATATTCTACAGGTAAGTAAGATGATATATATTAAATTCTCTAAATATTTTAGTTTCCTTTAAAGCTTAATGGAAGAGAATGAATCATGTAGCCTTAAGATTTTGGCAGATTTTGTAACAGTTGAATATTTTTATTTAATTTCTTAATAGATATATTCATAAAGAATTTTGCTTTGAGTAATATCTTCTGTAGCTTTTCTTGGTTTGTAACTGGTTCATTGATTATGCATTAGGTTTCTTCATGCTCTATTAAATGCTGCTCTCTTGTATATGATCTTCTGACAATTGCAAGATATATTATGGTTTTATAATTTTATTCTTTAATATAAAATCCTTTTTAAGTATGGCATAATTTTTACTGAAATGTTTCATGGTAAGCATCAAAAGTCAGTAATATACAGATGAAAAGTTAAGGTTTAAATTTATCCTTAATTCATATACCATAATTCATTTTTTTAGCTTGCCTGCAAATACTCACATCTTAATATTTCTTAACCAAATAACTTATCAAAATGTTAATATGACTATGTTACTAGTAATTTTGCCAGTCTCTATTTCACAGATATTTTTATCCTTGCTGTAATAGAAACAACAAATTTTTTCAGCTAACCTTCACTTGGAAATTATTCCTTGGAAGGAACCTCCCGGTTTATCCTTATAATTATTTTCAAGTTTTATTGAATTGTTAAAGATTTATGATTTTCAAGGAAAAATAATCAGTTGCTCTATCATGAAAATTTTACACAGAAGTTAGTGTTGAGTGGCTTCAATTTGAATATAGTATTCAAATTATAGTTGTGCAGATAATTTTAATACAGGATTTGTCTTTGAACTGTTGTCTGAGGTTCTGTGAGGACATTAAAACAATATAGAGTCATATCCCTGCTCAGATATTTTTCTACACTAAAAGGAAGATGGAACTAATTTTACATGACATTTGTAATTTCAATGAATAAATTTTAGCTGTGGTGGTAAACCATAAAATATCTCTATTAGGCATTTCTGTTACCTTTTTAGGCTGTAATTTTTCTGATTATTCCACTTTCGAAAATTATTGTGTTTGGTTTTATGATAATAATTTTCAATATCATTTTGGATAGTGGTTAAAGTTTCAATTGTTTTAATTGTTAAAAATCAATGAAATCTGATATTACTGAATTATTTTTTTCTTGCCTTATCTCAGATCATTTGTACTTCGTATCTAATGTTTTTTTTCCCATTGGTTTGATAGTTTTGAATATCCTTTGCCTTCAAAAGAGAGGAGGGATTCTGAATCATCTTCATCAGCCAGTGAAAAAACAGATTCTGCTTTCTCAGAAGGAAGTAGAGGTTCCAGGGAGCCAGATGATCACTCATCTTCTTATGCAACAATAGGAACAAGAGAACCTTCTATATCACCTCAAGGAATGCTGGCTGAGAAAAGAATAAAAGAATATTCTGAGATGGAAGAAGATGCACCCTTGGTTCAGAATACCAGCTATGGATCCAACATTTCCAGGAGGTACAGATTGTACTTAGGATTTCTACCTGAAGTTATTATTTATTAAGGAATAATTAATTTAACATTAACTCTGCAATGTCTGGTGACACCAACATGGTATTAAGCACGAGAAAATTTTAAATTTCAATGGATGGCAAACTTTTAATCAGGTTGTTTCTCAAACTTAAAATTAAAATTATTTTCAAGCTGCTTTATATGTGTATGTAGGTAATACCTTCCATATCTCCTCAAACTATAAATACAAGGTTTGTAAATAAATTTTGTTGAATAAAAATAATGAATGGAACTAAGTATGAAATGAAAACATCAGTTGCTGTGCTTAAACCTGAAAATATGGATTTATCAGAATCTGATGTTAATTATATAAATTTTGTTGATTTCTTCAATTTGCGTACAATAATATAAAAAATAATATTCAAGGTCAGTTCTTTGTAAACATTAAAAAGTATAGCTGCTGTTGAGTCAGAAAAGGAGTAATTTATGAATCATCATTGTCATAGTTTATTAAATGGGTGTGCGATCAAATATTACTCTGAACATTTCTTCATTTTCTATTTTATTTTGAAATTTTGATAGCTCTCTTTATTCATTGTAAACTCATTTATCAGCTGAAAACTTCTTTTCCTATTCTATGGCTTTCCATTAATCATTTCTATGATCATTTTCTTTCAAGGTCAAATTCTATGGTATTAGGCCGGACTTCGTGGAAAGCCATAATAAGAAATGAATAAAGCACTTCGTAATTTCCCCACAATGTTATTTATAAAAAAAAACAACCCGTTTCGGCTAATGCCATCCTCAGGTCCTGATGGATACCTGAGGATGGTGTTAGCTGAAACCGGTCGTTTTTTTTAATAAATAACATTGTGTGGAAATTACGAAGTGCTTTATTCATTTCTTCTTTCAAGGTCTTCGATCCTTTGTATGATACATACATATTTAATACCATGCTTTCTTTGCAGTGACTCTTTGTTTTTTCCTGTAACTTCATTCTCTTATCTTCTCTACATCCATACTCCAAAACTATTTTCATGGACATCTTTATTTAAATTTTTTATTTCCATCACATGGTGCTTAAAATTAAAAGTGAATTAATGGAAGGATAATTGCAATTGATCTAAAACTTCACCTTGCATTTCTTTCAGTGTTCCTTAGTATTAAAGGCTGCACAGTCCTCCTGGCATCTAGCATCCATATTTGTTAATCTCGACAATATTTTCATCTTGAATGACATTTTGGCTATTTTGAATGCATTGTTGATATCAGAAAAAGACTTCAAAATTTTCTCAAAACTATGATTTTGTAATTATGCTCCTTAAGTTCTCATGTGATTTCTCTGCTAATTTTAGGTTGAAAAAGAGCTAACAGTTCACTCATCTTGCTCTTTCTATTTTCTTATATCCTAGCAGTGAAAATGTTAGTTATGGGACAAAATCTCGGAAGCATTCAGAAACTTCAGAGGAATCTTTTTCTGATTCATCACCAAAGAAGCGTTTCAAAGCTGCGTGAGTAATTAATTTTCTTGTTGACTAATAATGTCTTTTTTCCAGGGATGTAAATTTATTCAAAATTATTTAACCAGAACCTTTTGCAGGGATTTTAATCTTGATGAAAAAATAGAAGCTTTGCCTTCTTTGAGCTTAGAGGAATTTCAGCTGAAAAAGAAGGCTAAGAAGAAGAGGAACACACCAAATGTGAAGAGAAATACCAATACCAAAGCAAAAAAGGACGAAAGCCAGTCTGGTGAGTAATTCCGAATTCTCTTATTTCCCTTAGTCGAATATTTGGTCAAACAGCTTGAGATTTGGTAATAATTCTTTAATTCAGTGTTAATTGTAACTTGTGTGGTGATTGTTCTTTTAGTGGAGCCAAAAGTGAAAATGGAGCAAGAGGCAGCCTCAAGGACTGAAGGAGACATCCAGCAATCAAGCCTTGAGGCAGAAGGAAGTTCCTTTTCAGTTCCATTAATAGGAAGCAAGAAAAGAAAAGCTAGAAAACAGTGTATCACTAGGCTTGACCCTGAAGGCAGTGCAGGAAGAGGTAATGTGTTATTAATTTCTTCATATGTATTTGTAGTAATTTGGTAACCATATTTACACTTTGAAAAATTGTTGAAAACATAACAATAATTTTATCCATTAATTGCCACATTTTTCTGCAGCAAATTTAGCAATATTAAAAATCATTCAGAATTACTGATAATATATTTTATTTGTAATTTGTGAAAATCACTACTTTATTTTGCCAGTAATGCTTCCTAAGTATTTTTTAAAGTAAATATTTTGTTGGAGGACCTAAAGTCATTGCTATGGATCAGTGATTCTTAGCAGCTGGCATCCTTTGACTACCTATTCAAAATACCGTATTTACTCAAAAATAATGTGCACCCTTTAAGGTCTTTTTCAGTTAAAAAATCAGGGTGCATGTTAGAATTGACGGCCCGCTAGATTTGGGCATATTACTACTAGTGCACATGTCACATGATGCACGGCTGGCCACATCCTTGGCTCACCCTGGTTCCATGTAACTCTTCAAACGTTCCATCAATGTGCTATCGATGTTTTTGCTGTAAGAGCCCCCATAGACTAAACTGTCAGTCTATAGTTTTCAATTGAAAGGGAATTTGCTTGCGCATCAAACTTATTGAATGACCTATTATAAAATGGTTAAGTGCACACTTACGTGGGACTTATGGCATTGACACCTACTGGCATTTTGTATACCATGTATGGGCTTATAAATATACCATATATGCTGGTGTATAAGTTGACGTTTGAAGCCTAAAAATATCTCTCAAAAACTAGGGGTCGACTTATATGCCGAACATAAAATTTAACCCTTAACCACCGAGGGGTAAATAAGTGAAACTGCCTGCTTATCACTCATTGTATACAAACTCTCTCAACTCACCACAATTATTTCTTACTGAAACTAATTTTTAGCTAGTCTAATTAATGTAGATATCATATAAAACAAATTTCATCGCAAAATACAATTGTGGCCGAAAGTAAAAATGTAAAGCCTAGCAAACTAATTACGGCATATGAGTTATGACATGTTTTCATATTAAAAGAGTTGAATTAATAAACCATTTTCAATCTTTAAAATAAATTTGACGCATATTTATTCTTCGGAAATTATATTAATTTCTTCATGTTTTTATATTTTACAAAAATTTACTATATATTTCGATGTTTTCTTTTTACAAATGAAGATCAATAAGCACATTATGGCTTGTTTTTGTTTATATAATCGTTATGATTCAACTTAGCCTTACGAGTTAATTGAAGTTGTTTTAGCAGTGTCATGATTTGATTTTACTTACTTAATGATTAATAAATAATAATTATTATTATTATCTTTTATCATTCATATTTATATGCCCCTGGTATTCATACCCATCTACCTGTTCCTGTTATTCATTCTTTTTAACCACTGGCCTTGGTGACCGATTGGTTAAAATCCAAGTCCAAGGTACACAATTGCTCTGACCCCAAGGTCCTGGGTTTGAATCTCAGCTGAATAGACATTTCCTATTAGAGAATGGGTGTGTGTATTCATCTGTTGTTGCTGTTGCATTGATGAAGCACCTCCTGACATTTTCCGTAGAGCTTAGGAGGACTTCACTAGATAGTGACAACAGTAGCACAGCAGGGTTGGGGAAAAATATGTATGTTTGTCATGCCCTGGTTTCCTTTTTGCTTTGCAGTGAAAACACATCCATTAGGTTCATATTTATTTTCATCCCCCTTCTTGTATGTTCTTTTCTCCATTCTTTTATACATCTTGATAAATTTTGTCATTTGTCTGCATCTAGAACTACATCTTCATCATATAGTAATAGTTAATACCTGATGACAGACAATTTTTAAATATCGTATCATTGTCCATGGCATCATTAGCATACAAATCTTATTAATTTTATCCAGTATGTTTATAAAGTATAGCAGGCTAAGGCCTGCTCCTTACTGGGATAAATTTTTTATCAGCATTCTTTGAGTAAAAAAAAATGATTGGATACCGGGTTAACCTGCTTGCTCCTCTTCAATTGGATTTTGACTATTCTTATTAGTAGTAGTATTGTTAAAAAAAAGTGCTTCGACAGCTTAGGTCATTTCGCACATTGGCTCCCACCGGGAATCAAACTCGGGACAGCTTTCACCAAAGGCAAACGCGCTGTCCACATGACTATCCTGGAGCCTCTATTCTTATTAGATGCCCTATGTATTATATTATATATATTATATCCAATTATATATTGAATATATCAGTGATGAAAGACAATGTCTAGTAATTTTTACAATCCTTTTTTCAAGATTCTATAATTATTAATGCCACCCCTAGTATAATTTTACTTTCACTAACTCTCTAGAAAATTGTTACAAGTTTTTTCCCACCTATTTCTACGAACTCTGGAGGTATTTCATCAGAGTATATTTACTTCTTCCTAGCTCTCTTTCTTAGCTTTAAAGGTTACCTTTGCATTGATTTATGTTGTAAAAAGTTTCCTTGTAATTGTTGATTTTCTGTACAAAATTTCATTAATCCTCATCAGTTTTCATTTACTACATTTTGTCCACAATATGGTTCCATAGTTCTTTATGGTCTTTCCAAATGATTTCACAACCTTCAGCTGTAGGTTATTGTTGTTATTTTTACTCTCCAGCTCTAGTCTTATCCTAATAATCTTTTAAGCACTGTGATTCTTATATACATACTCTCTTTTGTATCCTCAAATGTTATAACTGCATCTTCTTCCAATTCTCTTTCTCAGGAATACTACTGCGTAGAGCAGGAATAAATCTTTCAGGTGGTATAATGCCTCACTTTCTTTCTTTTTGATTTTACTCCCTGCCAATATTTGCAGTTTGTATGTACAGTCCTGGCCAAAAGAAACGCAACACCTCTGCAGTGATTTCATATAGAGTCGCGGAATCTCTTGGACAGAGGAAGTTTGAGAGTTTCATGACAACAGTGTCAGTGGCAGGGAAGGCAGAGCATTGTTCTTTCTCACGATTTTCCTGATGCATGAGGTGAAGTGGCAGGGCTGCTCGATATCTTGAGAATTTTGCCTACATCTTATCAGTAAGGACTCCATTCCCAACATGCTTTCATTAGATAAGGACTTTCCCATCCCTGAAAATGAAGCATCTTTGCTTGTGGCTTCATTAAAATAATGCTAGAATAAGATCGTACATAGAAATGTCAAGTGAAGAAATCTGATTACACTGGATTGTTTAATTGATTAACGTGTCGTCTTAATCTGTATTCAATTCACTAAAAAATGCTGTAAGAGACTTAAAAAAAATTCTAATCGAAGAATGATGAGAAAAATATCAAATGGAAGTTAAGTTACAAATTAATCCAATAGAAAGTGATTGTATAATTGTTACTAAACTTCTGCAATGACTCGCAGTTTTTTTGAAAATTCTGCCTAGAAATCTCTAATGAATACTTTCATTCTACGAGAAAAGTGAATCATAATAGCTACAGTGAAAAAGTAGATTTTCCTATTCCCACCAATATATTTGATATTTTTGTCTGACAGCTCATGTTGTAGATGATTTAGTTGTTGTCTGAATCGCAACATCACTCTTGAAACATTAATCCAAACTTACCAAATACCAACGTATCCAAACTTGTATCGACTTCTTCAAAAATATTTTATAACCAATTGTCAAAAATTCATATCCTAAAAGTAGAAATGCTTGAGAAAATTTGAAGACCTTATTCAGTTTTTAATTTTAGATAAATTTGATGCTAAGAAACTGTACTTGCAAGATAATAACATTTTCTCTTTCTTAAGGTAGGGTGGTTTTAGGGAAAATACCTATTTAGGCATCATGGCTGTTACTCATACCAGTTAACTGAATTAGTCAATGTAAATTGCTTTGAAAAAAACAGCGAGCTCTACCGAAGATATAACAGAGGATGATGAAACACATAACGATGGAATATCCACGCTGGAGCACTGTCCAAAGGCGAGTGAATTGAGGAAGGCAAAATGAGGCAAAGAATATATCTGAAGTATCGGGATTATCTGAACCATCCAAAAGATACGCAAATCAACGACATAATATAGAAAAGAAAAGCCACCCATTAGGGATTTGAGAGACACTCTGCTATCTTATCCTCAAGATTGGGAAGTGGTGTCATATTTCCGTCTATGTTTCTTCTTCCTCTTGAGCTCATTCGGTTTGTTTTACAGAACAAACAAATTCTGCTGATCCACAATGAAATTTTACATTCCATCCAATGACATATTTTTGAATGTATTGCCTGTTTCAAATTTTCTGGTAGTAGTAACTTGAGAGAGAAATGCAGTTTCAAATCTCAACAAAGAGTTTCACATGCCAACAGATAAAACCAAAATTCACTATAGACATTGGTCGATTTCAACTTTGTTTATGAATGACATTGCCGACATCTTAGCAAAGAGTTTATTCTTTTTTTAGTGATAACAAAAGGTTGCATTATTCATCCATGAAAACTTTTAAAACAGCCATTACTCCCCACTAATCTAGATTTTTTCCTCATTTGCTCTTTGTATCATTGGCACGCATATGAATCCCAATCTTTGTATTTTCTATGAACCAGAACTCAGTAAAAAATATATTTTAGTGGAAGGACAATTTAAGTGTCGCCTAGTATTTTTTTAATTTCTCATGTGATGAAAAACTATTCACCAGTGAAATTGAGGTATATGTTGAAATGTTCATTGATAGTTGGTTCCAAGATAATATCTTGAATAGAGCTTTAGTTTTTGATTTTTATATACAATATCTTAACTTGCTGCTTAAAAGCACGTTCCTAGATTTCGGTCTGTTGTCGATCGGAGGTCAACTTTCAGCCACTGCTTCCTCGCAGAAAATCACGTCAGATATAAAAATCAAAAACTAAAATACTCATCAAGATATCATCCTAAAACCAACTATAATTGAAATTTTCATACCACTCCCAACGAGTCCTTTGTCATGTGAGAAATAAAAAAATTAGCCAATGAATAATTGGGCATTTTTCAGAGGTTACGTTCAACTTAAAAAATGTTTTGCTAAGTTTTGGTATATCTAAACAAAATAGAATACGGTTTGCATTCGTGCTTATGAAACAATGATGATTTTGGAGGGAATAGGGAAACTACTTCACTGTAGCTATAATGACAGATTTGGTTTTCTTGTAAATGCAAAGTATTCGATAGAGATTTTTTCACAATAAAAAAAGATGGCTTATATTAATATTTGTTTGATCTTATTAAAGATGGCCTATAAGCTCAAGTAAGATTTGAGCAAGAAAAGGTTAGTCTAACAAATGTGAAGAAAGTTATACTTTGTGCTCAACCATCAATGTCAACATAAGCAGCTTTGAGATGTTACCCAGGATAAAGTTTAACATTTACATATTTTGATTGCGTGTAGTTTCTGCCGATCCTTCGGTCATCAAGTTCCGTTGAATGTTCCGATTTACAGAGCCCTTCTTCCCATACATTCCCATGCAGGTTGTGAGTCCCATATTTAGGAAAACGATGAGAAAGAAAAATGATCTGCCTTCTCCCCATCCTCAATTCCCAGAGCCCCTTCCCTGCCACTTACACTGTTGCCACATAACTCTCAAACTTCCTCTGTCCAAGAGGTTCTGTGACTCCGCAAAATAGCTGTGTAGGTTTTGCGTTTCTATTGGCCAGGACTGTACCATTCCTTCCGTGGCTTCCAACTGTTTCCTATTTATTACCCTTATAATCCATTCTCAGTTCTTATTGGTTTGTATTTGCCTCTTTTCTTGTTAATCCTGTTCATTGCTTCCTATTTTATTTTGAATCAATTGATTAGCTTTTATATGGGTGATAAGCTTGGCAATGAGTTTACCATGGTTACTGTAAGTCTATAGTGTTACAGTTCTAACCAGATGGTTGGACCTTGCCTTCTTAATTTGCTAAGAACACTTCTGTAAATCATGTCATTCAATTTGTACCTTGTGATGATGTGATTACCTTCTTGTCATAAAAATTCATCTGTATCATAATTATCATGACCAAGATACTCACATGCACTCAAGTAAAGAAAACTTACATTCTGGAAAGTAAAATTTTTAATTGTAATTCATTTTCAGATACAGCTGTTGTTGCTCAAGAAGTCTTAAACAACATAGGACTTGCCACACTTGCAGAAGTTGCTGCTGCCAAGAAGAGACTGACAAAATGAGACCAGATTTAGTGTACAATAATGACCATTTTATCATTATGACTGGCTGATTACATACTGTTGTGATCATTTCAATTTTTAATTTATGAACTCAGAGCTTTATTATTTGCTTCAAATAGATTCAAATTCCTTTCTATTTATGTTTTTAAATTGTATAGATACATTTGTATCTATTTTCTATCAGGATATGGAACTAGGTTTTGAGTAAATTATTTAAAATTTGTTATCATCAATGGATGAATTTATTTTTTTATCAAATAGTTTGAATTATATAGGTATGAATTAGTTTCTTTTCATATAAATATTACTGGAAAGAACCCTCCATTATAACCCAATAAGCATATATTTATCAAAATACTGTTGGGCAATATTTTAACTGTTCACCAATAATGTTTGTCCCATAGGAATGCACAAAAATTTTATTGAAATATTTAGTTAAATTAACAAGTACAAAAATGCATTTTATTGATGGTTGAGAGCTGGGAATTTGTAATGTGTTCCATTTGGGAGGAAGAAATAAGTGATTTTTCCTTTTTTCATACTTTGCATACTCAAAAATGAATGATATTTGTGAAATGTAAAAGTTGGAATTTCATGAAACTACACCTTCACTGATTCAAATTACTGATGTACATACTGAAAATTTACATAATTTATTTCTTTGAACAAGTGGTGGTAATCATTACATCTTTTTGTAAGTAAAGTATTAATGTTATATTAATCCATCGTTAAAATTTATGGATTTGATCCAAATTATTACCCTTAGTGGTATTTTTTTAAAAAATGAGATGAGTAGATTTTATTTATTCATAACATAGTTCAGAAGTCTTTTGTAATACATTCATCATGAGATTTCTCCTGAAGAAGTTTTGAAAAAACAGGCTTGTGACTTGTGTGGAATCTCAGAATTCTGTTGAAACGGATTCTTTGTATTGAAGTCATTGAAGCCGTTTGTGAGGTCAATCCAAGAGGTGCTAAATGGAATGCAATGTATGTTAAGCTTGAATTGAAAAGGAGATGTAAGCAAATTACATCAAGAATGATAAGTCAATGACTTAGCTGTGATAAGGTATGAATTTGTAAAATAATTCTGAGTTGACATTTTATGGTGCCTTGAATTTTTAAGCCATTCGTCCAAGTTTGGCTTTCCTCTTCGAGTATAAAAAATTTGCATATACAAAAGCTACACCACTGTATTTACAAACTTTTCAGGATATTGATATAAAAATATATTTTATTCATTGTATCTTAATATTTTCCAGCTTGTTCTGTGTATTTTAATTTGGAAGTGTTAATATTTCATGATATTTGTATGAAAGGCTGGTTGAATTCAGGGAAGTTCATGTATTCACCATACCAATGGCAGTTTTGCAACAAGCCAAATTTTTCTCTGTGTGAATGAAGAATTTGAGTTTTAATTTGTGTCCATTTATTTCTAGAACAGCTGAGATTTTAAGTATTTTTGTTTAATTGCTGCAAACATTTCAATTGTTTTAGGAGTTGTCAATGGAATAATTTGCTTGAAAGAATGATAGATATTGTTGTGTGTGAACATTGATGTTTTATTGAGCTTGTCAAGCTCATATAATTGTGTAAAGATTAATGTTATTAGTTTGGTGCTATTGTTAACAAATCTTCTATTGTCTGAATGCTAGTTTGTGCATGTTTTTGTTTATACTTTTATCATGTTCATGAGAAAATAAAATTGAAAATGATAAATGTTTCAAAAACTGATTTTATCCTATCATGCTTTCGATGCATTTTCATGTGGGATTAAACCTTGATATTTTTCTGTTGTTTTTAATTTTTTTGGCGTGAAAGTGAAAATGTAACTTTCTTTCCAGAAAATGTGGGAGGTTAACCATGATTGATTTATAGTTTAGTTTATTACAAACTCATATACATCAATTTTTTGTAATTTGTAAAAATTAAGTAAAGGAACACAAACACTTACTAGAAACAAAAAGTAATTTTAAACAAAAACAAGAATTTAATTCATCTTCAGTGGAGGAGTGTACATCTTTCAGTCACTTCGCAAGAATTTATGCCAGTTATTTTAGCAATGTCACTGGGTTTTTCATCTACTTGATACAATTTTATGGTTACGACGCATACACTAGGTAATTTGCAAGAAAGGTACTCTGAAAGGCAAAAAAAGTACTCTGAAACTCTGTTTCTCTGGTCTTTCCTAACTTAAAGAAACCAATAGAGAAGTGATATCCACAAAATGATATGCTAAGGGTACGAACATAAAGAAAGCTGGCTTGCTGCTTGCTGGTAGTCACGACTGATACATTTTTTCATTGGATTGAGTCGAAACCCCCAGAAAGCTTAAATATATACAATATATTATAGTTGAAATTTGTCATCTATGGTGACTTTCATTTGTTGTTTGCTATTAATTTTGGTGCTTGTATTCAGTGTTTTAAGGTGTATTTTATCTCTAATTTCCTGCAAACGTTACTTTCTTCAAGTTAAAGCAAGGCATTATAGCAAATCCGTGCTAAATAGATGTACTTCGTGTTAACTTGCCTAAGTTGGAGAGACGCCTGAGACTGTGAATTATAAGTTGGAAAACTTGCATAAGCAGGAAAATTTACTTGGTCACTTGGGCCTTCGACAGGTTTTAATGTATTAGAAAATAACCAGCAACTTCAACTCATTAGAGCATTCTTAAAAGACAAATGCCATGTTTTCCAACAAATTTAGGTGTGAGAAGTGAGTCTTTATTGCAGTGACTTCTTGTTCACTGGAAGAATGCCATAATCTATGCACCTATACTTAGGCAATAAAAGATGCATGAAAGAAAAAATTGACAAATTCAGTGCACATTGCATATGCCGACATAATGAATTTTAACTGTATGTTTATAAGCTATTTTAACTCTGATTTTTTCATTCTCTTACCATTTGAAGTAATTAATCTTTAGCTCATGCCCTCTGTTGCAGAGAAAAAGTGCCACCCAGAGCAGTACGCCCCCACTCACAAACGTTCCGTCTGCATCCATTGTCCTCTTTACACACTCCCCTTCCCTTAAGAAATGCGACTCATAGAACTCTGTCCACCATCTCATTCATGCTGCTATGGAAGACGATTGTCTAAATCAATTCGGATGAGTGCAGCATTGGGTGGGATTTCTCAGCATTATCCTAATGTTGACACTTAGAGAATATTTTAACCATGTTTGGAACTAGCCAATGCATTGTTAAAGAAGTATGATTGCGAGATGGAAGAATGGTTGTGGAAATAATATGGTAGAGCGAGCGTTTGAAAAACCCATGGTCAGGAACGGATCTAAAGAAAAATTTTGGGGGGGGTCCGATCAAAAAATTTAAAAATAAAAAACATTTCGGCTTTCACAAAACGTGACGTTAGAATTGTGTTAGACAAATTCGAATATTTTCGCTAGTGATTGCTTATTAAATTGTGTGTTTATTTGCGTTATTTGAGTTTCATTTTCGAAAAATAGGCACAAGTGATATTTCGGGGGGGGTCCGGACCCCCAGGACCACCCCCCTGGATCCGTCCCTGCCCATGGTCAATGCTTTGATGAAAAATTGTACCTATAAGTTTTAATTCACTTAGCTTCAACTAATAATTGGCAATATTTATTTAAGCGATTCTAGGCTCTGACTTGAATATTGCTGGTTTCCAAGGCTTTCCTCAGTGTTGCCAGTCAGTCGTAGTAAATAGTTTTCCAAGTAGTTCCTATGAATGCCAACTCAGGTATGCAAAAAATTTGTAATAATTCTTTTCTCCATTGTACCAATAACATGACAAAGTCAAAATCTCATTCAATTTGAATGAAAGGCTACAGCTTGTTTGAGGGAAATAAAGGATTGAAACCTCTCCCAAAGAATTCGGTAAGCACTACAAAAATCTGTGTATCTTAATTAGTAATTATCCCATTTTAATTTAGATTCTTTGATTTTTTAGGTAAAACCATAGCTGCATGGGAGAAAGATTCATTTCAACCAAATGATCAGTAAAACTTGCCATTGAAGGTAAGAATAAGTCACTGAAAATTTTGACTCATGAAATATAGTTTAAAAACTTGCATCGAGTCAAGGTTGAGACCTGATGAAATGCCTATGATCTGAAGTTTTTAATACTGTAGTATTATTAGCAAATTTCATGAATGTTTACTTATCAGAAATATCTTCTTTGACTATCTTCTTTTAATAGGTCAATCAAAACCAAATTTGCAATGCCTAGGAAAATATGATGGCCTCTAAAATTTCCCAGGGTGTAACATCCCATTTTCTTGCTTCAGAATCCTATATAAATGAAGGCCCAAGTATTGACTCCCAATCATTTATACCTCATAACGACTTGTCCAGGAGTGAAAATAGTACCAAAGTAGCTGCTATAATGCAGAAAGATTCTTTTTCTGCTTCTGAAAGTGTAAGAAGTAAGGTTAAAATATGTTTGTACTCGTTCCATGGTTTCATTTATTGAAGGTTTTCTTTCCTGATTTCTGTTTCAGTTGACTTTGAACCCAGTGAATTATCTGCAAGGTCTACCTCAATAGGGGGATCAGATGTACAATCTTCTAGAAGTTCATATTTTTGATTATTAAATTAATTGCAATATTTTAAAAATTCATTATACTATATTTAATATCTACTTGTCGAATTTCAATAAATACTGTGGCTGGTCTTTTTGTATTAATTTGCTTAGAATTTTGGTACTTCAGTTTTTATTCCCATATCTCACAATGTAACTTTTAGAACATTGTTTCTTCTTGTGAGTGAGCTGATAGTAGTTGTTAACTTTTTGCTTTCTTGCCACAGTTTTATTATTCCTGGTATTGAATATTTTTAGCAATCATTTTTATGTTATGAAAATATTTCATACCTCTCTAACTCTTGATGAATAACCTAACCTTTTGTGATTGAGAATAAGAGTAATTAAATTATTGCAGTATTACTATCATTGAAAACTCTGAATGTTGGCACAATTGCTCAAAGGCTCATTTGTATTGATAATTTTTATTTTTCATCGATAACATTGTGGAAATGGGTCTTGAAGATGAACAATTCTTAGGAGGTGAGATGATTGAATGAAGGCAGTGGCACAGTGATTGGGGGGTTTTAGGGGTTTAAACCCCCCCCCCCCAAGTCAAGACCCAAGACAAGAGTCAAGTCCTATGACTAGCTCTGAGCTTTTTTTCTGCTGAAGAGTAAAAAATCCCAATCATCACGCAAGTCTTAGTTTGTTATATAAATTAGGCGAAAGCTTTGCATACCCATAAATATAGCTCCGATTTCAGCTAAGGTGATGTTTTTGGTTGCAGAGCAGGCCTAGAGCCGACATCGATATCAATAGGACGCTAGGATACGAGTGTTTTGCACACCATGTTCAATGAATCTATCCTTTTGTTAGATGACTCACATCATAAGATAAGATTCCCATGAGAAAAATTCGAAAATGTTGATTTTTTTACTCATCGCAGAAGTACAAAGGAACATTCGAGAAGTAATTCAAAACTTACACCCTGAAAACGGAGATTAATATTACATTTGAGAGACAAACAGATTGATAAAATGCTCACTTAGATCTGTATGTGACTGTTTCAATGGTGTGAATGCAAAGCTAGGCTCATGAATAGTGCTTTTGGGAAATTCAAAGTGAACAGTTCGAAGGAGAGTTAAGTTTGGATTTCATAAAGTACAGATGGACATCTGAAAATTCTTTTCACAGTCAACTGATAGCTCGACGCCTCTATCAGAGAAATGTAAGTTAATGGCTATGTTGTTTTTTATGAAATTACAATTATATTAGATACGTAAATTAGGATTGTCTTATGTTAGGGCTGTTATTGGAGGGCACATCTCAATATGAGTATATGGACAATTCCAAAGGCACTGTTTCCTTTATTAAGCATTCTGGATGATAAAAAGTCTGTACAGTAGACTGTTCATTACTCGGGATGATAGAAAATATACTGATCCTTATTTTATGATTACCTGTTAATTTGATGTATATTTACAAAAATAATTCCATAACTGAATTTCCATAGAAATTCGAAAAATTATTGGAGGAATACAAGATATTAGTAAAAATTAATTTTCGATGATATTAATAATAATATACCATTTTGGAAGAAAATCAGTCAACTGAAATGTATTGCGTGCGTAAGGTACGCACAGATTTATCGGAACAATGACTTGATTACTTGAAATAAATTTGATTTGAACCCTCAGTGCATAAGACTGGGTTTGAGTCAGCTGTCTGCTGGTTAAACCACCTATTATTTAGTCTAAATAATGGTAAGTTGACGACTTCATTTTTTCCACCTTAGTGTGTAACTTTAATTCTGCAAATTCAATTATAATATCAATTATAATCATGAGTTCACTGTATTTTTAATGCAACCACATTTTTAATTTTCGATATGTGACTCATTCAATTGAATACTTCATTAATACATAAATAACGAAATCAGGCTTAATTGTAAGCCTGCTAGAAAATTTCATTTGACATAAAAGATTTTTGGTTTCTTAAATGAGGAGGTAATTTTAAAAACAACGGATGAAGTCACTCCTGAGAGAGCTCGAGTAGATGATTCGTGCAATGCAGCTAGCAAGTCTCACACGAGTCAGTCATCTGGTTTGAATATTAGATTATTCATTGGAAAAAAGACAAAAATTCGAATTCTCAAACTATTCTTTGAAGTATATTGAAGGACACGAGCACATTCTATTATTCCTTCAATAATTTCAAATGAACGAAGAAAATTATTTTTTTCGTATTAGATTTGATTCTTTATATTAATGTTCTAGATTGATGACACAACTAAAATGGGGATGCCAAACAATCCATAAAAGCTTTTTCTGAGATTTTGTGATTTGTTATTTTCTTATTTAAAATTATTCATTCTTGGATTTGATATAAACATTATAGTTTTTGAGAACTATTTTTCATTATTTTTAAGTTTAGGTATTCACTGAATTGAAAGATTCTCTACTTGATAAAATATCTTAGTTATCAAATTAATTAAGTTTGGATACCTGTTGTGAAATTCTGGCTCGGCGCATATTAACCTTGTGCAATAAGCAATGTGCAATACCTAAGTTTAATAAGTTGGCCATATAAGCGTAAAACTACTCTAGTCTTCAATTCATTTAGGTTTTGAAAGAATTTACAAATATTGTAGTAAGTAGCGGGCATGTATACACTAGCCCCTGAAAGGTAGGCATTTTTATAGGCAGCCTTGAACCTTCCCCATTGGCAAATCCTGCGCCACTGAATGAAGGTAAAGATATATTTATTTATTTTTAGCAAAACAAAACAGTTTAATATGTATAAGAGTTAAAACTAATGATTAAGTATTGATAATAAAAAAATTGGCAAATTCTTCACGACCAATTTCTCTGCAACTATTCTGCATTGCCCATTTACACAGACAATGATTTGATCAAGCAGCAGGAAAGTGACGGCCAGTCTTTGACTAGTAAGCAGTTGCCTCCCATACATACAGGCTTTGAAGTCTCGCTACATAAGTTTCTCCTCAAATGTATTCTCGATTTTTACTAAGGGTTCTTTGGCTTGGCTGATTAACGATATTTTTCCAGATATAGTAAAAAACATTCATTTTTTTTAGCAGTTCACGAAGAAATCGGCGAAAACTGGGCACTTTTTCGAAACATTTTCAGTTTTTTTGCCTTCTTTGTCCTAAAATTCGAGTAAACTGAGATCTTTCCAAATAAGAATAACAATTTCATTTTTGGAGCAATTTACATAGAAATTGATGAGGACTGGGCATTTGGCCAAAATTTTCAGTTTTTTTTGGACTCGTTTTGAATATTTCCACAAAAGTTTTCCTTAAATGAAAAGTTTTCTTTTTTCCAGAAATTAACATAGAAATCGGCGAAAACGAGGCATTTTCGCGGAAACATTCAGTTTTTTAGCTCTCTTTTGCTTAATTTACGAGCAAACCTAGTTGAATTTAGACTCGTTTTGAAGATTTCGACGAGTTCTTTCCAATCATTGAAGACAAATTTCTTTCTTTCCAGCACTTTACGTAGAATTTGGCGTAAACTGAGCATTTTTGCCAAAAATTTCAGTTTTTTGTCTCTATTGCTTAAAATTGGACTGAAACTAATCGAAGTTGGACTCGTATCGAAGATCTCAACAAGATCTTTCTTAATAATGAAAAAAAATTCAATTTTACCAGTAATGTAGGAAAACATAAGCGAAAATATGGCATTTTTGCAAATTTAAGTTTTTTGGTTGAAATTTTGATTGAAATTCTTCTAAACCTTGTCGAATTTTGACTATCTAGTTTTGAAGATCTCAACGGGATCATTCCAAAAATTGAACAGAAAGTTATATTTTTTTAGAAATTTACGAAGAATTCGGCGAAAACAGTTTATTATTGCGAAAATGTTTTGGCTCTATCATGCTTGAATCTCAGAAAAACCTAATCGAATTTGAACTAGTTTTGAAGATCCCAACGGGATCTTTCCAAATATTGAACAAAAGTTTCATTTGTTTTAGCAATTTACGAAACAATTGGCGATAACTGGGTATTTATGCAAACATTTTGTTTTTTTGGCTCTATTTTACTTAAAATTTGAGTAAACCTGGTCGAATTTGGATGCGTATGGAAGATCCCGGGTAGTCATGTGGACAGCGCGTTTGCCTTCGGTGAAAGCGGTCCCGGGTTCGAATCCCGGTGGGAGCCAATGTGCGAAATGACCTAAGCTGTTAAAGCACTTTTAATAATAATACTACTACCATAATTCTCTGCTGCAAAAAAAGTGTTCTCAAGGAATTTAAAATTTTATTCAAATGTGCTTCATACTCATTTAAAATAAAGATCTTTGGTGCTATCTCATTCTTTTACTTAACACACCGATTGAGCTCTGATGTGCTTTTGATGACTGATATGTCGACATGCTTCCAAATTTCGCGTAGGTAAGCGGAATTACTGCTTGAAATTAAACTTTAACATTCAGAACACCTCTTGTCCAGGGTTGGCGAAAATTTTGAGACAAGGGCATTATTTTATGACTGTGAAGGACTTGCGTGCCAATGCGGTGCGAAACCATACAGAAAGTGATGATATACATTTTAATCTTGGATCTTGTAATTGGCTTAAATAATAATTGACTATCATTACTAATGAGCAGAATCCACATTTATTTAATGCTGTGATTCATATTTTAAGTGAAGTGTGCATAATGAAAATAGTGTTATGAGAGTTCTGCACTTCGAACAAAATTCTAACACATGAGACTTTGGGAAGGTGTGCTATACTTTCGTCACTACTGTTCAAGGATATTAAAATTTTCCTGGCTGGTTGAAGTTTGAGTGTAATTAAACTTGTCATGTAACGTTTAATAGAATAACGTGAAATTTGAGTTGCTTTGTTTGGATTAATTTTGTTTCTGTGAAATTACTTTCTGTGTAAGAAAATAACATTGCACACCGGAAAAATATGTTATACATAGAGGCGAGCAAGGGCTGTTTTCGTAATTTTAGGGTAGGTTCACGCCTTGTGAAGGAAATTATCGACTTTTCCATTAATTTCTGTCGAAAATCTATGCTATCTATAAAATAAAATTTTCACCTGCATAAATAACAAAAAGGGAAAAGTTTTAAGTCGAATCTAATGCTAAAAATTACATGTTTATTCAATGAGAGAATTAATGGCTCCCATTTCATAGGAAATTGAACAAAATCCCGCATTTATTTTAAATGTAAAACTTATTTCGTGTTTTTGTGATCATGATAAGAATGAAGCTAAATAACCACGCTGTTGTGTCCGGCATCACTGTTACTCATTACTGAAAACATTTCAAATAATTTTGAACAACCGAGCAAGATTAATATTTATATCAAGAATAATTTTATTCTGAAGCAAAATAAAACGACCAACATACCAAACTAAGCTTAATTCGTTTTGCCGGAAGAAGTCCTCAAACACAATATCACAGCTTAATTAATTACTTAACGAAAAATAATTCTCTAAAGAGATACTCAGAGATGATTCATTCCAAAATAATATCAGGAATCCCTACATATAATGTAAAGCAGTTCGTTGTTAAAGATTTGGTCAAACGTCGACGTTTGTTTGTTTGACTTCTATGAAATGAAGTGTGAGAAATAAGAAAAGAAAGATTTATTAATATGTTCAACTATACTTGGCAAAGTAAACGTTTTCTAAATGTCATTAAATTCGTAAATGTTTTGTAAGCCACTCTGATCCTAATCTCCATTCCTTTGCAATCAATTACCATTGCTCATTATTGTTGTATATAATTACTAATTGCATACGGGTGCTTTGTTAGCTGCGTAATTTTCTGATGTAACGGTATTTTCATGTTTTTACATTCCTTAAGAAACACCTTACTGTAGGGCAGGTCGCTCATCCGCGTACACTTTGGTTGCTTGGTTCAAGGATTTGTTAATTAACATAATCTGTATCAAAAGCTAAGGAATTATCCTGAAAGGGTTCTTCAGTAATCAAGCATGAACGCGAAAACGTTTGGTTAATATTTAAACAATAGCTTCACCAAAACTTCAAAGGAGCTAGATAAGATTGTTGATGCGCCTGCGCGAGTCTGGCCATCCACGCTTTCAGCGATGTAAACTCGCTTGTATGTCTTGCTCGCTGATACCATTCCGGTTACCTGCTATGCTTCGTTGTCTGTCCCCGTAAGAAAGCGATCTTTAATTTTACATTGCATTAAGCGACTAAGCCATTAGCTAGGCTACCAGCGACCTGCCCTGTTCTAACGTATTTTTACCCTTTATCATTATCTTCACAATTACCTCAGCTTCTACTCATGTCTTCAAAACAAAGTTTTACGTCAAGTTCGCGTTCCCTCAGCGACGAGCTGTCTCCTGGATTTGCGATCTAATGCACTGATACGCATAGACTTCAGCGGCCCTTCTCACGCTCTTTTGAAGGACAGTTTTTGAAACCATAAGCAGTTTAAATGTTTTTTACTGTGGTCTACACTCAGAATTTCAAAGTGTTTCTTCTGTGAAATTCGTGCAGCCACACAGTGCTTCAAATCTGAATGGATTTGCGAGACTTTTGTTAAGTATTCACGTTACTGATTAGGGAAAAACGATTATTCTACAATGAAGATACGAGTGACGCTGTAAATTATTGTGTATCCTCTATAATCGAAGTTGGATTCCACTCATCCCTTGGAGCTTCTAAATCATTTTGTGTCTAATTGCTGCCGAGTTTTCTCTGCGGACTGCATCATATGGCAACTCTGCGGGCACTCGGAAATGGCTTCGAATCTTCACTGTACTCGAAAACGTAAGTAAAATTGGATTTCTACTATATTATCCTTGACCCATCATATCTAACGTGAATCTGGTAAGCGTCGCTTATTTCGCCTATGATTAGGGCTTGCGGAGAACAGCATTGGAATTTTTTTATCTGTACGTGGTCGGTTATCGGTGCATTATCTGTAATGCTTGTGAGGAAATACAAAAAATCTGTTTCAGGTCTTTCTTTCCGGGGTGACAATGTACTGTTTGAACTCCTCTCTCTCGATACCTACCCCTATTTTATACTTGTACTTTACATAGATTAGAGTCCATAGCGTTTTTCCAAACTGTGTAAAACTTTGCACAAGTATTCTTCGAGATCAGGAAGGATGCACCGTTTTATTTTCAGGGGTTCGAACCAAGATCGTTCAGATAGATTTCCATAAAGAATGCACTTAAACTTCACTTTTATCGTTTGCAGTTTTCATTTCCTTTGAAGAATTAAATTAGAAGGAATAGTCGTGCAGAGTCGAGACAAGTACCAAAAGAACGGAAATTGAACGAAGATTCTTATCTTGGTCGTGAAATATCGTTTTCGAATCTTTCTTTCGAGCATTTTGAAAAAATTCACGTACATTTTCCAAAATTTTTGATGTTATAAATAAGCAGTCCCCATGACTACCAATGCGATTGATGAATCCATGCATTTTCCTGTAAAGTGAGAGTGGGATTTTATAACTGTAAACCAAAGGATATTTACTCACTTTACGACCGACAACTTAATTTAATTTTGAATTGTAATCTACTTCCAACATACCTCAATATGATTATTTTCGTAGCGTTTATCGTTAGTTTTGGAGGAAATATCAATAAGTCGATACAATATATCACAATGAAATTCGAATTAAAAAAGATTTATTGTAAATCAACAATATTTCAATGGCATTCCTAATTATTTTTTTTCATTATCCATACCTAACCCAGTGAATACCAGCCATCGTTAACTTCGAGGTTTTTATAGAATTCGTTTAAAGTTTTAAGTAATTTTTAAAAATTAATTCCATTTTCAAAATTTTAGTTATTTAAACTAAATTCCATTATTTAAAATCAATATTTAATTATTTTCATTATTTTTGGTATTTTTAAATGTAACGGTTGACAGGGGTAGGGGTGGAGGAAAACAAATTTCCACCAATCAGAACGCAGCTTGTCTTTTGTAATGGTTTTTAGTGGCAAAATTTGTAGTTCCTGGTGAGACTTCGTGGGGGAAAGATCGTGGTGGCACACTTTCGGAGTAACGGTAAGAATTTGAATCTTTTTTCGTTAGGTTTAAACTTTAGAAGTGCAGAAATATGTTTAAGGCGTAGTGTATTTGGATGTAATGTCTGCACTTAAGCTATTTATTGCTAATCTACCATGACACAGAATATTTCTGTCAACGATATTTTCCGAATGAGCTTGCAGGAGATTGAACAGTCGGCAAATGAAATTTGTATCGTATTTTCAACATTCGGAAATTCAAATTATTAGATTTTTACTGACGCGGAAGAATTTTCTGATCTTAGGGAATCTCAAATTAAATAAGTTGCCGGCTGCGGTGAAGGAGTGGTTAGCGCGCTAGCTACTCCAACGCAAAGGTCTCGGGTTCGAACCCCGGCAATTCGGAATTTTCTGGCTAGGGAATGGTTGTGTGTCTTTGTAAACAGCAAAATGTTTTTAAATGGATGTAATTGGGGTATCTTTGTTTTCATTGGAGAAGTTAATATTACAATTTGCTATGCGAAGTTTTCACTTAAAAGCCAATTTATCTCTTAAGTTGAAAAGTTGTCATTTTGTAAGCGGAATTATCATTTGCTAAGCAAAGCTTTCACTTAAGAATATAAGTTACTGTTTTTTAGAATTATATTTTACTATGTGTTAAGCTAAATTATTGCTTGAGAAGCGAAGTTATTATTTTCTAAGCGGAATTATCGCTTAAAATAGAAGTTATCACATGCCTTAGTTATTATTTGCTAAGCTTAGTAATCATGTAATAAGCAAAGATATCGTTCGTTAAGTTCACCTGTGATCGAATAAGCGAATATGCCTTGTGTGTTACTTCTATCGTTTTGTTTTATGTCTTTCCGAAATAATCGTTGCTGGATCCGTGAGTAACTTTTTAACTTCGAAACTGTTCCAATTTTGTTCTCCTGCAAGCCTCAGGTTTATTGGAAAATAACATTTGTAAATAATTCTTATATAACGAAACAAAATTTAGAACACGGCTGTTAGTGAATTAGAGGTTTTAAAATCTTGTTAAAAACCTTTCGAGTTCAATACGGGATGTCACCAGCGGAATTCGGGAAATCAAATTGCATTACGTCACATAGATTCATCAATACTTACTTCAAGTGATTATTCATTCTAACGCTAATAAGGTAACTGCTTCATTAATATGTATCTAATTACTAAATTTATTCCCGTCGTATGTGCAGCGCGATCTTTCTATTGTGTAGTACGTGTTACAGTACATTACAGCATAATACAGTGAATAAATAACTGCAATTCGGTGGAGACCGAAGGTCACCGGAAAGCTGTTTGTTTGAGATAACGAGGCACTTACCCTTACCTTGACCTTCGCCAACAAAACTACAACTTTACTCTTGCTTTCAATATCTCTATTTCGAAATATTCTTTTTCATGGATCGTTGATTAAAATTTTTACGTATCTATTGCCGACTTCTAGAAGGATTTTCCCGAGTAATTCAGTCGCTTATCGTTTTTGATTTTTGTCTAGGAATCAAGAATTAGTTGCTTTGTCATCCGTCATTAATGGGTGTTCTGTAACTTTAAACAAATATTAAGGATCGAATTTTCAATCTACGTTTTAAAATATTTTCCAGTTTTTCGCGAGATTTCGCCAACGGGAACCCTAACGGAATTCGAGATTTCAAATTCAGTTTATATTCCAGTGGCGTAAATATTTATTAGACAAGAAGTGACTATCAAAGTATCCACTGCTCTATGGTCATTTCAGTTTTGCAGTATTCCTTCTTTTTGATAGTACAAATCAATTCTTATGTAAAGAAAGACAATTTGTAACACGGCTGCTAATGAATTAGAGGTTTAATATCTCAGTTGTCGGCGCTCCTCGTTTTTTCCCCGGTAATCAGAGAAAACAATAAGAAGTGTTTGTTCTTAAAAGTCGATTGTATCATCGATTTACCTAAATTTTAACGTATCAATTGCCGACCTTTAGAAGAAAAAGAGTTATTCTGTCGTGTGTCATTTTGGATACGATGGTTATGAAATAAGAATGCGTTATATGTTTTAAATCGGTCACTATTAATTAATCTGAAAATATAATTAACTAATTAGGAACGATTTTTGCAGGTGCCTATTTAAATGCTTTTCTTACGTGTCCTCCGATTAGATATAATGGCAATTGTAACCATAAGGTATTTTGGGATTTCATCTGCTTATTTATTGCTATTGTTATTGCTATGAAATAAACACGGAAATTGACTACAAAGAAACCAAAAACTACTCAACTCTGAATGAAATACCTAGAAATAATAAAAGTAAAGTAAAACCTAACTAAAGTCTATTAATATTAATAATACAATATGTAAGGAATATAAAATAAAGTAAATAAACTACCTACAATATATAAATATATAACTACACAAGCCTAAACTCACTCAATCACACGACCGCACTTCGAAAGCTGGAGAAAAAAATCCAATATGGCGTCGCCGGTTACAGCTATAATCACCCAAAAAGGGTAACTAGCGAACGTGCTACCAAGGGCGGAAATTTAGACGCTTACTATTGTTAGCAACCCCTAGTTACCGTCTATGAATACCATTTTTTGAGTTAGTAGCTACTAATGGCTATAGTAGCATACTAAAAGGACTATGAATACGGCCGTTAGTAGCTTATGCCAGAGGGATGAGGTGCTAACCGACCTTTGGGCTGAATACCTTACAGACATTCTACTGTTTCGTATTTTCTTTTGAGTTTTTATTGATAAATTTTGAGTTGCAATTCACATAATTAAAATGAAGCGTATGGATTATAAAATTATTTTTCCTACTTTAACCTTAAATGATAATCATCCATGGCTATGTATTTATGTATCCGATGTTAGCTACTCCTGTAAGAAATGCATTCGAGAAATTTTCGAACATTAATTTCATGCACTTCCCGGTATGTGCATACTCCTCCTCTTGTGTTTTCCTGCAGTGGAAATTTTTTCCTGAGCCCTAAGCTTAGGTTTTTTTAATCCACATATTACGATTTCTTGGTGTACTTTTGCAAACTATCTCTTTATTTCTGTTTCGCATATGACGATGGGTTAGATGTAAGAAGAGACTTTCTAGTCTCAATCTCGCCCGAATAAAGGCCATTTATTATTATTATTATTATATGATAGGATTATAATTTTTTTGGAGTCGTCAAAGATTAAATGGAGCATTACTTATTGATATTTGTTACTCCAAATTATCCTTGGGTCGACTCTGGACGAATTGAATCGCCTTTCGTACATCTCTCTCTCTTACGTAATGAAAGTTCATTTTGATTGATTACATACATTTTTTCTTTTCCGGAATTAATAGTAATAAATAGTAATTGTCATACGAAATGAAAATGAATACCAAGATAATAGAAATTGAATAAAGACTCTTATTGCGGTCGTAGAATATCGTATTCGAGTCGAAATTGAGAGAATTCAGACAAAAATTACGAAATATTTGTGTAATTTTTGTTCATAAAAAAATTCGTAAGCGATTGTTGAACTCATCTGTCATTTATTTACTGTCAGAGTTTCAATTCATTAAAATGAACATTGGGAATGAAAAATGCAATATCGTTTCGGGATCATTTAAATTTTGGTAAATAAAATGTAATTTTAATGCCGTCATTTTTGACAGCGGAATTCACTAAGACCTAATAACGATGTACTGTGAGGCTATTAGAAAGTCGTAGTCCTTATAATTTATACTTATAGGTGAATTGTGACGGTTTTTGTGATTTCTGTGAAACTTCAGGCCGTTTGCGCAATTTTTAAGATCTAATTAAAGATTTTTTCTTTAATATTCTGTTAATCAGAAAACTTCACTTTACTCCACAACCACATTGCATAACTTTCCAAGTACTGGAGATGGGAAGTAAACTTAAAATTTTCTCAGGAAAGGTCTTAACCCAAGATTGTATAAATAGTTAGAAGTAATGGCTTGGACTCGAACCCAGGTCTCTTTGAGGCTTGTATTTTACATATGAACCACTTGTATCCTTTGTTCACGCGCCAATTATCGCAGATCCCGGCAAGACTTTGTGAACGAGTGTCGGGGAGTAATATCTCCTGAAAACGGTTAGAATTTAAATTTTGCTTTTAGTTAATCTTCTAAGTTAAGAAAAATGTGTTCCCGTAATGTATTTTAATATAAAGTCTGCTCTTATTTAAGTGATTTATCGCTGATCTATCGCGATGCAGAATTTTTCTGTTATTATTATTATTAATTTATTTAACGCTAACAGATAGCCCCAATTACAAGCGTTATAATAAAATACAAAAGAATATTAAAAAAATCAACAAAAAATACATAAAATACACCAAAATACAGAGTCAAAAAATATTAAAAACAATTAAAATAGTGGTAAAATTTCCTCCTTAGTGACATAAGGGAGTCAATAAAAATATCACAATTACAATGCTTTAAAATTTCATTGACTGTTTTCATGGTCCGTGAGAGAGGTTCTTGTCTCATAATATCAACTCTTCCAAAAATGTCACGGAAAAGAGATATGTGACGAGTTCTTTTATTTGGAACATTAAGGTTAATTAATTCCAGCAAATTAGGTGACACAACAGTTCCTCTTACTATATTAACAAGAAACATAGCATCAAACATGGACCTTCTTGCACTAAGAGGAGCTAGATTGAAATATTTACATATATTGTGATACTCTTTTTCACTGAAAACAACTCCGTCAGTTTTTAAACATAGCCATTTAACAAAGCGCATTTGAACTTTTTCAATTGCTTTAATGTAGGTGACTTGATGAGGGTTCCAAACAACACTGCCATACTCTAGGACAGGTCGAACGATAGCACAGTAAGTTTGAACATTGGTATCAATACTGAAAGCAGGGACGTGATTTCGTTTTAAAAACCCCAGTAAACGGTAAGCCTTCGAACAGACAGACCGAATGTGCAAGCCAAAATTTAGTCTTGAATCAATAGTGACCCCCAAATCAGCAATTGAGGACAAACGCTCAACAGAGAAACCATTAATGCAGTAATCGTAATTAACAATATTTTTCTTCAGAGAAAAAAGAGACAATTTTACATTTACAGATATTTGGATATAGATTCCATTTGCAACACCAATTGAAAAGTTTGTTTAAATCATTTTCTAAGACCACACAATCACTCAAAGACCTTACAACCGTTGAAATTTTGCAGTCATCTGCATACATTAAACAGTCACAATCAAAAATACTCGGCAGGTCATTAATAAAAACATTAAATAATGTTGACAAAGTAATCCGGTTGAGTTTGCAGGATTTTTTAAACAGGACAAACGAAATTATTAGATTCCCTTGTCTTTTGCTGATGCAGATTTCTGTTTCAAGGGAATCCCTCATGCTATGAACTGCGACTTTTTCATTTGATGTCACTGCGAAATAATCGTTGTTAGAGCTGCTATAACCTCCAGATTTGTCTTTGAAACTGTTTCTAAATGTTTTCCTCCTGCATGACAGTTAATACTAAGAAATAATTCCGAGTTGATAAATGCATTGTTCAAGCAAGGAAGTCGTTAATGTCTCAGAGAAAATGTTTATCATTAGTTATATAGCGGAGAGTAAATTAACAGAAATTCTACCCGGTGTTAATGCTTTGCTGTTATTAAACACAGATTTAGAAAATGAAAAACCGATGATACAATAAGTTAGGTCTAAGGATAGCTAATTCTCTGAGTTAAGTGGATATTGGTAGTATGGATAGAATTATTGCCTTCATTATTTAAACAAGTACTTCCTTTGACTTTCATCATTATTTGTCTATATTTTTCCGTTTATTAATCGACCATAATGGTAATCAATGAGCCACGCCATTATTTCATTATTAAATCATTGTACTTAGGATGTAATTTCGTATACATGAGAAAGACTTTATATTCCATTAATAAGTTACCCTTGCTTATGATGCAGCTTTCAATTGCTCTTGAGATCTCATGAGCAATAAATGAGAAAATAAATTTTTTGTAAATTCTGTATGGTAAAGTTTAAGAACTTCAAGAAATGTATGAAAATAAGTATATAATTGAGAAAAATTCACAAGTAGAGGATAATTAAGAAACATCATGAACTGAAAGAAAAACATTCTGAGTCCTCAAGATCATTTGCAACTTCAGAGCTCAACTTCCAACATAATTACATAATGAATCACTTGCACTCATGAAAAATTTTACACTTAGAGAACTTTGTTAGAATAGTACACAAAATACACAATATTTAAAAGTATTTCTTCAGAAATATTAATTATTATAAAGCCCCGCAAGATTAGTCAATCAATAAGAGGCCATTACAATCCTATGAAATCCTTTCTATCCTACACATGTCCTAGGTTAAAGAAATTCCAAGTCCTGTTTGTTTGTAAAATACATAAAACCTATTTTGGAACTCAATGACTCTAGTTTGTTGAAACACTTTTCCCAAATTCTCGATAGCATTGAAAGTGAACTAAAAATATGGACAGATTTCACGAAAATTAAAATGAAATTTGAGCAAATTAATTTTAAAAGCAATTATAGCAAATTTTGGAAAAATATAGAATGATATTCAGGAGTATATGACACGTAATGATGATATTGTAGAAGTAATGATGATGATGTGAGTTGAAATCCATGATATTAAAAAACTACAACACAACTTGACACTCAAAGAACAATCTTTGAAACAATAATTACTTTCTTATGCTTCGGGAATAAGAAAAACATAATACACTTAACTGTGAAACCATACGATGGGAAATAAAAGACAACCAACTACAACCCAATTTAAGATAGAGTAAATTGAAACCATTAAAAGAATATGGAAATAATAAAGAAGATGCTAAAAAAAAACATGTTAAGGTATATATCCAAACAAAAGTTAAACCGCCAAGTAATTAATGGGCATGATTGAGAAAGGTTACACTGTATGTTCATGGCGTCACTTATTTCTTTTGAGTATGTTATATGAATCTTGTTGCTTAAACAATCTCTTCTAATCTATGAGAAATTCTTATTCAGAGATCAACAATGAGTTACTGTGCTTGGAACTGTGCTAAATGCAAACCAAATTAAGAGAAATCTTCTAAGAAACTCAAATCCTTACTAAGTCAAACAAAATTTGATACAATTGAGAACTGTTACAGCTTATGAAACAATTTCCCTGAAATCTGCCTCATATATACAGGAGTAAAAAATGTTTTTGGGAAATTAATCAACTTAACTCTAAACTATGCTTCCTGTGGATGGATGTATATCAGTCATGCATTACAAGTTAAGACACAAGGAGACTTTATCCATGTTCACTGGAAGATTGCCAAAAAAACTACTCATGGAAAGGCTGTCTCCTGCTTTGATAAACATGGATTGCCTTGAGGAAAAGGATTATGAGGATTTGATTGAAAAGGAAGTGATACCCCCTGGAGATTAACACTGGTTATTGTTGCACTAAATACCATGAAGGAACATATGCACACCCTTATTCTTGTTTGGTATTATCACACCAAACTTAAAGGCTAAAACATTGTAGATAACTCATACAATTAGTTTTCTTAATTTCATATTATATATTTAATTCTATATAATATATATTCTATCTATTTTAATGATTTTATAATTAATTTTCTACTCAATATTTGATATCATAGCCTAACATATGTAAATTCTTTTGATTTGCTATACAAGAAAGGCTAATTTTGCATAATCCTTGCCGACTCATTTTTCTTCTATAAGCTATTAAATTAGAAATGCATCAGCTTGGTTATTTCAAATTATATTTCAAAATTACTTTGCAAAATTTAGTTATTTCATAAATAGTGCCATAACTTTGATTTTGTTATTTTAAGAATATTTTGTTTAATAATTTATATTGTTTAAAATTATTAATTTTATTACATCACTTTATTCTTATAAACACAACTTTAAAACAAATGCTACTGTAAATATTAATTAATGGCATGAATTATTTTTTCCTTTGAATGGGAGGTGAGCCACCAAGTTATTGAATCTTCTGTGTAAAGTGTGTAGTCTGCATGTGAAATGCCATTTAATCCAGCATTCTAGTGGTTTGTATGTAAACATTCTGTTGAGATTCTGCCCAAGAACTCTCCTAAAAGGTAGTTGTTTTTATCAAATTTTACTTAAAATACATTACATGTGTATAATTAAATGCAACTGCTGTTCAGGTTTTATTTTTTGTAATATTTGGACAAGTTCATTTGTGAACAATGCTGACAGTTTAATTAATTTCCTCAGATTTGTATTCAGAAAGATTTTCTTGCATAATTTCTTCTGCTGTATTAATTACCTATAGATGAGAGTATTACATAATTACCTTGAATGTTACATTCTGGGAATTATTATTTAACTTCAATTCTACCGTATGCAAAGAATATTTTAGATTTCTTCATATTTAAAAGTCTAGAAATAAATGTTACATTTATTCTTAATGATACATGCTCCTCATTATGATGATATGAAGATACCGAGTAAATGTATTTTGTGTGATCACGTATAACAAGTGAAGAGCTGGAAGAACAAGTTGGAGTATACTTTTTCAATATATATGTAGGCTTTGTAGTAGATTATTGGTGAATACTGTTAATAACTTATGTTCTTACTTTCTCATATTATTCCTTAATACAAATATTTTTACTTTCTCCCTATACGTAGCATAGAGAAAGTATTGTATTCGCAAAAAAATTCGACCTCCAGATTTTGACGGAAATAGATGTTTTGAAGCCCATGGAGCATGTTTTAGCTATTTTCCCGAACATGTCTGTCTGTGTGTGTGTGTGTGTCTGTCTGTGGTTAAAAAGTTTGTGGGCGCTCTATCTTAAAAAGTAATTATTCGATCATTTTCAAAATTCATATTTAGAATTTTTCTAACAATACCAAAAGTTGAGTAGTTTTTGGTGAATATCCCTAAACCGGAAGTTGCAGTTTATCCGGAACAAAATTTTGTTTCTTAAAATCTCTGTAAGAATGCAATTTAGGTATATATTTAAATACAATATATAATTACATTAAATTACATAAATAATATATATAATTACATTTACGTACAAAAGTTATAGATAATGTATTTTACTACACCTTTGGATGAAACAATTTTTCGTAATACTGATTGTTTAGGAGTTATTCCCCAATAATGGTTAACCAGAAGTTGTTGTTAATCCAGAAATGGAAGTTTTTCATACATATCTTTGTCAAAATGCAATGTAGGTATATACAATTATTAACAAAAGTTATTGATAATGTACTTTGCTACAACTTTTGTATGAAACATTTTTTCATAACACTGATTGTTTAGGAGTTATTCTTCAATAATGGTTAACCCGAAGTTGTTGTTTATCCAGAAATGGAAGTTTTTCATACATATCTGTCAGAATGCAATGTAAGTATATACAATTGTGTACAAAGTTATAGATAATGTTTTTTATTACAAATGTTGTATGATACATTTTCCTGTAACTCTCATTGTTTTGGAGTTATTTATATATTACCGGCATAGGCTTCTGTTTTCAATAAATACGGAGAAAGTCATGTGTTGGCCACATCACATTTTTTTAGGTAAGTGTAAGGATATACAAAGTAACAGCAATGAATTTTATTAAAACAAAAACAAAAAGACAGAGTAAAATATAGGGAAAAATCTTTGCAACAAAAGGTTCACAAAGAAAAAACGCCCACAGGGAAGGGGGGTAAAAAAACAATGAAAACACAGTAAAAGGTTGCAATAAAGTATTCTGAATTACAAACTTTTGCAAATTACAAGAACCTAATTGAATACATTTATAGAAAATAGAAATATTATTTATTACAAGAGAAAAAAATTACATTTACTAATCTTAAGAAGACTAAAAATAATCACAAAAACATCAAAATGAAATAATAATTTTTTGATTCATTCATTGATGATTCATTTGGTTCAAACCCAGGACCTATTGGCAGATCTGAATACACATTATAACTTGGTAGGACTTGATATTATTTAATGCACAGTTTAAAGTCAATATCATACTGGGAAAGACGTAACATAGGATTCTGTTATACCCATGAGAATAGCATTGAGGAATTTAAATGGCTCTCTGGGATCGAACCAAGGACAAAAAAATGTTCTTGTCCGAAAATATGGCAAAATAAAATCAGAAAACACATCAAAGCATTCCGTCCGTGTAATGCATTACCTCCATAATTAAAGTCGTTAATAATATATTATGAGTAAAATTCAAAATTCAAATGAGAAAATTCAAACTATTGCATTTAAACTTTGACACTACTGCCATCTCTTGAGGAAAATTCATACTACTGATTTAAACTTTGACGCTGCTGCCATTGAAACTTGAAAATTGAAACCATTGTTCTTTAACTTTGACACTACTGCCATCTCTTGAGGAAAATTCTAACTATTGTTTTTAAACTTCAACCCTGCTGCCACCTCTTGAGGAGAATTCAAACTACTGATTTAAACTTTGACACTGCTGCCATCTGTTGAGAAAAAATCAAATTAATGTTTTTAAACTTCGACACTGCTGCCATCTCTTGAGGAAAATTCAATTTTTTGTTTTTTTAACTTTGACACTGCTGCCTTCTCTTGAGGAAAATGCAAACTATTGTTTTTAAAATTTGATACTACCGATATCTCTTGAAGAAAATTCGAACTTTTGTTTTTATAATTTGACACTACTGCTATCTTTTGAAGATAATTTGAACTATTGTTTTTAGAATATGATAATGCAAATTTTCCACTTTTGAGGAAAATGCGAATTTTTCTTATTGAAAACTTAGAGATACTAAAAGGATATCAGATGTTTTTTCTTTGTTACTTCGTATTTCCCAATTTCTTGGGATTGTATGTCATCGGCACTTTACCAATTTATAAAACTTTTTATTACTTATTATTGAGTATTTTTTACTCCTCCCGTATTGCCTTTCATAATGGACCTTTTCTAATTGGTCTTTTTGCTCCCAACTATTCTTTTAACGAAGCCGAAAGTTCTTCTCCATATAAATTTTGGATGTTGGTACTCTATGATAAATTTATCTTCAATATTAACATTTCTTCAGCTGGAGGCTTTCATGAAATAATCTATTTTCTTGAACTGTCAGAATCTTTGTGGATTAAAACATGGTAGATGGAAGTGCCTGAAGAAAGAGAAAGAAAAAATGTATTAGGTAAATATTTAAAGACTCCAATTTAGTAACATCCATAATCTAGAATAAGAAATGTATTAACAGAAGAAGGAATGATGGCAGTTGTTAAAAGGATAGTCGACACTCAGAGCTGAATAGTCTATCAGTAATATCACATTTAAAAGAGGGGGAAAATGATTGTGCTGATTTATAATGGGGATGGTCATTCCAGTATTTTGCTCCAAGTACAAGAAATCTTTTACATCAGATATTTGTTTTATGTAATGGTACTGAGAGTTTACCGGAAGGACGAGTTCCTAGAAGTTCTGAAATTTTAGGGTTACTAAAATAGTTGATAATGTAACTGGAACAACTTCTATTAAGAACTTTGTGAACGAGGTATGAAGTTTTCTTTTAGAGTGAAGGCGATGCCATTTCAATTCTTTGAATGGTGAGGTCATATGATCTTATTTTTTGGCATTAAAGGTGAGCTTTGTAATGATATTAAATAATAAAAGAAAGGCCCCACGTTGGGTGCCAAGTTGTAACAAAATTAAGTAAAACAAATGCTGTGCGAGGCATAAAAGTTATAATGATATTACATAAATAAAAATTATAATAATAATAAGTTGGGCGCCAATTTTTAAAAGAACAAATTAATTAAAGCTCTGCTAAATACATGCTCTCAGGGTTGCTTGGTTCCTGAAGGAAATAAAAACCATAATTCCTCTTAATCAATTGATAGGAATCTATTCAACTAATTTCAATAAGACAGAAAAACAAACCACATATCTACCTAAAACCATACCCCCAAATGACATGTATCTAACTCAGTAAAACAAACACTTACCGAAAAAAGATAAAGAAATGAAACATAAAACACCACCACCAATAAACTTTACACTACATTATAATACCCTAGCTCAAATCTATTATATATAGACACTTCTCTGGATATATACATAGATATACACTCACTGGGCATCAAAATTCTAACCATGTTCCACAAGTACCACTGACTTGAAATTTTTACCACGCATTGGCCTTAACGTGCAACCTCTATAAAAAAGCCGACGTTGGACCTCAGCACAATGGGTTCAATTCCAGAAGGCCCTAAAGTCACGATTTTCTCCATAATGATACATGCTGAGGATTTTCGAAATTTATTTTGAGGCACTTCCTTGCAAAGTAGATTGTTGAAATTCAAGGTTTTGCTGGAAACCGTGTGTATCCGACGAAAACCATTAAGACATCATCGAAGATTATACACCGTTCGTCGCTAGGTTGGGGCAAATATTCTCCTGTTTAATTTACATTGCGAATTAAAAGCTTTTTTTAAATCACTTCCCGATAAGATGGAAACGTGAAACTCTGTATGTAGATAGAGATCTTAAATATCTTTTATATACGCTGTTGAATGTTCCGCTGTTTGTCCTTGGTTGGATTCCATAGAGATGATATAAGATCAAGTCCTAACAGGTCATTCTGTGCATTCACAGCTGCCAATATGTCCTGGGTTTGACACCAGGAATCTCTACAATCAGTAACTGATCCAATTTTTAAGAATTATTTTGAACCCCTTCCAAATAATATAGAAACCTGAAATTCGGCATATAGATAGAGATCATAGATACATTAAAAAACATGTTTCAGATTTACAAGATTCTCCTTGGTTTGAATCCAGAGAGACATTTACATTCGTTAAATGTAGAACGTCATTTGAGGCAGTTGAAGCCAATATTTCTGCTTGCATTTTCGCACATAGTTAGAGATGGTGATCATCTGTTGTGCTGCATAGTAAATTCACCAGGAAGGCCCGGGTTCGATGCCAGACGATTAAGTTGCAGGAAATTTTTAGAATATTTTCAATCTTTTTTTTTTCTTTTGAGGACCGCCTAACTATGATGCCGATTTGCAATTGATTTTATTGATCTGCTTGCAGTATGCAAGCTACATTTTACTTGTTATATATAGACACTTCTCTAGATATACCTATATATAGGGGATCAAAATTCTAACCATGTTCCACTAGAGCGACTGACTTGAAATGTTTTCGATGTGGTGGCCATAATGTGTAACCCCCAGAGAAAGGCCGATTTTGAATCTCAGTGTCATTGGTTCAATTTCAGAAGGCCCCAAATTCCGAATTTTCTCCAAGAAGATACACAATGGGGATTTTCGAAAAATTTTTCGAGGCACATCCCGGAAAAGTTTAGGGTTGAAACTAAACAGAGCACTAGATTCCATGCATATTTAAAGGAAACCATAAAGACATCTACGAAGATTATCGTTACTTCAATGCTAGGTCAGGACAAATATTCTCCTGTTTAATTTACATTGCGATTTTAAAGATTTTTTTGAATCACTTCCCGATTACTTGGAAACTTGAATTTTTTCATGTTTATAGATATCATAAATATATTTTAAAATCTAATTTTAGCAAATCAGTGATGGACCATGGTTCGATCCCAGAGCGAATTTACATCCAACAATGCACATCTTATGGAGATAATGGAAGCAGATTTTAAGTACTTTTTGGCAAGATATGGACTTCAAACTTTGCATTAAATAAGATCAAGTCAGAACAAGTCATAATGTGTATTCAAAGCTGCCATAAGTAAGTCCTGGATTTGACACCAGGCATCTCTACAATCAGTAATTGATCCAATTTGTAAGAATTATTTTGAACCCCTTCTCAACTGTAAAGAAACATAAAATTAGGCATATAGCTATCATAGGTACATTTTAAAAAACCTAATTTAGATTTCCTACATCGTCCTTGGTTTGAATCCAAAGAGCCATTTACATTAGTGAAAAGTAAGACGTCGTTATAGGCAGTTGCAGCCAATGTTTTTGCTTGAATTTTCAAACATAGTTAGAGTTTGTAATCTTCTGTTGTACTGCATAGTACGTTCACCACGAATACTCGGGTCGATGCCAGACGATTAAATTTCAGCAAATTTTAAGAATATTTTCAATAATTTTTTTTTCTTTTGAGCACCATCCCGATTTGATGCCGATATGAAATTAGTGTTGAAGATCTGCTTGCAGTATGCAAGCTACATTTTACTCGTACCTATATATACATCCATTCATTCATTCATAGGGGATCAAAATTCTAACCATGTTCCAAAAGCGCCACTGCCTTGAAATTTATACGACGTTATGGCCATCACGTGTAACCTCCTGAAAAAAGCCGACTCTTAACCTTGTTGTCATGGGTTTGATTCCAAAAGGCCCCAAATTCGCGATTTTCTCCATAAGAATGCATGATGGGGATTTTCAAAAATTTTTTTGTGGCACTTCCCGGAAAAGTAGTGAGTTGAAATTCGAGGGATCGCTAGAAGCCAAGCATATCCAACTAAAAACATAAAGACATCTTTGAATGTTGTCTATGGCTCAATGCTAGGTCGGGGCAAAAATCGGCTGTTTAAAATGCATTGTGTCGATTTTTAAGATATTCTTTGGACCTCTTTCCGATGGCATGGAAACTTGAAATTTGGCATGTATTTATAGATCAAAAAAATATTTCTTAATCAAATTTTTCATATTTGCTGATGGCCCTTTTTTCGATCCCAGGGGTCCATTTACATTCCTCAATGCATTTCTTATGGAGATAACAGAAACAAATTTTAGGTACTTCTTAGCATGATATTGGCTGCAACTGCCTCAAACGACGTCCTACGTTTTACGAATGTAAATGGCTATCTGGATTCGAACCAAGGACGATCTTGGAAATCTATAACATGTTTTTGAAATGTATCTGTGATATCTATCTTATGCCTAGTTTCAAGTTTTAATATTATTGGGAAGGGGTTCAAAATTATTCTTAAAAATCAGATCAATTACTGATTGTAGAAATGCCTGGTGCCGAACCCAGGACATTTTGGAAGCTGTGAACGCACGGTATTACTTGTTAAGACTTGTTCATATTTCATGCAAAGTTTGAGGTCGACATTATGCCGGCAAGTACCTAAAATTTGTTTCCGTTATTTCCTTAAGAAATGGATTGAGGACAGTATATTGCCCTCTGAGATCGAACCGAGGACTATCAGCGAATATGTAAAATTTGATTATGAAGTAGATTCATGATCTCTAACCACATGCGGAATTTCAAGTTTCCATGTCATCGGGAATCTTTTTTCTGGAGGTTACACGTCATAGCGATGACGTCGTAAAAATTTCAAGTCAGTGGTACTTTTGGAACATGGTTAGAATTTTGATCCCCTATGAATGAATGAATGAATATATAGGTTTATCTAGAGAAGTGTCTATATATAATAGATATCCAGAGAAGCGTCTTTCTATAATAGATATCAGGAGAATCGTCCATATATAATAGATATACGAGTAAAATGTTGCTTGCATACTGCAAGCATATCAACACCAATAATTTCACATCGGCATCATATCGAGAGGGTCCTCAAAAGAAAAACAGGATTGAAAATATTCTTAAGATTCGCTGCAATTTATTCGTCCGGCATCAAACCCGGGTCTCCATTGTCATACTTATTACGCAGTAGAACAGAAAATCACCATCTCTAACTATGTGTGAAATTTCAAGCAGATATATTGGCTCCAACTGCCTCAAATGATGTCCTACTTTTCCCTTATATTTCTTATGTGAGAAATTTTAATATGCTCTGGCATCGAACCTAAGAACAGAATTGTCGTATCGAAATTTTTTCTTATGCCGTGTGTTAATATACATCTTCTAACAAAGCAAGAACTACCTATTATTTCGATAAGTACATCAAAATAAATAATGAAAACTAACTCAATGTATTTTAAACGGGGTATATATTTACCCCCTAGCCTCGAACCCGGGTGTTTCTGGTAATACTTTCTATGCAGCACTAAAGAAGATCACATCCTTTAACCATGTGTGAAAACTCAAGCAGAAATATTGGGTGCAACTGCCTAAAATGATGTCCTACTTTTCCCTTATATTCCTTATGATATAAAAGTTATTGTGCTCTGGCATCGATTCCAGGAATAGTATGGTCTTATGAATTTTTTTTTCATAAACCAATTCTTACTATACATCTTCTAGCCAAGCACGAACTTCCTAGCATTTCGATTAGTGCATCAAAAAAAATATTGAAAAACTACTCCCATGTATTTAAAAGGGCAGATATTCGCATCGTCCTTGCCTCAAACCTAGGATATTTTTTGTGAAATTCATTTATGTTTTCAATAGATCATGAAAATATACATAGATTCCTAGTGTTTTATTCTCTCTATCTGGAAAGTATTTTTTTTTAATTCCCAAAATTCAAAGCAATGCATTCAAACAGAAAAAATCGGGTCTTTGAAGACCTCTGGAATCGAACCTATGACACTGAGGTTGAAAATAGCAATTTTTCTGACGGTTACAGGTTATGGCCAATACGTCGTAAAAATTTCAAGTCAATGAGGCTTGTGGTTTAGCCTGTGAATTAGTATCCTATCTTCATACCTATCTATACCCATGAATGAATCCGGACAAGCATCTATATATAATAGATATATACATGGCAAGGGCATCGCCACGTGGGGGCAGGGGGGGGGCAGCTGCCCCCCCCCTTGAGACCCATTCGTATTTTGGTTCGGGATGTGTTGTAGAAACAATTTTTAGGCTCGAGCGTATTTGAAATGAATTTTTACCCAAAACAAAGTCAAGTGTAGGCACGTGTAAACACCAGTGATGGGAAAAGTACTTCTTCGTAGGAAATTCATTTATACCTCCAGCGCAGCACAAATATTTCAACAATTCTTTGCAGCAGAGTCAACAGCCATTATTCCGTTCCTTCGCCCCTTCCCTCCCAAGAGTAGAAAACTTCGGTTTCAGGGTGAACAATAGTTAGAACTGCCTCTCGATGCGATCAGCGCACGAGGTTAAGCGATTATGCCCTCTCTCTCAAACTTCCTTGAGTATCGTCCGACAATTGCCGGCAGAAGACAAAGCATTCAGTTTTTTTTCGTTTTCCCTTCATAATGGACATAGAAAGTTTTGCGGTGAGTGTTTTGCAAATAGGCCCAAGCAGTAGCGTAGCAAGGGAGGGAAGTTTAGGGGTTCAAACCCCCCTTCAAGTCCTATGACTTGACTCTGTGCTTTTTTCTGCTGAAGAGTAAAAAACCCCAATCATTTGCTTGATAAATTCAGCAAAAGATTTGCATGCCAGTAAATATGGCTCCGATTACAGCTAAGTTGATGTTTTCGGTAGCAGAGCAGGCCTAGAGCCGACATCGATATCAATGGGACGCTACGAGTGTTTCGCACACAATGTTCAACGCATGCACTTCTTAACCATATCCTTTTGTTAGATGACTTACACAATAAGATAAGATTCCTATGAGAAGAATTCGAAAGTGCTGATTCGTTTACTCCTCGCAAAATACAAGGGAACATTCGAGAAGTAATTCGTAAACCCTGAAACCAGAGATTAAGATAACGTTTGAGAGACAAACAGGTTGATAAAACGCTAAGTTAGATCTGTTGCATGTGACTGTTTTGAGGGTGTGAATGCAAAGCTAGACTCTTGAATAGTGCATTTGATAAATTCACAGTGAAACAGTTCGAAGGAGAGTTTAGTTCAATCAAGTCAGTCAGATGAAAGGTATTGTGCACGTAAGTTACGCACATATCTATCGGAACTGTGACTTGATGACTTGAAATAAATTTGAGAAACTTTTAAAACTGTGACTTGAATTCTTCAGCTTCCTTTTCGATGGAGCCAATTTTTTCTCTTGTGATAGAATCCCAGGAATCTCATATCTAGTTATGCAATGCCCATTCAAAATTTCAATTCATGGAAAATTTTTGTTTCCTTTGAACACTCAGTGCATAAGACTGAGTTTTGTATCATCTCTCTGCTGGTTAAACCACCTATTACTTATTCTAAATAATTGTAAGTTGACGTCTTCATTTTTTCCACCTTGGTATATAACTTGATTTCTGCAAATTCAATTATAATTTCAACTATAATAAGAGTCTATAGAATATTTTAATGAAGCCGAATTTTTACTCTCCGGTATGTGACGCATTCAATTGAATACTTGGCTAATACATAAATAACGAAATCTTTCTTAAATGTAAGCCTACCAGAAAAATTCATCTGATATAAATGATTTTTTGTTTCTTAGAAGAGGAGGTAATTTTGAAAGCAACGAATGAAGTCATTCTTAAGAAAGCTGCTGATGATATAGTCTAATAACGAAAGATGTTCAAATAAGGATGGGTGCACCAATGTGGTGATTTATTGAGACGTTTTATATCGCTTGTCAAATAACCGTAACTATTCCTTTTCACACTTGGCAGCCTCTTGGAAGAAAGAACTCTCAAATACTTGGGAAGAATATATCTACAGCATCAAAATACTTAAGCATCAAAGAAAAAAATTTTTAATAGAAAATAGACGTAACCATAATAGAAATCCAAACAAAACTTATGATAAGTTTCCAATAGTTTGCTTATGTAAACTACTACCTTGGAAAGTTTAATGAGTTATCCATATAAGCGTTAAACTCCTCTAGTTTTCAATACATTTAATTTTTGAAAGATTTGAAATATTTGTTGTAAGAAGCGGGCATGTATAAACTAGCCCCTGTAAGTTAGGCATTTTCATTTTATCATGCAGCTTGCCCCCCCCTAGCCCAGTGGCTGGCGACGCCCTTGATACATGGGCTAAAATTGAAAAAAGCTGGCCAAAAATACAAGTGGATTTTGTTTGTGCAAACATTGAAACATCGCATAGTTACAGATAAATTAATTCCATATACAGCCACTCGTTAAGACATCAAATGAAATGTAGAAGTATTTTAAATGATTTTATATCCAATGTTATTTACTAACAGGAAATAATCTAGAATGCTAAAATCTGTACATAGGGAATCATCTAGATTAATTAAAAAAGGTATTTTCAAACAAATTGAAAGTTACCAGTATCAGGAATAACCAAGCCTTTTATCTTCTTCCTTCAGCACTTCTTGGGCTGTCGTCATCTTCTCCCTCTTATCCACAGTTGCCCCTAAAGACAAAATCTATGATCAGCAATACTTAATTCCACTTCAAGTACTTATCTAATAGTGACACTTTTCACATGGACTTCCCGCTTCAATATCTGAAGTATTTCATATAAAAATACATCAAAAAAATTTATAAGCTACCTGTATCGGAGATATGTGTGGCTATCATCATCTTTTTACAGCGGAGCTAGTTGATGTCTCATCCAATGTTAGAGCAAGGGAAATCCTTCTTGCACACTTATCCACCATTGCTCATAGAAGGAAAATTTGATCAGTAAGACATATCATTGTCATATTATCATAATAGTAATACTTTAATTATATTTTAGTTATGATTATAAATATCAAATCTGATTGAATGCTACATACATGCTTATTTGTACCAGTATAATCCAGAATAGGGATGACTTAAATAGAGATGGTTAATATAACTTTGCTTGAATTAAGCTTGGATACCCATGGCAGAAGCTTCTAGTTAAGTCAGCTACCCTCAATTTTACTTAATCCTTAAAACGGGATTAATTTTTTCATGCTTTAAGGTAAATATATTGGATAAACTGGTATAATAATCCATACCTGTTTCCTTCGATTGACCTATTATTTTCACAATTACTTAATAGGAAATTGATCATTAAAAATGTTTTTGCACATAATCAGGAAAGTGTGATGTTTTGCATAGGAAAATTTGCACAAATTTGAGGATTGCAATGATTGATTGAAACATATGCCACCTAAGTTAGAAACTAACCAAGAATAGTAAAGAATTCATAAAATCTTAAACTCACCACTAACCTTTCCTTTATGGTAGGGGCGTACTTGCATTAATTCTTCTTCTAAGCAAAGTAAAATATTATATTAGCATACATTACAGTATAAACATGAAATTTTGCTAACATCATCAACAATCAACAGTCTTCCTGTATCTTCTCAATTGATCCATCAGTAGCAATGGGGCAACCATGACTACATATGGCATGCAATTCATTCAACAAGGATGACTTCTCTAGTCAATCTGGATTCCTTGAAAATGCAAAATGCATAAGAATTATACAAATAGTTTTATGATAGAAAAGTGGAACTAAATCTGAATGCATAAGGTACAGTGTTATTATCTAAGCCATAATCTAAAAATAACCCTTGGCTCTTTCTAACACCCATAATCTAATCCCATTCTTAACCCTATATTAACCCTCCGTTCCTCCTAATCGCCTTTATCTACTCCTTCCTAAAGTGACATCCACTCATACTGAATAAATAACAGGATATAAATATACATACATACAAGGCAAATATTATTAAGAGTTAAATAAAATACAAATAAAAAATAAGAAATAAAATATCTAAGATGAGTAAGGCATTGATGCTCAATTCATTCCTGCTTGAGGATGGAGTTGATCATATTCAATTCCAAGTACAAGCACTCATGATAAATTCTGGAATTATAGCCAAAATATAGTTATTATGTTTGTATGGTATGGTTCAATAATAATGAAATGTTTTAAATTTTGGAAATAAAAAAAATGAATGTGGATTAAATTAGAAAAGTGAAAGCACTTTATGCCACAAGCAGATAATGAAATTAAAGGAAATGGCTCTACTGAAAACTAATATCTGCTTTTTAAAACTATGCATACACATATAAGTTTGCTGTCTAGTAATTTTAAAGGATACGGATCCAAGGACATCTGCACCAAGAAAGATATGAAAAAATCTGATGTGGCCAGCACATGACTTTCTCCATATATAAGATGTAAATATTTATTTACAACAGTATTTTCAAACACCATATTCAATCTAAACGTGGAAGATAAGTGATTTATGTATATCATATTATCTTTTACATCACAAACATTATAAATAATGTTTTTCGGGCCATGTTCAATGAAAAACAATGAAATTGGCCTTTTGGCCACAGCGACCTGAGAGCCCACAAAGTACATAATCAGCAACTTCCGGTTTATCAGTATTTCATGAATAACTCCTAAACAATCAATTTAAAAAAGTATGTTTAATACAAAAGTTATAGAAAATTACATTTTGTAAAACTTTTATGAGTAATATAACATGGCTAAATATCATATTTATTGGGATATTTTGAAAACCGGAAATGAATTTTGAAGAATGAAGCTAGACTTCCGGTTAACCGATTTACTCCAAAAACTTATCAACTCTGACAGCACCCACCACAGTACTATATATGAAGTTTTTCATGAAAACAATACTTTCTCTATACTATGTATATGGAGATAGTAATAAGTCGACTCAAAAGATGGAATATTCAATTTTAAAATATCATATTCTGTTGTTAGAAAAGGATATTAGGAGTTGAGTTGTAAATAAAAAAGGTGCTGTCATCTCTTGAGGAAATTTCAAACAATTGTTTTTTAAGCATTCATACTGCTGCGATCTCTTGAGAAAAATTGAAACAATTGCATTTAAACTTTGACACTACTGCCATCTCTTGAGGAAAATTTGAACCAATTTCTTTTTTCAGCTTTGACACTACTGCCATCTCTTGATGAAAATTCAAACTACTGATTTAAGCTTTGACACTGCTGCCATCTCTTGTGGAAAATTGAAACCATTGTTCTTTAACTTTTACACTACTGCCATTTCTTGAGGAAAATTCAAACTACTGATTTTAACTTTGACACTGCTGCCATCTGTTGAGAAAAATTTTAACTATTGTTTTTAAACTTTGACACTGCTGCCATCTCTTGAAGAAAATTCAAATTTTTTTTTTTAAACTTTGACACTGCTGCCTTCTCTTGAGGAAAATGCAAACTATTGTTTTTAAAATTTGACACTACTGATATCTCTTGAAGATAATTCGAACTATTGTTTTTAGAATATGATAATGCTAATTTTCAACTTTTGAGGAAAATGCGAATTTTTCTTATTGAAAAATTAGAGATACTAAAAGGATATCAGATATTTTTTCTTTGTTACTTCGTATTTCCCAATTTCTTGGGATTGTATGTCATCGGCACATTACCAATTTATAAAACATGTTATGAGTTATTATTGAGTGTTTTTTACTCCTCCCGTATTGCTTTTCATAATGGACCTTTTTTAATTGGACTTTTCGCTCCCAACTATTCTTTTAAGTATTCAATATTAACATTTCTTCAGCTGGAAGCTTTCATGAAATAATCTATTTTCTTGAACTGTCAGAATCCTTGTCGATTAAAACAGTGTAGATGGAGGTGCCTGAAGAAAGAGAAAGAAAAAATGTATTAGGTAAATATTTAAAGACTCCAATTTAGTAACATCCATAATCTAGAATAAGAAATGTATTAACAGAAGAAGGAATGATGGCAGTTGTTAAAAGGATAGTCGACACTCAGAGCTGAATAGTCTATCAGTAATGTCACATTTAAAAGAGGGGGAAAATGATTGTGCTGATTTATAATGGGGATGGTCATTCCAGTATTTTGCTCCAAGTACAAGAAATCTTTTACATCAGATATTTGTTTTATGTAATGGTATTGAGAGTTTACCGGAAGGACGAGTTCCTAGAAGTTCTGAAATTTTAGGGTTAGTAAAATAGTTGATAATGTAACTGGAACAACTTCTATTAAGAACTTTGTGAACGAGGTATGAAGTTTTCTTTTAGAGTGAAGGCAATGCCATTTCAATTCTTTAATGTTGAGGTCATATGATCCAATTTTTTGGCATTAATAGTGAGCTTTGTAACAATATTAAATAATAAAAGAAAGGCCCCACGTTAGGTGCCAAGTTGTAACAAAATAAGTAAAAGAAATGCTGTGTGAGGCATAAAAGTTATAATGATATTACATAAATAAAAATAATAATAAGTTGGGGGCCAATTTTTAAAAGAACAAATTAATTAAAGTTCTGCAAAATACATGCTCTCAGGGTTGTTTGATTCCTGAAGGAAATAAAAACCATAATTTCTCTTAATCAATTGATAGGAATCTATTCAACCAATTTCAATAAGACAGAAAAACAAACCACACATCGTATAAAACATCGTATACACATCGTATAAAACACCACCACCAATGAACCTTAGACTACATTATAATACCCTAGCTCAAATCTATTATATATAGACACTTCTCTGGATATACATAGATATACACTGACTGGGCATCAAAATTCTAACCATGTTCCACAAGTGCCATTGACTAGAAATTTTTACGACGTATTGGCCTTAACGTGCAACCTCTATAAAATAGCTGACGTTGGACCTTAGCATAATGGGTTTAATTCCAGAAGACCCTAAATTCACGATTTTCTCCATTAAGATACATTATGGGGATTTTCACAATTTTTTTGAGGCACTTTCCGGCAAAGTAGAGTGTTGAAATTCAAGGTTTTGCTGGAAAACGTGTGTATCCGACGGAAACCATTAAGACATCATCGAAGATAATCCACGGTTCGACGCTAGGTCAGGGCAAATATTCTCCTGTTTAATTTACATTGCGAATTTTAAGCTTCTTTTAAATCACTTCCCGATAAGATGGAAACGTGAAACTCGGTATGTAGATAGAGATCTTAAATATCTTTTATATACGCTGTTGAATGTTCCGCTGTTTGTCATTGGTTTGATTCCATAGAGATGATATAAGATCAAGTCCTAACAGGTCATTCTGTGCATTCACAGCTACCAATATGTCCTTGGTTCGACACCAGGAATCTCTACAATCAGTAACTGATCCCATTTTTAAGAATTATTTTGAACCCCTTCCAAATATTATAGAAACCTGAAATTCAGCATATAGATAGAGATCATAGATACATTTAAAAAACATGTTTTAGATTTCCAAGATTCTCTTTGGTACGAATCCAGAGAGACATTTATATTTGTTAAATGTTGATCGTCATTTGAGGCAGTTGAAGCCAATATATCTGCTTGCATTTTCACACATAGTTAGAGATGGTGATCATCTGTTGTGCTGCATAGTAAATTCACCAGGATGGCCCGGTATGGATGCCAGACGATTAAGCTGCAGCGAATTTAAAGAATATTTTCAATCCTTTTTTTTCTTTTGAGGACCGTCCTACTATAATGCCGATTTGCAATTAGTTTTATTGATCTGCTTGCAGAATGCTACATTTTACTTGTTATATATAGATGCTTCTCTAGATATACCTATATATAAGGATCAAAATTCTAACCATGTTGCACTAGAGTGACTGACTTGAAATTTTTAGGATGTGGTGGCCATAATGTGTAGCCCCCAGAGAAAGGCTGATTTTGAATCTCAGTGTCATTGGTTCGATTTCAGAAGGCCCCAAATTCCGAATTTTCTCCAAGAAGATACACAATGGGGATTTTCGAAATTTTTTTTGAGGCACATCCCGGAAAAGGTTAGGGTTGAAACTAAAGAGAGCACTAGATTCCGTGCATATTTAAATGAAACCATAAAGACATCTACGAAGATTATCCATAGTTCAATGCTAGGTCAGGACAAATATTCTCCTGATTAATTTACATTGCGATTTTAAAGATTATTTTGAATTACTTTCCGATTACTTGGAAACTTGAATTTTTTCATGTGTATAGATATCATAAATATATTTTAAAATCAAATTTTAGCAATTCAGTGATGGTCCTTGGTTTGATCCCAGAGGGCAATTAACATCTAACAATGCACATCTTATGGAGATAACGGAAGCAGATTTTAAGTACTTTTTGGCAAGATATGGACTTCAAACTTTGCATTAAATAAGATCAAATCAAAACAAGTCATAATGTGTATTGAAAGCTGCCAGTAGGTCCTGGGTTCGACACCAGGCATCTCTACAATCAGTAATTGATCCAATTTGTAAGAATTATTTTTAACCCCTTCCCAATTGTAAAGAAACATAAGATTAGTCATAGTACATTTTAAAAACCTATTTTAGATTTCCTACATTATTTGTTTGAATCCAAAGAGCCATTTACATTAGTGAAAAGTTGGACCAAGTTGGTAGGATAAGTAATCAAATTTTACATAATTGCTGATGGTCCTTGGTTCGATCCCAGAGGGCAATTTACATTCCTCAATGCATTTCTTATGTAGATAACGGAAACAAATTTTAGGTACTTACTGGCATGATATCGACTTGAAACTTTGTATTAAATGAGAACAAGGTCTTAAAAATCAAACTGTGCATTCAAAGCTTACAAAATGTCCTGAGAGTTCGACACCAAGCATCTCTACAATCAGTTTTTGATCCGATTTTTAAGAATTATTTTGACCCCTTCGCATTAATATAGAGACTTGAAATTCGGCATATAGATAGAGATCATAGACACATATCATTACTACATTTTAGATTTCCTAGATCGTCCTTTGTTGGAATCCAGAGAGCCATTTACATTCTTGAAAAGTAGGTCGTCATTGGAGGCAGTTGCTGCCAATATTTCTGCTTGAATTTTCACACATAGTAAGATTTGGTGATTTTCTGTTGTGCTGCATAGTGGCTTCACAAGGAAGGCCTAGGTTCGATTCCAGACAATTAAATTGCAGCGAATTTTAAGAATATTTTCATTCCTTTTTTTTTTAGGACCGTCCTGATATGATGCGGACATGAAATTTGTGTTGTTGATCTGCTTGCAGTATGCAAGCAACATTTTACTCGTATATATATATATATATATATATATATATAGCCCATATTTAAGTATATTAGAATTTATGCTAACTAAAATTAAAGGATTAAAAGAAAAAAAAATCCTATTAACTTCATCTATTTAAAGCAGAATTTTCTTATAATGAGAGCTGACAAAAATTGGAGAAGTCTGGTTATAATGAGTACTCATTATAGCCGATTTCTAACATTAATTTTTGTCCATCCTCTTGAATCCAAGAGCAGTGAGTGTGGCAGAATGGAAATGTAGATTTTTAATTCTTAATCTAATGCGTAAAAAAAGTAGGTTGGCCTCAAAAATATCGTATTTACACAAAAATAATGTGAACCATTTCGAGAATTGTTTTTCTGCTCTCAAATCGGTGTGATCATTAGAATTTGCACACTAGAATCATGTGCAATACTACTCATTAGCATGTCCCGTAGGATGGGGCTGGCCGCACACTAGGCTTACCCTGGTTCCTCAAATGTTCCAACAATCCACTATCGATGATTGGACTGTATACTTGTGTTTATTCTATATTGATGTTTGCACAACATTTGAAACTTAGGCTGATAGGGTTAATTAAAAGTAAATTGGCTAATTTTTAAATGAGCGATTTTGAATTGACACTTATGTAGGATATTCGGCGTATAGGACTACTGAAATTTTGTATACAGTAAATACATGCATAAATATACTCAAGTATTAGGGTATGCCTGTATAATACTGATGCATAAAGTGCAGCAACTGGCATGATTGCATATCTTTAGGGGTGCATTACATTCGCTGGCAAATAATTTTTCATTGTCAGACACTCTAATTTATGGTTGCTCATTACTTACGATGACTCATTATTTTTGAGTTAACACGTAATTTTATTGGTTCATGTATCATAAAAAAACTGCATCATCGGCTATAAAATGATTGCTCAATGATTGAAAATCATTGCTCAGTAATCGTCAAAAAATAATGGTGTGTCCTTAGATAATCTTAATTCATATCAAATTGCTTTCTCGAGATATTTTTCATTCACACCCTTCATAAGCAATGACTTGATTCATGGGGGAGGGGAAGTGGGGATCCGAATCAGCACTGCTTTTATCTCCTATATTCCTACCAATCTTGGATCAGGCGATTTGGTGCTTCATATGAAAACAAATCCCAGGGGCGGATGCCAATATGATAAGATATCTCAATAAGAATTCCGACCCTGACTGGAGAGGTCCTCACCGAAAAGAAAAGCGGTGATAAGATGTACGGAGGGATAAAGGGGAGAGTGAAACTCATGAAAAGTTTCTAATCAAAGCTTCCTGAAGTATCTTTGACTAGGAAGGGTGAGGCAACTTGTGGAAAACATATGCATGAATTTATTGACGATAAATTTGCGTTTAATATTTTTCTGCCGTTTGAAGAGATAACGTGCCTCAGATTACCCTTGGCTTGTCGGACTTCGTCTCTCACGTCAATTGACGATTCCTAGATATGCATCGTACAGGACAAACATAGAAACGTAGCACTCCTTATATATACTTCAGAAATGACCATACGTTATAAAAGACTTAACTCCCAATCCTTTCTGCAGTGAGAAGGACAATGGCCAATAAATCACTCACCGTAACGAAACTCTCGTTATATGCAGTTCTCGTTGTAACAGACTTCTACTGTAGCGATTAGTCTGTATGGCATGGTACCCTAAATCCGGTATTCTGTTGCTATTTTTTTATAAACAAAAGCCTATTGAGTGAAACTGTCATACAGCTGTCCACTATTGGTAATCACTGAACATGCCTTAAAAGTTTCGTGCGAAAAATTGTGTAAGTTTTCAACAAACCTGGTGTTCCCCTTGCCAGTACAAATATTCATACTTGGAAATTGTTTAGCATCGAGTAGGCACAGGTTATAATATTCCAATCACAATTAAATTTATAAAGTAAGATAATAAGGACAATTAAAAAAATAAAAGGTATGTGTTCCTAAAATAAATTATAAGGAAGGCATTCTCAACAACCAATTTATTAATTTTTTGGAGAGAATAATTGGGAAAAATTACAACTTGCATTATGATTGTTTGCCAAAATTGAGCAATTAAGCCATCTCAAAGGAAATTAATTAGTCCTTGTGAGATATATAACTATAAGAATCAAGACTCGTAATGATTTATAAATGAGAAATTATCTTTAAGGGGACAACATAGGAAGGTGGTGCTTGACGAGCAAACAATCCATTTCGGACAACTTCCACATCTGCCAGTAAAAAAGGAAGAATTCCTGATGGCAGAAGGATCTCACGGTATCCAGGATTTTAAGGTTTGTAACAATTTTATGTCCATTGCTTCAACATTTTATCAAAGGATAACAATTAGGAGCAATTTAGCAAACTTTAAGCAAATAAATTAGTCCATATGTCTTACATTATTTTAAGAATAAAGTCTCAGAATGATTTTTAGAATGAGAAATTATCCTTACAGGGGCGACGTAGGAAGGTGGAGTTTGACAAGCAAGGAATTCATGTCCTACAACATCCACCTCTACCAGTGAAACAGGAAGAATCCCTGATGGCAGAAAGGCCGAGTCACTGTATCCAGGATTTAGGTTTGTAATAAATTTACTTGTATTGCTTCTACAAAATTTTATATAAGGATAACAATTGAAAGCAATTTTGCAACCTTTAAGCAAATAAATAAGTCCACATGTGTAATAGTATTTTAAAAAACAAAACTAACAATGATTTATAAAATGAGAAATTATCCTTACAGGGACAACGTAGGAAGGTGGTGTTTGACATGCAAGCAATTCATGTTGGAAAACCTCCACCTCTGCCAGTGAAACAGGGAGAATCCCTAATGGCAGAAAGGATGAGTCACTGTATCCAGGATTTAGGTTTGTAACAATTTTATATCTATTGCTTCTTCAACCAATTATAAAAGGATAACAATTAAGAGCAATTTAAAAACATTTAAGCAAATAAATTAGTCTGTGTCAGTTATATTTAGAATCAAAACTCACAATGATTTATAAAATGGGAAATTATATTTACAGGGGTGAAAGAGGAAGGTGATGTTTGACATGCAAGCAATTCATGTCTGACAACATCCACCTCGGCCAGTGTATCAGGAAGAATCCCTGATGGCAGAAAGGAAGAGTCACTATATCAAGGATTAAGGTTTGTAACAATTTTATTTCTATTGATTCTTAAACCAATGATCTAAGGATAAAAATTGAGAGCAATTTTGTAACCTCATGATAAATAAATTAGTCTGTGTGTGTTATATTATTTTAAGAATCAAGTCTCAGAATGATTTATAAAATAAGAAATTATCCTTACAGGGGTGACATAGGAAGGTGGCAGTTGACATCCAAGCTATTCATGTCCTACAACATCCACCTCTGCAAGTGAAACAGGCAAAATCCCTGATGGCAGAAAGGACGAGTCACTGTATCCAGGATGTACGTTTGTGACAATTTTATTTCTATTTCTTCTTCAACAAGTTATCTAAGAATAACAATTGAGGTCAATTTAGCAACCTTTAAGCAAAAGAAATTAGTCTGTGTTTGCTATATTATATCAAGAATCAAGTCTCACAATGATTTATAGTATGAGAAAATTTCTTTACCGGGGCAATGTAGGAAGGTGGTGTTAACATGCAAGCAATTCATGTTGGACAACATTCACCTCTGCCAGTGAAACCAGAAGAATCCCTGATGGCAGAAAGGACCAGTCACTGTACCCAGGATTGAGGTTTGTAACAATTTTATTTCTATTGTTTTTCAACAATTTATCGAAAGATTCAACTGAGAGCAATTTAGCAACATTTAAGCAAATTAATTTGTTTGTGTGTTTTATATTAATTTAAGAATAAGTCTCACACTTATTTACCAAATGAGAAATAATCCTTACATATATTAATATATATATGAATACATGAATGAATCTGGAGAAGCATCTATATAGAATAGATATATATGCAGAGAGGATACTAATTCACAAGCTGAACCGCTTGGGTCATTGACTTGAAATTGTAACGACATATTGGTCATGTCATATAACTGCGAGAAAATTTGTGATTTTGAACCTCAGTGTCATGGTTTCCATTCCAGAGGGCCCTAATGTCCTAATTTTTCTCATTAGAAAGCATAGCTTTGGTTTTGGGAATTAAAAAAAAATAATTTCCGGAAGGGTAGAGAATCAAAACTCAAGGAGACTATAGATATAGTCATAGTCTATTGAAAACATTAATGACCTTTACAGAAATTCTCCTGGGTTGGGTGCTAGGACGATGCAAAAATCTGTCATTTAAAATACATTGAGGTAGTTTTTCATTATTTTTTTTGATACACTTATTGAAATGATAGGAAGTTCTTGCTCCCCTGCAATATGTATATTAAGAATCAGTTTAAGAAAAAAGTTTGGATAAGACAGAAAAATTCCTGGGTTTGATGCCAGAGCACATTAAAATTTCTCACAGAAGCAATATAAGGTAAAAGTAGGATGTCATTTGAGGCACTTGCACCCAATATTTCTGCTTGAATTTTCACACATGGTTAGAGATCTTCTATGGTGTTGCATATGAAGTATCACCAGAAAGACCCGGGTTCAATGCCAGGCGGTAAATATATCTCTCATTTATTATATATTGGGGTAGTTTTTCATTATTTTTTTATGTACACTCCTGGCCTAAATTAACGCACCACTGGTCGTAAGGATCGCTAGGGAGGTGCTGCATTAATTTTGGCTAGGACTGTTCTTATCGAAATGATTGGAACTTCTCACTCTGATAGAAGATGTATTCAAAGACTCTGTTTCAGAAAAAAATTTAGATAAGACCATGCTTTTCCTGGGTTTGATGCCAGAGCAAATTAAAATTTCTCACATTAGGAATATAAAGGAAAAGAAGAACGTCGTTTGAGGCAGTTTCAGCCATTATTTCTGCCTGATTTTTCACATATAGTTAGAGATGCTGATCCTCTTTTCTGCTGCATAGTATGTATTACCAGGAAGACCTGGGTTTGATGCCGGACGGGTAATTTGCAGCGAATATAAAGAATATTTTCAATACTTTTTCTACTTTTGAGGACCCTCTCGATGTGATGTTGGCTTGAAATTGGTGTTATCATCATGCTTGCCGAATGCAAGCACTATTTTACTCGTATCGTTATATAATTCTAACTCCTATAAAATTGCTTTCTCAATTTTTTCATTCAAGTGCTTCATAAGCAAGGACTATGTTGTGAGGGTGAGAGAGAAGTTACCCTGGAAATCCTAATCAGCACTGCTTTTATCTCTTATATTCCCACCCACCCTGGATCAAAGGATTAGTTGCCAAGCTTCGCATGAAAATATCTCATGGGTGGTTGCCAATATTATCTCAATGGGTACTCAATTTAAAACTCTGGTGTGGCTTAGAGAGTTCAATACCAAAAGGAAACTAGTCAAGGAGATAAGATGTACAGAGGGACAAAGGGTAGAGTGAATTTTGTGAGAAATCTCTAATAAAAGCTCCCTGAAGCATTTTTGCCAAGGGAGTCTGAAGTGAGCTGTGGGAAACAAATGCATGAATTAGGCAATAATAATTTTTGCATTTAATTTTTGTCTACTCCTTGAAGAGATAAGAACCCTCAGATTATAATATCATATTGCTAAATTTTTAATGTGATTACATCTTGTTTTTGATAGTTTTCTCAATGCATTTTGTTTCTGATAAGAGGCCACTTAGTTTATGCTTATATGGTTTCTGTATGGGTCTGTTTGGTGAACTATACTGAACTGATATCCCAGTATTGAATTTCTTGAAATTGTATCGGGATTGATTTCTTTAATACTTTACAATAGCTAGGTTGTCTTTTCAATATCAAATAGTAAATTTCAACCATAAGGTCCACTCCCTTTGGAAACAATTTTCTGTGCTTTTTCATTCCTTACCTAGGAGTATTTATTCTCTAATTGAAAGATTTGACTAAAACAATATCTAAACTTTTACCATGCTTAAGAAAAGACAGTATTTTCAATCAAGGCAAATGATTAAGAAATCTTTGAAAGTTATTGCTTTTAATTTTCTCGTACACTGTCAATTCATGTAATTATAAATTTCCCAATGAAAATAGTGAAGAATAAAATTAAACCAGAAGAAAAAGGTACTATTTATAAGCCACAATTTTATTTAAGTGTGAGATTTTTCCTTTATTATTTCAGTCAAGTATAACTTGTAATTAGGACTTATAGCAAGCCATGAAGATCTATAAGTATGCTATACTTAGAGATTTGTTTCAGTATAAAATCTAATAAACTGAATCTTAAATTCAATATTAACAGAGTCAAGTTCTCATATTTTGTTAATAAAAGATAAAGGTTGTAAGTAAGTAAATTTATTATATGTTATATAACTATAAAAAAATTTTCAATATTAAGATGGAAATAGGTACCCCATAGGTATAACCTGTTTTGGGGTTACCATCAAACTCAATATAAACATAAGACGGATGGCTGGTGCAGGTACATAATTAACTTACAAAAAATAACGTAAAAAATGAAGGTGGTTGAACAGAAATGGAAGAAAAAAATTTTTGTGTTCTTTACATTTGTTCTTAAAAAAGTAATACCTGTAAATAAAAAAAAAGATATTGGATACATGTATATCACAATAATAAAGAATAATGATACCATTTCTGTCAAGTAATATAATTATAACTACCAAAAATTATCATATTCAAATATATCTATCAATATTTTCATTTGCTAATAACAAAGACTTGGCCAACTGTAGAAACTTACGGCAACGTTTCTCATTTTTTATTTCTTCAGGCAAGAAATTAAAAATCTTTGGACCCATATAAACAAAAGACCTTTTGAAAATAGTCAAATTCGGTTTAATTAAAGGTACGTTTCCTTTTCTCAAATTGTAGTGAATTGCACTATCAGAGATAGTTGGCATATTACCACTCATAACAAAAAATAACTTCATAACCTTAAAAATATACAGGTGTTGCAATGGGAGCAATGTTAGATTTATAAATAATGGATATGAATGCTCAAATCTATTTTTTAGGCTAATTATTCTGATAATCCTTTTTTGCAGGATTAATGCAGAATTTAACGTATTTTATATGCACTCCCCCAAAATTGTAATCCATAATTTAATTTGGATTGTACTAGAGCACTGTAGATGACTATTTTAAAGGATAAAGTACACTGATTACGTATTATTGATAAACAAAATCTTAAATACAAGGAAACAGATTCATTATGGCAATCCCATTTAAAAAATTGGTCTAAAATTACTCCCAAATATTTTAAATTACATACTCTTCCTATTTGCAAATTACATGAAATTTTTGGACAATATATATGATGATAGTAAAAAAATATTATCTGGACAAGGATGATTTCCAATATTATAACATATGTGCTTGTTTTTTTCGCTTAACTCTAGCCCATCGTAAGCAAACCATTTACTGAGAAAGTCCAAATCTTCTTGTACTTTATCTCTAATTATTATCTCTCATTGCGGTAAACGATTATTATGGAATTTTTATGCCATACTTGGTATTGATCAATTAAAAACTAAGACGGATTAATGCATTATAATATACATAAAATTAACATTATAATAATCAATGAGGTTGTAGCCGACGATTAATGTAGTCGACGACTTGTTTTCTTAGCTAGCTTAGCGATGTTACAAATTCACTCCTGACCACTCGTCGTTCAAAACACGTTATTATTTAAAGCAGTGATATGGATAGCGAGAATGCAAATTCAATCAAAGTCCGAGTTTTTAGATCGTTTTTATTCTCCGAGTTCCAAGTCAACAATGCTTGTTATTCGTAACCAAAATAACGACCAACAATACAAAGATAACGCGGCGGGCGCGGTGGCGATACGCGGAGTATCGCCACACTACTCCCCCCCATGGTAAGTTTCAGCTCTGAAACGGCCCGGAGGACGAATGGAGCGGCCGGAACGAGTAGAAATTGTAGGTCGAACAGATGGTGAAGGCGCCGAGGAAGTAGAAGATGGTGCAGGCGTAGAGGCTGCAGGTGGAGAGTCGTCCAGAAGAAGATGTGCTGGCTTGAGACGGTCGATGGAGACAGTGGAAGGCTTGCCATTGATATTCAGTGAATAAGTTTTCCGATCACGGCTGATAACAGGATATGGTCCCATGTAAGGTGGTTGTAGGGCTGATCGCAATGCGTCTTGGCGAACGAAGACGTGGGAGGATGTGGCCAAATCTCTGTGAACAAAGATTTGCCGACGGGTTGTGTGACGCGACGCAGGGGTCGGACGTAGCTGAGCCATGTAGTCACGCAGCTGAGAGACGAGATCTGTCGAGTCCGAGTGTTGAGTGTTGTCGACGAAAAAGTCCCCAGGAAGACGCAGTTGTTTCCCGAAGAGAAGTTCGGCAGGAGTTGTCTGCAGGTCGGCTCTCCAGGTAGTGCGGAGGCCAAGGAGAACTGTAGGTAGGACGTCTATCCACGAGTCGGACGAATGGCACATAAGAGCTGCTTTAAGGACACGGTGTAGTCGTTCCACGAGTCCGTTTGCCTGGGGATGGTAGCTCGTGGTGTAGTGTACTGTTATTCCCAGAGAGGCGCAAAGACGCTGGAAAAGTGACGACACGAACTGACGGCCGCGGTCGCAGATGATGTGTTTGGGACAACCGTATTGAGACACCCATCTTAGAAAAAAGGCGCGGCAGACGCTGTCTGCAGTGATGTCAACAAGGGGTTCTGCAACAGATCAAATTAATTTCTATTAAATATTTACCTCGAAAACGTTTTTCCATCAAATGAAAAACACGAACGTGAAGAGAATAAATCGAAGCAGAATTTGATGTAAAAAATTCCATGTTTCTTCAATTAGGAAACTGAAGGTACTCGTTCAAACGAAAGCAGAAAAAAATCAAGAATTTCTCTCAAATGTCACATTTTTGTTTTTCCTGCGATGATGGTAGTATTTAACCCAAAAAAAATCCTACTGCCATGTTCAGCATTACTTCCACTCCATACTGACAAAGTTTTAAACGATTTTGACAAACTTCGTACTTTCATCCGAATGTGGCAACATAGCAAAATTTTACCATAAGATTTGATTCGGGAGACGGGACTCCACCTTTATTCCTATTGGCCCCTACGAAAAGAGAGAGAGAGAAGATGCGATTGTCGCTCTCTCTCTAAACCGCAAACATTCAGTGAACGCAGTGAACGGACTATAGCACGTCGGAAACAGGTTTTTCGGATCCGACAGCAGAAAAATCCGAGCTAACTTTCCGACGGAACCTTTCTGTGCGATTTTGTATGCGTGTTGGATCGAAAACTTGACTTTTCAACGTGAGGCACGGTACGTCCTACCCATATTAGGAGGGGAATCCCGAACACTTCCGAAGAGAATGGTCACGTGCTTCTTCTCAGCCAATGGAGGGCCAGCAAATAAACACATGAATGCATAAACTCTACGTGTAACATTTCCCGCCAGCAGAAACCAAAACATTAGGGCTGGGTAAAATCGGTAAATAAATAATCGATACGTATCGAGAATTTTCGGAAAGTTATCGATTTTTATCGATAAAATATCGATAACTTCCCCCTCATAGTACCTAGCAGAAACATTTCAATCATGGTGTACTATATATATAGAAACATTGGAGGGAAAAAAGACACAATATATTGAAGAAAGTCGTGTTATTTATTTTATTAAACAGTGAAATAGCATCAAAATCTACAGCATTAAAATTTTAAAAAGTGATAATTTTCATTGGGAAGTTTGTTGAATAGGCAATGCAACAGTAGCCATCTTGTCAAACAGCAAACAAACCAACGTACTGTTATTAAATTCATCAAAAATCGATAACTCATCGAAGTAATCAGACAAACATCGATACAATCCATCGCTCATCATATTGCTGAATTTAAAAACGTGCCCATGCCAGCCTGTTTTTATCGATAAAAATCATTAACGCTAAAAACGTATCGATAGGAATCGCTAAGAAAGTTATCGATGTTATCGATTTTTTTCCCAGCCCTTCAAAACATGGAAGCTAGAGGTAAGTAGTTTTAAAAGGCTCATAGTATAATTGTGTTGTTTCCATGTTGAGGCAGCGATTACAATGGAATTGTGGAATTAAATTACTGTACTTGTAATCGTTCACTTTTAGCTTTATGTCTAATGTGCTGTACGTAATTATTGCGAACGAAAGGATTGGTATTACCTGTGCAAGTAATAGAGGGAAAATGAGTTACACATTTTTAGCATAGCATTTTAATTTTGACTAATAAATTCTGTAACATAACTCGCCTACCACGTCGGTAAATTTCTAGTTTAAATTTACCACGTCTTTTTAGGTGATGGTTGATAAGACGTTTAATGACAGTTGCTTTAAATGATTTTGATATGATGTAATGATTGATATATTTAAGCTGTACCAAAAAAATTATCTCCGCAGCAGCGGGAGACGATGTTGTGCTTTATGGAGGTGAATCCTTGCTTTGCAAGAAACAGAATAAAAGGTGCACAGGCGCGAAAGGAGTACAAAATGGATGGAACTGGCGGGGACGCTAAATTCCTGCGCCACCGGAGCCACTAAGACGCCCAAGAAGTGGTCAAGGGTAAAGTTGTAGAATTATTGTTGCGAATGACGTGTGTTTCTTTTATTACTCTACATGAAGTTGCTCAAGAATGTCTCCCATTGAGTGCATGATACTCAACAACATCTATCTGACAATCCCTGTACAAAATGATATGAATTTTTTGGTAGTGCTGGCAAGATTGGCGGGTTGATGTGAAAAGCAAAGCCGCGAGGCTACGGAGGCACGCGACGGGTACCGGCGGGGGGCCAAGCAAGGGAACACCACTGACTGCAGTTGAGGAAAGACTATCTTTTATAGGAGAGACTGCAGTCAGTGGTGTTGCTAGAATTCCAGATCCCGACGAGGTAAGGTGTTGATTATTTCATTATTGCAGTGAAAGTTGGTCAGCTCATTCAGTATTCCAGTTAAAGTAGCATGATCTTAAGGAAAGATTGATTTACAGATAATAACCGTAACGCCGGAAGGGGTTCTGGAGTTTCCTCTGACAGAAGAGGAGAGGGAACACTTGTTGGCCATCCCTTATGCCCTACCCACTTATTTAACTCCACCTGCAGGAACACCACCCTCTGCAGAGAGGAGGAGGATTGGTAAGTGATCTTTTATTCTTTAGATACTGCAGTTACATAGTTCAGCCTTCCAAGATTATAGTATTTCCAAGATGATGATAATAAAAACAAAATATCTCAGTGAAAAATGTCTGTTTGATAACTTCAGATATAGAAGAGCGAGAGGACATGGCGATGGAAGCCAACATGAGGATGCTGCAGATGATGGAGAGGCTGGTGGCACTGACAGAGGAGAAAGTCAGGCTGTCAGGAGAAGTCCAGAAGCAACTGTCAGCTGCAAATGAAAAGTTGGATGTGTGAGTAAAGCGGAGTTTAGCAGAGTAACAATACTTTTAAGGAATTAAAACTGACCTAATGTTGAAGGCGTCTGATTAATCCTTCTTGAACTACCCGTGTCTCCTGAAGGGTGGTCCTTGCCTCCTGAAGATTGGCCGTTGCGATTACTCGCTCGGGTTCACCATCATCCGGCATTCTGGGGTCATCATACACCTTCTTCATAATTTACCCCCCCCCCTGAATGCACATATTGTGCAGCACACAACATGCATTTACAATTATTCCAACTTTCTGTGGCTGGTATTCTAGTTTTCTTGCTGCTAGAAGGCAGCGGAACCTGCTTTTTAAGAATCCAATACAGCGACCCACTGCTGATCTACCTTTCACATGCAGATATGTGTAATGTGCCTCTGGTGTTCCCTCGTTGGCATTTAATATCGGTGTTTGCAGCCAGGGTTCATGTGGGTAACCGGAATCACCTATAGGAATTTTATTTTTAGCTGCTGTGAGTTATGCATTCATGGGTTTCTGAGCATTACTTGGATAGTGCATTTCAAAGGAAAAACATCAGCTTACCTAGCAGCCAACACCTGTCGCCCCCTTCCCATACTTGTAGAACCCTCCGACGAATGGAACAGTTGGCCCAGACAAATGAATTGTGAGTGGCCCCGGAGTATTTCGCAAGCACGTTCAATATTTTAAGATTACAGTCAGAAATCTGAAAGGAAGGAATAATAAGAATTCTTTATGATATATTTGGGGAGTTGATGGAGATAGCTCAATATCGTATTTTTGGTAGTTCAAATCCCAGGTCGATCCAATTTTTTTCGCCTCCTTTTTCTGCCGCAAGATTACCCTGTTTTTAGTAAATACTTTATAAATTTGAATGCCACAGTCAGGAATAACTATTTGCTGGTTTTACGCGTCATTTCATTTTTAGCTGAATAATACATCATCTTTCCGGTACAAAAAGTTTCATCGACGGGGATATTTTCAATGCAGATTCTCAAGAATTTACGCTGCTATTGGAAATCACCTACCCATGTTCTAACGGTACACTTTGAGGAGGTCAAAGGAAGGGGACCGGGGATTTTCCTAGCTGAGAGAAACTTTATTGCCCTGCCCTAAGAAACTTAAACCGGCCATCCCCGAATACTAAACCCCAAATATTAAAACATTCCATTATTAACCTAATGTTGATGGTGCTGAAATGGATTCAATGGAGTCAAAGTCCTATGATAATTGTCAGATCCAAGTCCCACAGTAATTTATGTTAGGAATATTACCTAGAATTACCGTAGTTAATTCGATTTTAAAACTTAATATATAAAATTATGTCATTAATGAAGATGAATTTATCCATTAATACGTTAATCTCGATAGTAGTACCACTTTAGTTTGATGGAATGTTGAATTTGCAGTCATCCGTGCGATATTCTTTGGCATGATAAGAAAAGAATGAAAATTTTACCTAGCGACGGCCTGTCCTCTGCCATGCTTTGCGTTTAAAATGCGGCGGTTTTGGCACTATCGTTCGATGAGAGACGATTTTTCATTGGCTGGAGTCTAAGGGCCGTATTTATAGTCGACCCCTAGGAGTTTCCCAGCGCCTAGCAGTCCCCCAAGGCCGAAAACGGTATTTATAGTCCTCTTTCTACCCCTTACAACCCCCTTAGAGACTCCCAAGCCTTGAAAAGCTGGGTAACTGAGGTAGGTGATCCAGCGAACCCCTAAAGCGTGATACCGGTGGTGGCAAAACTGAGTACTAATTTTGTAAACAACAAACATGGCGGAAAATCTGTTCAATTCGCTCGATTAGATTCAACAATTGATATATAAAAAAAATAGTGGACTGTGAAATCCTCAAAGTTTCTTTGAATTAGGGTACAAATCAGCATAATATTTTTGGTATACATTTATTTTATCCTAATGTATTTAAAACAATCTAATGGATGTTTTAAAACCTCCGCTTGGGCAGGGCTTGGGTTAAGAAATGTGAACTTATTAGTTTTATTACGTAAAATTTTGATTTCATTGAGGTTGAATTTATTGGCAATTACTATACGTATTAGTAGAGATATATTTATGTTGTGCACGGGTGATACCTACTCTTGATTGCTGATTCTCTGTGGCCTTTCGTTGTCGTAGTCGTGATACATAACCTTTGACGCAGGAGAAAGAGTAAATATTTACAGTGGAATGCCACAATGGTCAGTATTAGGCCTATTACTATTTTTAATATATATCAATGATATATTTTCTGTTATAAAGTGCAGTAAATTATACTTGTGTGCTGATGAAGCTGTATTAATATCTGTTCACAAATACTTCAATGAGGCTGAAAGAGCTCAACAAACTGATTTAAATTAAATTAAGAAATGGTGCCATGATAACAAATTAAAAATAAATTTATGCAAGACAAAAGTTATGAGAATTAGAGTTAGAGAAGAAATAAATCAGAAAGTGGAACCTTTACAATACCTTCACACTTACATCCTGCTTACAGAAAATTACTTTTCCAATAAGCACAAGGAAAAGTTTGCTACAAAACAAGGCTTGATAGGGAGAGATAGAATAACATACCATGTACCAAGTTATTATAATATGTATGGCAGGAAGCGACTTGATGTCATAATACCTATGTTATTTAATGACCTACCTTATAACATATACTTAAATTTTGTTCTGAATTTTGAAAAACATATAACAGGTCCCTTGGTACATACTATGATATATGTCAAAATTGTATTGAGTTGATTTTGTACATTTATTGCTCTGACTATGGGATGCTAATGATTGTATTTAAGTTTATATCTGCTGTTGTACTTTGTGATTATATATATAATGCTTTCTATAGTCTTGTGTATTACATACTTGGTATATGTTCTATGTTTATTGTGAATCATTATATAATTGCTGAATTTGATATTGATTTTCATATTATAATTAGTGCAATAGATAAGTAGATGCAGTATTTACAATTTTTGGAATCATAAGTAGTATTTTGTGAATGTTTTTGTAAACTTAATGCTTTATTTTGCTAGAAACGTTTGAAATTGTTTTTAATTTTCATCATTAATTTATGAAATACTCCAAATTTTAAATAATTTGTAATCCTAGGCTTGTGGTTATTTAACTTCTGGCACCTCCTGATGAGCCTACATCTGGCTCAGGAGGACCAAAAAGATAAATATTTACAATCCTGTTTCTTGAACTTAAATGCCATGTAAATTAATTTGTTAGCCGTTCACAGTCAGGCTGTATTATTTACATTGCATTATTGTATTGTTTGAACAATACAATACAACAAAATAATAATAACAAACAATTTTTCTGAATAAAACATTCTATTATAATCATAAATCTCATGGATAGAATCAGTTGAAATTAATAGGGCATGAGAAAATGTATTCATTCAGGATTTATCACTTATTTATCTGTGAATGTGAAGAAAGTTGGTGAAAAGTATCCTATATATTATCTTATGAAGTCGAAATTTCTATTGTTTGTGTAACTAGATACCGAAAAATTGTTAATATACCAAGGCAATATTTATTCTTGATTTTTTATTTAATCGACTTAAAGTTAACATTACCAGGGTTAATACGTTGCATTACAGTAACTGATTCATTGGTGATGGGAATTTTTAAATTCAAAGCTATGACACGAGAACTCGGTTTGTGGGAGGTTTAAAATTTTACAAAATGTCCTTCTTCAAAAGCCTTCTAAAGTATAATCGGTAAAATTGAAATTTTACCGTATAATCACCTCTTCCCTCACCTTTTAAAAAATTCACCTAATGGACGTAAATTATACATTCATGAACAGTTGGAAATATCTAACCAGATACAAAGTAACTACTACCTCACAAACGTTAACCTGCTATTTCTATCTTGATTATAGTAATGCAGTTTCAACAACGGCTGCCTTAGTAAACTGTTGATACTTTATTATAAATTGAAGTTATTTTTTATTTATATACATTTTCTTTCTTGGACTGTTGTAAATGTCTTTAACAGGAACATTGAGCTCAACAGAACCTTGGTTTAACACTAGAAGGTCCGATAGCGGTCAATTGACTGTTCGCAACTTTCTTATTGTCCTCACTCAAAAAGTAATTTTTGTGCGGATCTGATTTTTTTTTACTTTTAATATTTTTGGGGCATAAGCCACTGTGTGAAATATTTTGTAAAATTAACAAGTACTTTTGGCACAACAAGCGGGTCTAACTACAAGGTCCGCAAGCGGTCAATTGACCGCTATTGCATTTTAAGCGTTTCTGTTGACATCGGGCACGTTTTCTGCCTAATATGGGTCCTAATATCTAGTTCTATCATAATAAACGATCATAATCATGGGTTTTATACTCATAAAATCGTTTTCCTTCATTTCTTGCTGATTGAGGACCATAACTGTTGAAGCTTTGTTTCAAGTCCCCGAATAAAATCCCCCACCCCACCGCTCGCTACCACGGCAGTGTGAAGTGCATATTCACACGCTTGGACCGATGCATGTCTGGACATGCCTTAGTTGACCAATGATAGCACAGTTTGGACTCGCATTTTGCTTGGCGATCATGCTGGCAGACGTGGTGAAATGAATGTTCTAAGAGAATCATTGGCACTGGCTACGCCAAGCGGCACTTAGAGGAAAATTCTTACTGGAGCGCGTTGAAGCTTTATCTGACGGAACTTATGCTAAGGCTTATAAAAGATTGTACTGAAAAAGAAGCTCGGCGAGTTATAGGCGATGAATCGTGGTCACTGTTTTTAGAAGAGATCGAAGCGTTTCTCTCTATTTTTTATGCACGTGGGGCTTGTGTAGCTCAATCAACCCATGACCTGTTTCACACGCAATGGGGCAAACTACTTTTTTCGGCGACAATGTGTAGAAATCGGTTCAAAGAAATCATGAGATTTTTACGTTTTGATGGCAGGGCCAGCAGTGTTGCCCGTAAACAAACCGACAAATTTTATTTGGTATCAGAACTTTGGAATAAGTTTGTTGAAAATTGCTTAGCATGCTACAGACCTGGCGAAAATATTACTTTTGATGAGCAACTGTAACCGACAAAGTGCAGGTGCCCATTTTTACAATACATGGCAAATAAACACGATAAGTTTGGGAATAAATTTTGGGCCGCTACTGATGCGAAAAACAGGTACGTGCTCAATATTATTTCCTATGTAGGCAAAGATGTGTCAAGGCCCAGTACAGAACGTGTCGGCAAAAACATTGTCAAACAACTTGTTGAGCCTTACCTAAACAAGGGCAGAAACGTCACAATGGACAATTACTTTACCTCCTTGAATCTTGCGAAAGAACTCAAAAAGAAAAAAACTAGCCTTGTAGGGACGTTAAATCGAAATAGAAGAGAAGTACCTCTTACTTTGAAGAAATGTGGTGATTCTCGTTTTAGCACTGTTATCTACATAAGTGTATATGCACAAAGAAATCACCTAGACCGGTTATCAATCTAAATCTAAAAAAAAACGTCCTAGTTCTTAGTAGTATGCACCCCTGTGTACAAATTAATGGTGAGACGGGGAAAAAAAGCGAGAGACACTACTTTTTTAATAAGAACAAATGCGGAGTCGATACGGTTGACCAAATGACTCGTAAATACAGCGTTTGGCCTGGTACACGGCGATGGCCCGTGCATGTTTTCTATAACATCCTAGGTCTAGTCATGATTAATGCTCATTCATTGTGCAAGTTAGTCTTTAACTGTAATGTTTCACGTAAATCGTTCATTTTGGGAGTTGCAAAAGAAATGTCAAATGCAAATTTGCCATGTTCTCTATGACAGTCACTTTTTCACTAGAAAATCTTCTGTCGAGATGTTATTTTTACTTTGCTGTGTATGATGATTTTCACTTCTTAAAAACCAGTGATTTAAAACATTTTCATGTAATTATGTTATAAAAGAAGATATCTGTACATTTTTTTAATTAATGAAAAAAAATCGAAAGAAAATGAAATTATATCCGACCAATTCCATCTTATTAACTGTAAAACCACTCCAATCCTCCTAAAATCCAACTATAACCGGGTTCAAGTGCCAAAATGTAGTGACAGAAAAGCTCATGACGCAGAAAAACAATAAAAAGGGGCATCTGAAAGCGCGAACACAGCAAAGTCCTTCTAATAACGCATAGCGGTCAATTGGAAAATGGGATGTGATGTGTGTGAAATGTGTTAACAAGTATTATTGATTATATAGTCATCCAGCTGATAAGACTTTAAGAATGTTTCCTTTTATATTTATCGAGGCTTCAAATACCTCGGAGATGTCACCAAAGGTCACATCTCCAAGATATCCTATGAGACGTACCTGAAGAAGACATAGAGACAGATCTTCGTGATGTGACTGAAAACTTTTTGAGACATCTTGTTAGACATTTGAGATATCTCTGAGATGTGTTTCTGCTATGTGGGAATCTAATGTTAAAATTTACAATTTTCTTTACTGTTTGAAGTAGTGATATGAGAGAGAGTTAAGTATATCTGTAATCATTTAGTGGCTGAGAAGAGGTAAGAGCATGGTTTCATACCTTATGAGTCATCTTTCATTTTCTTATGACTATATAGGTAACTGCTTTTAGTAAATTATCATGTGTATGAACATTGGAATGTATTTACATGGACGTTTTCTTGATCTTCTTGAAAGTGATACGAACTGAATAATCAGTTGTGCCTAACGTGCTTGTTGATGGTAATGCTTGTTAATTCTTTCTCACTTCTAAAGCTTACGAATGGTAATATGCATGCTTTCAAGTCAGGCCATTCTCTAGATTTACATTATTTGTCTTTGATCAATCAGTGGCTGAGCAAATTGAATGTCAGCTAAGAGCATGGTTTCATAACTTATGGGTTATCTTTAATTTTCTCATGAGTTTATGTGAGTGCTTTAAGTAAATTAACATATCTATGAGCATAGAAATGTATTTCAGCAAAGTCTAAAGTCTTTATTTGTGTTTATATGGACTATTTCTTGATCTCCCTGAAAGGGATATTAACTGAATAATCAGTTATGCCTAAAGATGGTTGTGTATCTTAATCCTTTATTGCTTTTGAAACTTACAAATTGTAATAATGCATGCTTTCAGGTCAGATTATTCTCTAGGTTCATATTTATTATCAAGCTAAACAAGCCAGTGGGAGCAGGCAAGGGTAATTGGCTTGCAATTCATCTTCTGCTTATCTGTTAATTGTAGGCATTTTCCCGAAGCCATTTCAGTTGAGGATAGTGGTTGGGTTTTGTTAGGTTCTTAGATTTAGTGAAGGCTCATTTGGTAGGGTTACCTTATATGTGTGTTTGGGTAAATATGTGTTTTATATGTGTGTTTGTTTAAATATTCTATATTAGGGTGTCTAGTTATTGTCCAATGTTTAGGTTTAGTGACCCCTCCGTGGAACACCACCTTTACGTGGTGGAGGGGATTGAGCGCTTCTGTGAAGCTATGGGCTATGCTGGTGGTTGTAAGAGTTACCGCTTAGGTCTCTCATACCAGATAGGTCATTGCCGAGGAGCCGGACTAAGAGTGTTCCTTATTTTAAGGTATTCAACTTGTGGATGTAACTTTTCATGTGGACAAATAAGTGACTTAATCAGAAGGGCTGTTTAGAAAAAAAGGTAAGTGATATATCTTGAATTATGTATTTTGTTACTCTTAATTATCAATAAAGTGTTATATTATGGTTTGTAGATAGATGTTTGCATTTAGTTTTTATTTAATTTCATCTACTTCCAATGTCTTTGCATTTTGAATAGTTCTAATGCATGTTTCATGTGTTTTGAATTTTTTGAAATAAATGCTCACCCTTCTTCTGCTTGCAAAGTTGAAAAAAATCGTGTATGTTCATCTACTTCCAATGTCACTGCATTTTGAATAGTTTAGATGCATATTTCATGTTTTGTGAATTTAAATATATAAATGCTCACCCTTCTTCTGCTTGCAAAGTTGAAAATATCGTGTATGCTTATGTCTTGAACAATGTATTACTATGTATTTTTATGCTCGGTGGATTTTTAAAAATAAATGCTCATCTTATTTTTACCTTCAAAAGTAACGATATTTTCATTACCAACCATATGTTCCTGTATAATAATAATAAGTAATTATTCTCTCGATATGATTTCGTCGGTGTATGAAAGCCCTAGTCGATTCTTATAAGACCTGCGCGATCCGTAATAGAACGCTACAAGATGCTACGCTACGATGTAGACGAGCTACCGCAGAGCTGACATCAGGGTGCTAATACAACGCCATCTGTGAAAATTAACCAAAAAGAATCCCTCCCACCACCACCTTATGGAGAGTCGCCCGGCTGCTGCACTGTCAGTAAAACAAATGAACATAAATATGCGACAGTATATGTCAAAAGCGCGAAATACAAAGCTGACTCTTTTTGTAACATCATTCAAAAGCGAGGTATTCTACATGTAAATACTGAGGAATGTGAAATCAGATATAATTATTGAATTTATAAGTAGGTTCGAACCCAGACGAGTAAAATAGTTTGCATAAGAAATACACGTAAAGTTCACTTTTTTCGTTGCATGGTTCATTTCTTTTGCAAAACTAAATTAGAAAATATAGTCGTATTAAGTCGAAACTAGCATCAAAATAAGGGAAATAGAATAAAGATTCTTATTTTGGTTGAGAAATATCGTTTGCGAGTCAAAATTGCGAGAATTGTGATAGAATATACGAAAATTTTATCTACATTTCTGTGTAAACAACCCATTCCCTTAAACTGTCTATAAAATTAAAAATTTTTGTTCCAGCCAGGAGGTGAAGTAGTCGAGGGAGCAGTGTTCCTAAATGGTGCTGGAACGGTTCAACATTCAAACCTCTGATAAACCAAATTTTTTTTTCATAAATTTTATTTTATATTCTTTTTATTTTGTAATTAATTTAATATTATACTGATAATTGGGCAAATATCGTCATTCATCGTAAGAATGTACATGATCGGAAATATGTAGGAGAATAATGAAGTCAAGAAGAATAGAAATTATATTTGTAGTTATATTTATTCATAATCAGATATTTTAATTATTCACTTGGAAATTTGTATTTTAGAGTCGCCAAGAATTACAGACCATATGCTAATTCAAATAAATATGTTTAAAGAAAAAATGAAAGGTAAAAAATGCTTGAGTCGACCAAAAAATTCACCTAAAAGTGAAGATATTTTTAATATAAGTTATAAAAGTACAAAAATGTATAATTTTGTGTTACATGATATGTAGGACCTGTATAATATTTATAGTTCTTTGCCTCCCAAAGCTAGTCCTGATGAAACTGATGTAAACTTTATAAAACTGCATTATGATGTTATTGGGGAACTAATTATTAACATAGTAAATACATCTTTGGAAACAGGGGCTATTCATAGCAAATGGAAAATGTCAACTGCTGTTCCAATTAGAAAAATAGCAGGGACCAAGAAAATGGAGGAATTCAGACCTATAAATCTGTTAAGTGCAATTAGTAAGATAGTGGAAAAAGTTGTATACAATGAAATGATTGAGTTTATAGAGAAAAATGATATATTGACGGAATACCAATCTGGATTTAGAACAAGATAAAGGAGAATATTGATAGGGGTGGAATGGTTGGAGTGGTACTCTTAGACTTAAAAAGAGCTTTTGAGGCAGTTGGTAGGAAAAGATTATTAAAAAAGCTGGAAATATATGGTTTTGGTGGGGTAGTAATTAAATGGCTGGAAGGATATCTTTTTAATAGAAGTCAGAGAGTAAAATGCGATGATGTTATTTTGGCAAAACAAGTTAATACGCATAGGGTACCTCAGGGAAGTTAATTGGGGCCAATGCCAATATTGTACATAAATGATATAGGAAATGCATTAAGCAAATGCAAATTTCACTTATTTGCTAAGGACACGGTGATATACTATCATGGGACAAACATTAACTCCGTAGTTGACATTTTAAATGAGGACTTGCTTATACTTGGGGAATGGTTCAGCGTAAATAAATTAAAACTTATTATTATAAAATCAAAGGAAATGATTCTTGGAAAAAAATTCCAGTACCAAATGGCTTTGCATCAAAAATGAATATTTTAATTGATGAGGAAATAGTTAACTATACTGAGAGCACTAAATATCTGGGGGTCATCATTGACAGAAATTTAAAATTTTAAGAACATGTGGATTATACATGTAAAGAAATTGCCAAAAAAGTAAGCTTAATATCAAGAATCAGTAAATTCCAATCCTGTAATAGTGTAAAGAAAATTTACTTTGTATTAGTTCTACCACATTCTAGATACTGCACAAATATACTTTACATTATCAAAAATTTGAGAAATTTAACGAGAACGTTTTTTTGTTCATATGATGAACAAAATCGTCTTTTTCTCAGGAAAAGTTCGAAAAAATCATCAATAACACTAAATTTTTAAATAAATTATTCAGTTTTTTGGCACTATTTAGCCTTTTTTCGAGTAATTCTTAGCCCGTTTATACTCAATATGAGGAATTTAACGAGAAGTATTAAGATGATGAACGAAATCGTCTTTTTCTCCGGGAGATTTTGAAAAAATCATCAAAAACTGAACATTTTAGAGGAATTTGTCTGTTTTTTGGCACTATTTTGCCTTTTTTCGAGTAATTGTTAGCCCGTTCATACTTGATGTGAGGTGTATAACGAGATGAAGTAAAATGAAGAACGAAAAGTTTTTTTCTCCTGAAAAGTTCGAAAAATCATCATAAACTAAGTATTTTAGGGAAATTTCTCAGTTTTTTGGCACTATTTTGACTTTTTTCGAGTAAATCATAGCCGGTTGCTACTCAATTAGAGGAATTCAAGGGGAAGTAATAAATTGATGTACGAAAACGTCTTTTTATCAGGAAAAAGCATGAAAAAATCATCAATAACACCGAATTTTAGCTAAAATTGTCAGTTTTTTGGAGTTAATTTGCCTTTTTTCAAGTAATTCCTAGCCCATTAGCACTCGATTTGAGGAATTCAAAGATAATTATTAAAATAATGAACGAAAACGTCTTTTTCTCCAGAAAAAGCCTGAAAAAATCATCATTAACCAGATTTTAGCGAAATATTTCAGTTTTTTGCGCTGTTTTGCGTTTTTTCGAGTGATTCTTAGCCCGGTCACACTTGATTTGAGGAATTCAACGAGAAGTATTAAGATGATGAACGAAATCGTCTTTCTCTCCGGGAGGTTTAAAAAAAATCATCAAAAACTGAAAATCTTAGAGTAATTTTTCAGTTTTTTGGCGCTATTTTGCTTTTTTTCAAGTAATTCTTAGCCCGTTTATACTTGATTTGAGGTGTATAACGAGGTGAATTAAATTGAAGAACGAAAAGTTTTTCTCCGGAAAAGTTCGAAAAAACCATCATAAACTAAGTATTTTAGCGAAATTTCTCAGTTTTTTTGGCGCTATTTTGCCTTTTTTGTGTAATTCATACCCGGTTCATACTCGATTTGAGGAATTCAAGGAGAAGTATTAAATTGCTGTACGAAAACGTCTTTTTATCAGGAAAATGCTTGAAAAAATCATCAATAACACCGAATTTTAGCTAAAATTGTCAGTTTTTTGGCGTTAATTTGCTTTTTTTCAAGTAATTCCTACCCCATTAGTACTCGATTTGAGGAATTGAAAGAGAATTACTAAAATGATGAACGAAATCGTCTTTCTCTCCGGGGGGTTTAAAAAAAATCATCAAAAACTGAAAATTTTAGAGGAATTTTTTAGTTTTTTGGCGCTATTTTGCCTTTTTTCAAGTAATTCTAAGCCCGTTTATGCTTGATTTCTTGGAGTCAACGAGATATATTAAAATTAATAACTAAAACTTGTTTTCCTCCGAAAAGGTTAAAAAAAAATCATCAATATCTGAGATTTTTTTTCAAAGAAAAGTTTATTTTCTCCGGAAAAGTTTGAAAAAACCATCATAAACTAAGTATTTTAGCGAAATTTCTCAGTTTTTTTTGCGCTATTTTTCCTTTTATCGAGTAATTCTTAGCCCGGTCACACTTAATTTGAGGAATTCAACGAGAAGTATTAAGAGGATGAACGAAATCGTCTTTTTCTCTTGGAGATTTTGAAAAAATATCAAAAACTGAAAATTTTAGAGGAATTTGTCAGTTTTTGGCTTATTTTTGCTTTTTTTCAAGTAATTCTTAACCCGTTATACCTGATTTGAGGTGTATAACGAGATGAATTAAAATGAAGAACGAAATGTTTTTTTTCTCCGGGAAAGGTCGAAAAAACCATCATAAACTAAGTATTTTAGCGAAATTTCTCAGTTTTTTTTGGCGCTATTTTGCCTTTTTTTGAGTAATTCATACCCGATTCATACTCGATTTGAGGAATTCAAGGAGAAGTATTATAATGATGAACGAAATCGTCTTTCTCTCCGGAAGGTTTAAAAAAAATCATCAAAAACTGAAAACCTTAGGGGAATTTTTCAGTTTTTTGGCGCTATTTTGCCTTTTTTCGAGTAATTCTTATCACGTTAATGCTCGATTTGTGGGATTCAACGAAATGTTTTAAAATGATGAATATAAATGTCTTTTTCTTCAGAAAAAGCATGAAAAAATCACCAATAACACAGAATTTTTGCGAAATATTTCAGTTTTTTTGCGCTATTTTTCCTTTTTTCGTGTAATTCTTAGCCCAGTCACACTTGATTTGAGGAATTCAATGAGAAGTATTAAAATGATGAACGAAATCGTCCTTCTTTCAGGGAGGTTTTGAAAAAATCATTAAAAACTGAAAATTTTAGAGGAATTTTTCAGTTTTTTGGCGGTATTTTGCTTTTTTCCAAGTAATTCTTATCCCGTTTATACTTGATTTGAGGTGTATAACGAGATGAATTAAAATGAAGAACGAAATGTTTTTTTTCTCCGGGAAAGGTCGAAAAAACCATCATAAACTAAGTATTTTAGCGAATTTCTCAGTTTTTTTTCGCTATTTTGCCTTTTTTTGAGTAATTCATACCCAGTTCATACTCGATTTGAGGAATTCAAGGAGAAGTATTAAATTGCTGTACGAAAACGTCTTTTTAATAGGAAAAAGCTTGAAAAAATTAATCAATAACACCGAATTTTAGCTAAAATTGTCAGTTTTTTGGCGTTAATTTGCCTTTTTTCAAGTAATTCCTAGCCCATTAGTACTCAATTTGAGGAATTCAAAGAGAATTATTGAAATGATGAACGAAAACGTTTTTCTTCTCCGGAAAAAGCCTGAAAAAAGCATCAGTAACACAGAATTTTAACGAAATATTTCAGTTTTTTGCGCTATTTTCCTTTATTCGAGTAATTCTTAGCCCGGTCACACTTGATTTGAGGAATTCCACGAGAAGTATTAAAATGATGAACGAAATCGTCTTTCTCTCCGCGAGGTTTGGAAAAAATCATAAAAAACTGAAAATTTTAGAGGAATTTTTCAGTTTTTTGGCGCTATTTTGCCTTTTTTCGAGTAATTCTTAGCCCGCGTATTCTCGATTTGTGGGATTCAACGAAATGTATTAAAACGATGAACGAAATGGTCTTTCTCTCCGGGAGGTTTGGAAAAAATCATCAAAAACTGAAAATTTTAGAGGAATTTTACAGTTTTTTGGCGCTATTTTGCCTTTTTTCGAGTAATTCTTAGCCCGTTAATGTTCGATTTGTGGGAGTCAACGAGAAATATTAAAATTAATAACTATAACTTCTTTTCCTCCAAATAGGTTCAAAAAAATCAATGTCTGAGAATTTTTTCAAAGAAAAGTTTTTTTTCTCCGGAAAAGTTCGAAAAAACCATCATAAACTAAGTATTTTAGCGAAATTTCTCAGTTTTTTTGGCGCTATTTTGCCATTTTTTGATTAATTCATACCCGGTTCATACTCGATTTGAGAAATTCAAGGAGAAGTATTAAATTGCTGTACGAAAACGTCTTTTTATCAGAAAAAAATTGAAAAAATCATCAATAACACCGAATTTTAGCCAAAATTGTCAGTTTTTTGGCGTTAATTTGCCTTTTTTTTAAGTAATTCCTAGCCCCTTAGCACTCAATTTGAGGAATTTAAAGAGAATAATTAAAATGATGAACGAAAGAGTCTTTTTCTCCAAAATAATTCTGAAAATATCATCAACAACACAGAATTTTAGCGAAATATTTCAGTTTTTTTGCGCTGTTTTTCCTTTATTCGAGTAATTCGTAGCCCACTCACACTAGATTTGAGGAATTCAACGAAAAGTATTAAAATGATGAACGAAATCGTCCTTCTCTCCGGGAGGTTTGGAAAAAATCATCAAAAACTGAAAATTTTAGAGGAATTTTTCAGATTTTTGGCGCTTCTTTGCCTTTTTTTGAGTAATTCTTAGCCCGTTTATAATCGATCTGTGGGATTCATCGAGAAGTATTAAAATGATGAACGAAAGAGTCATTCTCTCCGGGATGTTTAAAAAAAATCATCAAAAACTGAAAATTTTGGAGGAATTTTTCAGTTTTTTGGCGCTATTTTGCCTTTTTTCGAGTAATTCTTAGCCCGTTTATGCTCGATTTGTGGGAGTCAACGAGAATTATTAAGATGATGAACAAAATCGTCTTTTTCTCTGGGATATTTTGAAAAAAATATCCAAATCTGAAAATTTTAGAGGAATTTGTCTTTTTTTTGGCTGTATTTTGCTTTTTTTAAGTAATTCTGAGCCCGTTTATACTTGATTTGAGGTGTAGAACGAGATGAATTAAAATGAAGAACAAAAAGTTTTTTTTCTCCGGAAAAGTTTGAAAAAACCATCATAAACGAAGTATTTTAGCGGAATTTCTCAGTTTTTTTGCGCTATTTTGCCTTTTTTTGAGTAATTCTTAGCCCGGTCACACTTGATTTGAGGAATTCAACGAGAATTATCAAATTGCTGTACGAATACGTCATTTTATCAGGAAAAAGCTTGAAAATATCATCAATAACACCGAATTTTAGCTAAAATTTTCAGTTTTTTGGCGTTATGTTTCCTTTTTTCAATTAATTCCTAGCCCATTAGTACTCGATTTGAGGTATTCAAAGAGAATATTTAAAATGATGAACGAAAGAGTCTTTTTCTCCAGAAAAAGTCTGAAAAAATCATCAACAACACAGAATTATAGCGAAATATTTCAGTTTTCTTGCGCTATTTTTCCTTTATTCGAGTAATTCGTAGCCCGCTCACACTAGATTTGAGGAATTCAACGAGAAGTATTAAAATGATGAACGAAATCGTCCTTCTCTCTGGGAGGATTGGAAAAAATCATCAAAAACTGAAAATTTTAGAGGAATTTTCAGATTTTTTGCGCTTCTTTGCCTTTTTTCGAGTAATTCTTAGCCCGTTTATGCTCGATTTGTGGGTGTCAACGAGAAATATTAAAATTAATAACAAAAACTTCTTTTCCTTCAAATAGGTTCAAAAAAATCATCAATATCTGAGAATTTTTTCAAAGAAAAGTTTTTTTCCTCCGGAAATGTTCGAAAAAACCGTCATAAAGTAAGTATTTTAGCGAAAATTCTGATTTTTTTTTTCACTATTTTGCATTTTTTTGAGTAATTCTTACCAGGTTCATACTCGATTTGAGGAATTCAAGGAGAAGTATTAAATTGCTGTACGAAAACGTCTTTTTAATAGGAAAAAGCTTGAAAAAATTAATCAATAACACCGAATTTTAGCTAAAATTGTCAGTTTTTTGGCGTTAATTTGCCTTTTTTCAAGTAATTCCTAGCCCATTAGTACTCAATTTGAGGAATTCAAAGAGAATTATTGAAATGATGAACGAAAACGTTTTTCTTCTCCGGAAAAAGCCTGAAAAAAGCATCAGTAACACAGAATTTTAACGAAATATTTCAGTTTTTTGCGCTATTTTCCTTTATTCGAGTAATTCTTAGCCCGGTCACACTTGATTTGAGGAATTCCACGAGAAGTATTAAAATGATGAACGAAATCGTCTTTCTCTCCGCGAGGTTTGGAAAAAATCATAAAAAACTGAAAATTTTAGAGGAATTTTTCAGTTTTTTGGCGCTATTTTGCCTTTTTTCGAGTAATTCTTAGCCCGCGTATTCTCGATTTGTGGGATTCAACGAAATGTATTAAAACGATGAACGAAATGGTCTTTCTCTCCGGGAGGTTTGGAAAAAATCATCAAAAACTGAAAATTTTAGAGGAATTTTACAGTTTTTTGGCGCTATTTTGCCTTTTTTCGAGTAATTCTTAGCCCGTTAATGTTCGATTTGTGGGAGTCAACGAGAAATATTAAAATTAATAACTATAACTTCTTTTCCTCCAAATAGGTTCAAAAAAATCAATGTCTGAGAATTTTTTCAAAGAAAAGTTTTTTTTCTCCGGAAAAGTTCGAAAAAACCATCATAAACTAAGTATTTTAGCGAAATTTCTCAGTTTTTTTGGCGCTATTTTGCCATTTTTTGATTAATTCATACCCGGTTCATACTCGATTTGAGAAATTCAAGGAGAAGTATTAAATTGCTGTACGAAAACGTCTTTTTATCAGAAAAAAATTGAAAAAATCATCAATAACACCGAATTTTAGCCAAAATTGTCAGTTTTTTGGCGTTAATTTGCCTTTTTTTAAAGTAATTCCTAGCCCCTTAGCACTCAATTTGAGGAATTTAAAGAGAATAATTAAAATGATGAACGAAAGAGTCTTTTTCTCCAAAATAATTCTGAAAATATCATCAACAACACAGAATTTTAGCGAAATATTTCAGTTTTTTTGCGCTGTTTTTCCTTTATTCGAGTAATTCGTAGCCCACTCACACTAGATTTGAGGAATTCAACGAAAAGTATTAAAATGATGAACGAAATCGTCCTTCTCTCCGGGAGGTTTGGAAAAAATCATCAAAAACTGAAAATTTTAGAGGAATTTTTCAGATTTTTGGCGCTTCTTTGCCTTTTTTTGAGTAATTCTTAGCCCGTTTATAATCGATCTGTGGGATTCATCGAGAAGTATTAAAATGATGAACGAAAGAGTCATTCTCTCCGGGATGTTTAAAAAAAATCATCAAAAACTGAAAATATTGGAGGAATTTTTCAGTTTTTTGGCGCTATTTTGCCTTTTTTCGAGTAATTCTTAGCCCGTTTATGCTCGATTTGTGGGAGTCAACGAGAAATACTAATATTAATAACAAAAACTTCTTTTCCTCCAAATAGGTTCAAAAAAATCATCAATATCTGAGAATTTTTTCAAAGAAAAGTTTTTTTCCTCCGGAAATGTTCGAAAAAACCGTCATAGAGTAAGTATTTTAGCGAAAATTCTCATTTTTTTTTGCGCTATTTTGCATTTTTTTGAGTAATTCTTTTCAGGTTCATACTCGATTTGAGGAATTCAAGGAGAAGTATTAAATTGATGTATGAAAACGACTTTTTACCAGGAAAAAGCAAGAAATAATCACTAATAACTCGGAAATTTAGCGAATTTTTTATGTATTTTTTCGCTATTTTGCCTTTTTTGAGTAATTCTTAGCCCGGTCACACTTGACTTGAGGAATTCAACGAGAATTATTAAGATGATGAACAAAATCGACTTTTTCTCTGGGAGATTTTGAAAAAAATATCCAAATCTGAAAATTTTAGAGGAATTTGTCTTTTTTTTGGCTCTATTTTGCTTTTTTCAAGTAATTCTGAGCCCGTTTATACTTTATTTGAGGTGTATAACGAGATGAATTAAAATGAAGAACAAAAAGTTTTTTTTCTCCGGAAAAGTTTGAAAAAACCATCATAAACGAAGTATTTTAGCGAAATTTCTCAGTTTTTTGCGCTATTTTCCTTTATTCGAGTAATTCTTAGCCCGGTCACACTTGATTTGAGGAATTCCACGAGAAGTATTAAAATGATGAACGAAATCGTCTTTCTCTCCGCGAGGTTTGGAAAAAATCATAAAAAACTGAAAATTTTAGAGGAATTTTTCAGTTTTTTGGCGCTATTTTGCCTTTTTTCGAGTAATTCTTAGCCCGCGTATTCTCGATTTGTGGGATTCAACGAAATGTATTAAAACGATGAACGAAATGGTCTTTCTCTCCGGGAGGTTTGGAAAAAATCATCAAAAACTGAAAATTTTAGAGGAATTTTACAGTTTTTTGGCGCTATTTTGCCTTTTTTCGAGTAATTCTTAGCCCGTTAATGTTCGATTTGTGGGAGTCAACGAGAAATATTAAAATTAATAACTATAACTTCTTTTCCTCCAAATAGGTTCAAAAAAATCAATGTCTGAGAATTTTTTCAAAGAAAAGTTTTTTTTCTCCGGAAAAGTTCGAAAAAACCATCATAAACTAAGTATTTTAGCGAAATTTCTCAGTTTTTTTGGCGCTATTTTGCCATTTTTTGATTAATTCATACCCGGTTCATACTCGATTTGAGAAATTCAAGGAGAAGTATTAAATTGCTGTACGAAAACGTCTTTTTATCAGAAAAAAATTGAAAAAATCATCAATAACACCGAATTTTAGCCAAAATTGTCAGTTTTTTGGCGTTAATTTGCCTTTTTTTAAAGTAATTCCTAGCCCCTTAGCACTCAATTTGAGGAATTTAAAGAGAATAATTAAAATGATGAACGAAAGAGTCTTTTTCTCCAAAATAATTCTGAAAATATCATCAACAACACAGAATTTTAGCGAAATATTTCAGTTTTTTTGCGCTGTTTTTCCTTTATTCGAGTAATTCGTAGCCCACTCACACTAGATTTGAGGAATTCAACGAAAAGTATTAAAATGATGAACGAAATCGTCCTTCTCTCCGGGAGGTTTGGAAAAAATCATCAAAAACTGAAAATTTTAGAGGAATTTTTCAGATTTTTGGCGCTTCTTTGCCTTTTTTTGAGTAATTCTTAGCCCGTTTATAATCGATCTGTGGGATTCATCGAGAAGTATTAAAATGATGAACGAAAGAGTCATTCTCTCCGGGATGTTTAAAAAAAATCATCAAAAACTGAAAATATTGGAGGAATTTTTCAGTTTTTTGGCGCTATTTTGCCTTTTTTCGAGTAATTCTTAGCCCGTTTATGCTCGATTTGTGGGAGTCAACGAGAAATACTAATATTAATAACAAAAACTTCTTTTCCTCCAAATAGGTTCAAAAAAATCATCAATATCTGAGAATTTTTTCAAAGAAAAGTTTTTTTCCTCCGGAAATGTTCGAAAAAACCGTCATAGAGTAAGTATTTTAGCGAAAATTCTCATTTTTTTTTGCGCTATTTTGCATTTTTTTGAGTAATTCTTTTCAGGTTCATACTCGATTTGAGGAATTCAAGGAGAAGTATTAAATTGATGTATGAAAACGACTTTTTACCAGGAAAAAGCAAGAAATAATCACTAATAACTCGGAAATTTAGCGAATTTTTTATGTATTTTTTCGCTATTTTGCCTTTTTTGAGTAATTCTTAGCCCGGTCACACTTGACTTGAGGAATTCAACGAGAATTATTAAGATGATGAACAAAATCGACTTTTTCTCTGGGAGATTTTGAAAAAAATATCCAAATCTGAAAATTTTAGAGGAATTTGTCTTTTTTTTGGCTCTATTTTGCTTTTTTCAAGTAATTCTGAGCCCGTTTATACTTTATTTGAGGTGTATAACGAGATGAATTAAAATGAAGAACAAAAAGTTTTTTTTCTCCGGAAAAGTTTGAAAAAACCATCATAAACGAAGTATTTTAGCGAAATTTCTCAGTTTTTTTGCGCTATTTTGCCTTTTTTTGAGTAATTCTTAGCCCAGTCACACTTGATTTGAGGAATTCAATGAGAATTATCAACTTGCTGTACGAATACGTCATTTTATCAGGAAAAATCTTGAAAAAATAATCAATAACACCGAATTTTAGCCAAAATTGTCAGTTTTTTGGCGTTAAAATTTCCGTTTTTCAAGTAATTCCTAGCCCATTGGTACTCAATTTGAGGAATTCAAAGAGAATAATTAAAATGATGAACGAAAGAGTCTTTTTCTCGAGAAAAAGTCTGAAAAAATAATCAACAACACAGAATTTTAGCGAAATATATTTTAGTTTTTTTGCCCTATTTTTCCTTTATTCGAGTAATTCGTAGCCCACTCACACTAGATTTGAGGAATTCAAAGAAAAGTATTCAAATGATGAACGAAATCGTCCTTCTCTCCGGGCGGTTTGGAAAAAATCATCAAAAACTGAATATTTTAGAGGAATTTTTCAGTATTTTGGCGCTATTTTGCCTTTTTTAGAGTAATTCTTAGCCCGTGCATACTTTATTTGAAGTGTATAAGGAGATGAATTAAAATGAAGAACGAAAAGTTTTTTTTCTCCGGAAAAGTTTGAAAAAACCATCATAAACTAAGTATTTTTGCGAAATTTCTCAGTTTTTTTGGTGCTATTTTGCATTTTTTTGAGTAATTCATACCCGGTTCATACTCAATTTGAGGAATTCAAGGAGAAGTATTACATTGATGTATGAAAACGTCTTTTTACCAGGAAAAAACTTGAAATAATCACTAATAACTCAGAATTATAGCAAATATTTTCAGTATTTTTGCGCTATTTTTCCTATATTCGAGCAATTCTTAGCCCGGTCACACTTGATTTGAGGAATTCAACGAGAAGTATTAAAATGATGAACGAAATCGTCCTTCTCTCCGGGAGGTTTGGAAAAATTCATCAAAAAATGAAAACTTTAGAGGAATTTTTCGGTTTTATGGCGCTATTTTGCCTTTATTCGAGTAATTCTTAGCCCGTTTATGCTCGATTTGTGGGAGTCAACGAGAAAAATTAAAATTAATAACTAAAACTTCTTTTCCTCCGAATAGGTTCAAAAAAATCATCAATATCTGAGAATTTTTTCAAAGAAAAGTTTTTTTTCTCCGGAAAAGTTCTTAAAAACCATCATAAACTAAGTATTTTAGCGAAATTTCTCAGTTTTTTTGAGGCTATTTTTACTTTTTTTGTGTAATTCATACCCGGTTCATACTCGATTTGAGGAATTCAAGTAGAAGTATTAAATTGCTGTACGAAAACGTCTTTTTATCAGGAAAAAGCTTGAAAAAATCATCAATAACACCGAATTTTAGCCAAAATTGTCAGTTTTTTGGCGTTAATTTGCCTTTTTTTTAAGTAATTCCTAGCCCCTTAGCACTCAATTTGAGGAATTTAAAGAGAATAATTAAAATGATGAACGAAAGAGTCTTTTTCTCCAAAATAAGTCTGAAAATATCATCAACAACACAGAATTTTAGCGAAATATTTCAGTTTTTTGCGCTGTTTTTCCTTTATTCGAGTAATTCGTAGCCCGCTCACACTAGATTTGAGGAATTCAACGAAAAGTATTAAAATGTTGAACGAAATCGTCCTTCTCTCCGGGAGGTTTGGAAAAAATCATCAGAAACTGAAAATTTTAGAGGAATATTTCAGATTTTTGGCGCTTCTTTGCCTTTTTTTGAGTAATTCTTAGCCCGTTTATGCTCGATCTGTGGGATTCATCGAGAAGTATTAAAATGATGAACGAAAGAGTCATTCTCTCCGGGATGTTTAAAAAAAATCATCAAAAACTGAAAATATTGGAGGAATTTTTCAGTTTTTTGGCGCTATTTTGCCTTATTTCGAGTAATTCTTAGCCCGTTTATGCTCGATTTGTGGGAGTCAACGAGAAATACTAATATTAATAACAAAAACTTCTTTTCCTCCAAATAGGTTCAAAAAAATCATCAATATCTGAGAATTTTTTCAAAGAAAAGTTTTTTTCCTCCGGAAATGTTCGAAAAAACCGTCATAGAGTAAGTATTTTAGCGAAAATTCTCATTTTTTTTTGCGCTATTTTGCATTTTTTTGAGTAATTCTTTTCAGGTTCATACTGGATTTGAGGAATTCAAGGAGAAGTATTAAATTGATGTATGAAAACGACTTTTTACCAGGAAAAAGCAAGAAATAATCACTAATAACTCGGAAATTTAGCGAGTTTTTTATGTATTTTTTCGCTATTTTGCCTTTTTTGAGTAATTCTTAGCCCGGTCACACTTGACTTGAGGAATTCAACGAGAATTATTAAGATGATGAACAAAATCGACTTTTTCTCTGGGAGATTTTGAAAAAATTATCCAAATCTGAAAATTTTAGAGGAATTTGTCTTTTTTTTGGCTCTATTTTGCTTTTTTCAAGTAATTCTGAGCCCGTTTATACTTGATTTGAGGTGTATAACGAGATGAATTAAAATGAAGAACAAAAAGTTTTTTTTCTCCGGAAAAGTTTGAAAAAACCATCATAAACGAAGTATTTTAGCGAAATTTCTCAGTTTTTTTGCGCTATTTTGCCTTTTTTTGAGTAATTCTTAGCCCGGTCACACTTGATTTGAGGAATTCAACGAGAATTATCAACTTGCTGTACGAATACGTCATTTTATCAGGAAAAATCTTGAAAAAATAATCAATAACACCGAATTGTAGCCAAAATTGTCAGTTTTTTGGCGTTAAAATTTCCGTTTTTCAAGTAATTCCTAGCCCATTGGTACTCAATTTGAGGAATTCAAAGAGAATAATTAAAATGATGAACGAAAGAGTCTTTTTCTCGAGAAAAAGTCTGAAAAAATAATCAACAACACAGAATTTTAGCGAAATATATTTTAGTTTTTTTGCCCTATTTTTCCTTTATTCGAGTAATTCGTAGCCCACTCACACTAGGTTTGAGGAATTCAAAGAAAAGTATTAAAATGATGAACGAAATCGTCCTTCTCTCCGGGCGGTTTGGAAAAAATCATCAAAAACTGAATATTTTAGAGGAATTTTTGAGTATTTTGGCGCTATTTTGCCTTTTTTAGAGTAATTCTTAGCCCGTGCATACTTTATTTGAGGTGTATAAGGAGATGAATTAAAATGAAGAACGAAAAGTTTTTTTTCTCCGGAAAAGTTTGAAAAAACCATCATAAACTAAGTATTTTTGCGAAATTTCTCTGTTTTTTTGGCGCTATTTTGCCTTTTTTTGTGTAATTCTTACCCGGTTCATACTCGATTTAGGAATTCAAGGAGAAGTATTAAATTGCTGCACAAAAACGTCTTTTTATAAGGAAAAAGCTTGAAAAAATCATTAATAACACCGAATTTTAGCTAAAATTGTCTGTTTTTTGGCGTTAATTTGCCTTTTTTCAAGTAATTCCTAGCCCATTAGTACTCGATTTGAGGAATTCAAAGAGAAATATTAAAATGATGAACGAATGAGTCATTCTCTCCGGGAAGTTTAAAAAAAATCATCAAAAACTGAAAATTTTGGAGGAATTTTTCAGTTTTTTGGCGCTATTTTGCCTTTTTTCGAGTAATTCTTAGCCCGTTTATGCTCGATTTGTGGGAGTCAACGAGAATTATTAAGATGATGAACAAAATCGTCTTTTTCTCTGGGATATTTTGAAAAAAATATCCAAATCTGAAAATTTTAGAGGAATTTGTCTTTTTTTTGGCTGTATTTTGCTTTTTTTCAGTAATTCTGAGCCCGTTTATACTTGATTTGAGGTGTAGAACGAGATGAATTAAAATGAAGAACAAAAAGTTTTTTTTCTCCGGAAAAGTTTGAAAAAACCATCATAAACGAAGTATTTTAGCGGAATTTCTCAGTTTTTTTGCGCTATTTTGCCTTTTTTTGAGTAATTCTTAGCCCGGTCACACTTGATTTGAGGAATTCAACGAGAATTATCAAATTGCTGTACGAATACGTCATTTTATCAGGAAAAAGCTTGAAAATATCATCAATAACACCGAATTTTAGCTAAAATTTTCAGTTTTTTGGCGTTATGTTTCCTTTTTTCAATTAATTCCTAGCCCATTAGTACTCGATTTGAGGTATTCAAAGAGAATATTTAAAATGATGAACGAAAGAGTCTTTTTCTCCAGAAAAAGTCTGAAAAAATCATCAACAACACAGAATTATAGCGAAATATTTCAGTTTTCTTGCGCTATTTTTCCTTTATTCGAGTAATTCGTAGCCCGCTCACACTAGATTTGAGGAATTCAACGAGAAGTATTAAAATGATGAACGAAATCGTCCTTCTCTCTGGGAGGATTGGAAAAAATCATCAAAAACTGAAAATTTTAGAGGAATTTTCAGATTTTTTGCGCTTCTTTGCCTTTTTTCGAGTAATTCTTAGCCCGTTTATGCTCGATTTGTGGGTGTCAACGAGAAATATTAAAATTAATAACAAAAACTTCTTTTCCTTCAAATAGGTTCAAAAAAATCATCAATATCTGAGAATTTTTTCAAAGAAAAGTTTTTTTCCTCCGGAAATGTTCGAAAAAACCGTCATAAAGTAAGTATTTTAGCGAAAATTCTGATTTTTTTTTTCACTATTTTGCATTTTTTTGAGTAATTCTTACCAGGTTCATACTCGATTTGAGGAATTCAAGGAGAAGTATTAAATTGCTGTACGAAAACGTCTTTTTAATAGGAAAAAGCTTGAAAAAATTAATCAATAACACCGAATTTTAGCTAAAATTGTCAGTTTTTTGGCGTTAATTTGCCTTTTTTCAAGTAATTCCTAGCCCATTAGTACTCAATTTGAGGAATTCAAAGAGAATTATTGAAATGATGAACGAAAACGTTTTTCTTCTCCGGAAAAAGCCTGAAAAAAGCATCAGTAACACAGAATTTTAACGAAATATTTCAGTTTTTTGCGCTATTTTCCTTTATTCGAGTAATTCTTAGCCCGGTCACACTTGATTTGAGGAATTCCACGAGAAGTATTAAAATGATGAACGAAATCGTCTTTCTCTCCGCGAGGTTTGGAAAAAATCATAAAAAACTGAAAATTTTAGAGGAATTTTTCAGTTTTTTGGCGCTATTTTGCCTTTTTTCGAGTAATTCTTAGCCCGCGTATTCTCGATTTGTGGGATTCAACGAAATGTATTAAAACGATGAACGAAATGGTCTTTCTCTCCGGGAGGTTTGGAAAAAATCATCAAAAACTGAAAATTTTAGAGGAATTTTACAGTTTTTTGGCGCTATTTTGCCTTTTTTCGAGTAATTCTTAGCCCGTTAATGTTCGATTTGTGGGAGTCAACGAGAAATATTAAAATTAATAACTATAACTTCTTTTCCTCCAAATAGGTTCAAAAAAATCAATGTCTGAGAATTTTTTCAAAGAAAAGTTTTTTTTCTCCGGAAAAGTTCGAAAAAACCATCATAAACTAAGTATTTTAGCGAAATTTCTCAGTTTTTTTGGCGCTATTTTGCCATTTTTTGATTAATTCATACCCGGTTCATACTCGATTTGAGAAATTCAAGGAGAAGTATTAAATTGCTGTACGAAAACGTCTTTTTATCAGAAAAAAATTGAAAAAATCATCAATAACACCGAATTTTAGCCAAAATTGTCAGTTTTTTGGCGTTAATTTGCCTTTTTTTTAAGTAATTCCTAGCCCCTTAGCACTCAATTTGAGGAATTTAAAGAGAATAATTAAAATGATGAACGAAAGAGTCTTTTTCTCCAAAATAAGTCTGAAAATATCATCAACAACACAGAATTTTAGCGAAATATTTCAGTTTTTTGCGCTGTTTTTCCTTTATTCGAGTAATTCGTAGCCCGCTCACACTAGATTTGAGGAATTCAACGAAAAGTATTAAAATGTTGAACGAAATCGTCCTTCTCTCCGGGAGGTTTGGAAAAAATCATCAAAAACTGAAAATTTTAGAGGAATTTTTCAGATTTTTGGCGCTTCTTTGCCTTTTTTTGAGTAATTCTTAGCCCGTTTATGCTCGATCTGTGGGATTCATCGAGAAGTATTAAAATGATGAACGAAAGAGTCATTCTCTCCGGGATGTTTAAAAAAAATCATCAAAAACTGAAAATATTGGAGGAATTTTTCAGTTTTTTGGCGCTATTTTGCCTTTTTTCGAGTAATTCTTAGCCCGTTTATGCTCGATTTGTGGGAGTCAACGAGAAATACTAATATTAATAACAAAAACTTCTTTTCCTCCAAATAGGTTCAAAAAAATCATCAATATCTGAGAATTTTTTCAAAGAAAAGTTTTTTTCCTCCGGAAATGTTCGAAAAAACCGTCATAGAGTAAGTATTTTAGCGAAAATTCTCATTTTTTTTTGCGCTATTTTGCATTTTTTTGAGTAATTCTTTTCAGGTTCATACTCGATTTGAGGAATTCAAGGAGAAGTATTAAATTGATGTATGAAAACGACTTTTTACCAGGAAAAAGCAAGAAATAATCACTAATAACTCGGAAATTTAGCGAATTTTTTATGTATTTTTTCGCTATTTTGCCTTTTTTGAGTAATTCTTAGCCCGGTCACACTTGACTTGAGGAATTCAACGAGAATTATTAAGATGATGAACAAAATCGACTTTTTCTCTGGGAGATTTTGAAAAAAATATCCAAATCTGAAAATTTTAGAGGAATTTGTCTTTTTTTTGGCTCTATTTTGCTTTTTTCAAGTAATTCTGAGCCCGTTTATACTTTATTTGAGGTGTATAACGAGATGAATTAAAATGAAGAACAAAAAGTTTTTTTTCTCCGGAAAAGTTTGAAAAAACCATCATAAACGAAGTATTTTAGCGAAATTTCTCAGTTTTTTTGCGCTATTTTGCCTTTTTTTGAGTAATTCTTAGCCCAGTCACACTTGATTTGAGGAATTCAATGAGAATTATCAACTTGCTGTACGAATACGTCATTTTATCAGGAAAAATCTTGAAAAAATAATCAATAACACCGAATTTTAGCCAAAATTGTCAGTTTTTTGGCGTTAAAATTTCCGTTTTTCAAGTAATTCCTAGCCCATTGGTACTCAATTTGAGGAATTCAAAGAGAATAATTAAAATGATGAACGAAAGAGTCTTTTTCTCGAGAAAAAGTCTGAAAAAATAATCAACAACACAGAATTTTAGCGAAATATATTTTAGTTTTTTTGCCCTATTTTTCCTTTATTCGAGTAATTCGTAGCCCACTCACACTAGATTTGAGGAATTCAAAGAAAAGTATTCAAATGATGAACGAAATCGTCCTTCTCTCCGGGCGGTTTGGAAAAAATCATCAAAAACTGAATATTTTAGAGGAATTTTTCAGTATTTTGGCGCTATTTTGCCTTTTTTAGAGTAATTCTTAGCCCGTGCATACTTTATTTGAAGTGTATAAGGAGATGAATTAAAATGAAGAACGAAAAGTTTTTTTTCTCCGGAAAAGTTTGAAAAAACCATCATAAACTAAGTATTTTTGCGAAATTTCTCAGTTTTTTTGGTGCTATTTTGCATTTTTTTGAGTAATTCATACCCGGTTCATACTCAATTTGAGGAATTCAAGGAGAAGTATTACATTGATGTATGAAAACGTCTTTTTACCAGGAAAAAACTTGAAATAATCACTAATAACTCAGAATTATAGCAAATATTTTCAGTATTTTTGCGCTATTTTTCCTATATTCGAGCAATTCTTAGCCCGGTCACACTTGATTTGAGGAATTCAACGAGAAGTATTAAAATGATGAACGAAATCGTCCTTCTCTCCGGGAGGTTTGGAAAAATTCATCAAAAAATGAAAACTTTAGAGGAATTTTTCGGTTTTATGGCGCTATTTTGCCTTTATTCGAGTAATTCTTAGCCCGTTTATGCTCGATTTGTGGGAGTCAACGAGAAAAATTAAAATTAATAACTAAAACTTCTTTTCCTCCGAATAGGTTCAAAAAAATCATCAATATCTGAGAATTTTTTCAAAGAAAAGTTTTTTTTCTCCGGAAAAGTTCTTAAAAACCATCATAAACTAAGTATTTTAGCGAAATTTCTCAGTTTTTTTGAGGCTATTTTTACTTTTTTTGTGTAATTCATACCCGGTTCATACTCGATTTGAGGAATTCAAGTAGAAGTATTAAATTGCTGTACGAAAACGTCTTTTTATCAGGAAAAAGCTTGAAAAAATCATCAATAACACCGAATTTTAGCCAAAATTGTCAGTTTTTTGGCGTTAATTTGCCTTTTTTTTAAGTAATTCCTAGCCCCTTAGCACTCAATTTGAGGAATTTAAAGAGAATAATTAAAATGATGAACGAAAGAGTCTTTTTCTCCAAAATAAGTCTGAAAATATCATCAACAACACAGAATTTTAGCGAAATATTTCAGTTTTTTGCGCTGTTTTTCCTTTATTCGAGTAATTCGTAGCCCGCTCACACTAGATTTGAGGAATTCAACGAAAAGTATTAAAATGTTGAACGAAATCGTCCTTCTCTCCGGGAGGTTTGGAAAAAATCATCAGAAACTGAAAATTTTAGAGGAATATTTCAGATTTTTGGCGCTTCTTTGCCTTTTTTTGAGTAATTCTTAGCCCGTTTATGCTCGATCTGTGGGATTCATCGAGAAGTATTAAAATGATGAACGAAAGAGTCATTCTCTCCGGGATGTTTAAAAAAAATCATCAAAAACTGAAAATATTGGAGGAATTTTTCAGTTTTTTGGCGCTATTTTGCCTTATTTCGAGTAATTCTTAGCCCGTTTATGCTCGATTTGTGGGAGTCAACGAGAAATACTAATATTAATAACAAAAACTTCTTTTCCTCCAAATAGGTTCAAAAAAATCATCAATATCTGAGAATTTTTTCAAAGAAAAGTTTTTTTCCTCCGGAAATGTTCGAAAAAACCGTCATAGAGTAAGTATTTTAGCGAAAATTCTCATTTTTTTTTGCGCTATTTTGCATTTTTTTGAGTAATTCTTTTCAGGTTCATACTGGATTTGAGGAATTCAAGGAGAAGTATTAAATTGATGTATGAAAACGACTTTTTACCAGGAAAAAGCAAGAAATAATCACTAATAACTCGGAAATTTAGCGAGTTTTTTATGTATTTTTTCGCTATTTTGCCTTTTTTGAGTAATTCTTAGCCCGGTCACACTTGACTTGAGGAATTCAACGAGAATTATTAAGATGATGAACAAAATCGACTTTTTCTCTGGGAGATTTTGAAAAAATTATCCAAATCTGAAAAATTTAGAGGAATTTGTCTTTTTTTTGGCTCTATTTTGCTTTTTTCAAGTAATTCTGAGCCCGTTTATACTTGATTTGAGGTGTATAACGAGATGAATTAAAATGAAGAACAAAAAGTTTTTTTTCTCCGGAAAAGTTTGAAAAAACCATCATAAACGAAGTATTTTAGCGAAATTTCTCAGTTTTTTTGCGCTATTTTGCCTTTTTTTGAGTAATTCTTAGCCCGGTCACACTTGATTTGAGGAATTCAACGAGAATTATCAACTTGCTGTACGAATACGTCATTTTATCAGGAAAAATCTTGAAAAAATAATCAATAACACCGAATTTTAGCCAAAATTGTCAGTTTTTTGGCGTTAAAATTTCCGTTTTTCAAGTAATTCCTAGCCCATTGGTACTCAATTTGAGGAATTCAAAGAGAATAATTAAAATGATGAACGAAAGAGTCTTTTTCTCGAGAAAAAGTCTGAAAAAATAATCAACAACACAGAATTTTAGCGAAATATATTTTAGTTTTTTTGCCCTATTTTTCCTTTATTCGAGTAATTCGTAGCCCACTCACACTAGGTTTGAGGAATTCAAAGAAAAGTATTAAAATGATGAACGAAATCGTCCTTCTCTCCGGGCGGTTTGGAAAAAATCATCAAAAACAGAATATTTTAGAGGAATTTTTGAGTATTTTGGCGCTATTTTGCCTTTTTTAGAGTAATTCTTAGCCCGTGCATACTTTATTTGAGGTGTATAAGGAGATGAATTAAAATGAAGAACGAAAAGTTTTTTTTCTCCGGAAAAGTTTGAAAAAACCATCATAAACTAAGTATTTTTGCGAAATTTCTCTGTTTTTTTGGCGCTATTTTGCCTTTTTTTGTGTAATTCTTACCCGGTTCATACTCGATTTAGGAATTTAAGGAGAAGTATTAAATTGCTGCACAAAGACGTCTTTTTATAAGGAAAAATCATTAATAACACCGAATTTTAGCTAAAATTGTCTGTTTTTTGGCGTTAATTTGCCTTTTTTCAAGTAATTCCTAGCCCATTAGTACTCGATTTGAGGAATTCAAAGAGAAATATTAAAATGATGAACGAATGAGTCATTCTCTCCGGGAAGTTTAAAAAAAATCATCAAAAACTGAAAATTTTGGAGGAATTTTTCAATTTTTTTGCGCTATTTTGCTTTTTTTGAGTAATTCTAAGCCAATTTATGCTCGATTTGTGGGACTCAACGAGATATATTAAAATTAATAACTAAAACTTTTTTTCCTCCGAATAGGTTAAAAAAAATCATCAATATCTGAGAATTTTTTCAAAGAAAAGTTTTTTTTTTCCGGAAAAGTTTGAAAAAACCATCCTAAACTAAGTATTTTAGCGAAATTTCTCAGCTTTTTTGGCGCTATTTTGCATTTTTTTGAGTAATTCATACCCGGTTCATACTCAATTTGAGGAATTCAAGGAGAAGTATTACAATGATGTATGAAAACGTCTTTTTACCAGGAAAAACTTGAAATAATCACTAATAACTCAGAATTTTAGCGAATTTTTTCTGTATTTTTGCGCTATTTTGCCTTTTTTTGAGAAATTCTTAGCCCGGTCACACTTTATTTGAGGAATTCAACGAGAAGTATTAAGATGATGAAAAAAATCGTCTTTTTCTCCGGGAGATTTTGAAAAAAATATCAAAAACAAAATTTTAGAGGAATTGTCTGTTTTTTGGCTCTATTTTGCTTTGTTTTTTTTTTCTCCGGAAAAGTTTGAAAAAACCATCATAATCGAAGTATTTTAGCAAAACTTTTCAGTATTTTCACGCTATTTTGCCTTTTTTTGAATAATTCTTAGCCCGGTCACACTTGATTTGAGGAATTCAACGAGAATTATTAAGATGATGAACAAAATCGTCTTTTTCTCTGGGAGATTTTGAAAAAAATATCAAAAACTGAAAATTTTAGAGGAATTTTCTGTTTTTTGGCTCTATTTTGTTGGTTATACTTGATTTGATGTCTATAACGAGATGAATTAAAATGAAGAACGAAAAGTTTTTTTTCTCCGGAAAAAGTTCGAAAAAACCATCATAAACTAAGTATTTTAGCGAAATTTCTCAGGTTTTTTGGCGCTATTTTGCCTTTTTCTGAGTAATTCATACCCGGTTCATACTCGATTTGAGGAATTCAAGCAGAAGTATTAAATTGCTTTAAGATAACGTCTTTTTATAAGGAAAAAGCTTGAAAAAATCATCATTAACACCGAATTTTAGCTAAAATTGTCAGTTTTTTGGCGTTATGTTTCCTTTTTTCAAATAATTCCTAGCCCATTAGTACTCGATTTGAGGAATTCAAAGAGAATAATTAAAATGATGAACGAAAGAGTCTTTTTCTCAAGAAAAAGTCTGAAAAAATAATCAACAACACAGAATTTTAGCGAAATATTTCAGTTTTTTTGCGCAATTTTTCCTTTATTCGAGTAATTCGTAGCCCGCTCACACTAGATTTGAGGAATTTAACGAAAAGTATTAAAATGATGAACGAAATCGTCCTTCTCTCCGGGAGGTTTGGAAAAAATCATCAAAAACTGAAAAGTTTAGAGGAATTTTCAGTTTTTTGGCGCTATTTTGCCTTTTTTTGAGTAATTCATCCTCGGTTCATACTCGATTTGAAGAATTCAACGAGAAGTATTCAATCGCTCTACGAAAACGTCTTTTTATCAGGAAAAAGCTTGAAAAAATCATCAATAACAACGAATTTTATTCAAAATTGTCAGTTTTTTTGCGTTAAAATGCCGTTTTTCAAGTAATTCCTAGCCCATTACTACTCAATTTGAGGAATTCAAAGAGAATAATTAAAATGATGAACGAAAACGTTTTTTTCTCCGGAAAAAGCCTGAAAAAATCATCAGTAACACAGAATTTTAACGAAATATATTAGTTTTTCCGCTATTTTTCCTTTAATCGAGTAATTCTTAACCAGGTCACACTTGATTTGAGGAATTGAACGAGACGTATTAAGAGGATGAACCAAATCGTCTTTCTCACCGGGAGGTTTGGAAAATATCATCAAAAACTGAAATTTTTAGAGGAATTTTACAGTTTTTTATCGCTATTTTGCCTTTTCTCGAGTAATTCTTAGCCCGTTTATGCTCGATTTGTGGGAGTCAACGAGAAATATTAAATTAATAACTAAAACTTTTTTTCCTCCAAATAGGTTCAAAAAAATCATCAATATCTGAGAATTTTTTCAAAGAAAAGTTTTTTTTCTCCGGAAATGTTCGAAAAAACCATCATAAACTAAGTATTTTAGCTAAAATTCTCATTTTTTTTGCACTATTTTGCATTTTTTTGAGTAATTCATACCCAGTTCATACTCGATTTGAGGAATTCAAGGAGAAGTTTTAAATTGATGAACAAAATCGTCTTTTTCTCTGGGAGATTTTGAAAAAAATATCAAAAACTGAAAATTTTAGAGGAATTTTCTTTTTTTTGGCTCTATTTTGCTTTTTTTCAAGTAATTCTAAGTCCGTGCATACTTGATTTGAGGTGTATAACGAGATGAATTAAAATGAAGAATGAAAGTTTTTTTTCTCCGGAAAAGTTCGAGAAAACCATCATAAACTAAGTATTTTAGCGAAATTTCTGTTTTTTTGGCATTATTTTGCCTTTTTGGTGTAATTAATACCCGGTTCATACTCGATTTGAAGAATTCAAGGAGATGCATTAAATTGCTGTACGAAAACGTCTTTGTATCAGGAAAAAGCTTGAAAAAATCATCAATAACACCGAATCTAGCCAAAATTGTCAGTTTTTTGGCGCTAAAATGCCTTTTTTCAAGTAATTCCTAGCCCATTAGTACTCAATTTGAGGAATTCAGAAAAAATTATTAAAATGAGGAACGAAAACATTTTTTTCTCCGGAAAAAGCCTGAAAAAATCATCAGTAACACAAAATTTTAAAAAAATATTTCAGTTTTTGCGCTATTTTTCCTTTAATCGAGTAATTCTTAGCCCGGTCACACTTGATTTGAGGAATTCAACGAGAAGTATTAAGAGGATGAACGAAATCTCTGGGAGATTTTGAAAAAAATATCAAAAACTGAAAATTTTAGAGGAATTTGTCTGTTTTTTTGGCTCTATTTTCCTTTTTTTCAAGTAATTCTGAGCCCGTTTATACTTGATTTGAGGTGTATAACGAGATGAATTAAAATGAAGAACGAAAAGTTTTTTTTTTCTCCGGAAAAGTTCGAAAAAACCATCAAAAACTAAGTATTTTAGCTAAATTTCTCAGGTTTTTTGGCGCTATTTTGCTTTTTTCTGAGTAATTCATACCCGGTTCATACTCGATTTGAGGAATTCAAGCAGAAGTATCAAATTGCTGTACAAAAACGTCTTTTTTTATCCGGAAAAAGCTTGAAAAAATAATCAATAACACCGAATTTTAGCTAAAATTGTCAGTTTTTTGGCGTTATGTTTTCTTTTTTCAAATAATTCCTAGCCCATTAGTACTCGATTTGAGGAATTCAAAGAGAATAATTAAAATGATGAACGAAAGAGTCTTTTTCTCGAGAAAAAGTCTGAAAAAATAATCAACAACACAGAATATTAGCGAAATATTTCAGTTTTTTTGCGCAATTTTTCCTTTATTCGAGTAATTCGTAGCCCGCTCACACTAGATTTGAGGAATTTAACGAAAAGTATTAAAATGATGAACGAAATCGTCCTTCTCTCCGGGAGGTTTGGAAAAAATCATCAAAAACTGAAAAGTTTAGAGGAATTTTCAGATTTTTTGCGCTTCTTTGCCTTTTTTCGAGTAATTCTTAGCCCGTTTATGCTCGATCTGTGGGATTCAACGAGAAGTATTAAAATGATGAACGAAATTGTCTTTCTCTCTGGGAGGTTTGGAAAAAATCATCAAAAACTGAAAATTTTAGAGGAATTTTCAGTTTTTTGGCGCTATTTTGCCTTTTTTCGAGTAATTCTTAGCCCGTTTATACTTGATTTGAGGTGTATAACGAGATGAATTAAAATAAAGAACGAAAAGTTTTTTTTCTCCGGAAATGTTTGAAAAAACCATCATAAACTAAGTATTTTTGCGAAATTTCTCAGTTTTTTTGGCGCTATTTTGCCAATTTTTGTGTAATTCATTCCCGGTTCTTACTCGATTTGAGGAATTCAAGGAGAAGTATTAAATTGCTGTACAAAAACGTCTTTTTATAAGGAAAAATCTTGAAAAAAACATCAATAACACCGAATTTCAGCTAAAATTGTCAGTTTTTTGTTGTTAATTTGCCTTTTTCAAGTAATTCCTAGCCCATTAGTACTAGATTTGAGAAATTCAAAGAGAAATATTAAAATGATGAACGAAAGAGTCATTCTCTCCGGGAGGTTAAAAAAAAATCATCAAAAACTGAAAATTTTGGAGGAATTTTTCAGTTTTTTTGCGCTATTTTGCCTTTTTTTGAGTAATTCATCCTCGGTTCATACTCGATTTGAAGAATTCAACGAGAAGTATTCAATCGCTCTACGAAAACGTCTTTTTATCAGGAAAAATCTTGAAAAAATCATCAATAACACCGAATTTTAGCTAAAATTGTCAGTTTTTTGGCGTTATGTTTCCTTTTTTCAAATAATTCCTAGCCCATTACTACTCAATTTGAGGAATTCAAAGAGAATTATTAAAATGATGAACGAAAACGTTTTTTTCTCCGGAAAAAGCCTGAAAAAATCATCAGTAACACACAATTTTAACGAAATATTTTAGTTTTTGCGCTATTTTTCCTTTAATCGAGTAATTCTTAGCCAGGTCACACTTGATTTGAGGAATTGAACGAGACGTATTAAGAGGATGAACCAAATCGTCTTTCTCACCGGGAGGTTTGGAAAATATCATCAAAAACTGAAATTTTTAGAGGAATTTTACAGTTTTTTTGCGCTATTTTGCCTTTTTTCGAGTATTTCTTAGCCCGTTTATGCTCGATTTGTGGGAGTCAACGAGAAATATTAAATTAATCACTAAAACTTTTTTTCTTCCAAATAGGTTCAAAAAAATCATCAATATCTGAGAATTTTTTTAAAGAAAAGTTTTTTTTCTCCGGAAATGTTCGAAAAAACCATCATAAACTAAGTATTTTAGCTAAAATTCTCATTTTTTTTGCACTATTTTGCATTTTTTTGAGTAATTCATACCCAGTTCATACTCGATTTGAGGAATTCAAGGAGAAGTTTTAAATTGATGAACAAAATCGTCTTTTTCTCTGGGAGATTTTGAAAAAAATATCAAAAACTGAAAATTTTAGAGGAATTTTCTGTTTTTTGGCTCTATTTTGCTTTTTTCCAAGTAATTCTAAGCCCGTGCATACTTGATTTGAGGTGTATAACGAGATGAATTAAAATGAAGAATGAAAGTTTTTTTTCTCCGGAATAGTTCGAGAAAACCATCATAAACTAAGTATTTTAGCGAAATTTCTCAGTTTTTTTGGCATTATTTTGCCTTTTTGGTGTAATTAATACCCGGTTCATACTCGATTTGAAGAATTCAAGGAGAAGTATTAAATTGCTGTACGAAAACGTCTTTGTAACAGGAAAAAGCTTGAAAAAATCATCAATAACACCGAATCTAGCCAAAATTGTCAGTTTTTTGGCGCTAAAATGCCTTTTTTCAAGTAATTCCTAGCCCATTAGTACTCAATTTGAGGAATTCAGAAAAAATTATTGAAATGTGGAACGAAAACATTTTTTTCTCCGGAAAAAGCCTGAAAAAATCATCAGTAACACAAAATATTAAAAAAATATTTCAGTTTTTGCGCTATTTTTCCTTTAATCGAGTAATTCTCAGCCCGGTCACACTTGATTTGAGGAATTCAACGAGAAGTACTAAGAGGATGAACGAAATCGTCTTTTTCTCTGGGAGATTTTGAAAAAATATCAAAAACTGAAAATTTTAGAGGAATTTGTCAGTTTTTGGCTTATTTTTGCTTTTTTTCAAGTAATTCTTAGCCCGTTATACCTGATTTGAGGTGTATAACGAGATGAATTAAAATGAAGAACGAAAAGTTTTTTTTTCTCCGGAAAAGTTCGAAAAAACCATCAAAAACTAAGTATTTTAGCGAAATTTCTCATGTTTTTTGGCGCTATTTTGCTTTTTTCTGAGTAATTCATACCCGGTTCATACTCGATTTGAGGAATTCAAGCAGAAGTATCAAATTGCTGTAGAAAAATGTCTTTTTATCCGGAAAAAGCTTGAAAAAATAATCAATAACACCGAATTTTAGCTAAAATTGTCAGTTTTTTGGCGTTATGTTTCCTATTTTCAAATAATTCCTAGCCCATTAGTACTCGAATTGTTGAATTCAAAGAGAATTACTAAAATGATGAACGAGGGAGTCTTTTTCTCGAGAAAAAGTCTGAAAAAATAATCAACAACACAGAATTTTAGCGAAATATTTCAGTTTTTTTGCGCTATTTTTCCTTTATTCGAGTAATTCGTAGCCCGCTCACACTAGATTTGAGGAATTCAACGAAAAGTATTAAAATGATGAACGAAATCGTCCTTCTCTCTGGGAGGTTTGGAAAAAATCATCAAAAACTGAAAATTTTAGAGGAATTTTCAGTTTTTTGCGCTATTTTGCCTTTTTTCGAGTAATTCTTAGCTCGTTTATGCTTGATTTGTGCGAGTCATGGAGATATATTAAAATTAATAACTAAAACTTCTTTTCCTTCAAATAGGTTAAAAAAAATCATCAATATCTGAGAATTTTTTCAAAGAAAAGTTTTTTTTCTCCGGAAAAGTTCGAAAAAACCATGATAAACTAAATATTTTAGCGAAATTTCTCAGTTTTTTTGGCGCTATTTTGCATTTCTTTGAGTAATTCATAAACGGTTCATACTCGATTTGAGGAATTCAAGGAGAAGTACTAAATTGATGTATAAAAACGTCTTTTTACCAGGAAAAAGCTTGAAGTAATCACTAATAACTCAGAATTTTAGCGAATTTTATCACTATTTTTGCGCTATTTTGCCTTTTTTTGAGTAATTCTTAGCCCGGTCACACTTGATTTGAGGAAAACATCGAGAAGTATTAAGATGATGAACGAAATCGTCTTTTTCTAAGGGAGATTTTGAATAAAAAATATCAAGAACTGAAAATTTTAGAGGAATTTTCTGTTTTTTGGCTCTATTTTGCCTTTTTTTAAGTAATTCTGAGGCCGTTCATACTTGATTTGATGTGTATAATGAGATGAATTAAAATGAAGAACGAAAAGTTTTTCTCCGGAAAAGTTCGAAAAAACCATCATAAACTAAGTATTTTAGCGAAATTTTTCAGTTTTATTTGGCGCTATTTTGCCTTTTTCTGAGTAATTCATACCCGGTTCATACTCGATTTTAGGAATTCAAGGAGAAGTATTAAATTGATGTATGAAAACGTCTTTTTACAAGGAAAAAGCAAGAAATAACACTAATAACTCAGAATTTTAGCGAAATTTTCCAGTATTTTTTCGCTATTTTGCCTTTTTTTGAATTATTCTTAGCTCGGTCACACTTGATTTGAGGAATTCAACGAGAATTATTAGGATGATGAACAAAATCGTCTTTTTCTCTGGGAGATTTTGAAAAAAATATCAAAAACTGAAAATTTTAGAGGAATTTTCTGTTTTTTGGCTCTATTTTGCTTTTTTTCAAGTAATTCTTAGCCCGTTATACCTGATTTTAGGTGTAGAACGAGATGAATTAAAATGAAGAACGAAAAGTTTTTTTTCTCCGGAAAAGTTCGAAAAAACCATCATAAACTAAGTATTTTAGCGAAAATTCTCAGGTTTTTTGGCGCTATTTAGCCTTTTTCTGAGTAACTCATACCCGGTTCATACTCGATTTGAGGAATTCAAGCAGAAGTATTAAATTGCTGTACGAAAACGTCTTTTTATCCGGAAAAAGCTTGAAAAAATCATCAATAACACCGAATTTTAGCCAAAATTGTCAGTTTTTTGGCGTTAAAATGCCATTTTGCAAGTAATTCCTAGCCCATTGGCACTCAATATGAGGAATTCAAAGGGAATTATTATAACTATGAACGAAAACGTTTTTTTCTCCGGAAAAAGCCTGAAAAAATCATCAGTAACACAGAATTTTAACGAAATATTTTAGTTTTTGCGCTATTTTTCCTATTATCGAGTAATTCTTAACCAGGTCACACTTGATTTGAGGAATTGAACGAAAAGTATTAAAATGATGAACGAAATCGTCCTTCTCTCTGGGAGGTTTGGAAAAAATCATCAAAAACTGAAAATTTTAGAGGAATTTTCAGTTTTTTGCGCTATTTTGCCTTTTTTGAGTAATTCTTAGCTCGTTTATGCTTGATTTGTGCGAGTCATGGAGGTATATTAAAATTAATAACTAAAACTTCTTTTCCTTCAAATAGGTTCAAAAAAATCATCAATATCTGAGAATTTTTTCAAAGAAAAGTTTTTTTTCTCCGGAGAAGTTCGAAAAAACCATGATAAACTAAATATTTTAGCGAAATTTCTCAGTTTTTTTGGCGCTATTTTGCATTTCTTTGAGTAATTCATAAACGGTTCATACTCGATTTGAGGAATTCAAGGAGAATTACTAAATTGATGTATAAAAACGACTTTTTACCAGGAAAAAGCTTGAAGTAATCACTAATAACCAAACTGAAGAGATTTAATCTTTCCCATTCCACCTTATCATGGTTTTCCTCATACCTTGTGAACAGATCTCAAACTTGCTTCACCAATGACAGTTATTCCTCCATAGTGGTTAACAATCATGGCGTTCCTCAGGGATCTATTATCGGTCCTTTGTTATTCTCCCTCTACCTTCAAGACCTATCCTCGCACTTGAATCACACTTCTTATCATTTATACGCTGACGACCTGCAAATATATCTATCAACAGAACCAAAAAATTCCTTAGAAGCTATTCAACTTATGAATAATGATATCTCCCTCCTACATTCATGGCTTCACTCTTTGGCACTCAAAATTAATCCCAGCAAATCTCAAGCCATAATTTTTGGTTATCCAAAGACACTTAGTAACATCAGCATAACCACGCTACCTAGAATAAAAATTGAAAATACTGAAATCGATTACAGCTCATCTGTAAATAACCTAGGTGTAAAACTTGATCAATCCTTTACTTGGATTCCTCAAGCATCAGCTGTCTGCAAGAAGTCTTACTCAACTATCCATAGTATGAAACGATTGAGACATATACTACCACTTCAGCTAAAGAAATTACTCGTTCAAGCATTAGTTTTTCCTATCTTTGACTATTCTGACACACTTATAAATGAAGCAAACAAAGCAGTAACTTCTAAGTTGGACAGAGCATTTAATCATGCTATCAAGTTCATCTTCAATGCCAAAAAATCGGATCACGTGACCCCACTATTCAAAGAATTGAAATGGCTACGTCTTCACTCAAGAAGAAAACTGCATACCCTTAACCTCGTTCACAAAGTTCTTAATAAAAGTTGTCCCAGTTACTTTATTAACTATTTTACTAATCTTAACAATTCAAAACTACTAGGAACTCGTCCCTCCGGCAAACTCTCGATACCAGTTCATAAAACAGATATATGCAGTAAAACGTTTCTAGTACTTGGAGCAAAATACTGGAATGCATATACCCATTCTAAATCAGCGCAATCATCTTTCCCCACTTTCAAGCGTGATATCACTGATAGACTATTCAATTCTGAGCATCAACTATCCTTTTAGCACCTGACATCATTCCAACACCTACCGGTAAATTTCTTACACTAGAGCATGGATACTACTTGATTCACTTATTACTTTGTTGATCTTTGAATACTTCTCATCTACCGTATCCTCTTTCCTTTTCTTTTTTACAGGCACCTCCATTTAACAGGAATTACCTTAACAATGACAAGGACTTCAAGACAGTCCATGAAAACATCTATTGACAAATGCCTCCGGCTGAAGAAATTTTATAAAATTTTTAATATACTATATTGTAGGTTATAGAATATTAGATTATTTAGTTTATAATAGCTTTAAACTTTTATTATAACTAACTATCAATTAGGTCTTCTATACATTTTGTTAAATTTACTTTATCAAACAATTGTTCATGTATAATCTTTTTCACTTTTCATGTTTGTGTATTATTGTATTTATTTCTATTACTGTGTTTTCGCGGGTTTTTTTCACCCCCCTTCTTTGTGGGTGTTTTCCCGCAACGTGGGTTTTTTCTTAGTCAACCTTCAGTTGCATAGATTTTTTCCCACACCCTTCTCTTTTTTTTTTTGTATTTTTTTAATAAGTTGAGTTTTTTAAAATGTAACGACATACGAGGTTAGGTGGAAGAGAGGCCCACCTGGGCCTAACCTCGCCAATAAAGGGTCAAACTAACTAACTAACTAACTAATAACTCAGAATTTTAGCGAATTTTATCACTATTTTTGCGCTATTTTGCCTTTTTTTGAGTAATTCTTAGCCCGGTCACACTTGATTTGAGGAATTCATCGAGAAGTATTAAGATGATGAACGAAATCGTCTTTTTCTAAGGGAGATTTTGAATAAAAAATATCAAGAACTGAAAATTTTAGAGGAATTTTCTGTTTTTTGGCTCTATTTTGCTTTTTTTTAAGTAATTCTTAGCCCGTTCTTACTTGATTTGAGGTGTATAATGAGATGAATTAAAATGAAGAACGAATAGTTTTTTTCTCTGGAAAAGTTCGAAAAAACCATCATAAACGAAGTATTTTAGCGAAATTTCTCAGTTTTTTTGGCGCTATTTTGCCTTTTTTTGTATAATTCATACCCGGTTCATACTCGATTTGACGAATTCAAGGAGAAGTATTAAATTGCTGAACGAATACGTCTTTTTATTAGGAAAAAACTTGAAATAATCACTAATAACTCGAATTTTTGCGAATATTTTCAGTATTTTTGCGCTATTTTGCCTTTTTTTGAGAAATTCTTAGCCCGGTCACACTTTAATTGAGGAATTCAACGAGAATTATTAAAATGATGAACAAATTCGTCTTTTTCTCTGGGAGATTTTGAAAAAAATACCAAAAACTGAAAATTTTAGAGGAATTTTCTGTTTTTTGGCTCTATTTTGCTTTTTTTCAAGTAATTCTTAGCCCGTTATACCTGATTTGAGGTGTATATTAAGATGAATTAAAATGAAGAACGAAAATTTTTTTTTCTCCGGAAAAGTTCGAAAAAACCATCATAAACGAAGTATTTTAGCGAAATTTCTCAGTTTTTTTGGCGCTATTTTGCCTTTTTCTGAGTAATTCATACCCGGTTCATACTCGATTTGAGGAATTCAATCAGAAGTATTAAATTGCTGTACGAAAACGTCTTTTTATCCGGAAAAAGCTAAAAAAAATAATCAATAACACCGAATTTTAGCTAAAATTGTCAGTTTTTTGGCGTTTTGTTTCCTTTTTTCAATTAATTCCTACCCCATTAGTAATCGATTTGAGGAATTCAAAGAGAATAATTAAAATGATGAAAGAAAGAGTCTTTTTCTCCGGAAAAAGCCTGAAAAAATCATCAGTAACACAGAATTTTAACGAAATATTTTAGTTTTTGCGCTATTTTTCCTTTAATCGAGTAATTCTTAGCCAGGTCACACTTGATTTGAGGAATTCAACGAAAAGTATTAAAATGATGAACGAAATCGTCCTTCCCTCCGGGAGGTTTAGAAAAAATCATCAAAAACTGAAAATTTTAGAGGAATTTTGAGATTTTTTGCGCTTCTTTGCCTTTTTTCGAGTAATTCTTAGTCCCTTTATGCTCGATCTGTGGGATTCAACGAGAAGTATTAAAATGATGAACGAAATCGTCTTTCTCTCTGGGAGGTTTAGAAAAAATCATCAAAAACTGAAAATTTTAGAGGAATTTGATTGTTTTTTGGCTCTATTTTGCTTTTTTTCAAGTAATTCTGAGGCCGTTCATACTTGATTTGATGTGTATAATGAGATGAATTAAAATGAAGAACGAAAAGTTTTTTCCGGAAAAGTTCGAAAAAACCATCATAAACTAAGTATTTTAGCGAAATTTTTCAGTTTTATTTGGCGCTATTTTGCCTTTTTCTGAGTAATTCATACCCGGTTCATACTCGATTTTAGGAATTCAAGGAGAAGTATTAAATTGATGTATGAAAACGTCTTTTTACAAGGAAAAAGCAAGAAATAACACTAATAACTCAGAATTTTAGCGAAATTTTCCAGTATTTTTTCGCTATTTTGCCTTTTTTTGAATTATTCTTAGCTCGGTCACACTTGATTTGAGGAATTCAACGAGAATTATTAGGATGATGAACAAAATCGTCTTTTTCTCTGGGAGATTTTGAAAAAAATATCAAAAACTGAAAATTTTAGAGGAATTTTCTGTTTTTTGGCTCTATTTTGCTTTTTTTCAAGTAATTCTTAGCCCGTTATACCTGATTTTAGGTGTAGAACGAGATGAATTGAAATGAAGAACGAAAAGTTTTTTTTCTCCGGAAAAGTTCGAAAAAACCATCATAAACTAAGTATTTTAGCGAAAATTCTCAGGTTTTTTGGCGCTATTTAGCCTTTTTCTGAGTAACTCATACCCGGTTCATACTCGATTTGAGGAGTTCAAGCAGAAGTATTAAATTGCTGTACGAAAACGTCTTTTTATCCGGAAAAAGCTTGAAAAAATCATCAATAACACCGAATTTTAGCCAAAATTGTCAGTTTTTTGGCGTTAAAATGCCATTTTGCAAGTAATTCCTAGCCCATTGGCACTCAATATGAGGAATTCAAAGGGAATTATTATAACTATGAACGAAAACGTTTTTTTCTCCGGAAAAAGCCTGAAAAAATCATCAGTAACACAGAATTTTAACGAAATATTTTAGTTTTTGCGCTATTTTTCCTATTATCGAGTAATTCTTAACCAGGTCACACTTGATATGAGGAATTGAACGAGAAATATTAAGAGGATGAACCAAATCGTCTTTCTCTCCGGGAGGTTTGGAAAATATCATCAAAAACTGAAAAGTTTAGAGGAATTTTTCAGTTTCTTGGCGCTATTTTGCCTTTTTTCGAGTAATTCTTAGCCCGTTTATGCTCGATTTGTGGGAGTCAACGAGAAATAATAAAATTAATACCTAAAACTTCTTTCCTCCAAATAGGTTAAAAAAAATCATCAATATCTGAGAATTTTTTCAAAGAAAAGTTTTTTTTCTCCGGAAATATTCGAAAAAACCATCATAAACTAAGTATTTTAGCGAAAATTCTCATTTTTTTTGCGCTATTTTGCAGTTTTTTGAGTAATTCATACCCGGTTCATACTCGATTTGAGGAATTCAAGGAGAAGTATTAAATTGATGTATGAAAACGTCTTTTTACAAGGAAAAAGCAAGAAATAATCACTAATAACTCAGAATTTTAGCGAAATTTTCCAGTATTTTTTCGCTATTTTGCCTTTTTTTGAATAATTCTTAGCTCTGTCACACTTGATTTGAGGAATTCAACGAGAATTATTAGGATGATGAACAAAATCGTCTTTTTCTCTGGGAGATTTTGAAAAAAATATCAAAAACTGAAAATTTTAGAGGAATTTTCTGTTTTTTGGCTCTATTTTGCTTTTTTTCAAGTAATTCTGAGGCCGTTCATACTTGATTTGATGTGTATAATGAGATGAATTAAAATGAAGAACGAAAAGTTTTTCTCCGGAAAAGTTCGAAAAAACCATCATAAACTAAGTATTTTAGCGAAATTTTTCAGTTTTATTTGTCGCTATTTTGCCTTTTTCTAAGTAATTCATACCCGGTTCATACTCGATTTGAGGAATTCAAGCAGAAGTATTAAATTGCTGTACGAAAACGTGTTTTTATCCGGAAAAAGCTTGAAAAAATCATCAATAACACCGAATTTTAGCCAAAATTGTCAGTTTTTTGGTGTTAAAATGCCATTTTTCAAGTAATTCCTAGCCCATTGGTACTCAATATGAGGAATTCAAAGGGAATTATAATAACTATGAACGAAAAAGTTTTTTTCTTCGGAAAAAGCCTGAAAAAATCATCAGTAACACAGAATTTTAACGAAATATTTTAGTTTTTGCGCTATTTTTCCTATAATCGAGTAATTCTTAACCAGGTCACACTTGATTTGAGGAATTGAACGAAAAGTATTAAAATGATGAACGAAATCGTCCTTCTCTCTGGGAGGTTTGGAAAAAATCATCAAAAACTGAAAATTTTAGAGGAATTTTCAGTTTTTTGCGCTATTTTGCTTTTTTTGAGTAATTCTTAGCTCGTTTATGCTTGATTTGTGCGAGTCATGGAGGTATATTAAAATTAATAACTAAAACTTCTTTTCCTTCAAATAGGTTCAAAAAAATCATCAATATCTGAGAATTTTTTCATAAAAAGTTTTTTTTCTCCGGAAAAGTTCGAAAAAACCATGATAAACTAAATATTTTAGCGAAATTTCTCAGTTTTTTTGGCGCTATTTTGCATTTCTTTGAGTAATTCATAAACGGTTCATACTCGATTTGAGGAATTCAAGGAGAAGTACTAAATTGATGTATAAAAACGTCTTTTTACCAGGAAAAAGCTTGAAGTAATCACTAATAACTCAGAATTTTAGCGAATTTTATCACTATTTTTGCGCTATTTTGCCTTTTTTTGAGTAATTCTTAGCCCGGTCACACTTGATTTGAGGAAAACATCGAGAAGTATTAAGATGATGAACGAAATCGTCTTTTTCTAAGGGAGATTTTGAATAAAAAATATCAAGAACTGAAAATTTTAGAGGAATTTTCTGTTTTTTGGCTCTATTTTGCCTTTTTTTAAGTAATTCTGAGGCCGTTCATACTTGATTTGATGTGTATAATGAGATGAATTAAAATGAAGAACGAAAAGTTTTTCTCCGGAAAAGTTCGAAAAAACCATCATAAACTAAGTATTTTAGCGAAATTTTTCAGTTTTATTTGGCGCTATTTTGCCTTTTTCTGAGTAATTCATACCCGGTTCATACTCGATTTTAGGAATTCAAGGAGAAGTATTAAATTGATGTATGAAAACGTCTTTTTACAAGGAAAAAGCAAGAAATAACACTAATAACTCAGAATTTTAGCGAAATTTTCCAGTATTTTTTCGCTATTTTGCCTTTTTTTGAATTATTCTTAGCTCGGTCACACTTGATTTGAGGAATTCAACGAGAATTATTAGGATGATGAACAAAATCGTCTTTTTCTCTGGGAGATTTTGAAAAAAATATCAAAAACTGAAAATTTTAGAGGAATTTTCTGTTTTTTGGCTCTATTTTGCTTTTTTTCAAGTAATTCTTAGCCCGTTATACCTGATTTTAGGTGTAGAACGAGATGAATTAAAATGAAGAACGAAAAGTTTTTTTTCTCCGGAAAAGTTCGAAAAAACCATCATAAACTAAGTATTTTAGCGAAAATTCTCAGGTTTTTTGGCGCTATTTAGCCTTTTTCTGAGTAACTCATACCCGGTTCATACTCGATTTGAGGAATTCAAGCAGAAGTATTAAATTGCTGTACGAAAACGTCTTTTTATCCGGAAAAAGCTTGAAAAAATCATCAATAACACCGAATTTTAGCCAAAATTGTCAGTTTTTTGGCGTTAAAATGCCATTTTGCAAGTAATTCCTAGCCCATTGGTACTCAATATGAGGAATTCAAAGGGAATTATTATAACTATGAACGAAAACGTTTTTTTCTCCGGAAAAAGCCTGAAAAAATCATCAGTAACACAGAATTTTAACGAAATATTTTAGTTTTTGCGCTATTTTTCCTATAATCGAGTAATTCTTAACCAGGTCACACTTGATTTGAGGAATTGAACGAAAAGTATTAAAATGATGAACGAAATCGTCCTTCTCTCTGGGAGGTTTGGAAAAAATCATCAAAAACTGAAAATTTTAGAGGAATTTTCAGTTTTTTGCGCTATTTTGCCTTTTTTGAGTAATTCTTAGCTCGTTTATGCTTGATTTGTGCGAGTCATGGAGGTATATTAAAATTAATAACTAAAACTTCTTTTCCTTCAAATAGGTTCAAAAAAATCATCAATATCTGAGAATTTTTTCAAAGAAAAGTTTTTTTTCTCCGGAGAAGTTCGAAAAAACCATGATAAACTAAATATTTTAGCGAAATTTCTCAGTTTTTTTGGCGCTATTTTGCATTTCTTTGAGTAATTCATAAACGGTTCATACTCGATTTGAGGAATTCAAGGAGAATTACTAAATTGATGTATAAAAACGACTTTTTACCAGGAAAAAGCTTGAAGTAATCACTAATAACCAAACTGAAGAGATTTAATCTTTCCCATTCCACCTTATCATGGTTTTCCTCATACCTTGTGAACAGATCTCAAACTTGCTTCACCAATGACAGTTATTCCTCCATAGTGGTTATCAATCATGGCGTTCCTCAGGGATCTATTATCGGTCCTTTGTTATTCTCCCTCTACCTTCAAGACCTATCCTCGCACTTGAATCACACTTCTTATCATTTATACGCTGACGACCTGCAAATATATCTATCAACAGAACCAAAAAATTCCTTAGAAGCTATTCAACTTATGAATAATGATATCTCCCTCCTACATTCATGGCTTCACTCTTTGGCACTCAAAATTAATCCCAGCAAATCTCAAGCCATAATTTTTGGTTATCCAAAGACACTTAGTAACATCAGCATAACCACGCTACCTAGAATAAAAATTGAAAATACTGAAATCGATTACAGCTCATCTGTAAATAACCTAGGTGTAAAACTTGATCAATCCTTTACTTGGATTCCTCAAGCATCAGCTGTCTGCAAGAAGTCTTACTCAACTATCCATAGTATGAAACGATTGAGACATATACTACCACTTCAGCTAAAGAAATTACTCGTTCAAGCATTAGTTTTTCCTATCTTTGACTATTCTGACACACTTATAAATGAAGCAAACAAAGCAGTAACTTCTAAGTTGGACAGAGCATTTAATCATGCTATCAAGTTCATCTTCAATGCCAAAAAATCGGATCACGTGACCCCACTATTCAAAGAATTGAAATGGCTACGTCTTCACTCAAGAAGAAAACTGCATACCCTTAACCTCGTTCACAAAGTTCTTAATAAAAGTTGTCCCAGTTACTTTATTAACTATTTTACTAATCTTAACAATTCAAAACTACTAGGAACTCGTCCCTCCGGCAAACTCTCGATACCAGTTCATAAAACAGATATATGCAGTAAAACGTTTCTAGTACTTGGAGCAAAATACTGGAATGCATATACCCATTCTAAATCAGCGCAATCATCTTTCCCCACTTTCAAGCGTGATATCACTGATAGACTATTCAATTCTGAGCATCAACTATCCTTTTAGCACCTGACATCATTCCAACACCTACCGGTAAATTTCTTACACTAGAGCATGGATACTACTTGATTCACTTATTACTTTGTTGATCTTTGAATACTTCTCATCTACCGTATCCTCTTTCCTTTTCTTTTTTACAGGCACCTCCATTTAACAGGAATTACCTTAACAATGACAAGGACTTCAAGACAGTCCATGAAAACATCTATTGACAAATGCCTCCGGCTGAAGAAATTTTATAAAATTTTTAATATACTATATTGTAGGTTATAGAATATTAGATTATTTAGTTTATAATAGCTTTAAACTTTTATTATAACTAACTATCAATTAGGTCTTCTATACATTTTGTTAAATTTACTTTATCAAACAATTGTTCATGTATAATCTTTTTCACTTTTCATGTTTGTGTATTATTGTATTTATTTCTATTACTGTGTTTTCGCGGGTTTTTTTCACCCCCCTTCTTTGTGGGTGTTTTCCCGCAACGTGGGTTTTTTCTTAGTCAACCTTCAGTTGCATAGATTTTTTCCCACACCCTTCTCTTTTTTTTTTTGTATTTTTTTAATAAGTTGAGTTTTTTAAAATGTAACGACATACGAGGTTAGGTGGAAGAGAGGCCCACCTGGGCCTAACCTCGCCAATAAAGGGTCAAACTAACTAACTAACTAACTAATAACTCAGAATTTTAGCGAATTTTATCACTATTTTTGCGCTATTTTGCCTTTTTTTGAGTAATTCTTAGCCCGGTCACACTTGATTTGAGGAATTCATCGAGAAGTATTAAGATGATGAACGAAATCGTCTTTTTCTAAGGGAGATTTTGAATAAAAAATATCAAGAACTGAAAATTTTAGAGGAATTTTCTGTTTTTTGGCTCTATTTTGCTTTTTTTTAAGTAATTCTTAGCCCGTTCTTACTTGATTTGAGGTGTATAATGAGATGAATTAAAATGAAGAACGAATAGTTTTTTTCTCTGGAAAAGTTCGAAAAAACCATCATAAACGAAGTATTTTAGCGAAATTTCTCAGTTTTTTTGGCGCTATTTTGCCTTTTTTTGTATAATTCATACCCGGTTCATACTCGATTTGACGAATTCAAGGAGAAGTATTAAATTGCTGAACGAATACGTCTTTTTATTAGGAAAAAACTTGAAATAATCACTAATAACTCGAATTTTTGCGAATATTTTCAGTATTTTTGCGCTATTTTGCCTTTTTTTGAGAAATTCTTAGCCCGGTCACACTTTAATTGAGGAATTCAACGAGAATTATTAAAATGATGAACAAATTCGTCTTTTTCTCTGGGAGATTTTGAAAAAAATACCAAAAACTGAAAATTTTAGAGGAATTTTCTGTTTTTTGGCTCTATTTTGCTTTATTTCAAGTAATTCTTAGCCCGTTATACCTGATTTGAGGTGTATATTAAGATGAATTAAAATGAAGAACGAAAAGTTTTTTTTCTCCGGAAAAGTTCGAAAAAACCATCATAAACGAAGTATTTTAGCGAAATTTCTCAGTTTTTTTGGCGCTATTTTGCCTTTTTCTGAGTAATTCATACCCGGTTCATACTCGATTTGAGGAATTCAATCAGAAGTATTAAATTGCTGTACGAAAACGTCTTTTTATCCGGAAAAAGCTAAAAAAAATAATCAATAACACCGAATTTTAGCTAAAATTGTCAGTTTTTTGGCGTTTTGTTTCCTTTTTTCAATTAATTCCTACCCCATTAGTAATCGATTTGAGGAATTCAAAGAGAATAATTAAAATGATGAAAGAAAGAGTCTTTTTCTCCGGAAAAAGCCTGAAAAAATCATCAGTAACACAGAATTTTAACGAAATATTTTAGTTTTTGCGCTATTTTTCCTTTAATCGAGTAATTCTTAGCCAGGTCACACTTGATTTGAGGAATTCAACGAAAAGTATTAAAATGATGAACGAAATCGTCCTTCCCTCCGGGAGGTTTAGAAAAAATCATCAAAAACTGAAAATTTTAGAGGAATTTTGAGATTTTTTGCGCTTCTTTGCCTTTTTTCGAGTAATTCTTAGTCCCTTTATGCTCGATCTGTGGGATTCAACGAGAAGTATTAAAATGATGAACGAAATCGTCTTTCTCTCTGGGAGGTTTAGAAAAAATCATCAAAAACTGAAAATTTTAGAGGAATTTGATTGTTTTTTGGCTCTATTTTGCTTTTTTTCAAGTAATTCTGAGGCCGTTCATACTTGATTTGATGTGTATAATGAGATGAATTAAAATGAAGAACGAAAAGTTTTTTCCGGAAAAGTTCGAAAAAACCATCATAAACTAAGTATTTTAGCGAAATTTTTCAGTTTTATTTGGCGCTATTTTGCCTTTTTCTGAGTAATTCATACCCGGTTCATACTCGATTTTAGGAATTCAAGGAGAAGTATTAAATTGATGTATGAAAACGTCTTTTTACAAGGAAAAAGCAAGAAATAACACTAATAACTCAGAATTTTAGCGAAATTTTCCAGTATTTTTTCGCTATTTTGCCTTTTTTTGAATTATTCTTAGCTCGGTCACACTTGATTTGAGGAATTCAACGAGAATTATTAGGATGATGAACAAAATCGTCTTTTTCTCTGGGAGATTTTGAAAAAAATATCAAAAACTGAAAATTTTAGAGGAATTTTCTGTTTTTTGGCTCTATTTTGCTTTTTTTCAAGTAATTCTTAGCCCGTTATACCTGATTTTAGGTGTAGAACGAGATGAATTGAAATGAAGAACGAAAAGTTTTTTTTCTCCGGAAAAGTTCGAAAAAACCATCATAAACTAAGTATTTTAGCGAAAATTCTCAGGTTTTTTGGCGCTATTTAGCCTTTTTCTGAGTAACTCATACCCGGTTCATACTCGATTTGAGGAGTTCAAGCAGAAGTATTAAATTGCTGTACGAAAACGTCTTTTTATCCGGAAAAAGCTTGAAAAAATCATCAATAACACCGAATTTTAGCCAAAATTGTCAGTTTTTTGGCGTTAAAATGCCATTTTGCAAGTAATTCCTAGCCCATTGGCACTCAATATGAGGAATTCAAAGGGAATTATTATAACTATGAACGAAAACGTTTTTTTCTCCGGAAAAAGCCTGAAAAAATCATCAGTAACACAGAATTTTAACGAAATATTTTAGTTTTTGCGCTATTTTTCCTATTATCGAGTAATTCTTAACCAGGTCACACTTGATATGAGGAATTGAACGAGAAATATTAAGAGGATGAACCAAATCGTCTTTCTCTCCGGGAGGTTTGGAAAATATCATCAAAAACTGAAAAGTTTAGAGGAATTTTTCAGTTTCTTGGCGCTATTTTGCCTTTTTTCGAGTAATTCTTAGCCCGTTTATGCTCGATTTGTGGGAGTCAACGAGAAATAATAAAATTAATACCTAAAACTTCTTTCCTCCAAATAGGTTAAAAAAAATCATCAATATCTGAGAATTTTTTCAAAGAAAAGTTTTTTTTCTCCGGAAATATTCGAAAAAACCATCATAAACTAAGTATTTTAGCGAAAATTCTCATTTTTTTTGCGCTATTTTGCAGTTTTTTGAGTAATTCATACCCGGTTCATACTCGATTTGAGGAATTCAAGGAGAAGTATTAAATTGATGTATGAAAACGTCTTTTTACAAGGAAAAAGCAAGAAATAATCACTAATAACTCAGAATTTTAGCGAAATTTTCCAGTATTTTTTCGCTATTTTGCCTTTTTTTGAATAATTCTTAGCTCTGTCACACTTGATTTGAGGAATTCAACGAGAATTATTAGGATGATGAACAAAATCGTCTTTTTCTCTGGGAGATTTTGAAAAAAATATCAAAAACTGAAAATTTTAGAGGAATTTTCTGTTTTTTGGCTCTATTTTGCTTTTTTTCAAGTAATTCTGAGGCCGTTCATACTTGATTTGATGTGTATAATGAGATGAATTAAAATGAAGAACGAAAAGTTTTTCTCCGGAAAAGTTCGAAAAAACCATCATAAACTAAGTATTTTAGCGAAATTTTTCAGTTTTATTTGGCGCTATTTTGCCTTTTTCTGAGTAATTCATACCCGGTTCATACTCGATTTTAGGAATTCAAGGAGAAGTATTAAATTGATGTATGAAAACGTCTTTTTACAAGGAAAAAGCAAGAAATAACACTAATAACTCAGAATTTTAGCGAAATTTTCCAGTATTTTTTCGCTATTTTGCCTTTTTTTGAATTATTCTTAGCTCGGTCACACTTGATTTGAGGAATTCAACGAGAATTATTAGGATGATGAACAAAATCGTCTTTTTCTCTGGGAGATTTTGAAAAAAATATCAAAAACTGAAAATTTTAGAGGAATTTTCTGTTTTTTGGCTCTATTTTGCTTTTTTTCAAGTAATTCTTAGCCCGTTATACCTGATTTTAGGTGTAGAACGAGATGAATTAAAATGAAGAACGAAAAGTTTTTTTTCTCCGGAAAAGTTCGAAAATACCATCATAAACTAAGTATTTTAGCGAAAATTCTCAGGTTTTTTGGCGCTATTTAGCCTTTTTCTGAGTAACTCATACCCGGTTCATACTCGATTTGAGGAATTCAAGCAGAAGTATTAAATTGCTGTACGAAAACGTCTTTTTATCCGGAAAAAGCTTGAAAAAATCATCAATAACACCGAATTTTAGCCAAAATTGTCAGTTTTTTGGCGTTAAAATGCCATTTTGCAAGTAATTCCTAGCCCATTGGTACTCAATATGAGGAATTCAAAGGGAATTATTATAACTATGAACGAAAACGTTTTTTTCTCCGGAAAAAGCCTGAAAAAATCATCAGTAACACAGAATTTTAACGAAATATTTTAGTTTTTGCGCTATTTTTCCTATAATCGAGTAATTCTTAACCAGGTCACACTTGATTTGAGGAATTGAACGAAAAGTATTAAAATGATGAACGAAATCGTCCTTCTCTCTGGGAGGTTTGGAAAAAATCATCAAAAACTGAAAATTTTAGAGGAATTTTCAGTTTTTTGCGCTATTTTGCCTTTTTTGAGTAATTCTTAGCTCGTTTATGCTTGATTTGTGCGAGTCATGGAGGTATATTAAAATTAATAACTAAAACTTCCTTTCCTTCAAATAGGTTCAAAAAAATCATCAATATCTGAGAATTTTTTCAAAGAAAAGTTTTTTTTCTCCGGAAAAGTTCGAAAAAACCATGATAAACTAAATATTTTAGCGAAATTTCTCAGTTTTTTTGGCGCTATTTTGCATTTCTTTGAGTAATTCATAAACGGTTCATACTCGATTTGAGGAATTCAAGGAGAATTACTAAATTGATGTATAAAAACGACTTTTTACCAGGAAAAAGCTTGAAGTAATCACTAATAACTCAGAATTTTAGCGAATTTTATCACTATTTTTGCGCTATTTTGCCTTTTTTTGAGTAATTCTTAGCCCGGTCACACTTGATTTGAGGAATTCATCGAGAAGTATTAAGATGATGAACGAAATCGTCTTTTTCTAAGGGAGATTTTGAATAAAAAATATCAAGAACTGAAAATTTTAGAGGAATTTTCTGTTTTTTGGCTCTATTTTGCTTTTTTTTAAGTAATTCTTAGCCCGTTCTTACTTGATTTGAGGTGTATAATGAGATGAATTAAAATGAAGAACGAATAGTTTTTTTCTCTGGAAAAGTTCGAAAAAACCATCATAAACGAAGTATTTTAGTGAAATTTCTCAGTTTTTTTGGCGCTATTATGCCTTTTTTTGTATAATTCATACCCGGTTCATACTCGATTTGAGGAATTTAAGGAGAAGTAATAAATTGCTGTACAAAAACGTCTTTTTATAAGGAAATAGCTTGAAAAAATCATCAATAACACCGAATTTTAGCTAAAATTGTCCGTTTTTTGGCGTTAATTTGCCTTTTTTCAAGTAATTCCTAGCCCATTAGTACTAGATTTGAAGAATTCAAAGAGAGTTATTAAAATGATGAACGAAAGAGTCATTCTCTCCGGGAGGTTTAAAAAAAATCATCAAAAACTGAAAATTTTAGAGGAATTTTTCAGTTTTTCGGTGCTATTTTGCCTATTTTCGAGTAATTCTAAGCCCGTTTATGCTTGATTTGTGGGAGTCAAGGAGATATATTAAAATTAATAACCAAAACTTGCTTTCCTCCGAAAAGGTTAAAAAAAATCATCAATATCTGAGAATTTTTTCAAAGAAAAGTTTTTTTCTCCGGAAAAGTTTGAAAAAACCATCATAAACTAAGTATTTTAGCTAAATTTCTCAGTTCTTTTTGCACTATTTTGCCTTTTTTTGAGTAATTCATACCCGATTCATTCTCGATTTGAGGAATTTAAGGAGAAGTATTAAATTGCTGTACGAATACGTCTTTTTATTAGGAAAAAACATGAAATAATCACTAATAACTCGAATTTTTGCGAATATTTTCAGTATTTTTGCGCTATTTTGCCTTTTTTTTAGAAATTCTTAGCCCGGTCACACTTTAATTGAGGAATTCAACGAGAATTATTAAAATGATGAACAAATTCGTCTTTTTCTCTGGGAGATTTTGAAAAAAATACCAAAAACTGAAAATTTTAGAGGAATTTTCTGTTTTTTGGCTCTATTTTGCTTTTTTTCAAGTAATTCTTAGCCCGTTATACCTGATTTGAGGTGTATATTTAGTTGAATTAAAATGAAGAACGAAATGTTTTTTTTCTCCGGAAAAGTTCGAAAAAACCATCATAAACGAAGTATTTTAGCGAAATTTCTCAGTTTTTTTGGCGCTATTTTGCCTTTTTCTGAGTAATTCATACCCGGTTCATACTCGATTTGAGGAATTCAATCAGAAGTATTAAATTGCTGTACGAAAACGTCTTTTTATCAGGAAAAAGCTTGAAAAAATCATCAATAACACCGAATTTTATACAAAATTGTCATTTTTTTGGCGTTTATTTGCCTGTTTTTAAGTAATTCCTAGCCCATTAGTACTCAATTTGAGAAATTCAAAGAGAATTATTAAGATGATGAACGAAAACGTTTTTTTCTCCGGAGAAAGCCTGAAAAAATCATCAGTAACACAGAATTTTAAGGAAATATTTCAGTTTTTTGCGCTATTTTTCCTTTAATCGAGACATTCTTAGCCCGGTCACACTTGATTTGAGGAATTCAACGAGAAGTATTAAGAGGATGAATGATATCGTCTTTCTCTCCGGGAGGTTTGGAAAATATCATCAAAAACTGAAAATTTTAGAGGAATTTTTCAGTTTTTTGGCGCTATTTTGCCTTTTTTCGAGTAAATCTGAGCCCGCTTATGCTCGATTTGTGGGAGTAAACGAGAAATATTAAAATTAATAACTAAAACTTCTTTTCTTCCAAATAGGTTCAAAAAAATCATCAATATCTGAGATTTTTTTCAAAGAAAAGTTTTTTTTCTCCGGAAATGTTCGAAAAAACCATCATAAACTAAGTATTTTAGCGAAATTTCTCTGTTTTTTTTTTGCGCTATTTTGCATTTTTTTCAGTATTTCATACCCGGTTCATACTCGATTTGACGAATTCAAGGAGAAGTATTAAATTGCTGTACGAATACGTCTTTTTATTAGGAAAAAACATGAAATAATCATTAATAACTCGAATTTTTGCGAATATTTTCAGTATTTTTGCGCTATTTTGCCTTTTTTTGAGAAATTCTTAGCCCCGGTCACACTTTAATTGAGGAATTCAACGAGAATTATTAAAATGATGAACAAATTCGTCTTTTTCTCTGGGAGATTTTGAAAAAAATACCAAAAACTGAAAATTTTAGAGGAATTTTGTTTTTTGGCTCTATTTTGCTTTTTTTCAAGTAATTCTTAGCCCGTTATACCTGATTTGAGGTGTATATTTAGATGAATTAAAATGAAGAACGAAAATTTTTTTTTCTCCGGAAAAGTTCGAAAAAACCATCATAAACGAAGTATTTTAGCGAAATTTCTCAGTTTTTTTGGCGCTATTTTGCCTTTTTCTGAGTAATTCATACCCGGTTCATACTCGATTTGAGGAATTCAATCAGAAGTATTAAATTGCTGTACGAAAACGTCTTTTTATCCGGAAAAAGCTAAAAAAAATAATCAATAAACCGAATTTTAGCTAAAATTGTCAGTTTTTTGGCGTTTTGTTTCCTTTTTTCAATTAATTCCTACCCCATTAGTAATCGATTTGAGGAATTCAAAGAGAATAATTAAAATGATGAAAGAAAGAGTCTTTTTCTCCGGAAAAAGCCTGAAAAAATCATCAGTAACACAGAATTTTAACGAAATATTTTAGTTTTTGCGCTATTTTTCCTTTAATCGAGTAATTCTTAGCCAGGTCACACTTGATTTGAGGAATTCAACGAAAAGTATTAAAATGATGAACGAAATCGTCCTTCCCTCCGGGAGGTTTAGAAAAAATCATCAGAAACTGAAAATTTTAGAGGAATTTGATTGTTTTTTGGCTCTATTTTGCTTTTTTTCAAGTAATTCTGAGGCCGTTCATACTTGATTTGATGTGTATAATGAGATGAATTAAAATGAAGAACGAAAAGTTTTTCTCCGTAAAGTTCGAAAAAACCATCATAAACTAAGTATTTTAGCGAAATTTTTCAGTTTTATTTGGCGCTATTTTGCCTTTTTCTGAGTAATTCATACCCGGTTCATACTCGATTTTAGGAATTCAAGGAGAAGTATTAAATTGATGTATGAAAACGTCTTTTTACAAGGAAAAAGCAAGAAATAACACTAATAACTCAGAATTTTAGCGAAATTTTCCAGTATTTTTTCGCTATTTTGCCTTTTTTTGCATAATTCTTAGCTCGGTCACACTTGATTTGAGGAATTCAACGAGAATTATTAGGATGATGAACAAAATCGTCTTTTTCTCTGGGAGATTTTGAAAAAAATATCAAAAACTGAAAATTTTAGAGGAATTTTGTTTTTTGGCTCTATTTTGCTTTTTTTCAAGTAATTCTTAGCCCGTTATACCTGATTTTAGGTGTAGAACGAGAAGAATTAAAATGAAGAACGAAAAGTTTTTTTTCTCCGGAAAAGTTCGAAAAAACCATCATAAACTAAGTATTTTAGCGAAAATTCTTAGGTTTTTTGGCGCTATTTAGCCTTTTTCTGAGTAACTCATACCCGGTTCATACTCGATTTGAGGAATTCAAGCAGAAGTATTAAATTGCTGTACGAAAACGTCTTTTTATCCGGAAAAAGCTTGAAAAAATCATCAATAACACCGAATTTTAGCCAAAATTGTCAGTTTTTTGGCGTTAAAATGCCATTTTGCAAGTAATTCCTAGCCCATTGGTACTCAATATGAGGAATTCAAAGGGAATTATTATAACTATGAACGAAAACGTTTTTTTCTCCGGAAAAAGCCTGAAAAAATCATCAGTAACACAGAATTTTAACGAAATATTTTAGTTTTTGCGCTATTTTTCCTATTATCGAGTAATTCTTAACCAGGTCACACTTGATTTGAGGAATTGAACGAGAAATATTAAGAGGATGAACCAAATCGTCTTTCTCTCCGGGAGGTTTGGAAAATATCATCAAAAACTGAAAAGTTTAGAGGAATTTTTCAGTTTCTTGGCGCTATTTTGCCTTTTTTCGAGTAATTCTTAGCCCGTTTATGCTCGATTTGTGGGAGTCAACGAGAAATAATAAAATTAATACCTAAAACTTCTTTCCTCCAAATAGGTTCAAAAAAATCATCAATATCTGAGAATTTTTTCAAAGAAAAGTTTTTTTTCTCCGGAAATATTCGAAAAAACCATCATAAAGTAAGTATTTTAGCGAAAATTCTAATTTTTTTTGCGCTATTTTGCAGTTTTTTGAGTAATTCATACCCGGTTCATACTCGATTTGAGGAATTCAAGGAGAAGTATTAAATTTATGTATGAAAACGTCTTTTTACAAGGAAAAAGCAAGAAATAATCACTAAAAACTCAGAATTTTAGCGAAATTTTCCAGTATTTTTTCGCTATTTTGCTTTTTTTGAATAATTCTTAGCTCTGTCACACTTGATTTGAGGAATTCAACGAGAATTATTAGGATGATGAACAAAATCGTCTTTTTCTCTGGGAGATTTTGAAAAAAATATCAAAAACTGAAAATTTTAGAGGAATTTGTCTGTTTTTTGGCTCTATTTTGCTTTTTTTCAAGTAATTCTGAGGCCGTTCATACTTGATTTGATGTGTATAATGAGATGAATTAAAATGAAGAACGAAAAGTTTTTCTCCGGAAAAGTTCAAAAAAACCATCATAAACTAAGTATTTTAGCGAAATTTCTCAGTTTTTTTGGCGCTATTTTGCCTTTTTCTGAGTAATTCATACCCGGTTCATACTCGATTTGAGGAATTCAATCAGAAGTATTAAATTGCCGTACGAAAACGCCTTTTTATCCGGAGAAAGCTTGAAAAAATAATCAATAACACCGAATTTTAGCTAAAATTGTCAGTTTTTTGGCATTTTGTTTCCTTTTTTCAATTAATTCCAACCCCATTAGTAATCGATTTGAGGAATTCAAAGAGAATAATTAAAATGATGAAAGAAAGAGTCTTTTTCTCCGGAAAAAGCCTGAAAAAATCATCAGTAACACAGAATTTTAACGAAATATTTTAGTTTTTGCGCTATTTTTCCTTTAATCGAGTAATTCTTAGCCAGGTCACACTTGATTTGAGGAATTCAACGAAAAGTATTAAAATGATGAACGAAATCGTCCTTCTCTCCGGGAGGTTTAGAAAAAATCATCAAAAACTGAAAATTTTAGAGGAATTTTCAGATTTTTTGCGCTTCTTTGCCTTTTTTCGAGTAATTCTTAGCCCCTTTATGATCGATCTGTGGGATTCAACGAGAAGTATTAAAATGATGAACGAAATCGTCTTTCTCTCTGGGAGGTTTAGAAAAAATCATCAAAAACTGAAAATTTTAGGGGAATTTGTTTGTTTTTTGGCTCTATTTTGCTTTTTTTCAAGTAATTCTGAGGCCGTTCATACTTGATTGATGTGTATAACGAGATGAATTAAAATGAAGAACGAAAAGTTTTTCTCCGGAAAAGTTCGAAAAAACCATCATAAACTAAGTATTTTAGCGAATTTTACAGTTTTATTTGGCGCTATTTTGCCTTTTTCTGAGTAATTCATACCCGGTTCATACTCGATTTGAGGAATTCAAGCAGAAGTATTAAATTGCTGTACAAAAAAGTCTTTTTATAAGGAAAGAGCTTGAAAAAATCATCAATAACACCGAATTTTAGCTAAAATTGTCCATTTTTTGGCGTTAATTTGCCTTTTTTCAAGTATTCCTAGCCCATTAGTACTAGATTTGAAGAATTCAATAAGAATTATTAAAATGATGAACAAAAGAGTCATTCTCCCCGGGAGGGTTATAAAAGATCATCAAAAACTGAAAATTTTAGAGGAATTTTTCAGTTTTTTGGCGCTATTTTCCTTTTTTCGAGTAATTCTTAGCACGGTAATGCTCGAATTTGTGGAATTCAACGAAATGTTTTAAAATGATGAATATAAATGTTTTTTTCTTCAGAAAAAGCCTGAAAAAATCATCAATAACACAGAATTTTAGAGAAATATTTCAGTTTTTTGTGCTATTTTTCCTTTATTCTAGTAATTCTTAGCCCGGTCACACTTGATTTGAGGAATTAAACGAGAAGTATTAAAATGACGAACGAAATCGTCCTTCTCTCCGGGAGGTTTGGAAAAATTCATCAAAAAATGAAAACTTTAGAGGAATTTTTCAGTTTTTTGGCGCTATTTTGCCTTTATTCGAGTAAATCTTAGCCCGTTTTTGCTCGATTTGTGGGAGTCAATGAGAAAAATTAAAATTAATAACTAAAACTTCTTTTCCTCCGAATAGGTTCAAAAAAATCATCAATATCTGAGAATTTTTTCAAAGAAAAGTTTTTTTTCTCCGGAAAAGTTCGAAAAAACCATCATAAACTAAGTATTTTAGCTAAATTTCTCAGTCCTTTTGGCGCTATTTTGCTTTTTTTTGAATAATTCATACCCGATTCATTCTCGATTTGAGGAATTCAAGGAGAAGTATTAAATTGCGGTATGAAAACGTCTTTTTATCAGGAAAAAGCTTGAAAAAATCATCAATAACACCGAATTTTAGCCAAAATTGTCAGTTTTTTGGCGTTAATTTGCCTGTTTTTAAGTAATTCCTAGCCCATTAGTACTCAATTTGAGGAATTCAAAGAGAATTATTGAAATGATGAACGAAAACGTTTTTTTCTCCGGAAAAAGCCTGAAAAAATCATCGGTAACACAGAATTTTAGCGAAATATTTCAGTTTTTTGTGCTATTTTTCCTTTATTCGAGTAATTCTTAGCCCGGTCACACTTGATTTGAGGAATTCAACGAGAAGTATTAAAATGATGAACGCAATCGTCCTTCTCTTCTTGAGGTTTGGAAAAATTCATCAAAAAATGAAAACTTTAGAGGAATTTTTCTGTTTTTTGGCGCTATTATTCCTTTTTTCGAGTAAATCTTAGCCCGTTTATGCTCGATTTGTGGGAGTCAACGAGAAAAATTGAAATTAATAACTAAAACTTCTTTTCCTCGCAATAGGTTCAAAAAAATCATCAATATCTGAGAATTTTTTCAAAGAAAAGTTTTTTTTCTCCGGAAAAATAAATGTTTTTTTCTTCAGAAAAAGCCTGAAAAAATCATCAATAACACAGAATTTTAGAGAAATATTTCAGTTTTTTGTGCTATTTTTCCTTTATTCTACTAATTCTTAGCCCGGTCACACTTGATTTGAGGAATTCAACGAAAAGTATTAAAATGATGAACGAAATCGTCCTTCTCTCCGGGAGGTTTAGAAAAAATCATCAAAAACTGAAAATTTTAGAGGAATTTTCAGATTTTTTGCGCTTCTTTGCTTTTTTTCGAGTAATTCTTAGCCCCTTTATGATCGATCTGTGGGATTCAACGAGAAGTATTAAAATGATGATCGAAATCGTCTTTCTCTCTGGGAGGTTTAGAAAAAATCATCAAAAACTGAAAATTTTAGGGGAATTTGTTTGTTTTTTGGCTCTATTTTGCTTTTTTTCAAGTTATTCTGAGGCCATTCATACTTGATTTGATGTGTATAACGAGATCAATTAAAATGAAGAACGAAAAGTTTTTCTCCGGAAAAGTTCGAAAAAATCATCATAAACTAAGTATTTTAGCAAACATTCTCATTTTTTTTGCGCTATTTTGCATTTTTTTGAGTAATTCATACCCGGTTCATACTCGATTTGAGGAATTCAAGGAGAAGTATTAAATTGATGTATGAAAACGTCTTTTTACAAGGAAAAAGCAAGAAATAATCACTAATAACTCAGAATTTTAGCGAAATTTTCCAGTATTTTTTCGCTATTTTGCCTTTTTTTGAATAATTCTTAGCTCGTTCACACTTGATTTGAGGATTTCAACGAGAATTATTAAGATGATGAACAAAATCGTCTTTTTCTCTGGGAGATTTTGAAAAAAATATCAAAAACTGAAAATTTTAGAGGAATTTTCTGTTTTTTGGCTCTATTTTGCTTTTTTTCAAGTAATTCTGAGGCCGTTCATACTTGATTTGATGTGTATAATGAGATGAATTAAAATGAAGAACGAAAAGTTTTTCTCAGGAAAAGTTCGAAAAAACCATCATAAACTAAGTATTTTAGCGAAATTTTTCAGTTTTATTTGGCGCTATTTTGCCTTTTTCTGAGTAATTCATACCCGGTTCATACTCGATTTGAGGAATTCAAGCAGAAGTATTAAATTGCTGTACGAAAACGTCTTTTTATCCGGAAAAAGCTTGAAAAAATCATCAATAACACCGAATTTTAGCCAAAATTGTCAGTTTTTTGGCGTTAAAATGCCATTTTTCAAGTAATTCCTAGCCCATTGGTACTCAATATGAGGAATTCAAAGGGAATTATTATAACTATGAACGAAAACGTTTTTTTCTCCGGAAAAAGACTGAAAAAATCATCAGTAACACGGAATTTTAACGAAATATTTTAGTTTTTGCGCTATTTTTCCTATAATCGAGTAATTCTTAACCAGGTCACACTTGATTAGAGGAATTGAACGAGAAATATTTAGAGGATGAACCAAATCGTCTTTCTCTCCGGGATGTTTGGAAAATATCTTCAAAAACTGGAAATTTTAGAGGAATATTTCTGTTTCTTGGCGCTATTTTGCCTTTTTTCGAGTAATTCTTAGCCCGTTTATGAGGGATTTGTGGGAGTCAACGAGAAATATTAAAAATAATAACTAAAACTTCTTTTCCTCCAAATAAGTTAAAAAAAATCATCAATATCTGAGAATTTTTTCAAAGAAAAGTTTTTTTTCTCCGGAAATATTCGAAAAAACCATCATAAACTAAGTATTTTAGCGAAAATTCTCATTTTTTTTGCGCTATTTTGCAGTTTTTTGAGTAATTCATACCCGGTTCATACTCGATTTGAGGAATTCAAGGAGAAGTATTAAATTGATGTATGAAAACGTCTTTTTACAAGGAAAAAGCAAGAAATAATCTCTAATAACTCAGAATTTTAGCGAAATTTTCCAGTATTTTTTCGCTATTTTGCCTTTTTTTTGAATAATTCTTAGCCCGGTCACACTTGATTTAGGGAATTCACCGAGAATTATTAAGATGATGAACAAAATCGTCTTTTTCTCTGGGAGATTTTGAAAAAAATATCAAAAACTGAAAATTTTAGGGGAATTTGTCTGTTTTTTGGCTCTATTTTGCTTTTTTTCAAGTAATTCTGAGCCCGTTCATACTTGATTTGAGGTGTATAACGAGATGAATTAAAATGAAGAACGAAAAGTTTTTCTCCGGAAAAGTTCGAAAAAACCATCATAAACTAAGTATTTTAGCGAAATTTTACAGTTTTATTTGGCGCTATTTTGCCTTTTTCTGAGTAATTCATACCCGGTTCATACTCGATTTGAGGAATTCAAGCAGAAGTATTAAATTGCTGTACGAAAACGTCTTTTTATCCGGAAAAAGCTTGAAAAAATCATCAATAACACCAAATTTTAGCCAAAATTGTCAGTTTTTTGGCGTTAAAATGCCATTTTGCAAGTAATTCCTAGCCCATTGGTACTCAATATGAGGAATTCAAAGGGAAGTATTATAACTATGAACGAATACGTTTTTTCCTCCGGAAAAAGCCTGAAAAAATCATCAGTAATGCAGAATTTTAATGAAATATTTTAGTTTTTGCGCTATTTTTCCTTTAATCGAGTAATTCTTAACCAGGTCACACTTGATTTGAGGAATTGAACGAGAAATATTAAGAGGATGAACCAAATCGTCTTTCTCTCCGGGAGATTTGGAAAATATCATCAAAAACTGAAAATTTTAGAGGAATTTTTGAGTTTCTTGGCGCTATTTTGCCTTTTTTCGAGTATTTCTTAGCTCGTTTATGCTTGATTTGTGCGAGTCATGGAGATATATGAAAATTAATAACTAAAACTTCTTTTCCTCCAAATAGGTTAAAAAAAATCATCAATATCTGAGAATCTTTTCAAAGAAAAGTTTTTTTTCTCCGGAAAAGTTCGAAAAAACCATCATAAACTAAGTATTTTAGCGAAATTTCTCAGTTTTTTTGGCGCTATTTTGCAATTTTTTGAGTAATTCATACCCGGTTTATACTCGTTATGAGGAATTCAAGGAGAAGTATTAAATTGCTGTACAAAAAAGTCTTTTTATAAGGAAAAAGCTTGAAAAAATCATCAATAACACCGAATTTTAGCTAAAATTGTCCATTTTTTGGCGTTAATTTGCCTTTTTTCAAGTATTCCTAGCCCATTAGTACTAGATTTGAAGAATTCAATAAGAATTATTAAAATGATGAACAAAAGAGTCATTCTCCCAGGGAGGGTTATAAAAGATCATCAAAAACTGAAAATATTAGAGGAATTTTTCAGTTTTTTGGCGCTATTTTGCCTTTTTTCGAGTAATTCTTAGCACGTTAATGCTCGAATTTGTGGGATTCAACGAAATGTTTTAAAATGATGAATATAAATGTTTTTTTCTTCAGAAAAAGCCTGAAAAAATCATCAATAACACAGAATTTTAGCGAAATATTTCAGTTTTTTGTGCTATTTTTCCTTTATTCTAGTAATTCTTAGCCCGGTCACACTTGATTTGAGGAATTAAACGAGAAGTAATAAAATGACGAACGAAATCGTCCTTCTCTCCGGGAGGTTTGGAAAAATTCATCAAAAAATGAAAACTTTAGAGGAATTTTTCAGTTTTTTGGCGCTATTTTGCCTTTATTCGAGTAAATCTTAGCCCGTTTTTGCTCGATTTGTGGGAGTCAATGAGAAAAATTAAAATTAATAACTAAAACTTCTTTTCCTCCGAATAGGTTCAAAAAAATCATCAATATCTGAGAATTTTTTCAAAGAAAAGTTTTTTTTCTCCGGAAAAGTTCGAGAAAACCATCATAAACTAAGTATTTTAGCTAAATTTCTCAGTCCTTTTGGCGCTATTTTGCTTTTTTTTGAATAATTCATACCCGATTCATTCTCGATTTGAGGAATTCAAGCAGAAGTATTAAATTTCTGTACGAAAACGTCTTTTTATCCGGAAAAAGCTTGAAAAAATCATCAATAACACCGAATTTTAGTAAATGAAAAGAACAACTTTGTTGAGTCCACAAATTTTAATAATCACAATCACGACCTAGGTTTCGTTACTGCGTAACATCCTCAAGTGTTCCACACTTGAGGATGTTACGCAGTAACGAAACCTAGGTCGTGATTGTGATTATTAAAATTTGTGGACTCAACAAAGTTGTTCTTTTCATTTATTATGAAGGAGTTCCACAGGATAACACCAAAAACCGTCTCACCGAATTTTAGCCAAAATTGTCAGTTTTTTGGCGTTAAAATGCCATTTTTCGAGTAATTCCTAGCCCATTAGTACTCAATATGAGGAATTCAAAGGGAATTATTATAACTATTAACGAAAACGTTTTTTTCTCCGGAAAAAGCCTGAAAAAATCATCAGTAACACAGAATTTTAACGAAATATTTTAGTTTTTGCGCTATTTTTCTTATAATCGAGTAATTCTTAACCAGGTCACACTTGATTTGAGGAATTGAACGAGAAATATTTAGAGGATGAACCAAATCGTCTTTCTCTCCGGGAGGTTTGGAAAATATCATCAAAAACTGGAAATTTTAGAGGAATATTTCTGTTTCTTGGCGCTATTTTGCCTTTTTTCGAGTAATTCTTAGCCCGTTTATGCTCGATTTGTGGGAGTCAACGAGAAATATTAAAAATAATAACTAAAACTTCTTTTCCTCCAAATAGGTTAAAAAAATCATCAAAATCTGAGAATTTTTTCAAAGAAAAGTTTTTTTTCTCCGGAAATATTCGAAAAAACCATCATAAACTAAGTATTTTAGCGAAAATTCTCATTTTTTTTGCGCTATTTTGCAGTTTTTTGAGTAATTCATACCCGGTTCATACTCGATTTGAGGAATTCAAGGAGAAGTATTAAATTGATGTATGAAAACGTCTTTTTACAAGGAAAAAGCAAGAAATAATCACTAATAACTCAGAATTTTAGCGAAATTTTCCAGTATTTTTTCGCTATTTTGCCTTTTTTTGAATAATTCTTAGCCCGGTCACACTTGATTTAGGGAATTCACCGAGAATTATTAAGATGATGAACAAAATCGTCTTTTTCTCTAGGAGATTTTGAAAAAAATATCAAAAACTGAAAATTTTAGAGGAATTTGTCTGTTTTTTGGCTCTATTCTGCTTTTTTTCAAGTAATTCTGAGCCCGTTCATACTTGATTTGAGGTGTATAACGAGATGAATTAAAATGAAGAACGAAAAGTTTTTCTCTGGAAAAGTTCGAAAAAACCATCATAAACTAAGTATTTTAGCGAAATTTTACAGTTTTATTTGGCGCTATTTTGCCTTTTTCTGAGTAATTCATACCCGGTTCATACTCGATTTGAGGAATTCAAGCAGAAGCATTAAATTGCTGTACGAAAACGTCTTTTTATCCGGAAAAAGCTTGAAAAAATCATCAATAACACCAAATTTTAGCCCATATTGTCAGTTTTTTGGCGTTAAAATGCCATTTTGCAAGTAATTCCTAGCCCATTGGTACTCAATATGAGGAATTCAAAGGGAATTATTATAACTATGAACGAATACGTTTTTTTCTCCGGAAAAAGCCTGAAAAAATCATCAGTAACGCAGAATTTTAATGAAATATTTTAGTTTTTGCGCTATTTTTCCTTTAATCGAGTAATTCTTAACCAGGTCACACTTGATTTGAGGAATTGAACGAGAAATATTAAGAGGATGAACCAAATCGTCTTTCTCTCCGGGAGGTTTGGAAAATATCATCAAAAACTGAAAATTTTAGAGGAATTTTTCAGTTTCTTGGCGCTATTTTGCCTTTTTTCGAGTAATTCTTAGCCCCTTTATGATCGATCTGTGGGATTCAACGAGAAGTATTAAAATGTTGAACCAAATCGTCTTTCTCTCCGGGAGGTTTGGAAAATATCATCAAAAACTGAAAATTTTAGAGGAATTTTTCAGTTTCTTGGCGCTATTTTGCCTTTTTTCGAGTAATTCTTAGCTCGTTTATGCTTGATTTGTGCGAGTCATGGAGATATATGAAAATTAATAACTAAAACTTCTTTTCCTCCAAATAGGTTCAAAAAAATCATCAATATCTGAGAATCTTTTCAAAGAAAAGTTTTTTTTCTCCGGAAAAGTTCGAAAAAACCATCATAAACTAAGTATTTTAGCGAAATTTCTCAGTTTTTTTGGCGCTATATTGCCTTTTTTTGTGTTATTCATACCCAATTCATACTCGATTTGAGGAATTCAAGGAGAAGTATTAAATTGCTGTACAAAAAAGTCTTTTTATAAGGAAAAAGCTTGAAAAAATCATCAATAACACCGAATTTTAGCTAAAATTGTCCATTTTTTGGCGTTAATTTGCCTTTTTTCAAGTATTCCTAGCCCATTAGTACTAGATTTGAAGAATTCAATAAGAATTATTAAAATGATGAACAAAAGAGTCATTCTCCCCGGGAGGGTTATAAAAGATCATCAAAAACTGAAAATTTTAGAGGAATTTTTCAGTTTTTTGGCGCTATTTTGCCTTTTTTCGAGTAATTCTTAGCACGTTAATGCTCGAATTTGTGGGATTCAACGAAATGTTTTAAAATGATGAATATAAATGTTTTTTTCTTCAGAAAAAGCCTGAAAAAATCATCAATAACACCGAATTTTAGCCAAAATTGTCAGTTTTTTGGCGTTAATTTGCCTGTTTTTAAGTAATTCCTAGCCCATTAGTACTCAATTTGAGGAATTCAAAGAGAATTATTGAAATGATGAACGAAAACGTTTTTTTCTCCGGAAAAAGCCTGAAAAAATCATCGGTAACACAGAATTTTAGCGAAATATTTCAGTTTTTTGTGCTATTTTTCCTTTATTCGAGTAATTCTTAGCCCGGTCACACTTGATTTGAGGAATTCAACGAGAAGTATTAAAATGATGAACGCAATCGTCCTTCTCTTCTTGAGGTTTGGAAAAATTCATCAAAAAATGAAAACTTTAGAGGAATTTTTCTGTTTTTTGGCGCTATTATTCCTTTATTCGAATAAATCTTAGCCCGTTTATGCTCGATTTGTGGGAGTCAACGAGAAAAATTGAAATTAATAACTAAAACTTCTTTTCCTCGTAATAGGTTCAAAAAAATCATCAATATCTGAGAATTTTTTCAAAGAAAATTTTTTTTTCTCCGGAAAAGATCGAAAAAACCATCATAAACTAAGTATTTTAGCGAAGTTTCTCAGTTTTTTTGAGGCTATTTTTACTTTTTTTGTGTAATTCATACCCGGTTCATACTCGATTTGAGGAATTCAAGGAGAAGTATTAAATTGCTGTACGAAAACGTCTTTTTATCAGGAAAAAGCTTGAAAAAATCATCAATAACACCGAATTTTAGCCAAAATTGTCAGTTTTTAGGCGTTAATTTGCCTTTTTTTAAGTAATTCCTAGCCCCTTAGCACTCAATTTGAGGAATTCAAGGTGAATTATTGAAATGATGAACGAAAACGTTTTTTTCTCCGGAAAAAGCCTGAAAAAATCATCGGTAACACAGAATTTTAACGAAATATTTCAGTTTTTTGCGCTATTTTTCCTTTAATCGAGTAATTCTTAGCCCTTGTCACACTTGATTTGAGGAATTCAACGAAAAGTATTAAGATGATGAACGAAATCGTCTATTTCTCCGGGAGATTTTGAAAAAAATATATTAAAAACTGAAAATTTTAGAGGAATTTGTCTGTTTTTTGGCTCTATTTTGCTTTTTTTCAAGTAATTCTTTGCCCGTACATACTTGATTTGAGGTGTATAACGAGATGAATTAAAATGAAGAACGAAAATTTTTTTTCTCCGGAAAGGTTCAAAAAAAACCATCATAAACTAAGTATTTTAGTGAAATTTCTCAGTAATTTTGAGGCTATTTTTACTTTTTTTGTTAAATTCATACCAGGTTCATATTCGATTTAGGAATTCAATGAGAAGTATTAAATTCCTGTACGAAAACGTCTTTTTATCAGGAAAAAGCTTGAAAAAATTATCAATAACACCGAATTTTAGCTAAAATTGTCAGTTTTTTGGCGTTAATTTGCCTTTTTTCAAGTAATTCCTAGCCCATTAGTACTCAATTTGAGGAATTCAAAGAGGATTATGAAAATGATGAGCGAAAACGTCTTTTACTACAGAAAAAGCCTGAAAAATCATCAATAACACAGAATTTTAGCGAAATATTTCAGTTTTTTGTGCTATTTTTCCTTTATTCTAGTAATTCTTAGCCCGGTCACACTTGATTTGAGGAATTCAACGAGAAGTATTAAAATGATGAACGAAATCGTCCTTCTCTCCGGGAGGTTTGGAAAAATTCATCAAAAAATGAAAACTTTAGAGGAATTTTTCAGTTTTTTGGCGCTATTTTGCCTTTATTCGAGTAAATCTTAGCCCGTTTATGCTCGATTTGTGGGAGTCAACGAGAAAAATTAAAATTAATAACTAAAACTTCTTTTCCTCCGAATAGGTTCAAAAAAATCATCAATATCTGAGAATTTTTTCAAAGAAAAGTTTTTTTTCTCCGGAAAAGTTCGAAAAAACCATCATAAACTAAGTATTTTAGCGAATTTTCTCAATTTTTTGGCGCTATTTTGCTTTTTTTTGAGTAATTCATACCCGATTCATTCTCGATTTGAGGAATTCAAGGAGAAGTATTAAATTGCGGTATGAAAACGTCTTTTTATCAGGAAAAAGCTTGAAAAAATCATCAATAACACAGAATTTTAGCCAAAATTGTCAGTTTTTTGGCGTTAATTTGCCTGTTTTTAAGTAATTCCTAGCCCATTAGTACTCAATTTGAGGAATTCAAAGAAAATTATTAAGATGATGAACGAAAACATTATTTTCTCCGGAAAAAGCCTGAAAAAATCATCGGTAACACAGAATTTTAGCGAAATATTTCAGTTTTTCATCTACATCTACATCTACATTAATACCCTACAAGCCGCCTTTCGGCGTGTGGCAGGGGGTGTAAACACCAGTTGAATCTAAATTACTTCCTTATTCGATTATTGTCACGTATTGTTCGCGGAAAGAATAAATCCCTGAAACGATTCGTCCTAGCATCTATTTCTCTTAACTTACGGTCATTATCGGATCGACCGACGTAGCAGGGGGGTTGCATGATACCGATTGTATCTTCCGCAAATGTAGTTTCCCTGAATTTATTAAGCAATCGCAGCCTAGCTTCCAATCTCCTTTCTTTCAAGGATTCCCAACCTACGTCTGAGAGCATTTTTGTAACGCTTGCTTTTTTATCGTAGCATTTCTTAACAAAACGAACCGCTTTACGCTGCACTTTCTCGAGTTCGCGAGTACACGTTTCATCCGCCGGATCCCATATACTTGCCGCATATTCCAGAAGGGGTCTGACCAAGGTAAAATAACATCGCTCTCTCACCTTTTCGTCGCATTTACCGACAATACGCTTTACAAAGCCAAGCCTTTTACTTGCTTTGCCGCAGATTTTTCGAATATGCGTGCTCCAATTTAAGTTATTAGTAATGTTGATCCCGAGATATTTAACTGAAACTACTACTTTGATACTAATTCCATTAATTTTGTATGGGTGATTTGGACGCATTTTTTTCTTTTCGAAGAAATTAACTACGGAGCATTTACTTACGTTAATATCTAATTCCCATTTTTCGCACCACCTTTGGATGAGGACTAAATCGTTTGAGAGAGATGTCCGGTCTTCCTCGTTTGTTATTTCCCTATATATAACCGAGTCATCCGCAAATATCCTCACATTACTAACTATCTCGTCACTCAAGTCATTGATATAAATAAGGAAAAGAAGAGGTCCAATTAAACTGCCTTGAGGTACGCCAGAGGTAACTTTGACTCTATTTGAGCTAACGCCATCCAGTACAACTTGTTGTTCCCTCTCGTAGAGAAAATCCTTAACCCAGTCGACTACTTCCTTGTTAATGCCCGCTAGTTTTAGTTTGTAAATTAGTTTGTAGTGGGGGACTCTATCGAATGCTTTTTTGAAATCTAGGAAAATAGCGTCCACTTGCTTTTTACTTTCGGTGGACTTTAAGATATCGTGTACAAATAGAGCAAGTTGGGTTTCACATGATCGGGACTTATGAAAACCATGCTGGTTTGCGTCGAGGAATTCATTTCTATCTAAAAATCCCATGAGTGAGCTTACGACGATATGTTCCATTACCTTTCCGGACAGCGAAGTTAATGATATAGGTCTATAATTTCCTGGGTCCTCCTTTAATCCGCTTTTGTAAACAGGAGTAATATTAGCTAATTTCCAATCGGATGGGACCCTACCTTCATTTATCGATTTACAAAATATAATTTTGAGATAAGGGGCGACGCTTTCTGCCAGTTCTTTAAGCACTCTTGCTGGGATGCCTTCTGGCCCTGGCGACTTATTTGGCTTAATTTTGCGTAATATTTTAACTATACCGTCTGTCGTAAAAGTTATATTTGGCATAGAATCCAGTATATTAACCTTAGGGAGGATCTCTATGTTACAATCTGATGTGAATACGCTTTGGTAAAATTCGTTTAGAATATTCGCTTTCCTCTTCGAATCGCAAGTAATGTTACCTTCGATATCCCTTATCGAGCTCACTGTTTGTATCTTTCCCTGTACCTCTCTAACGTAGGACCAGAAAGCTTTAGGGTCTTCCTCTAAACATTCCCCAAGTATTTTCTTTTTAAAGTTGCTGTGGGCGTTACGCATAGCTCGCTTGGTGTCGCATTTTGCTTTCTTGTGCTTTTCTAGTAATAGTGATCGTGGTGGATTTGGAACAAGCTGATCTATTCCCTTAAAAGCCTTTACTTTTCCGTGCAAATCTCTTTGTTTGCGGAGAGCCCTTCTAACCTCTTTATCGTACCATCTGGGCTCGCAGTCATTTTTAGAGTATTTTATAGTTTTTTGTGCTATTTTTCCTTTATTCGAGTAATTCTTAGCCCGGTCACACTTTATTTGAGGAATTCAACGAGAAGTATTAAAATGATGAACGAAATCGTCCTTCTCTCCGGGAGGTTTGGAAAAATTCATCAAAAAATGAAAACTTTAGAGGAATTTTTCAGTTTTTTGGCGCTATTTTGCCTTTATTCGAGTAAATCTTAGCCCGTTTATGCTCGATTTGTGGGAGTCAACAAGAAAAATTAAAATTAATAACTAAAACTTCTTTTCCTCCGAATAGGTTCAAAAAAATCATCAATATCTGAGAATTTTTTCAAAGAAAAGTTTTTTTTCTCCGGAAAAGTTCGAAAAAACCATCATAAACTAAGTATTTTAGCGAAATTTCTCAGTTTTTTTGAGGCTATTTTTACTTTTTTTGTGTAATTCATACCCGGTTCATACTCGATTTGAGGAATTCAAGGAGAAGTATTAAATTTGCTGTACGAAAACGTCTTTTTATCAGGAAAAAGCTTGAAAAAATCATCAATAACACCGAATTTTAGCCAAAATTGTCAGTTTTTTGGCGTTAATTTGCCTTTTTCTAAGTAATTCCTAGCCCCTTAGCACTCAATTTGAGGAATTCAAAGAGAATTATTGAAATGATGAACGAAAACGTTTTTTTCTCCGGAAATAGCCTGAAAAAATCATCGGTAACACAGAATTTTAACGAAATATTTCAGTTTTTTGCGATATTTTTCCTTTAATCGAGTAATTCTTAGCCCTTGTCACACTTGATTTGAGGAATTCAACGAAAAGTATTAAGATGATGAACGAAATCGTCTTTTTCTCCGGGAGATTTTGAAAAAAATATATTAAAAACTGAAAATTTTAGAGGAATTTGTCTGTTTTTTGGCTCTATTTTGCTTTTTTCAAGTAATTCTTAGCCCGTACATACTTGATTTGAGGTGTATAACGAGATGAATTAAAATGAAGAACGAAATTTTTTTTTTCTCCGGAAATGTTCGAAAAAACCATCATAAACTAAGTATTTTAGCGAAATTTCTCTGTTTTTTTGAGGCTATTTTTACTTTTTTTGTGTAATTCATACCCGGTTCATATTCGATTTAGGAATTCAATGAGAAGTATTAAATTGCTGTACGAAAACGTCTTTTTATCAGAAAAACCTTGAGAAAATCATCAATAACACCGAATTTTATCTAAAATTGTCAGTTATTTGGCGTTAATTTGCCTTTTTTCAAGTAATTCCTAGCCCATTAGTACTCCATTTGAGGAATTCAAAGAGGATTATGAAAATGATGAACGAAAACGTCTTTTTCTCCAGAAAAAGCCTGAAAAAATCATCAATAACACAGAATTTTAGCGAAATATTTCAGTTTTTTGCGCTATTTTTCCTTTATTCGAGTAATTCTAAGCCCGGTCACACTTGATTTGAGGAATTCAACGAGAAGTATTAAGATGATGAACGAAATCGTCTTTTTCTTCGGGAGATTTTGAAAAAAATATATTAAAAACTGAAAATTTTAGAGGAATATGTCTGTTTTTTGGCTCTATTTTGCTTTTTTTCAAGTAATTCTTAGCCCGTTCATAATAGATTTGAGGTGTATTACGAAATGAATTAAAATGAAGAACGAAAAGTTTTTTTCTCCGGAAAGGTTCGAAAAAAACATCATAAACTAAGTATTTTAGCGAAATTTCTCAGTTTTTTTGAGGCTATTTTTACTTTTTTTGTGTAATTCATACCCGGTTCATATTCGATTTAGGAATTCAATGAGAATTATTAAATTGCTGTACGAAAACGTCTTTTTATCAATAAAAAGCTTGAAAAAAATCATCAATAACACCGAATTTTAGCTAAAATTGTCAATTTTTTGGTGTTAATTTGCCTTTTTTCAAGTAATTCCTACCCATTTGTACTCGATTTAAGGAATTCAAAGAGAATTATTAAAATGATGAACAAAAGAGTCATTCTCCCCGGGAAAGTTATAAAAGATCATCAAAAACTGAAAATTTTAGAGGAATTTTTCAGTTTTTTGGCGCTATTTTGCCTTTTTTCGAGTAATTCTTAGCACGTTAATGCTCGAATTTGTGGGATTCAACGAAATGTTTTAAAATGATGAATGAAAACGTCTTTTCTCCAGAAAAAGCCTGAAAAATCATCAATAACACAGAATTTTAGCGAAATATTTCAGTTTTTTTGCGCTATTTTTCCTTTATTCTAGTAATTCTTAGCCCAGTCACACTTAATACTTCTCGTTGAATTTCTCAAATCAAAAGTATGAACGAAAACGTCCTTCTCTCTGGGAGGTTTGGAAAAAATCATCAAAAAATGAAAATTTTAAAGGAATTTTTCAGTTTTTTGGCGCTATTTTGCCTTTTTTCGAGTAATTGTTAGCCCGTTTATGCTCGATTAGTGGGATTCAACGTGAAGTATTAAAATGAAGAACGAAATCGTCTTTCTCTCTGGGAGGTTTGGAAAAAATCATCAAAAACTGAAAATTTTAGAGGAATTTTTCAGTTTTTTGGCGCTATTTTGCCTTTTTTCGAGTAATTCTAAGCCCGTTTATGCTTGATTTGTGGGAGTCAACGAGAAATATTAAAATTAATAACTAACACTTCTTTTCCTAAGAATAGGTTCAAAAATTCATCAATATCTGAGAATTTTTTCAAAGAAAAGTTTTTTTTCTCCAGAAATGTTCGAAAAATCCATCATAAACTAAGTATTTTAGCGAATTTTCTAAATTTTTTGCCATTATTTTGCAATTCTTTGTGTTATTCATACCCGGTTCATACTCGATTTGAGGAATTCAAGGAGAAGTATTAAATTGCTGTACGAAAACGTCTTTTTTTCAGGAAAAAGCTTTAACAAATCATCAATAACACAGAATTTTAGCGAAATATTTCAGTTTTTTGCGCTATTTTTCCTATTTTCGATTAATTCTTAGCCCGGTCACACCCGATCTGAGGAATTCAAGGAGAAGTATTTAATTGATGTATGAAAACGTCTTTCTTCTAGGAAAAAACTTGAAATAATCACTAATAACCCAGAATTTTAACGAATTTTTTCAGTATTTTTGCGCTTTTTTGCCTTTTTTTGAGTAATTCTTAGCCCGGTCACACTTGATTTGAATAATTCAACGAGAAGTATTATGATGATGAACGAAATCGTCTTTTTCTCCGCGAGATTTTGAAAAAAATATCAAAAACTGAAAATTTTAGAGGAATTTTCTGTTTTTTAGTTCTATTTTGCTTTTTTTTCAAGTAATTCTTAGCCCGTTACACCTGATTTGAGATGTATAACGAGATGAATTAGAATGAAGAGCGAAAAGTTTTTTTTCTCCGGAAAGTTCGAGAAAACCATCATAAACTAAGTATTTTAGCGAAATTTCTCATGTTTTTTGGCGCTATTTTGCCTATTTCTGAGCAATTCATACCCGGTTCATGCTAGATTTGAGGAATTCAACCAGAATAAGTATTAAATTGCTGTACGAAAACGTCTTTTTATCAGGAAAAACCTTGAAAAAATCATCAATAACACCGAATTTTAGCTTAAATTGTCAGTTTTTTGGCGTTAAATTGCCTTTTTTCAAGTAGTTCCTAGCCCATTAGTACTAAATTTGAGGAATTCAAAGAGAATTATTAAAATAATGAACGAAAATGACTTTTTCTCCAGAAAAAGCCTGAAAAAATCATCAATAACACAGAATTTTAGAGAAATATTTCAGTTTTTTGCGCTATTTTTCTTTTATTCGAGTAATTCTTAGCCCGGTCACACTTGATTTGAGGAATTCAACGAGAAGTATTAAAATGATGAACGAAATCGTCCTTCGCTCCGGGAGGTTTGGAAAAATTCATCAAAAAATGAAAACTTTAGAGGAATTTTTCAGTTTATTGGCGCTATTTTGCCTTTATTCGAGTAATTCTTAGCCCGTTTATGCTCGATTTGTGGGAGTCAACGAGAAAAATTAAAATTAATAACTAAAACTTCTTTTCCTCCGAATAGGTTCAAAAAAATCATCAATATCTGAGAATTTTTTCAAAGAAAAGTTTTTTTTCTCCGGAAAAGTTCGAAAAAACCATCATAAACTAAGTATTTTAGCGAAAATTCTCAGTTTTTTTTAGGCTATTTTTACTTTTTTTGTGTAATTCATACCCGGTTCATACTCGATTTGAGGAATTCAAATAGAAGTATTAAATTGCTATACGAAAACGTCTTTTTATCAGGAAAAAGCTTGAAAAAATCATCAATAACACCGAATTTTAGCCAAAATTGTCAGTTTTTTGGGGTTAATTCTCCTTTTTTTTAAGTAATTCCTAGCCCCTTAGCACTCAATTGGAGGAATTCAAAGAGAAAAATTGAAATAATGATCGAAAACGTTTTTTTCTCCGGAAAAAGCCTGAAAAAATCATCGGTAACACAGAATTTTAACGAAATTTTTCAGTTTTATTTGGCGCTATTTTGCCTTTTTCTGAGTAATTCATACCCGGTTCATACTCGATTTGAGGAATTCAAGCAGACGTATTAAATTGCTGTACGAAAACGTCTTTTTATCCAGAAAAAGCTTGAAAAAATCATCAATAACACCGAATTTTAGCCAAAATTGTCAGTTTTTTGGCGTTAAAATGCCATTTTTCAAGTAATTCCTAGCCCATTGGTACTCAATATGAGGAATTCAAAGGGAATTATTATAACTATGAACGAAAACGTTTTTTTCTCCGGAAAAAGCCTGAAAAAATCATCGGTAACAGAGAATTTTAACGAAATATTTCAGTTTTTTGCGCTATTTTTCCTTTAATCGAGTAATTCTTTGCCCGGTCACACTTGACTTGAGGAATTCAACGAGAAGTATTAAGATGATGAACGAAATCGTCTTTTTCTTCGGGAGATTTTAAGAAAAAATATATTAAAAACTGAAAATTTTAGAGGAATTTGTCTGTTTTTTGGCTCTATTTTGCATTTTTTCAAGTAATGTTTAGGCCATTTATACTTGATTTGAGGTGTATTACTAGGTGAAATTAAATGAAGAACGAAAAGTTTTTTTTCTCCGGAAAAGTTCGAAAAAACCATCATAAACTAAGTATTATAGCGAAATTTCTCAGTTTTTATGGAGCTATTTTGCCTTTTTTTGAGTAATTCATACCCGACTCATAATTGATTTGAGGAATTTAAGGAGAAGTATTAAATTGATGCATGAAAACGTCTTTTTACCAGGAAAAATGTTGAAATAATCACTAATAACTCAGAATTTTAGCGAATATTTTCAGTATTTTTGCGCTATTTTGCCTTTTTTCGAGTAATTTTTAGCCCGGTCACACTTGATTTGCGGAATTCAACGAGAAGTATTAAGATGATGAACGAAATCGCCTTTTTCTCCGGGATATTTTGAAAAAAAGAATATCAAAAACTGAAAATTTTAGTGAAATTTTCTGTTTTTTAGCTCTATTTTGCTTTTTTTCAAGTAATTCTTAGCCCGTTTATACTTGATTTGAGGTGTATAACGAGATGAATTTAAATGAGGAACGAAAAGTTTTTTTTCTCCGGAAAAGGTCGAAAAAACCATCATAAACTAAGTATTATAGCGAAATTTCTCAGTTTTTTTGGCGCTATTTTGCCTTTTTTTGAGTAATTCATACCCGGTTCATACTCGATTTGAGAAATTCAAGGGGAAGTATTAAATTGCTGTACGAAAACGTCTTTTTATCAGAAAAACCTTGAAAAAATCATCAATAACACCGAATATTAGCTAAAATTGTAATATTTTTGGCGTTAATTTGCCTTATTTCAAGTAATTCCTAGCACATTAGTACTCGATTTGAGGAATTCAAAGAGAATTATTAAAATAATGAACGAAAATGACTTTTTCTCCAGAAAAAGCCTGAAAAAATCATCAATAACACAGAATTTTAGAGAAATATTTCAGTTTTTTTCCGCTATTTTTCCTTTATTCGAGTAATTCTTAGCCCGGTCACACTTGATTTGAGGAATTCATCGAGAAGTATTAAAATGATGAACGAAATCGTCCTTCTGTCCGGGAGGATTGGAAAAATTCATCAAAAAATGAAAACTTTAGAGGAATTTTTCAGTTTTTTGGCGCTATTTTGCCTTTATTCGAGTAATTCTTAGCCCGTTTATACTAGGTATTTTAGCGAAATTTCTCAGTTTTTTTGAGGCTATTTTTACTTTTTTTGTGTAATTCATACCCGGTTCATACTTGATTTGAGGAATTCAAGTAGAAGTATTAAATTGCTGTACGAAAACGTCTTTTTATCAGGAAAAAGCTTGAAAATATCATCAATAACACCGAATTTTAGCCAAAATTGTCAGTTTTTTGGCGTTAATTTGCCTTTTTTTAAGTAATTCCTAGCCCCTTAGCACTCAATTTGAGGAATTCAAAGAGAAAAATTGAAATGATGAACGAAAACGTTTTTTTCTCCGGAAAAAGCCTGAAAAAATCATCGGTAACACAGAATTTTAACGTAATATTTCAGTTTTTTGCGCTATTTTTCCTTTAATCGAGTAATTCTTAGCCCTTGTCACACTTGATTTGAGGAATTCAACTAAAAGTATTCAGATGATGAACGAAATCGTCTTTTTCTCCGGGAGATTTTGAAAAAAATATATTAAAAACTGAAAATTTTAGAGGAATTTGTCTGTTTTTCTGCTCTATTTTGCTTTTTTCAAGTAATTCTTAGCCCGTACATACATGATTTGAGGTGTATAACGAGATGAATTAAAATGAAGAACGAAAATTTTTTTTCTCCGGAAAAGTTGGAAAAAACCATCATAAACTAGGTATTTTAGCGAAATTTCTCAGTTTTTTTGAGGCTATTTTTACTTTTTTTGTGTAATTCATACCCGGTTCATACTCGATTTGAGGAATTCAAGGAGAAGTATTAAATTGCTGTGCGAAAACGTCTTTTTATCAATAAAAAGCTTGAAAAAATCATCAATAACACCGAATTTTAGCTAAAATTGTCAGTTTTTTGGCGTTAATTTGCCTTTTTTAAAGTAATTCCTAGACCCTTAGCACTCAATTTGAGGAATTCAAAGAGAATTATTAAAATAATGAACGAAAATGACATTTCTCCAGAAAAAGCCTGAAAAAATCATCAATAACACAGAATTTTAGAGAAATATTTCAGTTTTTTTGCGCTATTTTTCCTTTATTCGAGTAACTCCTAGCCCGTTTATGCTCGATTTGTGGGAGTCAACGAGAAAAATAAAAATTAATAACTAAAACTTCTTTTCCTCCGAATAGGTTCAAAAAAATCATCAATATCTGAGAATTTTTTCAAAGAAAAGTTTTTTTTCTCCGGAAAAGTTCGAAAAAACCATCATAAACAAGGTATTTTAGCGAAATTTCTCAGTTTTTTTGAGGCTATTTTTACTTTTTTTGTGTAATTCATACCCGGTGCATACTCGATTTGAGGAATTCAAGTAGAAGTATTAAATTGCTGTACGAAAACGTCTTTTTATCAGGAAAAAGATTGAAAAAATCATCAATAACACCGAATTTTAGCCAAAATTGTCAGTTTTTTGGCGTTAATTTGCCTTTTTTTTTAAGTAATTCCTAGCCCCTTAGCACTCAATTTGAGGAATTCAAAGAGAAAAATTGAAATGATGAACGAAAACTTTTTTTTCTCCGGAAAAAGCCTGAAAAAATCATCGGTAACACAGAATTTTAACGTAATATTTCAGTTTTTTGCGCTATTTTTCCTTTAATCGAGTAATTCTTAGCCCTTGTCACACTTGATTTGAGGAATTCAACTAAAAGTATTCAGATGATGAACGAAATCGTCTTTTTCTCCGGGAGATTTTGAAAAAAATATATTAAAAACTGAAAATTTTAGAGGAATTTGTCTGTTTTTCTGCTCTATTTTGCTTTTTTCAAGTAATTCTTAGCCCGTACATACATGATTTGAGGTGTATAACGAGATGAATTAAAATGAAGAACGAAAATTTTTTTTCTCCGGAAAAGTTGGAAAAAACCATCATAAACTAGGTATTTTAGCGAAATTTCTCAGTTTTTTTGAGGCTATTTTTACTTTTTTTGTGTAATTCATACCCGGTTCATACTCGATTTGAGGAATTCAAGGAGAAGTATTAAATTGCTGTGCGAAAACGTCTTTTTATCAATAAAAAGCTTGAAAAAATCATCAATAACACCGAATTTTAGCTAAAATTGTCCATTTTTTTTGCGTTAATTTGCCTTTTTTTCAAGTAATTCCTAGCCCATTTGTACTCGATTTAAGGAATTCAAAGAGAATTATTAAAATGATGAATGAAAACGTCTTTTTCTCCAGAAAAAGCCTGAAAAATCATCAATAACATAGAATTTTAGCGAAATATTTCAGTTTTTTTTGCGCTATTTTGCCTTTATTCTAGTAATTCTTAGCCCGGTCACACTTGATTTGAGGAATTCAACGAGAAGTTTTAATATTATGAACGAAATCGTCCTTCTCTCCGGGAGGTTTGGAAAAAATCATAGAAAAATGAAAATTTTAGAGGAATTTTTCAGTTTTTTGGCGCTATTTTGCCTTTTTTCGAGTAATTCTTAGCTCGTTTATGCTCGATTTATGGGATTCAACGAAATGTATTAAAATGATGAAGAAAATCGTCTTTCTCCACGGGAGGTTTGGAGAAAATCATCAAAAACTGAAAATTTTATAGGATTTTTTCGTTTTTTGGAGCTATTTTGCCTTTTTTCGAGTAATTCTTAGCTCGTTTATGCTCGGATTGTGCGAGTCATGGAGATATATTCAAATTAATAACTAAAACTTGTTTTCCTCCGAAAAGGTTCAAAAAAATCATCAATATCTGAAAATATTTTAAAAGAATTTTTTTTTTCCGTAAAAGTTTGAAAAAACCATCATTAACTAAGTATTTTAGCGAAATTTCTCAGTTTTTATGGAGCTATTTTGCCTTTTTTTGAGTAATTCATACCCGACTCATACTTGATTTGAGGAATTTAAGGAGAAGTATTAAATTGATGCATGAAATCGCCTTTTTCTCCGGGATATTTTGAAAAAAAGAATATCAAAAACTGAAAATTTTAGTGAAATTATCTGTTTTTTAGCTCTATTTTGCTTTTTTTCAAGTAATTCTTAGCCCGTTTATACTTGATTTGAGGTGTATAACGAGATGAATTTAAATGAGGAACGAAAAGTTTATTTTCTCCGGAAAAGGTCGAAAAAACCATCATAAACTAAGTATTTTAGCGAAATTTCTCAGTTTTTTTGGCGCTATTTTGCCTTTTTTTGAGTAATTCATACCCGGTTCATACTCGATTTGAGAAATTCAAGGAGAAGTATTAAATTGCTGTACGAAAACGTCTTTTTATCAGGAAAAAGCTTTAACAAATCATCAATAACACCGAATTTTAGCCAAAATTGTCAGTTTTTTGGCGTTAATTTGCCTTTTTCAAGTAATTCCTAGCCCATTAGTACTCAATTTGAGGAATTCAAAGAGAATTATTGAAATGATGAACGAAAACGTCTTTTTCTCCGGAAAAAGCCTGAAAAAATCATCAATAACACAGAATTTTAGAGAAATATTTCAGTTTTTTGCGCTATTTTTCCTTTTTTCGATTAATTCTTAGCCCGGTCACACTCGATTTGAGGAATTCAAGGAGAAGTATTTAATTGATGTATGAAAACGTCTTTCTTCTTAAAAAAAGCTTGAAATAATCACTAATAACCCAGAATTTTAGCGAATTTTTTCAGTATTTTTGCGCTCTTGTGCCTTTTTTTGAGTAATTCTTAGCCCGGTCACACTTGATTTGAATAATTCAACGAGAAGTATTATGATGATGAACGAAATCGTCTTTCTCTAAGGGAGGTTTGGAAAAAATCATCAAAAACTGAAAACTTTAGAGGAATTTTTCAGTTTTTTGGCGCTATTTTGCCTTTATTCGAGTAAATCTTAGCCCGTTTATGCTCGATTTGTGGGAGTCAACGAAAAATATTAAAATTAATAATTAAAACTTCTTTTCCTCCGAATAGGATTAAATAAATCATCAATATCTAAGAAGTTTTTCAAGAAAAAGTTTTTTTTCTACGGAAAAGTTCGAATAAACCATCATAAACCAAGTATTTTAGCGATATTTCTCAGTTTTTTTGGCGATTATTTGCGTTTTTTTGAGTTATTCATACCCGGTTCATACACTATTTGAGGAATTCAAGGAGAAGCATTTAATTGATACATGAAAACGTCTTTCTACCAGGAAAAAACTTGGAATAATCACTAATAACTCAGAATTTTAGCGAATATTTCAGTATTTTTGCGCTATTTTTCCTTTTTTTGAGTAATTCTTAGCCCGGTCACACTTGATTTGAGGAATTCAACGAGAAGTATTTAGACGATGAACGAAATCGTCTTTTTCTCCGGGAGATTTTGAAAAAAATATCAAAAACTGAAAATTTTAGAGGAATTTTCTGTTTTTTGGCTCTATTTTGCTTTTTTTCAAGTAATTCTTAGCCCGTTTATGCTCGATTTGTGGGATTCAACGAGAAATATTAAAATAATGAACGTAATCTTCTTTTGCTCCGAATAGGTTAAAAAAAATCATCAATAAGTGAGAATTTTTGCAAAATTTTTCAGTTTTTTGGATATATTTTTCCTTTTTTTGAGTGATTCTTTGCCCGTTTATACTAGATTTATGGATTTTTAAATATAGCTATTAAAACGAAAACGCGTTTTTCTCAGGAAAAGTTCGAAAATATAATCAAAAACTAAGTAATTTAGCTATATTTTTCAGTTTTTTGAAGTTATTATGCCTTTTTTCAAGTAATTCCTAGTCTGATTGTACTCAATTTGAGGAATTGAAGGACAAGTATTAAATTAATGAACAAATATGTCTTTTTCTCTGGAAAAAATCGAAAAAATCATTAATAACTGAGAATTTTTGTGAAATTTGGCACTTTTTTGTCCCTAATTTTACTGTTTTCGAAAAATTCTTAGCCCAAATATTCTCGATTTGTGAGATTCAACGAGAAATATTGAAATGATGAACGAAAGCGTCATTTTCTCTTGAAAAGCTCGAAAAAATCATCAATAACAAACTATTTTACAATAACACCGAATTTAACTAAAATTGTCAGTTTTTTGGCGCTAATTTGCCTTTTTTCAAGTAATTCCTAGACTATTAGTACTCGATTTGAAAAATTCAAAGAGAATTTTTAAAATGATGAACGAAATCGTCTTTTTCCACAGAAAATGCTTGAAAAAATCATCAATAACACAGAATTTTAGCGAAATATTTCAGTTTTTTTGCGCTATTTTCCTTTTTTCAAGTAATACTTAGCCTGGTCACACTTGATTTGAGGAATTTAATTAGAAGTATTAAGATGATGAACGAAATCGTCTCTTTCTCCGGGAGATTTTGAAAAAATCATCAAATCTGAAAATTTTAGAAAAATTTTTCTGTTTTTTGGCTCTATTTGGATTTTTTCCAAGTAATTTCTAGCCCGTTTATACTTAATTTGAGGTGTATAACGAGATGAATTAAAATGAAGAACGAAAATTTTTTTTCTCCGGAAAAGTTTGAAAAATCCATCATAAACTTAGTATTTTAGCGAAAAGTTACCTTTTTTGGCGTTATTTTGCCTTTTTTTGAGTAATTCATAGCCAAATCATACTCGATTTGAGAAATTCACGGAGAAGTATTAAATTGATGTATGATAACGTCTTTTTATCAGGAAAAAGCTTGAAATAATCATTAATAACTCAGAATTTTAGCGAATTTTTTCAGTATTTTTGCGCTATTTTGCCTTTTTTCGAGTAATTCTTAGGCCGTTTACACTCGATAGAAGGACTCTAGCGAGAAGTATAAATATGATATACGAAAAATTCTTTTCTCTGGAAAAGTAAAAAAAATCATCAATAACTAAGTATTTAAAAGGAAATTTTCCGTTTTCTGGAGCTATTATTCCTTTTTTCGAATAATTCATAGCCCGTTTATGCTCGATTAGTGGGATTCAACGAGAAATATGAAAATAATGAACGTAAACTCGTATTGCTAGATATTTTCTGTTTTTTTGGCACTATTTTGCCTTTCTTCGAGTAATTCTTAGCCCATTTATACTCAATATGAGGAATTCAACGATATGTATTAAGGTGAATAAAAAAATCGTCTTTTTCTCCGGTAGATTTTGAAAAAGTCATCAAAAACTGAAAATTCTAGAGGAATTTTTCATTTTTTTGGCGCTATTATTCCTTTCTTAGAGTAATTCTTAGGCTTTTACTACTCGATTTGTGGAATTCCAGTAGAATTATTAAATTAATAAACAATAACTTCCATTTCTCTCAAAAAGTTTGAAAAAATCATCAATAACTAAGTATTTTAGCAAAATGTTTCAGTTTTTTTTACGCTATTTTGCCTTTTCTCGAGTAATTCTTTAGATTAGTGGGATTCAACGTGAAGTATTAAAATGATGAACGAAATCGTCTTTATCTCTGGTAGAATTTGAATAAATCATCTAAAACTGAAAATTTTAGAGGATTTTTTCAGTTTTTTGGCGCTATTTTGCCTTTTTTTGAGTAATTCTTAGCCCGTTTATGTTCGATTTGTGGGAGTCAACGAGAAATATTAAAATAATGAACCAAAACTTCTTTTGCTCCGAATAGGTTTAAAAAAATCATCAATATCTGAGAGTTGTTTCAAAGAAAAGTATTTTCTCCGGAAAAGAACGAAAAAACCATCATAAACTAAGTATTTTAGCGAAATTTCTCAGTTTTTTTAGCACTATTTATACTTTTTACGAGTAATTCATATCCAATTCATACTAGCTTTATGGATTTTAAATAGAGCTAGATTTGTGGATTTTAAATGAACGAAAACGCCTTTTTTTAGGAAAAGTTCGAAAATATAATCAAAAACTAAGTAATTTAGCTACATTTTCAGTTTTTTGTCCCTATTTTTACATTTTTCGAGTAATTCTTAGTCCGTTTGTACTCGATTTGAGGTATTTAAGAGAAAATATTAAATTGAAAAGCGAATACTTCTCCGGTAAAGTTTAAAAAATCATCAAAAACACCGATTTTTAGCTCAAAATTTCAGTTTATTGGCGCTATTTTGCCTTTTTTCGAGTAATTCTTAGCCTGTTTGCACTCGATATAAGGAATTTAACGAGAAATATAAAAATGATGAACGAAAACGTCATTTTTCTGGAAAAGTTCGAAAACATTATCAATAACTAAGTATTTAAACGAAATTTTTTAGTTTTCTGGCGCTATTTTGCCTTTTTTCGAGTAATTCTTAGCTCGTATATTCTCGATTTGAGAGATTCAACGAAATGTATTAAAAGGATAAACGAAAACCTCTTTTTCTCTGGAAAAGAACGAAAATATACTATTTATTTTAGCGTAATTTTTCTTTTTTCTAGTCCTATTTTGCATTTTTTCGATTCATTTTTAGCCCGCTTATACTCGATATGAGGAATTCAACGAGATGTATAATGATGAACGAAATCTTCTTTTTCACTGACAAGTTCGAAAAAATCATCAATAACAAACTATTTTACCGAAAAGTTTCTGTTTTTACGCGTTATGTTGCCTTTCTTTGAGTAATTTTAGCCTTTTTCTACTCGATTTGTGGAATTCAAGGAGAAGTATTAAATTGATAAACAATTACTTCCATTTCTGTCGAAAAGTTCGAAGAAATCATCGATAACTAAGTATTTTAGCGAAATGTTTCTGATTTTTTTGCGCTATTTTGCCTTTTCTCGAGTAATTCTTAGCTCGTTCATACTCGTTTTCATGGAATTTAACGATGAGTATTAAAATGATGAACGAAATCGTCTTTTCTCTGGAAAAGTTCGAAACAATCATCAATAACTAACTATTTTAGCGAAAAGTTACCATTTATTGGCGCTATTTTGCGTTTTTTCGAGTAATTCTTAGCCCATTTATACTCAATATGAGGAATTTAATGAGAAGTATTAAGATGATGAACGAAATCGACTTTTTCTTCGCGAGATTTTAAAAAATCATCAAAAACTGAAAATTTTAGAGGAATTTTTCAGTTTTTTGGCGCTATTTTGCCTTTTTTCGAGTAAATATTAGCCCGTTTATGCTCGATTTGTGGAATTCAAGGGGAACTATTAAATTGATGTACGAAAACACCTTTTTATTAGGAAAAAGCTTGAAAAAATCATCAGTAACATCGAATTTTAGCTAAAATTATCAGTATTTTGGCGCTAATTTGCATTTTTTCAAGTAATTCCAAGACTATTAGTGCTCGATTTGAGAAATTCAAAGAGAAATATAAAAATGATGAACGAAAACGTCATTTTTCTGGAAAAGTTCGAAAACATTATCAATAACTAAGTATTTAAACGAAATTTTTTAGTTTTCTGGCGCTATTTTGCCTTTTTTCGAGTAATTCTTAGCTCGTATATTCTCGATTTGAGAGATTCAACGAAATGTATTAAAAGGATAAACGAAAACCTCTTTTTCTCTGGAAAAGAACGAAAATATACTATTTATTTTAGCGTAATTTTTCTTTTTTCTAGTCCTATTTTGCATTTTTTCGATTCATTTTTAGCCCGCTTATACTCGATATGAGGAATTCAACGAGATGTATAATGATGAACGAAATCTTCTTTTTCACTGACAAGTTCGAAAAAATCATCAATAACAAACTATTTTACCGAAAAGTTTCTGTTTTTACGCGTTATGTTGCCTTTCTTTGAGTAATTTTAGCCTTTTTCTACTCGATTTGTGGAATTCAAGGAGAAGTATTAAATTGATAAACAATTACTTCCATTTCTGTCGAAAAGTTCGAAGAAATCATCGATAACTAAGTATTTTAGCGAAATGTTTCTGATTTTTTTGCGCTATTTTGCCTTTTCTCGAGTAATTCTTAGCTCGTTCATACTCGTTTTCATGGAATTTAACGATGAGTATTAAAATGATGAACGAAATCGTCTTTTCTCTGGAAAAGTTCGAAACAATCATCAATAACTAACTATTTTAGCGAAAAGTTACCATTTATTGGCGCTATTTTGCGTTTTTTCGAGTAATTCTTAGCCCATTTATACTCAATATGAGGAATTTAATGAGAAGTATTAAGATGATGAACGAAATCGACTTTTTCTTCGCGAGATTTTAAAAAATCATCAAAAACTGAAAATTTTAGAGGAATTTTTCAGTTTTTTGGCGCTATTTTGCCTTTTTTCGAGTAAATATTAGCCCGTTTATGCTCGATTTGTGGAATTCAAGGGGAACTATTAAATTGATGTACGAAAACACCTTTTTATTAGGAAAAAGCTTGAAAAAATCATCAGTAACATCGAATTTTAGCTAAAATTATCAGTATTTTGGCGCTAATTTGCATTTTTTCAAGTAATTCCAAGACTATTAGTGCTCGATTTGAGAAATTCAAAGAGAATTATTAAAATGATATACGAAAACGTCTTTTTCCCCAGAAAAAGCTTGAAAAAATCATCAATAACACAGACTTTTAGCGAAATATTTCAGTTTTTTTGCGCTATTTTGCCTTTTTTCAAGTAATACTTAGCCTGGTCACACTTGATTTGAGGAATTCAATGAGAAGTATAAAGATGAATAACGAAATCGTCTCTTTTTCCTTGAGATTATGAAAAAATCATCAAAAACTGAAAATTTTAGAGGAATTTTTCTGTTTTTTGGCTCTATTTTGCCTTTTTTCGAGTAATTCTTATCCCGTTTAAACTCAATATTAGGAATCTTACGAAAAGTATAAAAATGATGTACGAAAACGTCATTTCTCTGGAAAAATTCAAAAAAATCATCAATAACCAAGTATTTAAACGAAAATTTTCAGTTTTCTGGCGCTATTTTGCCTTTTTTCGAGTAATTCTTAGCCCGTATAAGCTCGATTTGTGGTATTCAACGAGAAATATTAAAATATTGAACGTAAACTTCTTTTGCTCCGAATATTAAAGAAAAATCATCAATAAGTGAGAATTTTAGCGAAATTTTTCAGTTTTTTTTCCATATTTTGCCTTTTTTTGAGTGATTCTTAGCCCGTTTATACTCGATTTGAGGAATTTAAATAGAGCTATTACAACCATGAACGAAAACGCCTTTTTCTCAGGAAAAGTTCGAAAATATAATCAAAAACTAAGTAATTTAGCTATATTTGTCAGTTTTTTGGCGTTATATTGCCTTTTTTCAAGTAATTCCTAGTCTGTTTGTACTCAATTTGAGGAATTGAAGGAGAAGTATAAAATTGATGAACAAAAATGTGCTTTTCTCCGGAAAAAATTGAAAAATACATTAATAACTGAGAATTTTAGCGAAATTTTTCATTTTTTTGTCCCTAATTTGACTGTTTTCGAGTAATTCTTAGCCCAAAAATTCTCGATTTGTGTGATTCAACGAGAAATATTGAAATAATGAACGAATCGTTATTTTCTCTTGATAAGTTCGAAAAAATCATCAATAACAAACTATTTTAGCGAAAGGTTTCTGTTTTTTGGCGCTATTTTGCCTTTCCTAGAGTAATTCTTAGGCTGTTTCTACTCGATTTGTGGAATTCCAGGAGAATTATTAAATTGATAAACAATTACTTCCATTTCTCTTGAAAAGTTCGAAAAAATCATCAATAACTAAGTATTTTAGCGAAATGTTTCAGTTTTTTTGACGCTATTTTGCCTTTTCTCTAGTAATTCTCAGTTCGTTCATACTTGTTTTCATGGAATTCAACGAGGAGTATAAGAATGATGGAGGAAATCGTCTTTTTCTCGGGAAAAGTTCGAAGCAATCATCAATAACTAATAATTTTAGCGTAAAGTTACCTTTTTTTTTTGGCGCTATTTTTCCTTTTTTCGAGTAATACTTAGCCCGTTTATACTCAATTTGAGGAATTCAACGAGAAATATTAAGATGATGAACAAAATCGTCTTTTTCTCTGGTAGATTTTGAAAAATCATCAAAAATTGAAATTTTTAGAGGAATTTTTCAGTTTTTTGGCGCTATGTTGCCTTTTTTCGAGTAATTCTTAGCCCATTTATGCTGGATTTGTGGGAGTCAACGAGAAATATTAATATAATGAACCAATACCTCTTTTGCTCCGAATAGGTTAAAAAAAATCATCAATATCTTAGAATTTTTCAAAGAAATTTTTTTTTCTCCGGAAAAGAACGAAAAAACCATCATAAACAAAGTGTTTTAGCGAAGTATTTCATGTTTTTTTGCGCTATTTTTCCTTTTTTCTTGTAATTCCTAGCCCGGTCACACTTGATTTGAGGAATTCAACGAGAAGTATTAAGAGGATGAACGAAATCGTCTTTATCTCCGGGAGATTTTGAAAAAAACATCAAAAACTGAAAATTTTAGAGGAATTTTTCTGATTTTGGCTCTAGTTTGCTTTTTTTCCATGTAATTCTTAGCCTGTTTATACTTGATTTGAGGTGTATAACGAGATGAATTTAAACGTAGAACGAAAGGCTTTTTTTTTCCTGAAAAGTTCGAAAAAACCATCATAAACTAAGTATTTTAACGAAATTTCTCAGTTTTTTTTGGCGCTATTTTGCCATTTTTTTAGTAATTCATAGCCAAATTATACTCCATGTAAGGAATTTAACGAGAAATATAGAAATGATGAACGTATTCGTCATTTCTCTTTAAAAGTTCGAATAAATCATCAATAACGAAGTATTGAAACGAAATGTCGCAGTTCTCTGGCGCTATTTTGTCTTTGTTCGAGTAATTCTTAGCCCGTATATTTTGGATTTGAGAGATTCAACGAAATGTACTATAATGATGATCAAAATCGTCTTTCTCTCCGGGAGATTTAGAAAAAAAACATCAAAAACTGAAAATTTTATAGGAAGTTTTCAGTTTTTGCCCGCTATTTTGCCAATTGCCGAGTAATTCTTAGCCCGTTTATGCTCGATTTGTGGGATTCAACGAGAAATATTAAAATAATGAACGTAATCTTCTTTTGCTCCGAATAGGTTCAAAAAATCATCAATAACTGAAAATGTTTTCGATTTTTTTTCATTTTTTTGGCCATATTTTGCCTTTTTTCGAGTGATTCTTAGCCCTTTAGTACTCGATTTGAGGAATTTAATAGAAAGTATTAAAATGAATAGCGAATACTTCTCCGGTAAAGTTTAAAAAAATCATCAATAACAACGAATTTTAGCTTAAATTTTCAATTTTTTGTCGCTATTTTTCTTTTTTTCTAGTAATTCTTAGCCCATATTATCTCGATATTAGACATTCAACGAAATGTATTAAAATTATGAACGAAATCGTCTTGCTCTACGGGATATTTTGAAATAATCATCAAAAATTGAAAATTTTAGAAGTTTTCAGTTTTTTTGGTGCTATTTTGCCTTTTTCCGAGTAATTCTTAGCCCGTTTATGTTCGATTTGTGGGATTCAACGAGAAATATTAAAATAATGAACTTAAACTTCTTTTGCTCCGAATAGGTTAAAAAAATCATCAATAAGTGAGAATTTTTGCGAAATTTTTCAGTTTTTTGGATATATTTTTCCTTTTACTGAGTGATTCTTAGCTCGTTTATACTAGATTTGTGGATTTTAAATAGAGCTATTAAAACGATGAACGAAAACGCGTTTTTCTCAGGAAAAGTTCGAAAATATAATCAAAAACTAAGTAATTTAGCTATATTTGTCAGTTTTTTGGCGTTATATTGCCTTTTTTCAAGTTATTCCTAGTCTGATTGTACTCAATTTGAGGAATTGAAGGACAAGTATTAAATTGATGAACAAAAATGTCTTTTTCTCCGGAAAAATCGAAAAAATCATTAATAACTGAGAATTTTAGCGAAATTTTTCACTTTTTTGTCCCTAATTTCACTGTTTTCGAATAATTCTTAGCCCAAATATTCTCGATTTGTGAGATTCAACGAGAACTATTGAAATGATGAACGAAATCGTCATTTTCTCTTGAAAAGCTCGAAAAGATCATCAATAACAAACTATTTTAGCGAAAAGTTTCTGTTTTTTGGCGCTATATTGCCTTTCTTATAGTAATTCTTAGCCAGTTTACACTCCATGTAGGGACTTTAACTAGAAATATAGAAATGATGAACTTAAACGTCATTTCTCTTTAAAAGGTTGGAATAAATCATCAATAACTAAGTATTTAAACGAAATGTTGCACTTCTCTGGCGCTATTTTGTCTTTGTTCGAGTAATTCTTAGCCCGTATAATCTCGATTTGAGAGATTCAACGAAATGTACTATAATGCTGAGCGAAATCGTCTTTCTCTCCGGGAGATTTAGAAAAAAAACATCAAAAACTGAAAAATTTAAAGGAAGTTTTCTGTTTTTGCGCACTATTTTGCCTTTTTCCGAGTAATTCTTGGCCCGTTTATGCTCAATTTGTGGGATTCAACGAGAAATATTAAAATAATGATCGTAATCTTCTTTTGCTCCGAATAGGTTAAGAAAAATCTTCAATAACTGAGAATTTTTTTCGAAATTTTTCAGTTTTTTGGCAATTTTGCCTTTTTTCTAGTGACTCTTAGCCCGTTTAAATAAGGTTGTGAATTTTAAATAGAGCTATTATGATTATTATGAAGGGAAATGTGTTTTTCTCCCAAAATGTTTGAAAAAATTACCAATAACTAAGTATTTAAGCGAACTTTTTAAGTTTTCTGGCGCTATTTTGCCTTTTTTCGAGTAATTCCTAGCCCGTTCATACTCGATTTTATGGGATACAACGAGAAGTATTAAAATGATGTACTAAAACGTCACTTTCTCTGGAAAAGATCGAAAAAATAATCATTAACCAAGTATTTTAGCTAAATTTTCTATTAATAAGCAAATATTAGCAGAATATTTGAGTTTGTGTGCGCTTTTTTGCCTTTTTTTTTAGTAATTCTTTGCCCGTTTATACACGATTCGAGGAATTCAAATAGAGCTATTACAACGATGAACGAAAACGCCTTTTTCTCAGGAAAAGTTCGAAAATATAATCAAAAACTAAGTAATTTAGCTAAAATGTTCAGTTTTTTGGCGCTATTTTGCCTTTTTTCATGTGATTCCTAGCCCGTTAGTACTCGATCTGAGGAATTCAAAGAGAATTATTAAAATGATGAACTTAAATGTCTTTTTCTAAGGGAAACTTTAAAAAATCATCAATAACACAGAATTTTTGCGAAATATTTCATTTTGTTGGCGCTATTTTCTTTTTTTTTCGAGTAATTCTTAGCCCAAATATTCTCGAAGAGTGAGATTCAACGAGAAAATTAAAAAGATGAACGAAATCGTCATTTTCGTTGGAAAAGTTCGAAAAAATCATCAATAACTAACTATTTTAGCTCAATTTTTCTGTTTTTTTTTGCGCTATTTTACCTTTTTTCGAATTTTTCTTAGCTCGTTCATACTCGTTTTGATGGAATTCTATGAGAAGTATTAAAATGATGATCGAGAACGTCTTTTGCTCTGGAAAAGATCGATAAAATCATCAAAAACCAGGTATTTAAACGAAATTTTTTAGTTTTTTGGTGCTATTTTGCCTTTATCTAGTAATCCTTAACCCGTTTATAATTGAATTCAAGAGAAAGTATTAAATTGAATACAAAATACTTCTCTTTCTCCGGTAAAGTTTTAAAAAATCATCAATAACACCGAATTTTAGCTAAAATTTTCATTTTTTTGGCGCAATTTTCCTTTTTGTCAAGTAATTCCTAACCCGTTAATACTCGATTTGAGGAATTCAAATAGAGCTATTACAACGATGAACGAAAACGCCTTTTTCTCAGGAAAAGTTCGAAAATATAATCAAAAACAATGTAATTTAGCTATATTTTTCAGTTTTTTGGCGTTATTTTGATTTTTTTCAAGTAATTCCTTTTGTAATTCGATTTGAGGAATATAACGAGAAGTATTAAAATGATGAAGGAAAACTTCTTTTTTGCTGGAAATCCTCGAAAAAATAGTTAATAACTGAGAATTTTGCGAAATTTGTTTTATTTCGTTTAATTCATAGCCCGTTTCTACTCGATTTGAGGAATTCAATTAAAATTATTAAAATGGTTAGTGAACTTTTTCAGATATTTGGCGATATTTTGCCATTTTTCGAGTAATTCTTAGCCCATTTATACTCGATTTGAGAACATCAACGAGAAGTATTAAAATGGTGATCGAAAACTTCTTTTTTGCTGGAAATCCTCGAAAAAATAACTGAGAATTTTAGCGAAACTTTTCATTATTTTGTCCCTATTTTGACTTTTTTCGAGTAATTCTTCATCCGTTTACACTCGATATGAGGAATTCAAGAGAAAGTATTAAATTGAATACCAAATACTTCTCTTTCTCCGGTTAAGTTTTAAAAAATCATCAATAAAACCGAATTTTAGCTAATTTTTTTGGCTCAATTTTGCATTTTTTCAAGTAATTCCTAACCCGTTAGTACTCGATTTGAGGAATTCAAATAGAAATATTAAAATGATGAACGAAAACATCTTTTTCCCCTGAATAGCTTAAAAAAATCATCCATAACTGAGAATTTTAGCGAAATATTTCATTTTGTTGGCGCTATTTTTCTTTTTTCAAGTAATTCTTAGCTTAAATATTCTCGATTTGTGGGATTCAACGAGAAAATTAATAAGATGAACGAAATCGTCAATTTCTATGGAAAAGTTCGAAAAAATCATCAATTACAAACTATTTTAGCGAAAAGTTTCTGTTTTTTGGCGCTATTTTGCCTTAGAGTAATTCATAACCCGTTTATAATCGATTTGAGGAATTCAAGGAGAAGTATCAAATTGATGAAGAAAAACTTCTTTTTATCCGGAATAGTTCGAAAAAAATCTTCAATAACACTGATTTTTAAAGAAATTATTCATTTTTCTGGCGCTGTTTTGCCTCTTTTCTAGTTATGTTTAGCATGTATTTCCTCGATCTTAGGAATTCAACGAGAAGTATTTAACTGATGAACAAAAACATCCTTTTTTCTGGAAAAGAACGAAAAAATCATCAATAACTAGGTATTTTAGCGAAATTTTTCTTTTTTCTGGCGGTATTTTTCCTATTTTCGAGTGATTCTTAGCCCGTTTTTACTCGATTTGAGGTATTCAAAGATAGGCATTAAAATGATGAACGAAAACGTCTTTTTCTCAGGATAAGTAAGAAAAAATTATCACTAATTAAGTATTTTAGCGAACGTTTAGGGTTTTATGGCGCTATATTGCCTATTTTCGAGTAATTCTTAGCTCGTTCACACTTAATTTGAATAATTCAACGAGAAGTATTAAAATGATGAACGAAATCGTCTTTTTCTCTGGAAAAGTTCGAAAAAAATCATCAATAACTAAGTATTTTGGCTAAATTTTTTAGTTAATTGTTAATGTTTTGTCTTTTTCCGAGTTATTCGTAGCCAGTTTGTACTCGATTTGAGGAATTCGACTAAAAGTATTAATATGGTTTGCGAAATTTTTCTGTTTTTTGGCGCTATTTTGCCTATTTTCGAGTGATTCTTATTCCGTTTATACTCGATTTGAGGAATTCTATTAGATCTATTAAAATGATGAACGAAAAGGTCTTTTTCTCCGGAAAACCTCGAAAAAATCATCAATAGCTAAGAATTTAAGCAAAATTTTTCTGATTTGTTTTCCCTATTTTGCCTTTTTTAAAGTATCTCATAGCCCGTTTATACTCGATTTGAGTAATTCAACGAGAAGTATTAAAATTATGAACGGAAACGTCTTTTTCTCCGGAAAACCTCGAAAAAATCATCAATAACACTGAATTTTAAAGAAATTATTCAGTTTTCTGGCGCTGTTTTGCCTTTTTTCTAGTTATGTTTAGCTTGTATTTACTCGTCGACTTTAGGAATTCAACGAGAAGTATAAAATTATGAACGAAGACGTCCTTTTTTCTGGAAAAAATCGAAAAAATCATCAAGAACTAAGTATTTTAGCAAAATTTATCTTTTTTCTGGCGCTATTTTGCCTTTTTTCGAATTATTCTTAGCCCGTTAATACTCGATTTGAGGAATTCAAAGATAGGTATTAAAATGATGAACGAAAACGTCTTTTTCTCAGGATAAGTAAGAAAAAATCATCATTAACTATGTATTTGAGCGAACGTTTTCGGTTTTATGGCGCTTTTTTGTCTATTTTCGAGTAATTCTTAGCCCGTTCACACTTGATTTGAGAAATTATACGAGAAGTATTAAAATGATGAACGAAATCGTCTTTTTCTCTGAAAAGTTCGAAAGAATCATCTGTAACCAAGTATTTTTTGCCTTTTTTCAATTAATTCATAGCCCGTTTATGCTCAAATTGAGGAATTTAACGAGAAGTTATAAAATGAACAACGAAAACGTGTTTTTATCCAGAAAAGATCGAAAAAAACATCAATAACTAAGTATTTTAGCGGAATTATTCAGTTTGTAAGCGCTATTTTGCCTTTTTTCGGGTAATTCTTAGCCCGTTTTTCACTGGATTTTAATGAATTCAATTAGAACTATTAAAATGATGAACGAAAACGTGTTTTTATCCAGAAAAGTTCGAAAAAATCCTCAATAACTCAGAATTTTAGCGAAATATTTCCGTTTTTTGGCGCTATTTTGCCTTTTTTAAGAAATTCTTACCCCGTTTATACTTGATTTGAGGAATTGAAGTAGAAGTATTAAATTGATAAACGAAAACTTTTTTCTCTGGAAAAGTTCGAAAATATCATCAATAAGTAAGTATTTTAGCTAAATCTTTCAGTTTTTTTGCGCTATTTTGCTTTTTTTCGATTAATTCTTAGCCCGTTTATACTCCATTTGAGGAATTCAACGAGAAGTATGAAATTGATGAACGAGAACGTCTGTTTCTCCGGAAAACTTTAGAAATATTTATCAATATCTAAGTATTTTAGCGAAATTTTTCATTTTTTTGCGTTATTTTGCCTTTTTTCGAGTAATTCTTATCTCGTTTATGCTCAAGCACAGGATGCAAAACCGCTGCAAAATTTACAAAATAGAGCTATGAGAATTATTCTTTATTGTGATAAATACACAAAAATTGATGCAATGCTAGGGCAGTTAAAATGGCTAAATGTCCAACAAATGTTGGGCATTGAAGTCCTAAATTTCATACATAAAATTAATATGGGGTTGCGCCTTCATATTTAAAAATAGTTATAGTCAATAATTGTAGTATTCATGGCTATGATACAAGAGCCAAAGTTAATTTTCATATACCATTTGTGAGAAAAACTCTCTCAAAATTCGTTTTTTTAAGGGCTAGTTTTATATAATTCATTGCAGAATCATCTGAAAAATATTAAAACTGGGAATAACTTCCCAATAAGATGCAAAAAGGTGGATCCTAAACAGTAAGGAATCAATGTAAACTGTTTTTTGTATTTTCATTCTATTTTTTCTTTTTGTACTTTCATTCTACAATGGTGAAATATGATCTGTATATATATATTTATTGATGACAACTTTCATTTTGTATGAATAGCTAAGGTGTAAGTGAATAGCTTTACTGTAAATGAATAGCTGTAATAAATACTACTTTATTATTATATGTTGGTCGTGGAATATCGTTTCCGACGCGAATTTGCGAACATTTTGATAAAATACGTTCCCCATTCCCTTGACAATCTAAGTGATTGTTGATTCTAGCTCATGATTTTATATATAAGTAGACATTGAGAATTAATGAAAAATTTAAGAAAGTTTTTGTATTTTGTTTAAGCTTCTGTAGCAACCATGTTTTATTTATATCAATGTAATTGTTTCCCATAAAATTATAAGTTCAATCGTAGTTTTCATTTCGACTTTCATTTCCGTGATAGTGTTTGTGTTCAGTGCTTATGTGGTGTTTTAGTTACTTTCCGTAAAAATATTCATCGGTTGTTTTCACAGTAATATTTATTTCTATTGTTTGCTTATGCATTTCCGTATTACCTTTGTGCATTTCTGAAAATTAATCCGTAAGTGGGTGATGTTATCCTAATTTTATCTTTGAATGTTTTTATAATCTTAGAACGAATGCTGTCTTTACCAAAGAAATTGTTCATTTGAAAGATATGATATTGAATATTTAGTCAAGGTGGCTTTGTAAACTTGAGTATAATTTTCATTTCTTGGTTTATTGGTTTGGAAATATAAATCGAAATATTGTTCGCAGGTTCTTTTTCAATTGCAAAATCAAATTAAGAAGAATCATTGCTGTCAACCTGAGATAAGTTTGGTAGAAATATTATATGAAAATGAATATTCAGATGACCAAACTAATAGAATTCAGCAACAAATTATGAGAGCGTAAGATATTGGGATTTTCATGGAAAAGTTTCGTTTACGGTAATCCAACGGTAATATGTCCCATCAAACAAAGCTAAAATGATACATATTAGATTATCTTCATTTTTATAATAGGATTATTGTATTTAATTCTACTTCTATTCTCCCGGTTGAGAATCAATGGGCGCTACAGCTAGTAATAAATAAAGTGATAAATTCTTCTGTTATCGTACAAATTTCTCTCCAACTTTACTTAGTATCTATCTCATTTACAACTTAAAAGCCCCCATTCTCAGTGCATCCCTTTTCTAACAACCAGTTTCATGTCCATAAGTTATAGTCAATTCGCTAAATAATGGTGGATGATGTCACACAAGAAGGTAAAAAGTGGTGAAGATGGGGAACTTTTGAGGGGTAACTGCCAGCCATGCCTCCTATACAGTAATCAATTTTCGTATAGAGAATACTTTGTTTGTGCATGTCTCCCCTCTACCTTTCCTATTTTTTGAGTTTGAAAAGGCACACCTGCACACTATTCTAGGGAGTATCCACCCCTACTTTGCAAATAGACTATGGTATACTCAAAACCAACTATTTTCTAATTTTTACTTAAGTACAAGTTTAAGAAAATCTTCTTCTTCTTTGTAAGACTAGTTGCAGATTATCTTAGGAATTTTTGGAAGGTTATAGAGTGTTTGTGTTAATATCAATAAGGATAAGGTTAAGATAAGATAAGATTCAGAAAGGATCATTCATGTGAGTTGCAGTAGCTGGCTTTTATGCCAAGATATTTCAGAGATTGTTAGATTTGAAAAAGGATGTGGATTCCATTGTAATCGATTTTTTCAAAGTATTAGTCACAGTACTGCATCACTAGTAGTTGGCAAAAACAGATAAAATGGGTATAGAGGTTAAAAACTGGTCGTGTAATTTATTAATTGGTAGATTATAGCAAGTAAAACTAGGCGAAATTTCATCCGACAAATTATAAATAACCTCAGGAGTACCCCAGGGAAGTGTAATCAGGCAATTACTTTTCTTAAATCTATGCAATGGCTTACATATAGGCTAAATCTAAAAAAAATACTTTTTCGGGCAATTGTATGATTTATAGAGAGATAAAACATGAAAATGATACCAAAATTTTAAAAGAAGGTATTGAAGCTTCTGAGAGGTGGTCAATTATAAATAGAATGGAGATAAACGCTAAGAAAAGTAAATGTGTAATAGTAAGAGGAAGGAGAGAGCACTCACTTGTGAGCTTAATGAAGAGCAAATTCTTAGGGTGAAAAAATGCAGGTGGTCAGTTATACTGACTAATAATTTTTATTGGAGTACCTAAATGGAAAAAATTGTGTTTAAAGCAAAATTAAATATGCATTATGTAATGAGAAACTTACATAGAAGTAGTACAAAAGCAATAGTCTGGGTTAAAGACAATAGTGAGGCCTTTATTAGAATACTCAACAAATGCGTGGGATCTGTATGAAAAACGAATATCAATAATATAGAAGAAGTTCAATGGAAAGCAGCTAGGTATGTGTTAGCAAGACTTAGGAAAGAAGATAACACTATAAATATGTTAGAAATTTTCTGGGAATAAATAATATCCTATTTGGAAAATCTTGAGAGCTATATGGTAATAAACATGTATGTGAGTTGAATGGTTGAACACGTGTCCACTATTTTTATACAAAGAATTTAACCTGAAAGTTTTATTTGAATCCATTTCCCACAAACCTGGTGTTTCCCTTGTAAGTATATTTGTTTTGGCAAACAGCCGTCTTACAACATGCTTTTTGAGTAACCACAGTATACTCAAATACTTACAACTTTTTCATGATAAGACATCCAAGAGTCTCTTAATAAAATCTTAATGGTCAAGAGGCTCATTGAAATAGCACTTATGATTCATCTGAAATCAGGTGTAATGGGATTGCTCTTGGAGGAGATCATCATGCTCCATTTAAATAATTCTATACTAAATGTGAGTTATAACTTTGGAAGGTGCCATTTGTTACCACCATTACCCTGAGATTTGCGTTATCTTAAATTTGTTGTGTATAGCTCTAATAGTAGATTGAGTTCTAGTTTAAGAGAGATGTTTACTCACCAAACTAGGACAAATCTCATTTTATCTTAATATATAAGCAGTTTTTGATGACGTATTTAAATCAGGCAAAGTATTTGCAAGAAAACTTTTCAATTTGATTTCCTTACATCTTTTTCACCACAATTGAGGTAACTTCAAGGAGCTAATACAATAGGATTAAGGTATTATATAGGGAATGGGAAGGGATACCATGTACACCCACATATGAAAAATACCCACAATTAAGATGCAGCGAGGTGTTTGGAACTGTGTTAAAAAATTTATATCCATTATAATAAATATTACGGAAAATCCTTCTAAAAGATATCCTGCTTTTAAATATAATTATTTTGTGACAAAAATGCCTCATATACTGGTTTGTATGGCATATAAAATACATTTTTAAACTTTAGCAGGACAAAAAGTACTTTGCTTAAAGATTCTGGATTGATTGTATGGCAGATTTTTTAACTTTCATTTTTATGAAAAGTTACCCATTAAAAAAAGGTTTCATATTAAGTGCAAAAGTTTTGAAGCCTGATTAAATATAAAAAATCCTTCCCACAAAGAAAAGGAAATTGTCAAATTTGCTCATCTCAAAGAAATTTATTTTCATATACAGAAGTTTTTGAACAACAATATTACTACTATGTCACATAACATATGCCTTGCATGAATTGAGCTTTCTACAGGGACAGGAACTGGCCAATTGAGTTGCATTTCATACAAACACCTATAAGCTCATAAAGATGAGTTTCTCATTGGCCTATCTTAGCCATTTGAAATACCCCAGGAAATATTTGTTGAGTCCAGTATGTTTTGTTGTTATTAAACAGACATCAAATATCTACAAGGATGACTGTCCTATAAAAAATACACATGGTCACATCAATAACACAATTACTCTAATGGTTCTTATAATTATCAGTATTTAGCCCAAGTTCTTGAAACATTGTTTTCTGTACATTCAAAATTAAATGAATTCTAATTATCAAAAGAAAAATTAAATGATGGTAACTGAAGAAGTTTTGCTCTAATTCAAGTAATGGAGATGAGATTTTGTGAAATGTTTTTTTAAGAAGACCTATACAATTAAATTAGGTAATTAAAATTCTGGCATGAATTTCAAGAGGACGAGCAGGTTTTTCTTATACTTTCATGAATATTTTAGAAAGCAAACTATCCTTTCTATCACAATTCAAGGCATTTGCCACTTTCTATGAGTTATTACGCAGTAAAAAATGGTAGAGAATTTTGTTTAATACAATATGGATATTTTGTTTTTGAGTATGAAAGATTTGATCCTTGGAAACAATTAATTAGTTCCAAATAAAGCAAAAACAATGTCACTTGATTATTAGGCAATCTGTATTGTTGATGTATTATGTACATTATTTTGTTAGCGTTAATCCAATAATTTTCAAAAATTAACTTTTGTATGATGGATCAAAAAGCAAAAACTTTATAAATTGAATATTTTAAACAATAATTATTAACTTAAATATAAATTTAAGATAGCAGTATATAGAGAGTATCTTCACATAACAGAATTCTTTACACGATTCACAAACCATGTTTATAGAGACAGCTTGATCCATTTTTCATGTGCACAAAATAAATGAAGGAGTGTCCTGATATCAGATTTCAAAAGCCACATTTTTGGGCAACTGTTAGAATTTAAAGCATTGCCATTTGAGCAAAATTATAGATTTTTGACATCTATAATTATTCCTTTACAATCAAAAATTACACATTTATCATCAGTTCATTTTAAGTCCACATAGGCATATTCAAAGGATAGAATACCAATATTTTGCAGAGAATTCTGTTTACTTTATCTGCTCAATTTTCTAAATTCAAGTCATAGAAATTATGCTTAATGATGTTATATTTTGTAATCTCCATGGTGCTTGACCAGAGCAATTAGCATTAGGAATGTTTTCATGGCTTACAGAGATATAGGCTTAAAATCCTTTAAAAATTTGCATTTTATATGAATGCTCTTGATTATCAATGAAGGGTATTCATATCTTCACAAATGACAAAAAAATAATCACTTAAATTCTTCTTCACACTTTGATAGAATTTGAAGTTTGGTGTGATGCACCTTAAAGAAATTCTCATCCTCTTCCACATCATCACCCCAGGACCCAAGGGGGCTCATCTCTGGAGTCCTAGGGTGATAAGGTTAAGAAATGCGTTGTCATGAGGTAAGTGCTATCTTAAAGATGTTTCACACCACTTTAAACTGTTGTTGAATAGCAGGAGAATCATTCAATACAAATGGAGGGAAAATAAATAAAATGAATCCAAAGATTGGTCTAACTCAAAATTTCTCCTTACTTTCCTTCATAAAGAATTATGATATGTGCTGTAATAATATTAGAATGGTGCACTGCATCATCGTCACGTTTTTTATTCTGAGCTGCATGAAAATTCTATTTTGCATATCTGCTCAAACAGAATTTAATACACATGCATTGCAGGAGAGCTTTTACGTTTTTACTTGGAAGGTATCTTCTTTTTATTCATGTTCACTGAATTTTGGTTGATTATGAGAGAGAAAGAGATAGAGAGAGGAAGAAGTAAAGAGAAATATTATCAAATGCCAAACAACACTCTCACGGCATGATATTTACATACATTGGATTCATTCTCACTTTCCAAAACAGACTTATTGTCTATGAGTGCTTCAAAAGAAAAATAAATACTGATTCAAACACACTTCAATGACAATATTAGTAACTCCAGCATATTCAATCACAGTGGCAATGGTAACCTTCTTGAACCAGAAAATTAAAATTCAGATAATTTAGAAATTTTGAGAGAAGGTTGAACGGTGGAGATAAACCTAAATTTTGCATGTACTGCGCTGCTTTGTTCCTGAGGTTTTCTACTCATGTTACAGTCACATAACCTATCAATAGATTAACCAAGAAATTCAGATTGGAATTTTTCATCATCTCCAACACTCATGGAAGTCGGTAGATGTCATCCTTGGTAGAACACACTCATGCACAAACAGCTGTGAAAGTTTTCTCTCCCTCACATTCACACACTTACATACAAACATGATGTGTTCCCTCTGCCAGCTTATAACCACATCACTTGTCCATTAAAGTCACGTGCGTACACAGTTTTCTTTATCACAACCACGCTATATTAATTTCATCTCTATTATTGCAACATATGATAATTATTTTTACAATTTTGCCAGTGTTCAATCAGTTGTAACCAAGTAGACTGATACTGACAGGTATTGAATAAATATTTGCATTCAAACATTCCATCAGGTAAAGCAATGTGATTCATTTGGTGTTCTTAGCTTTAACATAGTCCCTGTTCTCCGTAAAAATTAACTTGCTCTTGAATTTTTACAAACTGCTTTTAGAACTTCACATATAAACTACTAGAGTGTTTGACTGATCATAGACAGTCATCTTCAGTCATTTTACTTACATAATATACAAACATCTCCTCAGAACTCCAGTTAATATCAATAATCTCCCATTTTGACACCAACAACAAAGCTTTAACCCCTACCTCCATCACTCTGGATATGCTGTGTTACATCAAAACAATTGAAAAAAGGTTCATTTTCTGAGTGTCAAAAATATAGAAATAGAACAAACCTTATGAACTATCATTCAGTACCTATTGGAAGAAACTCTGTTGTTTCAAGTCTTTTATTTACACTCTGGGACAACTGGGACGGTGGCAATGGCTGAAGAGGGAGAAAACTGGAGATTGACTTTTGCAAGAAGATATATAAGTCTCTTTTAATTCTTGTGATGCCTAAATAATTAACCCTGTGGTTGGGGATTATGACGATAGTGAAAATCATTGTCTATGTTCCCATGGACATGAGTTTCTTGAATGCTTTCCGAAACTCTGGGTTGAAGATGGTGTAGATGACTGGATTGACAAAGCTGTTCATGTATCCAAGCCAGGTAGTGAGAATGAAAGCAGTCACCCCTGGCTGGCAATCAGCAACCAGCTTGGTGCAGATGGCATCCATGATGTTGCATGTGAAGAAGGGTACCCAGCAAAAGAGGAAGACTCCTTTTTTTTCAAATAGAAAGAGAAGGTTACTTAAAATTGAGAAGTATCAGTTTTAATGCTAAATTTCATTGATGTGATGAAAATACACAAGGATATACTATTTAATGAACAAGAAAACCTTCCTTTGATTTCCAATACCTTGATTTTTTTGTACTTAATGTAATTTCTCAACACAAACAAAAAGATGTTTCCTTTTATTTGCATAATTTTTGGATTATATTTTGTCCCACTGATGGCAGATATTAATAACTCACTCAGAAGTTTTATATGAAGTACATACTCAGAATTTTGTTGACTACTACCTTGTTAGCAGTTGCTTTTTACCTCCTAATGAAATTCAATTCTAAAAATGAAGTATAATTTCTACTTTGTAATTTCTACTGCCTCTGTAGATTTTATTTTACTTCATAATTAATTCCACTTTATTGTACAGTTTAATGCTGTCATAGTTTTTTTTGATAATTAGGGATATAGCTCCAGACATTTGCATTGCTTCACTCAAATATCATACCAGTATGCAGTAATAAAATCCATGATCAACAATAGGCATTGAGAAACAATGTTTTTTAAAATTATTTGCATATAAGTGTGAGGTGATCCGTCAAAAATTATCATACACAAACTAATCGTGGATGCAAAAAAATACAGAAAGCAAAGGTATGCAGTTTGGCAACAATAAACCCAATCCATTCGAAGAAAACAGCTAACGGTGAATATTCTTTAATTTTGCCCCTACTTAGCTCCCTGCTAAGGTACTTTAAAATAGTCTTGCCAATGAGGCTTACCCAATAGATAAACCATGGTTTTGGATACTAGCTGGACCACTTTATCAGGGTTACATAAATAACTGAGATATATAATGTTTATAATGATGATGCAAGTACTCCTGAATTTTCAAGTGGCATGAAGAGGAAGATGACATATATATGCTAAGGTATAGAGTAGAATTCCTAAATACATTAATCAGATGAGTATATATGGCCCCCAGGATCTACATTAGAAATAATTAGAATGAATTGGATGAAGGAGCTGAAATGTTAGGACACATGAGAAAGCATACCATGTGGTATAAAGGAGATGGATGTAACTCTAATTGATAGTTCCTTCGAAAAACTTCAAGGAGAACCATTTGATCTTACGGCCAAAGTAAACGTTCTTTACTCACCGAGGACAATCGCTAGCGTCTTCGTTGCTTTCCTCTCTTTCTTCGCGGACGATTTCTCTCTCTTTTTTCTGCTCGCCTTGTGGACCTTGTAGATGGTGAAGCGACTTCCGCTCTTCCTCTCTTTCTTCGACGCCACCGCGGCGGAGAGACCAACGCCTGCAGCAGACGCAGCTGCGGCACCCATTCCCTGAGAAGGGAGGATCGCTCCTTTCAGTACTCCCTTCTTCGCTACTTTCCCACTTTCCACGTCACGACTACTTGCTGCCTTCGTCTCCGTCACGGCTGCTCCGTTCTTGCGTGCCTAACGAGAAAAATTGTTGATCACTCTTTCCGTTCGAAACCATCTCATACATTCAGCTTTATTTATCACTTTTCAGATAAAATTGTACCTTTCTGATCGGTAGGAAAGCCTTTTTCGACTCTTTAAATATTTTCAGATGCTCTTTTTTATTTCAATGTCTTTACTAAAAAGAGTATATATCTCAAAGACACGCACGCTTTGTTAAGCATTGCTATCCAAAATTTGATTCACATAAAAGCTAAAATGTGAGCTAGTTATGATATAATTTCTCATATTATTTTTTTTCTTAATGGGAGTTGGAGATTAGGTAGGCCAAACACCTGTAGAAAGAATTCTACTCTTACAATATTGCTTAGTCAATATACGGCATAAAAATTTCAGTGCCTCAACTGAGAGGTAGAATACCACTAAAAGGAAATAAGCGTGATAAACTCCCGCAACGTAGCTACCTTAAAGATCACGCAAACAAAGAGAGGCTCGGTGTGGTAACACAGCGATCAGAACGTCCGCCCAGAAAGTGGAAGACCTAGTTCGAGGTTTAAAATCTCCAATAGCGGTCTTTGTCGGGATTCCTCACCTCATTCACCCGTATTCGAAGAGAATAGGAAGGCTCGGACAGCCACTCTTTTAAGGACACCCAATGTACACTTCAATAGCGATATTATCTTCCTCTGGAGCAATAAGGTACTTCCAAATATCGGCGAATGAGGTGAGGAACGCCGACAAAGACGGTTATTGTAGATTTTAAGCCTCAATTCATTAACAGCCGTGTTTCAAAATTTATTTCTTTACTGTAAGACCTAAGTTTAGGTCCCGGATAATTTTCGTGTCGTTTGTCCTCGGGAATCAGCTCGTGGTAACAGTTCGATCTACCTTCGATTTATCTTTCTGGTCAACTGAATCTCTCTGGAGGGATATGAGGGTCCTCTTTTTCTTGAGTTTACGTCCCCCTGCCACTCCTTTGTCTTCTGCTGCTTCTTCTTTTCCTCTCTCCACCCCTTCCTCGGCCACTTTGGCCGTCGCGGCCGGAGACGCCTCTTCCTCGACGGCGTTCGAAGCTGCGTATCCGGAGTCGTGATTCCCACCGACGGCGACGCCTTCGTCTCCTCCGACGCCCGTCGTCGCAACCACAATGCCGCACGCGACGACGGGGGCGGCGGCTGTGGCGGAAACGATGGGGGCGCCGGTGATGGATGCGGAAGGGGACAGTCGCTTGCCGTTGGTCCCTACCACCGCGCTAGCTGCGGCTACTACCCCAGCGCTGCAAATGTAGAGGAAATTTAAATCACATAGGGCATACGCAGTTTTTGTCGGAAGAGTAGGAAATATATTTTAAGTACAATTGAATAAGCAAAGGGCGCATTTAATAATGTATTCAAGTTAATAATTGCTATTACAGGTTAAAAATCTCCAGTAGCCATCTTTGTCGGCATTCCTCGCCTCTTTCACCGGTATTCGGAGAAAACAGGAAGGGATAGCTGCACTGTTTAGAAAGTGTTTGACGGCTAATAGAGATTTTAAAGATCTATTTGATTACAGCCATGTTTTAAAATTTCTTTCATTAAACTAATTGCCATGTAAATCAACCCGGAAACAAGAATAAGGGCCATAAGTATGTACTTATATATGGAGTATAGCACTATGTGTCTGCGAGACATGGACAACGGGGGTATACGAAAAGAAAAGGCTTGAATCATTCAAAATGTGGTGTATTAGGAAAATGTTGAAAATACTGTGGATCGATATAGTTAGCAATGACGAGGTTCTCTATAGAATTGGAGAAGAAGAAAAATAAAGAATTGTATTGTGAAAAGATGCGAACTTATCGGTCTTATACTTATCGGATAGCTATATTAGAAGGCTACATTGACCGGAGAAGATGTAAAGGAAGACCAAGACTGCAATTTATAAATGACGTCCTCTGCAAGTCCTATGGAGAAAATAAGCGCAGGGCAAAACAGCGATGCATATGGAGAGCAGCTTCAAACCATTTCACGAATTGAAGACTGATGATGATGAGTTCAGTGGGTTCAGTGGAAGGCTTAAGATGTTGTATCGCACGAGTCAATATCAATTGATGGAATTCACAATTACTTGCTATGAAGAGTGCTACATATTCACCACCGCTGATACAATGTGTCGAACTTGAACTGAAGCGGAGGCTGAGAGAAGACAACCTCCGTTTCTCCCAATGAAAACAAAATGCAAAAGCATATCCAAGTTGCTCAATATAAACCGAGATCAAGAACCGTTATTCATTCCATTCCGATTCCTGAATTCCTTGCTTGCTGATGTACACATATACAACTTTTGATAAAATCGCTTTCCAAAACATACCAGACATTTTACGAGGCAAACGGATTTTTGTGTAGTTGCAGTGCTCAATCTAGTTCCACCCAAGTGGAAGTGGACTAATCATAATAATCATCAATGATATAAAAATAATTTCGGAATAATATATAAGAATATTTATGTTAAAATTGATTTAATATTTTACTAACCCCTTTGAACTCGAAGTTTGTATAATACCCTCATAGCCATAGCGAACTAGCAACTGATTTAAAATGTTTGTAACCATATAAAGTTTACTTTAAGACTCAACCTCGTATTTGATTTATAATTTGAGAACATTAAGACGGACAGACATTCACTTTCTGAATGATGTGTAATATTGCAAACGATGGATTGAAACTGAGAGTAGAAAACTATAATTCAAGGTTGAATGAAATCCAGGTTATATACATTATAAACTCTCGAGAATGTGTTGAAATTTTCCTTCACTTTGAATGATGAGACCTTCGAAATTTTGTTTCAGAGCCTGCGTTTTAAGGGATAGGCTCTAATTTGCTCCCTCACCTAGAAGGATGTGTACTAATTTCATTCCATGGCTACTTACGCGGCGAGCGACTGCTGGCGTTGGCGTCGCCTTCTCCTCTCTGCAGTCACCGTGGCCAGGATGAACTCCGTTGACTTGTCATTCGGTATGACGTGACAGCCGTCGCAGTCATCATCCTCGTCGTCGAAGGGCATGGAATGTTCGAGGCCTCCGTCTCTCTCTTCCTCCTCCTCATCCTCCTCCTCGTCTTCTTCATCTTCATCTTCTTCCTGCTTATTTGGAATTGGTGACGAGAGGAAAGTAAAAATGAAGTACGTGAAACTCAGGCGTCTCATATTCTGATTCCAAACAGTGGTAGAAGAAAGGTAAAGCGTGAAAGGAGGAACGGACATAGAAAGCCTGACTGGACTTGGATCGCCCAACTGCTGAGAGATCCGGATTCTGGTTCCGATCCCGTCAAACTTTTTCATGTCCGTTCTTCCTTGGGTATTTTTCTAGATGTACTCCTTAACGTGCAAAGTCATCTTATACCCTCTTCCTTATATAGCTCGAATTTTTGTCACCCCTTGCAGACCCGTTTCGCATCTCTCAAATTGTTCCTTTTTCTGTGTTTACTCCAACATTCTCTGTCGTCGTATAAACATGTTACTTCACTATTCCTATTTTTATATTTGAGAAGAGCGGCTTTAAAATTATTTTGTTATTAATAAAATGTAATAGCAAGGTAAGAATTACTCAGATCATTTTATAAAATTTCATAGTACTTTAGGTATTTTACTCATAACCTGATGTTTGATTTTGTTTATAAACCGTGGTTCATACTACAGAGCCCTACAGAGAAGAATAATAGCAAAGCTAGTAATGTTATTAGATATAAAATTTACCTTGCCCACAGTAATTTGAGTATATTTTTCTTAGTGATTTTCTGTTATTGATATTTCGTTGGTTTTGCACTCAGAAACAACGCACTTGTTTACCGACGACCCTGACAGTTACCCAAAACCTGCTCGTTTGCAAAGTTTACTGCCATTGAATTTTTTTTTCTGTTGAAAAGAGCTTAATATACTTGTAGTTAAGATACTCAAGCTTTACTTCTTGGATATCAGAGATCTTGAAAAAAGTACAACGTATTCAGCCGATTCATCATCGATATTTTAATTGGTATAAACTTCACATTTAGAAAAATCTGTAGATTTAGAAAGTTCTTTAAGTTTAGGGATTCATGGATATGATGTGTGAGCAATTTATGGGAAGGTTATTAAAGTCTCTGATACTTCTCAACTACAAAATGAAAGGGGCAGGAAAGAGGGATATACGTTGGAAAATATTACTACAGGATATGGAAGATCTGAGAGAATAGGAGTTGCATGATAGAGGGAGAAATCAAAGAGAATAACTGACAGATTGCCTATAACAGAGGATACCAAGGCTCACACTGAACTTTAGAGCTGTTGATGATGATAGGTTCGAAAAATATTTAACGAGTAGGACTAACCCATACACAGATACGGTGATCTCAGATTGATAGCGTGTCTGTGCATGATCACAGACTTGAAGAATTAGATACGTCTCCTCACCTGGCTTCCACTGCCCGTGTTCGTTGGCTTGTCTTCGTCGAAGGCGGATGAATGGGCGAGTGATCCGGGGCCGCTCCCTCCCCCACTGCCCCCCGAGAGCGGCATCGGCATGGAGAGCGGCACTGCACCTCCCGCACCCCCGAGCGCCGTCTCCGCTAGACGCCTCGTCTGCGCTAAATTCTCGATTACGGCACCCGGTTTCATAGCCGACGAAGAAGTGTTGGGTCGGCGAGCAGCTTTTGCCCTTTTCGCTCTCTTCCGCAGGGCCTGCGAAGGATAGCAGTCAGGGGTTTTAGATGCTGTGATCGGGTTGAATTCAGAAGACAAACGAGAAAGAAAATGAAAGTTCAAGTTGTTGGGATTAGCTTAAGCAGAATTATTTATCTCTGAAGGTGAATTTAGGGGATGGTGATTGCTGGTGCATACCTGAAGGTAGGCTTTACCTCATACACCTAAAAAATCTGAGACATTAGAAGTTCTTCCCATGCTTTAGCATATAGACATCTGGGCATCTTAAGTACAACGATGAATAGCTACGAAGATTATTATCAAGGATTTTTTTAAACTTCGAAATAATGATATGCACTCCTTTTTCTTTTGAAATCACTTGTGGCGAATTCTGGAGTAGAAAACATCCGGGTATCAGTTCGAATGTTGACCTTGATGCTGCACATTCAATAAATATATTCTCACTGATTACATATTTATGATAATAATTTTCCCAACGATCGAACGCAACGCAAAACACCCCGGGTGCCCTGTATAAAATTGTTTTGTTGAGCTTCTATTAGCTGACGTAGAATTCCCCTTAAAGAATCACTTATCCGATTGAAAAATCACCATAGATAAAACACCACTATATTACGATAAGATAAAAAACATTTTATCAAAATGAGACTGTGATTATAGTTAAATTTTCCATGTTTTTAACACTACATATCAATCGGGTAAAGTTCACTGTAAAGTAACTGTTCACATCATTTTGGTTTACTTTGTAATCTAAGGGAAGAATATACATGGTATTAAAGAAAAATATATGCAAGTAACTTAAAAGTATTTCATAGTTAATGCTATTATGTTATTAATTTTATAAAATTTTAGTATGTATTCTGTACCAGTTGCTCACTTCCCATCAAAACAGTAACTTATCTTAAATAATAGGATTTAATATTTATAAATTGGATCTGACCTGGTTGACGTGGTGGAAAATTCAACGTCACATGTGAACGACAAACGCTCTGATAATGGCCTTTGATATAAAATCGAGGCCATTAAGGGATAAAGGAATGAGCCGTTTCCATTATGGCTTTTTTGATGGTTGAACATGAATGGCTTAGTCATGAAATAAAAGTTCATAATCGTCCACGGATACTTTTTCGGTGAGATTTACTCGGCTTCCAGAGGTTTAAGTTGAACAAAAGATTTCATCACTTGGAATATTAATAAAGGCTTTCATACCAGAATGCTTTGAAATATCTCAGGACCTTTTTCCTAGCATCTGGACGTTTCAGCACCATCAATTTATCTGATAATGGTTTTTAATACCTTAAACAATCCATTCGCGTAACTTTTTGCAACACTAGGGGAAATTAATCAACTTTACATCCATTATAGTTGAATTGAAGGCATATCTTTAATATGTTTTCGCAAGTAATTTAGTTTGAAATTTAGAGTACATGCCGACGAATACTTATTTGATACTAATTGAATTATCTGTAAAGTACTAAGCCCGATGGCTGGCATGGTCATTATTCTCTTTATCATTTGCTTTCAAGAGTTAGAAGAGGGAATGATGCTTACGAGGTAAGATGAGTGAGCTGCTTTTTTCACCCAGCCAGAATGTTTTGAGCAGAACAAGCCCAGATAAATGACAAACAATGGCTCCACGAGTTACACTTTTCGTAATATTCCACAAGCCAAAAACCTCAATCCATGCCATTACTCAATATCGCTCATATCCAAGTAACTTTCATATTATCATAGCCATGAACAAGACAAAGAAAAATATATTTAAAGATACATTTATCATCATTCTGCATTAAAGGCAAAAATATTCTGTACATTAAGATACGGCAGCTGGACCACATATAGATAGAATTTGTTATATTTTTCTCTCCTTTGAGATGTCAGTTAAATTCCCGACATTTCTGAAAAAAAACAGCTAATCAAGAGAATAGGAGTGTTTAAAATTATTCAGAAATCTATCACGCTGTCCAATGTTTTGCAGAGATTTATTTTGAAATTAACGCTTCTATTCTTACGGTGAATGAATCAGAGATTCGAAGACGTTTAAGACAAATTATGTGTACTATCCTCAAATGACCATAAAATGAATTTTCAACAAAAGAAAGATACCATCTTAAAAGAAAAACATTCTGTAACTTTCACAATAAAATGAATTTTCAACAAAAGAAAGATACCATCTTAAAAGAAAAACACTCTGTAACTTTCAAAATATATATTTCTGCCGACCAGGTTCGTAAATATGTTGATATCATGGTTTTGATTATTCCTGATGTTGTCAAAACGTTGATGAAATTGTTCAACAGAAATATACATTGTGGAATTTACGAAGTATTTTTCTTCTCGATGGTTTCCACGGAATTCAACCAAGTTAGAATTGACCACATCAATTTCATAAAAGAAAGGTAATTTATCATCTATAAATATGAAAAGTCAGCGGCTATTGTAAGGAAACTGAATTTTAATAAAATTTCAGGTGTACGTAAACATTAAGTTTCAGGTAGCAATAATGATAAAGTGACCTATGGGAACTTGTAAAAAAATTGAAGAATATCTGTTATCTTATTCGTCGAAACCAAGTACAGATAGAGAGAGTGCCTTCGGAATTAAGCATGAAGTACGTATTTTATAATTAAAGCGGATGTCGCGATGCGAATTGGAATTAATTCGTTGTCGAAAGCGAACAGCGTTCATTTCCCTGCGAACCTATCCCTGCATGAATTATTCAGGTAATCAAGGATTTAAAGCTCAAAAGCCGAATCCGTTCTCAATCCAAACAGGAAACATTCCCATTTCGTGATTATTCACAATTTTTTTGTCTTCCATTCGCGAGAAAGGTGCGCTTATCTGAGACGTGCTCGGGAGTATAAGTTGGTGGAAAGAGGATTTCTCCATCCAAGTTGTACTCTTTTAATCCTTCTTTCACCAGATGACTCCCTTCCCCATCCTATCTGCTCACCCATTCAGTTTTACTCCATGCATATGGTGCCACGCTGTCTCGACGTCGATATCAACTCCTCTCACGGATCCGTCCCGAAAAGGAAAACCAAATGAGGGAGCATAAAAAAATTCTTCGAAAACGAATTCTTTGAAAGCGAATTCTTCGAACGATCCATTATTCGAAAATATATCATTCAAATGAATCTTAAGTTATACAAAATTTATATTAAAGGAAATGATTCAGACTTAAAAATCCATCCAGTAAAGCTATGGTCCTCCTTGAAAGTTGGATTGGGTTGGTTGCGTGTGGGTATTGCATGTGACACTTTTATCCTGGGCTTTTAGGGAGTGAGTGATCTATTTTCGAAGAATTTGTTATTCGAAGAATTAATCGTTCGAAGAATTCGTTATCGGGGAATTTGTTTTCGAAGGATATGCTTTCGAAGATTTTTTTCGAAGAAATTTCTTCCGAAGAATTCTTTTTCAAATAATTTGTCGGTAGCTACCAAATGCTACGTTTTGTTGAAAATGTCTTTAGTATATTATTTAATCTCCTGCCTACAATATAAAATATCTTCTGCAATTTTAGTCGGAATCAGTGAATTAGTAGCTATCCTTAACAGAGTTTAGGGTAGGAACACTTAAGTTAGAAATAAATAACTAACGTATCAAATGGGGACCAGAATGCTACAATTATAAATGAAGAGGTTGTAGACTGATAGGAGCTTTGAGATAATGGCTCTAAATGTGTACAATACGCTGCCTGATGCTTTGAAGATTGCTGATGGTACACTTTTCTAAAACGACTGAGGTAACTTTTGCTTAGTAAAACATACCTACTACAGTGCAGATGAATTCATCAATGTAGAAAAAATATATATAACTACGTTTTAAGTATTTTCTTTTGTGTATATCCTAAATGTGTGTGAAACTTTTTCCTTAAAATGTAATCTAAATATAATTATCTCTTCATTTACGGTTATATCATAATGAAAAAATTGTAACTATGATTTCATTTGGCCAATACTTATTTAATGGTCCAATAAAATTATTATCATGATTATTATTAGTAGTTTTAGCTGGTAGCTTATACGAGCAACAGTTTTCATAACTATGATTAAAATACGCTTAGATTCCATTTATGTTACTTCTCAATATTTTTATGTGTAACGTTTTCGGCGACACTCTGTGATATTTGGCTTCATGACAAATGTGTGTTAAATGTACCAATGAACGCGTCTTATGTATTATCTACGTATTTTATAAATGGAAAAAATCAGTCTTTTCTGTAAATTTCAAGTTCGCTTTTACATACACCACGATCGCCGTAAACAGGTCCAAAATTCGCATTAAAATTTCCATAAGTTGACAATTCTTGCGCCAAAGAAGACAAAATCGAACGCTTCTTTGTCAAATGAAATACTGCGTGACGCGGATGCGGCGTGGGTGATTTATTAATCACGAAAGAGTTGAATAGCGAGAAGAATCTCCGAGTGATGTTTCCAGTATTGCCAAAGCATAGCCGTTTCTCCGATATTTATAGGACTTGCGGTACGTTCCTTGATTGCGGGAGATGGCAAGTGATACTCTCTTTTCTAAATTTATAGATATAGATGGACTGTCCTAAAAATAGATTTGAAAACGTGATGGACATGGATGATTTTCGTTTATCAATGCAATGATTTGACTCGAAATCCACCGTAACAGTTTCTATTTTAATATTTATCAAAGTTTTTGCTGTATTGCTTTTCATAAAGAAGCGATTTCTACCGATTTGATGGAGACATCTTATTTAAGAAAAGCGTTAACGCGGTAATATTAAGAAACTTTCTATTAACTCATAAGAAGTTTGACGGAATAATAACTACTAAAAACATATTAAACTAGAAAATCTATTTGAATCATGTGTAAGTTAACTGACTACCTTGAACAGGCAAGTTTAATGCTGCAATTAAATATTGATAACATTTGATTATATTATTGACAAAATCAAATTTTGTAAATCGTTTCCAGATATTTCTCTTACATATTTTTTCTTGCGAATAATCCAAATCGTATGTTCAAACATTTCCATTTTTGACTCTTTCACGGAAGATGCAAAGAAAGGAAATTAATATAAAAATAGCCTCTTGGCTATTTATATTTATATTGATACTTTATTTAATGTAAACGCTGCAAGTTGGTATTAATACTAGGTGGAAACGGTTGAGGGGGATATAAAAATACAATCTGTCCTGCATTCGCCCACGGAAGGTAGGGAAATCCCTCCAAAAACCTCCCGTGGACAGTACATTCTTAACAATAACGATAGGCACAATTAGTACGATAAGTCAAACAATTCAGATAAACAATATTCAAACACCTCCAACAAACACAGATACAGTCGGCTAGTACATACATTTATTGATAGGCATTATAGACGTAAAATATCAGATGCTCTTATCACGCCACAGACATTTCTAAAGACCACCTACAGTTTTGCGTAAGAGTATCCGGCTAAATCCTCTGAATCCTTTCCTGAAATTTAGAGAATGAAAAGACCCGCTTCGTGAAAAAATGCGTGGGTTTCCCGTAATAGGAGGTGCCTGAATACAGCCCATGTCCAACTTGAACACCCGCTGAATTCCCAAGCCCTCGTCTTCTCTCAGTGGCAATCCGACTTACTGCGACCGTTTCAAACCCCTTTTATTCACACCCCTCGAGAGGAAACAAGACATTCTCGGATGCAAAGAGGATTATACAGGCCGCGTTTACTGCTCGCAATCGCACACACCTTTCGTTATCCGCGTTAATAAACACACCTCTTCCCCACTCGCACTGAGGAGGCCCCCATGACGACATTGTCCGTCCAAATGGCTAATCGCGGCGAATATCAAATCGGTTTAAAAGGAGACGCATGGGAAAGGATGGACTCCGTGTCCAGGTGTGGTCTGTGTTAACCAAAAATCGCCTCGAGAAGCAGAGAAATGAATCCCTAACAAGAACAATGGGCGATTTCGGTGAAATTAAGTCGGGAATCACATCGGAAGGAATGGGTGGGAGATGAATGAATTCTAGGGCGATTTTCTCCACTTTTACCGCTTACTGCTACGATTTGACGATTTTCTTTTCACATGAAAGAACACAGTCACATTGTCATCTTCTTCAGTCAAATACGTATTATCTCCCCTCACTTTCGTAAAAGACTTATCCAAGAAGTGACTACTACCGATACGTGGAGAAATCTCCATTGGATGTAATCAATTTATGGAAATTGTTAATGCGGTAGTAGCATGATAAGAGAATCCCAATGATTCATTTCGCTGATGATATAGTGGTTCTAGCAGAAAGTGAAGAAGAGTTAACACATGTTCTTTCGGAAATGAGCGACATTCTCAACAGCCATACAGTCTAAGGCTAAACCGGAAGAAAACCAAAGTCCTCGTCAGCACCAGAGAAGATACTAATATAAAAATTAGGCTGGATGGAGAGCTATTAGAAAAAGTAGACGCGTTTTGTTACCTAGGAAGCAAGATAATCCATGATAGAAGAAGTAGAAGTGATATATTGAGTAGGATACTAAAGGCAAAGAACAACAACTTTTAACAGCAAAAAGAGATTATTCACTTCAAAATCCATCAATATAGGAATGAGGAAAAAGGTGATTAAGACTTATGTGTGGAGTGTGTTGTTATATGGGGGCGAGACGTGGAATGTGGGAATGGCAGAGAGGAAACGGCTGGAGGCATTTGGGATGTGGTGTTACAGAAGGATGTCAAAGACCAGCTGCAGAGAACGAATCAGGAGATCCTGAGGAAAGTAGATGAAGGCGGGATTTCGGGATTGGACATCTTCTGCGGCATGAGGGATTGGTGAAGAGATGGTGGAGGGCAAAAACAAAAGAGGAAGGCCGAAATTGGAATATATAAAGTACATAATGGAGGGTATGAGATGTGGAAGCTATTTAGATTTAAAGATGATGAGTGAAAATAGAGAAAGATTGAAAACTGTCGCCAACCAATCCTGAGGTATTGATAAACAATAGAAGTTAATGTGGCAAAATTTATAAACTTTCTATTAACTGATAAGAAGTCAGACGGTATAGTCACTGTTAATAACATTCTAAAATAAATAAATATTCGAATCTTATTTATGTTAATAATAGCTTGCGATTACATTATTGGCAAAATTTATAAACTTTCTAATAACTCATAAGAAGTTAAACCGTATAGTTACTGTTAAGAACATTCTTAACTAAAAATTAATATTCGAATCATGTGTCTGTCAATAAAATGTATGGTAATACATGCGATTACATTATTGACAAAATTATCTTTTGTACATCGTGTTTGTCTTAGATTTGATTCTTGCCAAATCCACATTATACAAATATTTTTATTTGACTCTTTCAAATAATTAATTTTTCAGCTAAATGCTTTGCGGCAGGTGCAAAGAAAGGGAATTGATTTAAAAAATTATTTTCATTGTCATATAAAAGACAAAATTACTCTTGTTACTGGAGAATTCTATAGATAGAATTATAGAAGTAAAATACTCAGCCACTCTTGAGACCTTAAATTAATTAATTAATTATGAGACTAAATATTCTTGGGGCTAACGAGATCCTGAATGCTGAAAAGCATTGCCATTCTTGATAAATAAAAAAGCTCTTTATAGTTACTCCTACAGTAACTCCCCGTTAATTACTCTAAGCCTTACATCATTTTACGAAAATGGACAGTGACTAACATAAGGAAAAACCCCATGCACGCAGTTAACCAGCAATACACAGAAAACTGTTCGACGCAACTTGCATTACTTTAAAGCTTTGATTAAGTCTATACGACAGGATGAAGCTAAAGATTCTTGATTCACTCGATTGTATCGTGGGCTCGCAAACGTTTTGGCTTTCTGGTAACATTTTGACTATCATCAATTTTTTGGGCCGCACGATACCGAAATAAGTCTTCGCAGGTCAAACGTGAATGAAAGTATCGATAATATTTGTAAATTTTATATTATGTACATGTCTTGACCTCTGTCAGAGGGAGGTTTTCCAAGGGGTTTCCTCCCTCCGTGGGCAAATGCCTGACATGTATAGTGTTTACCCCTCAATTTATGTTAACTATCTATATATTGCTTGACCTTATACGACTGTATGAATGTATGCTTATATTTTATGTAATGTCCAACCACCACCAGCTTTATAATCTACTTGTACTGTTAATGTAATAATAAAATTATTTTTAATATGTCCAAAAACGTTGCCTGTTCATGATATTTACAGAGACACAACAGCGCTAACAAAAAACAAAAAGCTGTATATTATTGCTACATCTCATCAATATAAGGTAATGAAAAGTTTTTTCAAGTAATTAGTGAGGTGAGTAGAATTCACATCTCGGGCCAGAGTTTGTGGACCCATGTCATAATATAATGATCATTTTTTATGAGGTCGGCCGGCAAGTTCACGATACAAATTATACCGAATAATGAAGAAGGAAACCGTAACTTACTGTAAATATGATCATTTAAAGAAATACTCTAATGAAAGGTAAAGAAATTTGTTCGCCCAATATTTAATGTTTCAAAAACTTAGAAAAAAGTTCCTCAAAATATATTGAATTTATCTCAAACAACCCAATTTCTTTTATTATAGGCTCAAAAGTCACAAACTGTTTCAAAAATATTATTATTAATATTATTGTCACTCCAAATTGAAATGGAATATTTCCGTTTTCTTTTTAAAAGAGAATTTGGTTTCCATATCGGTACCTGTTGATTTATCACACAGTGTAAGTAAATATATGCTACGTCAGGAGAGTCAAAGAAAGATGTAGTTAATAACGCATTATACATTTAACGATAAAGCAGTTGGGAAAAATCTGAGCTGTTCCTTAAGTATCGTTTAGCCCAATCATCACTATTCCCATGGTTTTCCAAGTATCATTGTCACCAGCACTTTCAAATGGGTCTATTATTAAAATGATTGCATTGCGAAACTAGTTAAAAGTTAACTGATGCACTTCCTAATTTAACAGTGACAAGAGATTCTGTCGGCAATCAATGTTCTTGAAAGTATCCTTTACTGACCTTGGTTGGTTATGAGTGTCGCGTTACTGACTAACGGTCTCATAGATTTCCTCGGTTTGACTTTAGATGGCCCCAAAATCTTGAATAAGATTGTTTTTGAATTTGATTTCTATCGTTTTTAGTCTTTTTTATTCTGAAAAATTTTGGGCCCACAATAACTGGCCAGTTATTAAAATAAAACAAACTTTTGTTTTAATTACCAAATACTGTTTTCGATTCGAATTCATTTATTCTTTAGCACACAGTATAGATACATCAAAATTTTGTTAAACAGGAGCTTCAACAAACAACTATCTTTATATCCTAATGATTTTATAGCTCACCCTTCACAAGAAGGTATTGAGAAGATGGCTGTGGAACGAATTGCAAAACACAAAACACTGTCATGTTAGAAGCATTACATTGTAGGTATTGAAAGATTAGCCTAGGGCACTTTAAGGTACAGGAATGCATACTCAGGCGCTCCTATTTGAGATCCTATGAAGGCGCCATCTTCCTAAATTATAAGTACAGAGAAGTGAACTGAGGGCGACAATGATTCACGAGCACTTCGATGTTTTAATAGCCTCACTCACTGCTTGGAGGCTGTATGCTTGCATACAGGAAGAGGAACTCGTGAGCGGTTGAATTTTCTTTGTTTAAGCTTCTACTATGAAGAATAGCATAGTTAAAATGTTTCTTAATGTATATAAAAGTAATTAGAAAATCGATACGTCTTGTTTCTAAGTGTCTACGTATATTTACTCCTTTATTTAATCAGTATTTGGGAAAAAGAAACGGCATTTCCTTCAGTACTAAAAGTTTTACTGAACAATATCAAGTAATCTCCGTTTTATAGAAATTAATTCAATCTATTGATTATTATTTAAGTTTTGTTAAAATTTTGAGTTTAGTATATTTTTATGCCTTGCATCAAAACTAAAGCATTTGAAATTTTCGTTCAATTCATGAATAAAACTTTTGAAGTCAGGGAATTCTTACATGGAAGTGTTTACTTAAATGAAGACATTTTGAACAGATTAAAAAATTCAAATCAAGATATTTGAATTTTACAATTTTAACTAAAAAGCTACAATAAAGGGACAAGGATAAATTTGCGTGCTAAAACACCTAGAATACTTCACAAGGAAAAACGGATATGAAAAAGATTCTGTCATAATATTTGTATGCCCATTTTTCCTTAGTAATTAAGATAAGCTACTTTTAGCCGATGCAAAATTTAACATAGATTACAGATTTTATTTTTGATGGAATTTGTGAGACGATTTTTCAAAATGAATCAAGTAATTTGGAAGTCGGAAACCAATTTGTCGAAGAAACCATTGAATAGCAACGCGCAACAAGATTAGAAACTTCATCTCAAGGGCAGATACCAATAAAGGAAAGCTGATTACTGTGTGAAGACCATTACAGGTATCAGGATACTGTTGAGATTGGAAGTTTAGAAATCGGTCCGCAGACAGAAATTGGGGTCGACGGCCAAAGATTTACTGGTAATGGGAAAGCTCAGAATTAGAGTTTCTGAAACGAGGAAGGGAAAAGAAAATTTAGTGAATACACCGTATGCTGAGAAAGGTCCTGGGTTGCGATTATATTGAAGGAGATAATTGGAAAGAAATGCTCTCTGGATGAAGAGGAGAAGCCGGAATTAGGAGGGAAAAGGATTCGGGAAGAATACGAGCCCAACCGTGGTAATGAGGGGCGGGGAACGAACGGTGTTTCGCGGTAATAAATAAATTTAATTTAAAAGCGTCTACTGGTCGACTTCTATGTTTTCAGGCGTATGTAACTTCAGCACCGCAACCGGTATTGGGACATGCGATTTGCATCAGATTACCATCCAATTAAAGGACAAAAGTTTCGTAGACATTTCCAGAGAGGGCACCCGAATCGGGAATCGTTTGCCGCGGAGGGTTGGACACGAGGGATCTGCCGAGAATTCGAGCCTTCCATTAAAGTCGGAGAAAAGTTGGGTTTTTAGAGGGCGGAGGAGTTTTCGGGCGGGCGCACCGGAGTTGGAACTTTGTGAAGGGAAAGGACTTTCTCAAGAAGGGAAAAATTTCGGAAAATACGGCTGGAATTTTTCGGAAATTGGAAAGAACTGACCCAAAGGTTCCCACACTCTTTTCTGTACTCGCGGTGCTTACTAAATATCGTCGTTGATGGAAGGGTACGTGAAAAAAGCTGATACTAATTAAGAATAATTTCTTAGATTTATGGGAAGAAGATGTCAATCAGAGGTAAACAAGTTACTTTCCTTGAGTTCGTAATTGTTTTCTGCAAAATTTTGTTGTACCGTTTATTTCATAAGCTGAAAAATCATCAATTAATAAATGCATGTCTTCTCATTTTCAAGTAGTATGAAAATTATTCAAGCGAAATTAACAATTTAATGTATGAATTGCAAAGGGAAAAATTATGCACGAATGCTATTGAAAAGAATTTGCTACTTCAAAAATTTAATTTAGATTTCAGTTTTAAAGCCAATTATCTATTTTTGTTCTCTTGTATCGCAAGGTTGGTTGCGGCTGTAGTAGCATCAGCTATCAGCCCTTGAGGAGGAAAGTGTATCGATTGAGAAGTGAAAAAGAGAAGAGAGGAAAAGGGCTGGCAAATTTTCAAGAGGGAAGAGAATAGCTGAAGTCAGCGATAGAGGGGGGATGTTGGAATGACGGTTAAGCCGGAAGTAAGAAAAAATCAGATTAATATGAGAGATAGTTATTTTGAAGTTTATGAGATGGCTCCTCGAAATTCAACACAAGTCAACCAAGATAGTCCTTGATAAGATAAATACCATTTCCAACTGAAAAAATACCTGATCAAATACTGATAATAGTTATTATTATTTCTTGTTTAAAAGCTGCTATAAGGATGGTAAACATTTTAATATTAATAGATTTCAACAAGGTCAAGGGTATCATTAAAAATTAAACAATTGATATAACTGAGATATTGTACACTCCTGGCCAAAATTAACGCAGCACCTCCCTAGCGATCCTTACGGCCGGTGCTGCGTTAATTTTGGCCAGGACTGTACTATGCAAATTATTCTATTTCGTAATACCTTCAGTACTGACTTATGCACTTATGGATAACGTTTTTTAAATTCACTGCATCATTTTAATACAGTAGGATTTAGTATTGAATGGTTTCAACTTATCAGCTGCAATCACAAAATAAGTTACCAATAATTAAGTTTTAAGCCAGGATTGATATTTTTTCACTTTTTCCATGATAAGATGAAGTTATGTAAAAACGAAACGTTCGGAAACATTAAGATATGACAAAAATCGTGAAGAAAATTTGGGGAAGGTAATTTTAAAGTCAATTTTGAAAAGGTAGGAATACAGATTATTTAAACAAATTTAAATCTGAAAATATACACTTGAAGATGCTCTAAAATTTCTCTTAAATCTGGGCCGTAGAATCGGCATTAAGTACGAAAAAAACGAGCAGCGTATGCTTGACGATCTCCCAAAAACGTGGGCGTTCTATTCACTTTAAAGAACTGGAACGCGTGTGGTTCTAGAGAAGTTTTGGGGGCAGCTCAGGAAACTCATAACGCAGACGCGTGACCGGAACATATTTCATTTGCGTGGAGAGTGCATTAGGCACTTCCGAACGCGTGTCGGTTTGAAGTGTGACAGAAGGATAAGCGATTCCGGCAGCGAATGACTCGAGCAATTCGTTTCTTTCGCGTGCGTCATGAAGTCCTCTCCCTGGGATCCCAGATTTCAGGTCGCAAGGGCTACAACTTATTCGCGCAGTCATTAGCTCTTTCATGGACATAGAAGGTCAAGTTTTCCTAAAACATGAAAATCCACTTATAGTTTATCAAATAATTTCATTGCGAAATGTTTTAATTAAAAAATCCAAATCCACTATCTAAAGTTTTCAAAATGTTTTCGAAGATTATTTTAACCGCAGATTTTCAAATCAGTGTTCTAATGAATTCGGTCAAAGGATATCTTCTTCATGTTTAATGAATGTGGAATGAAGAACTACAGATTACCTTTCATTACCTGGAGTGGTTACTCTGAATATTGGTCATTTCAGCGCTTTAACTACTGCCATCAGTCGGAGCCTCAAGTTAAATCTTAAGGTATCAGGAATTTTATTACCTCTACAAGTGTAAGTAGACGAAAAGTAACCTCTGAAAACTGTGGAATATGTAATGCCAAAGAATTTGCCTGGAATATTCAATTTCGGAGACGATGGTTATGACATCTTTTAAATGCATTTTAAAATGAAAGGAAATTACGATCAAAGACAGAATAATTTAAAAGAAGCACCCATTTTCTATTAATTCTTATTAAGTATTGCCTAAGAAATTTTAGAAGGATGATACTGAACCCAGGTAATGTTAAAAACAATAGGTTTCCTTAAAATATATAACAATTTATTGACAAACAATTTTCTCTATTTGAAGGATTAAATGTATTTGTATCAAATTTTTAACGGAGCTAGATTCATACTTTCCTCTGCAATCTCTTTTTCAGCCTTTTAGAGCCAATCGAAAGTTTTCCCGATACACTTAATATTTATGATATTTGGCGTGAAGTTAGAGAAGGTAATGGTTTTGGTATCCTCTTTTCCTAACTATCCGAGAAAGATACACCGAAACGGTATAATAAGCTACGTTATCGAGGGATTCATTAAAAGAGTTTTTCTTCGTTTCCAGCCTTTGCTATGAATATTCCGGAGCAGTATTTGGCGTCGTAAGGGGTTCTTTTGGCACCGCTCGCAGTCAAAGTACCTTTATTCCTTCTCGAATGCCACACCCCCAATGAGGGGTCCACGGAATTAGATTTGGAATTTATGGGAGAGCGAGATAAATGGAGAGGAGAAAGGCGAAGAAGGTGTGGGTCGGAAAAATTGGGATGCGATTACCTTTTGCTCTGAAATGTGTGGAAAAAACTTTCCCCGTCCCTAAAGGTATTTATTCCTCTAGACCTTTTTTGCTGTTGTTCCTATAGCTGCCGCTTTAATTTTTCGCTCGTTCCCTGCCGCTGTCTAGTATATCTAGCCATGATCCCACGTCCATTCTCAACAATTCGCGTTCCATTTACGCAAGGGAAGATGTGTTTTTTTTCGGTTTTCATATTTTTCGAAAAAATTTCATTTTTTTTAGTTTGCTATTCACGGCAATGCGTTATGAGGATTTTAAAAAGTGAAGACGTTAAATTTTCATCTTTTCAGAAAATTAACAAAATGAACCCCATTATTATATAAGCTTTATCTTAGCAGGCGAATAAGGAAATTCATAACATCACAATGCAAAAGAGGTTTAGTTATGGTTTCTTCTTTGAATCTATTCCCAGGAAATGTTTAATCTCTGTTAAGCAGTATAAACATCTCTATTGTTAGGAAGAATAAATTTAATATAATTAAATAATTTAATTCTTATTAATACGAATTTACTGAGGAAATGGATTTATCAGTCCAATGGGATATTTTTACTTCAAGTAGACGGAAACAGAACTTGTTTGAGTAAGTCTCTTAAAATGAATTTGAGAATTTTAAGAAGAATAAAATCGCCGTACTCTCGTAATTTAGAGAAATGTATAATTAAATCACATGATAATGTATAGATTTTTCGAAGGGGGAATCTAAAGAGGGATAAATGAATCGAGATATATTTAAGTTTCTATAATGTTTTGTTAATTCATCACTTATTTCTTATGATAGTTTCATGCGAAAAATATACTATTAGTAGAAAATTATCATGGAAAATTTTACAACGGTAGAGAATTCTGTTACATTTTCTAACTCTCGTATTCTCGATTTTTCACGGATATCAAGATGTCGTGAGTGATACCCAAAATGAAATTTACATGTCTGAAGCATTTAATGACGGAGTACTCAAACACCGATAGTAATATGTATATGTAATTAGTTCTAGCTGAAAAGAAGTATTCTTTTGGAATTACGTTTTTCCCTTGGGAAGATCCACTATGCAGGCTATAAATAGCCGATAATTATAAAATGGAAAATATCTTTTAATTGTAATATAATGTCATTAAATTTGTAGAGAACAAATCGAATTGAATTGAACGTAGAGGTGGATGAATGAACCTATGATAATAGCGACTGTACATAAATCTTTCTTTTTCTGAAAAACATAGAAGTTTTGAGGGATATGCCATAAAAATCATTGATTCTTTCGTAATACGCTGTGATTTTAAATGTGGAAGGAGAAACCGCTGGTCATTACTCTAATTACATCAATACTCGAGGATAAACTCACCTCCGGAACGTGATTTTAACGTTCCGTAGCGGCATTCTCGAGTTAAAATTGAGTCTTCCTGGAATATCAGTCACATCACAGCGTTCCAAACAGTAAAAAGTCCCTAAGGCAACACAACAATTAATCTAGTCACTCAGTCCGACCGCTGTCCAAGCTGCTCCTACTCCACCATATATCTTCTTTTTTGGTCGAATTCCTTTCAGATTACTTCCACTCTGGGGTCCGATTGCTTTCTTTTTCGCCCGCTAGGTGGCGATCGCATTCTCGTGGGTGTCGCTACTGCGCCACATTACATTCTCTGCGGCGAGCAAAACAAAACCACTTCCGTCCTCGGAAAACAAACTATCTCCGCATTTCCCCTCTGCTCTTAATAGTAATTGCCGAGTTTCTTGCCACTATCGCGGAAGTTAATTGGTGGTCGACTTGTGTCTCTCTATTCTGGATAAAAGGGGGCGCTCCACGAACCGATGCTGTTCTAATTAATCAGTGGACTCCGTGGGGGCCTTTTCGTTAGACGAAGAATTCGACGACGGCAGAAGAGGAAAAATACTGGAGAAGAGGTTTTCATGAGGGACTCGTAAACAGAGTGAGGACATCCACCAATGACTTATCACGGTTGTTTTGCACGATGAAGACGGCTTGATCGGTGCAAAAAGTGGGGTGCACGATGATAAATCTGTCTGAGGAAGCAAGGGGTTTATATGCGAAGAAAAATGAGAATACAGCTCCCCCCTTATGGAGAACATGAGATAATGTCTCCATAATTTGAAGAGGTTTGATTAATATGTCGCAAATTGCACCATTTCATGTTGATTCCAAGTCTGAAAAATTCAAATTCAATCCTTCTTCCACTTCAATTGCTGAATGATATGTAATTAAGGTTGAATAGATTTCCTAGATCAAACAATTATTTTTTCAATCATTATATTCATTAAAAAATCGCGAGATGTGACAGTTGAAAAAATAAAGTCCTCTATCCTTCATAGAATGGTGTACAAAATAAAGCTGGAAGAACAGCTATAAAAAGTAAGACCCTAATAGGTGAGATAGAAATTATCGAGAGCCGCACAGGAGGAAAATGTGAGAAATCAAAATTCTTTCAATCTTAAAATTCAACACAAATGAATATTTTAGCGAAAGTAAACCGCAGACTTTGTATTTTCCACAAAATTATAGCGTTAGAATACATAATTAAATCGGTGAATATTTTCTTTAAGTATTTCTTTAAGTATAAAATATTTCAGTAAGTCGCGAAGGTGATTTATTTAAATTTGGAGGTTAACATTTCTTCCAAATACTTCTTAGTGATGAATGAATGTTTCTTGTTCTCGTTTTCGGCCATGGATTGCTACCTTTCATTTTCAATATTTAATTAATTTCCAATATATAGAAAATACTAAAATGCATCATGCATCTTTAAAGTCTGAGCTAATAAAAATAATTGTATGATATTTTAGCAACGAGCTTCATAATGCATAATCTAGGCGGAAAGAAAAGTAGTTATCCCCGACAGTCATGCGGATAGAGCGTTTGGCTTCAGTGAAAGCGTTCCCAGGTTCGATCCCCGGTGGGATCCCATTTGGAAAATAACCTAAGGTGTCCAGCCACTTTCGGAAATACTACTCTTATAGTAAGTTTTAGAAAAATATCCTACTACCGAATGCAGATTTCGATGTTTTTATCAGTTTTTCAAATATATTGTGCTATAAATATATTGTCTTATGTTGTGTGTCACACACCTGATAATAACGTTGTAGCGTCGAAACTGGCCTTGTTCTCTGTGCTCTTTTGAATTGGTATTTGTGGGATAAAGTAAAGTTTAATTTTATCTTATGTATATAAAATGTATTATTTCGTTTAGGAGTGATTAAAAACCTAGAGGGTTCAATATGATAAAGTTATTATTACCCTGATTTAATATCTTGACGAAAAAAATAGATATTGAATATAAAAACCAGCTGTGGAACCAGACTGGAACTTTCGTTGAGAAACGAAGGCTTGCAGCAGAAAATTTAGATAGCTAGAGGAAGATAAAAGGTTAGAATATTCTAAAATTACTCCTCCGTTATTCACAATAATATCATAATACGTGAAAAATAAAGATATTAAATCGGCGGTTATGCAAAAAGCCAGATCTTTGCCTCTGTAATATGTCTTGCTGCACCGATATAGACTGGAAGTACAGTGAGCAAGGAAGTAACAAAAATACGTTTGGTCAAAATAAAAGTTTGGCTTAAGAGTATCTTGGAAAATGAGACGATTTATCCTTTTTAAAAGTAGAATTCTACAAGAAATATCTGAACAAAATTTTAGAGAAAATAAAAAAGATTTGCTCATAAAGGTCTACACCCAAAAATTGAATTTACCGAGTACATACTACAGGTAACCAATCGTCTATCGATTTCTCGCATTTTTATTTTATGCAGATTGTTATTCTAAATTTACTTTAGCGTATTCCCTTTCTTTAACTTTACGAAAGTGTATTCATTAAGGACTCAACTCCAAAACTCCCGTATCAAATGGACGTGAAAGGACTTCGAAGTACTTATTCTATTTTTATATTATTTGATGAATCTCGGCCTTGGATTATAAATTATGTATACTAAAGACAATGGCATACTTAAAAAGGAGCATAAATATAGCATATAGACCCATTATTCAGGGTAGTATCCCTTGATAATTTTCTTTGCACCCATTTACTAGTTTTCTATAAAACTCCGTCTTCTCTGGGAAAGCAGGGAGAATTGCCAATGATTTTGAAAAGTTATTCCGGAAATTTCCCAGGACTCTATCTATTTACATGTGGTTCAATCTCGTCCTATCACAAGATTTGGCTTAACGAAGCTCCTCATTAACCCAAAGGTAACCATTTTAGGCGGAGTAATATTGAATTACAAATTACAAGAGGCCGCAATTAAGGAAAGGGAACATTTCCGGGCGAGAATCAAATGCAGAGCGGTGAACTGGAAAAATATTCGGGAAGAAGGGACTTCGAATGGTCACTGATGAACTCGGGACACAAGTTCGAGAGGAATAATTAAATGATAAGCAACAAGCGTGATTGGATCATGTGATTATACAGAATATTTCTAATTGCAGAACGACCGCCATGAAAGGTTTTTTTTTTAGCGTGTGAAGGTCAATTCCGAGTACAAGTCCTTTGCTTCAGATAAAGTAGTAAAATGTTTTCGCTTAGTATTTTTGAGATGTATTGCGGAACGTTCCGAGTATCATATAAAGCTCGCCATATTTGTTTAACAACCAAGACTTGTTATGACGTTCAATTAACTAAAATATAAAAGAATTGAGAGTCAAGAAATTTTCGTGGAATCACAAAACGAATGCCTTGGATATCATTCTATTTCATTATATATATTACAAAATGTGGGGTAGTAATGAATATGCAAACAGAATAGTTTTTCATATCGTAATTGATTGTTCATTTCCTGCTTGCTATAAAGAATTAATATTTTTTGGAAATGTGCATAAGTTACGTGCCTTTAACAGATCAAACAACTTAAAGACAGTAAATTGTATTTCCTTCAGATTTTATTTTACACGACTGACTTAGACCGTATAAGACATTGTCAGGTCTATTACGGTCGATACCGGCGTTGTTGAACTCAATAAGCTCAGGCTTTACAGAGTGGAAGTTCATTTCCATGATAATGGATGTGTACCAGTAACTTTTTATTTTATTTTTACTTGTAAAAATAAATAAATTATTACCATGGCATTGTTGAATAAAATCCGTGGGAAGTACGAAGTCCGTCCTTGAGCTTATTAGATGGCGTTCCCTTAGTGTTAGACCAAAACGACTCGGTTTATTGGTCGCGCATATACATTTATGATGTTAAGGTTTAATCTATGTTCACACTTATTTTATAAAATCCCTCAATCTCCGTTTGGAGAAGAAATTAATCAGTAAAAGATAAATATATTCTTTTCATTTCTTCCACACTAAAAAAATTGGATTTTTAAACGATGCGTTCTGTCTATCTTATTTAAAAAATATGATTCCTTAGTTACTCTATTATTTTACACTCGTATTTTAATACGGATACAAATATCATGGAAGCTAAATAACACCCATTATGCGTTTCATGAGCCTACTTTTTCTGAATTTATGAGCAGTATTCACGGCTAAGCTATCTAAAAATCACTGAAGCTATTGACTGCTGCAGTTTATTTTAAATAAAATAAATTGTGTGGAGTGTCGTGTGTGAACGAATTTGGTGGTTTAGTTTATAAGAGATAATTCTACCAGCTGAGAGACCAGTATAGAGAAAAAACTCTGATAAATAACCCTTGCTACCGACTCGTTCTCAATCTTATCTCGTGGACCTCAGCCAACAATAATGAAAAAGACGCCATTAATTATCACCAGTAAGAAATCAAAACACTTCTGTGCTGTAAATATATGATGTTATGAAGAAAGGTGATAAACAAATACTTTATTCATTTATAATCTAAATATGAATATGCATGAGCAAAAGAGGGGAACGAACTCAAAATCAGATGCAACTCAAAGAACAGAAATTGGATCGAATATGGAATTCTCAAGGAATAGCAATGGACTAGAAATAAAATTAAAAGACCGCATAATATTTATGCCTTGTATTTAAAGAAATAAATTATTATTAGCACAGAGAAAAAATAAAGATAGCTTACCGAAACATCATTAGATACGAAAATAACTTAATTAATTGTAATTTTATATCTCAATTAATCGCTGATTAGTTTATTTAGAAATAATTAAATGGACTTATCTTTTACATAGGGTAAAATATTATGAAATTAAACATCTTACTGGATGAAACTGAAAATCAGGTGAGACTCCATAAGCATCACACCATCTCAATCGCTACGAGAAAGCCATTAGGTTTGAAGAATTACCTTGAATATGTTGTAGTAAAGGAAGACCATGATGATGCATGGGATGTAGAAGGATGAGAGGGAGGAATAAATGATGAAGTCACTGTTGTAGAAGACGCACAGGTCTGGTCGGCGATTGGCGGTGTTGTTTAGGCCGAGAACAATGGGAGAGCCGATAGCTGCTGATATAACCCACACCAAAGCGATGGTAAGCCACACGCGCCTCTGGCTCTTGTGCTTGGCGTACTTTATGGGCTGCGTTACGGCGATGTACCTGAAGCGAGGAGAGAAAGAATTAGGGACTCTGGTGATGTATGGACCGGTGCACCTCTAAAGCCATTTTTCTTGCATGAATAAATAGGGAAGGTTACATAAATATGAAACGAACCAACCTGATTTACAGATCCAAAATTCCGGTGAATTTAAAATGGAAAAGAAATATTTTATCTCTAAGTATCTACGAATAATTAATATCCATAACTGTTCGAATGAAAAAATTGTCTGGTACCTGAAAGATAAACATTAATAGTGTTAAATTGATATACATTGCTGATACAAGCTATGTTAGACATTGGAAACGCAGTAGAAAAAGTATAAATGAGTAATCCCTTGTAAATAAAAGAGAATTTCTGAGCTTAAAACTATCACAAAAAGATCATATAGATTCTTAAAATATAATTTTTTTAAATTTATGAATATACATTGAGTATTTTCAAGAATCTAATCAAAATGTTTTCATAATCATGTGAAGTAAACGGGGGATACTATCATTCTCCAATAATAGTCTTAAGAAGAGAATTTGCACAAATTTTTAACAGCATTAAAATACTAAACTGTAGATGTAAGTTATTTTGGATAAATGTGTAGGTGTTGAAAAATATTCGTTAAATAGATAATTTAATATGTGGTGATTAAGCATAATAATCGGAGTCTCCATTCATGATTTCCGAAGGAAAAGTGGTATCAAGGAAGCTTTATTCCACTGAATATTAAACTAATAGATATAGAAGCATCTCATTTAGTACTGAACCAAGGTTCTTCTTGTGTACTTCTCGAAAATATATCATCTTATATCTGTAAGCAATAATATTATTCCCCACCAAACGCAACTGATCAATCGACCTATTTCCATCCGAGTAAAATTACCAACCGTTCCTTCTAGAGAGAGGTTTAGATACTAACTATTGATTAGTAGGTCACATTAAGTCGGAAACAATTACTTCGTCCATTGGTTCCACCTCACACGTGTGAACTAATCCGTTTTCTCTCTTCCATTTAATTTCTTAGCTTGCGCTGCAGTATTCCCGCGAGAGAAGTACGGAGCGCGGAAGAGGTGAAGATTGATGTTTTTCGAAGAAGAGATGGAGGGGGAGCTTTGGAGGGGGGCTTTGGAGGCGGAGGACTTTGGATGGGGAGGGGGTTGGAGAGGGAGCTTTATGGAGTTCCGAGGCCGTGTTAGAGCGGAGTAATGGTGCGAGAGAGGCGCACTGTCAAGCACTCTTCTCACCAACTACTCCCAAAGAAATGAAACTCGTATCCATTGCGACATTTACCAACATATTAAAACCACAGTTTAAAATAGATGCATCCAAGATCATGGCCAAACATATGATCTGCTTATCATTTGTTCCTTGGACTGGTTTCTCTCAGTTATTTTTGGTATAATCGAGCCGCCTTAAATGTATTATCGTGATTATTTCCCTCTTCCGGTGTTGTTAGGCTTCTCTGATACCTTAATTCTAAAGATTTTCGATGATTATAAACTTTTATCTATACCAACAGCAAGGGAGTGAAATTTACTCAAATTTAGCAAAATAATATCAAGTAATAAAAAAACAGAAAGATTTGGGTTGCGAAAAGAAACATAACTGAGTAATTTTTACATATATTACCTTTGGGTAATGTTCTCTAAAGATTGAGGCCAACTAGGGAGAAAATATAGCCGTGCTAAGAAGACGAGGAAATATTAATTTTAAGATTTAAATACCTGCACATATTCAGATAATTACTTTTTACTTACAGAATTGCTGATATCCTTACTTAGAATTTTCATCTTCAAATTTTAAAAATAATTTCATTAAATGCATTTTTTGTGCAGGAGAATATGGTGCTTGAAGTAATTCACACTAAAAATAGTTATTCCAGAAAATTACAAAATTGAATAAAAATTACCGGGATTTGTAAAAACAAGGACTTAAAGTTCACGATCTATTTAGGGGATTATATTAGTGTTATTTTGTCAGTGTTAAGTGTTCTGCTTTAGTAAATATTTATAGTTTCATGATGAACTGGAGTAAAACCAATTGATTACCATGATCATTTCAATATTCGTCCTGTAATACCACAGAAGTACGGGAAACCTACCTTGAATTAGAAATAAGACACAAGAAATCTCCGATCTGATTATTTTTGGTAAAAATTCTTCCGTTTCTAAGAATGATTTTAAAATACTGCAACAGAATTTATAATGATGGTACAGTAGCCGATGACCTGATTATACGTTTCAATTGAACCAATTGTCCAAATAAAACGTAATTTTTAAATAACAAAGTTAATACTCATTTATTTTTAATTTATTTGGTACCATATTTCGTTATATAGAAGAGTATTACTTTTCCTTTAAGTATTAAGAATAGACATTCTATTCTATAGCCTTAAGCGACAGAAAATTAATCTTCATAAGGCGAATAAATTAACATCTTGAGAAGCTACCATTTGATGCAAATTGTTGTTTGTTACTCAGTACTCTTCGGTTGAAATTTTAAACATCAGTATGTATAACAACATCCCCGATGCTCTTCCCTCAAAGCGAAAGCCCTTGTATCAGCTCCTCTGGAGATTTCCCTCCATAAATCAAAACTTCTCATAAATACGGAAGTACGTGCATCGGTAATGCGCGGCTTGTCAGCCGCAACTGATATATTCCTAGAGGCAGCAAAGGATAATGCGGGGAAAGAACGAAAAGTGTTCGCGAAAAGCAGCACTTCTCGGTGAAACTTGGAAGACGAACGTGCCTCTGCTGTTTTTAATGGATTCGCTTAATTACTTGGCTTCTTTTACTTTCAGAGAGATCTGATGATAGTAGATCAAAGTCACTGAATTTTATAAAACTGATCAGACTTATTTAAAGACACGTATTTACTAAATCTAACGTTCTTATTTGTTTGATAGATATTTATTAAATATACCCCAAACAAATCCGTATGTATTTTTCCTGTGTATCAATTAGAACAGATTTACATAATAATAAAGTTATTTAACGACTAAATATGTAATATATCTCACTCCTGAAATTATTTCTCTTTTAAGGCTTGTATTTTTTATTAGGTAAACATTCATTTAGAAAGTTATCGGTCATTTCTTACTGTTTTCAGTAGCTAATAAAGAGACAGTCCTCGTTCAGCCCATTCATGACCTATACATAACACTGAGAGAGGGCAAGGAATAGGATTATATCCATTATCTTTTCTTTTCCATTTGGGTGGTGGTGCTAATTTTGTATCAAATAAAAATTTATTGACAGTGGCGTAAACATTTACACGTAAATTCTTTGTTGTTAAGTTTTGTTTTTTTTAATAGTTAAATTTCGAGGAGAATTTTTTTCTGAGAAAAAGAGAGGAATGTTAATATACGTACGAGTCAAAACATAATAAACTGAATTAAATAAAGTTAACTAGCTTTTATGTCCTATTTTCGATGAAACTGAAGTATATTTAGAAAAATGTAGAAAATTCAGATCTGTAACCCCATAACCAAGAAAAATTTCTTTTCTTTTAAATGATCACAGCATCAGTGCCAACAGATTAGCTTTGATGGTTCAACAATTCAAGAAGTTTCTACGAGAGACTTTGAAGTGAAAATTATATTATCCTTAAGAGATCTAGCTTTCTATACGAACTTATAATCATACATCACAAGTGAATGGCACTTGAAAGTTTCTGCTAGCAAAATTTGTTAGAATGTGAACGTAACACTTATAAAAATACCAAGGTCAAATCATAAAAGTCGAATATTATAAATTAAAAAGTTTTGCAAATTAGAGATATTTTGGTAAATTCCTTCTGAAGAAAATATGAAATTTGCTTTAGGAAAAAAAAGTTGAGATGATGTTTTCTAGTTTATCAAATTATAAATATGTAAATCCTAATGTAAAATACTTAATAAATCGTCTTGGGTTTGAAATTCTTCTTCACGGGCTTGTATCGCATCAAAATTCAGAAGTGTATGTACTTAATCTAGCGAGAACGCTAATTCACTTTTAAACGCTGAATTATACAGTTTGGCGGCAATGATTTTTGAGAGGAGGTGCGTTCTCCAAAGGGTTGCTCTCTTGATTTATGCTCTGCGAATGAACGCTAATCCATTTACGCCCATGTGCATGCTTTGCTTCCAGGGGAACCTTGACGAAGGTTTCCGAAAACGAGAGTCGTTTGAAGGTCGTAGACATTCGTAGAGTGAAACACGTGCAACTTTCACTGCATTGTTACAGGGAGAAAACAAAACCTAATTTTGATTTCACCTGATGTACGTAATGACAGGGGAAAAATACTGATAATTAAGGCAACTGGAAGTGATGGCCGATAAGTCCATAACTTATGCAAACTATAATTCTTTAACTCAACGGCTACATTGGCGTGCTGTAGTATGAATTCTTTCTTAACTAGTAGGCTTCCCTTCTATGCCAATTCTTTCGAACTCTAATGTAAGGTGGAAGCACGTTACCAGGGCAATAAACTCCTTTTTTCAGTTTATGTAGTGTTAAAATCTTTCTTAAAATATTAAAATAATAGATAGTAATAGACATTTTAAGAATAGACATGGGATTTCAACGTTTTTACGAATTTTTTCAATTTAAATAAGGAAAACCCTTCAAATTTATGAATCCAAAATATTAAACTATACTCCATTTATATTTATTTATTGTCAGAAATTATAGTTTAAGAGGAAATAATATCCCGCGTACTTTATTTCCTGATTTAAAAAATGCTCTCATCCAGCGTTGTCTTTAAACAGTGAACAAGATCGCGCAAATGTCATTTTTATCTTATATACTGACTAAAACAACTGAAATGCGTATAGTTTATAGTGGATAGTTATAGTTTATGTACATTTTCCGGTGTTATTTTTAAAATTTGATTCTTTCATTCCTGGGTATTGATAAATGAAATGCTAAAGATGATCAAGAAGCAAAATTAAATTTACTGGGAATTGAAAATGACAAGGTAAACATGAAATCATAGATAAAGATTTTAATTAAGGAAAGAGTTAGATTAAAGGGAATTGAGAGAAATTTAGCTTACGAACTCATCGTGAATTAAAATTTACGCAAATATTTACTTATTTAGATTGTCATAGTCCGATGCTCGTCAAGGTATACGCTTATATAAATCACTTTAAACGAATATGTTGTAGCAGGTAGAATTATTTATTCTAGGTATTTCGAGTTCCCAGAAAGATTACATTCAAGATTGTTCATGGTAGAAAATGCCGCTTATGGAATTGAAACTTTCGGAAAATAAATGATTTGGTTTGAGGGTTAGGGAAAAGCATTCTTAGTAATAAATAGTCAAAGAAGTGGAAAGTTTTTCTTGGCGTAAAATACTTCGAACGACGCCATCTTTTTGCAAGAGGCAAGAAAATTTGATAAACAGACCATCTGGTCCAAAATCGATTAAAAAGATTTCAATGCCATAAAGGCCTTTTCCGGAAACGAAAGAATACCATTAAAATTCTCAGACTCCTCATTGCGTGAGTAAACTCTCTCTTAACACATCTCTTCCTAAAAATCATTAATTCGGTCGGATTAGAAGGTAGAAATTCGATTCGCGAGCTAAGATCGAGCAGACAAACTCCAGAGGAAGCGTGTTTGCACACAAATCGCGTTATTCAATTTCTCGCAAGGGGAAAGCGAATCACTCATAAGTTGCTCCCCTCTCGCCTCTTCAGAAATAACTTACTCTCTTACACGAGTTTGAGTATTAGGCGACGGTAAGGAAGACGAGATACAGAGTTCGGTATGGAAAGTACTAGAAATTCGAAAGGCAACGGTGGGGTGGCATATTATAGGCAATAACCAGGGCTTGCCTTCAACCACAAACAAACTTTTAAATAAGCGTGATACGGGGCATCGATGGGTCTCATCTGTATTTGTAGCACAGTTATTTTTTCGGAAATTCTTTAACTTCTTCACTTCGCTACTTCTTCTTCTTAAGAATCAGTAATCCTAGGTTGGAGACTGAGTATAGATATGTATTATAAGAAATATTTCATCTGATGATGACGCTGTCGCCAGAACCGGTTGGCCAAGTAAATTGTACCATCAAAATTACGAAATTATTCTTCAGTAATTTTGACTTCCATTCGTGAACGACAAAAGCTAACTCCTCATGCTGCCTATTGAGTTTCATTCCCCTTTCGTAGTTCTAAGCGGCTAATGTCAGAGGGGGTGAGTTACAAAATTGCTTTCGGAATGAATACTACGCAAAACTTGTGCAGCCAGATTTAGAAGCAGATTTAGCCATAAAAATGATAACAGATTGTAAATTTGTGGTTTACATTTCCAATAAACCGATTCGCAATCCGAATGTAAGTCCATACATCTAGAATACACATATTAATGGTTAAAACTCATTTATCCCGGCGCTTACAGTAATTTTGTAATCAGCCTAAATAAATAAAGAGAGAAGAATGGCAATAACAACATTTAAAACGTGACGAATAGTATTTTATGCTAAGCGTTGTACACACTTTACTTATTCCTTGAGTAACGGTATGCCATTAATACGAATGGATACTGAAAAAGTACTAGGTGTTACGGCTATACTATAATCGTGGAGGTGATAAAAAAATCAAATCCATAAAAGTTACGAGCTATAACCAAGTTTAATCCCAAAACCATATTGTGAATTATTTCGTCACTCTTTTTACTTTCTCCCTATACGTAGTATAGAGAAAGTATTGTATTCGTAGAAAAATTCGACCTCCAGATTTCGACGGAAATAGATGTTTTGGGGCCCATACAGCATGTTTTAGCTATTTTCCCGAACATGTCTGTCTGTGTGTCTGTCTGTCTGTCTGTGGTTAAAAAGTTTGTGTGCGCTCTATCTTAAAAAGTAATTATCCGATCATTTTCAAAACTCATATTTAGTATTTCCCTAACAATACCAAGAGTTGATTAGTTTTTGGAGAATATCGCTTAACCGGAAGTTACGGTTTATCCGGAACAAATTTTTGTTTCTTAAATATCTCTGTAAGAATGTAATATAGGTATATACAATTACATACAAAAGTTATAGATAATGTACTTTACTACAGCTATTGAAAAAAAATTTTTTCGTAACACTGATTGTTTAGGAGTTATTCTTCAATAATGGTTAACTGGAAGTTGTTGTTTACCCAGAAATGGAAGTATTTCATACATATCTCTGTCAGAATGCAATATAGGTATATACATTTACACACAAAAATTGTAGATTATGTATTTTACTACAACCTTCTTATGAAACATTTTTTCGTAACACTGATTGTTTAGGAGTTATTCTTCAATAATGGTTAACCGGAAGTTGTTGTTTACCCAGAAAAGGAAGTTTTTCATACATATCTCTGTCAGAATGCAATATACGTATATACATTTACACACAAAAATTGTAGATTATGTATTTTACTACAACTTTTGTATAAACATTTTTTCGTAACACTGATTGTTTAGGAGTTATTCCCCAATAATGGTTAACCGGAAGTTGTTGTTAATCCAGAAATGGAAGTTTTTCATACATATCTCTGTCAAAATGCAATGTAGGTATATAAAATTATTTACAAAAGTTATAGATAATGTACTTTGGTACAACTTTTGTATAAAACATTTTTTCGTAACACTGATTGTTTAGGAGTTATTCTTCAATAATGGTTAACCGGAAGTTGTTGTTTACCCAGAAAAGGAAGTTTTTCATACATATATCTATCAGAATGCAATTTAGGTATATACAATTATTAACCAAAGTTGTAGATAATGTTTTTTACTACAAAGCTTGTATGAAACATTTTCCTGTAACACTCATTGTTTTAGAGTTATTTATATATTATCGGCATAGGCTTATGTTTTCTAGAAATACGGAGAAAGTCATGTGTTGGCCACATCAGATTTTTTGCATTTAGGTTTGAAATATTACTCAATTTTACCATAAAATATTATCACTGCTGCATCAGAGAAAATATTTCTCAAATTGATAAAGGAATGTCTGCTTAAATACGATGATGTTTAATTTTTATTTAAGAAAATTGTATGAAAGCTGTAATCTGTAAAGAACAATATTGGATACTATGAGATACCTAATATTATTATGTATTTTTTTGATTAATTTTACACATGGTTTATATTAATTTTTTTGTTTGAACTTCTGGTTTATTTTTTTAAAATTTATGTCAATGAAGAGTCGGTAACCCCGAAACTGGTGGCTACTCCTAATTATGTTACCTATATTCCTAATAATGTTCTTATTATAAATGTAATATAAAAGTGGAGGAATAAAAATTATAATTATTAAAATAAAAACATATCTTGAAATACGAGTACTAATATAAAAGCAATAAAATTCAGTTTAAATGATTGAGTAAGAATAGGCAGGAAAGCATAAGGAAATAAGAAAGTTGGTAGAAAGAGCATGGATTATGAGAGGGAATCAATATTCTGTTTGACAAATATGCTGATTGAAACTCCGCGCATATTATTTTGCGCGGAAAAATGTTAAATTAATTACAAGGAACTAGAAATATGAAAAACAATATATTCCCGCTTGTTTGGAAATAAAAATAATGCATAAGAGAAGTTCATCTTTTGGTTCAACTGAAGAAGTGTTTTTTTTTTCTATCTGAGGGAGATATTTGAGGAGTTTACCTCCTGACTTAGGGTGACTACTCAATCTTTAGTCCCCCCTACATTACAGTGTACTTGAGTATGTTGGTTTTAAGATTTTATTTGCATATGAGGTTTAAAGTAAAAAGCGAGGGAATATGATTGTTGCGCGAATATGTATGATGAAGTGAAAAGTATGATGAGTAGTACTTTTGTCAAACATGACGGGTTATGCAATCTTTTAAGTAGAATTTAGTATATTTTCCCTTGAGACGTAGCAACCGATAAAATGTCAATTTAAATCGCATTTTTATTTTAATAATGACAAAATGAGAGAATAGTGAAACTAGAAATAACGAAAATAACAATGATATTTCGTAATTTATTAAGGTGAGATTGAGACTATGTAGTCTCTTCTTTATGTAGAACCTTTCGTCATATAAAATTTACAGAAAGAAAAAGCTTGAAAAAGTTCACAGAAGAAAACTATATTGCGGGTTTAGAAACCAAAGGCTTAGTTTAGGATAAAATATACACCACAGCAGGGAAACACCCGCAATAAGAGGGGTGTCAAAAACCTGTGAAGCCTACGGATAATTAAGTAATTTCTTATAGAAAAGCAGATTGAGAGAGATCCAAAGAGCAAAAAAGACAATACAGATACATGCTCACATAGTTAAATCAATATAAACGTTTGAATAATAGTGAAGAACATTGGGAAAACAAGTAATAAGGTTAGAAGAAATAATATTAAATAACCACAAAAATAAAATAAAATTAGAATAGTGTAAATTAAAAAGTTCACTAATTTAAACATATTTGTCAATGGTAACTTATAGGATCAATAAAAATTTGTTCATAAAACTAAGTCAAAATTTTAAATCTGATATGCGATGCGATTATAAATACATTTTAGTTCAGGACATAGATACCGCATAACAGAAGATGAGTGAATTGAGAGAACGAAGGATAGGAAATGAGAGAATGAAGTGAGAGGAATAAAGAGAGAGAAATGGTGAAACGAAAAAGTGAAAGGAGACGTAAGGAAGAGAAGAGGGTGGATGTAGAGCAAATGAAGGACAGCCAACGTTCTTTTAGTAAGGAGACGGATTAGAGTCTTGAAACAAATCCAAAGGTTTTCAGAGAAGAACAAAGGGGAACGAAAGGAAAGAGGAATGAGAGAATAAAAAGAAGTCTTAGATAGGGGAACCGAAAGGGACGACTGTGAAAGAGGGATAGAGAATTGGGAGTAAATGAGACGAGAAAGAGGTTAATTATGGCGAAAATAGCCGGCGATAGAGTGACGCGCAAATTAAAGGAAAGAAAGGGGAGATAAAAAAAAATAAAACAGGAAGAGGTCCAAATATCGTATTCAGGTACAGAAGAACATGAAAGGAGAACCAGCGAGTTCCCTACAAATGAAAGGAAGAGCAATTTCTCTAATTTCAATAGACTTATTAACTAGCTTCTTCTAAATATTTTTTTCATTTCAGTAGATTACGGGTAATTTAAGAGCAAATAGATGGAGTCGTGGTAGAATTTTTTCACTTCCGTCGGTCCTTGAATTCAGAGATGATTGCTTAAATATAAGTAGACATTGAATGAATATGTAAGCAAATGAAGACGCTTCGATACATTTTACATCATTTTTATGAAAAAGTATGAGGAATTCTGCAGAAAATATTCAACTGCATAAGTTTATGACAGCGATGATTGATAATACTCCGCAATAGTGAATTTATTAGTTAGCAAAAGCAAACACTAAACAACTGTAGTTTTTCTGAATTATTATTATTTTTAGATTCCGCCTTTTTATAAAATGGGAGAGGAAAGTATGTAGAAACAGAAGCTTGATAGAGAATGTATGAGATTAGAGACAGTATGAAATCATAATGTTAGGGTACATGAGACCTGATTGAAAAATTCCCGCCAAACCTATCTGAATTTTAATATAGCCATTCTTAAAATTGTTGCTTTTATTATTTCACAATGTCGTCACTACTGGAGTTCGAGGAAAATGTAAAACTTAAACAAGTTTACATTTTCAAAAATTTTATAGGAAATAATAATTGGAATACATGGTAAAAATTTATATACATCCGCAATTAACAGGATTTATAGGAAATTTTATAGGAAATAATAATTGGAATACATGGTAAAAATTTATATACATCCGCAATTAACAGGATTTATAGGAAATTTTACAGGAAATAATAATTGGAATACATGGTAAAAATTTATATACATCCGCAATTAACAGGATTGTTGGTTTGTAAAAATCGTCGAAATAAAAGAAAGCAGACTATTCCCAGTAGTCAGTAGATCACAATAGGCAAACATTCAGGTCCTCTAAAAGTCTGAAGCGTAGTCTACATAAATATGACATGGGTTAAACACTTGAGGCTGCTGATAAAAACTTAAATATTATACATTTTGTATTACCTAGTGTTACATATATCCTTGCCATTTTTAGCCGACACATTTATACAGAAAAAATGCGATCCAAAGCAAAGCGATTAATGTTATTTGATCGCTTTATATTACATCATATTCGAGAGAATTAATTTTAAGACTATAGTGTGTATATATATATATACCGCAACTCTAGTGGTGTGAAGCTAGCTTGAGCTCTAAATGGAAGTGTTACCACTTCGCTGAACTTAAAAACGTGCTGCAGGAAATGAATGTATCATATCAGTATTCCAATGATTATTTTGAAGGATTGATTGCGCGAACGAACATTAATGCATGGCGATTCAATACGGCCGAAATCAATAAAAAGGAGTGGAGATCAAAAGCAGAATCGGTAAGAATGTAAGAGGAAAAAATCGAGGAGAGAGATGGAAGAGAGCTCTCAGGGGGTGGATTGTGAGTTAGAGAAGGAGCGTTAAGAATCGGATTGAAAAGGCAGCTGCGACAGATAAAAATGGGAGAAAAAGAATGAATGAGATAGAGAAAACGATTTCATCCTCGTCTGAGAAGAGTGGGACGAAATAAAGGAGATGGCATCTGGTGATCGAGAAAGGGCCGAACTAAACCTTGGAAAGCTGCGTAAAAAAATACTGAGGCTGGGCTTAAGTGAGGGAGACGCGATAGGAAAGAGAAATCGAAACAGGAGGAGGATGAGGATTAACAGAGTGCTAAGGTGAGAAAAAGAGAGAAAAAGATTTCGAGTGGACTGCTCCTCTCTAGGAGATAGAGGATGGACGTCTGCAGAAAAAAGATGCCGAAACTAGAATTAAGAGGAGCTGTGTGGGAATCGGGACGAAACAGTTCGAAGATTTTGAGGAAAATAAGAAATGGCAATAGGGAGTGGCCAATTTTTACCTATAGCTTAATAATATTTTCTAATATATTAGAATATTAATTTACTAGAATTTCTTTATCAGTCAATGTAATTTTAGTTCGAGTAGGACTAAAAGTCAATATTTTTTTACGACATTAATATGATAACATAAGCACTTTAAATGGAGCTTGGGATCATTTTATTCATTAGTGTAAGCGGACCGAGGAGTTTTACAACATGATTTTGTAAGATATCAAGGAGAGCCAAATGGAGGTCTTAAAAATTCGGCTATTTCTTCTATATAATATAAATGTAGCCTGAGAGGTTTTTTCGCGTTTTGTTTTTTGAAAGCGTTTTTCGCAACAGTTTTCGAAAGCGTTTTGTGCATCTTTTGAAAGATACTCACCAAAATTGCAGCCATTTCAGACGCGCAGTTGTTGTTTGACAATCAAATAAAAATAAATTTGAAGAAAAAATGTCTTGTATCTTTGTTTGGAAGGAAACTTTTTAGACCACACATACATAGGAAAAAGGTCGTTAGGAAAGTAAAGACGACCTTTAAGCTCAAATTTCCCTGATTTATGGAACGGTAGGGCTGTACGCATTTGAAGTCATCACTACAGTTCCGTCTGTCATCTACGATTCGAGCCATACATTTTTCACATCCGCAAGGGGAACGAATATCTGCACGGACGGTAATAGTTTGGAGTCACCCGCAATTCAACGTGCTGCTTGGCTTTAGCGGCCAATTCACTCCTCTTCCATCTCGAGCTCTTTTTTTCCCACTTTCCACTCTTGCAAGGAACGAAAGGAGGAGACAAATCCCACGCGGGAGACGGCGATGTTTTTAAGGGAACAGTGACACCGTGAAAACGGAAAAAGCTTTCGAAGCGATGTGAAAGGGAAATAGTTTGAAAGACGTGGGTGGAAGCGGGAGTTTTCTTAGGGAGAAAGGGTTGAGATGTAGGATGGTCTGTGATTCGAGCGAAGATGGCGATAATAGAGAGAAAATAGAGAACGGTGACATGATGGCAGTGAAAGGGAAAGAAAGACAGACATACTTTCCAGTTTCTCATTTCTCCTCTCGCACGAACGAACTTTTAGGCCCTGAGTTCTTGCATTTTATGAGTTAAGTTCCTTTGTGTTACGAAAGAATAAAAGAGGATGTGCTCGAGAGTTATTTCGAAAGGAATATATTTCAGATGTTCGCGATTTTCACGAGAGAAAATTATTATGGATTATCATAGCAACTTATTTAATATCTACTAATGAGAAGTTAGTACTGTCATTCCCTTGAATGTGATTATAACAGATAATAGTTCTTCATGAATGATGTAAAAATTATATTTCGATTGATTCCTATTCGCACCAGAAGATCAATAGTAAAATAATGGGTTCCCTGAAAGGAAAGTCGCACATTCACTTTATTTCACCCCAGGTCGCAGATTTGATTCCAGCTGGGTCCCACATAAACGGAATGACCTCAATGAAAACATCGAATCAATTTTTAACAATGCTGGTACTACGATGAGTGTTGCAGACTTTATATACTGGAAGTCTATACCGAATTGTAAGGAAAGGATAATTTTTTTATATACTTTTAACCAATTTAAATACCAGTTCTGGTTAAATAATCAAATTTATGCGATAACATATATTTAATTAAGACAATGGAAGCAATAGTGAAATATAGGCAAAAAATGTTTACAAAAATGAAAAATATTAGGAGTTTTTTACAGAAAACAAATCGATAATATTTCGAGATTTAAGAACTGTATCACAATGATATTCAGAAATAAACTTCACTGAATCAAGCGAGGTGTTGTGATAATCCATAATGGAAATAATCTATGAAAGATTTGTACTTTTACCGCAAATTTATTTTTTACAAAAAACAATCGCACGACCGGTTTCGACGATTAACCGTCATCTTCTGGGCCAGAAGATGACGATTAATTGTCGAAACCGGTCGTGTGATTGTTTTTTGTAAAAAATAAATTTGTGGTAAAAGTGCAAATCTTTCGTAAACTATTTCCATTCAGGAATAAATTGGTGACGATAAAATGCATACGTTTGTAAACTAAAATCCGTAATTTTTGGAGCACTTTTACAAGAATAATTTTGCAAAGATCTCAACGTATGTATAGTAATAGAATCTAACTCTTCACAATTTCCTTTTTAAAAATTTGAAAAGTTGCATAAATCAATCATGCCGCCTCTGTGAAGAAGAATTTATTCGTCAACGCTCAGTTACAAAGAGTTTGGCCCACAAAACAAATCACTCGTCGTTTTTTTTATTTGTTAACTGACGTCTGTACGTTTGTTGGGAGGAATGTACGTAAGTAGGGTAGAACACCGAATAAAAGTAAAATGGTTGCGGCGACCAGTTTAACCTCAAATTCCGCGGGAAATCGAAATTGCTTCAAGCTTTAACTAAGTTATTTGTACCGATAAATTGGTAGATTTTCTTATGAATGAGTGCACACCAAAGAGATAGGGCCAAGCAGACCGAGTTTGTGATTTGTTGCACGTAAAATGGTGTGATTTGAAAACAGAAAGGGCGTGATAGTGGCGCGAGGATTCATGGATGTTGGATTTAGAACATACCAATGCTATCGCAATTTACTATCCTCATTATTAGACCCAATTTTAGTTAATGCCTTAGATGAATTTATAAAATCGAAATTTAAAGATGATAAAATTATAGTTAAGAGAGATTTAGTGATCTGATAAGTGACCTGTTTTGAAGATGCCATACAAGTAAAAAGGACGTTGAAATTTTGATTGGAATAACAATTATAAATCAGAACCGGACACAGAATCTAAAATAAACAAGGGATTACTTTTCTATGAGCTTTTTTTAATTGCACAATTATGCAGGATGTTACTTAATAAAATAAAATTGTAAATAAAATTATAAAATAAAATAATGTGAACTAGGTAAAGTAGAATAATTTCAATCAAAAACATTTTTTTCCTGTCATATTCTCAAGGCACTTAAATTTGTTTGCTCAATCTATAAATGATAATCTTCTCTTTTGCCATTCATTTTCTACATTTTTTAACACTGCACTTCACTTAAGGCGTTTTTTTATTGACTGAAATATCCCACGTATATTTGATTTTCATCTTTTTGTAAGTAATTAGTCAATTTAGCCGAAACGTAATATATTGATTGTGACTCAGAAATATTGCATTTGACCAACTACTTAGTATTCCAAGCTTCCAAAACCATTTTCGTAATGTCTCCTATATATATTGGCATATAAAAAGTCTTACTAGCTTATTCAAATCAAAATTTTATTTTTTTAAGGCACCGATCAGTTCTATCACTATCCAAGTTAATATTAAAATGAATCCACTGAAATTGCTTCAGCAGTATTTCATAAGCATTAAAGCGGTCGGCTTATGAACAAGCCAAGAAGAATGAAAAAATTGCAAAAATAGCGGGAGTTGTTTCGGAATCGAGAGATAACTATCCACAAGTGAGTGTGGTATTTTTGTAAGCAACATCTATCCTATTGTATGACATAGTCTCTTAAGATATTTCCCCTTCAGTTGGATAGGAGAAGGAAATCGACTACGATGATAAAACTTTAAACTATCAAGATGCTCTAGTTCTATTGCTAGGCATAATTATTTCACCTATGAGATTAACACTAAGAAATTACAGAGAATTAAAATATTGGAAACAAAAGATTCGTAAGGTATTTAGAATCCTCGGTTCGTTCCCAAAAATAAATAAACATCATGTTCTCTGAATCAAACGGAAAAAAGGCATAGTGATTCAACAACCTTTTTACATAAGATATGAAATTAAAGAGCAATATCGAATTCCTCCGCTACAGATAGGAGAATTTGTAATGTTACTTGGGAGTCCGAAAGCAATAATACATTTCAGGAGGCTTTCGGCGATCTCCTCTCTCCAACGATAGATCCTCCACGTCCGCAAGTATTGGAAGATGACCAAGATACCATATTTACTACGATTAAAAAGTAAAAAAAATAGAGATTTTTCAACCGATATCGGTCTCAGATAGCCTCTTTTTAGGTTCCACGTTATCAGCTCGGTTAGCCTGCTTCTATACGCGCCTAATTTACCGAACGATTTCACCGACGGCGCGGCTTTTCAGACAGCGCTTCTCCGACGAAGAAAAAGAGCCGAGAGCGGATTCCAGAACTTAAAAAAAGGGAGCGGAGGCCTAATGGATTTTTTATTTGGCAGGAGGAAATAGAGCAATGAAATCCAACGTTCACAGCGGAGGGCCCTGATTCTATCCCATTCATTCACTCAACGAGTGTCCCAATCGGAGGGAATTTATTTCAAAGGACTAATCTCGGAGACTTGATTCCCATCTGATAAAATCATGGAATGCGTTGCCCGCGAAAGGCAATTGATCGCCAATTAATGAAAACAAGTCGGAAGTACTTGCGTTCATTCCCATCCCAATCCGGGGCTAATAGGTTCAAGTGCTTTGAGATAAAATTATTTTAGAATCTGGCGATTGAAAACAATCCGTCGATACAAGAGAGAAGCAATGGTTGGATTGCAATTGCAAATCGGCCGTTTATTTCGTCGAAAGACTCTCCTCTTGCAAACGAATGAATTCCTTCATTAACGATGCACTTTATTGGACACAGGTTGATTTGTTTGTTCTCAAATGTTTTTGCGGCTATTCATCGATTTAGAATTACACAAACTTTGAATTACTACTTTACTGTGTTATTCGATAAACTGAATATACTAGCAGATTAATTCTGATACTCATTTAATTTAAATTTCAGATAAGCCTTGAATTGTTCGCAAAAGACGGCTCTAAATTAAGAAGGTACTTCGGACTAGTGAGGTTTTACTAAAAACAGGGGAAACAATACATATTCGAAATTTTCGAAGAAATAATGAATTCAAAACATTTATGATCTTGAAGTACAAAAGAGATAACATGCGTTATACCCTTTTCTAATTCATGTGATATGAGTTGAATTACAAATATAGAAATGAAAGACATATAAAAATTATATTAATCACTTAAATTGCCATGAAAAGAGATATGAAAAACATTGATCACGACTCCAAATTTAACGAATACTCTTAAACCAAAAAAGAAAAAATCTGATGTGGCCAGCACATGACTTTCTTCATATATATAAGATGTAAATATTTATCTACGACAGTATTTTCGAACTCTATATTCAATCTAAACTTGAAAGATAAGTGATTAATTTATATTATATTATCTTTGACGTCACAAACATTATAAATAATGTTTCTCGGGACATGTTCGATGAAAAACGATGAAATTGGCATTTCGCCCACAGCGCCCAGAGCGCCCACCAAGTACATAATCAGCAACTTCCGGTTTATAAGTATTTTATGAATAAATCCTACACAATCAGTGATACAAAATTATGTTTCAAACAAAAGTTACACTAAATTAAATTTTCTAAAACGTTTGTGAATAATAGTATATACCTAAATATCATATTTATGGAGATATTTTACAAAACCGGAAGTTTGCTTCGAAGAATAAATCTCGACTTCCGGTTGACTGATTTACTTCAAAAACTAATCAACTCTGACAGCACACGCATAAGTACTATATATGAAGTTTGGTATTGATACGACTAATAGTTTTCACGTTAGAGCGCCCACTATCACACACACACATACACACAGACATCATTCCGAAAATGGTAAAAACGTGTTCTAGGGACCCCAAAACATGTATTTCCGTTGAAATCTCGAAGTCGATTTTTTCATGAAAAAAATACTTTCTCTATACTACGTATATGGAGAAAGTAAAAAAAACAGCAACTCAATTTTCATTATTTGAAGTTTTAATTTAGGAAGTTATATGCATCTACGAGTAATTATTTTTCTGCCAGTTATATATTTCTTAAAGTAATTTTTCAAGAGTTTTTTTAATAATAATAGAAGTATTTTGAAGGAGAGGAAGAACTACTTGGAGATATAGCCACAGCTGAGAGATGTAGCCACATTCGACCATTTCATACATGCATTCGTACTCTAGTTGCTTAGGAAGCTGATGTTAATCCTCCGTCCGTATAGATGGAGTTTGCTGAGTTCCACGGAGCTTAATGACCTGACACGGAGTATGCTCATTCCATGTGGACTATAAATGAGCTGAATAGGTCACCTTGAATGATAGTCTCATCAGATCCGCTTATTAAAGAGGCACACAGTACTGAAATAAAACTTGATTTACAAGAATCTTTAAGATGAAATGTGAAAAGTAATACGTACAGTAGCAATGACAAATATCTATAAACGATTTTTGGCAAAAATTCTCACAAAAATATTTTTCTGTTATTTGTAGCACAAACTGAAAATTATCGAAAGGAAAAGGTTTGACTTGACTTTTCAACGCGCTAAGAAATGAGATGCCAATGATTGAAATATGCCAATTTGAGGCAATACTTAGGAGCTCATTCGCAATTTTTTTTTATTATTACCGGTGGATTGTGAAGTGCACGTTCGAGAGAAATATCTCTTGTAAATTTATCTGATGGTTATTCATCGCTAATCCGGTAATTCAATTTAGGTATGAACAATGAATTGATAATATGAAAAATATTAACTTCGGTATTTCACCAATAAACAGACGCATTTCAATTCCTACACTCTTTTTTGTTTTGTTGCTAACTATCACAGTAAATATGAAACACTTTTTTATACTAAATAGTTCATTTATGATTGAAATGCTAAATATTTGTGAATTTTCCAGTGAACAGGATAAATATTTGGCATTATAGTCAAATTGTCTTCAAACTTGCAACCTCTCCTTCAAATGTACAACTATTGGAACAAATCGATTATTCGTTGAAACTGAACAGAAATGGAATGAATCCAATTGGTAGAACCTCATTGACTTTAATTCTATCATATTTTTTGGAAGAAAATAATACTGTCATTTTAGCTTAAAAGCTAATCTTTCGCGCTAATATTCATATTGATAAATGAAATAACTCATGGAAAGAATCTAAAGAAAAAAATTGTACTTTAACCACAAATTTTATTTTTTACGAAAAACAGGAACACGACCGGCTTCGACGATTCATCATCTTCTGGTGAAGAAACTCTCATACTCGCATGAGCATAAACGCAGAACAACGATTTAACAATTGCATTGAATGCAAATCAAAGAATGATATACGTTCTTTGAGAATTTATTTAGTGTGTACATAATAGCAATCACATACTTTTATTTAGTGTGTACATAATAAATCACTTTACTTTTGGTGTTATATTTGTATATCAATTCCATGCAATTTGAAAAAGGAGTAAAAGAAAATGTTACCTTCATGTAGTATGAAGATAAGTGAAAAATTAAAACTTAGAAGAAAGAGACGGAAGTATGCAAGTAGATGCAAGAGGACAATCAAAAAGCTGGAAATATAACAAAATGTAATTAGGCTGAAAAACACATGATCGGGAAGCTGAAAAGCCCTCCAAAGAATGGATGAGTTTGTCTGGGAGACAGAACAAAATGGAAAGAGAGAGAAAGATAGATTAGTAGAGAGAATGAATTGAAAGAGGAAATGGGAGCGGAAGAAATGGACGACAGAGTGAAAGAGAGAGAAAGAAAAAGGAGGAGAAGGTTGTAGGAAGAGAATCTTGAGAGGACACGTCGTCCAAATGGAAGACGATGATGAATTGCTCGCTGGACAGCGCAGGAAGAGGAAGATTTCGGAGGTGAGACTTCATTCCAGTTATTAGTTCTCCCTCCGTAGAATACTATTTTCTAGGAGCACTGTTTCAATGATATTTGGTGGAATTCCATAATACAAAACAATTTATTGTAACAAAACACTTTTACAAAAATATTCAGAAACTTGTAACACTCCATATTGTTTACCTGATAACTTCTTCTTTATCACTCGTTAATTATACCTGAACATGATTAATCCATCTTATGATGAAATTTCCAATGAAAGTTGATTATATGACTAGAAGTTCTATGGACACGCAAATTAGCCCTATCACATTATTTATACCGATACTGGAATAATATTCGTGATGTAACTAGACGCTATGTTAACAAATGGTGTGAAATTGTACAAGTGTTCAGCTATAGTTATTTTTTCCTGGGGTGTTAACTACAAAAATAAATAAAAAGAAATCCCTGGCTAAATCAATTAAGAAAAACTAAGCGTGTAAATAAAATTAATGAATTATTATTCTCTAATTTTTTATTTCATTGATATATTTACGCAATTTAACAAGAGAAAGAGGTATCTTGAGGACTCTCTCCCACAAACGTCGTTTAACTGGAAGATATTTTGAGGTGATGTCACTAAAAATTTAAAATAAATTACCTGGCCCTATGAAAAATAGTGATACTGTAAAAATTGAAAAAGTTATAAAACATATTTAAAAAAACATTGTGCTAGTGAATTTCATTTGATAAATAAATTTGGCATTATTTATGTAATATTTTTCAATATTTAACTGATTTAGGAAATTATGTGATGAATTTAAAGCGAATAGATATATAATGAGCTTGGTAATAACGTAAGTCTTAAAATGAATATAATTAACCTTTCATGGTGTTTTTTGTTGATGCATTGACATCAGATTTCTTTGAAGATACCGAACTAGAATTAGATGCAGCGAGTGAAATTGTCGCAGACTATGCTGAAGATAAGAAATAAGCAATAAGTGAAATTTAGGGTTTTAGGATTATATATATATATATATATATATATATATATATATATATATATGGTAATTCCGGTAGAGATGCTCCACCTAATGAAAAGACTCCATAACAATGACTTTAGTGATAACAAGAATGTGAAACTGCGTGATAAAATATAGTATTTATTGGTTATTAACAATATATAAACGAATTTAGTTTAAAAATATTTTCACCCAAAATATTAAACTTTTTCCGCATCCCTGCATTTGGCCATCCCTCTCGAGTGTACGGGGTGAGACGCCATCCCGCCCATCCCTCCCACCTCTGTGGGTGGGATGTCCAATTAGCCTAAACTAAATTTAATCTGGAAAGTGCATGCTACATAACAAGACTGTTAAATTTAAGTTGAAATTAGGATGTAAATAAACATTTAATTTGAATTTAAAACCGATTTAGAAGTTTCATATGCAAAAATTTAGCCAAAAAGTGTAGTACATTTAGAGAACAATATCCATTTAAAATTATAATGAAAATTGCAATTGGTATGAATGGGGGTTAGAATAATTACAAAATATTGTAATTTTAACAGAAAAAAATATGACAATTTTATTTTTTTTTTAATTTCGAGGAAAAAATTCTCACTGAAGATATTTTTTGATTTCAAAAAAAAAATTATATTTGTAATGTCCATGTGGATGAGCCACTTTTGCCGGGTATTACATTTAGATAAGAAAAAAATCTGATGTGGCCAGCACATGACTTTCTCCATATATAAGATGTAAATATTTATTTACGACAGTAATTTCGAACTCTATATTCCATCTAAACTTTGAAGATGAGTAATTAATTTATTCATTATTACCTTTTACGTCACAAACATTATAAATAATGTTTTTCGGGACATTTACGATGAAGAACGAAGTGGTATTTTGCCCCAGCGCCCAGAGCGCCCACAACGTACATAATCAGCAACTTCCGGTTTATCAGTATTTCACAAATAACTCCTACACAATCAGTGATACAAAAATATGTTTCATACAAAAGTCATAGTAAATTTCATTTTCTAAAACTTTTATAAAAATAGTATATACCTAAATATCATATTAATGGAGATATTTTGAAAACCGGAAATAGGCTTTGATGAATGAAGCTCGACTTCCGGATAACCGATTTACTCCAAAATCTAATCAACTCTAACGACACAAACCAAAATACTATATATGAAATTTAGTGTTGATCCAACAAACCGTTTTTATGTTAGAGCGCCCACAAAGTACATAATCAGCTACTTCCGGTTGATCAGTATTTCACGAATAACTCCTAATCAACTGGTGATACAAAAATATTTTAAATACAAAAGTTATAGTAAAACACATTATCTAAAACTTTTATTGAGTATACAATATACCTATATATCATATTTATGGAGATATTTTGAAAACCGGAAATGAGCTTTGATGAATGAAGCTCGACTTCCGGTTTACCGATTTACTTGAAAAACTAATCAACTCTGACAGCACACACCGCAGTGCTCAATATGAATTTTGGTGTTGATACGACAATTAGTTTTCACGTTAGAGCGCCCATTGTCACACACACACACACACACACACACACACACACACACACACACACACACACACACACACACACACTACACACACACACACACACATACACACAGACATCATTCCGAAAATGGTCAAAACGTGTTCTAGGGACCCCAAAACATGTATTTCCGTTGAAATCTCGAAGTCGAATTTTTTCATGAAAACAATACTTTCTCTATACTTCGTATATGGAGAAAGTAAAAAGTGTTAAAATGCTTCTCCCTAGTGCTTACTAAACAATACCTCATTTTTGATCGTGCATAAAATGCATTCGACCGTGGATTTAAATTTGAATTAAAATTAAAATGTAGAATACAAACGTTTCCTTGAAGAAAGCATTAATCGGCACCACCTTAAAGTTAAAGTGATACTAATAGGGCACATATACCTAAAGATAGCACTGGGGCATCTATCCCGAGAAGAAGTGGGGCGTCTATCCTTTCAGTACGGGAGAGATGCCCTTACAGACAGTGGAGCTACACTTTGTCCAATATGGTCAGTCACTGCATGTGGATGATAAATGAACCTATTACTACAAGTTTTCGCCCGTTCATTCAAAATATTCAAACATTTAAACTAATGCCAACCAGAAACATTATACTCTATCTTATAACAGGGTGGAAAAAACAGTACCTACTTGAAATAATGCTATAAAATTGCGTAAAAAGAATTAATCGTCGTGAAAATCTTGCTGATAGACCCATGCTGGAATAGTATTCCAAGTAACTGACGTGCACCGTCCTTAGAGTAACATTGTATAAATTCGATGGGCGTCTCTCCCGGTGGGGCATCTCACTCGGAATTACCTTATAGATTGACAGAATGGAGGGATGCGAAGATTGGTAGAAATACATATATAAATCAAGCGGTAAAAGAACATTTGAAAGGCCGAGGGAAAGGAGTGAAAGAAATTGAAAGGTAAACGATGCTGAGAGACTTTCAAATAAATAGGAAAAGAAAAATCAGAATTAGAAATTAAAACGCTTTCGACCAAGCGATGATGGAGTTTACATGTTGAATACGATTGCAAGAAAAATAGACTGTGGAAAATTAATTACAGTTTCTTTTCTCTCCACGCGATGGATTTCCGCAAGACGTTGGGGCTTTCCGTGAATTTTATCTGCGAACTATTTAATATATTATTTTCTTGATAATTTCTTTCTCATCCGTAAATTACATCTAAACATAATTTACCCATCGAATGACGACATTTTCAATAAAAGTCATTTATGTGACTATAAGTTATCTATTAACATGCAAATTAGACCTATCATATTATTTGTACCGACATTAGAATAATATTCATGATGTAGCTAGACGCTAGGTTAGTAATCAATTGACTTAAAAACTGATGAATAATTCATAACTACATTTTATGAAGCATAAAATAATTGTGCTATAAACCACAGCTGAATTTTTGTCCAGAGAAAATAGAAATAGAGGAAGTAATTTGTGTTGTGATCCAAAGAGACACGGAAATCAATCTTATGATAAAGAGTAGTCTAAGCTCCAGGTGCTATTGCCTAATGTGCTTGGTGTCTTGACTGTGCCTGAATGTTGTAACGGCATCTAAGACAGTCCTTCGTATTACAGCAGCACAGTTCTTGAGTTGTTTTTTATAAGACTGTTGTACAATGAATAGATATATTGACCAAACGTGAATGAACTTGTATTCGGAAAAGATTTTTCTATTAAAAACTTATCACTTAAAAAATAATTCATTCATAGCCTGGAGAAAATGAATGAAACAATTAATAAAGAGAGTCAGTATAAATGTAGAAATAAAATAAATGAGACATAGACGATATTATGTTTTACGTGAGTAATTTCCGATTCAGAAACAAGGAAGTCAAAATAGAGTACTGAAAAGATTGGATAACTTTAAGAGAACCATCATCGAAGTACATTTCACAAGTAGTTAAATGATTTTTGAGTAATTTTGTTCCTCTGGTAAGAGACAGATTTATGTATAGGAATTAACTGGAATAGACTCATTATTTGGAGTGCTTGGTTGTGGAAAACCCATTGGAAGCTCGTTGGCAAAAAGATTTGCCGTAATTAACGGCATCTTTATCCCTATTTTACCACTATTTTATCGGAATTCGATTGAGGAAAGTGAATCGCAGCCATAAATATTCTCAATATCCTCAATTGACCGTTAAAGGACGGCGAATCCCAGAACAGGAACTGTCTTTATTGCCTCCTTAAGAGTATATAGTCCTTAATTTACTAGTAGTTCTAGCATGTTTCCTTAGACCCTTAAAGTAAAATTAAAGAAAATATGTCTGTTTAAACAATTTTCTTAAAAGTAAAAATTTGTCGTCTTTATTGCAGATAGAATATTTTTCTACATTTAAGCAAAAAAACTACTATTCTATCCTCTTTGCGTTACAAAATCCTTTTAGTACCTTTTATCCTTCCTTTATCTACGTAAGCGAAAACCTCTATTATTCAAGTATCTAAATGAAACAATTGCCCAATTAGAATGCGATGCAACTTCTAGCACTTTAGTAGCCAACTATTCCCATTGAAATTGAAAACGCATATTCTGACTTACCATCATTTTCTATCATTAAAACTCTTACTTAGATATTCCAATATTTTTTCCGCATGAAAAATCAATCTACCGGTGAAATAAATTGAACATAAGTTTATTTTATAACGTATGTTGGCTGTTTGTAATTATTTATAATCATCCTACATTCCTAAAGAAAACAATGCCAACAAAATGTACTAGCCAATTTATAACTGAATAGCTAATTTACTGTTGATAAAATTTATAATAGAATGATTGATAATCATTTGATTTTGAGAACTTAATTAATAATCTCATTCAAATGTCATTTCTTAATTTTAATAATTGAATTCTGAGAATAAATATACATTTAAAATAGGTTAGTTGTTCACACTATTGTTTCTACTACATTCTTCTTCTACTATTTCTTCTACATTCATAAATGCAAGACAGTCGCTTTTTGCGTTTGACATTAAGAAATAAACTGCTTCTGTTGATTATAATTGAACATAATATTTTACCACCATTTATTCTAGTATTAATGTACCAATAATCATTTATTCTTGTAATTTAGTCATTTATTTCTATTCCAACTTATACAAAGACCATGAGAGGGAAAGACTATCCTTCTTTATTTATGATTATTACTTCGAGGTAATTCGAATGACCTTTTGGTTTTATGGAAATTAGTTGCCCTTATCTGCCGAGAAGAATCGTAGATACGTGAATTGCGATTAAATTTCCTTGTATCGTAGGTTGAACATAAGCAATAATTTGAAAAGACAAGGGAAAGTGACGGAAATAAATTACCAATATATTTTTACTCCAAGAAAAATTCCTCTGAATGGTATCGAAAGAAAACCAGCCAAATGTTTTAAGTATTAGAAGTTCGGAAATTAATTTCGCTAAAAAGGCCACGGAATCCTGGTTCAATTTCGCATCTAGTTGCTGCATGGGTTTGCCATTTCGAATGGTGGCCTTAATTAGAATTGGAGAGGGCTATCGTTTGCTAGGCACTCGACGATCCCACGATCACGTTCACGACTTCAATTCAAGCCCTCCACTATCGCTGACACTTTCAAGCGCTCCCACGAGGTTTTACCACACTCCCCCCAAACACCTCCCACTCCCATGGGTCTCCTCCTCAGCCTGCAGATCCTTCTACTTACGGCGTATCTTCGCACGCTGCAAGAGGAAATCGTACATACACGTGACATGCAATGCCAGTGAGAATGGAATACCGTCTAACATAACCAAACGAAAAGTTTAAATATTTGGAAAATATGGGTTTGTACGGGATACGGAAATTGTAACAAATAAGGATGTCAGTTCCATATTTATAATCAGCTGATGTAACTCAACTTTCTTATGAATCTGTATAGTTTAAAATCGCTTATGAAAAATTAAAAGTACTATCGAACTATCAATTCTGTTTTATATTCTGAATGATATAAATTCAAGAGAACTAAATATCAACATGAATCGAATTGGCTCTAGAACTGATCGATTTGAATATGTATAAAGGCGTGAGTTCAACGATCAGAAGAGGAGCTTTCTGAACAGGAAAATATTCATTTTAATTGGGAGATATTAATTATGATAGGAATTAAAGAAATAAAATTTGAAGAATTAACGAGTTGTGACAACTGAAAAATTTTCCTGCATGAACTGAGATAGAAAAATTTCTTTTATAACCTAAGACCGATGGTCCTTTTGAAAATTACCTGCAAATGTTTACTTTCGGGTACAGAGGAAAAAATTTAGTCTGGCAAAAGTATGCTATTTTACCCCTGGGTATTGAAATTTGAAAGAGGCAACAGATAAATTATATTAAGTTCTTATAAGAATAAAGATTATCCAGGGAGTATCATGTACAAAAGAGTCAATGATTCACAAGGACGAAAAGATGTAAGGAATTCTTCAAATGTTCAATCAAGATTTAAGGTACATTTCACATCTTGTTAAATATTTTTGCAATATTTTTAAATACACTACCAGGCTTAAGGCATTTAAAAAGTATTAATCCCGCAAATTTGCTACCTGTTTGTTAAATGCATAATACATATCTATCTTTTGCTTCCTCGCTTTCATGGCAGATATTTCATCACAGAAGAAAGCATCATATGCATTTCACACGAGAGAAGTCCCCTTAATTTAAATGGTTGCCCCGAGATTCAAACTGCGTTTGGGAATAAGAAGAAGTCCGGGAATAAACTGCTTGCAAGTTGATGTGCCTGTAGTTGGCAGAAGCTCCACATGGTCTTCGTTCCTGATGAAAGGGTTTTCCTGCATACTCTTCCCGTACGTGAGCGTCCCATTCGGCCTCGAGGGATACGCTTCCAATGCAGGTCTGCGGTCTCGTCCGGGGGACGTCGGATCCTATTCCGTCCTCGTTCGACCCTAGAAGGCCGCGCCCTTACTTCGATTGTTTGTAGAGATCCTACTGTTCAATAGCAACTTGACCTTATATTCCGAATGATTTTGAAGATGAGGGTGACCACTTTACACAATGTTGAATTAATACTCGATTCGATTAGAAGGAATCCACGGTTTCCTGATCACAAGGTACGACTGTATCAATATGTGATTGAAATAATAAGCTAATGGCCGTTTAAGTATTTTGAAATACAATCATGTTTATGAAGGAATAAAGGGTTCAATATTTACGGGAAAATACATCTTTTATTGTCTGATAAAATAATAAATTCTGTTTCTCATTTCTCAAGCATTTATAATTTAAGAAAACTTTAAGTGCGACTCTCCGAGTAAAACGAAATATCTATAGAACTTCCGGTGTAATGAGTCATTATGTACATTAAAAAAAAATTAGAAATGAAGTTAACTACAAAAGTTTAACGCATGACATCACTGATACAGAAAGGCTACGACCTTAAGCGAGCTAACTTGCACGTGGCCTGAAAAAATTCGAGCTCTAACGAGTAACTAACTTCAATTCTTCGTTCTTTCAATCCTGTCTCTCCATTCCTAACTCAAACCAAATATCACCTGCAGTAAATCATCCAGAATTTTTACTTCCTGTTTCCTTAATACTGTACTGATTTTACTCATACGCCTAAGAAACAAAAAAAATTGTATATACATGGGTGGTCTGAAAAGTTTCCGACATTTCGTCATTTCTGGACATGTTTTCTGAAGATATCTGAAAATTTTCTGAAGATTTCTAAAAAAATCTGGGGTAGGAAACTTTTCAGACCACCCTCGTATATATCGTTGAATTTTCTTCATTTTTTATTACGATAGATACCTTATTTGAATAATGAATACTTACAATATGCAGTTTCACTTCAATCTTTATCTAAATTCAGAATCAAAGCACATTCGTTTTCAACGAGTTGTAGCCTATTCATTTAACCAAATAAACTTTTTCGTGATAATATTTTCTAATAATATAAACTCAAAGTATTTGCTGATAAATGAATAAAATGTCCTCACTAAGATTTTTGTAGTGTAATATAATAGTATCGACTCGTATCGATTGTGGTCTTATTTTTATTTTAGCTCAACCCAGTCAAGAAAAATTAGTATGTTGGAAATATCTTTTAGTATGGTAGTAAATATAACAAGGATTCCGAGAGTTTGTTATTGAATTTCATATATTAAGAAACATAACATTCATCCAGAGAAATGACGAGGGTCGAAATGTAGACGAACCATCTCTGCGCCAAACACGGAGCAGAGGAGAAGTTTCATCCTAAAATTAGCACAAAATGGTTCGTAGTAATTAAATATTATAATTGATAATTCTGCCAATATAGATTAAGCATATAAAGTGATAATTTAGATATTTTTAGACACAAATCGAAGCCTGTATGTATGTGGGGTAATCAGCCTGAGGGCTGCTTAAATTATCAACCACAATTGGCTTTGAAGAGAAAATAAGGAAAGATTAAGATGAGGTAATTCATCAATGATAAGCAGTGCCATAAGCGAAAGAAAATATACTTGCATGTGCAACACAGTGATTCTCTGAGTAAATGCCTATCCAGAAACCACTGCCAGATTCTCTTTTTATTAAAGCAAAAACAATTTCCGTCAGAAATAATTTCTGTGGATGTGTATGATTTATTGAATTATCCAAAAAAATTATTTCCTGATACTTTATAATAGTATTTAAAGTGATTATGATTGAAAAATGTCTGATAAATTTCATTGGTATAAAATAGTGGTCAAGAGGAGAAATTTCGAAAGTAAAAATGCCTCCAGAGATCTTAATTATTCGGGAATGAAGAATGGATGCGCCAATGTATAAATCCAGAACCCACCCATTTCCATGGTCAGAGAAAGAAAGAAGCCTTTCTTCTTTCTGAAATCCCATATAACATCTCCCATTAACTCCAACATTGGGTCGGCCTTACGGCTGAGCCGTCAGCTGTCCTTCTCTTAAGGGGGTCTTCGGATCGCTTAATTGCAGCTGAGGTCCTTCCTTCCCACACATAGCCATTTTTTCCGATTCCATTACTCGATACTCTCTTCGTATTTCATACAAACCCTGCAAATTGTATCTATGGTTAATTATTACACCCAAACTTTATGTCAACGCTCTCTGCGCTCGTACGTTATCTCACATTATTTCATCAGTTCGAGTTTCTATTGTACAGGGTTTCTGGATGAAAGCTATCCAAAATTAAATATTTATATCTTGGAAAGTATTTATTATAAAAATTTCCCGTTTTCAGTATAACTTCGGAAAACTCTGAAAATTTTACTTTGCACTTAATATACATAAATGTGAGCACCTTAGGCGGTACGGATGCATCAAGGCGATATTCGACCTCATCCCGCTTCGCTTGAGGCATGTCGGGTGTTACTGTCGCCACAGCGTTCTTTGTGAGGGTTTTCAGGTGCTCAATGCTATTGATGTTGATCTCTATTTGGTACACAATGTTCACCACATATCCCCCCAGGAAAAACGTCGTGGGGTCTAGCGAACTAAGAGGCCAAGAAATTGACCCATTTTCTTGATATGTCCGTAGCTTTCCAGGACATTTTCAAGCAACAAACTTCCCGTAGTTCTCATTTTGTTGTCCCACAACCGGTGCTTTTGCTTGTTGGAAAAAATAACTTCTTCAACCAAATAGTCGCATTATCCATTTATTTATTTTTTCTCGCAGTGCTATAATGTAAAAGAAAGGAAGCTAATTTCCCGCAAAGTTTTCCCAGAACTTATTATATCTGAATTTCTTGAGCAAAGTAAAGTTTTAGTTTAAAAGTTCTATCTTCTAAATTAGTAAACATATAACTCTATGAAAGATCTCGTGCAATATTTTGTCAGTTAAGACGAAAATGTGTTCTATGGTCCTGCTAGAAAGATATGTTTTCTTTGGTTGAACAAACAAAAATGTTGGTCCATTAAGTCATTTAGAGTGATTTTACGCAATTTATAAGCATTAATTATACTGCTAAGGTATACAAAGATCTTCATAAAAAGACTTGAGGCTTTCCTGGTGGATGGATCTGCAGCGATCTCAGCAGCCCTGTGGAAGATGGCAGAGTCGGCCTTCGAAACGTTGGCGACGTGGTCACCAGAATCCACCTGGATGATTACCCAAATTTTAACCCAAAGATCTTCATACTTAAAAGTCGATAGAGTTCTTTGGTTTCACAAACTCGGCTACCCTTAGCCGAAAATTTTAGAGACGAAGACCGTGAATGAATTTCTCATTCGCTGCTTTGAATTCTAGACTGTTACTGTGTGGGTTCATTGCACGTTTGTGAGAGAACGTACGCAACAGGTGTCACGTCCATTATGCGAGATGCATGCCTTATGGATTTGATGACGCGTGAATACCAAAGGTCTTCGTATGATCGCGCGCTAAAGTGCAATTTTCGTTTTATAGCCCAATCAAAAGGATTAAATTGAGAAAATGCTCCATCGGCAACAAAACGTAGAATGAATCTTTAACGGTCATCAAATTAACGAATATTTGCTCAGTGAATTGAGAGGAATCGATAAAGTGAGACCCAAAGCGAAGAGAATCCAATATCGCGTGCAGAGGGAGTTGTGACAACAAGTATCGATTTTCGAATCATATACTGAACGGTAATTTTACGGATAATTTTGGAATGAATTCAATTTTCCTCCAAAGAAATTTCCCTGAATCTTTCGATTTTCCAGGTAGACATTTCGTGTCTATAATTTGACCTCATTCATCCTACAGAAAGACTTAGGCTATAAATGGCTCTTATGAAATTTCCTTCGAAAGAAGACAGTACTTTTAAGAAAAATCTTAATCCTAATAGTTTATTATAGCAGGATTTAGATTGTAGTTTTAATGATTGTGGAATTCAGCTTGAAGTACACTTTTGCAACACTGTGATCAAGAATGTCATATAGTGCTAAAAAGAAATGCTGTCTAAAATACTATACTACTTCTAATGTAATGCGTGGGTTGCACTTTCAAGAAGAGATAAATTTAGAGAATCGACGAATAACAAATCATGATTAATAAAATACATTTTATGATAATAATTTCTAAAATTTGCGAAGAGAATCTCTATATTGATAGCAAAGAGAAAACTTTGTATCCCTTTTTTGCGTATTCCGCGCACTGAGGAGTGTGAAATTAAAGTTTATATAGAGGAGGTTTGGCGAATGCTAATATCTTTGCCCAAAGTATCATTGTTTCGACTCTGGACGACTCGAACCGTCTGCCTTAATAAATGCTCGTAAAGTTCATTTTGATCGATTGCAGACATTTTTTCTTTTGCAGAATAAAATCTGACCTAATGGTCGTACGAAATCGAAATCAATACCAATAGAAAGTAAATTGAATACAAATTCTTATTTTGGGCGTAGAATATCGCATTCGAGTCAAAATTACGATAACTATGGCAAATTGAACGGAAATTTTGTGGAATTTCTTCATAGTAAACAAACCAGTCCCCCTGGCGACTAAGGCGATTGTTGAATCCGAGCTTATGCGTTTCCTCATAAGTATACGCGGGGATTTAATCTCCATACAGAATCAACGGCAGGGACTCATGTCATTAGTTATGAAAAGATTACTTAGAAGTCAACATATGCAAACAATTATACGCAAGTAGTAGGGACAATATTACGTCAATTTTACGGTTCTTTCGAAAATATTTTTGGCTTTGTGAATAAAATTTCATACGATTAATGTTTTCGTTCTCAAAAAGATGGAAAATTTTGCCGTCATAATTAATCGAAAGGCAACAATATATGCAAACGCGATATCGTTCTAGCAACCAAATAAACAAATACTCTGTTATAACTGTTAACAAGCACTATTTGAGTCAACGGAAAATACGCTTTACCATAAGAAAAGATCAATAGATAGCTAAAACATATTTTTAGTTTAAATTCTGCCATTCTTGACGGGAGAATCTACTAGCTTACATAAAACATGTGTTAAAATACATTAAATTATCTGTCTCACATGAAAACATTGCTTGTAATTTTATTGAGGCTGCCAGTTTTTACGCATGGTCAATTGTACGTCGCAGTGAGTAGAGTTCGATTATTCGATGATTTGAGATTTTATATTTCAGAATATAATATTAAATATTCGCAAATTACCTAATACAAATTCTGAATTCAACATTATAATATATATGCAAATGTTGAAAGAGTTTTTACAGAAAAAATCATTTATATAGAAGTTCCGAATCATTAAATTTACTTTCAAACTATTTTTAGTTCAATGGACAATATTCATTTTTTACCACCGGCATTTTTAGTTCTAATGAAAAATATATAAAACATACGAGGACCGTATTTTTTAATTAATATTTATTAATATTTTATATAATTCGAATAATTCAAAATAACTATGCAGCCTCGGCGAAATCTGATCAGTATGGCAATAAAAATCCCAAGGAACTGTCAAAAGATACGTTATTGCTTTTTAAATATAGCTTAGTAAAGCTTAACCTCATTTTTAATATCCTTCGTATATTTTATATTACTTGAAAAGTAATGTATATAAAATAAAATCATAAGAGAATCTTAACAAAAATGAAATGTTACCCAAATGCAATATATCTTATACCCCTATGAAATTCAAGACTCATTTTTATAAACGTTTATTCGATCAATATTAACAAGGGAACATTAAAATTGGCAATTAATTGTATCAAAAAGTAAATAAAACTACAAGCTGTTATTGTATTTTTTTCAATTGCTACTGACGTTTAATTTTAAATTTTGTTGTGAAGGGAATAAAGGCAAACAATACATCCTAATGATATTTTTATAAACGCTTACAGCTGATATGATACAAAAAATTTAAAAAATATATAAGAAATCGTTATAGGGGTATAATCATTGACAAAAGAACATCAATAACGTTCAAACTTAAGATTTAATGAATAAAGGTCGAATTTCGACCACTGGGAGATCACTAGTGAATATATGAATATGTATCAAAGTAGTGAAAATAAACTTTCTCTAATCATATCATTATCTAAATATATATAACAGTAATATAGCCCTTCAACTCCTTTCGAACGAACGAACAAATGAAGTTAACTGTCGTAAATTTTGATCATGGCTCCTGACTCGGGGTCATATCTAGGGCTTTCCAATTAAACATTTTAGAGTTCACTTTTTATTCAAATTCACGTGGTATAGGAGTGCATCTGGCTCAGTTTAAGGTAAAGTGACTAGGATAAGGGGATATTCATTAGTAGATTTTGGGCTAAGGTAATTGTTGATTGTTTATTTTAGATTGTAATCCCATGCTATGGACGGTAAGGAATTTTGAATGCGTTTCAGTTTTGAGTTGAATCTTTGTTATTAGAAGTTTAAATCTCCAATAGCCGTTTTTGTCGGCGTTCCTCTTCTCATTCCACGGTATTCCGAGAAAACAAGACAGGATGCAGCACCGCACTTTTTCTCGGAATACCGGGGAATGAGAAGAGGAACGCCGACAAAAACGGCTATTGGAGATTTTAAACCTGTAATACCTTGAAAGCCGTGCCCTAACTTTCCTTACATTGAATCTTTGTGTTATTCTATTTAAAGCTGTGGAGAGAGGTCAGATTTGATGGAATTTGTACATTTCGTAAGTACTGGTGTGATATGGAAGGTTTGAAACCTTTTCGAGTGTTTTACTTTCGAATCTATACAGCTTTCGTAAATAGGCTTTGTATGTGTAGTGGCAAGTGGGTGATGCATAGGTGAGCATAGGTTGTATAGTTAATAGATACGTTAGAAGTTGGGTTTTTTTGTTTTTTTTTAGATCTGTTAAATACTATACCAGATAAGGCGAATTTAGTTTTTATTGCCTTCTGAATGTTCTTTACAATATTTTCCTTCCATGTTGATTTTTAATCGAGTATAGCATTTAAATACTTTTAATTTTTCTTGCTTAAGATACTTTTTTCCTTTAAATCTGAAATTTGGTATGTAATTTTTCTATTGTTCCCACGGGAATGCATACGCGAGCATTTTTGAAGATTTAAGGCAATCCTTCAATTCTTTTCCTTTTCCCGAAAAATCACCGAGTCCAAATGACTGCGAATGTCATGAGAAGTTGAACTGACTATATGATCATGCCTTAAGCTTCTTATTCAGCGAAAACAATACAGACAACGGCTTTTCGCTATAGATATCGACTTTTCCGGATTATCTCCTCTCTTTATTTCTCTCTCTCTCTAAAATCTGCTAATGGCTTTTCTCATTAAAGAAAAGCTTTAATTCTCCACGATAAAAAAGAAAAGCTTGCGCCCGTCCTTCTCTTAATCATCATGAACACCAGATTTTTCAGAATAATTAGGGAAAGGAATGCTCACTCGCCAGAATAAATTCCAGCGATGGGCAAACGATTCGAATCGGTGAAAAAACACGGCCAAGATTTGCTCGGAGGCAATACGGGTCTTACCAAGCTTTTATCGACTTTGACGATTTTATTAGAACGATTCAATGATATTCTCGCGGTAACACGAAGCGGGATCAGTTTCTTCATGAATTATTCTTAAGTTTGGGGTAATCAAATATGTATGAACAAAATATGAGTGTATGACTAATATCTTGCTGGTATGGAACGGTTTTTAAAGTTCTTTAGCCACGAAAATGAGCTGTTCAGCATTATATAATATGTTATGCATGTATATAGGTGTATATTTAGAGGGGTGTGTAAAAATAAATCTTTGAGAGTCCAATTCGTTTAGTATAATGAAAAAATCAATCGAAGAACTCAAAAAAATATTACTGTTGACACAGAAAAATCTCTATTCCTTGATTCCTCTTTTATTGACTCCTCAATTAAAATTTAAGGAATCTTGTCTAATACTTTATTTATATAATCATGTAATTAAAACACCTAATTTATTTATCATTTGTTGGTAAATTATTCCTCCGCACTCTGGAGTTTGCTTCTACAGTCATAATATGATTGTACTCCTCTTAACCAGAACATTTAAACCTAAACCATAGCTTACACGTTTTAAATCTTGCGTTTTTGGAGATAACAATACTTTTATGCTACTGCAGCTTTGACTTCAAGGGAAATCAAGTTTACAATGTCTTTTTCATTTATTAACATTGAGCCACTTAAATCCTCTGGTTTGACAAGCAGAGTATGGAATGAACGAAACTTAAAAAACGAATAATTTAATTCTTTGAAAATATCACTTTCAAAGATATATTGTAGAGGTAATATTATGGTTAAAAGTGCTTCAGCAGCAGATAATTTTGCATATGGACTCCCACTGGGAATCAAAGCCGGGACCGCTTTTACTGAAGCCGAACGCGCTGCTCACATGGCTAACCGGGAGCCCTCAAAGAGATACTTCCTCGTGTTTCTACGTCCTTCCGAAGAAAATAGTGACAAATAATGGCGTCAATTGTAAGATTACTATTAATATATCTCATAAGATTCCTTATTATTAGTATTTTTTAATATTTGTTGATTATTCAATGATGGGTTATAAATAAATATAATTTACTTCAAGAATCTGAAACATGGTGGGATCGGTGGGTCAAGTTAATACATTTGGAAGAGTTATTACCATGATAAACTCATACAGAAGCAACAGATACCACGCGGATGTACCGATAATTCTTCTCATTGGACTGCTTCAAAACGCCCAAAAGAGCGAAATGTGGGAAACATCGCAATACCACTCGTCTCCATTCCTCACCAACGAGTCAATATTTGATTAATTTTCGCAACTGTGCGAATCTCTTTTGTGTCGAGATCATTAATCAAAGCATCAACGGAATGCGAGGTGCCGGCAAGAAAATCCATCAAAAAGTAGCGCGAAAAAAGAAAACAAAGCAGTATTAATTTTTCAATGGTCTTGGAGGAAATGCTCTGAATCCCTTTTCGAAGGTCATTACAGCGAACAACCCAATAAAGCAGGAAGTCGATGATATCGAGCGAGAAAATAAAGCGGAAATTCTGAACGAATTCCGATGGAGAGATCTTAAACTGGGCTCCGCTAGATTTACCATTGCTCACTCCATTCATTCGGTCCAATCAGATTTCCAAAAAAGACGTCGACTTTTAACCACTCCATCCAGATGGAGCTTCGGCAACTTTCCCCTCCTGGGAGGACTTTTATAGGAGAATTTGTATAAATTTAACAACACATGTGTCATATGCCGTGAATTGTACTGCATACATAAATTATATTATCTGCGCCAACTTTTAATTCATCAATTCCTTGAATCAATATTTTTATAAATGAGACGAGGTAACGTTTAAGAATGTACAAACAAGTTTGGACCTGGAACATCGATGAGTAACAGTCGCATATTTTTGTTTAATAATTCAGAGGCGTCCTTTTGTTTTCTATATCTTAGAAAAAACTAAGTATAATTCATTTTTCTTTTCTCTGTTTTGAATTTTGCGATTTGAGACCCCTTACACTGTGTAACGTAATTACAGAGCTCATATTTCATATTAGCTACAATAATAATCATACAATTGCAGTCGGCTATTTTAAATTAATCGAGTATTTTCCTAACATGGACTTTATCTAACCAATTTTAGGTGTAAATAAACAGTCGTCATTATTGTTGCCAGATTATACTCGAATATCAGTAATAATGAGATGATAATCTTTTGAAAACTAAAATAATGAACGTGATACGAATTATTCTTCATCATTAATAAAATGTCGGTAATTTAAACTTGAAACTGAAAAAAGACTCGTCATATATATATATATACTCGCTGAAGTGCCCGTTGATTCTCAACGGGGAAAATTAAAATTGATAAATGCTTTTGTTACAGACTTGATCGTAACACATTCCTCATAATTTTAGGAAGATAGCAAATGCCAGGCTATCATCATTTCCAAACCAATAAACAAACAAAATAAGTTATAATAAAATCTGCAAAGTCACCTAAATATTATAATTAACTATTCTTCGATGAAAACAACATTAGTTTAAGGATTATAAAATGTATATTCGAATATAGCATTAAGATAAGCAGCATCACTTTTAAGGAGACATTTTCAGAAAGAAAAAATGGATATTGGAAACAATGATCAAACACAACCAAAATGTATTTTATATCACTCTGAAACAACCGAGATTGAACATCAATAACAGAAAGATAGCAAATGTATATGAACTGGAAGCACTTTAAAAAATACAATGAATTACTTTTTGCATTCTGCATATAACAAAACATAACTTGTTTTACCTTTCTGATCAAGGAATACGGTGTTGGAGATTTTTGCTACAACTTTACATCTCGCAGTTCAACAGTATATAGTTCATAGCTGCATTTAATGATATCCTCTTAAATTTATCCATCTTTATAAAATCTATCACTTATTTTTAACAATAATATGAAGTGGGCATACATTCTAAATGTGTTCTTACGGATGCATACATTAGCTCGGAATCGACAATCGTCTAGATCGTCAAGGGAATGGGTTGTAATATGCGCAATTTCGAATCGCAAACGATATTCCACGACCACAATAAGAATTCTTATTCTATTCTCTTTCGTTTGGTGCTTAATTAGACTTCTACAACTATTATTTCTGATTTAATTTTGAAAAAGAAATGAACCCTGCAACGAAAAAAAGACCATACGTGTATTTCTTATGAAAAGGTTTTGACCCGCCTGGGTTCAAACCGTGAACTTTAGGGAAATAAAAAGTAGCCTATACTCAGCGAAAGTTCGACTTTTAATAATGTAGAAAATTTCAAAGTTCGGTGTTTCTCGGCTCTCGAGTTTTTAGCAAACACACACACACACTATTTTATATATATATAGATTTATAAATTCATTTGTAATTGATATACTTGATTGTAGTATTCTTGCCGATGGATTATATTTTCGATCATGAAACCGAAGAGTACGTGTGTAATACAACAAGAAATTTCATAGAGCCGTAATTACAGAAAATGCCTTCTGCCAATGCTTCAAGCCACGAAGTCTTTAAAAAGTATCGAATTCCTAAAAAATGAGAAAAATCGAAAGGTAGGGAATAAATATGGAGACGAGGATTGATGAAGAGGAGAATCGGATTCTAATAAATGGGATTTTAGATTTGGTGATAATGAATGAGGAAAAGGGATAAGAAAGGAAATCGTTGGGGGAACCAGATGAGTCGGCGGAGGGCTTCGGAAGAATGGGAAAGAAGTTGGAAATGCCATCGGATTGGCCAACTGTGGGGAGGGAAATCTCCCTCAGCAACGGCTCCCATACATTTTAATTCAAGCACGTCCGTCCGAAATATGCGCGATTTAGCATTGCTATGGAAGCAATCTTGCGGCCAAACAAATATGGAAAATCCCAAGACATTTTTATCGTATTCGGAATTTGCTGATTTTTTCTTATATATGTGATGACATTTTTGCGATTCCGGAGATATCTGATTTGAGAATAGCCAGAGAAATGTTCCCAATGAATATACGAGAGAGAAGAAAGATGGGAAATGTGGAAAATGTGATTTATATGAAAGATTAAACGAATCATTTCGTATGAATATGGTCGAATGAAAATCTTTCTAATTCAGTATTCATACAGTAGTGGTCAGATAGTCTAGATTAAAGATTAGATTAAATTCCTCTTAATAATTATCAAATTAAAATTTCATAGGCATTTATATTATTATTAGTATGGTATTAATATCGCAGTAAGTAGAGAGACAATATTTGAGCGGCTAGTATTTTAACTATTTTTCCGGAAAAATTGCAATTGACTTACCTATATATTAAAAATTAAATTTTCGACCACTGGAGGATGCCATCAACAGGTTTAGCTGAATAATCACAAGAGAAAACTATTTTTATTGCCAAAAATTTCGGATATTCAAATACTAAATTATTCTTATATGCACGGGAAAGCTATAAGGTTTGCAAAATTATAATAGCATTTAGATAATAAAGCCACGATTAAAAAGTGATCCATTTCTATTCTTTGACGAAAATGTAAAAAAATAAAAATATCCTGAGAAAGATGATTTCAGGGAATATATGGATGGACCAAAACTAAAAATAAGGATATCTGTAGGAAATAGGATAGGAATACTTTTCCATGGTTTTTCTTAAACAACTTTAGAATAACCTGTCTCTTTTTCTATCTATAACATTTCCACTCAATCTACACTTGGAAACTCAACACATAAAGGTGTACGTCTACTTAATCACATCATTATAACAAATAGGGACTGCTCACAAGATAAAAGAGAAGGTAAGAAAAATAAAAACAGAACGGAGCGTAATCGTCGCTTAAATTCTATGGATTTGAAAACTGGATACCAGATTTTGTTCGAATTTCGCTGTAAAGGTCAAACTTAATGCACTACGCTGCCACAATTGAAGTTTCAATACATTCAATCGGTTCCGAGAGTCTTTTTGAAAATCGTTCGAAAAAAAGGAACCGATATAATTTCCGTGAAAGGAATAAATGATCCGAGTGAAGAGGCGTTAATCTACCTAAAGGAAAATGATGAATTCTGCGGGACGCAGCCAAGGATTATAATATTTTCGATACATTATTGGAAATGGAAAGTTTTCGATTCAGTAGTCAGGGATGAAAGAGAAAGGAACCGTGAAAAAGATGGAACGTGAGGATATAGGAGAAGGAAATAAGAGGGAGGGAAGGAAGTCAGAAATTATTCGGGGAATAACGAGAAGAAGTTAAGGATAATGGTGTTTTGGACAGACGTCTTGGTCGGAAAATTAATTTCGACTCAACCGAGAACCATCTCATTATCCGCAGTATTTTTTCGTTTTTGTGACTGTGTAGTTTTCAGCGAAATAATAAAGACAGGACGAAATGAGACCTGGAGATTTGGAAAAATGTCGGATTTGGTCCTTTATGCGTCAAAGAACTGCGTGATTAATACGGAATATGTATTTTCCTTCGCTTTTCAGTTTGGAATCATTCATTTCCCCTTTTATTTTTCCCGAATCGATGTTTCTTTCACCGATACACCCCTTCTCTATATTCCTGTTAAGAATTTCAAGAGTTCAATTCCCTTTTCTCTCCACATTCTTCCAATCAATGCCACGATTCATTCATTTCTTACTTAAAGTGCATTTTTATTCGATCTCCCATTCAATAAATTCCTAAATATTTTGTTCATAAAATTATTTTTCATAAATTTTCGCCCACTCTCTCTAGTAAATACATTCATTTAGTATATCAGAAATACAATGCCTTTCTACTCTAATTTGCAATATTCAGTGACTACTCCTTCCGAGATCAAAAATGTTGGATCGTAACAAAATAATTCAAACATTTTCGAGTGACAACGATATATCAAAAATTAACCCCATTGAGAGTAAAATTTTACTATACTGCAAAATTGCAAGAAAGAAACGATCGATGTAGCGCTACCACGGAACCATCGTCAGCTCTTTATCGTAATCTTGTGGCATAGTGAAAGTTAACCTTCCTGGAAATTTGCATGTAAAAAATACTACAAAGTTAAAATCGACTCTGTATTGGTCAACGATAAATTTTACTGCACTTGTATATCAAAATTCACAAATGAATTTTTCGATGATTAAAGAAGCATTCTAGGGTATATCAAATTCTGATTTGTGTCGCTCTGTTTGTTGTAAATTTAAGCCCGTGAGAGATTATGCAGTTTTCAAACAACCTTAACAAGTCTATTTTATTTGGATAAATTCCGGGCTATTCATGGTTTAATCCGAAGTTAAATACACATCAGCATATAGGACAAAATCTCGGTTGTTTTTAAATCCCATGTCCTTTTCAGGCTTTATAAGTATAAGGTGCGGACTTGCACGTCTCCTTTTAATGAGAATGTTTGTCTCTCCGATAGATAAATCCGATTTCTCCGACATGTACTATTTATACTCTTTAATGCTCTCCTTTTTCAATCGTCTTTTTTACTTTCTCCATATACGAAGTATAGAGAAAGTATTGTTTTCATGAAAAAATTCGACTTCGAGATTTCAACGGAAATACATGTTTTGGGGTCCCTAGAACACGTTTTGACCATTTTCGGAATGATGTCTGTGTGTATGTGTGCCTGTCCTTGTGGGCGCTCTAACGTGAAAACTATTAGTTGTATCAATACCAAACTTCATATATAGTACTGTGGTGTGTGTTGTCAGAGGTGATTAGTTTTTGGAGTAAATCGGTAAACCGGAAGTCGAGCATTATTCATTAAAGCTCATTTCCGGTTTTCAAAATATCTCCATAAATATGATATATAGGTATATTGTATACTTTATAAAAGTGTTAGATAATGTAATTTACTATAACTTTTGTATTTAACATATTTTTTATCACCGGTTGATTAGGAGTTATTCGTGAATTACCGATAAAACGGAAGAAGATGATTATGTACTTTGTGGGCGCTCTACCATGAAAACTATTTGTCGGATCAACACAAAATTTCGTATATATTACTTTTATTACAGTTGTTAGAGTTGATTAGATTTTGGAGTAAATCGGTTAACCGGAAGTTGAGCTTCATTCTTCAAGGCTCATTTCCGGTTCTCAAAATATTTCCATAAATATGATATTTAGATATATACTATTAATTATAAATGTTTTAGAAAATTTTATTTACTATAACTTTTGTATGTAACATATTTTTGTATCACTGATTGTTTAGGAGTTATTCAGGAAATACTGATAACCCGGAATTTGCTGATTATGTACTTTGTGGGCGCTCTGGGCTCTATGGACGAAAGGCCAAATTCATCGTTTTTCATCGAGCATGTCCCGAAAAACATTATTTATAATGTTTGTGACGTAAAAGATAATAATATATAAATTAATCACTCATCTTCCAAGTTTAGATGGAATATAGAGTTCGAAATTACTGTCGTAGATAAATATTTACATCTTATATATGGAGAAAGTCATGTGCTGGCCACATCAGATTTTTCTACTTTACCTTCATCCTGTCAATTCCTTCCTACCAATTCATTCGTTTTTCTCTCTACCTCGATCTCATTTCCACAGCCTCATCTCGTTTGCGGAATTAAAGATACAAAGCCCTAACTTTAATCTTCTCTCCCCCATGAATGTTTCATTATTTTCCCCCGCTAACAACCTTGTCCTTTTTAAATGTTTTTGACAGAAATGTTTTAAGCTGTTTCATTCATATTTGTTGCCCTCCTTGATGAGCAGCTGCAAAAGGCACGTGCGTTTCATTCTTTGAGGTAAATTTACGAGGTAAACACACGGGGTTAATTGCTATTTCCGTAGCCATCATTAATGCTGCCTTTGAAGGAAGGGGTGGCATACAGTCAGAGCTGAATGAATATTTACGTTTTCAGTTTTATACATCCCAACTCATACATATTCCAATGGAAAGGGTAAGGAGGACTTAATCTATTTATTACGGCGTTCCATACGGATATTTTTCTTGATTTATTAGGCAGTACGGTTTTTTCATGTGAAAAATGGTCGTATTTAATTTCTGCGCAAGCAAATAACTGACTTTACCATATTAATGAATTAGTTTTCTTATTTTAAACTCTGGAAAAGCATAGAATGCAGCTGAAAGCAGTAGAGACTAACAGAAAGAATGAAAGAGCATTATATTCAAGGTGAGGTCAGGGTCAAGTTGGTCTCTCTCCTAGCTATCTTTAATTATTAATACATACGTAAAAGTAATGAAATAATTCAACAAAAACACAAACAAGTTTGTTTTGTAAAAAAGTATTCTATATAATGATATAATTTCATGATACCGAGTGCCGAATGATGTAACAATTTTACGATTAAAAAGACGGCAGATTACGTTGCTTTAGAACAGTGATCCCCAACCCAAACCTTTCACAGGGTTAACCATCGGGAAACATATATTTAACAGTACATAATAGTATCAAAATTTTAGTTATGAAGTACTAACGAAAATAATTTTATAGTCGGGGTTGACCATAACTGTATAAAAGGTTCGCGGCATTCTGAAGGTTGAGAATCCCTGCTTGAAGGATATTTATGAATATAAAATAAAATAATTGGTTAAAGCCATTTATATCTTAGTAGATCCTTCGCTTTTTAAATGAAGTCTCAGTTCCTCATTTCAGTGGGTTTATATCAAAAGACATGAAGTTCAACCCGCAATAGATTATCACGATTTAACTCTCATTCGATGAACATAATGGACGAAGGATCTCTTATGAAGCTTCCTGTGTTAAGCTATTAGAACGGTTGAATAAATTTCTTTAAAATTACCAAAATCTTAATTTAGCCGACTGTACTTTACATAGTCACATATTGGTTAACATTAAGGTTTGCGATGTTATGCTAGAATTGTACGGAATGAAATTTCTATGATTCTGGGCATAGTCAACGATAACAAGGAATTTTGGAAGGACTAAATGTGGGCGATGAACTAGCATTAAATTTGGGAGCTTCAAACTGAAGGTAAAGTGATTTAATAACTACATCAGAAAACGGGTGTAAATTATGAATAATTTAACAATAAAAGATCTGCGATATTTTTATACCCATAGCATTAATACAAGTCGGATTTCATGCTCGGATCCAGTCTTATGATAATTCATGCTCTATAAAGACTGTAAATAATTACATGTCATGTTTGGTTGGTCAATGACCAATGGTCATCTATGGAGATTTTGAAATGTAAAAATTAAGTTTTGAAAAATTAAAGAGAATTATTCGACTGCGGAGGCTGTTCATCAATAATAAACTCCACCGGGAATAGAACCCGTAACTGTTTTCACCGGAAGCAAACGTATTACTAACTTGGCTGAACAGATTCTTCAATACGCTTTATATATATTATAAATAGATCATCATCTACCTCTTTTAGTAGTCGAACATCATCAATATTTGCCAATTAACTATGCAAATATTTTTATATTCTGTTTAAAAAAACCAGAGATAATTATTAGGAAGTATTATACTTATTAAACAATTACGAATATTAATAATATTACACTTACCAAAGATAAACATACTAAAAGGTAATTTTTCAAAGTATGGAAAAGTTTCTCAAAATAATATCAAAACAATTTGAATAAAAGGAATGCTCATGTATTCCGAAGTTTAAAATGAAGTCGAGAAGAATACAAAAAACAATAGTCCATGGAGAACTACGAAAATATAAATATTGGTATGAATGCTACACTTTCTTTAATTGCTCTTTTAAAGCGCATTACATTTCGATCGTCATTTACTCTCATCTTCTGTAAGATTTATTCATCTCAGGGGAATAACTTGCAACTGTTTGGGGCGCAGCTGATCTTTCACAATATCCGATTTTTTGCATAACTCTGTGGTCCATTTCCCAGCAGATAGTCTCGCTCTATGGCTGTTATTTGCTGTCGAGGGATTCGGTCCATGGACAAAAGGGGGGCGGAACGAGTATTACCCAAACGCCTTCCATAGATAGGTCGTAGCGGGAGGCCAGATATGAGTAATAGCACCAAATGGGGATCCCCGGAAGGAGAAAAGGGCCATTAATTTTTTAGCGCTCGCAGAACTGCAAAGAAAGAACTAGGAAAGAGCGAAAGTGAACCGATGGATTTTTTTTGAGAAGTGTGCGTCGCTTTGTGAAAAGGTTCCGTAAATAATACTTCTCGTTTATTTCGGAATGGTATTTTCAAATTGAATCCACCATGTCCTATTTCCTTATTTTTAACAATATCTTTCTTTGATAATATGATACAGTGATGAATTAAAATTAAATTCATCGTAAATAGGAAGGCTATTTCTTAGGCTGTAAAAGTTTATGGTGGCTAAAATCTTCCATGAAATGCTAATCTGAAGTTACACTTATCTTTTAGAAACTTCAACGCGGAAATAGAGCTTTGCGAATGTCAATACCAATGCATGAATACTGACTAAAATATATTTTTAGATAAAATAAGTTCACTAATTATTATTATTGTAAAAATTCTACAAGTGGACTAATCGTCCGGTGGTAACACATATACATATATTTATATTACACATATTATTATAAATCCCATCTAAATTTTTGAATTAAAAAAAATATATATTGATTCGCTGCACATGTACTAGTAAACGTCAAGCTCACTCATCCGTAATAGTTTTACCCAATCTTTTTACAAACTCCCTATGATGTTTTGGGAAGGGCTCTTAGACTATTTATTTTACCTGTGATGCAGTTCCACATAGTAAAGGATCTCTATAGATTATAATATATGTTAAAGTATCTAAAATCGTTTTACCAACTTTTTTATTTTTAACAACTCAATGTAGAGTTGTTCTAAGTGACGTAACAATACACGAAATAATAAATAAAAGCTCTTTCTAAGCAATGAAATCACATGAGAAGTTAAATCGTATGACATCATAAATAATAACGATTAATTTTTAGTTTAATTCATTAAGTATGTTGTTTATTCTGCATGTAGATTAAATATCTTGCTCAATATAATTTTATTCACACAACCATGTTATTAATTACAAGAAGTCTACTTATCATCACTAATAATACTGACTGGTATTAATCAATAAGGAAAAATCTTACACTTAATATAAGAAATTATCAATTATAACCTCATAAATAATGTTCTGCTTTAATAAATATAACAGCGTACATTAAATTACGATCCTTGTTCATATGATTGCCTTCAATTTCGATTTAATCACTCATATTGTATCCTCGAGGAAATATCGCCCTAATTTTCTTTGCTTCTGCGCTTTATTTCAGCTCCAACCCACGATACTAGTCAAAGCCTCTTAAGGAAGGAGGAGTCTAAATTGTTTTTGCTTTAATGAAAAAATGAAAACGTTTTCAGCGTCGAGCAGTCTTTGGCTCCTCTCTTTTCAAGGAGTACTCTCATTAAAAAGTAGGGAGGGAATCTTGTTATGAGGGCAAAAGATTAGGACTGGTGCCCTTATCGTTAGGATGAGGGCTTAAAATCAAGCGAGACGAACGTGAGGTTAAAAGTTGTGAAAAGAGTAAGCGGGTGAAGAGAGAAAAGAGTTGAGGCGTAAGGAAGAAGTGGTGTGGAAAATGGGTGACGAAGGTGGACGAGCTAAGCGAAGAGAGAAAATCTCAACGGAAACTTTCTTCTTCCGTTCACTTTTTGTGACAGACGCCATTCCGTGGCAGACGGACATGCGACACTTTATCCCACGCTCCTAAACCCCTGGAGATGATGTAAGGGAAATGGAGGTTAATTAGCAAAAGAACTTAATCCATGGGATCGGAGTTGGGATTAGGAAAGGAACTACGGGAAGAGAGTTTGATCATGTTATGTGTCAGCGAACTACCACGTATTATATTATCTGAAACTCTTATTATTTAATTATTAATTAATTAATGATTAATAATATCAATGCTTATAAGGAGATTACGTAGCCATGCTTTCCTTAGAATCGAGTCCATCATCGTAATCGCCAAACAGCTAACCAAAGGAGCATTGATAAGCCAATCAGAATGTACGAGGCACTCACAACCTCGTAATAGAGGTTGAAATGAATAAGTAACCTGATTATTAAATATCTTTATCTTGTTGAGATATATTTTTACTGCAAGGATAATTACTGATATATATTCCTAATACATCACCAAATACTATTTACTTAAGTAACTCCTTTTTTACGTACTACAAAAAGATTCCACACTTTTATTTTATTGATTCCTTCATTCAAGCTTGGTCACCCAAAAGATCATAGTACCCTGGGAAAAAGTGCAGCGCTTTTTTCTGTCTACGTCTTTTTTATTTAAACTGTTTTCAATATTTATACATGTAGAAGATTTTGCTACCACAACTATTACGAATCATTTTCTGGATTTGGATTGAAGTAATTAGCGATGCTGTAGGTTATGTAATTTCATGAGAGGATAGCCAGAAGCTACTGCACACATCTTTATTCATGTAATAATACGCTCATGACTCATTCAGAGTTGCTTTCCTAAAAGAATACATTACTTCAAATATAGTAAATACATGAGTTTTGAATATAGAATAGCAAAGACAAAGAGAAATACTGAAAAAATTCTTCCTAATTAGCCACTAGCCATTCTAATGGTTCCTGCAATTAGATACCTTAAATTACCTTGGTCAACAAAATAAGGAATTTAAGGAATCTAAATTTCAAATCCTCAGAAGTCTCACTTAAGAACAACTTGTTAAGGAAAGACAATAGAGAAAAAATTAATAAAGGATAGAAATTTTTTTGTTATAAAATATATTTCCAAGCTATTGCTATGAGGCATTTATTTTTGTTTTTTTTTTGAATGCCCTTACATTTAAAATACTTTTCCCAGAAAAGTTGTGAATAAGCTGAAGTAGTCACTGTAGCCATTTCTAAGAGACCTTAAGAGTCGTGTCAAATGTCGAGATGGTAAATGGCAAAATTTTGGCAAATTTTTCTTAATTGAGAGCAAGATTATTTTGAATTAAAAGAATGATTTTCCATAAGATTAAGAATTTTCAAACAGCACGATGTCACTCCTGTATCGTTCAAAAGCGATCTTTGCTCTTTTTTCTTCTTCTGGGATAATATTTCACCTCTCAACACATCTATCAGGCAATTTGATCGCTCATTTTTCTCCTAAGCCTAGCCATTCTCTCGGCAATCATTTTCCCTCCATCACCTACTTTTCCTCTCTTTGGCACTTATACCAAACAGCTTCCGCTTTTCTTCTATTATCGCTCTTTATTTGGCATTTCTACGTCCACTTCCACAGGGTTATCAATTCCAGCAGCCCATAACCCCATGTCCATTACCCTCTTGACCCTTAACTTTGCTCCTTTGGCGACATTCGACGACTATAACTTCAAACAGATGAACACAAACCTTTAATCTTTGTAACGCTGGGTTACAACATGCTATTGCTTGACCCGAACCCCCTCCTAAAATTCTTTAACTACCTCTATCGCTTTGAATTCAAATCTCACGAACACTGTACTGTAATTTATGAGAAATGATTTTGACAACAGTGAGTTTTACCAAGGTCAAAACACATTTCATTTTTTATGCTGAATTTGTGTTACACTCCATTCATTAAGATTTTAACTCTACGCTCAATCAAATTTCTAAGCCGAGTAATCATTCTCTAACAATAAATTTGTGAGGATATAGGAATTATTGGGCTTTCACTTACGAAAATTTAGTAAAAGGTATAACTGGTCTAATCGTTCTCACAAACAATAGCTTGATTATTGAGATATTTTTTAATACTTAAAGAACTGATTCCTGTGGGCAAAACGTGGAAATAATAAAACATGCCGAGAAGAAGGCAATTCAAGGGATTCTTTTCTAGTGAACACATAGAGAAGTATTTTAGTAATGAAAATTGGAGGCTCTAAAAGGATGAATAGACGATTTGGAAGGAGGATATGATCAAGAATATGGATTGCAATAAAAAATGTAATGAGTCTTAAGACGAGGAAACTCATCAAAACACTTAGGATTCCGACAAAAGAAATTCAGCAGTAATTAAGGAGGGAATTATTTCACAAAACTGAGGGCAATCCGTTCCCTTTTCTCCCAATCCCTTCCGAACCCGAAAATTCTTATGCGATTGCACGATCGAGGAATCGATAAGAGGATAAAGAACTTAAAGGCTCAATTTATCGGGCGATAAACATTTTTATTAATCGTTCCGTCCATTAATCTCCAGAAAATGGCGTCCTTTTCTAACGGCGTCGACAGAATTACACGCGTATGGTGCGAAGAAGAGCATTCCCTTAAAGTAATTAGCGCGAGACATATAGCTCGATTCTCTTTGATTTCTCTCTCGATCCCCTTTTTTCTCGGCCGATTGGGGAATGGAGAGAAAATGAGAAAAAAATTAAAAAAATAGGAAATTGCAATTAAGAAGAGGGTCAAGGGAGGGGAGGTTAAGAGTGGAAGTGATGGGAAGGAAAATTAGAAAAGACGGAGGTGTTGTTGGGGTGGCTAATGGGGGGAGGAACCGAGAGTAGGAGAGGGAAGGAGAAAGAAGTAGAGGTAATGGAGAAGAAGGAAGGGGAGAGCTACAGATAGATAAACGAATTTATTGGGGCAAATTGAGACAAAAAAGTCCCATGATGCAGAGGAGAGGAAGAAAATATGGGTGGGTATCGAAGAAAGAGGGATCGATCGAAAGAGAATGTAATAAAAAAAAGGAATTTAATTATACTGGTAGGTAGCAGGGGTACATACAAATAATTCACATCTAATAATAAAAATTCGCTAAAAACAAGAGAAGATGGGGAATGAAAATGAGGCATTGATAGGAGGAAAGGATGGTAAAAGAGAGAGACGTATAGAATGCTATCGAGATAAAGTATAATTACTTGATACACGATCCATTAGGGAAAATATGAAAATATCTCATTAGAAAAAGTGTTCGGTTTTTCATTTTTTTGAAATGTGCTTTAAGATAAATTCTTTGTGAGGAAGTTTACATATATTTTCTATGCATTACACTAATAATGTTTGTACAATATTTTATTCAATATGCATAATAATGCTACTTATTTATAAGGGATAGTGAGATGATGGAGGACTCATCTCGATTAACCAGGAAATCATCAAATAATCAGAGATCAATGCTTTATCATCTTGCCTTGCCCATTAATTACATGATTGCAACCTAGCAATATTTTGATTCACACCGACCTTTTTTTCTGCCGTGCTACTGTTGCCACTATCTGACGAAGACCTTCACCAACAGCAACGATAGATGAACACATACAACCACTACCTGATCAGAAATATCCAATCAGCCGGGGTTCGAACCTTTAGGGGGACCTTGAGGTCGGAGTGATAACGTAGCTAGAATGTTAACCACTCGGCTGGTAAAGAATAGCATTCATGAATATAATTTTTTTTAGGTTTTTTTAACCTTCGTTATTATTTGTGCTCATCTGTTTTGAAATAGAACAACGATGAAAGATATATAATATGTGATGCATACAGAACTAAAAAAATAATGATAGTCCTACGAGATGACGAGGTGGAGTCGGAAGATAATACAAAGAAGGAAGAGAGAAGAGGGAAGTAAAATGTAAATGAAGCAAGCAGGGGAAAAAGTGAAATAAAGGATAAAGAGAAATAGAGCATGAAATGTGGTAACTAACGGGAAGGGAGGGGTCACAAGAGGATACAAAAGCGAGAGAAAAGAAATGGGTAAAAGGAAAGGAAGCAGAAATAGAATGGAAAGAATAACAAAAAGGGGGAAAGAGAGGGAGAGATAATTGAAGAAGAGAGAAGAGGAAATGCGAAGAGATTAAGGGAGGAAAAAACGGACGGGGGAGATATAAAGAGGTGACCAGCATCACATATGTAGAAGGGGAGAGGAGCTGTCTGCTGGCGTAATGGGATCTGTCGAGTGGTGTGAACCATCAAAGACTTTTATTTCTTCCCCTCGGTTCCATTCGATACCTCCCGGACGGAATCTGACCGTGCGAGTAGAACCATTTGGGAGTCCCGTGGAGATGCTTTTTCTCCGACTTGTTTCGAGCCGGGATTTTTTCCCCGAAATCTTAACGTCGGAGGGACTTAGAGATTGTTCCCCTCCCAAGTTTTTCGCGGCTAAGTAATTAATGACAAGGGGGTCTTCCGAAATGGTTAGCTTGCGATATTTAGAGAATTAGCCAACGGAGACAGCTTTGAGAAATGTGAACTGGCATTGAAACACTTCAACCGAACCATTTGCTTGAGTTCAAACCGCTGAATGCTGATCCCTACGTTGATAATGCTTCTGCTCTTTGCTTTAGGGATTTAGAAAATTCTGACGAGAAGAAAGTATTAGTCATGGGTCGACTTAAAAACGGTGCCGAATTTAACGCTTAAATACCGATAGAATACGTGTAGTGTACTTAAGGTAATTTTAATAAAGTTACTTTAAGTTGTCCAAAAATAACTTACTCCTGGAAAATTTGAGTTTCCCCAACAGACATCTATAAAACCATTAAAAAGATCACCATCTATGAAAGCAATAGGTGGTAAATATATCGTCACACGAGTAATGGGGAAATAGGGTTCTCACTGCTTAATTTTCTCCTACTTTAATTCCTACCTCTTCGCGGAAAGAAGGCTTCGAATTTTGTGTTTATTTTTGGCGCGAACGCTGAATTTAGCAGTTGAATTTAGATTGAAGTCTAGGTCTTGATTTTCAAGTACGGATGTACATTATGATGTACAGCTATAATTTTATCAATGATAAATAAACTTTCTGACTACTGAAAATTCAAGAAGAGAGATTTCAGAAGACAATATTTGAGATTTAGAGATGATTTCATTTAAACTTCTAAATGTATTCTATTATAGCTCTAAATATTGGGAGCTCCAAATATCGTTTGAGGGCATTTAAAAGAGGGTTAGCTCGTTGCATAATCATCCAACATAGAGGAAACACTGTTAACTACTCTAATTCAAATTTTGACCGCCTTAAGTATAAGTTCCTTCATTTTTAATCTACTTAATAGTAAATATCCATCCAATCTTAATCATTAATAATCTAATGTCTACTTAAATTACTCTCTTTCGTAAAGCATGCAACCAATTTTTTTTTAACTGACGACATTTCTTCTTCCTTATACTCTTCCAGTCATAACATTGCATCTGTAACCACCAGCCAACTCTTTGTAAAAGCAGAACTAGTAGTAAGTAGATAAAGTACTCACCTGTCTATGCTTATTGCGACGAGGTTGAAAATCGAGGACGTTGAACACGTGACGTCCATGGCGATGTAAAAGTCGCAAACGAACGTCGGTAGACCCCATTCGCCGTTTACCTGAAATAACACGCAAAATTCATTCAATACACAATTAAAAATAGCGTCACAATCCATATCCAGTGAGTAGTGGGGAAGTTAACTTCCATTACATTAGATAAAGAAAAAAAAGGATCTTGTCTAGCGTTAATCGGTGGAATTTCAATTTAAACACAGTTTTATAACAAAACTTGTACAATTCTACAAGATTGAGAAATACTAATAGTTTACCAGTTTCGGCGACAAGATAAGATAAAGAATTGTATTAGGAATCATTAATTCTAAATCACCGAATTTATTGGTACATGGTTTTTATCATAAGAAAATCATAGAATTCACAACCTACGGTTATAATCGGAAAAAATGTAATAATAATTATTATAAGATAATAATTATAACCTATAATAATTATTAAGGCTTATGTTCACAATTATTTTTGTATAACAAATTTGATAGGCAGACCTCATAAGAAAATATTTTGGCTCTTCGATGATTTTAGAATGAATAGAGTCGTCTGGGTATTTCTAGGAGTGGAAAAAAAGGACACCAAAGAAGCTTATCTGACATTAGTTTGTTACATAAATGAAACATTCAATCAACAAAGAATAACGTTATATTTTCTTGACATGAAAGTTTACAAAAGGAAAAAGTATACAAGAAATTAAGAAAGAATTGACCTTTTGCTCTAATAAAGAGATTATCTCATTTAATATACTGCCTTTGGGAGTAAATTTGTAAATATATCCTCTTCTTTCATTAGAGACTCTTGAGATATCGACGAAAAGCATCGACGAAATCTAGCCTCTTCCCATTCATATTTTTTATCAAAATTGGAGATGAAAAGAATTTGGTAGAGAAGAGTTCGGTGTAAGTATTTCCTTTCTGCAATATAAGGATGTAAAATGTGGCTAGGTCCTCACCTAGCATCGATGGTTCGCGTTGATGAATGGTAGAGGCCAGAAAGAAAGCCAATGAAGATCTCTACAAGGGGCAAAGTTCGCTATTTAGTGGCAAAGAAAACCCAGCGGACTGAACTAGTAGGAAATCTTGTTTTTTTAATGTTCAATCCCTGTGTTAGTCAGTCTTTCAGTTTGTCAGTGAGAGATATTTTCCCAAGAGGGTCCACAGACATCATCGTCAAAAAACTATTTCCTCATCTGCTAGCTAAAACTGCCAACATAATAGAGTTTTTGCCCCATAAAATAACTCTGAATAATAGTGTAAATGGGAGGTCCCGACTACGTTTTCTTCATTGGGTATTCAGTTTTACCACAGCAATGTAGTAATTTCACCGAATTAATGCATACTTAGCAGAAATAAAGGAATTAACTATGACGATTTCTAAGCTACAATACGTATATTAGAAAAAGTAATGAGATGGAGGAGAGTTTTAAAGATATGTCTCGATTAATTTCTTTTGATGTCTAATAAAATCTTTTGTGTGCTCAAATTTGTACAAAGGTTTATAAAATTGATTTAAATAATATATGAATACGATTATCAATTTTTTTTATTTAATTGCATCGTTAACTATCCCTCCATATTTTAAAATATAAACGAGATTATAAAAATTATCTTCGTCACTGGCCATTTTTGTTTCACGGCGATACCAGTGATATTTGTTTCACGGTTTTAGTTTTATCAAACCCCTGAAATCTTTCAATTTACCACCATGCCATTCCGCTTTTTAATACTCATTACTCTTCCTAAGCTTGCATGTAAGAATCGCTTCATAACTAATGCTCTTCTATTCATCAATATTCCTGCGCTAACATCTTTAATCACTCAACTTATAATTTGTTGAGCTATCCTACTCACCTTCCCCTTATAGATATTTAAATGAGTATTCTTCTCCCGAAAATTTCCGGTGAGAGCTTCTCGTTTTGTTTGTTAATTTTCTGCATTCTTCGCACGTTCTCACATGAAGGATTTATAAAAGAAAAAGATTTTTTTCCGAGAGGCCCGTGTAAAGCGTAAAATTTCATCAATTCCGTCTTACGCTCCCAGTGAACAAGTTTGAGGTAGAAAGCTCTAAGAAAACCCCGACGGAATTTTTAAAAAATACCACAGTTGGGATTCATCGGAATAGGGCGTACCGGATTTACTGTACTTCTCGCTGAAAAGCAATGGAAACGCGTATAGATGTTTTAAATATTAATAAATATAGTCTTTATTTGGGCGAGATTGAGCGAGTCTCTTCTTTCATCCTACCCATCGTGATTTATAAGAGAAAAATAAATTAAAGAGAATTGAATGAAAAATTAGAAGAATTGATTATGTAAATAAATTTAGAGATTGTTAGGAAAAAGATGTTACTGAGGGAGTAAGGAAGGTAATGAATAAATATAATCGAGATATTTTAACGAGAAACATAAGATACGTCAATATAGTAAATTATTTTTTTAAGTATGGTTAAAAAAATAACCCAGTGTCATAAATATAACTATTAAATACATTATAGGATGTGATTTTGATTGATCATACTGCAATACCTCTTCAAAATAGGAAATATAATAAAGACTGAGAGCATTCTAGGTATTAAAATTAGTTGTAAGCAAATGTTGGAAATTAATGGCTTTACGGAAAGATAATGCTTGATGATGGATTGAGATAGATTATGATAAAAATGAGCGAAAGCTAGAGCAGCCGAGATAAGACCCACGGAGATAAAAAAAGGAAAAAATCGTAGCTGCTACAGCAGATGGGTGAGCGGAGGAAGGAGGAGAGAATGGAGAGAGAAGCATTTAAAAATAGAGCGAAAGATGTGATAGAAGAGGAGAAAGAGACGAGGGGCAAGGTCTTTAAAATGGCTGAATTTTGATTGATTTATGGCATCAATTTTGTGGAGGCTGAAATTGTTTTTGATCGCTCCGATGATCTTTTGTAGAGAGAAGCGATGGGGCGGTGATAAAAAACACCATTTTGGGAAGACGGCGAGACCGGCGCTTCAACTGACCAGCATTCGCATTCGCTGCATAATTTTTCACAGCATCCAATTTCAATGCTACAAAATCGAAGCAAACGGTAATTAAATTTCTATTCGCATTTTTACAGCATTAATGCATGACTAAAATTATTCAATAAAGCATTTTTGGGGGGATGAATCAATCATTCTCAGAGAGTAAAAAAATATAGTGATATGAAAATTATAAATTATAGACAATACATCAGGATAAAAAATTCTTCCATCTTTTTTCTGCTCAAAACAATCGGAAAATTATTGCATTAAAGCTAAGGTTATTATAATTTGTATCGAACTTTAATAAACATGAAATAATTTACCGGCATTTTATTGATTTTATTGCAACATTTAACCATAAATGACACTACTTATCTTAATCTAAATTTCACTTGTTTAATGAGTTAGAAATTGTGGGCGTTTAACAGTAACTTTCCTATTTGTAGTCAGAAACTAGTACATAATAGAAATCACGCAAGCAGTAAAGTATCAAATAAATGGAATTTTGGCACTCGTTTGGTAAGAAATTGCGATTTAATGAATTGCTCAACAAAACGGGCGATTTACCTTTCCGGTTATTATTCCATTAAATTTAGAAATGATTGGTTATTTGAGTCTTTTAAGGTAATCTTCTTGAAAGCCCTTTGAATTAAATGGAGATATAATACAATGATAACTCAATAACTATTCATTATCGAAATGCAATTTGATATCCTATTTAATTAATTTAATGGATAAGAAATTGTGAAATTTTTACTAGCTGCGTTATTTTTAATGAAATTCATTTGTGAATGAATTATATTTGCTAATAGTAAATGACGTTTGACTTTAAACCAGGACCGTTCTTTTGCCTAGTTAGAGAAAGAAATTCAATCAAATTTTCCATAGAGCACGATAAGGCAGAAGCAAGCAAGATGCTACTGGTTTTGCATAGAAAAATATTATAATAATGGATTTTAATGTTTATTATCTCGTTCCAGTCTATAAAAGATACTCTTAACAAAAAATATATATACTTTATCTACATTTTTCTCATGCTGTGAGCTATCAACCAATTTTAGAAAAGGAGGCCAAAGGGGCAATGATGTACTTGCAGTTTGATATATTTATTTTTTTACATATGGGCAATGTTAAATTTCTCTGTATTTCCTCATTTAGTATTGATTCGTTTTTCTCTCTTTTGTATCCTTTTGGAGTCTTGTACTCCTCTAGAGTTTCTCCCTTCAATTTTAGGCATCTTTAAGCTCACAGAACTTGATTTAAGTTGGGATCGATGGCGAAGAAGGGCACGCCCATAATTTTCTTCGCTACGAATTCCAATACGCGCTTGCGGAGAAAAGCGAGGGGAATTTATGATACGGGAAAATAAATCTCAGCAGAATACGAAGAAATATAAAAGAAGTACGAAGGAAATAAAAATAACTTATATTGAAGACACGAGGACATATTTTTCCCTGGTACACACAGATTTATTCGAGGTAGTGCATTTTCTCGTTTAAAGAGATCTCTTACACCTGTAGTTACTTCTTTCCACTACATGCATTCTTTTTTATAGCTCTACATATTACTTTTTTAATAACTCAAAGGTGAATTATGTTCTTCATTCACATAGAGTTATTAAAGATGTACAGGAATATATGCTTATACAGGCTTTAGGCCACTATTGTAAAATTGGGTCTTGACTTAAACTTAGCCGCGTAGAATTTTTAATATATATCGTTCGTCGGAGTTTGATTACTAATACATACACGACCTTCTGTACGAGGCCCATGAACAGCTGACCTAAAAGTGATGGAGACAGCTCTAAAAAATAATGGCTCATGTCATGCATCGTTACGGCGAAAAAGTTTCAAAAGCAAAGATTGTTTCGAAGATTTAAACATGAGGGCTGTTGAAAAGTCTAGCAAAGAAATAGTTTTCAATGAAGAGCCACATATAGGTAGTTAAAAAATACATTTAATTTTCGACCACGGTTTTGAAAATTCATCATTTATCTTTTTTGTCCTGATTTTAATTTCAAAGAAAAAAACATATGCTTCGCTATCTTCTCGCGTTTTTTTTCAGCTTGATCGAGTAAATATGAGTAGTATGCACTCTGCACCACAGTAAAACTACTGGTTCATATAAAAAAATACTTTCATCAAATCTCATTCGTTCAATATTTAAAATCATTTTACTAAAATTATCACAATAAATTGATAATATAAATTTATCGTTATATTCAATTAATCATTCAACTATTGATTGACGTAATTGCTTTCGCGTATGTACGCATTAATTACATTGGAATGAACGAATGTTGATTACATCAACTGATTAGCTTATTAATTTACAGTATGCTTTGTTATGGTGATTTGACGCAAATAATTTTCGGAATATTTGAGTGGAAGTCAGTCTTTCATCTCACTCTCACTTTAGAATCTCACTCTCACTTCAGAAGGAAATTGCAAATGAGTTTGCTTGGACTTGGGAGTGCCAATCGATTTTTATGTTTTATTTGAGCTCACAAAGACCACATCTATCTCATAAATACATTCACGAAGAAACATTTCGATAATTTAAACAGCATTTCGATAGTTAAAATAAATTTACGACCTCTAATTGAAATGAGCATGGATTAAACGTTACAATTCATTGATTTTGAATATTAGATTACATTGATTAGCAATACACATTTATATACACTTATATATTTATATTCACTTCCTCGGTTCAGTAAATCTAATGAAAATCTACAATTATGTGGAGATTAATAACTGAATTCGTGTAATATGAATAAAATGGTCGGAAATTAGCAGTCTACAGCATGATAGGAAATTTCAAAACCAATTTGCCCCATATAAGTGAATTAAAAATGCCTGAGATGAAACTTGTAATAATTTACTATAAACTGATTGATTTGATTTTTTGCTTAGACAAGATAAAATCGACATTAAATACTAATTAGGTGTAATATGGATTTAAATACTTTGGGGGTGACTTTTCGGTCGATTTTATTCGCAAAATATAGATGTAAGATGGTAAACTATGCACCACCATGTTGAACTAAATTACATTAAAAAAAGAAAATCGTGGTATTTTTCTTTTGCATCATTGAGTTCTATAGTTAAAGTTTTTATGTCGGCTATAGTAACTCAGAATCTAGAAATTTATGACTGATTTTCTTTAGAAAATTATGGATAAGGAATGGAACCTAAAACCATTTTCTGCTTGCTTTTTATATGATCATTAGCTTTAAAGCGTGATCCATAAAACTCCTTAGCTCGAGTAGCTTCACGAATTACTCGATCTATTCGTGCTAAATGGTCCCTTTCACAAAAGCACGATAGATGCTACATTTATGAGAATGAACTACCGAAAGAAAGATAAAAAAGGGTCTGGTTTAATGGACCTACGGAACGGGGAATGAAGTAAAGATTTTCTGGCTCTCTGCACTAGAATATGTCGGAGAGAGAAGCTGAAGATTTCTTCCGCGCATTAGCATCGTATGGATACCATTAATCTCCGTATGTGCGAAGAGCTCCGTGGAGAAGACAATAGAGTTGGCTTTTTGATTGGTTTGGAAAGTAAGCAATGGAATTCACTTGAGGATGCGAAAGGGTTTATTATTTTTCGCTACTGACATTTCATTCTCCTCGGTATGAAAAAAGCTAACATTCGAGCATAAAATTGCACTTATTTAAACTACTACCAATTCTTAACTAACACATGACACACTATTTAATTGATTGTGATATTAAAATCTTGATTAAGAAATTGATTAATATGAATGTTGAAATTTCCACTGGTTTTTCTATAAGATGACGATCTAACCAATATGAAGGTGCTACAGTTACGATGAGCCGTGAATTCCACTGTAAGAATTTCCGGGATCTTTTTGAAAGTACTTGAGAGAATATTTAGAAAATCTAGTTAACCACATGACACCATTCTTAAGCGGAATACGCCATTGCAAGAGGTTTCCTTTAAAACAACTAATACTCCAAAAAATGGCATAAAAAGAGCATACTGAAGAAAATACTTTTACATCCAACATTTGCTATATTCCCTTAAAAATGCGATAACAATGTGATTAACGTATTAACCTTTCTTAAAGGCATATTAAAACATTTTTACACATTTTTGGAAGCCTCGCTATTTTTCCTCTATCATTAAGCATCATCGGAGCCCACTGGCTAAATACTAAAGCTCCCTCCTGAAACGATAATTGGGTCAATCTGTCTCTCATTGATTACTTATAACGATCCGGAAAGGTCCTTAGTGAATGACCCCTTGTCTCTATCGGGAGATCCAAAAACAGGCAAAAGAATAGAACGTTCCAGTTTAGGTCAAGAAGTAACTGCTGTCGTAATTCCGTCGTAAGTTCATACCTGAAATAGCAATTTCGTAAAATTCTTCAGTAACATAAATTATAATTATCTTTTAGACATTCCTATCCATTCGGTAATTACTGATGGCTCTTATAAAACTGGGGGCAGAAAATTCACATTTTGTATTCTGCTTGAAAATTACGCCAGGTGTAAAGGATGCGATAAAGTAATTGCCAAAGAAAAAATTTGATGTGGCCAGCACATGACTTTCTCCATATATAAGATGTAAATATTTATCTACGACAGTATTTTCGAACTCTGTATTCCATCTTAACTTTGAAGATGAGTGATTAATTTATATCATATTATATATTACGTCACAAACATAATAAATAATGTTTTTCGGGACATGCTCGATGAAAAACGATGAAATGGCTATTCGCCCACAGCGCTCAGAGCGCTCATGAAGTACATAATCGGAGACTTCCGGTTTATCAGTATTTCATGAATATCTCCTAAAAAATCAGTTTTACAAAAATATATTTCAAACTAAAGTTATAGCAAATTTATTTTCTAAAACTATTATAAATAACAGTATATACCTAAATATAATATTTATGGAGATATTTTGTAAACCGGAAATGAGCTTTGAAGAATGAAGCTCGACTTCCGGTTGACCGATTTGCTCCAAAAACTAATCAACCCTAACGACACCAACCAAAATACTATATATGAAATTTGGTGTTGATCCGACAATAATTTTTCATGTTAGAGCGCCCACAAAGTAAATAATCGGCAAATTCCGGTTTATCGGTATTTCACGAATAACTCCTAATCAACCGGTGATACAAAAATATGTTAAATACAAAAGTTATAGTAAAACACATTATCTAAAACTTTTATAAGTAATACAATAGACGTATATATCATATTTATGGAGATATTTTGAAAACCGGAAATGAGCTTTAATGAATAAAGCTCGACTTCCGGTTCACGGATTTACTCCAAAAACTAATCAACTCTGACAGCACACACCACAGTACTATATATGAAGTTTAGTGTTGATACGACTTTTAGTTTTCACGTTAGAGCGCCCACTATCACACACACACACACACACACACACACACACACACACATACACACAGACATCATTCCGAAAATGGTCAAAACGTGTTCTAGGGACCCCAAAACGTGTATTTCCGTTGAAATCTCGAAGTCGAATTTTTTCATGAAAACAATACTTTCTCTATACTTCGTATATGGAGAAAGTAAAAAATGGCTTTTCAAATTAGAACGGAAACACAGTTGCATGCTTAACAAATTCTCTTATGATTAGTCGCATATCAGTTTGAGCTGGTGTTAAACATTTATGTTCTTTTGAAAAATCTAACTTCAGCATTTTATTTAGTCTGGTAGAAACTTTCATTATATTTATCTTAGATGATTGTTTACGTTTTTTCTTTAATTTTCCTCCATCCTTATTATTATTATTTAAGGATCTGCAGAATTTGCTGAAGCATTACTAAACTGTAAAAATAAAGATATAATACCAGCAAAATACTCTATCTTAAATTACCTAATTTATATATATAATCTATAAACTAACTAATTATCTCTTGAAAAATTAGAATTACTCTTTTTGTCAGCATCAAATTGCTATACTTTGTTACGATTTTAATATTACTTTCTGGTATGAGTAATGATTATATCACATTATTCAAGTTAACTATTTTCTATATAAATCTGTTTACCTGAATTATCCCGTTGATTACTATCCAAAAGATTTCGTTTGGAAATTTTTGTGGCGATAAAAATAATTTTTAAAATTCCATTTTATGCACTATTTCATAAATTGAATGCCGATTTATTTTAGAAATTTTACAATACTTTCAGTAGAATAGATTGGATAGAAAAGTTTCTCAATAATGGTTCGCCTCCTTTTAAGCCTTCTTTATTTTTCAAATAGACAATTTTAATAAATTATTATGAGAAAGCTTGGTTCTCTTTCAAATATCAAATCATAATCCTGAAAATAATTCTGAATTTAATCAATCAATCATAAGGAAAATTTCAATAGTATATCAAATACAAATTTTTAACGCAACCACTAAATGTTTACTTATTAGTCTGGAAATATTTATTTTTATCTTGTGATATAAAACAGGGTTTTAGAAGAATCCCTAAAAATTAAATGCAAAAACATTCTGGTATATCAGCAAAAACCATAAAAACGGAGATCTTTTTCTCCAGAATTTGCAGGGAAATTACTTAATTGAATTTACAAATAGCAGGGCAGAAACTGATTCAATTAAAGTAACGCGATGATTTTAATTAAATGTGGATTTTTCCGTTTCTACGTCACACTGAAATCAATTATCAGAGAAAATTGAATAATTTGTGAAGCAATTATCAAAATGAAACATCAAACGTCGTTCATTATTGAGATATAAAATTAAGAGTAACCTAATGTATTTAATTAAATTTACCAGCTGCAGAATTTATCACATTACTCCATTCAAACGATTCTTTTAAGCCACAGAGTGACGTTAAAAATATTATTTATTTAAAGTTGGATCGATTATATTGCGTAACACTTTGATTTAGCGGGTTTCTCAGTAAAAGTGTTTAAGAGGAAAACTCGATTTTGAGATTTACTCTCAGGAAGTTAAAAATTATTTTCTCTCATAAAGCAAGACACGCCTCATAACGTGCCCTTGTGAGAGAATTATGCTACAGCAAAATATTACGTATTTTACTCACCATTTCATTTACCGGTCACCATTTCCGCTCAGGGAGCTAGATGCAAGCCAGGGAACTGCATGATAATTAGATTCGCGAAGCTAAATTTCATTTCTAAATCATTGACGAGCAACAAACAAAATTCAATGTAGCGAAAATTTGAATAATTAATCGTATTTTATCAGTAGCTTTATAACGCCTTCGCGATTTTAAAGCAATGCGCAGATTCTAATTTAGGATCTGAAGTGAAAAATTTCGCAAACTGCAATTTTTATGCTTTCGGACTCTTGATAAATCCCGAGCTGGAAATTCATTCTCCTCTTAAATAAGCGATAGATCTTTCTAAAATCCAATTTTGCGCACGTCCTTTCCCATTTTTTTGCTCCTGATGAATTGATTCTCATAAACCTTTTTAAGCGGTACAATTGGTGCTTATTAAAGCCCCTCGTGCATAGAGAGATCGTGCGGGAGGGACGTTCGTTTCCAAGCCAAATATTCGTCAGCGTCAATCCCGCGCCATTTTGAGCGATTAGGCGTGGCGGTGTTTGCGAAGCGTGCACCGCAAACACGGGGAAGTGCAAATGTGTGTGTACGGGAACTGGTTGCGCCGAGTCGATAACAATAAAGCACTAATTGCGCAACTAAATAAGTAAGTACGGGCGTGCGGTGGAAAAAAGCGACTAGCGGAAAGGGTGTATGCGTGGCAGAGAAATGGGAAACGGAAGGAAATAGGGGCCATTTGATCTTTAATGTTCGCTCATACATTATTCACCTGAAGCAATTAAAGAGACGGTCGTTGAAATAGTGAGTGAAGGGAAGGAATGGGTGCAGCCAGAAGATCAGACGGTTACTGAACCGAAGTAGGTAACTTCTATTGCGTTAAGATGGAAAATTAGTTGAAAAAAGGTGGAAGGAAATACTTAGGCATGTTAGTGCTAGATATTTGTTTTTCTAATTTAATAAAGTGTTTACGACACGTTTCGCTATAATCAGGTTAATATCAGGAAATATCAGGTTCTTTTTTAATTTATATTTACCGTCACCAATTGTTCTTAGTAAGTTCAAGTAAAGCCTATAATCCATTCGACTGAATTGCATAAACATTAATTTTTCATCTTGCACTCTTTTTAATTTAAAATTCAATTAACTGTATTGTCGAAAATGAGAATTTAAATAAAAACTAGATAATCACTTAATACTAAAAATCGACATTTCAAGTAGTAGAAAATATGGGAAGACCTGGGAATCAATGCCCATTAAAGAAAACTATTGAATAAAGTTTTATAAAATTATGTAGTAAAAAAGTAATATAATATTTAGCATTTTCTCCTAAAAATCATAATGTTTGATTGCCTAGTATGAATTTAATTTATTCTTCCGAGCATTTTTTCCACCGAAGTTCATATATCTGAAACTTTATTTTATCACCTTTATAATTGATTAACTTAATTGGTTTAAAAGAGTTAGCAGATAATAGCGCATAATGGTTAACTAAAGATCAAGCAACGAGTACTGTCAAAAAATCCATGAGTTACTTTTTTATAAATGGCTAACTTGGTTCAGAATTGAGTACTTATACTGAAAGAAATTTAAATAAATGATAATGATAAATACTTGAATTACTAAGATACACTGATAATATTCTAAGTTCATCATAAAAATTCTGAAAGTGTAACTGAAAGGGGAACTTAGATTTGCGATATTTTTTATATTTTATGTACTTAATGTAAACTACTTACTTGGTTAAACCCTCGAAATGAACATCGAAATATTTTTTTTAAGCACCTTGAAAATTTTCAAATCAGATAAGCATACAATCCTTCTTCTACAACTTAATCAACGAAAAACTAATCTCGCAAGGTCTACAAAATCTCCAAAAAAATTTTTTCTTCCACTCGAGATTTCAATAAGTTACCGTTTAGACTGAAGCCGTGCATAGAAGGGTGGCACTTATGGCATTAGCACCGTGCATCGCAAGGAAAAACACAAAGAGGCGGGTCTTGAAAAAATCGACTTTTTAGTGCCACTCCTCCGAACAAAGAGCGCCATTGTGTTCACAAAAGAGGCGCATAATAAGCACAAGTCGAGCGGAAACGGAGCGGCGAATTTGCACGCGAAAAGAGGCGAACGCAAGGGCTGCCGTGCGTGCGAACGCAATGAAAGCGCCTCCTACAACCGATTCGCTAATGTTCTCGCGCTGCTTAATTGTTAGATGCACTCTTTCGACCGAGAGTCATCGCTGCCTTTGAGGTGAGAAGGGATGCGGAAATAAATGCAGAACGAACGGGTTCATCTCAAGGGCGATGTTACGACCTTCTGATCTTTTGTTTTACACCACCCACATGGGACGATTGAGTGTAGAAATCAGTCCATGATATGTGCAATAAAATGATAATTAAATATACTCAATGACGTTTATATCTACTAAAGATAGATCTGGCTAATAGGTGACTTCATTAAAATCCTAATGGATGACTTCTTTCAGATGTCACACATTTTGGAAACAAACATTTAATTTGTAAAATAAAAGATATAAACACTGAAATGAAAAGTCACATGAATGTCATCCATCGGAAATAAAATGACAATTTGTCAAGATACAAAAACTACTGTTTTCAACTGACCACATTCTACAAGGGTAACTTTACTTAAAAATTGATTCGGATCAGGTAATTAAATTCACTCAACACTAATGCACTTTCTATCAGGTATATACATTTAGAAGTAAGTGATGATTATGCTTACAATGCATTTAAATATTTGCAAATGAATGGTATTATGACGTTGTATGGGTAAGTTTACAGGGAAGACGTTCTGAAAGTGCATTGAGAGACATTGTGATGAAGAAATTACCAACTGCTCTTCTACTTATTCTGAAACATAGATGCTCCTTCTGCCGACGATTAAAGCACAGTTCCCTATAAATGGTGACAATCTTAAGTTGTATAAATTTAGATTAGGCATACAGTCACTTGAAAAGATAATAATAATACAGGTTGTGCTCTTATGAAAAGAAAAAATGTTTGCTCTTCTTTAAATATTAGAAGTGGATAATACGGGTAAAGTGATTATTTAAATCAATATGATTGTGATTATTTAATGATTTTGATAATAGGAGATCTTACTTAATTCAATAACATTTAATACAAAAAAATGTTATACTACTTGGTAGCTATTCAGTTGTGGTAAAATATTAACAAAAAATACCTGTTGTTTATGCTGTATTTTATAGCAATAATTGCTCTTGGAAATACTTAGGAAAACACTAAAAAACACAAGTCAAACATTGATTAGAAAATTTACGAGCATTATTGTGTATGTTTATCAGAATTGAAACTAATTTAAACAGAGGAGGGAGAGAGAAAGCAGCAGGATGCATAAGAGGGGAGAATAATGTTTTTGAGGGAAACCAGAAATGGTAGTAACCCAGAGGGGAGTTTGTGCGTGAATTCGCATTAAGTAACAGAGAAGCAGAAAGTTATGCAGTCAATTAAACGGATAAATTATTCCATTTCTAGAATTCCTAATGGAACGTGAGGTTGAATACTGATGGAATGAGAGGTATAAATTTGTGGAAGGTGGCAAGGAAGCGGAAAGGAATACATAGTTTAGAGGTAGAAAGACCTAAAAGATATTACAAGTTTAAGTCAACACCATTAATTCAAAATTAACGGGTTTAGCAGTTTAGCTTCTGAAGGAAAATTCCGAGGGAAAGTTTAATGCAGGCGGAAAAAGAAACTTGCTGCTGAAATAACTGAAATTAAAAACGGAAAGAAGGCTGACTGAAGCTACCCTATGGAAAAAATGAATCCGAGAAAATTAAGAATTTAGTTAAATGGCAATATTCATCCACTTAAACTGAACTAATTCATTGATACATTTAATATTCTCAAAATAAATGTTATTTTCATATTTTAACAATTTTAATGAAGGAAAATTAGTCAACTTATTGATCTATATTTTCCATTTCACTTCGCCATCCCTAAGAAAGGAACAAAAACAGAGTCATACTTATTCCACTATTCCCAGGCAAAACTAATTTCTGTTCGTTCCTTGGATATTTTTTGGCGAGGCTACTTTGAATTTTATTGTTTAGGCATTTCGGCTCAAGCTCTAATCATTTGGTACGAGCAGCCTAAGGTCGTTCGTTCTCCATTAAAATATTCATTAAAACACATAAAAAATCTTGCTGATAACAAAGAACTTCAAATTTATACACTTGGGAAAATAATATTATCCCGAAACTTAAATAGTAAAACTGTACGTAAGAATGAGCAAAATATTAATATATATTCTATGAAATCGGTAATAAAGTAATAAATAGGAAGTTACTGAATGTAAATGAGTTCAATGGTGCAAGAAAACTTTCCGTGCATGTAAATTAACTCTCAAAATTGATGCATATCTCAGCGCAGCTTTATCTGAATTTCTTATCGAATTTGCAACCAGGACCGTATGCATATCGTGAATAACTCCAAGAAATCAATAATGAGAGAGATAAATAATTTTCAGACTGTACTTAATAGACTATTTTTTAATATGAATATTTTTTGCAAGGTAATATGAGTAAATGGATTTATCTGACAATTTATTAATCCCTACATTTTCACAAACAGACGCTCCTGGTAAAAATTCCATTCTATAAACTAGAGTCAGTAACTCATTTCCCCCAACAAACAGCGAGATAACATATTCCAGCCGTGGCATGAAAACTCGGATTCGTTGACATAAATCTCCAACCGCGAGATAATTCAGATATTGTATACGTCGTACGAACACTAGTATTCACTCGGATTCCGAAATATCACGACGCCAAGGCGCGCGTAAAATTATGTTAAAAAGTGCAGGAATCACGCGTTGGATCGCCAATGCTCCAGCTTACATCCATTAAAAAAATGAGCAAATGATATCTCGGGACGGCAGGTGGATTAATCACCAATTAAAGCACGCTGCTTAACCTTCGGTTCCGACTGCAGTCTTGCGTACAAAGTTTTAACGAGCGCAATCCATTTCCGTCCGTGACGAATTAAATAGGCTCTGCCGCAATTCCGCGCAGCATCTTTCCAGTTTCTGATTCCGATTCGACTCGTTGCGCCCGCAATGGAAATCGGTTTCGAATGACAGCTCTATTCGCTCAGCATTCATTCATTCAAGCTCATTACTGCCCGCATTCAACACAATCTGGTTAATGCACCGCGTCGCCCATTTCTTATCGCCTTTTATCGTAATCATATTAACACCACATTCTGAAAAAGCTCCAACCAGCGTTGACGATCGTTACCAATGTGGCGAATGCCGCCTTACAATGTGCAATTTGCAAATTACCGTGCGTAATCACCTAGGGCGGATTGCAGGGGACTGGTTATTCGCCTCGCCATCAGATGGCGAGTTGGTGTATTATTTAAGGAGAGTGCCGGCGAAGGAAGAGAGGAAATTCGAGTGCGGAAAGCGCAAATTGCAAGGTGGATGTTTTTTTTTTTCATTTCGAGTAAATTAGACGCGTTATCTACTTTGAAAGGAAAGGGGTCGCATTTGCATTAAGTTCCTTGCATAAGTAAAGGGCTAACCTCTTAAGAATCCGTTTAAAATTAAGTAACCGACTGGAGTTCTAAAATAAAATAGATAGCACCAAGGTTCTATAAATTCTATAAATTAGGAAATAACAATTAGGTATATGGCCTTAGCAGCTTGAATTAGAGAATTTTCTGTGGCGGAGCAAGTGGGACTTTAAATTCCCATTTCATTACTCACTTCACACTTCTTTCGTCATTAAGTTAGAATTTTAAAAATTATCTAACATGAGCCGCTTTTGTCAGTACTCCGCACCTCGTTTCTGCTGGTTCTGGAAAACAAAAGAAGGGCTAGGATTACCTCTTAAAGGTTAGTATTCACTTCAGAAAAGGTCAGTTATGACTACTGTATAGGTCAGTGATCCAGGTCCTTCTGTTGTTTTCCGAAACCACCAGCAAAGTTCTAATTTCTTTTCTCATGAGTACTTTCTTTATCCTTAACATGTATAGTGTATACCATAAAAGAAGTTCTCCAGAAGCAAAAGACTCTAATGCCCTCTACTAACCCGTTCGGTAAACATTAATCACCTTGTCTTTCTCTGATTGAATTAATTTTGTGAGCAAATTGACAAAAACGTAAAACTCTAATGAATACCGCAATCATGCTTCTCAAGAGAGGTGGCTGAGGACAGAAATGGTCTCCACTTGAAAAGAGCTTTGACGTATTGCGGTTAACAAATGGGACACATGTAGAAGTGAATTAACGACACAAAAAGAAAGCTTGTGAGTCAACCTCACCGATAACATAAACTACAAATGCTTGTCTTTGATAATTGTTTCGAAATAGACCTTTATTATGCGTCAAGGACATCTGATAAAAGATCTACATAAGGTCATCAGAGTTTCTATGCCATGGGAGTAAATCTCACAATGCATTCAATCGCTGTAATATAAGAAAGCGAGGAGATAAAACCATGCGGCTGGCTTTGAGGTTCGTGAGATTAATCGTGAAGGATAAAATAACAGATGGAGAAAACGGCAGATTAATTGAAATGAAACTTGCTCTCTCTTAAGAGTACTGATGTTGATATATAGACCGCAGCGGAAAAAGTAAGAATTCCAGATAGCCATTTCAGCACTAAAGGCGAAAAAATGTTAGAGGGTTGGAAAAAAACGTTATTAAGTGTGGAGGAAGGGAAGGAAGAAGGGAGAACTTTACTTTTTAATTTACGACGCGCTTTTGTTATGACGCCTAAGTGGAAGGAATTCACGGCTGTTAAAAGGGTTTCGCAGTCGGTCTTACAATAAAAAAAGATGCTGGAAATAATTAAAAAGGAACCCGTTATGAAATATGGAACAAGACAGTTGAAAAGTTTCATGGTTGGGGAGGGTGGAAGCTCTGTGGAAGAGAGGGAGCATCATTAAAGAGAAAACGAGCTTTTCTCTTAAAAAATTGGCCTCGGTTAAGAGGCTTTTGTTTATAATCTTCCTAATTCACAATGGCGCTCCGAGATTCGTCCCTTAAGAAATAGCGGCGTTCGTTTACGAGAGGTGTGCTTTTTACCACGCGTGGGCTGAATTAGGGGAGAAAATAATGGACGGACATATTTAAAGCGTCCCTCCTCGAGAGCCCCAAATAAATTTGTCGCTGTAAGCGGAAGAAGACCCCTAGTCTCAGCAATTGTAAGACGTATGCAAACTATATGCACCCTTTTCTTTTTTTGTTCCACATTTCAGAACTCACAGAAATTGAATTTTAAGGCTAATAAAGCATTACATTTTCCCTAGAAAGGAAAATTGTTTTGTTATTTATGCATTTTAGCTCTAAATACACAAATCATCAATTATTTCTATGAAAATTTTTCAATGAAAGAAGGACGTTACATATAACAAAAGTATTTAAATTAATTTGCCTTGAAAATTAAGAAGAAAATCCTCTTAAAATATTTGATTAAAATATTCAGGATATATTTGAAAAGTGATTGGTTTTTTAAATAATGTGATACATATCTCATATATGCTTCGATAATAATGCAATCTGATGCATTTCTATGTAACTCTGGAAGTTGAATGCTCTTTCCTCAATAACTTTCTCGCAAACAAGTTAACATTCCCAAACATCCATCTTTTGTAGTATCACTATATCTGTATCTATTTATACCCTCAGAGAATTTCTTTTCTATAATAATCTTTTCATTCTTTTTCGGGAAATGTAATTATAACATAAGCTACTTAAATTGAGTTGTTTTTCAATTTATCCACCCTGCATACACTCAATGCTTTCATGCTTATCTTATTCTCTACTCCTACAATAAAAAATATGGTACAAAGCGCGTGTCATAGCTTCAGTCATTTTGTAAAAGCAAATAATTAGTGATATAATAGCAGGGTAGAGACATAACGACACTAAACTGAGTAAAAACTTACAAACTTCAAATCTTTATATACGTAATTTGAATCGAAGGATTCATATTTCGAAGCTTTGAATAATATTACGACCGTAAAATCCCGCAAAAACTAATAAACACGAGATTTTTCTAGAAATACACTTCCATTTATTAAGTATAATTTTAAAAAAATTAACTGGTAAGATGAATTACATTTTATAAAAAAATATCTTCGAGTGATCTTTAACGACAAGGGAAGAAGCGCAGATAATTTTCGATATGTAATCGACCGAATTCTGAGTAAGATTCTTTTAAGGATGGATATGATACAAGGGCAGTATGGGCAATTTTAGGACTGATTCTTCTATTTTTACTCAAGGCATTGGATAAATGGTAAAAATAGAAAATTAATTAAATGAAATAAAACCACCGAACCTCGAAGTAGGGAGTAATCCACAATCGTGAAAAATGGCAGTAAAACTATTTTCAGTTTTAAATTCTTTAATAATTAAAAGTAAAGGAAAAGTAGCTGTCCTTAACGAACGAATTATGCAGGATACATTATCAAGATTACCTACCCGGAAAATGTAGCTGCACTGAGTTTCGGCAGACGTTTTCACTTTCATTTCTTTCTCGGGTCTATTTTTTAATATAACGGTGTGAAATGATGAGAAAGAAGTTATTCTCAGTGAACTTAAAATACCAGGTTATTCCACTTGGTTAATATTTTCTCTCAATTATCGATCACGTTGAAAATGCTTTGAGGATTAATGGAGTGGAAACGCAAACATGACTTTTACTTAAAGGATTTCAGCAAACGTAGGGCTGACAAGAGAGTCCTCGACATGCCGTTTACGAAATAAGATCACGGGCGATTGAAATTTATCGCGGGAAATGGGTAAAATTCTGAGAGCACATACCCTCTGATTGCGATTCAAGGAAAATAGGAAAATGCGATGAGAAAAATGAGCCGGGAAAAGGATGCGAATAGATGCGGGGAAGAACGACGTTAATTCGAGCGAAAGATTTGGAAGAGCGCGTTCCGTAGCGTTTTTTGCATCAGAGGATCGAAGCTTAACGCTAAAGCACATGAGGAAGAAAGGATTCTCTAAGAGGATTTTGCAGCTCCGTCAGAAGTGAAGATATAGAATTTATTAAACCGAAACTTGGCATTTCCGCTTTCGTTAAGTAAAGTTTTGATATAGCGGATCTTGAGAAACTGTAAACAAGGGGTTAGAGAAGCACCGATCAGATAATAAAAAAATTGCGTTGAAAGAAGAAGAAACAATTTTTTATCTTAGAGTTTGGTAGATTTTATATTTTCCCACATTTTTCCTTTCATGCCCTTGATATTGAAGTTTCGAAATGAATAAAAATATAGTTCCATCTATGGAAATATATCCAATAAGTAAGGACAAATATGACGTAAAAAGAAGTAGTTTGCAGAAAGCCAGACGAAGTTGTCGGCTCAAAATAATTTCCAAGTTTAATTGATCCTTGTGATTTCCTATCAAATTTGAAAATTCAATGCAATGGAATTACAAGTTAAAATGATGGCTGTGAAAAACGTATAGCGCAGTTTCCAATCAATAGGGGATCAACGCCATTCGGAAGTTTCCACGTTACAGGCTGATAATGTCACTAAAACCCAACGGTATCGATTGAATAAAATGTAGCACTATGCTTCCAAAACCTTTTGTTTTGTAATAAATTTTAATGGATATATTCCTCAATCTCCCGATACGTTTAAACTGGTGAGCAAACCCCAGCCATTTAGGCAGCAGTAGATCGTCTTAACCGCGTCGCTTACGAGGCCTAATCATTGTAGGAGATGATGTGATTAATTCAGAGCTACATTATGACGTATTATTAATTTTAAGCCCCGCAGTAGATACTATCATTTTTGTGGTATCAAATACAGGTTCTCCTAATTTTTTTATTATACGACAGAGCCTTCTTTAAAACCTTCAAGCCGGTTATATTTTACTAGTAGATACGTTTCGAAGTCGAATTTTTGTTTCATTACTTGAATTTTTCACAATTGATTATTACTCATTTTACTCATCTCATCGGCACAAACTATGGCATTCAATTACATCGGCCTATCGATATGCCCTACATATACCGCATATCGCTAGCCATGAATTTCATATGAGTGCATGCAGATTGCATATGAATGCATGCAAATTATGGACATGAAAAAGTTACTAATTTGCTCGTATTAACTCACTTAAACACTTTTAATACGTTGCAGTAGACAAAATTACTTAATAATAAGAAGATACGTGTAATTTATTATAATGAATATTCTATATTAATAAATAATCGAATTCACCTTGCACAGAGGTAAATATGAATGCACAGTTAATTGAAATGCGAATGAATCAGCTACAAATTAAAAATTGTTTCCCTTAGATCATGGAAAAGTCACTGAAATTTATCGGAAATAAACGTAAAGGAATAAAGGAGACTTCTCATTGATTCTTCTGAAAATAAACTAGTTCGAAGAGCAAAACGTACCTTACAAATAGCGATGGATGGAGATGAAACACATTTGCTTACCGAGCTTTAAAAGTATCAAATTCATTTAATAACACCGCTTTGAAAATCCGTCTCTAAATAAAAATATCAATATATAATACACCGAAATATCCTCAAAATTAAGCAAATAAATATGAGGAATTCCGCTGAGGAAAACCGCAGCCGAGGCAATCCAAGAACGTATATTAAAGAACGTCGATCGGAATGAACCCTTCATTTCTTCGGCGATTTATTTCGGGCCGAAATCGAGAGAATCTCGAATTTTAAAATAGTCCGCGATGGAAAAGGTTTTGCGCTAAGGCATTGGGCAAACATCCGCCCACCGGAGTCGAGATTGATTACGCCCTCCGAACGAGTCTGGATTCTGCAAAGCGCGCCAGAGGGAGGAACAGACTGAATGGTGCCTAAAAGGATCTAAGAGGGTGGAAAGAAGGGAAAGAGGGGAGCAGAGAGAAACGTCGAGGAAGCGAATTAGAAGAGGAATCCCAAGTTCGGCGATTTGGAAAAGGGGAGGAAGGATGGCCGCGAGTTAGCACGTCCGTGATGGACGAGGAGGATCGAGTAAAACATTTCGATCGAGAGTTCGTTTAGAATAACTCTCCCAATTTGCATCCATATTTGACGAGGTTATGAATTTTTCAAAGTGCTGCTGATTCGGACTTTCTCCCTTTAAGCGGAGGCCGCGTAATGGGGAGTTATGGAGCTCCGATGGGAAATTTGACGTAAAACGCTTTCCGAGGAAGGTAATGTTGCCTCGAATATACCCAAAATGCCATCGCAGAAAAACCCTCGAGGGGCGGAAATCAAGTAAGGGACGAAAATGGATCTCTTTTGCCTTCGAGGAAAGTTATAATCTTCATAGCGTTCAAATTTCCCGTTTTCTTGGGACATCTATTTTTCTTAAAGCTCACATATTGTACGTGTATTTATTGAAGGTGTGATTGAACTGATTCTTGGTAACCTATCATGAATCAAAAATGTACCTGAGGTGCCTTATAATATGAATTTAACATTCCATTGTACTGGAAAAAATTATGCCACGATTATTAATTTTATATCACGAAGTCACTTCCTAAAAAACTTATGTACATATATATGTAATATAGGAACTTTTAATACCGGAAAAGACAAATCTTAGCCTCAAATGCTCATCGTTGCATTGTGGTTACTTTTATTCTTTATATTACCTTAGGTGGAACACAGAGAGCGGATTATGACGTAAAAGAATTGGCTGATCAAGTAACGTACGAATGGGTACTTCGAAGAGAGGATAATGAAGTAGAAAGTGTAAAATGGAAGAATTTAATGAAATGAATTTGATTTTTACAAAGTATTATTATAATGGAATACAATAAAGAAAGGCATCTTGCTGATGCAAGTGGTTTTGGAAGGGATAGAAAAAGGATAACTTGAAAGAAACTAATTAACTCGAATAAAGGAGATCCCTGACTGTGGAAATATTGATATAAAAAACGACATCGGCAGTATCAGAGAATGAAGGAATTCTTTAAAAAAAATGCATGACTTCGAGGCAACAACTGCTAACTGATCAACAAGTGAGATGACGATTTACTAATGTATGTATTTGTTTTGGAAATTTTCGATAAGAAGTCTCAAGATGGGAATAAAAATTAAAAAATTTGATGTGGCCAGCACATGACTTTCTCCATGCATAAGATGCAAATATTTTTCTACTACAGTAATTTCGAACTCTATATTCCATCTAAACTTTGAAGATGAGTGATTAATTTATATATTATTATCTTTTACGTCACAAACATTATAAATAATGTTTTTCGGGACATGTTCGATGAAAAACGATGAATTTTGCCTTTCTCCCATAGAGCCCAGAGCGCCCACAACGCACATAATCAGCAACTTCCGATCTATCAGTATTTCACAAATAACTCCTACACAATCAGTGATACAAAAATATGTTTCATACAAAAGTCATAGTAAACAACATTTTCTAAAACCTTTATAAATAATAGTATATACCTAAATATCATATTTATGGAGATATTTTGAAAACCGGAAATGAGCTTTGAAGAATGAAGCTAGACTTCCGGTCAACCGATTTTCTCCAAAATCTAATCAACTCTAAAGACACAAACATAAAACCTTTACATGAAATTTGGTGTTGATTCGACTAATAATTTTTATGCTAGAGTGCCCACAAAGTATATAATCTGCTACTTCCGGTTGATCAGTATTTCACGAATAACTCCTAATCAACCGGTGATACAAAAATATGATAAATACAAAAGTTATAGTAAAACTTATTATCTAAAACTTTTATAAGGTATACAATATACGTATATATCATATTTATGGAGATATTTTGAAAACCGGAAATGAGCTTTGATGAATGTAGCTCGACTTCCGGTTTACCGATTTACTTCAAAAACTAATCAACTCTGACAGCACACACCACAGTACTATATATGAATTTTGGTATTGATACGACTAATAGTTTTTTCGTTATAGCGCCCACTGTCACACACACACATACACACACACACACACACACACACACACACACACACACACACATACACACAGACATCATTCCGAAAATGGTCAAAACGTGTTCTAGGGACCCCAAAACATGTATTTCCGTTGAAATCTCGAAGTCGAATTTTTTCATGAAAACAATACTTTCTCTATACTTCGTATATGGAGAAAGTAAAAATCATAAACTAGGAAAAATACGATCGATGATGGAAATCTCTCTGTCCCCGGATACTTTATGAAAGCAAATATAAAAACAGAAAGTTTCCAAGTTCGATAATTAATTTATTGATGACGGATATTCAAACAGTAATGGAAGGAATGTTGATTTTAGAACCAGAAAAAAAATCCACACAAGAAAATTGATGTAAGAGAAAGTTTTCACTTCATTTCCGAGAACTCATTGCAACTTCTGCAAATGTAGACTTTCGATGTTTCCGAAGACAGAAGAACTCCGACCGTTCTTCGTAATACAAGCAATTCCTGGACTTTATACTCTTTGGAAAAATATATGTGGAATGAGGAGCGGATCGTTCCTACGGAAACCGACGCATGCAAACAAGCGCTGGCGAGGGCATATGAGAAAGAGATCAACGGGGAATGGGAAAGGAGGAAAAAATACGAGAGAACTTAGGAGGAATGCAAAGAAAGGCAAAATGGAATCGGAAAAAAGTACGAACCGGAGAATAGTGAGTCGAAGGGGAACTATTCAATAGAAAATCGGGAAAAGGGAAGGAGGGATTCGCATGCCGAGAATCTCTTTCATTCCTCTCTCCGGGGGGAACTTATCCATAATGGAAGAAGAGTGCAGAAGACTGGCAGTGGATGCTAGCCTCTTCATCTCTAATTCTAATCTCGAACATTTTGTGAGGGAAAAAAGGGTCGAGCATACAACCAACTCTTTAGATTCTTCCCCTTTGCCCTTTTGGGAACCGGCCTTCCCTAAATACTCGGTATGCTATGGCATGAATGCTATTCATAATAGTTTGCCAAAGAAAGAATAACGAATTCCATTGATTATTCACGAAATTGAATTTTACAATAAATAATGTAATTTAACCAGTACAAAGTGTTTCCTTCGCAAATCCTTCTCCACATCTCTATTCGGAAAACGCAGAAAACGCATTTTACAGAATTTCGGAAAGGGATTTTTCTCAAGGCGTAGGAGAGCCTAATAAATTACTTTCTCCAGCTTTCTTTTCTTTTTTAATCCCCCCTCTCTCTCTCCTTTAAGTCCCTCCTTAAGTTGAAAGCTTAAAATCAATCTTCTTGGACATTTCTTCTGCGAGTTTCACAAGAATTTTAAATCTGCCTTCCAAATACGATGCGAAATCCGTAACTGATTATGAATAGCAAAATATTTTCATAAGAAGTATATTTAAATTATCACAAAGTTATTATTCAGTAAGGCGCTATTAAGATAAATGTATGTTTTTATATTAGTGCTGATGTCAATAAAATAATATATTCATTTGCAAGTATTTCATAGACTGATTGATATTATTAATATTGATTCGAAATTCTGTTTTTCTCTTTGCGTATCTTTCCCTCGAAGGGGAAGATTTTTCAGATATAAATGAAGTTAATTATGAAAGGTTTTACCGAGTGAAAATCTATGACAAGGAATAGTAGGAATGCAAAATCTCACTTTATGCTATACTTGCTAAAAACAGCCGGTTTCGGCACAAATTGGCCAAGGAGAGGAAGAGACAACCAGAAAAACATATATACATCTTGGAAGTTATTTTGGAAATGTCATATTGGATTTATATTCTTCACCTGATGATAGCCGATGTGTAGCAAAACTAATTCTGCATACATATATATATATATATATAAATATAAATCTGATTCTCACCGTTAAGAATGACGTATTGGTATCAGTATTTGGTATCAAACTGTGTCTCTTTATGCCATACTCGTTGGTGAATTCAGGTAAGGGTATGGTAGTTTGTGTTCTTGAAAAAAATGTACTGGTAAGAGTGGTCTTTCTGGACTGAACATTCCCCTGATAAAGACGTCAATATTATTGTTTTATATCTACTTTTCCTATTTTTAGATATCAAAAAAATATTCTATACATTGAAAAACGTTTGAGATATTTTCTATTACGCCTGGCTATACATATTTAGAATATAAAAAAGAGTATGTATCCACTGTTTTCTGTAACGTACAATTCAAGTAGCATTTCTTATATTTTATGTAACTTCGCCAATACCCTTAAAGCTGAAAAGTAATTCTTCTGAAGTTAATCTCATTTCTCACATCTCTCTCCGTACCTCGTCCACTGAGTTGCGGAATCCGCCAGACTCCATTCCGCCTCCAAACAGACGTTCTCAAAACACACATGACGTCGTGTAAACACGCCTTTCTCCTCCGGACGCGGGGATGAAGACGCACCACACGCACCCACAGCGCTGTTTTTCCGAAGACAACTTCCTGCCGGGGGAACTAGCTCCTCCTCTCTCCTTTCCGATCCTAATGCCTTCAAAAGCCCTCTGTAACACTCCGCTATTGTTTCCCACACTTCGATTTCTCCGTCCATTCCGCTCCTTTCAACCCTCGATTATTTTCTTTAACATGTATACGGTCTGCTCTTAAGAGATTAAGTCCTATTTTCCGCACCCGTTTTGCTAGCCACCTGTCCCTTAGTCCCTTGCATCAAGCGACTTAGCGAGGGCCCTTTGTTCTCACTTCGCCTAGCACTCTCTCCTCTCTAATACCATTGTCCTTTTTCATCCTCTCCACTGTTTCCCCCAAATTTCCCTGCCTGAATCCCTATTTCAGGCAATCCTGGTTAAAGGAAACCTTCCCACTCTTGGCCCGAATACGTAACGAAATTAAAACTTAAACCTTCAGATTAGGAAGATTAACAATACTCGGAAAATGATAGAATTACACATAGATTTATAAATTTTGATATAACCGAGGTTCACAAGTTATATCTTTACGGAATTCGTGCTGGTAGCAGAAAAAAGCAAACGACGGGAAGCAACTCTTACTAGTTAATTAAGAACTAAGTAAAATAATGAAATACATTCAGAGAAGAGGTACAGGTTCTTATTCAAAACAAATAAGAACAAAGAAAGGTGTACGAGTTCGTAAGCAAGTATTGTTATTTATCGTTCAATTAAATGTGTGTATTGAGTTTGTGTTTATTGAATGTTTAGTTATATGGTGCGTATTAGATGCATCTCTTTTATTAATAATCTTTTCTAAAGCTAATGTTACAGTTGCTATATGGACCGAGAAGAATTGTTCTGAAATGAAATTAGGACTCTTTAAATGGAAAGGGTTAAAAGATCTGACTACGGTCAAACTTAATCAAGGTTTGTAATATACATACAAACTTTTAAGTCAGCAAATGAGAATATGTTTCTTATTTCAAGTTTTTATATTTCCGTAATAAAACTTTTCATATCTCTTAGGAAATATTGTAGCGAAACTTCAATATCCGTGTCTAATTAAAAGGGTCGTAAAAGTAGATAGCCTTTATCCTACGCGTATGGTCCTATATAACATGTGTTGCTCAAGGTTGGAATATTCCTCGTATACCCTTCTGTTATTTTACTTATCTTCCGATACTACTTATCGTAAAGTCTACTGTTTACTGGCATTAACTCTGCTCCCATTAAAGAAATACGAAACGAAAATTATATAAATAAACAACGCTAAGTTTTCTGCGTATGCTTGCAAATGGTAGTTCATCAAACAAGAATAAAACTTTTTGGATGTCGTATTGTAATGTTGGATTTTAACAAAAGCAAAAATCAAGAAATGATCAACAATAACATGCTGTTTTATATTTCCTATCTTAATTATTATGCCATTTGTCCTCCTTAAAATTACTTTCCCTATATCTCATATGAAATAGGAGTACAATTAAGGTGAAAGCTGTACTTAGCTATATTTTCATCTCTAGTGGATACACTCCTTTTTTTGAGAAAACTCCTTCGTACAGTTATTTAAATAAAATTGTTGACCACATATTTCAATTTTCACATTCCTCCACAGCTTTATTCAATGACAATCCACGATATTCGTAAAAATTCCAGGAATCCTTAAAATAGCAAGTTATTTTATACTCTAATTCTTTTTTTTGTAACTGAGATATTTCATGGAGCGTAGGAAACAAGGTAATTTAATTAGAATTGAATATAGATCTGACGCTGCAGGTCGTGAAATAAAATCCATATGAAAAATACTACTCCCTACATTTTCTATACGCTTTCACTCATTATCTCAATCACTTTCCTTCGCTTAAAAGCCTCTCATCCTTCCTTTTGATTGCAGTCAGATGCAAACATTAATCACATCCGTTACTTACCGGTTAGTCTGGTCTTTCGCACAATCCCCACTCTACTGCAGGCCGTAAACTTGAAGAATCGCTTTCAGTCGCTTTTTTCGCGCAGCCTTTGTTCGCTCCACGGTTTCATTTACACCCTCTCGGAGGATGAAGTTTGTGATTCAGAGGCAAAAAATTACCGCGCCGTGAGAGGAGCTGCAACAGTTTGTTGTTACGACTCCGAGTAGGCGGGTTTTGAGAAGATTTGAGAAAGGCTTTCTCTAGAGAAGTTCCTCTCGGACTAGTTTCGCACCTGTGCGGAGATGTGGAAGTGCATTTTTAAATTGGATTCACGCAGTTAGGATGATGAAAAGAGTGTCGAGACAAACGAAGGAAGTTTTTTACTTTAATCCACAGCTGGTGGTGTGGCGTTGAAGGGAAAGATAGTGCATCCGGAGGCACAGTAAACTAAGTTAGGAGACAGTCTTAGAAAATTAAATTTTTACGGTGGCCGTAAACAAAAAGGGCGAGGGCATTACTTGGAGACTTGTCACTCAGTTTTTCTTAAGCGAGCAATCTCTCGTAAAGATACACGGTGGTATTTTTAACGCGCAGAATGAATTTATTTCATTATTTATACTACTTCATCAAAAATTAGGAATAAATTTATTATACAAAGTATTTTACATGAACCTTCACTATTTTTGCAAGTAAATAAACACTTGAACCCGGCTGTTAATGAATTATAAGTTTAAATCCCCAATAGCCATATATGTAGGCGCTATGCACCTCGTTGCCACAGGTTTCCAATGCCCGCAATACAAACTTTCTAAGAAATGCTCAATTTACATTTCCATAGCGATACTACCATCTTCAGAGGCAGAAATCTTCAATTGTGGCCACGAGGTGTAGCGCCAACAAAGACGAGTATTGGAAATCTTAAATCTCAAATTTATTTATTTCGTCACGAAATTTGAACAAAATAATTTATTTGGACGCAATGCGCACTACGCATTTCAAATGTTGATAATCAATTGACAGGAAGCGAGTTAGCTTCTGTCAGTGAATTTCAGTTAACGAAATCTTTTCAATGGTACTTACAGTATTTTTAAGGATCCCTCATTCGAAAATTGCAACGTGTGCGGTTCTATTGATTTTACAAAGGCTGGGAGAATAGACGCTGACGGGTATCAAGAGCGTAATAGCGTTAGCAGAAGGATGTAGGAATAAGTATCCAATTGCGAACCTACGCAGGTATACGGTTCGTATCGCTTCGCTAATTGGTCGATAGCGTAACTTAGCAAATGGAATAGTGCCGAGCAAATTCAAATGCGTCCATTTGACAGTGGGTTAGGAAGAGCCGAAGTGCCTCCATTTGTCACTTCATAATGCATCACGACGATGGATTGAATTCTCAATGGCATATTACTTCTCTCATTCTATTCATAAATAAACGCGTAACTCTTCTCGATATCGGCAAAGATGATTTTTGTTGACATGGAGAATTGAAAAATATTTAACGAAAATTGTAAAATCATAAAATATTTAGTCCATGGGATGGGAGGTTCGTTTAGGCAATTGTGTGTAAATTTCTCACTTAAAAGTTGGCTTATGGAAGAAATATTGGACTGTATGGAAATCTGATTTTCCGAATTTGGAAAGAAATTTAAAAGGTGAGCTAGATGCTTACATGAGATTTCTATAGCTGATAGTGAATAGAACTTAAAGGAATACACTACTGTTGATAGAAGTAAGTTCTCAATTTACTACGTCAACTTATTTCAAATAAATACAAAATCGAGTTATAGATTCCGTATTTCTCTACACCTTATACTGAATAATTACGCCTTAATCATAGATTACCATGGCATATTTCAATGATATAAATTCGATAGACACGGATAAACCATAAACTTCACATTAATCAACTACGAACGTAATTATTTTTTTCCATAGGCTCCTCATCTCAGGAAGCGTAAGATCGAAAGTTATAGAAAACGAGAGGTAGAATCCTTAAAAATGCGTAAATATTATAAAATCTAATTACAGAATATTGCGGACCAGAATTCCTCGTAAATATCAATGTTTACAGTACTAGACATAGAATTTCTCAATGTTCTGGAAATATTCTCAGAGTATTTTTCTCCGCGATGAAAGTGTGCTTCTTTATGGCAGAACCTGAATCCCAATACGGGACGAAATGCATATAGAGGCCTGACATTTCACATTCACTCGGATCTCCGGAATATCAGAGCCATGTCGGCATTTTGTGAAGCAAATGCCAAGGAAATAACTCAGTCAAAAACGAAAGCGGCGTCTCTTTATTGAGAGAGGGATCCTTTATTCTATTCGATTCGACCAACCGTGGCGGTCGTATTTGCCAGGAAAACCCTCAGTCGTTATCGCGTGGATTGTATCTCGGCATTGGTTTCCCTTCTATAAACACACCCCGCCCCACCCACTCCCCACTCTACGTGTGCCTCCACATAAACCGCCGTTACGTGATTTACTTTCTCTACGTTCGGGAACGCTCTTTGCCCGCTCTGTTTACCTCTTCTTCTTGATATCTTTCCGCTTATACGTCTCGGCTTCGCTTACTGCCGATTTCTGTTTTATTCATACCGAAAAAACTTATGCGTATAGAGGTAGAGGTAAAATCAGGTAAGTCGATGTATTGGAGATGGACAAGAAACCTGATATGAATTTATATAAGAACGCTGGTATTTTAACATATTTATTATTATTATTATTACATCAGTTTTAATTACGCAGAAGCTAGGTGGCAATATTATCATCATATTATTATTCACGACGAATCTCCACACACAAATAATAGCAAACATAAAATTGTGAAAAAGTACAAGAATGTACCTTCCTAAATGATTACTGCCATTGCACAAGATTAAGCAATGAATGATAACCATAACCTAGTACATTATCTAGAGTATAGCATAAATACAATCATTATATGAGGTTTTTATCTACACGTGTGGTCTTACGAGTTTATATCACACATTACACTTATGCTAATTATCAGTTACTATGATTTAATACATTATAACTTCCCCAACACAATTAAACTAATTTCAAAACATGACGATACAATGATCACCCAGTCAAAAATACAGTATTAAATTACAAATACCTCCTTTACATCTAATATATTTTCTCGTATTTATCTAAAATATTCTATTAAATTATATCTGTATGGTATCTAGATTTTATTATAAGTTTTTCAGGAATCGTGATAGTTCCCAGAACGTTCCCCGTTTGCGCACTTAAAGAGAAAGACAAGAAAGCATAAACTGGATCCACTCGGCTCCCAGCCACCTGTGGACGGCACTACTAATTGAGGGTAAGACCCAACATTCAGAATAACTTTCAGATGAGAAGATATACGACTCAAAGTTTTCCATGCCGCTTCTTTCTAACTTAACGCGGCTGCACGATGGATACATTTGTACCTGGGCTTAATAGGGGAAACATTTGCATGAAATTAAAGAAGTGAAAGGAACTAAATGTTCTTGTAGCTACGCAGCACGATTTTAATACTCAGGAAATAGATTATGGAACTAACACTCGAAGTTCATGACACCGGCAAAGACATTAGCATGGCGAGAGTGGGAAATAATTCTTTCCAAAATTCAGAATTTCACGATAATTTTCTAGTTTACAAAAGATTTATGTCCGAGTCTTCGTGTTACTTCTTGTAATACCATAATGTATGAATTACCAGCTAAGAATAGCAATGAATCTATGTAGAATTGCAAAATCTATTGGGCAATTAGGTAACTAAAATTCTACTTAATCACAAAAAAGATGCAAAATATAATCATAAAACAAAATTTTTAAGTGATCACTTGGCTAAGTAATGTCTTTAAATGTGTTGCTTTTTTTAAAGCAGTTACTAAACGGGAATCTATTCTCACCTGAAGCAGGGTAACTAAGGCGCCATTATAAAAAATTGGCTTTATCATTCTTCAAGTCTTTTAATAATTAACATCTTCTAATTTATTCTAGTGCATTGCTACTTGAGAATAATCGATGCAAAGTCAGAATGAGTTACATACCTTCAGCGATAATTGGAATAGTGTGAAGAAATGGAAAATGGAATCGAATTGCAGCGGACTTTTTAAGTGTATTTTTAGTTTTACTAGCTAAGAGAAAATATTGGGAGATTAAACGCGTGCGAAAGCCAGATGACAGTGGCATCTCTGAAACGAATTTTGATATGAATTTTCATCTTTGATTTTCAGTATCGGATTGAGGCAATTCTTAGGTTTTTATCTCGCAAACCGTTAGATGCGACTCACATGCGGGACATTGAGGTATTTCAGATGTATAAAGATAATGAATTTATTTCTGGCAAATCAATAATTAAGATTTCAAAAGTAAGCTTATTATTTGCGCAATCGGCCAGTGCAAATAACTATAAGTATAAAATGATAAAATATCAACTTAGTTGTTTGTTGTATTGTCAAATATTTACTGTGGAGCTTCTATTTTATTATTTCATGAATGTGTTATGATCGTAAATATATAAGGCAAGATTATAATGCCCGTCAAACGCTGGTACCGGCGATATTCCAGACCTAGCGAAAGCTGCTTCTGAATTACAGAATGGGTACAAAAAGGACCTTCTGCAATCCTTGACCGAAGGCATACCTAGCGGTATTACCACGCGGAAGTGGTGGTAATTGTGGTCATCCTCGAATTTCTAGGCGCCTGGATCTTATGAAGCACGCGGTACACCACTCAACTTCAAGAAACCTTGTTATTCCTTGTCAGAGTAAGCGAAGATCTTATCCTATTGTAGCTCATGAACTGATGACTGATCCTCTACTTTGGGTAGAGTAAAGAATAAGTAAATTTAAACTATAGCTTGAAATTAAAGAAGGACTTAAGGACTTAAACCTTCAGGGGTTAATATGGATCCAAAATAATACGGTATGAAGAAGACAACTGCTAACTTAACGGCTACGTTGCTTGTAACTTAGAATTATGTAAGGAAAGGGTTTTTGAAACCTAGATGGAAAAGTAAATACCCTAAACATAAAAATGAAGCTGAGAAAATAATTCTACATTATTTTTTTCGTGAGTAACCATCTCTCAATAAAATTTATGCAGAAATTAGTTACGATGATTCGATATCTAACTTAAGTATTGATCATTTATAGAAATCAACATATATGCATAAATAATACTGAAGATGGAATAGATATTGATAATAATTTTTTTTAATACTTTTTTTGCAATCGGTATCTCAAGAACTTCCTGAGGACTAATTTAGAATAAGGTGAGTGACACACTTCTTCGAAAAAGGAGCTAAAAAAATTGTTTCTTCTTTTTTACTTTCCAGTTTGCGTGTTTGGAATCCATTTGTGGCATATGTAGTGGCATCAAGGCGAAAATTTTAAGATAATGTGTGAGGAAGGACGTGGAGTCACATGGTGTGGGCCAACAACTGCGTTCTACTGCGAGAGGGTCTGTGTAAAACATGATGCCATCACGGACATTCTACGGAGGTCGTACTTTTGGGAGACATTTCAGGCTCAGTTAATATACGGACCGCATCCATCACAATCTGCTACGTCTTTACGAGTAGAAATTCCATGGAAAAAGACTCGATTTTAAATTTGGTATATTATGAGAAATAGATGTTAAATTATGGCATAATAACACCAATCATTACTAAACTGCTTCTAGAAAATATACGTTAGAGCTCATAAAGTAATTCGTATACCAGGAGAATTGGTCTCAAAAACAAGGTACAAAGACATAATGACTACAATTGAAAGCTTTTTGACCTTGATTTAAAATAAATAACCATAATAAACAACAACTTCGCCTTTATTTACGATAATTTCGATGATTTCGGTTATGTTATGTTGTGGTATGTAATAGTATGTTCTAACAAATGAAGGCATTGGATATTAAGAAGCATGCAGAGACTATTAATTTTAATTAATGCAATACCACGACCAAGATAGACACGACCCGGATTTTGATGCCCACCGTTACGTCGTTGACTTGATAATTTATTGTCACAAAACAGAATCTTATAGACAAAAGCACAATAACTATACATTGGATGGAATAGTATAGGTAATCTAACATCAGCTGATGTCTGCGATTTTCCCTATTAGTTTTTAATTTTTTAATTTAACATTTTTTGAGTGTGATTTAAAACTGCGAGGAACCCTTCAGTATTTCCTGAAGATTGTGCACGACAATGTATGGAAAATTCATTCAACGTATATTACTTTCTCAAATAAAAGAATATAAATTGCAAAATGCGATAAAAGTTTTATTACACAAGAAAATTTAGCGCTTGGTTAAGATAAACGAACTTAACTTCGGATTAATACGTACATCGTAAAACTCGTAAATTTGAAATTCCTCGTAACATTTTTATTTTATTATAGATTGTTTAAGTAAGGATTTTTATGATACCCCATAAATGGTTTAATTTTAGGGGAAGCTCTCATATGGAAATTTAGAAACGACCAATAAAGTTAGGCAATAAATTCGATATAAATTCAATTCAAAAATATGATTTATGACATGCGTCTTGTTTGTGCCTGTGTAACTTTCACATACTCCGCCGTGAAATTTTACTAAATAACGGACATAAATGACAGAGCCCTCAAACTTTAAACCACAATTTTATGCCACCATTCAAAGTAACTCAAATGAAAAGAGTTCTGGTATCGAATCACGATAATGTCAAGCCAGAGAATTGCATTTATCACCAGTAATGGCACGTCGGCAAATGTGAGACGACTAGGAAACGATCTCAGAGAAAACTCGCCTCTTCAGCTCTTGTGTGTGTCTCTAATGTTTTTGCAGTGTATGAAAAATGTAACTGAAAGTTATTGCCACGGTTAGGAAAAAAGTCGATGCAAAATCAATGAGAGGCCGCAAAAAAAGAGAGGGGATTTATAAATTTCAGAAGTGCCCGGACGACATGTCGCAAATTACGAGCCATTCTGTACGCCGCTGTTCGATCTTTTCAACTGATGCATGGGAAATAGGGGAGGGTTGGAGAAGGGAGAGACGCAGGTCGTTCGTCATATTTTTTCAGTCTGCGTGAAAGTGGAGAGGCGCGCGGTGATGAGGGTTTGAAAGGAGCTAGGGGAAGAAAAAGGATGCAGAAGAAACAATTGAAGAATGAATAAAGGGAAAGAGATATTGAAAAGGAAAGGAATGGAAAGAGGAAGAGTGAAGAAGATAAAGATTGCGAGAGAAGGCCGATGAAGAGAAATGGGACTGAAAAGAAACGATAGGATAAAGAGTAGATGAATGAAAAGCAAGTGGAAGACAGTAGACCTGAGAAACATACTACTGGTATCAACAAGAGTTTAATTTTTATACAAGGAAAGGGTTGAGGTGACTTTGCACATAAGAACGTGCATCCAGGAAAATTCCATTGATAAATAATGGTTGGAAAAGACTGAAATGGAAGCAATGGATATCTCAGGGTAAAGATGAGGTAAATTTAACCAAGAAAGAGAAGTGGAAGGGCTCCTGGATAGCATACTGCGAATGCGTTTTCTTCTTTGGGATAAGTAGTCCCGGGTTCGATTACCAGAGGGAGCCCGTATACGAGGAACAAACATTGATGTCGAAGCAAATAACAATGTTACAATTAAGAAGTAAAGTTGAACAGATTTGGATTTACAGGAAATTCATTTCCCTACAGTGAAATATTTACATCTATCAGAGAAAACTGCTCATAAGGTTAATGTATAAACAAACTAAATTAAAAAAAAACAGTAATTCAAAAACGAAAAATCCTCTTCACACTATTGATCAACTATCACTTATAATTTCATGCTATGATTTCCCTTTTTTTGTAAACAACTCTTAAAAATTGGAGAGCGAATGTTTTGTGATTAGATCTAAGGTCCTGATACGGTCAGCAAAATGGTGAGATAGAGGAATATGGGCTGGAAAGAATGAAATTACGGTATATTGATATCGCGCAAATTAACTACTGAAGCCATATTTATGAATTTACTATATGTTAGATACATATATATATATTCTTCATGATATGGAAACGGACGGGGAATATTTTAATTAAAATAAATTCCGACCATATTATATTCCCACGCAGCTCCTCCCCTCCGACTTAGGTCAAAGATCTATAAGTGAAAAGGAGAGAATATAAGGGAGGGATACATGACCCCAGTGGCGAATTCTTTGCAATTCAAAAGAGTGGACGTAAGGAGAGAACAATATGAAGATGGACCAGAAAGGAAGGAAGAATGATGAAACAACAGCCTACGGAGGATGGCAGAGAAAGAAGAGATGAAGAGGAGTTGGAAGTGAACGGAGAGAAACGAGAAGCAGGAAACTAAATACACTATCGTGGTTTGCGGGGTATATTTCGCCTTTTCCTCCTTCAAATCTCTTTTACCGCACACGCTCAACCGAATATACGGCGTTTCTTTCCCAGCATGTCCACCCAAACTACACAAACGCGTACAAACACGTAGCACACGCGTATTCGCCCCCTATTTCGTGGGAGGTGTGGTCCCTAGACACCGTAAATCGCTCACCCTCCTTTGTAAACTCCGAATATCTCTTTCGTCCGTCCGTTTCTCTTCCTTTTCCCAGTCCTTCTTTCCCTTTTTCTTGCTCTCGTTTACCTAAAGCAGTCGATCTCAGTCAGTGTTTTCAAACAGTCGGCGGTTTTCCTGCTCCCATGGAAACAGATTATTGCGCTCAGCATTTTATAGGCGTTTTCTAAGCTCTTTGACCAGAAAACGAGGTGAAATAAAATGTGTTTATTCATTAAAGTTAACATTTAATGGCCCCCGGATAGACAAATAATGAAATCGTTTTTGGAGAAAGATCTTTATTAAGGCGAGATTGAGACTGAAAAGTCTCTTCTTCCATCGAATCTTTCGTCAATGATATTATAAACATAAGTATGTAGGAGATATAAATAGAGAGGAAAAATTTAGGAGTGGATGTAAAAAAAATCTAAGGTGATATCATAGGAAAAACGATCCACTGCAGGAAAATGCTCGCAAAGAACGGGATGTGAAAAACGTGCGCAAACCTACAGATAGTTTAAGTTCAAAGATATATAAGAAAGGTGTGTATAACATGGAAATTATAAAAAACAGCACATCAACGAAATAAAAAAAGAAAAAATTGTAATAGTACACTATGCGAATAATAAATAATAATGAATATCACAAATAGCATAAGATAAAACATTCAAGCGAAAATACAATATAAGTTTTAAATATAATCAAAATAGAAAAAATGCAATAATGAAGCGGTCCTGAGTTCGTTTCTCGATAGGTATATCTCTCAGTGTTAACCCAGCATCGTAGTGTACATGAGTAGCTATGTCAATTAAAAATACCGCAGGTCCGTTGAAATTCCACTGTTCTTAGATGGCGTTGGAAACAAACCGCTGACCACATGTCTTAGTATTAATCCCATCTGGTGATCTGAATTAAATCCGAGATTATATTTTAATTTATCTCGTCACCGATGTACATGACTCAACGAGAGGGATGTAAATGATGAATTATTTTATTTTCACGAAGTAAAATAAAAATAATTTATTTTGGGAACGCATTGAAATTTGATGAGAGGGATGAAATTATTTTTTCAAAAGAGATGCTTGGACGAGATTAATTTTTCCAGATATTTTCACCACGTGATTTGAAGTATTCCAAAATTTATGCCGTTTGGCAGTCGTGGTCCTAGTTAGAAGACACGAAAGATTTATTTTTTATTAACAGCTAACTCAGATAATAAATGGAACAGATTTGCAGTATAGTACTATTTATAATCCACTGGTAGCTCAACAATTTTATACCCCAATTTCTCATTCAACTGTCACAAGATAATACACATTAGTTATACAGTAAAGATAATATATTTTACTGACCGATTTCATAGTTTTTGATCCTCAATTTGAGGTAGTGTAATTAATCCAGACTTATGATAGAACTGCCGCAGAGAATACAGATACAGAATACAGAAAGGAAAATTTGGACAGATGAAGTCAAGCAATGTTAGAGTAGTGATAAAGGTTTTTGGATAATATGACATGAATTTTGAAAGGATGGAGGCGAATAACTTCATATAAGAAAGCGATATGCTCAGGATCAACGTCGAGCTATGCGAATTTGTAGAGGAAGCACGTGCCTTGCACCAATTTGGAAAAGATGAATGGAGGGAGCGAGTTGGAAGATATCTGACTCAGAAAGTTATCAGAGGATATCTAAAAGTTCAGCCCCAGACGAAGTTTATGAAAGAGATACGAGTACTCTACGCAAGGCGAAAACTTTTACAAAATTGGGAGAAGTATCTGAAATTTTGTCAGGAGGTAGCAATCTACAGCTCAGTCATATGAGCTCTTGGAAGAAAAGACAGAGGGTTTGTAAACTGATATTGGAGAGGAAAAAAACAATAAAGAGGAGAAGATGAGGGGAGAACGAGGATAAAAAGAGTCAAATGAAAGAAGCCAAGTCCAAACTTTGTTTGGGAGAAAGATCTGTTGGATATGTGAAGGGAATACGATACAAGGGGAAATTAATGAAAGAGAGGATTTTATTCTCAATTAAAAAATTCTTTACCTCTCAAATGGTAAATTGAAAATGCAGAATGATTGATTTAGAGGAGGAAAGGAATAAAATATGTCTCCATTGAGTGCGATTTGAGACTTATATGTTCTGATAAACTCTCTCTAGATTAAACCCCTTTTAATTTCAAGCTTAATTAAAATTTATTGAAAATAAATTAAGTTATAAAATGAGAAAGGAAGCAAACAGCTGACCTACTACTTCTGTAAAAAAATTAAAAATACTTGCAGAACACTCATATTAAAAATGGTAAGAAACTACTAAACATACTATTATTATTATCTAATTTTTAAACTATCTTATAGGAAACCATTTTATGAGACCTGGATGAACACATATAACAGCATATTCGGGCTTAAGAAATATTTCATCTTAATAGCTATTGGAAATTGAAATACTTCCAAACTAATGCATTTGAACGTGATAAAGATGCTATAACGTTTTAAATTTTTAAAAGTCGTCAATATAAATAAAACTGATGATATTAATAATATAAGAATTCTAAGAAATAACTAACCGATATTTTACTATCGATAAAACATACTTTAAATGCGATATAACAAAAAGCTTTGTGTAAATGTTTTAAAATGTATATAAGAAGAATATATTTCGCATTTTATAGAACGCCATGTTTTTCTCATCGTATCTCCCATCGATCTAAATACTCTATTTCCAGTAGGTATCAGACTGGTTTTTGCTCTCAGAACCAAGTGAACAAAAACCTATCACACTTTTTATTCAGCGTAAATGCTGACATAAAAATTCGATCTTGCTAAGCTGTGTGCTACAAGATGATAAAATAATGGAAATTTGTCCGTCATGGCGTGGGAAAATTTATTACAGAGGAGCAAAAAGTCAAGAAGAAAGAGCGGTTGTTATGTTTTATGCAAAATGGACAAAAAATACTCCAACTTTTACCTAGTAAGTGGTACATCTATTACCAAGTGATGGAAAGAAATGGGCAGACGGACTTAAAGTGAAGAATGAATGCTTTAGGGAGCAATTTATATATATTGAAACTGGATGCGATGCTTTTGCATTGTTTTCATGTTTAACGTCTCCCTAATGATGCAGTAAGCCTCTTCAGGTTCGAAGTCAATTCAAAAGAGAAATCCGCTTATCGCAGAGATAAAAATTTATTTTCAATTCCTCAAAGAAATTTCGAGAAGATAAAGGAGGTTTCAGTCTTTCAGTGAATAATTATAAAAAATACATAAATGGATGGAAGAAAACATGACAAGTAAATGGTGAGTGCTACGTTATGTTAAGGTACCTCTTCGTCTACTCAAATGTAAGGTAAAATAGTGGATAGCAAATAAATATTCAAAGTTCTTAGTATTTTCCACAAACAACGCTCGGTCTGAACAACTTGATTTTGTAAAATGGTGGTTTTGAGAGCAGTTTACATCAAACAGATTCAGCTACTTTAATGAACGAATCAAGTTCTTGCTAAATAAAGGTGATATTACACCTTGTGTAATAAAGGTAATAAATGTTACAAACCGAATATAACATGTATTTTATTATACCTTTCTTGAATTTGAAAACGATTTTCAGTGATTTAAAAACGCAACATTAGATCCCCAAAGGTATATTATAAAAATATAACACTTCAGTTTTCCCTTGGGAGTATGCGATTAGGATTGAAAGCTGATTAAGAATACTATGAATAAGAAACTGATTGCATTTAGATTTATTATGGTAAGAATATGTGTCAATATCCATTAAGTGTACGACTGTTGTTGGAGGGAAGATCTAATGCCTTTTAAACAAAACGATATTTCCGTCCCATCTATTCCATTCGCTCATTGGCGCCCTTCCAGCCTTCCCCATTGTCTGCAATTCCTTCTTTTCCTCTTTCCCGTTTTTCTCGTTCCTGTTTTCCTCTTTCCTGTTTTCCTCTTTCCTGTTTCCTCTTTCCTGTTTTTCTATTTTCTTTCCGCTCTCTTTCCTCGCTCTCTCTTTTTCGTAAGTAGACAGCGAATGACTGGGGTCAAAATTCTTTATATTTGCCTAATTTGCCACCGTCTACGTTCTTCCTCACAATATTTAAAGCTGGACAACTTCATCTGTATGAAATATAAAGAATAAATAATTCTTAATTGAGCCTATTCATTTTGTATATAAACCTCTCTGGCCAGGAAAAATTATCTAGTAATTTAATTGGACCGAGATTTATGGCGAAGTTCCTTGATTTATGAACTTTCCCGAGCATGAAAATGTGGCGTACGTCATGAATAACCGCTCCCCATAGCATTTTTCAAAATATATATTCATTGGATTTAATCCAACTGAAGGTGATTCATCCGATGGGAGAATTGTATGAAACAGACGTATGTGTGCGTCAGACCCCATTAGTTTCAATATGTTAAAACGTGTATTCAATGGAGTTATTTCGGCTACATAGGAGTTATAAATCTTTAAATGTGAATGTGGGCAGAAAAAATAGATTTTTGGAGAATAAATCGATGGAAAGTTTGAACATTTAAGAGAATGAGAATAAAAGCTGTTGCTTATTTCTAGTTTTCGTTATACTGAAAATTTTTGACACAAAATTTTAAGCGTAATAAATTTATTTTGAGAATTTTTATATCCATATAATATAACTAGTAGAAATAATGAGTCATTTAAGATTAGAAATTCAATAGCTCTACACCTTGAAAATATTTTACTGTTACCGAAAAAGAGAGCGCCCCTTGAATCAATCAATACACACTAGAACAAAGTGAAAATCATCAACGGCGACATGGAACCCTTATCAAGCTCCTCTCTATAGCCTCTCTGACGTACTTTCGTAATCCAGGTAATAACTTTAAACTATTTATTTCTTCCCTATTCCTCAACGTTACAAAGAAAGAAAATCACCCCCTCATCATCTTCTCAGACTCAATAACATAACTACCCCATATATCCTGCTTTTTTCCTTCTATCCCCAAAGTATAGTTTACGGTATATTCGATGTGTTAAAGCTTAACTTAGTGAAACGCCAATGAAAACGAAATCATACAACCAATTATTTTTATTTCTTTCTGGCTATTGAAATGTAGTACATTGGTTTCTTCTAAGAACATTTGCTATGCGGGCCTACAGTTGCCTCCAAAACTGGTTGTAAAGTGGTACGGAAAGCTAACAAAGACAACTTTTGGATAGTTTTTAAACCTAAAATGAATCTGCTTATTTATTTGTATAAGACAATTTACTAATCAAACTGTTTCTCCAGAAAACTGTCATGAATTGAGGTGATTGAAAGCGAAAAAAAATTGACAAGTCACCTTATATTATGAAAGTATATTGCTGGAATTGTTCAAAATATTTTCACCGTAAAATATTGGTGTGGCGGTCCAATCAGCAGCCAAGTGATGCCCTTTCAACTCTCCAGCGTAGACAACAAATAACTAAGCAGAAAAATAGTTAAATGACTTCCGAAAAAAGAAACGCTAATCTCTCGAGATAAGCCAACAGAACGTGGAAACTCTGACGTTGCTTAATTAGCCAACGCGAGCCTCCACAATAAAGTCACGTGAGCCACGCTAACGAACGGCCGTTAACGGTGGTTTACAACTCCGCGTTAAACTTTCGCATAGGCATCGAGTTCCCAAATTGTTCTTTTGCCTTACGCTGCGAGTGCCTGGCGTGCTTTGAGACGAGGAATCACGGCAGGGATACATTAGCGGAATCACACACACAAACCTTGTTAAAATTTTTTCCGAGAATCCGGTTGGAAAATTTTATTTGGGGCGCAGGGGGAGGGACTGCACGGCGGACGAGGTAGACAGCGGGAAAGGCGCTTGCGAAGGTTTTAAAAAAGGGGTTTTGCCCCAGGGTCGAGCGGTGGGAGCGACACGGCGGCATTCATTTGCCTCCTGAATCGCAGTGGGCGGGTCTCCTTTTGGTTCATTTGTCATTTTCCTCAGGATTAGAGGGAGAGAATTGTGAGGGAAAATGGTGAGAAAATTGCCGGTATTGTAAGGAGATGGAAGGCGGCGCGGAGAGAAGTTTGGAAGCAAATAGGAGAGAAAAAGATGGAAAGTTAGGACGCGTAAATATATAAGGGAAAAATGAGATTCCTGAAGTGGTTGAGAGGAATTGTGACTCGGGGCAGAAGTGAGACGCATTGGAACAGGAGAAAATCGTATGTAGGAAGACAAAAAGTGTAGGTAAAAGAGAGAATAAGAATGGCGTGGAAAATTGCTCAAGGAAGGAAAACGGGAGTAGCAGAAAAGAATGCAAATAACTCAAACTTGAGTAAGTGGAGGGCAATCGGTAGGGATTTTCCGTTTGCTGAATAGACTTTAAAGGAGTAATTATTTAAAATTGAGTTAAGTGAATAAATGAACGAGTTCCTGATTTTTGAAAGGCCAGGGTTGTAATCCCGCCTTCCCAGAATTGTTTATCTTCGATGAAGCAAGATAAAGTTCGGTTTTCATTCGTAATAAAATATATGCCCTGAGTTTTAGAGAATACACTTGATGAAAATTGCGGAAAAGAATTTACGAAGATCATACTTTTTTTGAAGGAGGTAAAACGGTTCATTGCCGAATTATTCAACAAAATAAAAGTTTTGTGTTTGGCACCAAAAAAGTTTAAAATTTATGCAGTTTATGCACTATGGAGCTTAAAATTCAAAATATAATGCGTCTCATTGATAAAATATTATTGAGAGCATCCCTTTTGATGGATTGTGTTATAAAGTAAAGGAAAAATAAATTAAGAATATTTTTTTCATGGAAACACTAGATCTTGTACATCTTTGTATTGCAGTGTTGTAGCAAAGTAACACTTTTACAGGATCTGGTATTCTTGAAACATTGTTTCCTGATTTATTTCTCCTACCGTGGAATACCATAAAGTTGCTCCTGGTTGCGTTTAATTTATTATTAAATACAGTTTTTTGATAAAAGTGAAAAAAAGTTGAAAATAAGCGAATGTAATTATCAGGATAAGTAATGGAATGAATCATAAAATTAAAATAAACGAAATATTGAGGACTATTTCATACCTAGAAAGAGAGGAATATATTCTTTTTGGTTTTTGTTTTACTTTAATAAGATGACTATGATTTACTATGACTACGTATTTCTCATGCACTTGCGGCAAATCTCATGATCTTTCTGGGAAAAAGGATGATTAAATGATTATCTAGGATGATAAATACGCTATTTTACTGTATTGTTAATACATAATGAATAACAGCTCATGTGGGCAGAAAATTTCGGTTTGAAATGACATTCAAGAGTTGTGAAATTGTTTTCTAGCAATATAACTCACCATATTAGCTTGGATTAAAAATCATTATTTGGAATTACGGAAAAATCACCAACTTATGTGTTAAAAGTCTAAAGATGTAATCATGCCTTTCAACTCCTAATGACCTGACGACGGCGAAAGCACATTATATTCGGTCGTTTAAGTTTTATTATTTTGCGAAATTTTTCAAGCTCATACGTAATTTCTTGGAAGTTTCAGGATAGAATTTAGTCAACGCATTTGATTAAGAGTTGTGAATAAATAAATAATAGAACACGGCTGTTAATGAATTAGAGGAATAAAATCTCCAAAAGTCGTCAATGTCGGCGTTTCTCCTCTTATTTCCCGTAAGAGGAGGAACGCCGTCAAAGACGGCTTTTGGAGATGATAAACCTCTAATTCGATAAAGAGCATTACCCTAAATTTTTGGAAAAGTATACATCGAAGAATATTTTGAAAATATTGTTTTTCCTGAAAATAATTTCTTGGAAGGGAAAACTGTCGCTAAAATAAATTCCTACGGAAAATTTAAAAATGAAATACTTTGATACCATGGGTTTTCACTAAGTGAAAAGCCATGGTATTTTCACCTTCGTATAATGATTTTAATTCAATTTTTAATTCTTTAAGCCTTGGATTATACACACTCACAGGTGTAATGATACTTAAAATGTTTCATATTTTTAGACCCCTTCCGTAGGAAATTTATGACGATTCAATTTTAATATAATTTAGCTGTTATAAAATTGATCTGGTTTTTAAATTTGACTTTGTTTACTCATTTTGGTTTATCAGGCAATATAGGCAATTAAGTAATTCCTTAGCTAATATCTCATTAGATTACACGAATACTGGCGTATGTTATCAAGTAGACTACTAGCCTACAAACACTGAGAAGATAGTGCTTTCCTATCATCTAAGTAAATGAATATCAAAAGGAAAAAGTGTGTTTCAAAATTTCAAAATTCAAGTGAAACGCTCGTTTTTTCGTTCAGTGATACTATTAATCACAAAAAGTATACATTGGTAATTCAATGAAGTATAGTGAATTGCGAATTTACTTGCTTCAATTTCAAAATTGGAACCAATATAACCAATGGAAATTGCGAACTGGATGTTTGAAAACTTATCACGAAATTGCCAATGTTTACCCTAAACTACGTTGTTACTTCCTGATTAACAAGGGAATGAAACAAAATTGATATTAAACTTTGATTAAATTGAAATTTGCACTCCTGTCATCACGAAGAAATTAAAATATATTGTCGTTTTAATTTCATTTCCGGGAGTTTACATCGGTGACAATATTAATTATTGAAATTTAATGTACCCTTTTATCCGATAGCGATAGCGATCTTACGGAATCATCAAGGGTCGCGTCGGGTCACACTCGAGGAGCGCGAGAAGAGAATGAGGCCGGAGATGGTGCGAGAGATAGCGAGGCAGAGAGAGAAACAGAGAGAGGTAGGGAGGAGAGAGAAGGAAAGAGAGCGCGGCAGAGAGGAAATTGGGCAGATGATAGCTTAATGGAAGAAAGGCTTGACGAAAAGGGTTCGGTGGAAGGAGGCGAAAATGAATTAGCAGAGAGTTTGAGAGCAAGATGTGGAAAAGAAGCGATTACAGGAGAGAGTAGTTGGAGAAGCGAGAAATAATTGGGAAAGAGGTGTAATGATGAGTGCGAATTATTAGCAGGAAATGAGGGGTGTTGGAGAGGAGCGGACACGAGGAAGGGAAGAAAGTCACGTGATAAAAAAGGGGGAGAAGACGAGGGAAATGAGTGAGAATTACGAGACGGAGGGGAATCAAATTAGAGTAACAGCGAATCATAATCCCGGATAATGAAAGCCAATCGTTCATCCAGAGCGAATTGTAAGATTCATTGAGATTCATCACTACATCTTCCAGAGATTTTCAATACCTTGAGAATACCTTAATCGTGGTCATAAATTGAAGGGAAACTCATTATGTGCCGTATTTATAGTGTAAAAGAGTATAATAATTCTGCTATTAGTTAACAAAAATATAGTAATTGTCTTCCACTTTTAGCTCCTGAATGCTCTGGAGAGTTCGATGGTTATCAGGTTAAAAAAACTGTAGGTTTTTTTAATCACATATCTTCAATATTTTTGTGTGTCGATTTTAATAGCCGAAATTCAAATTAATATCGATGGTGAAAGCCTTCACCTGGTGGTATTCCTTGACAATAGCAAATATAGTAAAACATTTGTTCATACTAAACAACACTTTATAAAGTGTAGTTAGTGTGTATAAATTGTACAATAACAATAAAGAGTACAATTAAAATTGTTAATCCACTTTCTGAATTTCATGTTATTCCCTTCTGTTGCGTACTATCACTTTTCTTGTCACCATCAGTCGATTTGAGTGTTCCTATAATAATAATTCAAAATGTATGATATAGGTGGATTGATATTTTAGTTTTACCACAGAAGGTTCATATTTAATGGAAAATTTTGATATTTCATTTTGTAAATGATACTTAATAATGCCAATATAAACTGATATGATGAGGAAATTAATTTGATAAACACGAAATTTATATTCATAAAATTTACGAAGAATAAAGAATATTTCAATTACAATCAAATTTAGACTAAATTTCCTTGTAAAATTTCTTCTTTTTTCTTAGTTTCAGAATAAAAATTTTAACAAACATATTCATATTAGACGAGGAGAATACCTTTTTTATAAACAAAGTAAAAATGAATAATTCATAGGACCTATTTCATAGAAATTTATCTCCTTTAAATAAATGTCGATCGAAGTGTTTGTGAAGCGAGTTTCCCCACTTGTTCACTCCATTTCGCTGCCAAGGTCTTGGAACTTCCTTTGAAACAGTAACCGGTGAAGAGCTGTTTCCTCGAAAGGCTGGTTAAAAACTTTGCGGAATCGTGGGACACGAATGCGAGGAGAGAAACCAGACTAAAATCACGGTCCGCGAACTAGGTAAACGGGTATCGCTTTACCGGTACTAACAGAGTTGAATCAGGTCGCCTACACTTTGAGGTTCTTCCTGCAACAAACTACTCTCGAATTACAGAGAAACTGCAATTCTGAGAATTTCTCTTCAAATTTGGCGAATTGATCTAATTTATTCACTCAGAACTCTAATTTATCAAAGTTAGAGTCGATGATTTAAAAAAAATGTAGGGCTGATATTATTGCTTTCCCTGAATTTCAAAATAAAAAATCTGATGTGGCCAGCACATGACTTTCTGCATATATATAAGATGTAAATAATTATCTACCGCAGTAATTTCGAACTCTATATTCCATCTAAACTTGGAAAATGAGTGATTAATATATATATATATATATATATATATATATATATATATATATATATATACTATATATAATATATATATATATATATATATTCTATATATATATATATATATATATATATATATATATATATATATATATATATATATAGAATACAATTTTCTTTTAACTGGGAGTACGCTAAACAAAGATACAGTTGAGGCGTTCGTACAAAACGCTCCTTCCTTAAATTGCCTACGCAGTTTTTGGCAGCGTGCTCACGTTAAATGACGAATTTCCATCTTGCAAATTTCTTTTTCAATTAGGATGGAAGTTATGAAGATTTTCTCGTATTAGTTTACACATACTTCTCATATCGTTGACGCTACATCAGTATTTAAGAACGTCAGCTGCTATTTGAGAGTGGGTTTCACGTTTTACTCTTCGAATGAGTCAGTAGATTCAAGTGATTGCCATTTATCAAAATAAAACGAGTAAAGTGATTTCGATTCAATTTTTAGAGTAATTATCCATGATTTTGCTTGAAAAGGTTTTAAATATTAACATACTAGAAAATAAATAATTATGAATGGTTTTAAATCAATTTAGAAAGCGAAAGTAGCAAATAAATCTTATTTAGAACCGCTGAATATAAAAATATTATGAAGATACTGCATTGAAACTAATTTACCTATCATATCACATCAAGGAAATAGCATGCTAATAAAGATAGGAAATTATATATATTTATTACCTGGAAATAATGTACGGCTCATTTTGGTGATGAATTAGTCTTGATAGTGAAAATGCTAATCAATGAAATGGTAATGAACGATGACGGGAGATGCTTTTGTCAGATATATTACCCTCCCATGAATTGAACATAGGCTCAAGTCCTCTGGCTAATAACGCTTTTTCTAATTTGACTGTATAACAAGTTATGGTTTATGTATTTTAGATCAGAATCTCTCAAATGTTCCAAAGAGAATTTTATCGTTGTTATGTATATAGATCACGAAAATATTATATGAAATAGTTTCAGTTACATTAATGAAATAAGCGAGAATATATCTTCGAAGGAAAAAAAATCCGCAAATCGACTTTAAATAAAGGAATATTTTTCTCACGTTTTCTCTGGAGGTTAGCAAAAAAAAATTTTGGGAAGCGGACGATCAATGGTGAAACAGTAAAATTAAGAAGAAAGAAATAAAGATAAAAATTTTATGAAATTATCTAAGAAAAATGGCAAACGGATAAAAACATGCATTTTTAGAAGGCATATATGTATTTCATATTTGGCATATAGGTATGTATGTCAACTGTATAGTTAAGTTAAATAAAAGCAATAAAAATTTCTCTAAATAATCTTTTGTAATTTGTCTTGTTAAGTATCACGAAAAATTCCACATAGAGCTATTTCATAAAATAATAATTGAAATACACCGATTTCATAGTATCCAAATCATCATCTTATACCAAAATTAAAGTTTTATAATTTATTAAACTCACAATCTTTTTTTTATTAAAATAAAATAAAAGTATACATTTATTAAAACTTAACTACCCATTCTCATACGTATTGTATATATGTTCAGTTTCCTTTTGTTTGTAAGAGAGCCTTTATGAATAAAATAAAGATAAAATCAAATTTTATTCCAGATTACGGAAGGAAACTTGAGCCCGGATGATGATGAATGAGTTCTCTCGAGATTGAAACCGCGAAGTGGTAGATTACCATCGAGATATATAGACCGATAGGATACATTTGTTTGAAACGGTTAAGTTAGCGTTATGAGTGATTTCTGAATATTACTTTGCATAGAGAACGTTGAGCAGTCCATCAATACGTCGTAAGAGAGATGGAGGCTATCGATAACACATTTGCTTGTGATTTAGAGCAGTTAATGCCGTCCTAGGCGCCGTGCTCAGAGTAGCATCGTGCACGAAGAATTCTAATGAGATCATAAGTTAGTTCTTCTTGGAAAAGCGGCAAATTCAACTCTAGATTGATTTTTGCTTCAGAGAATGAGATTTCCATTGATAAGGGGGATCAATTTTAGATTTTTAAACGTTTTTGAAGAAATATCCAAGTCGGGGAGTGAGATTTTAACCGTTCATATTTTTAATCACCATAAAGTTTATAATGTTAGATTAATCTTAAATAAGACAGGGTCAATATTTGGTTTTCAAAAACTGATTTCAGTGATCTGATCGATTCATATGACAAATATTCAAAACTTTCTGTTCAGTTAGCAGATTTGCAAACGTAGCAATCAAGTATTCCAGTAAAATCAGTCAAGGAAATAAAATAAAATAATTTGTAGTTCATAGCCTTTTTAAGATGTATACAGGAAAATTTTAAGTTAAATTGAGGAAAATAGAAATAGTAGAAAAATATTCTTTTGAGTATTAAAATCATTTTACGATAACAATGCAGTTAATGACACACCTGGGAAAATAAACGTAGCTGATAAAAGTCTAGAGATAGTATTGATAAAATTTATATTTCATTGCAATATGACTTGAATCTTTCCATCTTAAAATTCTTCCCAATCCTCCAATATAGAAATGTTTCAGCTAGAGTAGACTAATATTGATTGAGGAACCTGACGCGTTATGAATTGTGAATATAATTGAGACATTTAATTCAATAACTGCACCCCTCTAGTATATTATACGATAATTGTCAGTGTCGCGCAAAGAGATAGAAAGAAGGGGATGATTGAAAGACGGAATGATATATGAGATCCACTTTCAAAAGAGGGCAATATATAACGTGGGAGGACAAACGTAAAGACGTAGAGCGGGGCGATTGAAACAAAAGAAGGGCTATGGTTTTCTTGAGCAAATTGATTAAAAGAGGACCTGTCAAGAGGAAGGAGTTCAGAGAGGGGGGAGATATGGGAAGAGCGGGGAGACGATAATTTTGAGCGAGCGATGCGTTGGAGGAGACTGAGAAAGATGACAAGTAGATGTAGAAGGAGAAAAATGGATGAGTAAAACATAGGTAGGTGGGTCGAAGGTGGCAATTGTTAGAGGCGAGCCTTTTTATCCGACGAGGCAGAGACGGATAGGGTCGCTTTATGGACGGAAATATCCACCTAATAGCTTTGAATAATGCGGTTCTGGATATACAAAAACCGCGTCTTAAGAAAAAGCTATATCCTGCAAACTATATCATTCCGTCAGCATTACAAGGAGGACTTAACGGAGAGTGAACGGCTGACAAATGAGAAGGAAACTGCTCCACGAGCACTCAGGGATTACGGAATTTAATTTATTTCCCCTTTATCCCTTGAGCCTAACGAAAGTAAACAGACTATACCGCCGCCTTTCTTGCAGAAGGTCGCGCAAATGGAGGGTCTTAGCGAAGCATTTGAAACTTTTAAAAGGGTACGTATAGCAAATTGTCGTCGGTTAAGCACTATGGAGGGAGTTGTTTGCTTGTTTTGCTGGTGTAAGAATAGCGGGTTTAAAAGGAGTGCAATTTTATTAAGCACTGTCCCGTTGATCGATTTCCTCATACCCTTAACTTCTGCATATATTTATATACTAGCCACATTTAAACTTAACCGGGTTGATAGTTTTCCGAAAATAAATGTTGTGATAATTCAAATTTATTTTCAGAAGAATATATAATATATAGTAATGAATAATACATATAAAAATTAAATAATGTGTGTCATATGTAAAAGTTTTAAATATTATCTTGAGAAGTATAACTTACAAAGGAATAAAATTAAGTGAATGATAAAGACCAATGATATATTCTAAAAATTATATTAATTTGATTGTTAATTAATGAGACCTCAGTGAACCATAAAAATTGATGATATTCGTGCACAGGCAAATCAGATATAAAGTTCAAAAATTTAAATTAAATAAGTTAAAAAAGTTTAACAATATAAAAAAAGAAAATTTGGAATACGGCTGTTTAAGAATTAGAGGTTGACTTCAATATATGAAAGTGCGGCGTCCTCTCTTGTTTTCTCCGAACACCAGTAAATGAGACGAGGAACGCCGACAAAGACTTGGAGTTATTGGAGTTCGAAAGATTAAGATTGGCGTTAGCGGGTGATTTACGAAAGTTTGCTGTTAAAGGTATAGGCAGACCATTTAAGAGAATTGGCTGATTGGATGATCAATCAAAACGTAGGTGCCATGCCATGTTGTGGATTTTGACAAGACATGAAACCATGATAGTATAAATAAAATTAAGTTTTACGTAACAATGAAAAGACTTCATTACCAAAAATGGTAGATGATTTTTATATAACGAAAATAATTAACATTGCTTAATTATTGTGTTAAGATATCTTGTATTAAAAAAAACAGAAACAACCGAGACGATTGGTGAGTATCTTTTCCCCTTCCACCGAATCTTCTAGGCTACTCAGCTCTTACTCTAATCACTTCATTTACTGTTATAATAAAGCCGGATTTTAACCGGAAGACAGTTTTGTTTCCAGAAAATAACGAAGAGTTCAGATTGATCGAGAAGAAAACAAAATGATGAAAATATCTCTATTGGAAAAGATAGTATCAGATAATATGCTGGCTTGCAGACGACGTACATTAGCAAAAAAATAACTTTACTAGACACCGTAAGATGAAGAGCGGGGATGATATCCTCTTTTATTTTTTCTCTTTATAAATTTCAAAAGAATAACTATTGTTAAAATGAACGCATACGAAATCAGCAGCTTTAAAGGAAACTTAATTCGGGTCTTTACTGACTGATATTAATTTCAAATTTCAGCTATTTCCCATTAAATTCAGGGATACCGTATGAGTAAATTTACTGGAATGATAATGACTACATAGAATAGTCGATATATTATATGAATGTCCGTAAAAGTTAATACTTCAGATTAATGATTGGAGCTAATTATCCTCGTGGCTATCAATTCTCTCACGCAAATTTTGAATACAACATATTTTATATTTTTATGAGGATGACTGGAGTAATAATTAACCTTACAAAAAATATATTATAAGAAATAATATTCATGGCACTGAAGCTGATATTTTAACAACGGTAGAATCAAAACACCAACATCGAATGTCCACGGTTTAGCACAGTAAGAGAAATCTCGATCTACAATCACTTTTTGCACTAAAATGCACTAAATGCACTAAAAGTATATGACTCTTAAGAGGATGTGCTACCAAATGGATTTCAAATCCATTCTTACGCAGCCATCGCCTGGGTAATTTTACTCCAGCAGGAACGACCGGGGTTATAAAACATCAGAAAATGATAATAGAGAATGGGAGAGATTCTTACTAGGTCATCGGTTCCATCCATAGAGTAGCCTTTGACACAGATAGATATCCTCGCTTCCTCCATTTCGTGTCGATAGAGCGCTGGTGACTCCATCTTGCTGACCCGAGGCTTTTCGCAGACAGTGGTGTCCGTAGCGACAGTTTTCTTCTATTCCCCAAGTATTATTACGTCGCTCAAGGTTGAGCCAACATTGTCTTGGTCTCCTAGGTTTTTGCCTCAAGGCCTCACGCGCTTGCAGAGTCGCGCCCGATCAAATTTCGATCTTTTCCGTAGCGTGGGCACTGATGGCTCTTCCCTCTGGGGTCAAGGCCTGCACAAGCGGAGTTTCGGTACGGATGAGTCTTCCGATATCAGGTTCACTCACGCCGAGAAACGTCGCCTATTGATGACCGTTTATTCCCGCAACCGCTCTCTTTCCCTACGGGGAAATCTAGCTGAGAATCAATATATTTTTCAAATCGACAACGCTCGACGTCAAAGTATCTAAAAGAAAGCCCTAGATAAATCTTGAGTATCTAAACTATCGGTTCCCAAGCATTTTTTTCACGTAGACCCCTTTCAGTTTTCCGTCAATTCCCCAGCCTGCCTAATATTGAATTTTTCTGTTAAAAAGCAATATTCGGAAATTATATAATTATAATTATATATATATATATATATATATATATATATATATATATATATATATATATATATATATATATTATGTTATTGGAAATGTTTAATTATACCGAGCTCCTGTGTCATAATTTTGATATTAAATACTGCCATAGTATTTTGTCGCAAATTTTTGCATTTTAAGTATCCTATGCCATAGAGTTACAAATAATTTTTCTAATATATCTCTTTCTTAAAAATAATCATTCATTCGCTTTATAATACAGTAGATAAGTGTAACATTTATTTAAGTCTTAAATATATTTAATTTTTTTAGATTACGGTAACCCAATATCAAATGGACTCTTGATAAATGGTAAACTTTCGTTAATTGCGTTTTAAAGCATAGCGCTTGAGAATATTTGTATTTTTAATAAACCATTATCCACAAAAATGTAAGAATGAGGGAGTACATGGGAATTTTCAATTTATTATATATTTAATTAAGTCTAGACGATCCTTTGGAGGAATTTCTAAGTCAAATTTTGCGGAAAAGAAAATTAGGAATCATTTATCAAGTTTTTGATAAATGATTGGTTGGTTGATATTTTGTGTATCCGTTGCTCTGTGTCACACAAGAGAAAAAAGCAGTGCATTGTATACCGGTTGGATGTGGTTAATAAAGAGTGAGGAATGATAAATCTCTCAGAAAAATGGCGAGAGAAAAGATGTGGAAGGAAAGTGGATTGTGATGGTGTCTAAATGGTCAAAGACGGGGAAAGGAGATCAATCAATATATTTAGTTTATCGACTTAAATTCCAGTAAAGCCAGTACGAAGTCGAGCACATGGATAGAGGTTCCTTTTGTATTGTGCATATATTACATTTAGGTAAACCTCTTTTAGTAAATGTAATCTGTAACGCAATTAATATTCCATATATAAAATAAAACATAAACCCTAAATAAAATAATGTAAATCCTAGCCCTTCATTATTATTGTGATGTATTATTCTATAATAGTTATCATTGATATTCTATTCTTTTCTGTATTCCGCATTTTGAGTGAAGAAGCGAAAGAGGTATCATCAAACCGTTAATTGCGAAAATGAAGGAAAAATTAAGGGGTAGAGAAAAATTAAGGATTATAAGGTCAAAGTTGCATTCTTATAAAAACTCAATGGAGAATGCCTTGAATTTGTCGAATTCAACACAAGATAACACCGGTTTAAACTAGTATCTTCATCATCAGGCCTAATGATAGTTTTGGCTAACTTATAATATTTTGAAACCAGTCGCAAATTAAAATATTTGTTTTGCGTGGAGCGTACACTTTGTAACTTCATCATGTTCTTTATAATCTTCAAGTTACATATATTTGATACCTCATTAATGAGACATTAGTCGATCAAAATTGAGAATAATGCCATTTATACGCAGGCAAATTTAGATAATTAATTTGGAATAATATTTACTAAGAATCTAATTATTCTAACAATCAAAAACAATCAGGAAGATGGAAGGAAACCGAGAAAGTCGCAGTGATATGCTTGCATTGTATGAGGTCTTATTGTCCTTGTGCGTCACTTTTAATCAGGAATGATGCAGATAAATTGGATGCATTTTGACCAAATATGCTAAGCGTAGTCATTGAGGAAATTTTCAGAATATTATAATTTAACCTTATTTAACCAAGTGAAGTCTCATTTAGTATCTTTATGGGAAGGCAGAAACTTTTAGTTAATTTAATTTCATCTGACAAGTACCTGTACGGAATCACGGTGAGAGTATCTTATAAATTTAATCTTCCTGAGTGATAATTCGTGGAAATCCATTATAAATTGAAATGAGAGAAAAAGAAAAGTAAGCGTATTTTCTTATATGATTTTATTTTTGAGAACCTCTCTCGAATTACGAAATTTTTCGGTTGATCGAGAGTTTCTGGAGAATACAAGGGATTGATTTTCATCTCGGGGTTAGAAATCAAAATCTTAGTGAATTGAAGAGAAAAAGCAGAATTATTAACCTGTTTCTAATTTCTACTGATTATTTAATGAAAATATTTGTTGAGAAATTTATGGAAAACACATTTGCATAGCAGGACCAGCATGATCTGCATCAATCAAAACGGCTATTCGTTGTTTATATTATCTCTTAACCAATTATCTGAATACAAGTATATGACCATTATAGGTAGGGTGAATGATTACCCTTGGGAACAAAATCAAAGGATAAATGCTGCTCTAATGAAGGTAAAAATAGGTACATAAAGTTTAATATTAATGTATGTATTTCAATCTTTAAGGAAATCTAAATCCTTAACAACGCTGACTTAAACCTTTGCATATATGCTTTTATCACTATAATCTTAAAAGTGAACGCGACAAATATATGATTGATAGTAGTGACAAAAGACCATTGAAAGCCTCTATTAATTACCAGCTTCTAACTATATTCTCCTCTACATTTTCTTAGGCTTTCAATGAGGAAGTAAGTGTTCGAATGATAAATACACGCAAGATAATGTTGTGATGAACACATTTGGTTACTCTCTTTGCTGAATGCTGAATAAAATCAGATTCCTGATTTCGCTCTTTTAGGGTTGGTAACTTGACACTCGAGATATGGTTGAGGTACTTATTATTGCATAGAATAAACATGTGATGTGATACGAAGTTTGGCCTCTGTTAGTATATTATATGTACTTGTATTGAATAAATGATTGAAGAGGATACGCAGGTCAAATTATCAATAAACTATTCTTAATTATTGAAAACTGGTTTTAAATGCTAAACTTTAAGACCATTTTAATCAGACAGATAATTGCTAGGATGCAAGCGGATTATAGGAGATGAATGTTTAATGAAACGCAGTGATGTATACGTAAAGTAGGGTTGTAAAGCAGAAATTAGAAAAAGGACAAGGTATGACGTAAAATAAATTGGATGATACCTACATAGAAAATGCTACTGAATATAACAGTATTGTAAAAGGAATATTGCGGTTACGGAGGAGCATTTAATGCGCAAATGAAATGCGAAATACTATTCAATTCCCAATTTGGTTTTGAAATATTTGGTGCTCACAAAGAATATGGTAAATATATATATAAGAATATGGTATCCATCTTTTTCCTTTTGCTAAAATGTGGATAGGGAACTGGTCCTTTGCATATTATCTTTTTTAATAAATACATAATTTTTTTAGAAGATAAAAAAAAGATGACTGTATATGTTGACAAATATTAATTTAGTGAAAGGTAGATACGTGCAATATATGAAGTCTTACGAAGAATGAAGGAATTTTAATAGAAAGACGGGAACAACAAACATTACGCTCTGTTTGACGAGAGTGGGTTGGTATTGCTGCGGATGTAAATTACGGCGGTGCAAGCTGTTTTATGTGGGAGAAAGGGACCGTCTGGGAGAAGGAGTTAAAACGTGCTGGGAGGAATGAAATTTCGGGTATTGCTTTATGTGAATTGCAGCCCTCCATTAAGGCATTCTCCGCTGGTTTTACTACTCGCCACACCTACACGCAATAGAGGACTTTCTATTTAATTCCTCTGAATCTTCTTTTGCTAATGTTATTTTACTTTAATTGTTTAAACAGGCTGTGAATCCTATAAACATGACCGTGAAACAGTATCGGAAACGTTTTCCTGGGAGTTTAAATGTCCAGAATAGATAAACATATAAATATTAAGTGAGATTCCATTACGACTGATATTCTTTCGAGATATAACAGCTTTGAGACACTTGTTAAAAACAAAGCTACGTTTCTCCGACCGTAAAGTCGGCAAAATGCCGTCCCAAAAGAATTTTAGTCATAATGGAATCCACTCACAGTGAAAGCCTTCGAAATAAATTAAGTACGGTTTTTAAGAAAATCGAGCATTTAAAACGAGGGGAAAAACAGTTTAGATATCTGTTTTATTGGTGTGGCAATACATTGAGGAAATACCGCAATATGTTTGAAAATTTTACGTGTTATTCCAAGGTCATAATCATTCATTAAAGTACAACTCCTATACTCTTTCGCATTCCAATTACCTTTAAGATAGCTCACAACGTTTGAAGCGACTGGGATATGTTCTGAAGGAACCGTGAAAATGATGAATAAAAATATTTGCATAAAAGGCATTATGTGTTGAAAGATATTTTAACCTACACTTAATTTTCAATTGAATTTAATTATTTCTCTTCTATAGGTTTTAATATTTTTCAACGATATTAAAAAAAGTGTGGTGTCCTGTCTTGTTTTCTCGGAATAACGGTGAATCAGAAGAGGAACGCTTACAAAAACGGCTATTGGAGATTTTAAAACTCTGATTCCTTTACAGGCATGTCCCAATTTTCCTTTATTTACTCCGATATTACGTTTTACTTTATTTTGGACATTTTTTATGCTAAAGTCTTACCTTAATCTCTTAAGTTGGTACACGCCTGGCCAAAATTAACGCAGCACCGGCCGTAAGGATCGCTAGGTAGGTGCTGCGTTCATTTTGGTCAGGAGTGTACATATATATGTATATCATTTTAATTTATTTATAAATTCTGATTTTATATTTAACTTTTTGTTTTACCCAAATTTTTTTAAATTTAAAGGTAGCGTTTGAGAGCTCAATGGAATAATAACTACAGTTATTGGCCATGAATTCCGAGGTACTCCCTTTGTTGTTTTAACTTGTTTTAAATTACTATATTTTGTATTATGCGTAATTTATAGTTATATATGTAATATGTGGTAACTTTTCTAGTCAATAAACTCGAATTAACGATTGTAGCATCAAAATATGTAGTTTCTCTAGATACTGCTTCTCGAATAAATCAGAAATATGAAAAGTGTCTCGCATTCTTAAAGTAGCTGTAAGTCATGATAAAATGTTACCAAAACTCGAAATTTTAGAGATTTTTACGTGAAAAATGAAATATTTGTCGATGTGGACATTGGTAGCCAAAAAGCGAGCGTGAGTGGAGAATTTATGACTTTTCGATGAGGTTTCGACGAGATTACAATTCTTGGAAAAAGAGGATTTTCTCGAAAGGAAAGGAAAAGTGATGGTTTAAATGGGAAATAGAGTGATTTATTTACCTTAAAATGAATGGCGATGGAGTGGGAGATGTAAAAGGGGAAACACTCGGTTTTATTTTTATATCGAATGAGAAGTTGAAAGAGATGTTAGACTCCATAGCGATTTCGAAGTCATGCTTGGATTAAATAAAAGTGGATTCTCTTTTCCCTGAATATTGGCTATCATTTAGGTATTTCGGTTGACTTCTCAATATTCTTCCGAATATTCATTTTGTCTAAGCATTGTTCAACGCTTTTCAATAAAAGTTTCCAGTGTAACTTGTGTAAGCCTTAATAACCACATTATTATAATGCATAAATATATATATAATTTAAATCATATATTACTAATATTAATCATAAATATCATGTAGCACGATAGAGTAAGTGACAAACCGAAGAGAAATTAGGAAATTTTTGGTATAAATAGATTTCCTTAGGAAAAATTTAAAGGTACTTTGCACATAAGGGCGTCAAAAACCCAGGAAAAATCCCAAGGAAAAACGGACTAAAATAAAGTCTGACTGAGCCGGGAATCGAACCCGGGATATTCTTCTACCCGAGAGGCTGCCTTAACCATCTAGGCTCCCGGCCAGAACATTTTAACAATACGTTTAGGGAACTTTGTGCGCAAGGGCAAGTGTAGTTTCGTCTGACTGTGCGGCATTGTCTACGGCCATGACCTCATCGAAGCACCGGCAACACAAAGTGGTGTTAAGGAGAAACCCCCCTTAGGATTCACAAGGAAAGGGTAAAAGGTACTTTGCACATAAGTGCGTGCATCCAGGAAAAATCCCAAGGAAAACGGTCTTGAGAAAAGTCTGACGGTGATTTCCTTAGTTTCTTTTAGAGTTTTACGAAACTCAATATTTATTTTGACAACTATAGTTTTGACTAATTTTTTATTGATTTAATTTGACTAATTTTCATTACCAGGTAAAGAGTTCAGGTCATATAATCAATCGATTCGGCCGAGATGTTGTGGAAAGACATAATTGAAATTAGATTTTTACTTTTCCACAAAGTAAAAATCTAATTTCAGTTCAGGCCATTTTAAAATAAATGCTCTCTCTGAAAAGTGTTCATCTTTTCCTAGTTTGTACTTCTAATTGAAGGGAAATTGGCGAATTAAATTATTTTTAAAGGAAATTAATCGGAATGTAGTTTAAATAGTGAGCGGTAAATCCTTAATTATAGGAAAAATCTACTAAATTCAATCAACGTCAAACTATCGGACCATTGTATCTCGAAATTCGTTGACCAATGACGTGTAAACTTGTCGGCAAGGAATAGAGATCCCGTTATCGTGAGTATAGTTTATCGATTCAATGCCTGCACGTGCAATGAATTGAGTTTTGTGGAAAGAATAACTGAATTTGCGGAATGTTGATAGACTAAAATAGAGATGACGAATAATGGCTGAACTGAATGATACGTTTGTGAATTTAACTGAACAGCCAATCTGAAATCTGCAATGTATGATAGGAGAATTAACAATGTAACCTAGTCTTGTGAGCTATTGGATCTATCCTTTTTTGTAGCATTAATATTTTCTCAGGGTGGGATAAAGGCGTAAAACAAATTTTCTCAACAAGCAAAAATGTAGAAACATTCGTTTACAATGTTACGCCTACGCAAACTTGTGGATGAGTTTAATTTAAAAATACCCTTCAAAATACATTCTTCTTGGGTAACCAAATGTAACTGCCGCTCTCCCTATGTCAACATTACCAAAACAATAGGAGATCATGCGACGAAAAGAAGTGCCTTTCATTGGTCGAACACACTTTGTATGCCTGTCCCTTTTTCATCGACACGAACATTTTTAACCGCTGTAAAACAATACATTTTTCCGCTCTTCTGAATGTATTCTGCTCCTTCATCCAGTACATTCAGAATTCGTTAAAATGTTTTATCGCCAATCTTTATCGCCGCGCGCAAAAAGCGTTGCCACCGGAGAAAAACCTCCCAAATTATGCGTTTTTTCCCCGCGAATCAGCGTTCATCAATCCAAGTGCAAAATCTATTTTCATCGTCCGCACGCGCAATTGACCATCGCCCCCTCATAATTCGAATCGGCCAATCAATTAAGCCGAAAAAAAAATCGAACGGGATAATAGGGGTTCGGATGGGAGGTTCGGAGAGAATATAAAATAAAAGGGTTATGTGGCGGAATCGGTGAGAGCCTGGGAAGAGAGAAAAAATAGGCGGACGAATCGCTTGGAAAGTGGCCCTTTCTCTATTTATCCTTCCGAATGTGCGCGCTGGGAAAAAATATGAAAATGAATTAGCAGGGGAATAACAAGGGTAATTCAGTGGATCGGGATGAACGTTTGGGAGGTTGGTGGTGTAAGGAAAAGAGGACGGCCCATTTAGTCTCCCACGGAGCGCGTTTCATCCCCCGTTTGGCGGACGATCTGTCGTTTCCATTGGGGGTTGCCGCTGGGGGAGAACATAAAGAAGGCACTGCGAGATTTGCAGACATTTTAAGGGCGGTTGCGTTCTCGGCTGACCCAGGGGTAAATTCAGATCCTGAAAAAATACTGCTGTTCCGTGTTCGCTCTTCTCTCTCCCTCTCGACCCCTTTCTCTCTTATTACTGCTCTTCCTTCCATTCCTCACCCTTTCGTATTCCAGGATTCCTAATAATGACGCCAAGTACTTTCCTCCATTATGTACACTCCTTCTCTGTCTCTCAACGTTTCTTTTCACTCTCGTTCCTATTCTCATTTTCAACTTTCGTATTTTAAATGGCTTGTATAGCAATATAATGGCAATGGCAATGTATAGTTATTTTGCAAAATTCTGTTTTTTTAGTATGTAGCAATTTTGTAATGAAATTGTGCTATTGGTGAGTTATTGACTTATTTACATTGTATACCATATGTGTTTCAACTTCATATGCAATATGTTATTCATATTTCAGTTGGATCTTTATTTTTTACATTTTTCAGTTTATATTACTTGTAAAGTTTTCAGTACAACGGAAAGTGATGGTATGTTGTAATATTGAGATCTACACTGATTTTTACTTTATTTTGTGTATTTCCTTGTGTAATATAAATAAGTCAATGAACATTTCTCATAAATCTCATCTACTCATTCTTGAGCCCTACGTTTTTAGTCACCATTTGTTCTAAGCTGTTTATAGGAATTATATTTACATAATTTGTTCCAAATTTTATATTTAGGGCTATTTACAATCTATATTTGTGTGCAAGTGAGCTACAACCATGCCCTAACCTTCATTATCTTTAAACCTCATGAAAGTTCTGCCACTTAATTTAAATTTCATTTCAGGTATGAAATTGAACCAAATATTTAAGGTTCTGTTGAGAAAGGTCTATCGAGGCTATCGACTCAGAGAAATCTATTTTAGAGGACTAAGTTAACAGAGGGTTTATCTTTATTACCCCTGAAATTAATAATACCTCCAATTATTTTAGGAAGAAAACGTTTTATTACATGTAAGTAATCTATAGGTAATGCATACTACTCACAAAGGAACGGTAATTCATATGGAAATTCGTAAACTATTGTGCTTCCTTCCTTACTAATTTATATCAACCCTGTGCTGTATTTTATATGCTGTGATACGCTGTACTACTCTGTTTCGTTTGCGTATATATCAGCATTAATTTCCTATATTACGATTTTTTCTTAAATTCAAACCTTTAACTGAATGTATCAGTTTTGTAAATTCTATCAAACATGTATATAAATCTATTTATAATGTCAATAGAACAAGCCTCAACTTGGGTGGAACTCCGTAACTTTGGAACATTTTGTGGAATTCGCAATGTTTATTTAATATGATCCCAATTTACAATTCCCTCGTAGATGAAAAATATCTGATTACAGTAGTAGTAGTAGTATTGTTGAAAGTGCTTCGACAGCTTAGGTCATTCCGCACATTGGCTCCCACCGGGATATCTGATTGCAGAATGTCTCTTTTCACATTGGTTCGTAAGGTTATAGAGGTTTAATCATAGTAATTAAAGATGCGGGAAGATTATTTATGCATCACTAAGGATCTGAATCTTTGATGAACAAAACGATTTCTTTCATGGAAAAATGACAGAAAAAAAATAAAAGGTATGCTTGTAATCTTGCCAAATATGGCTCTTGATAAGGTCTAACTTAAATTATACCCCAATTGAACCTCAATTCGAGCCTTAAAAATAACGTTTGGCTCCAAAAGGACACTTTGGCGCAGTGCCACAAGTTGAAGTTACCATCTGGCACCTTTTCAATCAGAATTCAAATCAACACAACCTTAATTTAATGGGCCACTCCCTTTATAATCATTCTGAGGGGATTTATGGATACCCTGAACCCTTCGTCAATTTTATGGCTAGATATTGGAGGAGTTATGTGATGACAATATTCAGGGTTTCAGTTATAGATGTTTCTGTAGAAAAATATCGGGTAAGATAAGATAGGAAAACCAGCCAATAAAAAACGTTTTTTTGTTACAAAAGTCGTGCTGAACTGAGAAAAACATAAAAATCCTCATGCTCAGACATTAGTTCAACGTATAATAGATTTTATATATAGGACACGATGATATATCAGCATATAAAAATCTTGATGGGGGAGAAAAATGGATAATAGCATATATTCAAAACTTTGTCCTGAACTTTAAGCTTGATAATGGATTTATACGCGATGGAAATGAAAGAGAAAAAGTCTGTCATAGCCGGGGATCGAACCCGGGTCTCCCAATTGCCGGTCGGTTGCTCTACCGGCTTTGAATTTATTTTGAAAGAAAATAAATAAAAATATAAAAGAAAAACTTTTACAATAATATAATGTAGAAACAATTAAATCTAAGATGCTATTATCCAGTAATGATTATTTTATCAATAATAATATAAACTCTACAGGTTTAATATTAATGAAACCCATATCAGGTATGACTGCAATTTTTTTCTGCTTCTAAAACTGCACACGGAGAAAATAAATTGTACACTTAAAACTCGGATAATTTATGCCTTAGGGGAAGTTCCTCTAGTACGGGACAGTATGTTATACGGAGCAGGCAGTGTTTTGGTCAATAAACGTTAAGGGAAGCCACTTATACGGCATCAGCATGAACATATTGATGCCAAAGACCAGCTCTAGCCATATTGGATTTGCGTTGCTACGCATTCTCTTGTAACAAGTGTTTTAGTGGTTTTGCACCAAATTTTCGTGCACGGAGATAACTTTAGACCAACCCACCTTCATTATAATTAATTACAAAAATGTTTTAATTGCCTTGGTATCAACTAAAGGTTATTATAAGTAAGTTATGAGCGATTCTTACCAATCTGATTGGTAGTTTGCTCTTTAGAGTGAAAGTTGCACGGCATAAGACGGTAATGCAAGGCATAAGTCCAGGACGTAATAATTTTGTAAAAGATCACCACATCCATATGCCGAGCCTTCCACCACACACTTCTCACAGGCTTCAGCCCCTTGACAGAGCTGTAAAAAAGAGCTTTTAAAAAAGTCCTTTGTGAATGCGTCAATATTCCAACATCAAGATCTCTTTGAAAGGTATTGCTGGATTTAGTTGGTACCGCCCTCTCAAACGTTAGCAGGACGGAGTTGGTGAAGTCAGGCTTTGCTTGTACTGGTGCTTTCTTGTTGAATCCGAATGTTTTAGTTATTTTTATTTTGCCCGAAAAAACATAAATTTGATGTCTCAAAGACTGAAACCATGTTACCAGTGAAACCGAAGAAGTTATAAACTGTCTAGTTTGTGGAGAATTCTTTAATGATTAATGAAGACTGGATACAGAGTAGTGAGTGCCTGGGATGGTCCCATGAGAATTGAGCTAATATTGAACACATTCTTTTTTAATAATGCGAGTAAAAATGAATGCATTTTTGTACTTAATAGCTAATTTATTACAATTCTCCACTTGCTTACCGAAGTGTGCCAAATAAAGAAACATTTGTGATGACATTGTTTTCATAACATGTTTTGTTTTCCTGTTTAAAAATGTTTAATAATTTTTTAAAGAATAATCATACTTATAATAATGGTTTAAAACATGTATTGTTGAATTTTGTATGATAGAAGGTTGGATTATAAGCGGGAATGGATTATTCCGTAACCTATACAAGGTGTCCCATATAACCCTCCAACTTCTCAAATGTGCAATATGTAAAGGTTTTTTTCAAGAGAAGAAAAATATCGAATCAATCCAGTTTAACGTAATTCCTTCAAATGGTCTTTTTTAACACTTTGAAGTTTGTTTAAGTATAATTTTAAATTCAATTTAGCCTTTAACAATTTTGCAATTCGCACAAAGGCTTAGCTATCCCATACTAGAGGACCTTCCCCTATCAAATTAGATAATAATTTGAATTCAGAATGGATGTAGCTAAGAAGCAGTATATGCTCCCATTGATCATTACTGTTATTACTCCTTTCTTATAATGGCACTCCAATGCACAGATGTGACAAACAAGCTGAGTTAAGGATTGGAAGAAGTTGATTGGATGTGGAAATACTAGAATGAGACGGGAGGGGATCCATGTAGCGCAGCTAAAAGGATTAAAAGAGAATAAAAGGGTTCTGAATGGAGGAAATGCTTTAACAGTTACAACGTAGTTTGAGTTAAAAAAGTCCTTAGGTTCCCACGCGTCATTGGATTCATTTGAGAAATGGAGCTCTCTCTCTCTCTCTTGCTATTTTTTGCCCCATTTACTGCTCTCGATGGTTATTTCGAGAAGGAAAGACCCTCTGCCTCCAATTCCTCCTTAATCTTCCGCCTTTCTGATTCAATTTGCCAAACGAATTTGACGTAAAAACAATTCGGTTGAAGTAACACGTGATCGAGATCACAATTCTCCCCTAATAGGCGTGGGGCGAATGGCAGAGTCCGTATATATATATTTCGGCGCTTTATTTTATTTTCGCGGATTCGCGTGACTTGAGTGCCAGAGCAGATCCTGTGGGTAATACAATTGCCGCAAACCGATATTCCGCTTCAAAGGGCCATAAAAGTCGCTGCCGTGAATTTTCCATTCGATAGAATGAAAGGAGTTAATTTTGAGAGCACGGGCTCTCTGATGAAAGCGCTTTCTTTAACTCGAATTTACGGCCGTTGTTTTAGTGAATCCTCGTCCAAAATTGGAAATTCGCGGGACCGGATTGTCCACGGATGATAAACAATCAGGGAGATTACACGCACTAGGACTGAGAGCTGCTTTATTCTTTCTACATTTGTTGATTAAGTACCTGACAATAAATTTTTCAATGTGGATTGGAAGAAAATTGAGTACTTTTCAGCTAAAATATTAATCAGGAATTTTTCAGTTCAATCCGGGCACAATAGCATTTTTATTTATCTGTAATTAAAATTGGCGTTCGAGGCCTTAATATCACGTATGAATTTCACACAACTTATCATAAATACTAGAAGATTATCATTAGGAAATAGTAGTAAAAGGTAAAATATTAGTAATAATTTAAGATCACGGATGTTGATACTGAATATCTCTTAAATTATTTTTTTAACTAACTAGATACGATTTTGTTATTTGAAATCAAGCAATAAATTGAACAATAAACAATTGTAACTAAAAATAAAAATTATTGAAATTATCTAGGTTATAATAAATATCCTATACGATACTTAATTGGTAATAGTTTTATAAATATAAATTAAAACAATTTATATGTTCAAGAATTATACAAAGCTGAAATGTTTTAATATTTTTATATTTGTATGATTTAATTTTTATCCTCTTCAGAGTGATAATTTCTTTCTTTCTAACTTCATTCATACTACTACAACATACAGAACTATCATCAATTCGTAGACTCTTTCCTTGAAATTAATTTAATTTCAAAACTATAATTAATATATGGGTTATTTTTGTTGAAATCATAATTTTTGGAGAAAAAATGAGACAGAAAGGAAGGGGGAAGTTATACATACGTTTACAGCGAATATATATATCACTTTGGCCTGTAACGACAAATTGACAACGTGACGAAGTCTCTAAAAATGACTTTTCAATCCCACACGTTGAGAAGACGGATTTTACCGACTCTGTCGCATTAATTCATATGCGTTGATAGCCTTTCCCCTGCAAAAGACGTGTAAAGTCTATCAGTAATATATATGGCCAGTTTTCTCACGCAAAACTCTACCAACGCAACTTCAGTGAGCTCAAGTTTCTCACTACTATTCTTACCTCCCTTTCAGGGTGGAAGAGAGGGTATACTTCGAATAAAAACCATTTCGGGATAGAGTAAATAAGGATTGAAAGGAATCGAATCAAGCGGTCGATCAAACACCTCGACAATAGGTTGGACAGCTGCCGAAAATCGGGTCTCGAGGATGATCAAATAGTACACATTTGAACGAATCAATGGAAAAAGAAACGATTCTATTGGTTTTTGGAGCCCCAACTTATTCCTTCGACGCATTTATTCCCCATTGTACGAAATGGACCCTTTCGAGTGCTTAGCTTCTCACCGTGTTGACACGGAACGAAAAATAAATGCCGTAGATTAATGTGATAGTTTGGATTTGAGGAAGGGAAAATACCATAGAGAAAGGAGAAAGGCCGAGCAGATGGTGAAAGGCAGAAAGAAGAATTTATGAAAAAAGATCAACGAAGAGGGATTAAACTGAAAGGAAAGTTGGATTTATGTACGGAGAGAATGGAAATATTTTACTGGCATGTTATGAATATGCATTACAAAACGCATACAGCGATTATCCCCAAAAAGAGATCTTCACCATTTCATTTATCATAAATTTAAGGAAAAGGACGTTCTCTAAAGGAATCGATTAAAATGTATGTTGTGATTCGTAATTCTCTTTTACTTGCAAAGAAATCGAAGGAAAGGAAGGCTCCCTAATTACTCCCTAAGATTAGTTTGACCGCTTTAGCCGAAAATCTTCGATACTTAGACAGATGGAATGAAAATTACTTGAACGTAACAATTGGAATGTTACCTTTAATAGTGAAATCAATAATATTTTTTTTCCATATCAGACTGGTAGGTAAAAAACGCATAGATCCTTCCAGTAGGGTTTTCTCTTATTTCTGGTCAATCTGAAAGAAATTTGTTACCGAAAATTTAAGCATAAGCTCCAGATATTATGGAAATTAAAGTTTAAAAAGAATTAATTTATAGATTTATACTCTATATAGAGAATCTAATTAGAGTATAAAATATACCTACTACTCTATGTACATATGTAGAATCTATACATAGTTATCTATATAGAGTAGTAGCACGTTTGCCTTTGATGAAAGCGGTCCCGGATTCGATTCCCCGTAATAGCCTATGTGCGAAATGACCTAAGCTGGCGAAGCACTTTTAACAATACTACTACAACGTTTGTGCGCGTGACAATCTGTTTTATCCCGTTTACTTTCTATGAAATTAAACGTATTACTTTATTTTAAAGATGGGAAATGATGATCTATGGATCGATAATGATTAATACTTACCTTCAAAGAGGACTCCTATCAGAAAAAGGAATGTAGTAATTCGTACATTGGATGCAGAATAGGGTGGAACCGGAAAGAAAGCAACTACACTCACCTGAAAGTGAAAAATAACAAAGTATGAGAGACCTAGCAATGAATGTCTCATTGAAAATTACTGTAAATGCAAGTGACAATTTAAGATACCCATTTATAAAATTAAATACTCAGAATTAATTTATTTGCATTTTAAAAGACTATCTTTTCCGTTCATTGCTTACTGTCGCTTTCAGAGATCCTCTGTTTACCGTTTCCTCTCATACCCAGTGACATAGTTTCTTAAATCATATAAATAATAAATAATTATGGCTTGTATATTCGGAATAAAATATTCCCTACTTTATCATTACACCTTATATCATACTCATAAAAATATTTCGTTACAGGTGTACAAAAAAGTTAAGAATATTTTGGTCACGAAGGTCAACATTATCACTGAAGAAACGCTTACACTTGGGCTATTTTATATCGCTGAAATAGTATATAATAAGACGATATATTTCAATGATTTTTGTTGTTTATGGACGCACAATTATTTCTTTCGCTTACGTAACCGTTTCATAGAAAAGCTTATCGATCACCTTGTGGTGAATTGAGGCACAACTTTAATACCAAATTTGAAGTAGGTATGTCCTGATAATTTATCCGGCAACCAAACGTGAAACATAATTTGCCTTTGGAAGAGAAAAACTTTATAATGATTTCAGACTTACATTACAATAATTTAAATTTAATAAAAAAGGTTTTTCTCTTCTATGATATGGCCTTTCACAAAGTAAGCCCTAATTGTATTGACATTATAAATTCAATCATATTAGGTTATGGATATAAGATACAATTTTTAGAGGCATTTTAAAGTAGACGTGAGCTGATAAAGAGTTGTGAGCATGGTTAAATAAATTTTTCCCTTTGAATGGATTAGTATCCCCGTGAGTGACATTCTGCTGAAAAGAACGGGACGAGGTGCCTTCATCGTGGTACTTCATCAATCTATTTACATATCATCTCGCACACGAGGGAGTCGATGCCTATAAGTTTGTTGGTCTTGTGATCGTGCATAGAAACGAGCCATGGATAGGCAAGCTCAACACATCATCTTAAGCAATGACACCGTGGCATGCGAGGGACTATTTGTTATTCTGAGGTCAACCTATTTCCCAGCCCACTCTCCCTAACTCGTGGTAGTATTCACAAGAAGAGAGTCCACTTCCTCATCAATAAAAGATGTCGCCAGCAGCCTGCAAATTCTCGGCCCTTCTCCCTCTCCAAAGTGCTCGCCTAAATGACGTACAAAAAGCGACAAGACGGACCGAAATCATGGCACGGAGATATTTCTCCGTTAAAATTCTTTTGGAGAAAAATTCGATGAATTTTAAACTGCGCCGGAAAAATATAGAGGTTGCTGAAGCAGAGAGATGTCAGCGATCTTTTAAAGAAAATAGGTTTCCCTTTTTATAAACGTATTTAAGTGACCTTTTTTACTTCTATCAGTGGTTTAACTCTGCGGAAGAACTGGGACCGCGTCTTTGAGGTCAAGGGTCGCTTTATCTTTGTGTTTATTGATTCACAAAGACATTTCTCAAACAAATTGTATTTCTTGTTCGAAGGTTTAACCACAGCTCTACCACCGCTACCTTTTATAGAAAAAAAGGATTTCCGCAACTCTAAGAAAAGAATAACTTAAAGGTTTCGTATGCTGCAGTAGTATGGCTATTTTCAATAATGTATTTTAAGCACGAAAAAGCAACAATTTGACATCTCATCAATAAACGCCTTTCAATGACAAAATCGACAGTTAAAATAGTAATCAGAAATTACAAATTACAAGAAGAAATATTATTCTCTTTTTTAAGAGTCTAACTCAATCTTCCAGCAAGTATGAATTTTACTCTTATCGTGGTACTAAATTGTGTGTGCTTTGACACTGGAAATTAAAAACTACTAAAGCTGTCACAGTACCAAGAGAGTATAATGGCAAAGATTAAGAAGTACATCTTTTGGAACGAAACGGCTGTCTAGGATATTTATCCAGAATAGACGTAAATGGAAGATACTATAGGTACACGTTTATATACCAACCAGAAGAATATAGGTATAATGTAGAAAGTTAATTTTTCATAGTCACACTGTTTCAGCTGATACGTTTTATTTTAGATAAGGAGACAATTAGAGAAGATATAAATAGGAATCTGAAATATAGGTAAATCAAACTTGACAAAGAAGAGAAATATATATTTACTTGTTGAGAAAATATAGAAAATCAAGAAAACTAACGATTATTATATCAAGAGAAGTAATTCGATTTTCAACTATCTAAAAATATGAGTGCAGTAAAATAACACACGCGTATTTGGCAATGGAAAATTGAATATTCATTCAAGCAAGTTCATTAAATTATTTATCTTAAAAAATTCATTTAAATCGATAAAATAATTGATGAAGGAGGCCTCCACTTCGTGAAAATTCATAGCAAAAAAATAAACTTGGTAAAATTCAAAAGCTGCTGGAAACAGTGTCTATGTTAGTGGTTCAAAACTGCATTAATTTCTTGGGAAATATGAATTAGAAAAGTATTTCGTTTTCTTCACAAAATTTATTTAATACGACCGACTTTGATTACGGTCATATTAAATTCAATCTCAGGTACAGTATATAAGAAAGTAGGGGAATGTAAACAGGAGAGTGCAGTTTTTATATTCATGGAAAATCATTCAAATGTTCAGTGAAAATGGGAGGAAATATAACACTACAAACACTAGTATATTTCCATTATAGCTTGCTCAAATTTGCTCAACTAGAATTACGTGCAAGCGTACGTGATAGTCACTCTCTCTGTAAAGAAAGTACACACTTCAGCATCGATGTTAAATCAACCAGTACGAGTATTTAAGCGCTGAAAATCATCGATGAGTGAATTACGCCACGCGCGCCAGGTTTCATTAACGATTTCATTGCTTTGAAGCGGCAGCTTGATCATTTTCTAGTGGCTAATGGCGGTTACTTATCGGAGGATGAGGTATGATAGGGTAATATTTGTAGGTTGGAGAGGATCATTTTGGAAGGTGGGTGGTCTGAGTGAATGGGAATTGCGGTTGGTGGAGGGGGAACAGCGCCGGTTTGAATTACTGATGGCGTCGGGGGCGAAGCACTCGGCGGCAGGAATGAAAATTCGTGGTCGGCAAAGTTGGTGGGGGGTCAGGAAAGGGGAAATGTAGGCGTAAAATCGGTTTGATGTAACCGCGGCGCTTCGGCGCCACTCTTCACGCGTCCAAGAAACATCTTTGCCGCCAACCGCCGCCGCTATTCCCTTCTTGATCTCCGGTTTACCGAAGAAATGTGCTAAGTTCGAGTTGAAATTGTGGCCTAAATTTCCATGGGAGGTTATAGGGTCCGCACAGAGCCCACATGTAATCAGAAGCCAATTTGTGATTTAACTTTAGGATTAAATTAGAGATAAGATCAGGAATTGCAATTATAATTATCAGAATCACTGAAAGTAAATAAGCTATCAGGTGCTAATTGATATAACTTCCATAGTATACATATAGTCGTACATAGTCATCTAAAAAATAAATAGTCCTGTTTTTGTTAGACTTTAGTAAATGAGGGAAATACAAAATATCTGTGAGGCAGGAAGAGACACTACATCCATTGATATATAATTCTATTAAAGGACAATTTAGCTGTGCTACTCCTTTGAAGGTGAGATTTTATTTTACATATACGGTCTTTTCTGCTTAGTTTAGTTTGGTTTCACATCCTTCTCAATATGATAACCGCGATAAAAAAGGAAATCCAATACGGGACAACTATAGAAAATGGAAGGATGTAATTTCATGTATTCGAGTAGGAGTTCAAACTTTTTCTGTGTTTTATCAGTAAAGTAGTACTCGTTTTGTGGTCGTCTTTAGTTTTAAAAAATAAAAATTCCTCCAAATATCATGTTAAACCTTTCAGATTTTATTGTAAAAGCAGCTGTTACACATGTAATCTCTGCACAGGAGGAAATATGGCTGCTTCATACGACTACTCCGTCAATAGCCTTGTGAGCTAACTTTATAACGAGGTCACCAAGGTATAATTCACAGTTACCCTCATTTTAGGCCTCTCATTCCCCAGCATTGCCCTTTACGCACCCGCCATAACATCTAATCTTTATCTTTACCTTAACCTCCATCACACCTCCGCACGTACAGCCCTCCGTATCTCAGCCCTCGTATTCATCTCTATAATCCCTCCCACATTTCCTTCCACTCTAATAACTTGAACTACAACTCCATCTTCATGCATAATTGTGAAGCCTTCCATTGTCAGCTTTCACCCTCCCATTCTGCATGTTACCGTATACACCCTTGGATTAGTATGCTATGAAATGTACCCAACGACACATTCAACGTTTTCGTTTAGTTTTCATTAGTAGGGTTTTTTTCCTACTGAAATAAACATAAGGATATTATACTTTCTGGTTGGAATTTGATTGTGCAACATTGGTTTAAGTATTTACATCAGAAATTAGTGAAAAGAATAACTATAACTCTGTCAATGAGATTTTAAATCAAGGTAACCACCAGCCAAGACTTTAATAGATTAATTAATGAATTAAGCAATAAACTATCTCACACAAGTAGATTTGAGCAAGTATAATCTTGATAAATATTCAATGAATACATGCCGATCATTCCATACCAAGACTTCGTAAAGAACTTCTTTAAATTGAAGCCAGAAAATGAAGATTCTTCGCAAGAGCTTCTTCCCTTTGCTAATCACCGTATAAATCTGCCTAGTAGATAACTAACACTTTTATAATTAATTCAGGCAATAACTTCCAATTTTCGTACAAAATGAGCATTTTTTTATCGTTTAGTGCCCACAATTTTAGTAAGGTTATATCTATGAATCGTGAGTAAATTCTGAAACGGTTTTCCCAACCATATAACTCTCATTGCTATTATCCATTTGATCTCATCTTCTAAATTTAACTCAATCTCTCTCATCCGCGTTTCTCTCCACACCACCCTTTATATCGATCCTCAGCTTTAATCTCTCGCATTCTTTTAATAAATATCTTCCTCTGGCTGTCGTACATCCAATCGGAATAATCACAACGAACGCAATTCCCCTATTTCACGCTTCCCCCTTTCTTTTCCATGCATATAAAACGTTCAATTTTTCCCCTTATCAGCGAGGGCTAGTGATTGGAGAATCATTTTTCATTTCTACATGGAGATTGGAGAGGGCGTGTGTTTGCGGAGTACCCGAGGATGCAGGACTCTCAGGTAGGGCTGATTTTTAGGGAATACCTATGCAAAACAGGGGATACGGCTTTCACCAGTGCTCAAAACTTTGATTTCCTAATTTCTAGAAAGATTTCTATTTGGTGATTCCAACTACGAGAATGAAGGAAATTCAAGTTAGATTTAAATAATGGATTGATTAATTTTAGTTGCCAATTAAATGGCTTTAGAAATAAAGACTACTGAAAATGACTATGTCTGTAAAATATGGCATAATTGTGCAAACAATAAAAGAGATCTCTCTTAGAGAATTTGATAAAATCAAATGAATCAATTTTATATTATCAATTAATCAATTCAATAAAATCTGGCTAATATTTATTATTGTTATATTTATTTATAAAATATGTATTTCGTCTGCAAACAGATGAAATACGTAGATATTAGCCAATGAAAATGATCAAGTACCTTACTTTTTTAGTATGGCTCTCTACGACAAAGTAAGGTACTTGATAAGAGCAAGGGCGACAAAGTAAGGTACTTGTAAGAGCTTGGCAATATCAGATTCAATGGCTGCCATATTTAATAAATTTATGATGACATGATGGCGGAAAATTTAAATTAATACCTTATATGGCGATGGAGTTAAATTCATTATCTGGGTACAATATTATAGGTAGAGAATAGAGAAGTATCTTAGGTGATATCTGGAATATTAAAATAAATTGCACTACGGTGTGTATGTTACAACATGGATTAATAATATTTATTAAACTATTTAAACGAGAAGCATTAATAATAGGAATTACTTGACTTAAACTCGATATATCTCTTAAATACAAAGGTTGACTACTTACAGGGATATAGGAAAAAAACTATTCTATGATAACAGCTACATATATCACCATTTCAAATATCTACGAGGAGAGGATTTTATAATTAGTTTTAGAATAACTCTCTTTCCCTCACCCAATTTTACCTCCAGGGAAATATAGAATTCGTATGCAAATTGGTATCCCTCTTACGAGTGGCAGTGGAAGAGAGTTTGCGGAAGAGCGAAAACATCGGAGTTTTCTCCCTCTCATTAATTCCCACGTGCGCTAAAAAATCCGAGTCTTCGCTTTTGGCGTTCGCTCGATACCTTGAATAGGAAGAGTGTTAATCTTCCCAATACATTCGCGTGACGAACCCTTGCGGCTGAGAGAGAAAGTGTCGCTCATTCTTTCTATTCTCCCTTTCTCACGGATCCATTCATGCGTCCCAGTCGTTAGCTCACTTCGGTAGAGCGTGAAATACTTTCCCCTTTTTGTACTGCACGCCAATTTTTCATTTTCCGCCATATTTTTTTTCTCTTTCCATTCCCGTTATCCCGTTTCTTCCATGACGCTCGATTACGAATTCCAGCTTCAATATGGATGTATCGCTCGTTTATTTATACTCTTTTGAGATTTCTTTGGTGTGTATGACAACCGACAGTAAGTATTGAGAGGTTTCTATATCACTGTGCTGTGCTGGAAAAGGAATTAAAGTTGGAAGTTGAACTGGAACTATTGTAAGTATTGACTAATTTAAAGTCGATTGTTTGAATGAGCTTTAAAACTATTTTTCTTTATGCTTTGTATGCATGAATATTTCCTATGTATTACTACGTTAAAAAAGTTCCCGGGCTTAGTTTTTCCCGCGAAAACGCCGAGCAGGAGAAATGTAAAATTTTGGTGGTAGACAGGTAGCTAGGTAGGTGGTACGCAGCGCCCACTATATTTAGCGCTATCTACAACCAGAATTTTACATTTCTCCAATTCGGCGTTTTCGTGGGAAAAAATAAACCGGAGAACTTTTAGAACGTAGTAGTATGTATTTCACCACCAGGCTTGTGGCCTACCTGCAAGGGTTTCTCATGGTAATGATACTATAAACAAGAATACCGAATATAGACGAGTTTGATCCAGAATTTTCGGATGGTAAGCGCCGACTACATAAAGAGAATGCTCGGAGAATTCGGGTAATTCCTAACGCGAAGAACGTTCCTTTTATTCGACAAAATCTCACCAATTCGCGGAAGGCGAGAGAAGCGGAAGGAGTGAGGGGAAGAGTACGGTCACCGGTCGCAGGGGTTCGCATGTGGAAAAGGGAAAGTTTTTCCGTTTATGCCTGTCTCTGTTTCTGAATTCTAATTAAGGACAGAATCGTAACGAAACAACACTATCGTATTCTCATCGTACAAAAATGAAGCAATTTCATGCAAATTCGAAAAAAATATTATTACACAAGTAGCTTCGTCTCAAATCACTCGAATAGGATAGGAAGGAGTTTTTCTGAAGGTAGTATTCTAAAAAAAGTTAAAAGTTCTTAAATAAGATAAATTTTAGCTTCTAAAGACTTTTAATTGTTCTATTCCTGTCTATAAATACGGCAAAGATATCTTAATCAATTTTCCTTAAATTTAGTTTGTACTTTATGGAAGCCGAAGTATTTTTCACTCAATTAAATAAAATGAAGTTTAAATAATCTATTATTTCTACAAAATATATATGTATTTTTACTAGTTTCGTCAAAGGTTTAGATATCTTCAGGTATTCTGTGTGCATCATTTTATTTATTTAGCATCCTTCCACAAACTTGAGTTTACCACATCAGATTTAAAATTGTGCAAAGAATTAAAATTCAATTAATGAGGAGAATCATTATCAACTTCAAAGTTTCTGGTATTAATTTTTGTAGGGCGACTATGATTTCTTTTGCATTCTGGATACATACACTCTGTAAACAATCTGACAGTTCTCTTGGGGTTGATAAGAGTGTTGAGGAGTTCATAGATTTGCAAGTATACATCACTGGTACATAAATATAACGATCAGTAACGATGTATACGAGAAGCTGTTTTTTATGAGATGAATTCATTTGCAATAAATAGGGAAACATTCTTTAAAACATCATGAGTTGTTCGCGTAGTGAAAACAATAGTCATCACGTTGTCCATCAATTTAAGAGTAAAATCTGTGGTTAATCAATGTAAGAGTGCAAAATCTGTAAATAAAATTTGCAAGGAGAAACTAAATATAAATGTACCCATAGCACCACGTGATTATATAAGAAGACCAAAATGTTTAGGTAAACTAAAAAAGATAAAATATGAAAATTTTCTGGGAAACATTTCAGAAAACATTTGCCTTCTTGTGAATTTAATGATGACGGAATATTAAAACTTTTCCCCTGCGTAAATACACGTTTTTTACCTTCTCGAGGAAAGGGATGGAGAAACTGAAAATGTTTTCTGCATGTGCATTTAAAACGGCAGGATTATGATGAAGTGATGTATGTGCATTGGGCATATCTGAGTTTAACCTAGTTTTTGCTAAGTATTACGGTTATTTATACTGAGAAATTAATAGAAAGACATTTTATGCAAAACGATAAACTCGATGCCCAAGGTGACTGTCGTTGTAATATTGCATAATGAATTAGAAATGATATTTTCAATTTGCTGGAAATGAGAAAAAAATATTGAATACATATGAAACATTAAAAACTATAAATAGAGCTGAGAGAAAAATTTCAGAGCTCCTCACTCCCGTGATAGTTAAGAAGTCTAAGTAGGAAAAGATGAGCATCCTGCGTCGAATAATGAAATATCTCAAAAATGAAATATGAACTTTTCGCAGCACTTCCAAGTCATCTCCAAAAATAAGAGAAGGCAATACATCACTCAATATAATATTACGAAAAACGCAACGGGTTTCTTCATTCGTATTATAACCGGAGTGAGTCAGATGCGACGAATGTAGATGGAAAGGGAGAGATGTATAAGGGAATTTCGACCTTTTTGCGGGCTAATTAAAGAACTCGAGATAAAGTGGAGAGAGAGGCCGAAAAAGAGGCGAGGGAAGAGGGGGAGGGATATTTCATTTCGGTACGTGACTTTTTCCACTTTTCCCCTCTTTTTGTTCCTATAAAACGGAAGAATATCATCCGAGGGAGCGAAGTGAGGGAGAAGAGGTTGAAGGAGCGACTATCGATCGAGATCACTATGGGAACGGGAGCTGTTTCTCCGTATTTCCTATCACTTTGCCATCCTGTCTATCGAGCCATCTGCGGATTTCTCACTTCATTTAATCTTCTTCATCACCACTCCAAATCCATCTCACCTTGGAGACTTCTTCTTTCCTCTTCACATTTGCCGTTTTTCATTTCGTCCACTCACATCCCAAATCCGTTACTTCCATTTTGCACCGAAGGATTTCCTTATATATATATATATATTCAAGTCTCTATATTCATACACCTAATGAAATTCACGGGGACCAGTATTTCCAGTCTATTTTCTTTGGATGAAGTGAAGGCCCGTAGTTTACACACATTTTACAGATTTCTTCAACTTAAGAAGCAGAAAATCAATTTTTCAATATTCAGTTCCATTCAAATCTTGAATATCTTATTTCGTAACTCCTCCAAACATATCAATAGCTTCAAGTACGACTTCGTGGTAGGAATCCATAACGTATAGAAATGAAAAGACGACCCGTACCACAGGAATAATTAATTCAGTAATCTAGGTTTTAACGCATCGCGTCATCATCAGACCTCTAAACATTTTGTACTGTCTTCTGTAAGCCCAAAAAATAATCATTCTTTTATGCTCTCTATTACCTAATTCCCAAAAGCTCTTTTCTTAGTTTTTAAAGATATAGGGTTGGATGTAAGAAGATAAGTCCCAATCTCGCTCTGAAATAAGATTGTTTCATTATCATTGTCTTTAAGCACTTTTATTACATATTTACTCTCCTTTCGTACTTCATTTAAATCTTTCAACGTATCTTCTGATCTATTACATACCAATAACTTCCCCAAAATTCTTTTTTTTTATTCCTATTGCACTCATTTTTTCTGTTACCGGGTGAAAGTAGAATTTTGGATTCTTCTTTGCATATTCGCAATTGCTGCATTTATTACAGGAACATTGAGTTCCTTCAGTAGTGACTATTTTATTAATATATAATATATTATGGAAGAATTTGGCTTAACGGAGCATTTATCAAATGAATTATTTATCTAGTATTTGACCTATACTTTCAAGTTTTTTTTATCTAAGTTTATGCATATATTCCTCTGAGATTTACTACCAAACATTGGAAAAAATTTGCCAGCATGATTAATTATTGGAATCATAAATAGGTGTCACAATTGGTTGAAGCCCTGCTTTTTCGAATCCATCCGTTCATTTTTAAACAGTGTTATACTGAAGGATTATTTTCTTCATTTCTGTAGGAACCTATTTTCCCTTCTGTCTTTTCTCATTGTCGTGTTTTTACACAAAGTAGGAGACCATCCTACTATGAAATTTTTTGCGAGTTGGTTGAATTTTCTATAACAGTTTTCGTTTCCTATTGGACGAATTCGGCCACAGTGTCAAAGGTATTGTTTGCATTTCACCAAGCCTTTACCTTTAGATAGAACGTATACCCTTTGAAGCCTCACATTCTCACTCTGTCTCATCCACTTCCAATTCTTCGCCCGAAAAGCGTTCGCCCTCTCCCATTACCCATTTTTCTTCTATTCCTCCATCTCGTAACTCACCCCATTCGTCTCCTATTCCTTGCAGTTCTCCTCACGTCCTCCCCTCGCTCTACTTCCACTCTCTATGAGTCTAATTAAGTAGCGGTCCGTCTATGAGGAGTGACTGCTATAGAGAAGCAGTTTCACAAAGTTAGCGACACCCACACGTCCTCTGACCTCAAAGCGACATTCGAACGTTCTATAGTGCGCCAATGGGTTCTGTTCGGATGGTATTGGAGGGGTTCTTGAGAGAGGCCGAAGAGAAGGAGGATAAATTAATGACTGACCGTTTTGGAGGTGACAGAGAAATTGTCAGAAGGCAAGGCGTCATGACATAGCTCATTTTATGGATTAATTAATCGGACATTCCCTGACGGGGTATTCACGCTTCCAAAATGTTCATTTTTTACGACACTGAAATTCGGTATTGTCTGGCAAAAATCGTTTCAGCCTGGAATTTAGTATTCGGCGGAACTCACCAAGTGTACGCTTATTAGATTTAACGTTAACTGTAATTATTTGTGGTATAACTATAAATTTTTTGTTTAAAATAATACGCATTTTTTATTTTTCACTCTTAGAAATTATAATTATAATAACACAGGCCGAAAAATTTTAACTTTTATTAGACAGAATGGATAGCAATCTAATTTTGAGCCGCTGATTACAGATGTGAACTCAGAAATGTCTCACCACATAAGACTTCTTTACTATTATAACTTTTACTTTTTTCGTGTCCGTAATTCTACACATATTTGTTGGTAACATGGGTGGTAACAGCTATTATCTACTAATTTAAGGTTGCTGATTACAGATATGAACTTGAAAAAGTCCTAACACGAACGAATTTTTGCTATGGTGAGTTTTACCTTTTTTATCAACCGTAACTCCACATGTAATTGCCTACAGCGCAATAGTCATGATAAAGTATTTTTTTCTCGTTTCATTTCATTGTTATACGAGGCAAGAAGACACTAAAAATATAAATAAGGGAAATATGATCTAAATGTTATGTATAGTTTCTATAGGAAGTATAAATGAGCATTGAACTTACTCTTGAACATGGCCAAATAAATCCTAAAAGTCTGCTAATATATTTTATGAAACTCTTTTCTGCCTAAAGTCTTTTGTTTGTGTGGTTTTCATTCTTTCCTTACGAAATATTAAAGCATTTTTAAATGACAACATTTTTACAGCTGGAAATGGGAGCCCTTTGATGGATTCAAGGTATGAGCATTTTATTCGGAAGCGAGCCACATAGAACCGTAATTTGCCTAAAAAACAACAAGGGCTTATTAAATCGGAATAAAATCGTAATAAAATCGTAAACTAGAATTAAGGTCTTTTTAAGAGGCGTAAGATGAGTGTGATATGACCTCCCGTAAGTTTAAAACTGTTTGAGAAACGAGAGTTTCAGTGAGCTTGCGGACACCAAAATCCACACTTTTTGGGGACCTTGTCAACTCGCCATTTTGTCGCTCTTCGGATTCGGCCTAGCGATTTGAAATAAATTTAAATACAGTAAATTAATGAACTGATTAACAGTTTAAATACACTTTTGCAGTTCCTGCAACCTAAAAATATGAAGATAAAAATTAACGAAGAAATTACTTTGTTTATTTAATGTTTATGCAAAATTCTTGAAAACTGAACGTGGTGGACAATTTACACTAACACTTATAAATTTACCACAAAAATACATATAAAAGCATGTAACGACGTGAATGTTACCAAAATCTCGTCAGTCTGTGTAATTATTAATTAAATCGTGCAAAAGATCGTAGAGATAAATAACTCGTACAAAAATAACTCGAACAAAAATAACTCGTAATTACTAAAATTGAAAGAAAATGTCATGGTGATAACTTTAAATGTAAGCACTGTTTATTCAATTCGGAAGCAATTGAACGAATAAAATAAAATAAGCAGTACAATTTAGAGTATCTTTTAAGATTTATTTTTTGATTTTAGGTCACGTATAGGTGACTAGTTCAAAATCGTCTTTTGTTTAAATACTTGAGGAAAAGGAGCACCTAACGAATAAAATTACAGGCAGGTGTTGGGTAGTGAGGAAAAAAGGGAAGAGGGTTCAGAAAAAGAAGGCAGAAGCACTGGGGTTAAAGACGAACGGTAGGAGGGGAAAATAGTCCCCTCAGCAGAGTTGCACACACCGGTTCAGTATAATAACGGAGCAAAAGAGGAAGCAAGGGAGTAATAGATGGAGCGATTCCAAAGACATAAGTGAGGGAGTGAAAATACAGAGAGGCGCGGAAATAGAGAGACGAACGGATTCTGTGAGGAGGGATGCGAAAGGCATGAAAAAAGTAGTAGCAGAAAACTACTTAAGCAAAAAATGGAACTCTATTTTTATCAGCAGACCTTGCTAATTGATATGATGCTCATGGTTCTTTATTTTATTGCATTGAGGGAAGACGAAAGTTACTTAAAATATCATTAACTCACGTATGGTACCTCAAAGCCGTGCGACGAGCTATTTAAGAACTCGCCCCTTGAAAACGTAAAAAAACGCAAGTGCTAATGGCCTACGCATTCACCAAAAATAATTACCGTGATTCAGCAGCCAGTTTTCTATGATCCCATACTACTTCTAAAAATTTTTCTTTAAAGAGAAAGATTTTTCTTAGGAATTTAAGGAAGCATTCTGTATACTATCATCGCTATATGGTTTTCGTAACTGATTTTGGGCAAACAAGAAACACAGGATAATTAACCTTCGCCGTAGGAATATGCTTAAAAAGAAGACCGAGCATAATGTCAATGAAAACATTCCTGTTCCATACCATTTTTTTCTGAGGAATACATAACTTTTTAACAATTTCTACCTGGAAAGAAGTGTAATATTTCTAGTCTTAGATGATAAAACAACGTTCGCATCACCTCCTACAAGAAGTGAAGGAGAAAGGAAAACGCTAAGGGCTCTGAAAGTGGCATTTCTTGGAGAGAGTTTAAGGTAATGTCGACCGGGAACGAGATCTCCGCGATAGTTACCAGAAGATTAAATGTTTGGAAGAACATATACGGTCTTAATGGAGTCTGAACCAAAGCTTAATGCCGTGAGAATGAAATATGCTATAGATTGTTGCCTACTTCCGCCGTCTTCGTGTTAATTTGAGCGAACATCTGGCGATAACGAGCAATTAAAAAGGATTCTAAGCGGGGAAATTTCCTTAACCTTCCCAGCCTTCTTCTTCGCGAGGGTTCCAAAATGTTTCTTGTATGTCGTTTGAATCCGTCACACTGCATTATTGTGAGACATATGAATCTGTTTCATGTTGATAAATCGTTTATGAGCAACGTGGTTATGCATAAGGGCTCCAGATTTAGCTTTTATGGTCGTTTCTCAGAAAAGAGCATTTGAGTTCAATCGCCACATCCACCGGCTCTACAAATTGTCCATTTCATGACGATATCCTGATTTACTATTTCTTTTAAAAACGTATAAGTAAGAACTGTACCTTGAATCATTAATTTCAATTAAATCAAGCTATTCACATTTTAATTTATTTTAAACAATGTAGTTTTTGCGATTGTTTTTTTCTAAATTTAGACTTTTCTATCCGACTTATTGATATAATATTTTTTTATTATTTGTCTTTGTGTTTAAATTCTAACTGTAGCTTGTACACTTGATATCCGGCTATCATAAAATAAAATAAACCCATTAAATAGTGTAGCTACACAATTTATGGTGAATATTGTCAACCGAAACTATTAATGTGTGAGTTATTAATTTTGATAACTGTAGCAAAGCAGTGTTGTGGGAGTTTTATTTATACCTTAGTAATTAAAGTGATACTTTACACAGATGAATCGGCCTCATTAATGTACTTAAAATTTAAAAGTAAGTTGCTATCCGTGTGTACTATTGCCTATTTGTGGATATTTATCTGTGTTTTGATTGCAAGGTATATTCTTGAGAAAACGCAAAGCGTTTTCAAACATTTAAATTCAATATGACGAAAGGAAAACCCAATTCCGATAATGACAAGAGTTGGTGCCAAGTCTTACATATATCTTAATACTCTGAGTACATATATCTTAATTTATCTTATTTAAGTAATAATAATAGCAAGAATAAAACGTCTTCAGGAGAAAATGCATAGTTCGCAAAAAATCAAACGGATACCCCCGAATCTTATGCACTCAGTGGTATAAAAGTTAGTCACACTCAAAGAGTCACAATATGGCAACCCTGCAAACTTCCGCTCTATCACAGCAGTGAACTTAGCTACTACGACAGGGTATCTTTAAGTCGAATATTAAGTGGTTTACGTAGTTTTCTACATCACTCTCGCAAACAACCTTTTCATGGCAGAAGATATATAGACAGGAGAAAATGTCGAAAGTGTATCTTCCTTGCCGTCATAAGATTCCGCAGAATCTTTTCATAGACTCGCTAGACGCATTAAAGTTCACTCTCGCCATCATGGCAGCAACGAGCGGTAGAGAGGTAAAGAGAGTGAGAGAGAGGTTTTTGGCAATTTAGATGCAAATGGAGTTTTGTAACTCACTCGAACGAGGATGATGACAACATGGGGATGTGAAAGCGGCGGATATGTGTTACGGATGGTAAATTCTTGGCAAAGGACGGCTCAGGTTGACCATAAAATACGGAATATAAGGAATGGAGGAAAAATTGGAAGGCTTAGGAACGAAGGAAAGCTATGTCCGGTCGATGATACTGCATTTTGAAACGTGCAAGCATAAATTTTAGAACGAAGGCAAGAGAGAATACGTAATAAGGGATTTTAGGGTTACCCCTGGTTGTTAGTGTATCATAGGTATAAATGTAGAAAAAGATACTTTAATCGCAATAGAGATGCTTATAGGCATCCCTATTGCATAGGCAAACACTATCTTCTTATTTGTGTGATATTCTGCGATAGTAATTACAGAAATCTAGCATTGTAAATACGAAGAGGAAATGTTTCTATCATATCTTTCTTGACTTAAATCTCCCACCTATTGATGTTTAAGAAGAGATTATAACTCAAAAATAAGAATTTGTGGAGATTACAAAATTTGCCTAGGTATTCAAGGATATTTAGTAAATTATCATTCATACGCCTGTCTTAATGCAAAGTTACATAGAATTATAGTAAATTTATAATAATCAAAATCAAATAGAATTTGTGATATTTTAAACTTGCAAGCCTCGATGAAATCATATATAATGTATTAAAATAAATTGTTTCAATGTTATGAATTGATCAATAGTTTAGAATTAAATATAATGCTTATTAGTATGAAGCAGAGGGAAAAACTTTGAAAATGTCATCAATTATAAAAAAATTATAACTCCGCCCTAATTGTTTTGTTCATGTACGAAAGAATGGTGATTAATATCAAAACAAGACTACCTTTTACATAAAAAGTTAGAATTTATCCGAATTATCGCTAAATATGAGCGAAATATCAGTTTTAATTTGATCGTAGGTTGTTCCATGTACTGCATTAATATTAAAAGAAACATTTTGTTAATTAGAACTTTGAGAATGAACCTTATATTTAGAATTAAATGTGCGAAAATCACTAAATAATGTTAAATAAGTGACTATTTCGAAGTGATTCAGACATTATCAGACAGTTTCATTGATTCAGTTGAATCATAAAAACAGAATGGTGGAAGTAATATTGGATTATAGAATAATGATAAGGAAATAAAACGAGAAAAAATATTAATATATTTCATATCAGAAATTACTTTAGACTTAAAAGCATGCGGTATCAAATATAATCAGAAATAGATATGCAGTGAAATAATGCGAACAGAAAGAGAATGGAAAGATAAAGAGTCGAAGATCAAAGAAACGAAATCGAGAATGGAAGTGTCGAACATAAAGAACGAAGAAAGAAAACAGAGATAATGGCGGAAATACGTGAAATAGAAGAAAGAAAAGGAATAGAAAGAGGAGGAAAAGAGGTCTTTGATGGAAAATGATCTCCCGGTCAGCATGTTATTGTGAGAAATCGAATGTCATTTTCTCCTACCGACCTTTTCCGATATGTTTTTTTATCCTTCTGCTTCATACCATATGCTACACGTGACGAAAATCTGTGAGAAATATCCCTTTTTTGCGCAAATCTAGAATATGGGAAACCGAAGACATTTCAAAAGGAGGCCCTTGCAAAAAACATGCCACGCATATTCCGCAGATTTAATCTCATCACGCACATCATTAATCTATAATAGAAGGATTTTTGAGCTGAAAATTACTTTACAAATGAAAATGAGACTTTGATAATGATTGTTTGTTAATATTACCATTCAAGGTCCAATCTTACATAAAAAGTAAAATGTAAACATTGCATTTCATAATGTAATTTTCATTACATACACAAATTAAATATTACACACAAGATAAAACCCATCTAATCTAAATATTTAAAACAAGATTTATTGATCCTGATAATTTGAAAAGCGCTATACAGAAAGTTCCCAAAAGTATTAATATTCAAAGTTTTAAATGATAACAAAATTCAACCCTTCTTAATAGAATGGCAAATAACATCAGTTAGTGGTGAACAATACATATGAACTGTAACGTAACCACAGAGATCTGTAATATTAATAATATTTTATCACACCAATGAACATTGAATTACAAGAGATAATAAAAACAATTTGCTCGATACAAACAGTCTTAGCTTATTCCCAAGGAAAAACGGACTTGAAAAAAGTCTGACAGGGCCGGAAAACGAACCCGGGATCTTCCTCTAACCGAGAGGCTGCCTTAAACATCTAGGCTACCCGACCAGAACATAGCATAGAATTAGAAGCATTAGATTAGCAAACATAGAATTTAACTAGCCGTTTTGGGGGCTTTGTGCCCTAAGGGGCCAAAACGGCTTGTTAAAATGTTCTGGTCGGGTAGCCTAGATGGTTAAGGCAGCCTTAGAGGAAGGTCCCGAATTCGATTCCCGGCCCTGTCAGACTTTTTTCAAGTCCGTTTCTCCTTGTGAATTTTCCTGGGAGCACGCCCTTATGTGCAAAGTCACCTCGACCCTTTCCTTATTATTCTTAGCGTAGCTTATATATTTCATATTTAACACTAATTCGATGCATCCAACTCAGCTTTTGATTTGGACTGTAATGTATCCATTCATCTACAGTATTACATAGATCGTGATCATATGATCTTCACCAACAGAAAATTGTCGAATCGATAAATTCCATATAGTAACTAATCAAAAAATGTTTTTTCTAAGATCTTACTTCAAGACTTGAAGAGCTAAACACAGCAGGACAGAAGATAGGACTCAGGATAAATCTAACAAAAACAAAGGTAATGCATAATTCTTTTACAGTGCAAGAATCAGTCAAACTTCAAGGAAAACCTCTGGATGTTTGCTTGGAATACACGTACCTTGGACAACTTGTAACAACAGGAGAGAAAAACAGGATTAATGAAGTAAACAGAAGAATGAAACTTGGCTGGAGCGCATTTGGTAGGAACTCGCACATTCTGAAGTCAAGAATGCCAATGGTTTTGAAGAGGAAGGTCTTCAACCAATGCATTTCACCTGTCTTGACCTATGGAAGTGAAACTTGGGTGTTAAATGCTGCAATAACCCAGAGACTTCAGACAACGCAAAGGAGCATGGAGCGCTGTATGCTGTGAATCACAAGAAGAGACAGGAAACGCAACACTTGGGTGAGAATGATGACTGGAGTTACAGACATCATAGATAAGGTAAGATAACTAAAATGGAGGTGGGCCTGCCATGTTACGAGAAGAAACGACAACCGTTGGACTTCTGCAGTTCTCAACTGGATACCAAGAGATATGTAGAGACCAAGAAGACGACCTATGGACAGATGGAATAGAGACATCATCAAGTACTTTGGTGTAACGTGGCAACGAGAAGCTCAGGACAGAGAAAATTGGAAAGTACTTGGGGAGGCCTACATCCGACGTCGGATTGAAAACGGCTGATGATGATGATGATTTATGAAAATATAATAATCAATAGAATGAATACGATATACGTTATATTTTTTAAGTTTAGCTGCAGTTCATTTTGACACATTTCACCTCATCGCCCCTGAACCTGTTACTTCACACAATAGGGTTTCATATCTAAAACCATTTTCGAGATATATTTTTTCTTTTATCGTATTTGATTCTTACTTTGATTAAAATGGCGTTGGAAAGGGCTAATCTAAAATTTTGAAAGAATGGTTGCATAAATAAAAGTAAAAGGCTAGAAAGACCAGGTATTAAAAACTTTTATTCTATTTTCCCAAAATTCAAAAGTGCACAGTTTGCAATGAGCGAGGAAGATTAAATTCAAATTTTAATTAAAGTTTAATTAAATTAAGTATTTGAATCTTTGAATCCTTTTCAGAGAAAAGATGTGTTTTCAGCGTAGGCAGATAGCCTACGCTGAAATTATATTAATGACTTTGAAATACAATCATAAGTCCAGATGATCAAACTAAAAACGAATAGAACAGTATTTCTAAGATACCTCATTGATCATAGAATTTTGATTATAGTATGGGAGCGTAATGGTTTATTTTTATATAAATTTATGAAATTGATTTAATTTATTATAGTTTCAACCCATAACTGACTCCTCTTCCTCGTCAGAAAATATTTAGATTAGCCCCCGCCACAAGATAACTTTAAAACCGAATCTAGTAGTGATGGCGTTCTCTAAGAGCCTCATTAAGTGAATTTCATCAATTATCAGCTCTAATTTCTGAGAGAGAAAATTATACTCAAATTATTTCAGAAAACGAGATAAGTAAATATTTTTAACTCGAAGAGAGCGAGATCAAAAAGCGAGAACAGCAAAGATAAGAAAACATGCGTTAAACAAACTCAACATCGTCAACGATTTATACAAATTAAAGAGTTTAATATTTGGGTTATCACTGAGTAAACATTTTCTAACAAATTCTTATTTACTTAACTTACAGTTGCCGGAAAAATCTTGGAAAGTATCACATTGAGGAGGAAAATAAATAAGGTCGACTTGAAGAACGGACGGCAAAGAACAAAACGGAAAAAAGGACAGGATTTGTTAATTCTTTTTTCTTTGAAAAAAAGGCGAGAGTATCCAAGCGGCTAAAGGAAGTAAAATTTGCAGGTTTACAGATAATGCGGTGTATGAAGAAGATAAAGAAGATGAAAGAGGAAATGGAAGAAAGGGGAGATTGGAGGAGATTATGGTGCTATGGGCAGAGGGAAAACAGAAAAAAGGAGACAACCAGATAGCAATACCAGGAGACGACACAAGGGATAAAGAAACAATGAGTTTTAGTGAGTAATAAACAGATATTAGAGGAAGATTTGCTACAGAAAGTATTAAAGGTGAAATAATTACTTTAATAACACGCTCAGTACGACATAGTCCATTTTCGTTTCAAATAGTTCATATCAACATTCAAGACAATGAGTTTTTATTATATACTTACGTAATATAAACTTCAGGTTTATATACTTGAGGTCTCCCTATGATGACTGATTAATAGCTATAATTAATTTTCTGCAAGGAATTCGTAAATTTTTAAAAGACGGCAAAAATTTCTATTTAGATATATTATTAGTGATTATGATGGAATTTCATCAATTAAAAATGCTTTTTGAGACCCATGATTTATACGGCTAAGGGAAGTAAATTTCTGAATCCTAAACCTTTATGGAAATGTAACTGCAAGTTTATTTACAGGGTGACTAAATCAGTGCTATATAATGGGAGAAAGAACAGAAAATAAATCAGTTTCATTAATTTTCAATATTTATTTTGGAATTTGATAGTCCTAAGCAACAAGAAAGGAATTTAAATTATATTTCATTTTCCAACGGATTGGAGCTTATCAGCGTGGAAAAATATGCGTATAAAATTTGACATCGAATTACGACTGAAAAAAAGGAAAGACCTTAAATGGATAATAACTCAGAGTAGTAATGGGTGCATTATACTTAGAAGAACAAAACAGTGAAGTAAGTATGCAGCATCATGTTTTAAACTTTTTTATGGATAAAAGCGAAAAAAGGGTTTATTGGAAATGGGAACAGAACGGCGCATGGTTCTGTTCCCACCCGCCGCGGAGGGTCGATTAAAAAATCTACAGAAGAGAATAACAGATATTTGACGAAACAAGGATTGATATTATATAAATAAAGTAATAAAAAATATAAATAAAACTATCAGAGCCATTTTAATAAAATATGATGTTATAATTATTAGCATGGGATATTTAATAATTATAGACGCGCAGGCTTTCGCTGCATGTGTATTCCATGTTTCTGAATTTGCTGGTATCACAAGGTCATTAACGCAGAACGTCGAAACCCGTACGTTATAACTTACAATTGAATTCCCCCATCAAAAAAGATGGGATTTAAATTAAATATAGCTAACAAAAATATAAATAATCCCAATAAATCGTTGGGAAGGAGTACAATGCGGCCAGTCTCAAATTACCGCCGAAGACATGGTTAGGTAGGTGTGAGTGTAGGGGAAGGTCTACCTTATGAATCACTGAAGTAGACGTACGGTCTTCGCTTTCGGCTCAAATTGAAGCTAAATAAATACATTGATTTTAAGATAATATAATTTTTCTCTTGGTTAATGTAATTTTCACGTTTTTTCCCAGAATACACGACGTAAACGAAAATTATTCACTCTTTGGGAAAAATTGCCGATTTTTGGAGATGTGTTTCTTGGAGGGTTCTGGATGTACGGAGCTAACTTTGCACGTAGATCGCAGGAAATTTTATCTTCTTTAAAAATATGAGGGGCAACATTTTCTGTGGAAAGAAGCTCTAAAACAATGGAGATACAATCCATACTCTTATTTGTCCTTAGGAAGCGGTTTAATGCTTCGTATGCAAACCGTAGCATAGAAATGAGCACTTGCAAGTGCAGGTTCTGACTGTGAATTCTAATTCACTAAGATTTTTGGCAACACCAAATACTATGTAAGGCACGAAAAAATAACAAAAAGTAGTAGCTATGGTATTAATTTCATTTTTGGTGAAGAAAAATGAAATCCGAGAAATAGCTAAATCCTAACCATCAGTTGAATCAATACAAAGTTTTATAAAAGTTCAATTTTTCACCTCCCTTTCGTGAGTAGCCTAACACGGCGTTAAAGGGGAGAGTTCCCTCTATTGTACCACTTGTTTCATTTTATTTCATATCGGTCAAATTGTTAGTTACACAGTGATTGAACCTATTTTATTTCGTCCATTGTGAAGTAATACATAGAATCTGAGAATAGAATGTTCAGAACACACCGTTAAAAGCACAATATTTCTGAATTTATGAATATCTGCAAGTGGTACAAGTTAGGAAACTGGTTTCCTAAATTGTACCAGTGGTTTCCTAAATTGGACCACACATTTACTCACATCAATTTGAGCTAAATATATACATTACAGTTAGGGTCTATGTTAATCCCAAAAATGTATAACCCTATCACGTCGGGAAGTGCACTAAATTAATGTTCAAAAATTTCTCCGATGCATTTCTTACAGGACTTACTGACATCGAATAAGTAAACATATAATTATATACATATCGGTAATTATTATATAATATAAAGCTGCGATAGATGAAAACTCTTCAACATGAAGTTTTATTTATTTTATAATAATACAGATTAAGAGCAACATTAATGTGAATAACTATCATAACAACGCAATTCCAGCTGCAGTAAAAGTTCCAATCATAATAAAGTTCTTACAAATAGTATATGCGGGAAAACTTTACGAGAGAAAAGGAATAACATGATTAAAATATTGAAAAGTAAAGTTGCACCAAACTTACGAGTACGACATCATTTATGGGAGAATGAAATTTTACCGTTGTTGGGTTAAGCAAGTGAAGAAAAGGGAGGATACAGAGGGAAGGAATAAGTGCGATTGCAAGGGTAAAGAGATAAAAAGTGTGGTCTTAAGTGAATAAGAGATAACCCATTCGAAGAAATGAGAAGAAATAGCAAATGGAGGAAAAGGAAGGAGGAAGGGTGGAGAGAGACGAAACAGAGCAAAACCAAAACGGCTACGAAACTGCTGAGATAAGAGAGAAAACAGATGTGAAAACAGGAGGATGTTTGGAAAGAGACAAGGGAGAACTGCAAGAAAGAGAAAGAAAGAGGATTGCATGGCGAGAGCAGTTCGAACGCAGTACTTAATTCGATTTGATGCGTTCATTTCCAGATTGGATGTATCTTCTTGGTTTTCACTCCCTCATATCCTTAGAAGTAGAGCTCGTAAACTTCCCACAACAGCCCCACTGTCTTACGAAGGGGAGAGACATTTTCCCGCTTATGACTCCCACGTACCTTGGCCCCTCTTTTAAACAGTCTTCCCCATCTTTTCCCACTGCATCGCTTCTAAGGAGGGCTCTTCTTTAGCCTTTGAGAATTTTCCTCCAACATCCTCCCCCCACTCCTTGACACTGTCACTTCGTCAATCCTGTGTTTCTCTTTATGACGCATCCTCTTTACGACTACTTCCCTTAACACTAGTACGACGGTGGTGGTCATCTGACCAACTTCAAAATTATTAATCAATTTTTTAAACTATTAGACTTTTTGCGTTACCATCCAAAATTTATTATGAACGAATTAAAATTTTGTTAACATTAATGTGGTAATTTTTACATCTTGATATACCTAGAAGGACGGCTGGTGGTCATATGGCCACTATCTATTTTCAAGCCAAATATTTAACTTTTCCCCATTTTTTATATTTACCTGCAGGTATTTATAATGAAATAATTCATCACATTAATAACCGTATAAGTGATGTTTCCAAGGAACTTGAGTAGAGCGTGATTATTACTCAAAGCACTATATAGTGAAAATGATAAACTCTTCTCTTTATCTAGACTTTGTTTATAAATTAATGTTACGTGGAAAAGGTACCGTATTTCCCGGCCTATAAGACGCACTTTTTTTACTCCAAAACATGCTCTACGAGCATATTTTGGATGCTCTCGTAAAATCAGTCTGTGTCTTATGCACCGATGGTATCGGGTATAACTCCGTCCTATAATAAGCAAGCCGATTCGCCGGGATAAATGCATACCATTAAGTATTTTTTACTGTATCAGGCATTGAAAATAGTTCAGTTAATAACAGATTTCGCTAATAACACTTTTTCGATTAAGTAGTAAGGAATACAGTTTTAACATTTCAATAACAAAACTTCCTTTAAAAAAATCCCAGGTAAATCCTAAATGCACACAATGTAGCACGTTTAGTTTAATCACGCATGTGGTTCTGCTGCAAAACTTATACACATTGGGTTAACGGAGATGTCATCCCTATGCTAATAAATTGTATCTCTCGCGATAAAGAGTTTACCGACACTCAACCTTGTAACAAAGTATGAGTTTTTTTTGTAAATTCTTACCTGAAAAATCAAGGTGCGTCTTATGCGCTGGTGCGTCTTATGCGCCGGTGCGTCTTATAGGCCGGGAAATGCGGTAATCTATTATTGCTTTAAACATATAAACAAGCCTAAAATAAACAATTAAACGTCTCCAAGTTGCGAAGAAGCAATAAAATAGGTATTGAGAAGCGAAGTTGTGAAATGACCACTTCCCGTCCTTCCAGGTAGAGCCGAACTCCCGGCCTTCTAGTGTTAAACAGTGACACCTTCGTCCCATTCTTTTTCCAGTGCATCATCTCTAAGGCCCTTCTTTCACCTCTGAGCATTTTTCTCCATCATCCTCCCCCTACTCCTTGACACTGTCATTTCGTCACTCCTGTGTCTCTCTTTATGACGCATCCTTCTTACGACTCCTTCCTTTAAAGCTCACTTCTCTTCATTCTTTCTCTCAGAGCACTCCCCATGTCCTATCCCTTCCACGTGCACTTCCCCACTATATTGCCGCCTTCATGGCTTCCCCTTCATTTAATACCTCCTCTTATATTCATCCCCCTCCTATCTTTATCCTTCCCTCCTGACTATTTAACATCCCCGCTATCGCCATGTTTTTTGTAACCTCGGTTACATCTTCATTCCGACCCTCGCCACCACTCGGAATATAAAGTGCCCATCAAATTAAAGAAGCATTTGCAGACGCGAGAGCCTTCGGATTTTAAGGCGCCATAAACTCGATCTTTGCATTGGAGTTTACGCGAGTTTTCAAATCTTTAATATACTCGATGAAGCTAATGGCGAAGTTTCGCCTAAGATGAAAGTGTTGATAAAACGATAATGAATTTTTGGAATTCCGTGACGACGCCTTCGTCGACTTAACTTCAGCAAGATTACTTAGTCAATTACAGAGCTTGGATTTCGTCATAAATTTGCAGGGACCCGGATTAATATTGCATTTTATAAGTAAGGAGGAAAGGGAGCAGAATTTTATAAATGTGCGAGAGCTGCCTCTGACTTAGACTACGTAGCATCTCAAAAGGTTAATTATTTTAGGAATTATACTGGAACCTTATAATGGAAGAATTTAAGAAGCAGTGGAGCAATTCCTTAAACTATGAAAATAATAAAATATAAAAGTAATGATATAAATATAGCTTTCTTATAAAAAATGGCAGTTTGAAGATTGAAAGGTAATAAAATATAGAGGATATTTCACAAGTAATTGAATTTCTTAGGATTTCCGCTGTTTGCATGCTTCAAGAGTATGTCAAAGTCTACATTCATGGAAAATTTCAACAGTAAATACTTTCTCTACAAGCTTGATTCCTGTTAAACTTGTCTGTAATATTTGAACAAAACATTAGCTTAATATTTATCAGTAAGAACGTTTACGGTTTCTGAAAAGCAGAATAGCATTAAGCAGTAATAAACTGAGCCTTAGCTAAGAAAAACAGGGTGTTTAAGACAAATAAATAAGTACTTTTAATTACTTTCAATAATTTACTTTCATCAATTAATGAATATTGAACAAGGAAAAAATAGGATAGCTGAAAAAATATCATTGGATTTTTAACTTGTGATAACCTTAACATATTTAAATCATCCATAACGTGAAAATATAATTATTTCTTCTAGCTGATGAAAACTTGGAAATATATATGCATATCGAAAGGAAAATTAAATTGCGTTTCTCTGTAATTTATGCTTGGAGTCAGTAGTCACATTTGCGATCTAATCCCCAAGAAAGAATGCCACTAAATTTCCCAATTTCAAATGCCAGTGACATATTTCGTAAACTGGCGAATTTCTAAATGGGAGCATCTGGAATGGCTAAAATTATAGGTCTTACATCTACTTCTAAAGGTTGCACTGAAACAATAGCATTTCTCTAGCTATGCTTTGGAGCAAATTTCCCTTCCATGTGTTTCCACGTTTGACCCTACTAAAAGATTAACCGATATTTTCACTGTCAATCTTACTTCAAAAGTATTGATTATGTTATTATTATTTAAAATGAATTATTCCTTAATATCCAATTATCACTTTACATTGGTATGTAAAGAACATTTTAGGAATCTCAAGTTTTTGCATTTGCGATCGTTTATTGAATGTTAAATTGTGAGGAATGTGTGACATAATCAACACGCACGCTAAAGTTTCAGGTTAAAACCCAAATACTGCAAATATTCAACATGAAAAGATGTAGTCTTCCAATATAATATTTCAAGATAATTTTTTGAAAGGAGTCGCTGATCGTGCATTTTCCATGGACTCCGAGCAGATAGCGTGGTATCCCAATAAGAAGGAACCTTTTTCAGGAATCGTTTATGAAAAAGAAGCACTTTCAAACAGTGTAAATGCGTGTTTGAAAATTCTTCTAAAATTTTTCCATCTTCAGCTTGTTGAATTAATTTACCTTATAAATTCATTGATAATGGTTCCTTAAATTTAAGATGCTACACTTAATGATGAAGTATTGTTGATACATTTTTCAAAAGAACATTAATGGAGTGAATTTTCGTCAAAGACTATTTTTGAAGAATAAGAGGAGTATCAGATATTTCAAACCTAAAAAGCTCAACTTATTGTTATACGTGTTGATTATAAATATGCATTCAGGTGTTTCATGAACAAGTAAAATTTAAATCTTACAAAATTTGTTCGAAATTCTTCAAAAAGGGGAATGAATTAATCAGCCAGCGTAAGGAGAAGATAATACTTTATGAATGACTGTTCTCATCTTAATTCATAAGCATACTTCAATTAATTAAATAAAATTCATTTCTTCCATATTTGGATTTAACTTTGAATGCACAAAGAGAGTAATGTGGGCCCAGTTTTCTATACATAATCCACTAACATTACTTTGGAATTTCTGAGACGATTTTGCATTATTTGTAAAACTCTATGAATAAAAGAAGGGCGTAAAGAATGTTGTTTTATATTCCAATTTCCCTTGATTTAGGTGGTAGAGTATTGCAAGTAGGAGAGGCTTGGATAGACATTTAGACTTCATACATAGCTTTGGGCTGTATTTCTTTGGACTTGTCAAGATCGATATTTAAATTAGAAAGGCCCGCCAATTCCGTCGAGGCTCATTTCCTCCCGTGCTTTGCAAACACCACCGCCGGTCGAGGAAATTCGAAAGAATTCTGTGCTTTGGGCTGCACACCAACTATGCCACTGATTACATTGGCTTTTCAATTTTGTCAGAGGCTGAAATACTCCGAGGGCCACCATCCAATATACCACCACCATCCAATCAACGGAAGAATGGTAAAGTTAATAGAGAAACCGCATTCCTTTATGTTGCTGCATGCAGCAAATGTAATGGACTGGGCTGATTGGAAATCTTCAAACTGACACCCAAAGGGAACCAAAGTGTAAAATATTTACAATGCAAAATCGAACTTCCTTTAACCTTGAAAATAAAAAAAACTGGGTTAACTAAATTAAATTTTTCGCTGTGTTAGGCCAAGTCAATACTGTTGCGAGATATTCTTGGCACGAGTAAGGACACTTTCATATTCGGCACCTCATCAAAGTGTTTAAATTTCGATCAAATTACCAAATAATTTGTATCAGGTTACTTTTTCGTATTTCAGAAAGATGTTCATATTATACTTAAAACGTTTTTAAGGAATCTATTTTAAATTTTTTGCAGTCCGAATATTCGAAGGAAAGAATTTCGTAGTTTTCACACCCCGATTTCAACTCAATTCACCTTTGACATACATTCGAGATATTAACTTTGACGAAGATTCTTTGCTTTCAGAACGCTGCCAAAAGTAAAAACAACTGACCATTTTCTACCAACTCTAGTGGAGCTATTTTTCTGACCTAATAAAGACTCCTAATCATATAATCTCATTACGAATTTTCAATATAATTTAAGCATTATGGAGTGATTGCTTATTCAATATTGCTTACATTTGATTTGAATGAAGTTATTAGCTATTAAGTACTAGAATTCGTGCTATCCCCGATAATCGAGAGTAAAAGGCATCGGTAAATGCGATTTAAAAGAATCTTTAAGGTTTCTCAATGTGTCCGATACATTGGCTGTTCTCAGTGCTTTCTTTACACATATATTCTTAGAGATTTAGCTATTACTAATGTCTGCTCATATTTGATAGACATATCGATATTATAAGGAGAATTTACGCTGGGAATTGCCAGACATGTGATTTGAATCCGATCTGGATCGATCATAAACAGTGAACATCGAGAGAATGCAAATATTTCAGCATGTTGACGGCTGTATTGGAGTTTTGAGGGAGCATTAAAGGAGAATGCAATGCCATGTGGCGTCGTGACGGATGGATTTTGGAAATGATCAACATTCTGTTGATTTGTTACCACTCGCGTTCCTTAAGACTTTCATTCTTTGACTTCAAAACTATTCCACAGTACACAGTTGGCTTCTGCCCAGTTATTTTTACACATACATTTTTTCGGAAGGAGTAACTTTTGAATAGTAAGCAGTAATAGTCTATAAGACATTCTTAATCCTTAAATATACAAATACTCTGAGATTACGATATGATAATAACTTCGGATGTAAAAGAAAATAATTCTTAACGAGAAACATAAAAAGGGCTTTAATAGAAATGGAACCTCATGTTGCATAATCTTACATTACTAATATATCATGTTGCATAATCTTAATACTACATTAAGACAAGAAAAGAAACTTGCTTATATGAGTTTCGTATTATTTTTGTCTCGATGCCGATGTAATTAATTTTTAATGCATTGCACTCCTTTAATACAATGAGTTGACATGAGCACGTTCAATTAAAACTGGATTTGAGAAGGATGAATGAAAATATAGATCGATTTTACGAGCAATCATAGCTTAGTTACAATCCATCAGGGTAAGCCTAATCATTTTATATTTCTCTCTTTCCTACCTCCCAGGATTTATTCTTGAGCTAGAGGAAACCGATAGGATTAAAGTGCTGAAGTAATTTCCAATTTTGATACTACTATGATCGACTTTTATGATGAAAATCCATGTCTTTCAATATATGGTATATTATGAGAGGTCGAGACAGCACATTCGCGTTTTACATGAATACAAGTTGCAGCGTCGCTATATAAAACGATTTCAAATATGAGGTATATTTTAAATTGGGTTTTCTTTATGCTCGATTAACCCTGCTCGCGGCGTTATTTATGGGAATTTCAAACCGAACAGCGATCTCCCATTCCCCTAATGCACCCCATCACTCTCCCCTCCACAGCCTCGACAGCAGAGGTACTCACCACTACGAATCATAAAGCATGGAAGAAGCGGTTGAAATATTTACTGCGAGCCAAAGGCAAGTAAATAGTTCACACCGTTTGAATTATACAAGAGGCTTGTAAATACAGAGAAGTGATTTCTTTATAGAGGATAGCTTCTTGAGTAAAGGAAACAAATCTTGGGGTGGTTAACAGTAAGCTCGAGTCCATGGGCCATTGGTAGTGAATATGGTCTAACGAAAATCACATGAAGGTTATATAGGTGTTTTATGCTTTTACTTTTGATTCAGAAGTTTTGTATATAAAAATGTTAACGGAATCCAAAAACTCTAGAAAGAAAATTTCAAGAACCATAACTCAGATAATCAAGTGTAAGATTTTTCTAACAGTTTTATTTCAACTGCGTGATAGGACACAGTTCTATCATGGGATATCATGTCATGTAGGTAATCTAATACCAAATATCCAGGTAATCTAGGATATCATTAAAAACTCGTAGGTTTAATTTGGTAGTTATAAAAAATTTAGAGAATAATGAAGGTCGACTACATGTTAAATCGATTTGTGGTCACTATCTTTTTAGATGGTGACTACAGACCTATTTCTGCGTATTTTGGAGAGAGATAGTAGATGTACTTTTAATTCAATCTAAGAACTAACATTAAATACAAAAGAATATCATCAGCAGTTACAAAAATATGAAAATGACGTGAAAATCTGTCAAAATATTCATAAGTACATATTACTCAAAATAGGTAAAGAGTAAATCCTTAAGCAAATAGGTGATGAATAAATCATTTGCCTATCAAATGTCTGAGTTACGGCCTATTGTTTTGCAGTGATCTGTATCCACATACAATATTTACAGTTATTAAAATGATCGCTCCTTTTCGTTGAGAATGTTGTTCATGTTCTGGCATTAAATGACGGAAAAAAACAGAATGTACATCAAATTGAATAGGAGTTGATATTTGACAGGCATGAGACAATATTTAGAAGCATGAGATGAAGGCCGATTTATAAAAACCTTTATTTACCTCCAGGCGTCATTTATGGGTAACTCTGACAAGACCAAATTTTGTCAACTTCTCATCCCCAAATTTTACTCTTATTGACAAGCCGTCTTTGCACTGAAAGACAAATTTATCAAATGATATTTTTATATTGCAAATGATGGGGAGCTGACATATTAACCGGACATAAATCTCCCTAAAGCAGAATTTCAAGCGAGAAAGAACAAAAAAATGTTACAGTAATTCATGAATTCTGGACTGAACTCTACCATCATTTTACCTAGCTGAATCATGCCTATAACCCACATACATAGCACGACACTCAGATAGGATTCTATCGCGAAAAAGTCTATGAGAGCTTGAAACGTAGGTTATATTTGATTGGGATATTGAAAGTTGATTGCTTTGTGTGTGTAAACATCACGCAACAATTTTGAAGAATTTATTTGCATAGATTCATGTATATTGCTTCAGTTTCGACAGACCTTATTGCCAGTTTGGATAATTTGAATACTTTGCAAAGAGTTCCAATATTTTTTCTCTTTTGGACTCTGATGTTGTCTTTTAGATGCTATTATCACGAGCTGAATTCAGTAGTTTTGCTTAGATAACTTAATAATGTAATTTATAGGCTTATGAACTTAATAAATGATTAAAGTAAATACAAGTGTCTACTCAAGGTACTTACTTTTAATTATTATAACTGACACTTCATACTCACTTTCAACGCTATTTCTACTTTACCGTTCAGGGATCTATTAAGCATATGAAATAGATCTTCTATTAACCATCATAAAATCTTCACAACTGTTATATCACATCTGAAACTTAATCTCTGCATGCCTGAGAACTGTTTTAAAGGGGAAATTCGGTCAAAAAATTCTCCCCGTGGAGGAAGGGAGGGAAAAGAAGGGTTACTTAAGCCAGCAAAGGTATGCATGAGATTGTGAAAATAAAACGCGTAGCTTCTTGCAGATTAGACCGCTAAACGAAGGGAAGAGGGGATAGTAGGGGGCGTAATCGTCTCGACAGAGGGCAGCAAGCCAATGAGAGGGGATCGCTGACATCAACGAGGGGTAGCAGATGTCCTATCGTGGGATTTGCTGCAAAAGGGTTCGGATTGTACTTCAGGTATAAGCTCTTCTCCTGACTACACTTGCGGATTAGCACCTGAAAGGTTTTCTTCCCTCGCACAGTCCTGAAAATACGATGCTGCTTAGCTCTTGACTACCTCATATACATACAAAATGGTATGATATCGCTTATGTATAAGCTAGCTTACACTCCCAATTACATTATTTCTACACCTATATAATAATGAGGACTTCCTTCATAAAGACACACATTTTCCTTCTTTGGAATAAATAAAAAATTAAAGAAAGAAAAAGTGAATAACTTTAAATGTTTTAGTAGAGTTTATGTTTGTATTTGTAAGGGGTAATGGTTAATGGTTCATGCTGCCACCTGCTGCCAGTCAACATTTAGTGAAGCTAATAAATAAATCATATGATTAGCAAATTAATAAATTAAAATAGATAATCATTCCATAAAGAGCAAATTTAACCAACCTTTGATTATCACTAAGATATTTAAAGAAATGAAATTGTTTTACTGAGTATACTAATAAACATGTTACTTTCCTACAAAATCATTATTTGTGAATGCAAAAATTTATTGGAAACACTTAGAAAAGCTTTAATAGCGTGTATACATGTTTATGATATTACAATTCCTCAAGTTTGTTTGAAGAAATTGATTATAAATAAATAAAGTTAGATGTATAGAACATCAGAAAAATTAATATTTTACAAAATACTTTCGTAGACAGTATTTATATTAACATTAATTAGAAATTAACAATTTAAATGAACAAACATAAATGTTCATAGTTATGATTTGGGAGAAATCACAGTGGGAAGGTCAATTCAGAACAGTAATTGCTGCAATTATCTTCATTTAAGTATTCATGTGTTCAAAGGAGAGGGGAGCCCAAATATGTGCGGTTCTATCATGCTTTGAGGTTTCAGTTTATTTTGCTGTTGAATAATAATTTCCCAATATTTTTGTATTGTAGAAAACGGTCTGACACTGTGTAATGTTATTGTCCTGCAACCAGCAATCATTTCCGTTATTTCATTCTTCTCTCCTCTTCTTATTAATGAAGAGCGATTTGAGTGAAGAGCATCGAAACAATGTCATTATAGAAGAAAGTGTTAAAAAATAACGTCTATCGAGAATAGCTGCGCTGGAAAATTAAAAATATCCGATGCAATTCTTAGCGTTACTCGTGAACGAACGAACTAACTCTCAAACGCTACTGAAGTGGTGTATAAATTTAAAGCCTCTAGTTATCGAATGGAAGGATGCCTCTCAAAATTTCCCACGTTTCCATTGTATCGCGTGTCGTGGGATCGATCTCCATGGCTGACAGAATCAAACCGTGAATATGGAATTTTACCAGGCTCGTGGATTACTCATGAGGACTCGACCCAACGCACTAATGAACGGTATTGAGGTATTCCGGAAGCGAGGAGGAAGCGGAGGATGAAGCGAAGGGAAGCGTGAAAAGGGGAGATTCGGGGGAGGGTCAAATTTAGTTGAGGGGGAGGAGAGCAACGGAGAGGTGGACGTCCAGTCCTGCCGATGCGGGCGAAGCATATCAATTCCTGGCAAACATTTCTTCACACCAAATGCCAGCAGTTGCAAACCGACGTTAGAAAGCGAAGGACTTAATGCCCGACTCGTAGAATTTAAGCTCAGAGGTCACCCGTATCTATGAACTAGGAAAACTTATATATATATATACCTATAAATTCAGGGATGCCCTATAGAGAGGATACATATTTATAGGGAACGAAATCTCAATGTTTCCAGAAATATAAAGACACCTTATCGATACAAATGAAAACTTCTAATACACATAACCCGCTGTTTCAAGTAAAAGTAAGTAATCACACTTTCTGTAGAACACTTTTTAACAACATACTGCAAATGTGTGTGAAACCCTGTTCGTCTGGCACCAGTATTATTTTGACGGGACTATGTTGCCTGAGTTGGACCACAGCGCGTTGCGCCGGTCCATTTTATACCACTATTAAAAGATGCAATAAGGAAATTAATTACCCTTCAATAGTAATAATTTTACTTCCACGATAAATATATAATATATTTAGGTGAATATTTGTATAGGTTTTCATGATGGAATAAAAGAGGAAATGGGATGGGACATGGGACGAAAACATTTGCAGATGGCTGTGGAAGCAATACCATATATTATATTAAATATGTTACGTAATTAAAGAATAAATTAACTTTATTTTAGTCCACAGAATTTTTAATGGTACGACTAGTTTAGATGCATAGGTGTCATCATCAGGTACACGATTTGGAATTCATTTTCGGTGTTATTTATACACGAAATAAGGGAGAACATGGGAGGCTGGATGTAGGACAGGTGATGGGAAAGGATTAGGGAATGGTGGTGGTATGACGAGGGAGGAGTTAGGTGAAATTTGGGAAGAGTAGCGTGAGGGTGATGGGCAAGTGGAGATTAAGACATTTTCTCCTTACTGGGAAGAGTATGCAGTTTAGTGAGTTACATTTTTTTCGAAAGTTTTGACTAACACAATGTAATTCATCTCACTACAAACGCTTCGCTAATAATCATGGGATGGTTTAGGGGCAACCCGGTCCAACCTTGGTTACTGAGAGTCAAAGTTAGGCAACCGATTTACCAATTTGGACCATTGGCATTGGTTCGATTTTTTCCACTTTCTCTATCTCAAGAGTAACATATTGCAAATATAAAACTAACATATGAAGGGGAGAACTATGAAGTTTAATATACATTATTAAGGTTTGAGGTTGAATTATTAGTAATGGAAATATACAAGAAAATAAAAAATGGTCCAAATTAGGTAACCATCCTCCACATAGTGGGCAAGATCATTTTAAAAATTGGTAAAATGTCTTGCATGATAATTTATCGATATAATTAAAGAAAACAAGGCACCTGAATCTTCTCAAAAGAAATTAGTTAATATTGAAGCAAGTGATACATATGTTTAGGGCTGTAAACATAGCGTGAAACCTTCCGAGCTCTATACCCCATGCCAGCTGTATTTTATATGATGAATATTATCACCACATAGCACTCACACCACATAGTAGTTTATTTTACTGCTTTCTTCTCGCTTAACGATTAACTATATAATTAACACACCATTCAATTTAAAAGAGGTTTTTAACATGAATGCAGAATGATAATAAATTTATGCCGATGTTATAAGAGATTTTGTATGCGATTAATCAATCACATATATTATTTAATTAATGTAAAACAGCATAACATTTTTCAGATAAATAAATAAAACCATTCATTTATATTAAATCAATTATATTAATTTTATAGGTACGATCTACTAACTAGTAACTACAAGATCGAAGATTGAAAACCCTTGAAAATGAATTTATTTATAGATGTAATATATCTTTATTTCTGTATTTTTTTACTTTTGCATTTTCTTACCAGTATGCTCATTGTTTCTATTTTAATTTAATGCTTTAATTCCTATTTCCAACTTAAAGAATTTTTATTTTTCTCCTCTATTTCCCTTTTATTTATATCATCTCATTTTTGAATATGAATATGACTCTGATTATCCAAAATAATTTTTCAACTGCTTAGTATTCAAAGAAACCCAATTCTAGGCTATATGGATTTAATTTAAAAGCAGCAAGTTTAGAAACTAAAGTTTATTCATTTTAATATATTACTTCTCAGATACAGCTATTTGCAAATCTCTTTCTTAGGTAAATGTGAAAGCTTTTCATTGTCTCTTGTTGTGCGATGCTTTCTCGATTGAAATTCCTCTTCGAGATCCACCCTCAAACTTACAGCTTCCAATTTGATGTGATCCCGAAGCACTTGAAACTGTCAACTTCCGCTAATCGCTCCCGATCCAGGCACGAGAACCTAATCACATGGGGTATGTAGTAAATTAGGGGAAGGACTGAGCTGAACACAATTAAGTACCCTCCCTCCAACATACATACTTTGAAATTGATCAGGAATGTCATTCATACATTCATCCTAAATCAATATAAACGTATCTAAATTTATTTCAGATCATAAGCCCTTGAAAAAGTAATGAATGAGAGGTAAGAAGTAATAGTTGCAATCATGAGCGAATTTTGTGATATAAAGATGGCAAAGATCGACGAAAATGCTCATAAATCTTGATTAGGCAAAACAAATTTTCTGGCGGTAACTTCGTGGAAATGGGTAAGCATAAAATTTATTCACAAAATTTTTGCATGAGTCCAAATAAATAAATACTAAATACACGACTGGTTTTGGTATAGATTAAACCATCATCAGGTGAGGAAACGAATAAAAATATTTTACATAGGCGTGCAGGACTATGTAAGTCGATGATTTTTTATTTTCTTACCTGATGATGGCATTAAATATATCGAAGCCGGTCGTGTATTTTGTATATTATTTATGATAAATATTGCGATTAAATATAATTATTAATTAAGAATAAATTTAAGATAGTGATCTAATCATATAATTATGGTTTTAATCATCACTATTTTATCTGTAACAGAAGAACCATTAATGGAAATATTTTGTTGTTAAATCTTGAAAAGTCTTCACCTTTACCTTTATGTTAAAGCATAGTTATAGAAGAAGGGATTAATACTCTCTTAATTGAAGAACACTAACCAACTGATAAAATAATAGGAGAGTTTGATGAAGCTGGGAAAAGAACCGGAAAGGATGACAGAGGAATCGGAATTCTCAGCATGCGAGACAAGATGATCCCTCGCAGTGTAAACAGCTTTATGTACTCTCCTTTTTCACAATTGGGGAAATGGGAGGGACTTTAAGGGTCACAGGTACATAAATGAAGACGGATTAGGGCGATCGGAGTGAGCTGTTGGCTGTTTGTTCCCACAGAAGCTGATCGATTAGATTACAACGCACGTCCGTTTCTCTACAAGGGAGCTGCGGGTCCTGTTCCGAGGTAAACATTTGCGCCGTATTACGTCCCGGAGGTCAGTTTGGGCGGATACCCCTGGAATCCGTGCTTCGCTGGTGGCGAAGGTGAAATCCTGAGTGAAAGTTAAATCAGTTAGAATCACTGGCATCGGGAGAAAGTGATGCTTGCCAAACTTTCTCCTATCTGACATCTAACCAGTACAAAATGCAGAATTTAGTGAACGTACTCGGAGTCTGATGAATGAAACAGACAATGCAGTAACTTGTACTATCTCTTTAGACAGGGAATGTATTTCCTTGAGTACTATAGTATAGTATAGTATATGTATAGTACTTGAGTAATATTCTCCAAGAAAACGCATTTACCATTCTTACATTATAAACTGTTAAACAAAAATAGTTTGAAAACACATAAATTTATCATCCTTAATTTTAAATTTCCATTGATGAGGAGGAATCATCAGGAAATGGTCCACAGATTTCTACATAGAGAGTAAACTGGTGTACAGCTGTGAAAAATTGGCTGTAGCACATGGCAGTGTAAAGATATAAATAATTGAGATAACTAGTAGCAATGTAAAAGTACTGCGATGGACGAATAACGAAAATGAAAAATAACAAATATAGAAGTACCAGGAGGAAATGAGGAGAGAAGCCAATAGAAAATATGAATGAAAATAAGAGAAAATTCAATTACATACTGAGGTACAACAGTATCTTGAAGGAAAAAGTGAAAGGTGGTGGAAAAGAGGATTCCTGGAAGAAGAAGTAGTTGTCACAAAAAGATAACACTTAATGTTAAAGTTGGGAATTGTCGGGAAATAAAGCGACTTGCATGGGATCTTATGGCTTGAAGGGGCTGTTACAAAGCGATCTTGGGAGTGATTTTCTTGTTAATGATTGTTGAGAGAGTAAATATTGAAAAAAATCTTCAAGCATTAAAGATTGTTAAGCAATTCTACAAAAGCCAAAATGACGATTATTTTTGCTCAATTTCGTAGTTAAATGGCCCTATTTTCCAATAATGGCTACATCTTAAATTTTAACTTTCGCCTAATAAATTGCATCAATAAATTAATTGTTTTTAAAACTGAGCTGCTAAATAGTAATAAAAATCTTTAGATCAAAACGTTCTGAAGTATATATTTCGTTGTATGCATTGGTAAAATATTTAACCAAAGGGACGCACGAGAAAAATCAATATATTTTAAGGGAATGTGATCATTGGAGCCACTGGCTTGAGCTGAACATCTGATAGTTGATATTCACAATCAAGCTATATATAACGTGCGTTTTGAAATAAGACCAACCAATTTACGACTCAGTGATGCAAAACTAAAATAGCGCTAAGCACTATATTTAAGACAGTGAAAATAAGGAACGGGTAAAGGGTAAATTGCACATAAGGGCATGCACCCAGGTAAAATGCCAAGGAAAAACAAACTTAAAAAAAGTCCGTTTTTCCTTGGCAGTGAAAATATTAATTATTAAAATTTTAAATTTTAAAATATAAATACTCTTGAAACTTCTTAATTATGCTGATATAAAATTTCAGGGATGGAAATATTCATGAAATTGAAAAAAATCGGATGTATTTTAACTGAATTTTGAATCTGACGGGATAATACAGCCATAGGAGGCCTGCTTATTGTTTTTTCCGTTTTTTTTATTAGCGGATAATTGTTTTTCAAGATTATTTATCTCGAAATCTTAATAAACAGAGAGATTTTATTTTAAGTTTACGATTGAATTTACTCTACATACTGAAAAAAACCTTATTTTTTAATCGAGAGGTAAAGTCCATGTAATTTTGTAAAACGTGTAATTTTCTCGCTCCAAACAGGAAATCATGAATTTGGGTTTTTTTCGTATCTGATCTACAACAGCATCTCGAGGAACATTGCATTCTCTGCAGTTGGGTCCTGAAGGACATCATTGAATGTCTGTGACGCCACAACACGACACGCTTGGAAACTAACCATTGCTCGTCGTTATTCGGACGAAACACGTGTCCTCCTCGTGTATCTCCACTCAGGTAAGCTATTCCTATGGGTGAAATGAATTATTGGATATCGCGTACCACTTGCTACCTTCACACGATACCAGTAACCCTGGATATGATTGAATAATTATATAAAATATTTTAGCCATGAGGGAACGAAACACTATTCCAAGAAAAAAAATCATTAGTAAAAATAAAATTCAGTGGCTAATATAAAAAGCATACAAATGAATATAGTTAACATTCTCGTGATATTCGAAGTATTTGTTTATACTTGTGTGGCGTTAGATTTATTATAGTTATATTCTGTTTTATATTAATTTTAGTTATTTACTGCACAATTGTATCTGCAATATATTTACTTTTACACGTATCTTAAATTATCCACACTTTAATTTCCCAGTTAACTATAAATAATCTATGTTTATCCACTATAATTAGTTAGCATAATTCCATTTATGAGTTTAATAGCATAAAACTATCCTCTGGGTAACTTTAACGGATAAGCGAAATCGCCTGCAATACTGGAGGAGTATGAAAAAGACGGTACTTAATAATGCACGGGAGGCGTGTTGAAGATTGTTTAAGACTTCGATTGCTGAACTTGAATTAGAATTCCAACGATGCTAAGGCGTGAAAAATACTGCTAGTAGTTTAATTAAGATCTATAGTGAAAAGCGCCTTAGGATAAATATAACTACGTCTTTCCTAATCAAACAAATCGATCAGCGAATCTTGAGTTTTGGATGCATTGTATTTCATGAAGTGACGTTGTATTCTCAGCGTGCAGAGCGGTATGTGAGAACATAAAACATTCAACACTTCTGGTGTGCTTGTTAAGCATGGAATTTTCCTCAGCTGTTCTAGGGTAACTAAATTGATTTTTGCTGTTCCAAGAACTGAAATATGAGGCTACATTTAAGGAAGTACATCCATTAATTTCAGCATACACTCTCCATGTAATATGCTAAAACTTTATATTTACGACTAAAATACCAGACTCAAATATCATGGATAAAATCACATGAACCGGTTATGTATAAATGTCTCTAACTTTCAAGGTGAATGATATACAACAAATTATTTTTATAGTTATATATCTTTTTTCTTTTAAGCATACACGTCTCTAATTGGGAAAAATAGGATTAGGATGTCACATTTTCCATTTAACACTTAAAAACTAATATAAATAAGAATATAGCCAATACACAGTTTTTTCAATACAAAATGAGGAAATAATTTGACGTATGAAATGAAAGAATGATTTTCATAGAGTAAATAAAAACTGCGTTAATTTAGATCAAAGAAAATAAGTCCAGTGGAGGAAAACACCCATAAAGAGAATTGGGGTGTGAAAAACCTGAGAAATGTGTAGGAAAAGTTGACAGAAAAAGAGAGATGACAAAGTATGTATACGGAATATTATGATTAGTATGTATAAGTATGATTACGGAATTTTCAAATGTATTTACAGGTAAAATAAACAGCAGAACAAAAGAGTTCTGCGTAGTAGCATAGTTGAACATTCTTTTCTTTAGTCAGCAGCGGTATGAACATCACTTATATAGTCAGCTTTATTATAGATACTAATATAACAAATGATCAAATTATAAAATTTTAAAGCAGGGATACAATACACAATTATAAATTTTACGCTACAAAATTACAGCAGACGTAGAAGATTAGATGCATCGATCAAGGCTCCAAACTTAAGCTATTTATCGATTAGAGATATCAAGAGCTCAGAACGTTATATAAATGGAAAAAAAATATGAGCCCCTTAATTCATATGCGGAACGTAATAGCAGAAGCCTCGAAAAGTTATGAAACCAATAAATTATTATTAAGTAACTTATTTTGAAATTTCTCTTTATTTATGAACGTTTTAAGCCATAAAAATTTCACTTGTCATGCGATTCACCATTTCCATATTCCCCTTGCTGAACTGGGCAATGTTTTCTTTTTCTTATGATAATAAATTTCGAAAGCGAATTCAAACCAAATGAGAGAAATTTAACAGAGAAATACGATCTACTACTTCGCCCTTGACTTCGTGGTAGTTCTCCATAATCAAACTTAAGAAAATAAGAAAATAAGAAAAACTTATACCTTTACCACAGTGTATTTATTAACTTACGACCATGGTTTCTTTTACTATATATACTTTGTACTTGTCATGTCCTGTCACCTGAAGATGATCTTATAGATCGAAACCATGGTCGTAAGTTAATAAATATACTGTGGTAAAGGTATAAGTTTTTCTTATTTTCTTATTTTCTTAAGTTTGATTATCAGAGAAATACGGATATGTAATTGAATAAACAAGGGAATAACAAAAGAATAAAGCGTTAAGGTGAGTGGAAATGGAAAATTCAGAAAGAAAAATGAACGATACATTATTAGAAGCAGTTGATATTTTTTTATCTTGCCATTATTGGAACTAACTATGAATACGCCGAGTAGAGTTAGAGAAATAATACAAAAATCTCAAGTCAATTATCAAATAATAAATCAAAATACATCTATATTTTTAGTAAAAATGGTTCCTGAAATAAGTTATTATAAAAAATGAGGGATTGTGATGATGCTTTTTCTTTAAATGTCTTTTGAACCTTATGCTCTCTACTGTAATAAGTAAGATGTAATAACAAATGCGAAAATATTGAAAAAATCTAATATAATTGATGAGTAATATGGTAACTGAAAGAAATTTCTTTAAATTTACAGAAACTTATTTACTTTTCAAGCGATTTTTTCCTCGAATATGATATAACTGTCTTTAACTTAGACCGTAACTCTATCGTTACATCTTTAATACGTAGAATTGTTTATGGAAGATGTTTGATTTATGAGAATATATGAAAGGAGATAATGATTACTTTATTGAATGCACAAATATTTTGACTAGATAGAAGAAGGTAATAAGAAATGAAATCATAATGCACAGAAGATGTTGAATCTACTATATTTGATGATAGAATTTTTGTATTGAGATGAAAAATCTTGCGTAAAAATGTCTCCTTGCTAAAAAAATAATTTTTTATCATTTAGACTCACTCAGAAAATTCTGACCGCAGGTATGGTTGTTGATAGTTCTCTATTTGAGAAACCGCTTAGACGAATGCTCAATCTATCAATATGCATTATCTCAGTGTTATAATGAAGTTTATTAAAAGATTTAAGAGTAATTAAGTAATATGACTTAAATGTATTAAGACACCATTTGCATAGTATAATATTTAAAGCATGACAATATAAATTAATCGATTTCGCGTATACGCACGATTATATTGACATCAATACATGGTTTTTAATTAATTCAATACATCGTAAATGAAATAATATTCCCGTATCGTTGCAAAAACATTTATCTCGTAGATAGTTATTATAAGTGTGAATTGCATCATTCTAAAAATGTAACTGTAAGAAGAAAATATTTGCCAATTCCAGATTTTTTTCTCTTTTGAAATTCTTTAAAAACCTCAAAATATTAAGATAAATATATTATGACATTTTATCTGATATGGAATTTAATATAATGAGTGATTGTCGTACCGCAGCAATCGTGAACAGTGAATAGTTAATTGAAGCTGGTCTACCCAGATTGAAATTTATGTTTTTACTATACTATTGTAGGGTACAAGTTGATACTTTTGTAGCAAACAATATCGTAGGAAAGGCTCTCTATATAACTGAATTGAAAAAATTGAAGGAATTTTTCGGATTTTCAAACTGAACTCGTCACAAAGCTTACATCAGCAATTGATAAATACATTATAAATTAAAGAGATTTTAACACTTATCTTCATGTTAATCTAAAATTAAGGTCACGGTACCCCTACCTCAAAAATATCCACGCTAAGCTTAAGATAAGTAACTTCGCAAAAAAATCAAGACTTTGGAGCAAAGTAACGGGAGAATAAGTAGCTTGATCGATAGCTCTGAATTTACAAGGAAAGTGAGCCAAAGACGGAGTAGGTTTGGGGCGTTAACGATGTGAAATATATTTATGAACTAGTCCGTTGAAGAACACTTGAGCCCGAGAAGCATTCGGTACGAGAATTTCTAAAGACAAGAAACGATAGCTTCTTAGGCGTGGGAAGAGAGCGTGGGCTGAAGGAAAGATGAGACGCGGGAAGGATTAAGATTCCACTTTCAGGCGGTGGCAGCTATTAAATTCCTGCAGGGAAAGAGATATGGCGCAAGGGCTCTGTTAAATGGCATGACATTTTTTAAATGGACGGAAGTTGAGTTGAGGAGATTCATGTAGGTGGTCCACAAAATGAGGAGGGAAAAACAAAAGAGGCGTCATGCGTTAACGGAAGAGAGACAGACATCTGCTAGACTCGAGAAATTTTATATTAGCGGATTAGTGATTATAGACTTAATTTAATTACCTGATTATCGAAGCACAGGGGTTTTGGAAGAAATATCGTTGTCTTGTCATGACTGATACTCATACTTACTCTTATCATTAGTTGTAAGAAAGTTCACCATAGTGATATGTCATCTACGTGTTGAGAAGATTACATAAAAGTAAGTTAAGTTACATTAACGATAGTTAAGATCCTATATAAAAACTGATAAAATATTATAAAGTTGAGACCTATTTTTAAATTTTTGTTTGACACGTTAGCATTGAAATTTGCTATAGTAATTAGCATCGATCAATAAGAAATCATTGATACAGGACAGTATAAATTTCTTTTGATGTCTTTAGCTGATTCGTTCTCAGTTCTTCATTAGCTTGCAGACAATTTGGAGTATATTGACTCAAACTTATATGTAATAGGGGCTTTAATGGCGAACAGAAATCCGTTCGATTATGGAAATATGAATTCAAGATGTCTTAATATTTCTTCTTTAAATGAAGAAATTTATTTAAGCTGATATAAGTGAATTTGAAATAAGGATATTAAAAAGTAACTTATTTGGGAAGATAGACCTTTATTAAGCTGGTAAGTTCATCTCACTATTCAAACACGGGCCAAAGTGCACATGGAATGGCACGGAAAGACAACTTTCAGCATTTCACTGTTACCTAAATACCCTTCATCCTACTATCAAGTTTACTTTAGAATTGGAAAAAAATTATTCCCTTAATTTCCTGGATCTCACCCTTCACCATACCGAGAATAAAATAACCTTTTCCATTTTCCGTAAGCCTACTTATACCGATCATACCATACCTGCTTCTTCAAACCATTACCCCGCTCAAAAGCATTACTCTTTCCATGCCCTTATCCACTGTTTAACTTATATCCCTATGAACGAAGCTGATTTCAATAAGGAACTCTCTATAATCAAATACATTGCGGAAAAAACTGTTTCTAATCCAAATTAATAGATAATCTACTTTTAAAAAAATTAGGAGATAAACAATTAATAGAATCTTTTTCTAACTTGCCATCCAACCTGAAAATCCACCCAAATGGCGAAGAATTAATTTCACAGATGATTGCTCATTAAAAATTACCAATATCCTCCCTAAATAAATTGTTCAGCCTGCACTTTACAATTACCACAATCTCGGTTCTAGATAAATAAAATAAGATAAAATAGAAACAAAATTCAAATAAGGTATTTATAAATTAAATGTAATGATTGTGAAGCTGTATATGTTGGTCAAACCGGGAGAAATTTTAATATCCGTGTAAAAGAGCACAATCATTCCTTTTTAAATAATACTCCTCCCTCCCACTTTTCTCAAAACCTTAATGTTTCCCACCATTCCTCATCATTCATTCCTGAAATTCTGCATATCCATCGAAAAGGTCCCAAAATGAATTTCTTGGAGCAGAGAGAAATTTTAGTATCTAAAATTGGTTCTCAGAACTTAGTTAACGAAATAATTCCGGTGCCTTACTCTCCCTTACTTCTTTGTACTCTTCCTAAAAGCTCTCTCCCAGATAAGACCAACCTTTACCCCCCGGAAAGCTCCCACAAGACCTAACCCTTCTTTCTCCCACCTCCCTCCCCTTCTCTCCACCCTTTCCTATTGCTGTGTTTCCTCACACCCACCAAATACCACTCCTCCTCCTAACCTTCTTGTTTGTAATTTCCTCACCTGAAGATGACCGATCTTTGCCGAAACCGGTCGTGTTTCAAATAAATGTGTGGAAAAAAGTATTTGTAAAAATCTTTATTCTTAACATCCTCTTCCAATCAATTAATTACATAAATACTAATTTCATTACACTAATTTACTTATTATTACATGGTATTATTATCATGAAATATAACAGAGGACCAAACCTGTGCTGGAAAAGAAATATTTTCGTGACTTTAGAACTGCTAACCGCCGCACGTTGGGATTCTTTTTTCCCCCAAGATCTCTTTCACCAATACTAATCTATCCGATACTTACAATATTTATGTAGCAGTAGCAGTCTCAGATGTTTTGGCTACTGTAATGTGGACAGAGTTCATACGTAAATTCTAATAATGACTACTGATATGGACTGTACATTGTGTAACAGAAGAAAGATTGCATTAATTTACACAAAATTCCATTTTTGTAATTTAAATTGGCTTTCTAATATTTTTGGCACATAAAATGTGTATTTGGGACTTGCTTTTCAACCAAATCACTTGATTAATGTCAATACCCTTTCAGCCATATTATTCAGAAACCTAATTCGCAAAATAGACTTCAGAACATTCGAAGTTAGCTTTACTTTCATGGAAACGGACACAGAATAGTTGACAACAGTACTATCTTATCAATAATTTCAATCTGCTAAAAAGTTTAACATCTGAAAAGTTCTCATTGACTACTAACACAAATGTGTCGCACTTATTGCAAGTGCCAATAATTTCGTTTATAATACGAGCATTTTTTCTGATGTAATTCATCAAAATATCTTTAACTGTATAAATTGATAGCAAACATATAACTGTTAGATATTGAGAAAGCACCACCTTTCCAGAATTATAAAATAATAACATCATAAAAACATACGTACCATAGCATATCGATAAATTATGAAAACAAACGACAAAATCACGGACGGGTACGTCGTAGGTTCCTCAATAATGCAAAGGGTAAATGCGAACATCGGGTCAAATGTTAAAGAGAAGCGACAGCAGATGAGAAGCAGATGTATGATCGGTTACCAAAAAAAATGTAGATATTTATATTATAACAAGGTGATACAAATTCAATGGTCTATTCCATGTATGTAATACAGGAGACCCCATTTCCTATTTATAGGGAATGGCATGGGAGAATAAAAAACATCGCGCCTTTAAAAGTAGCTCTTTACCCGTGCGAGCGAATGTGAAATGTGGAAACGCGGTGGGAATTAATACTCAGTGCTCATCGCTCGTCGCGTGCGAATGTGCCAGGGTTCAAGGAGCGAGAGCGCGTGCCTCTGAAATTTTTATGCACGCACCTGACCCGGCGAAATGACCTTGTTCACTCATCTGAGCGTTCTAATGGGAAGGGCACGAGAAAACAAAACTGCGTCGCTCAGAGTGGAAACATGATTTATTCACCGAATCGTACACGTATGGGCAAAGAGCACGGAGCTTTAATATTTAAAGATGCTTCTGGAGCACGCCGTTGAGGGTAACTCTCCTTCGACTAGCTCTGCACAGGTTAAGTACGAATTAAATATATTTAAGGGAAATTGCAAAATCCTATGCGGCTTACCACAAGGCGTGCTCTCCTTACCAGCTCGCTAAACCTTCGAGGTGGAATACGAAATTTTTACTCATGTACATTTTAAGGAGGCCAAATGGTTCTCAATAGATTTCTTTGAGATCCTCGAAACGGTGAATAGTTAAACATTGATTAACTATTCTTAAATGGGATGATGCAATTATTAAGAGTAGATCATGACTATATTTAAAATTGGTTTAGAGCAATAATTATCCAAAAAAGAGAGATCAATCATTTATCTCGATGATTGGAATAAAATAAAGTAAAGAGAATTTTAAGGAAGAAAAAGATAAGACTTAAACAAGAAAATTTCCAAGATTAACGGAAAAAATATTTTTTTAAAGGGAGAATAAACAATGTTAAAAAATATTATTGATGGAGTACCACGTATCTTAGGTTTCTATGCACATGAAAAATGAAAAAAACTTACCAACGAGGTTCTTAAGATGAAGATTTTTAGAACTGTCAGCCAATAGGAGGGAAGGACGGAAAGATGGAAGCCATTCCACTTACCTGAAAGATAAAAAAATTACATAAAATATAGCGTTACATATTTTAATTCCTATAATTAAAGAATTGAATTATAGATTGTTACTTTTGTAATTAATGAATAATTAGGAGAAAATTATAATCTATGCGGAAACAGTTCTTATAGAGTAAGAATTTTCTCGTAACAATTTTTACCTCAAATTCGTTTAAACTGTAGTGAGTAACAGTCTACCGCAGTTCAACTTCGATACAACAAAGTACCATCTATAGCAAAAAGTAACAATGGAATATGTGGATTAAATACAGTGAAAAAATACGGCAGCTCATTTATGACCTATAATACACAACAAAAATGGATTCAGTATATGATAATTTTTACATTGCCAGAGATGTTATCTTAGATTGAAAAGTAGGAGGGATACTGTTCTTCTATCTAGGTATCCATTTCAAGGAAAGGACCATATACGGTTCAAAATCTCATAACCGTGGCCATCAAATATTCATACTTTCCAAAGACTCTAACATATAGATCTTCCAATTCCTCTCGCTCCACAAACTCGTCTCTTTCTTGTTTTTTTTTATGGCGATATCGTTGCAATCGAACAGTTTCCATCTCTCGCGAGATGACTTTATGACCCCGAGGCAAGGGGACAAGTGGTCCGGAAGGAAATCTTAAGTCGCATGTTCTCATCTTCAGGTTTCATCGATGTGGTTCCTTCGGATGACAGGGCTGATGGAGGGAGAAGGATTAATGGAAGGAGATGAGGCGTGAAGAAGCACAGGAGTGGAAAGGAGGAAACGGAAAATGGGATGAATGGAGATGAATAGGAAACCTACGGTTGTGAGGAACTGTAGGGTTCATACTGACATTCCTCTACTGGAGAAGACTCAGTCAGCTTTATATTTAAACTTTACCGTAGAAGGATTAAGTAATTACGTTTCGCTATGATTCCACAAGAGAAATCTCAGTAAAACCGGATCTTTCTTTCGTCTTCAATACAATTAGTTCCCATATCGATTCTCGAATATCAAATAATTAAAGAAAGGAAATTTGGAGCACAGCTGTTAAGGAATGAGAAGTTTAAAATCTTCAATATCCGTCTTTGTCGGAGGTCCTCTTCACATTCACCGGTATTCCGAGGAGACAAGAAAGGACATCGCACTTTTTAAGAGTACCCTATACGTATTTAGAATTCGATGCAAACATCTCTATGAATAATAAGGTACGACCATATCCACCAGTACCTAATTACTCCAGAAGATGAGTGCATCGGATTCTAAATACGTATAGGGTACTCTTAAAAAGTGCGATGTCCTTTCTTGTCTTTTTGGAATACCGATGAATGATGGTGACAAAGATGGCTATTGGGGATCTTATTGGAGAGGATATTGGCTACCGAATACTTAGTTTCACATTTAAAATATAACGTTCTACCAAGTTCAACTAAACTCAGTCCTCTTCTCCATGATATTCTTGATTATCTCTTGCGTAACATTCTCTACTCTACCGACTCCTTAACCCTATGAACTCCCTCCATAGGCCCTCTCAGACTATCACATCAAACATTCCTTAAAGAGAGATTGGATAAATTTTCACACACATAATCTCTCGTTTAAATAATTTGTTACTCAAAGAGTACTTTGTGAGTAATCGATTTATTAACTTATTTTTGATTTTTCTCTAATTTATTCCTATGTATGTATAATTGATGCAACTTCATAACATATAGTAGTTAATAATATAGTAATAATCATTTAAATAAATAGGAAAATAATTAACAGGCACAGTAAAGATATTTGTGTGCATATACATGTACGTTCTATCTACATAAAAAAGAGTAGAAAAATAACTCGTTCATATAAACTACATTGTCTCAGCTACACGTCAGAAGGAGGCTGTATACATATGCAGAAGTAATTGCCGGAAAAATATACTTGCCTGTTTCAGGCATAGATTGATAAGTTCTTCTATGGCGTAATAAGAAAAAAAATTGCCTCTCATTTACAAAACCTCGCATGTCTTTGAAGTTTTTAGAAAATTAATGTAGGAAAGAGAAAAAGTAGAGGAAAAAATTATAGTTCTATACATACTTCTTCCATTCATTGTTACCTACTTCTACTATCCCCTTTGAAAATTGATGGGCACTTTTGCTATAATTAACTATAAGTACAAATGATTTATTTAGACTACACATATTTGATGGCTTCCGTACATTGAAAATAATGCTATAGGATCGTAGGAATCCATAAGAACATTGGGATGAATATAACCCCACAGAAATACTGGAGAAACTTTATTTTAAGTTACCATTTCAGTTTTTGAGGTGCAAAATACTTATGAATTACGCAGATTGTATTTTATGACAAAAGTCATTCGCAGTGTCTATCCTGAACAAATTGGTCGCGGTAAATTTTAAATGAAATTAAAAAAAAATTAATAAAACCTTCTCTATAAATACTATTAGCACATAAGTGGAGAAAGAATAAACAAATACAAGAATCATCGGTTTATTATGTATAGAAAATAGGTGCGGAGGCGAAATGCAATGAATAAACAAGTCCTTAACAACCGTAACCACGCTTGCTTTTTTTACGCTTTAACGACGATTTTATTCGGTGTAGAACCATTGAAGGTGATGGAGCGATACTACAAGAGATCCGACGTACTCATATTGAGAACGTGGATGATAGGAATTCTGATTGATGTGATGATGCATTGCAAGCTGTCCTTTCTTCGGACGATGATACAAAAAAGGTAACGCATTAAAAGTGTCATAATTTTATATGGTTCCAGAGGATTGTGTCTAATTGCTAGTGAATGACCATGCAAAGGCATAATTAACATCCGATATCTCCTGACTGTACTCAAACAAAATATTCCTCGGAAATGATAGTGTTCTATATTCCATTACTACTTGACTCTATATATTCGTTTCATTTACTTTCATCCAGATGCAGATACCAAAGACTGATAAAAATCCCACGAAGGACACGAAGTGGAAGAATTTATGGGACTTTCAGTGTAAATAGTGCCTTAAGGAATACTTTAGAAGGATTTAGATAGCATTGAAAGCAATCCAGTTGTATGCCATGGAGTGAATTATTCTCACTCTGCTATCTTAATTTTAAACACAGTGATTTAATACGGAATTCATCATATCGATAGCCTTAAATCGAATGAAGATTTATAAAAAAATTCACTAATAAGAAAAACCCTTTTTCTTTTTAATTAATAGTTCACCACGGAGTCGATACAGGCTTTCAAGATGCAGTGGCTGCTTTCCGAACAGAGGGAATGGCTTGCTTCAGAATGAAACATATATATTCTGTCTATATTGAGTAACCAGAATATTTTTCGAATATTAATATCCCACTTCCTACTTTTTCCAGTGATGCCACTCTCAAAGCAAGGACGCATTGGGGAAACCTACTTCTTATCGATGGCTTACGTATAATTGCATTGGTATCCGGGAAAGAGCTTCCTCAAATCCAAATCCAGCATATTTCTGATTTTAATTCTGTTTGGATTTACATTGTATTTTCGTTATATTTTATTATCTATTCCTTCATTCTATCAATAGGCATTCTATTTTGATTAATATTTTATTTCTCAAAGAGAGCTTTCTTTTTCACTATTATATTGAATTTCTAGAAAACTCATACTTCCTGCACGAAATATTTTCAGCAGAATCTAACTTTCCGAAAAATGCTTTATCATACGCCCCTTTCAAACATTTACGTTAATATAGTTGCCTGAAAAATATATTTCTTTGATAGTAAAATATTTTTATTTGAAATTTGTGAAACATTTTTAACATGAAATGGAGGAATTGTTTTGTTTATGCATACATTTCTTCCGATTGTGAATAGTTTCAAAAGAAAATTAGATTGAGTAAAGATAATATTTATTTATTTATTTATTGTGTTTTAAGTTCGCCCAATAAAAAAAATTACAGGGCAAACACTGATACATACAATACATTGTAATACAATCTTATACATATAAGAGAAGAATTTTAAACTTAATTTACAAAACAATTTTGTTTAATTACGAACAGAAAAGGCTTCTCTTTTGAAACAGATCAAGTTCTTGACAATACATATTAAAGATTTGGCATAATCTATATAGTGTTGAATTATTGGCACAATATTTTGTTTTCACATTTTTTTAAATAAAATGCCCTCTTTGGCCTTACATTAAATTTAGGTAAATAAAAATTAATTTTACTCACTAGGTTAACATTTTCCCCGGTATTGATTAAGTCAAATAAATACAATAAGTCCTTCTTAATTCTTCTTTTCTCAAGACTTTGGTATCCATACATGTCCAAAAGAATATCATAACTCAAATAATTTTCAAACATTGGATAAATTATTGTGTGACAACAGTGTACATAATGTAAAAATCTCTTCTGTACATTTTCTATACAATTAACATATTTCTTTATATTAGGATTCCAAACAATAGAGGCATATTCTAACTTACTTCTAATAAATGAATAATATAGAATATTCATCGCCGTTGTCGATGTAAAATATTTTGAAACTCTTTGAACAAAACCCAGTATTTTTTTAGATGAAGCAGTTACATTTATTATATGCGGTATAAAAGACATTTGTGAGTCGAATGTTACGCCTAGGTCTTTAATTTCATGAATTTGTTTAATCATGTAGCTTTCCATTCTGTATGAGAAATTTATGTTTTCATCCTTTCGAGAATAAGTTACGTGATAACATTTTTCACAATTGAAATAGAGTTCATTGTCGTGAGACCATTTGATCAAATTATTCACGTCTTCTTGAAGTTTGAAACAGTCATTCAAAGTTATTATTCTTCTAAAAATCTTCACAACATCTGCATATAGTAGACACTGGGAGTTTTTTATAACAGTTGGTAAATTATCAATAAAAATTAAGAATAATAACGGACCTAAATTTCAACCTTGTGGCACTCCGGACGTCACCAAATATTCGTCAGAGGTGCACATATTAAAAGCTACATATTGCTTTCTACAAGATAAGTATGATCGTAGCCAAGTCAACATAGGAGACGAAATATCATAGCATTGAAGTTTATTAAGTAAGATAGAGTGCTTCACTGTGTCAAAAGCTTTTTTAAAATCTAAATATATTACATCAGTCTGTGTGTGATTATTCATATTATCTGTCACATAATCGTTCAAGGCTACTAAATTGCAGACAGTGCTCCTCCTTGATCTGAAACCGTATTGGAGCTCACTAATTTCATTTTTTTTTATCGAAAGGACATGTGCTTGTAAATTATGGACTCAAAGATTTTTGAAAAAACAGATAATATGCTCACAGGCCGGTAATTTTCAACTTTATATTTATCTCCTTTCTTAAAAATTGGGCAAACTTTTGCAGTTTTCCATTTCGTTGGAAATATCCCACGTTTTAGGGACAAATTAAACAAATAACATAGAACTTTCGCCAATATATTCTTGCATCCCTTTACTATGTAAATCGGTATGTTATCAGGCCCGATAGATTTCTTGGTTTTGATAGTATTTATAGCATCCAGGACTTCATCCAGCGTAATTAACTCCATCGGAGTAGTGTAGGGTGTGTTAATATTTTGAATATCATTATCATAATTAATATTTCCACCTTTGGTGACAATACATTATCTATATAATTTTAATGCCATTGCTCTTGGGATCCATCTCCAATGCTCCAATGCTAAGGCTAAGTTTTCGCCGATATAACACTTTTATTTACTCTCAGCGTTTTTTTTATAGCTCTGAACTACTATTTTATTTAATGTATTTCATTTTGAAAACTATCCTGTTTACATGGCTAACACAATCGAAGTTTTTTACATCAATCCTCCAAAATCGATTGAGGCATAAATAGCCTGTATATAGAAATCACGTTACTTCTCTATGTGAATAAAATATATTTTAGTGGTAAATATACTGTGGGTCAAAATACGATAAGTTAAATTCAATTTTTTATTAATAATGGGAATACCTACCTACATTTTTCTAAGAACTCTCATCATTGATATTACTATACAAAAGTACTTATAAAACCAGAAAATCTGAACATTTTGAAATCATACAGATATTTAAATAAAAAATAAACATTAAAATTTCTAATTGTTACACCATTAGACCACTATATGGACAGTATAAAATTAGCTAAAATAATGCAATCAATGAATAAAGCAAATACTCCCATATTCGTAGTTTAAAATAAACGAAGACTTCTACTACAATTTAAAGACATTATGAAAAAAACCTGATATTTTGGTTTAGCTAAGCAGTCCCATGGAACTATTATTGAAAACTTAATTTGATTTGTGATTTTTTATTCTTTTGAAAAGGATTCCTAACCAGAAAAAATAATGATGGGAATACTTTGCTTTGATTGAGGCTTCAACTATTACGAATAGCCAAGGAAAAGGATGCGATGATGAGACTGTTCACGTTGACAGTTTTCTTAGATTATAAATGCAAGAGAAGAATACAAGCGATGGAAATTTTATAGAGGTGAATAAGAAATGGGAAAAGAGATAGGGAGAATATTGAAAAAGTGTGTCAAGAGAGAAGCCGGGAAGGGGCGTGTATAAAAAAATCACGGCTTCTGTAAAAATATTCCACACTAAAGGAAGAATCTGCGGTAACAAGACGTTCAGGTAATATTCAAGAAATGGCTTCTTCTTCGATGAGAGATTGTCCCTTTACTACATGAAAATCTATTTCCACTCAATAATTTTATAAAAACTTTATGTCTTTTTAATCTAATCTCGTGTGTTCCTCTATCTTACTTCTGACTCCTTAGCTCCACGTGCCGCAATATTCTTCTTGTTGTAATGCGGTAAGATTTTAATATTTCTCTCATCATTTCCAGCTAAACTAGCTTTGCATTATTATTGAAAGCCCGTAACATGGAAATTACGTTTTCTCATTCATACTTAAGCTCCAACTATTCTTAATTCATTTTCATTTTTAGTTTCATTTATAAATCGACATTTAATATCTCACAGAATATGAAATGTTATAGTAATGTTTTCCACTAGATCTTCTGTTTTACCACAGGGGCAGTTCCATCTCTTTAAATGGTTAGATTTATGCTTACATATGGAAGTAGAAAAGATTAAAAATCGAAGCATAGTTTTTCAAAAATAGGCAATATTTATTGAACGAGTTCAAAACTCAATATGCTAATCCAATTTGAATTTAAATTCTTTTGCGTCCGTTGATAAACCCAGTCTTCTCAGGAAAATAGAAATTTTTATTCCAAATGAAAATTTCAATTTTCGTGCTTAAATTAACAATATTTTGGTAGCTTGCTCAAATAGTTATGTTGATTATAGAATATAGAAAATTTTCGAATATTACCTTAAAATAACACAAAATTTGATAGGTCATGGATATAATCTAACGAGCAACACGCTGCTTCGAGGATAATTGTAATGAGGAAGTAACTTTTAAGTTCTTAACTTACATAGAAAATATTTTTGTGCTACTACCTTTTCTAGCATCCTTATTCTGGATATGCTCCTTCAGCTTTAAAATAAATTTCAAGCATTTTAGTTGATGAGAAGTATGTTTTCGATAGCCATTATTTCTTTGAAAAGTTGCCTAAATTATCAATAAGCTTGCAAAACACAACCTCTAACCTTTATTTATAAGGCAAAAGAACAACTGAATAGCTTATAATACTCGCAAAAGAGTAATGTAGTTGGATAGAGCATCATGGTTACAGGTGATAATACAGGTATATGATAATACAGGTTATATTAATGCCATTGAATTGGTGTATAGATTTACTCTTAAAAGGATATATCAGAAAAAGTTGTCTACATCTCCTGTAACATGTGCAACTGATTTCAAATTGTCAAGAGAAAATGGTGGCTATGGTGCCTCTACTGTCAAGACAGTTGACACATTTTAAACAACGATATAAGTAAGAGCTATGAGTATTATGTAAACACTCCCCAGTACCTAACTAATCCCAATCTACCCACGAATCGCTCGTCATTTTTGCCTTAATTCTTCAGCAGCACCATCACCTTATTCCTTCTTTAATCTCCTATCCTCTCTTCCCGCCAAAGACGAGGAAGCCCCGAAACGAGATCCCGGCCAAAGCGATGGCATTTCCTCTCTCAGCCGCTTCGGATGTTTGAAGTTCCGTGCAGTATGTGGCATGTGCGGAGATTCTCTTTGCCTTGAAAGGCGAAAGTTTGGGAGAGCCAAGGCAGCGGCGGAAATTGAGGGAAGAGGGATCATCGATGAGCCGACTATTGAAAACAAAAGAGTGAGGAGGGGAAGAAACAAGAAAGAAGTCGAGTAAACAAAGTTGAGAGCGAGAGGTCAAAGGTTTCCGAAACGCGTGTAAGAAAGGCTGCAAAAAAGAGAGGGTTAATTGCAAAGTAATGAAACGGTAGCGAGCGACGCGGAAAATATGAAAGGTTTACCCGTATGAAAGATTTGGTCCCGTTCTAAGAAAAGGTATCCGAATGGAGGCGAAATAATTAGAGATGAAAGAGAGATTAATTTTGCGTAATTGAGAGTTAAGGGTACCTTATCGACTCCCATGTACGTTGATTATGAATAAGCGAGAAGTATGAGGTTGAAGGGATAAACTTTCCCAAGGTTAGATTCCTCGAATCAGTTTCAATATGATATCGAAGGAATATTTTTTATAATTAATATATTGCAAAACTTTTATCATTAAAATAGATTAATTTTTCCCTGGAAAAATCACCGGATAACGGTTCCAAAAGTGGGAGGTCAAATTCAATTTGAATCCATGAAGAATATTTTGTAATGTAGGAAAATCATTGAACTACATTTTTGTATATTATTCAAATTAATTTTTATAATCCCAGGAAATACTAAACCTTTTCATAGAAGTTATGATTTTCTTGTATACTTGGTAGCAAGTAAAAGAGGATTTTTTAAGGATGAAATTCTTGATGTGAAAGTCATTATTTATATATTAAACTCTCGATATTTTTGACCTGATATATAATTCTGACATAAATACACTTCTTGTAAGGATTTAAAATCAATTTATGAACGTTGTAATTTAAAATCTCAATTCAATGTTAAACACACCGATCCATCGAGACATAGATGAAACATAGGAGTGTAATTCTATCAGCTACACTTAAATCGCACAATAAAGAGATCAAAAAGTTAACGTGAGAAATAATTAAGCATGCGTATCATTTTCAGGGAAATTCTTCCGCTGTTCGAAAACTTTCATGAAAGCACTTAATATACAGAACTACGATGCGATGTATTAGCACATATATGGTTTGAATGAGCACCTGGGCTCTTTTCCTTCAAACACTTACAGTTACTGAAGACCGCGTTTTAAAGATTTAAACTGCTCTAATCTTAGCGTAGCTGTAAATATTTCAAATTAAAAAACGAAGCGTAACTCAATAATTAATTAAATAGTACGCGATTACCTTTATACTCAAATATATATCTTTATTAGAAGCAATGAAATTTTCTCTTTGAAAGGCAATTGCTAAGAGAGAGTTTTTCATAAAATTCGATAATCAAATAATTCTAAGACGTGAATCTCCACCAATTTAATTTCCAATATTTACTTAGTGCTCCTAGTTAATAACTCATCCTTAGGGAGGGCACTTTTAGAGGAGTGAAAACTTCCTCTTCCCTTACCAATATGGAAGGAACATTCATTTGCATTTGCAGTAAAACATGTGGGCTACCTTCTGTCAGCACTTTTTGTTTATATCTCGTTTTAATGGGTTGAATTTAAGTTTGGATGGAATGAAAAGCAGTGGCCCGTGTCGCTCGCTCTATTAATGCAAACGATTCCGCCGTGTGCGAAATGAGAGGCAGGAGATACGACTCAGTGCACGCACGAGCCCAAGTTTTAATCAAAATGGAGATAAAGATGGCTGAGGTCGCACCGGGACTGAGATTCTCGCCAAGCGCGAATGTATGAGAGGATACCTAATGACTTCGCACTATTTTACTTTAAACGAACACCTGAGCTCTTTTCCTTCAATCACATTCAGTTACTACAGAAGTGGGTTCTGAACTTTTAAACCACTCTAATTATAGCATATCTGTAAACTTCACTTAGCGTTGCTCTCAATGTGATGTACTGTTTCTTATATCTTATGTTATGTTTTTATTTGTTTTTACCTTTTATTTGTTTTTACCTTTTATTTGTATCAACAATTCGTTTATATTTCACTGTAAATCAACTAGTTTGCTCTATGTGAGGTCTTGATTTAAATAAATAAATAAATACGTCCCGCTTAATGTCGAAACTTAATTCGTGAAGTAAATATTATGCTAGCATTGAGAACTGATTTGGATTTCGAGCTACATTTGGTAAATATATTAAGGCAGTTGTCATCTATAATGAAGCAAATGAAAAAAGTAAGAATGAACGTTATAAAGTATTTGATATTCTTCCTTTTAGTCAGCTGCACACATATGTGATGTTTGCTGATCATAATTTTACCAAAAAATTTGTTTTTGTTTTTTGTCAGTAATTTGTTCAGTATCAATGTATGAAAAAACCTAGTAAGATACTATATATCTCTCTATTTTAACATCCATTGAGGTCAAAAATAATAATTTAGGCGCTAAAATAATTTTTGAGCTACTATCTTTTCATCTGGTATAGAGAGGCTGTGTGAAGTTAAATGTAGGATAAAGTAGTGGTTGCTAGAAATCTCTTGATCTGTTGTGAAACTTCAAATATGAAATTTTCTCTCAGTTGTGCATTATCTAAGTATCAATTGTTTGTCATACGTGCAATATTGTAAGTTATTTGATATGAAATATTTGTAATTTATGTTGTAGATAATATTGTAAAGATTCATTTAAAATTAGGAACCTCCTGATGAGCCCTCTTTGGCTTTGGAGGACCTTGCTGCAAATAATATTGTAACTTATATGTATTCATAATAAAGTAGTTAGATGCACAAAAAGTCCTTTGGCTAAATTTGAATATTTATAACTAAAATTTGTCAGATTAGTGGATAAAATTCTACATTTAAAGATGGTTTTAATGCGTCATAAAAGCGGAGATTATATGTCAATTTGAAGACAAATTGATAATTACGGAATAGGTAGTGGGAATGTTTTATTTCAAGTGGAGTAAATATGAATTTGATAATTCCTCATTCTCATCAACAATATTTCAATGAAGAGCGGACCATACGTCCGATTTTCTTTTACAGTACATGGAACCCTGATTAAAATGGGAAACAGTTGAAGATAATAAGTTGTAGGAAAATTTGAGAATTTAAGAAAGTAGAACAAAATACTGATTGGTTGCAAAGATCCTAGATATAGGAGTAATAAATAAGTATTGTCAAGGAGAACATAAAGAAAAAATGATTTCCAGAATGCAAAAGAGATTCAGGAAATAAGAGAGTGAAAAAATCGTTAAAGAAAAAAATACGATAAAAATGGAGTGGAGCTAAGGTCGATAAGGCTGGTCAATATTTTTCACTCAAGTTCGATTAATAATGAGATAAGTTTTAGAGAATTCAATAGAAAAATAATCCTCTGTAAAGACGCTGCCATTCATTAAAATTTGAACATTTGGATTCGATCTTTAGACTAATTAAAATCCCCTACTTTTTGTCAAAATATCGTTTTCAATTAAGTCAAAATTTCATTCCATGCTTGTATTTGTGTTCCCACAATAGTCGATTGAAATTGCGCTGCTAATTTGCAAAGCAGCGCTTTAGGAGTAAGCATGATATTTTAATTAAATCGAATAACGCAACGAAAAAATGAATCTATGGGTTTAAATGGTTGAAATAGTGAAAGCATACCCAGATTTAACTATACAACCTCGGTTTGCTGTCATGTTAGAATATTATATGCGAATATATTTGCATAGTCTTATTTTCACAATATCCTTCAATATGTTCGGAATCCGCTAAATCACGTCCATCTTTATTTATAGTTCAAATTATTAATACCATAACACATTTACTTCTATTTTAATGACCCCATGACGATAATAATGCCCTAAAAAATCAGTCCTAACGTAACCTTTCTATATAAGTGGTGTTATAATTGATACGTACGAAACTAAATCAAATTCTTTATATCACTTTGCACAGCATTTATTTTCATTTTCTTCCAATATAATGTCGAAAAATCTCAATATTTTTCTATATAAACAATTACGTAACAACCGTATCAACATCAATAATCACCATCAATAAACTAACTTATTTACATATTTAAGTTACTTGTGTTTTTACAGAATATATAATATATATACTAGGTTAAACTAACGATGTTACTTTATAATAATATAAATAATGCTGGTAAAACATCTTTACTTCAGTGTGAGATTAATTTCCTTAAGTACCTCCTTAAATCTAATCCTATGTGATTTAAGATTTCAAGAAAGTTGTAGGATAAGAGAAAAATTGCAGCAAGTCCTTGATCAGTATCAGGAACTTAAATGTCGTTTGAATTTTAAATTAAGGAACAAATTCATGAAAAGATTTAGAGATGCGTTACTTCAGGTAATGCTTTTTGTTGCGTGGAATTAATATTTTGGTTCAAGCAATTTAATCCCGTTGACTCAGAAACGTGGTCTACAAAAAGGTATCAGGATGTTTCAAGGTAACACCGAGTGGTAAACTCTACCGTTCCGCATAGTATGCGGTGGTAAGATTTCAGAAGTTTAAGTCCACAAGATATAGATACAAGCAATTCAGCCAGTTAGATTCCTATCTTGGAGTTTAGCTTGCCACAAGAATTTGTGCAAGTCGAGTAAAAAGGTATTTGAGATAGGATAGTTGTGAAACACATGGAGGCTGCTTTGCGTTTTTAGGTCAAGTTGAAATCACGCGTCCGGTGTGTAAGGCCGATAAGGGCAGCATTCGGGATATTGGGAAGAAACAACCTCGGTCAGTTGTCCGGAGTTTAAAATTGCCACCATAAAATAGAAGGTCTTACTGAGGAACTGTGGTTGGGAAACTGTGTAAAAACTGAGGCAGAAGAGAATCGATGGAGGCTCGGCAAGTTTAACGAGAAGGTATGTTCTACGTTAACATTAATCGGATTGCTCTTATTACGTAAGCCACTTAGATTACGGGCTGAAAGTCGGAGTTTATTGAGAAAAATATATTTAGCAGTGTTTTTATGGGAATTGCTTACCTCAATTTTAGAATAGATTAGAAAAGATCGCCCTATAGATTAAAGAATCTTTTCTGAGGAATGTAATCCATCTAAGAGAATAATATTTTCTTGAGTATTACCTAGAATACATAGCATGGTGTAATTTAGGATTTTTTTAGGATAGAGACGAATGAATTATGGCGAAATTAGAATCAAGTTGGCCTCTCTTCCACGTAACCTCAATTTCAATAAATAAATATTTGAATTTATTGTTAACATTGGAGGGATAAATACAAGAACAATACTAACAGATTTGAGTTACACAGGGAAGAGTTAAGCTTTAACGAATTAGGTTTTATATTTACGTTTCTATTTTTCATGTTTACATCCACAGTTACAATTTATGGGATATAGAAGAGGTTGATTCAAAATAAAAAAAATTTTGATCCATAAAAATATTTATTTCAAACGGTTTTATCATTAATCAAAGCGACCGATATGAAAAAAATAGTTAGGAGGCGTAACGTTTATGCGGGATTGCTTGGAAAATAAAACATCGAAAAAGTGTTTCAAAAACCAATTAGTAGAAATGGATGGCACAAACTACTGGGCAAAAATGTTGGAATATATCCAGCAAGAATACCTCCCCTAAAGATCTATATCATTCAGTGATTCTAATTAAATCTTTTAGCGGAATTATGCGGTGTCGACGGCTGACACTTCCAATTCTCCTCACATTCACTCATGATTTACTATTCGCTCGAAATTTACCTTCACTCCTTTCTCTATGCGTCCAATTTCATCGCCTAATATCCCACGTATTCACTTTCATTAAAATTTTCAGCTATTTGTCTCTCTAATCTAGAGGGTGGGACAGCTAAAGGGAACTGCTCTCCAAACTTCTTCTGTTTTTCATTTCTCTGTTATATATAGGTGAGTCTACGGATTGATCACATTCATTCAGTGTCCTCCCATAAGGTTTGTATTACTTAAATGCTGTTGCACGCTGTACGTGAGTTTTAAAAATGTATAGTATACAAATTTAAGGTTCAATAGTTAATTTAGCCAACTGAGAGAACGTTGAAAATGTTATGTATGTGCAGAAAATCTGCAATTCTTTCATACATAATTAGAACTAATATTTCTGGTATAATTCTAAATAGAGCCATACTAAATTTAGTGAAAAGATAAAAAAACTGTCTCGGGGCGACTGCTTAAAGCCTTAAACATTAAAGTGAACTTTATTGAATGAATTTAAAATTTTTTACATCAAAATATTGCACCTACCTTAATTTTACAATAACGTATAGTTCCACCGATACACCCAGACGATAATCTGCGTGAACGAGCACATAAACCAGCTGAAGATAATACATTTTTTTTAAACAGCGAGTTGTGAAACATGCTCCTGGAATTATACACCACAGCCCATGTGACCAGCGGGAGATATGAATGGATATACGACTAAAAAAAACCACGTGATTCCATTTGGACTTACTGAACCGGAAAGGGTTCATCTGTAAATTTTGAGGGTACTTAAAAATAATTATTCAGATATATTTGAGATTAGATTTAGAGATGTAGATATAAATCCCCTTACCCTTAACTGATGCGTTCTGCATTTTCAGATTATAGTGAGGAGACAGAATAAAATTATGCTATAGATGAAGCTTGTAACTACCATCATAATAAAATATTTACTCTAAATTGCTGTAGTTATTTCTCTCCCATACTGCTTTTGCCCAATTTATGCTCAAAATAAAATACACAAAACAATTTCGCAATCACTTTTAACATAAAGATAATAAGAATATTGCGCGCCCTCAAATATTATTCGTATTCGTCCATTCAAGGTTGAAAGGGTCTCTCAAATTAATCTCGCAAAGGAAAATTAGAGGGCAAGGACACAAATGCAGCCCAATGCTTGAATAAGAACGAATTAATATTACGGGTCTACAATCACAATATAATTCATCATCCTTCCTTCTGAAAAGGGAATATTGAGTACTGTAAAGAATAAAAGATACACGGAGTCCTTGTGATTAATTTGAAACAATATTTTGTGAGTATGGAACTGACGAGAATTTCCACATTTATAAAATGAAATTATATTTTCTTTAACTTTCGTGGTCCGGTTTATTATATTTTTCCCTTTGTAGGCTTAATAAACCTCATCTGCATGATAAATCTCTCTCATTTCATTTAATGAAATGTAATAAAAACATTCGGGGATCATCCTTTACATTGCTGTGGTCGTTAGTAAAATTTTAGAAAGGATATCCCCGGAGATCTAGTTCTCACACCCCGGCTTTGGTCGAAAAGTATTTCCATATCCTCTCGTCTTCGCATTTCTCTCCATTATTCATCCCTGCAAAGGTTTGACTTATCCATATTTATTCGTATCTTCGTAGATGTCACTCTCTTTGTATTCTTTCGAAGCGATTTCACATAACCTCATTTTCCTCTTACCATTTTCGCTCTAGGAAGTGAATTAATTTATTAGCTCACTTCTCAATTTCTCAGAAACACAATTTTCAAAACGAAGCTTCCAACATTCGGCAAAGAAAGTATCCACTGTGGCCCACGTTTCGATTTTTTTGTTTTCAATAGCGTTTTACATTGATTTCTTTTAGTTTAGTTTCGTATGTTTACAACTGTGTCGACGGTAAGAGAGCTTGTTATTAAATTCAAGCCTAGAATTCCATTGTTAGTTTTATTGAAGCAGTTAATAAATGATGAAGAGGGTTTTACATATTTCAGCTACATTTTCAGGTGATGGCAATAGTTCCCTGCATTTTCTTCCTTTTTAGGGTTTGTAAAAAATTTACGTGGGATTATTTTTCAAAGGTTCTCGAGGATAGAAACAGTTTGCAAATGTATGATTCAAAATGGGTAGGAGAGAAAATAAACTATGTTAATCTACTAAACCTTACGTGCTAAAATATGGAATTCATTTTTAAAACCACAGCTGATGGCTTTCAAAATTCTCGATGTATACCGGGGATTTGGAATATCGGTTTTACGACATCAAAAATGGTGTTTAATCGGACGGGATTGGACGAACCAGCATCGGTTTGAATTTAAAGAATTTTTGAAAATATCTGCGACCGGCATTTTTCGCAAATTTAGGTCAACTTTAACCCCCAGTATAATTTTCATGTGCAGGAATCAAAGTAGTTTACTATATAATAATATCAATGGCTGTATACGGAATTTATTCAGCAATAACTTTGCGAAGTGTCAAAGTTCGCTCGAACAAAATCCACTTTTGTATTTTTTGCCAGTCTTTTTCAATTCCAGCCCCCTGTAAGAAGTTATTTGTATTAGAAGAAATAATACCTAAAATTTAAAAAAACATCTTGGAAGTTAACAGGATGTAATTTAATCGCAAAAAGTATTTGTTATATTAGTTTCCCACTAACCTGAGTTACCGTTAGCGTTACAAATTTTCATTTCTTGAAATTTTTTGGCAAAAAGTCGGCACGGGTTAAACCCAATATATAATATAATCCAATTGTAATAATATTTATTAGGTAAGTTAATTAGGCCAAATAGAGAAAAGCAGAGGCTATGCGTATTTGATTGTGCGAAAAAATATTTTCTCTTTTGTCTTGGGATTCCCTAATGTATATGCATAAATATATTTCAATGAAAGATAAATTATAAATATATTATCAACGTAATACATATTTCAGTAAAATTTACTTTTTGTTGTTTTTAAAACTATTTTATTTAACAACTTGTAGTTAATCTCCATTATAAAATAGCACTCTAGATGGTAAGTATATTAAAACGGATAAATATGAGCTATGTTTTGTAGAAATTGAATCCAAATTTTACTTAATAATATACTAACCTGGAGATGCTGGATACACTTTCATTTAAATCTATAAAACTGTTAGAGGGGGAGGTCCGTGGGGTCAGGTCCCTAAGTACGCCTTCCGGTGGAACGACCAATAATATGCATATATTGAAATGCGTGAAAAACGAAGAGGGAAAGCTTTATCTACCTAACATGACGTTTTACTCGCTCAGCTTCTATCAATGGAGATATCTTGTTCTAGAAATTTGTAAACACTCAAGATTATTTGAGGATAGTACACGTGTTACAAAATTCGCTCGGGCATCGGTTCGCTGTTATAATACTTTTATTTGCTCACAACATGAGGTTTGCAACTCTAAACTACTATTTTATTTCGGAAAACATGCAGCATAAGTCGCAAACAAATTCGTAATTTTTGGAATGAATCCTACAGATTCAAATGAGACAAAAATGTTTTTAAAAGCAATCACGTTACCTTTAAATGCGAATCAAATATCTTTCAGCTGTAACTTTTCCTTAGTTAAAATACGATAAACTAAAATCAAACTATTATTTCTAATGCGGATACCTACATCTTTCTAAGAGATCTAAATATAGATATCACAAAATGTAGCCATAATACAAGAATATCTAACACATTCTGAAATTATAGATCTATTTAAATAAACAATACCAGTAAAATAGCTAAACGGTTTAAATCATTGGGGACAATAAGAACATTTTCCAATTACTATATATTATCAATCTACGACGTGAGATGCTATATTCTCTTCTGTACAAATGCAAGGACTAATCCCATCTTCTCGGTTTAGTATCAAGGAAGAGTTGTACTATATTTTATAGAAAACTTTGAAAAAAGCAGATAAGATATTTTCTTTTCGATAATCGGTACCACAGAACCAGGCAGGTATTATAAGAGAATTTAAATTATCTTATTTAAAAATTGAACTTATGAGCTTTCTTCTACTTATATTTCCCCATTAATCACCGGGTGCTTCAGCTTACTTTTACTATATGTACAATTGTTTTTTTTTCTTTGCTCTCTTCATCTGTGATAGCTTTCATACTTTTGAAATTTTCTTATATGATCGTAAGAATTCGATAGAAAAATGGGATTAATATGTTCCCTAATTAATAATAGAGAAACCATATGTGAAGTGATGATTTCTACGTTTGAGGTGCACAATATTTATAAATTACGCGTATCGTATTTTATGAGAGGGCTAAACCGCATTGTCTTGCACAAATATACTGCGGTAAATTAAATAATGGAATTTTCAAGAAAATATTTAATAAAAAATTCTCTATAAATATTACTAGCACATAAGTGGAGAAAGAATGAATAAATACAAGAATAGTCGGTTTATTAAGTAAAGAAAATTTGGTATGAAGGAGAAATTCAATGAATAAACAAGTCCTTAACAACCGTAACCACGCTTACTTTTTTACGCCTTAACGACGATATTATTCTGTGTGGAACCGTTGAAGGTGATGGAGCGATACTACAAGAGATCTGACGTACTCATATTGAGAACGTGGATGATAGGAATTCTGATTGATGTGATGGTGCATTTCAAACTGTCATTTCTTCGGACGATGATACAAAAAAGGTAACGCAATAAAAGTGTCATAATTTTACATAGTTCCAGAGTATTGTGTCTAATTGCTAGTGAATGACCATGCAAAGGCATAATTAACATCCGATATCTCCTGACTGTACTCAAACAAAATATTCCTCGGAAATGATAGTGTTCTATATTCCATTACTACTTGACCCTATATATTCGTTTCATTTACTTTCATCCAGATGCAGATACCAAAGACTGATAGAAATCCCACGAAGGACACGAAGTGGAAGAATTTATGGGACTTTCAGTGTAAGTAGTGCATTAAGGAATACTTTAGAAGGATTTAGATAACATTGTAAGCAATCCAGTTGTATGAGATGGAGTGAATTATTTTCACTTTGCTATCTTAATTTTAAATATTGTGATTTAATATAGATTTTATCACATCACTAACCTTAAATCAAATGAAGATTTATAAAAAAAAAATCACAAATAAGAAAAAGAATTTTTCTTTTTAATCAATAGGTTACCACTGAATCGATAGGGGCTTTCAAGATGCAGTGGCTGCTTTCCGAACAGAGGGAATGGCTTGCTTCAGAATGTAACGTATATTTTACATCTTTTCTGTCTATATTGAGTAACCAGAATATTTTTAGAATGTTAATATCCCACTTCCTATTTTTTCCAGTGATGCCACTCCCAAAACAAGGACGGATAAGGGAAACCTATTTCTTATCGATGGCCTACGTATATTTGCATTGGTATTCGGGAAAGATTTGCAGCTTCCTCAAATCCAAATCCAGCATTTTCCTGAATTTAATTCTGTTTTCATTTACTTTGTATTTTCTTTATATTTTATTATCTATTCCTTTATTCTATCAATAGGCATTCCATTTTGATTAATAAATTATTTTCTCAAAGAGAACGTTTCTTTTTTAAATCTATCTACATAAATTCTAGGCGAATCAAATTTCCTGCACAAAAGTTTTTCAACAGAATTAAACTTTACGAAAATTGTCTTTATCGTGCCCTCTTTTTAAAGATTATCTTCAATCTAAATTTCTGCAAATTTAAATATTTTTGATGTCAAAATGTAGTCATTTGAAAGAAGGGAAAATTTTAGTTGTAATATTGTAGTAAATTTTGAAATTATGTATGATTTTTGGGAATTTCGTAATTGTATGCAATACTTACCACCTTTGGGTGGTTTTATTTATTTTTAAATTTATTCATTTACATTTAAACCCTGCAATCCGCCAGAGTATCCGGCAGGGGGTTTAATACCCCGACATCCCTAACTAACCTGAAGGGCTATTTGCTTCTCTAATACTTCGCCAGAAAAACAACCAAAAGTTACTGTCCTGGCAACTTCTTCCCTGTATCGCTTTTTTGTTTTCTCCCGAAGATCGCGTAAGTTCTCTTACTCGGAAAAAAACCTCGGAAAAAAAATCAGTTATCTCCTCCCCGAAATCAGTAGTGATAAATTTATCAAAAAGCTTCCGTCAAATTAATTTATTCTTCCAGGCTAGGTTGATTATTAGGCTGCTAATTTTATTTTTCTCTAATTCCTAATTGTAGGCCGTAAGAATAAATGAATAAACAAAAAGAAACCACAATCACTATGAAGACCACAAAAATCTTCAGCATCATGTAGGTAAGGTGGATAAATCATCATCAATGTGATGAAAGATTTTTTGCATCCAACTATTTCGGAAAAAGAACTAAGGAATATTTTTCTTGCCCACTGATATAATACAGGAATATGCATTATTTTCCCGAAAGGGCAAGTATTGTTGGAGATACCGAAGTGATATAGCTCCGTTAGTAGCACCGTGGGACTTGGGCAAGATATTCACACCGTGAGGGGTGACGGAGCTGCATAAAGGCGTCACGTGCACTTGAGTCGATTATGTGTTTATCCACGGCTTAGGTAGGATCTGTGTGTGTCCCGGAGGGCCCGTCTTACAAACAGATCACGTTCTGCAGCCGGTGAGATTTGGAGCGAATTTGCGAGTCTGAGGAGGGCTTCGAATCAACGGCTATGAAGAGCTGTGGAGGGATTCTCCGAAAAAAATCAACTTTGATCACGGCCTCCGGAGAAAATCACGGAGATCTCCGAGGGAATTCTTTTGCTAGAGTAGGGAAAGAAGGACTTCTTATCTGTGAAATGAAGAAATGTCCCACATCTTCAAATAGTACTTAGGATAATATATTGATAATAAATATCCTACAATGTTACGTTAATTCCTAACTTATGCTGAGATAATAAAAACAAATCGATAAATTTGTAAGTATATATATATAAAATGAGAAATTCAGAATAGGAAGCTTCGATTTCAGGCTGATTATTGATTAATACCTCTTTACAAAAAAGGATTCAGGAAATCCAACACATATTTTCCCCAGGTATTTTCCTTGCATGTATTGATTATCACATATCGATCATGTAAACCTATAGCAGCTGATAATGTCCATAAAGTTTACGAAAATTGTGATAGAATAGAAACTCCTAAGACTAACCACATGGTGTTACATGAAGTATAGCATTGCTTTATAGAAGACTACTACTGTTTATGTTCAGAATATATATTTAAAAGAGCGCTTCCTTTGCACTTGCTTATTTCTTAAGTATTCTAATTTAGTCAAATTTTCTTCTTTACAAAATTCTCTTTCTCATTGGCGAATGATACACTTTATATTTTCTGTTGGCCACTTGCCCATGTGGTGTTGGGCATTATCACTCGCAGCAAGCTCACCTCCACCCATTTCTCTCACCATTTATGGATGGAGACACATCAATAATATTAATAGACTTCCAAACATCATCAGGCCATGTCAGAAAACAAAATATTAAAATTAACACCTACAACTTTTATAAAAAAAAACATACGTGTAAAATGCACTCTTAAGCTCGACATATCATAGCAAAAATAGCCAACTTGAACTGATCTATAAATTTATCTTTCCTAACTTATGCCCGATGCTGTCCTTAAAATTTTCGCAAATTCAAGGGTGAAAAATCAAATCCGGATTATACCGCCTAAATAAATCGTCGATTAGTTGCCTTGAAGTAAGTTGGAACGTGGACTAATTCTAAATTAAATTAAAACCCCCAGACGGTAAACAAACCATATACCACGGATTTAGGCCGATTTCAATGGATTATATTGCGGGTCGGTTTTTTTTATGCAATAAGCGACGAGCAGAATTCACGCTTAGTCGGAATCTTCCGAATTTGTCGTCTTCTTCCTCACTAAAACGATATGATTTTTCTTTGATTCACGGAAAATAGCGAGACGAGGATAAGTTTACTTGCGCCCACCGCTTTGACATCATCGGATTTTCCAATAATATTCGAACTCTACTAGGAGATGTCAATTCTGGTGAAAGTATTATAGTCCATCAGAAATTATTACAACCAGTAGGGATTCATTTCCGTATCACGTAATTAGCGAAGAGAATTGACTTCTGGCGCTCCCTCAAATAGTTCGTCCGGAATATTCTTTGTATGACATTCCACAGACGGTACATTGAGGCCACACATTACGAAAGTAAGGGAGGCGGAGCGGGGATTAGAGAACCGGCAAGCGCTCGCTGAACACGATCATGGAGCGTAGGAACACGACGTCACGGACATGGAGGACTTGAATTTTGCGCCGCTCAGATTGCATAGAACAAATTTCCTCCCAACGTGCCGTGCGAACGTGACAGAAATTAATGAAGAGGAATTATTATCGCAGCAGGCGGAGGGTTTTTATTTTCCGGATTCGACATGTTTCCCTATGAAAACTGCGAGAGATTATTTTATGTGTGTGTATAAATTTATTCTTTCGGTGTTCACCGGCGCGAAAAGTATGTGCTTCTTCCGAGATTGAATGCAAACGTTCTGGTCCAGATTGATTTTATCCGCGAGGGAAACCGAATGCAAACGTGACGCCATCAGAATAAAAAATATGCGGCTGCCAAATTGGGTTGTTTTATGTAACAAAAATATGAATCTAAAGGATGAATGCGCCTCCAGAATTGAATAAATATCGTTGTGATTCTTTAGGTATTTGTATATTTGTACGACACTTTCCGTGAATTCACATTTGAATTTTATTTCATTGAATTTTACGACTAATTTTCGGCCTGCCTATTTTAAATGCTAGAAAATTGAAAAATTTCCTTTCGTATTTATTTCTGGATTGCGAGTGAAAATTCTTCAATACGTATGGATTTAACGCAATAGGTCAATACTCAAGTAAATATTTTTGTGTTTAATAACACCGAGGCTGTAACATTAAAAAAAGGATATGAATCTGTCGCATTCGTCTGGTGACAGAAAATCAAAAACCTCTTACGGAATCATCAATATTCATGAATCGTAAAAAAAGGAGATTTAAACATATACGAATATTTGATTAATGCAAATGTGTTAAAACACGAAATAAAATATAATAATCTGTGGAAATGTCTCTTATTTGTTCTTTTTTAGAGTAGTCTTTTTTGTTAGCAAACACCCTCCAATGCACTGTTTCATTATTTTCTAATAAAAATTAGATTTTCATATAATGTTGATATTTGGCCAAAGCCATAAAATAATTTTATTTTATAAAATCTCAACACCTGTTTCGAATTATTCGTACGTACTTTAAATATAGACGGTTTTCACCAATGCTTTGAATACCTTTTCCTAGAGAACTGAGGAATGAAAACTTTAACTCAAAGTGAATGTTTTCACTTTCAAAATATAAATTTTCTCAACGAGAAATTGAGAAGCGCTTGGGGTTCGTACGAATATACGTATATTTCCATTTCATTGATAATTATTTTGATATCGGCTCCCGGATAGTCATGTGGACAGCGCGTTTGCCTTTGGTGAAAGCGGTCCCGGGTTCGATTCCCGGTGGGAGCCAATGTGCGAAATGACCTAAGCTGTCGAAGCACTTTTAACAATATAACTACTAACTACTAACTATTTTGATATCCATATCTAGGGTGTTATGTTTGTTCGTTATTCAATCGCTCATAATAGGAAAAGGAAATAAAAGGTATTTTTGAAAGCTAAAGGTATTTTTTGACTCTTATCAATCGCTCATAGATAGCCTCTCCAATACACACCTTTCCGATTCTAACAGCTACCCAATACTGAAGTTCTGTTCTCAACGTAGTTGACATCGAGGGATTAAGTTCTATCTAATAACGCAATATTATCAGAGCAGATTGAACTGAGTCAGCTATGGACAGCATCAAAACTATCTTAGGGTGAAAGGTTATAAACATGGGAACAAATAATTTGATTATAGAAGTTAAGTCTAAAATTTAAAATAATCGTGAATCTGAATTAATTTTGAAAACATCTACAAACTTTTCAAACATAATTTTCCAAATATATTATAAAGCATAGTGCAAAGATGTTTTCATAAATGTTTTTCCCTAAAGGATTCTCTCTACAATAAATAAATAGTATCAATTATAAAAATTTTATTTTTATATAAAAAAGAAGGATCGTGTAAAGAAATATCTTCTTAAGTGCAAGTTTCGGTAATAATTTCAATATTTAATTAAAATTATAACAATTATAAAATTTTTCCCTGAGTGAAGAATTATGACATTGATGGAAAAATTACACTTTGTTAATTAAACTTTAAACATGAAAAGTATAAATGTCTAAGAACTAAAAAGTGGCTTCTCATTGTGTTGAAATATTTTGCAAATGATGGCCCATTAACAAATTGTGGCTTTTGAAAATTACTAATTATTTAGAAATGAGTTCTTTAATTTTTAATTATTTGAGCCTGTGGGATCAATTTACTCTTGCGTCTATTGAATTATGATATGTTATTGTTTTACTAATCAAAGCGTAAAATCATAGATTCCAAAGTTTATTCTGTTCACAAGTTACCTCCCATCAATCTTTATATTAAGTGTACCACTAAGAGCTTTTAAGACATTAAAAATGTAGTATCAGGACAATTCTGTTAATATCTCGGGAGATAAATGACATATTTATGGAAAAATGACGTCATGTGTATGTACATTAAAGATTAAACTTTCAGATGATTCAAAATTATGGTGCCATCACATCTCTTTAAACTGATGGAGGAGTGAATGACAGATTCCACCGGCGGACAAGCTTTTCGTTGAAGTATCTGAAGCGCCTTTGTTTCGTACGTGAGTACGGCGCGAATGGAAATGAGAGAAAAATAATGAAATATCGATTAGATTAGGTAGAGATGGCGGATTTAATAATTAATAAATTCTGATAACCGCTAAAATTCGAACTCCCCAACTTTAATTGCAAATAGCGCAGAATCATGAGGAATAAAGGCAACAGAGGTTTCGTTTAAAAATGAAATAACTGAGATAGAATGACCAGAAACAAATATGCAAAGTTGTTTTTTTATCTGGAGTTTGGGCCATATTATCTTCATTTGCATTCGATAATTATTTAAATGGGTGAATTCAAAATACAGGGCCTTTCCGGGAACGCATCAATTATAACTCTCTTTGAAATATTTGGTGGCTATATTCAGCTTTCAATAAAACTGGAATAGTTAATATTCCGTAAGGATTTATAATTTTGGAAATACTTCGCAAAAAAATGCTACCGTACAGATAATTGAATCGAAACTACGTTCAGAACTAATAATAAATTTATATGAATAATAAATATTATATTTAATTAATGGTATGAGGATTGTTTTTTGTATTGCAAAATGAGTCAGATTCGAGTAAGGAACTGATAAAAATTGGTGAAATTAAGTAATTAGCTTTTCATGGCAGGGATGGGATACTTAACTCACATCAATTTTCAGAAAAAATGGAATAAAGCAAATGTGGTTTGTATGAGATATGGAAGAAAATGTTGTTGAATCAGTATTTGTAAGATGTTATTATAAATAGAGATTATAAATCTCTAAATCATTAACAGCCGTGTTTCTAATCTTTTTCAATTCATTAGTTGCATTCCCTATGTGTTTCGTTAGAATAGAAACATTTGAAAATGCAATTTTTGCCAACTGACATCAGTGGTACTAATTATCTGCAAAATAGTGTATGTATTTCCTTGTCAATTCAAAACGGAAAAAACAATCTGAAAATTATCAAGAGGTTTTAATTATCCTCATTTATCAAAATAAGTCATAAGGACGCATAATGGAGCACGACATATTTGTATCGTTATTTCTTCACTTGAAATAAATGCGAGGAACAAGATTGTTAAAAATATTTTTTTTAAGCAGCACCAAGCAATTTGGCTATTGTATAAGCTCTTCATTGTGTAAATATTTGTTAATCGTAATACAGTCTCTGAATACAAATTTCATGCACACAATAATAATCCTAGTAAAGCATAGCGAATTGAAAACTATGGTTATTCATCAAACCATTTTGGAATATCTATCACTTAACTGGAACTATCTAATTAACATAACGCATAATTTTAACGATAACAATAACTGAAATGAATTAATTTTGAAGTACATTTTGATTAAATGGGACTAACTCTGTGCGAACTGGAACATACACAATTGATTGAATTAGAAACATCCATAGGGAAGCCAAGACCGGGTTGTGGTGCAAAAGAAGAAGATACCTAGATACCTTAAGCAAGAATATTTACATTTAAATTTTTTATATTTACCTCCAATAATTAGTAACCCTTTCTTACTAAACCTGGTGGACCTTGAATTAGAGTTGAAATACTTTGCTTTCCCGAAAACACTAGGATAGTTAATTGGAAGCTTTCGTGAATTATTTGAAAATATCGAAAATAAGTCAAAAAGAATCACTCGGCAAAATTCCACTTTAGAAAATTTATTAGAACGACCGGTTTCGAACAAAGTTAGTTCATCATCAGGCCTGATGATGGAATTTTACTCAGTGATTTTACTTTACTTGTTATGGAGTTCCACATAGAGAAGGCTTCTTCAATAGATAATAGAGAAATATTGGTTTCAATAGGAATATCACTGAAAAGGAGCAAAAACTAAGAGATTTTCTAATTCAGACTTCTCTGAGCAGTTCGCAGTCCCTCCAAGTCGATGGAATTGGGAATCCAAAGTCGTGCGAAGGGGCGATACTGTAGTGCTGGGGATTAAGAGGGTTGGCGAACGCAGAACTCCAAGAGAAAGAAAGGCAGTGAGCAAGATTGCAGAAGATGAAGTTGATATGAGGGGGAAATACCGGAGGAACGATAAAACGAAAAGATATGTGGAAAAACTATGGTCATATTAAAGAGCGACGATAGAACTTAGAAATTTTGTAAAATAATTATAAAATGCGATAAACGTGGATGAGGAGATGACATAAATGCGGCTGAATCAATAATTTGGGATGGCTACGACTTGAATGGATGAATTTTGGGAAAGGCCAAGCAGCTGTAATCCGAGAAGAGTTAATTAAGAGAAACACCATGGGCTAATTTTCATGTGATCCCCGTTGACTGTAAACGAACTGGAAAATAGATGTTCAATTTTATGAGATAAGACATCTCTAATGATGAAACTTATTAACGACTGGTTTCATCGGATAAAATAATAAGGAAAATTATTCTCGTCTGCCAAAATGTTTGTGAATATATTATTCCGTGGATTAAACTGCATCTTTCATGCAGCTCAAGGGAGTTAGGCTCGAGAATACGAACTCCATTAATGCGGGTTTGTCACTCCTTTTACCAATCCAGAGGTTATAATTTCATCCTTCCTTACGCCAGCTAATTAGGGATCTCCTGGAAAGACACACTCATTTGCTAATGGAGCCTGATGTGAATCCTGTTCCAAACGACATGTTATTCCACAACGGAATGACATTTATCAAGAAAATTCCTTCGTTCCGATGAAATGAACTACTTCGTCTTGTGGGCCAAATTGATGTCGAATAAATCATTACAAAAATGGAGAGCATAGTTGCTTCAGGCGAATTTTTATATGTCACTAAATTAAGAATTTAGTTAACCAAGCATAATAATAAAAGTAGTCGGTGTTTGGAAATATTATAGAGTTCCAAGAATCTCAAGAGAGCAATAAAATACTAGCTAAAGGAGAGATCGTTATAAAGTGATATCAGTGAACTTCCTAAAGAAGACATTTCTCCTAGAATGATGTCGGTAAATAAGATCATTCCTACTTCGCTCAAATAGACCCCTTAATTAGGAGTTGAACAACAAACGCTAATGAGGAAATCCATCAGGTAGAATGAAGAAAATTACCGTTTCGACAGCAACTTGTTATTTGACATACATGACCAGGATTAAGAGAATGATCGTGATGATGATAATTGAGCAAGTTCCTGTCAGCATCCTATAGCAAGTGAAAGAGAAAAAACGTGCCAGCAGTAAAAATTCACAGAGAAGGACAATGTAGATGGGAAGGTATCCAGGGAAGATAATTAAAGGTTAAGATTATTATCTTACTGGAAATAGTCTCTGGAATCTGATTTACTTATCTTTCCCTCCAAGGAACTAGTCCAACGCGTGACTCGGAACATAATTGGCTCATTAAGATCCTTTCCTACCTCGAAAATTCTTCTTTAAAGTTTCCGTTGACCGATAACTGACACACAGTAGACATATACTTCCTTCGCAATACCTTTATTAAAACCGATTCCGCACGAAAACCTAATTTATTGATTTACGGTCGCTCTGTGCAGGAATTTGCATTAAGCTTATGAAAGGAAAGCGCTCCAGATTATTCTTTCAATCAGAGTTCATTAGAAGGCTGGCGAAAGAAAAGTCTTAACTAATCTTAATGCATTTTAATTCACATACATAAATATTAAAAACTATGATAACTCTCTAGAGTTTTGAGATGAAATTTCATGTGAATGGGCTAATTCTTCCTAAGAGAATTGGTTATAATTTCTAAAAACTAAATACATTTCAAAAACTAATTACTTTTGAGATCCCTTAAGCTGGATTAAGAGACTGAATGAGCGGTATGAAACATATAAATTGGAGGTTTAGCAAAATGAATATTCAAAGAGGTTCGGAAACATACAAAAGTAAAAAAATGAAATATCATATTAGCTGGCTCACACAAGATATGAATGAAACAGAATCTTCAGGGATAGTAAATTTTAAACGAATTAAAATAAGGGCGGTGATTGCTAGCTTCACAGACTATCATACCACAAGCTATTTTGAAACAAGTGATATCAAACGATTAAATTATACCAAGTAATCTTGAGCTTTAGCAAAAATTAGCGCCAGGAAACTAAACTAATTTTAGATTAATAGGAAAAACACCACTGACAGCAATGTTAATAGATAAGAGTCAAAAAATACCTTTAGCTGTCAAATTTTTGATAGCTAAAGGTATTTTTTGACTCTTATCTATTAATTTTAGATTGATCCAAAATTGTGGAGTAGTGATATAATCTAAGACACAAATGTACTCAATATTCATGACTATGAATAGCTTCTCCGTTTTAGATAAGCAAAAAGTTATCATACTTAGTTTTGAGAGTAACAAATTTGGCAAAGTGGAGAAATGTTTAGTATGAGAGAGAAAGATTTATGCACCTTTTGACAATTAGATAGATATTTTCCGCCTTTACTGTACTTTACTGTTTGTGTGAAAAATTATGCCGTTCTGAAGCTTTATTTAGGTTCGTACCATCTCCTTTTAGATCTATAGAATATCGAATGTTTCAACTGGTGTTTTGATCACTCTATCGATCAAAAATACACCTGAAATTTCATCGATATCCACATTTGTTTTAAAAGCTTAAGAGATGTGAAAGGAGGTTTTACATATTCAGTGGTTTTGAGCGACGGTGACTGTTTGATGTTGCTGTGAAAGTTTAGCAGATTGCATATTAATAGAGTGGACTTGCTGTTCCTTTGTATACAATAATTTGCTCACCGATGAATGCACGGGCTTACTAGAAAGTTGTTTTCGATTTTCTCGTCAGCTGACCGAATTTTATATGAGCATAGCTACGTATTTAAGCTTTGAACGAGAATAATTATCCACTGATCTAATTAAAAATGTATCATTATATTGCTTCTTTGTGAAATGTTGTATAACTACGTTTTTAAGTGTTTTTAGTGACAAATTAAATCTTTATTTTAGGAAAACTCATTCAGATTACTTAACATTTTAAACTCATAAAGCATCGATACTTAATAAAGTACTGCTGTAAATTTTTGTAAACTTATGAAGAGCCATAGAGAGTAATCATAGTACACCTTAATGATGAGAATATCTGAAAAACCAAATCTTTTAGCAAGTGCCTATTCAATTACTCATGAACCAGTATAAGGAAAACGTAGAGCGAGACAATCATCTATCACGTATTAAAATCATTAGTGGAGCAGTGATACAGAAAATATACAGAGAATCTCCCTCTATCATAATAGTAATAACCTTCTCATTTATTTACAAACCTACTCATCAAATATTTATTTTTCAGTACTCACAATCAATCAGGCTTGAGGAAGTATTATCGAGAATTTAGACATTAAATTCCATATTTTCTTTCTTTCAAACTTTGATGATGATAACGTTGAAGATAATATCACTTAAAATATTTTGGGCACCCAGATAACCAATGGAATAAAGGTACCATGTTCGATCTCCGGTGGAAGTCCATGTGTGTACTCAGCTCTGTCGTCGAAGCGTTTTTAGCAATACTACTACAGTTATTACCATGATTGTTGCAGAACGATAACGGTTGCTATTCATAAAAGTAAGAACTCTACAGCCTCCTGCGTGGTTTACTCGTTATCTGGAGTAACTATTACAGTAAGCTTTAGCAAAGTTGACATGGCCTCTTAGTAAAATACGCAGTTAAAAAGAACCGAAGAGCGTTTTCATTACCATTTCAATTTGACTGCACACTCACAGTTTAACTACCGCGCCGCTGCTCCACCTTTAAAATTGAGTTTCGTCACAGAATGTAATCGGGGAAATAATTAAAAGCGAGAGAAATTAGAGCGGAGGGAAAGGGATGCATTTTGGCGTTCTATCTAGTTCACCCTCGATTTTTGCGTTCGCCGAAAAAGGAGCAATTAATGCCCACCTTCCTCTCCACGCTGTTGCCCGTCCATTTTTCACCCGCACACCTGCTTTGCTGATATACGCTTTACGCCACATTCATTCGAGTTCCTCCTTCTTTCTTCTTCACACATTTCCCTCAATATTTCTTTTTCGAATTACCTTTTCCCTTCGTTTTCTATTGTTTAGTCATTCCTCCATCTCCAACTCTGAAATTCGATCTTTATTCATAGAGGAGGAAGCATTCTTACTCTATTTATAATGAATTCCATTGAATTTATATTTTTCGATGCATGAATTGTATTTCTGAATTTACTGTTTCACCCATACTATATAATGCAGTATAGTTTCTTAGTTAAAATAAGATAAATTTTATTACTCCCTTCAAAATACTAAGAACAGAAAACAATAAAATACCAGCAGGTTTTAGGTAGCCTTGAAGTATAAGTGGCTATATATTCATAATTACGAACAAAGCTGTGCCACCACTTTGAAAATTTAAAATAATAATAAAAATCATTATTAGTATTTTTTTACAAAAGTTTTACGGCCATAAAACAATTGCATCATAGCCTATTTTATCAAAAAACTTTAATTTATGAATATCCATTTCTATTATAACAATTTCGGAGCACATGTTAAACATTTTTATGAAAACGGTTTGTTACAATTAAAACTCTTAGAGTAAAATTCTAAATGAACTCTGAATAAGACCATTTTTGGTGAATTTGTAAAGACTTCCTATGTAATCTATATTATGATTGTGTTCCATGCGAGCATTAAAGTTAAAAGGAAGGGCCCAGTCACGATTTTGACCTGGAAATAGAATTTTTAGCTCTTAAATTTAGCCTTGATTTCTTCATTACATTTTTATGACCAAAATGTTTTTCTATATGAATTACGCAATCGTAATTTTTAAATCCCACTTAATTTAACTTTTGGTAAATAAAACACATCGAAATAAAGCCTTCTTTAACTTGCCGCAAAATTCCTTTCCTATTGCTGAACCCTACGATAGAAGACTTCCTGTGACCTTTTCTCTCAATTTTCTTTTTTTTCTTCATTCTGATTCTCTTCTTCGTTGCTTTTCTCTTTGTATTCCGAAGCTCTCTCACAATTAGCATGCGGAATTCAATTTCGGTCGCCATTAAAAGGAAAATAGTCTGGGGACTCTCCCTTTCAGGATCAATCCAACTTGGTCAGGAGTTGAATTTCAGGCACGTTCCGTTATCAAGATAAATAATTATCAGGTTTATGCCAGAAGTAAGTTTAGTATATATTTAATAACTTTATAACTATAGAAATTCTCAACTCATACTGAATTCAAATCGACGATCGCACTGCTGATCCACATATGAATCGAGTCAGCGACGTATCTATTACGGTCATGCCCGCTCTTACAAAGGTCTTCGTAACCTTTATTATCTCACAAAATTGAGCCTCAGTAGTGTAAATTGCGCCGTATTGCGTATAAATGTAAGCTTTTCTGCGTAACTGTCCATTATATTTTACCTATCTATTGAAAATTTTCCCTTGTTACCTTCCATAAGATCTCCAGTCCTCTTTAGATTGTTCAATAAAATGTTTCGTGATCCTATTTGCGATTCTTTCCACGCAGCAACATATTGAAGACCATTGTCATGTATTGTTTTTATAATCTGATTACCATGATCATGATCTGGATTAGTAATAGGGTCAAGATAAGGAAGATAAAATTTAATTTGACCTCATCTGAACAATCTTATCATATAATATATGTATTCAATTATTTTTGGCCAAAATGACACTTCAATTATTCCATACGAATTATTTTTGTATTATAATAGTAAAAACTAATGCTAAGTAATAAAATTCTACAAGCTCTCCCTGAGCCATTAGGACTAAAAACAGTGTAATGCATTGTTCACTCAATGATTTTGATATAATTTTTCAATAACTAACATATCTAAATTGAAATTTCCCTTTCCACGGAAGAAAAGCGTGAAGACGTCTTGGTAGTTTCCTAAGAATTGACTTCTTTCGAAATAAAAAGGATGATTTGCTTGGCGTTTTATCTTTGCTCTTCATTTATCATTTCCCCTCCCCTTGCGGCACACGTCCTTAAATTCCGTAACATCCCATGTTTCTGTTCCTCCGGCAGCGAAAATACTTCTTTTCTCTCAGCGTAATTTTACCCTCGAACCCACCCTTTCTTCGTATTTCTCCCGCTGGAGGTCCTGCCTATCCCATTAAAAGCTGCTCCGCGATCAATCAATCCCCAGACCCAATCGCGCCACTCGCCTACCAAAAACCCTTTCCCTTCTCTACCCCTTCGAATTCCTTACCTTTCTCCTGCATTTGGCACATTCCTTTTATTATCAATTCGTATTCCCACTCGATACGCTTCACCTGAACTCATACCCCAACTAAATAGAAGTACGATTTACTCATCCCCCTTCGTAAGCTTATACCCCATCTCCTGTCTCCCTGTATTTGGCTATCTCTAGGAAACGTGTTTCCACCGAGGATGGTGTAGATTCCTCCGATGCAGGAGACCTTTTTTCCCTTCTTATCCAAAGCGGCTATTCTCTCTCTTTGGGGAATGAGTGGCGTACTTGGTTTCATAAGTGGAGGGAACAGATGCGGGTGAAAGGCCTTTTTATTTCCTTCCCTTCATATCTCCCCTCATTTTCTTCTCTCTCTCCCCAAACTTGCCCTTTTCCCCTTCTCCGTACATCTCTTTCTCGGTATGTTCCCCACGACTCTCAAATCTGTTACTTAGTTCTTCATCTGCACAACTATAAGGGGAGCGAAAAAAAAATCGAAACTGCCTCGGGGTGGTAAAAATAGCTCGAGGCTGTTTATGAAAAGTTGTCAAAGCATGAGGAGAACATAAAGAGATAGGATGAATGCCATTCTTTTACGCTCTTTTTGAAGGTGTTAGCGTTTAACTGCGAGGGAATGATTCGGATTATGTTTTTTCGCGCCTCTCTCAAGACGCGAGCTCGTTTACACGTGTGGATAAATTTATTTTGAGTGTGAAAGCGTGCCTTGCACTCTAACAACTTATGTTCTGCATCGCCTGGAGTCGTTTCCCACAGATGCGGATCCAAGCCGTGCACCGTGTCAAAGTTTCCTCTGCTAAATGAAATTCAACGTCTAAATTCGAAACAACATTCCTGAGGCATTGTTTCGCAGCAAATAATATCAGCATCGAAAACGGGAGACTATACAGTACAGTACTCAACTATCTTTATGCGTCTCCTCTGAATGTATATACGTAAACTGCAACTAGCAAGAAATGAGGCCAACCGAAAAAGAAGAAGAATGAAGAAACTAAGTTACATACTTTATAAAATGGCATTTTCTGAAGGAAAAGTCTTAACCAGTTAGACAGAGGTTCAGGTGATTCCTAACCACAAGGTATGGGTAAAAGAGGAAGTAAAGGTAATTTTTACCTATAAAATAATTAATCAGGAATTTTTTTCATTCCACTGGAAGTTTGAATTGAGTTCTATAGAAATTTCACATTCAGTATCAATGGCCTGTTGGTCTAGGGGTATGATTCTCGCTTTGGGTGCGAGAGGTCCCGGGTTCAAATCCCGGACAGGCCGGACAGCATATTTCATGCTTATATCATTTCTTTATAGATATACTACCGTATTTTCTGGTAGATAACCCGCGTGTTATCTATACAAAAAATATAGAAAAATTATAAAAATAATAGTGCGTGATATACAATGGAAAATCTTGTTTAATTGAATATTGAACTCGGAAACAAATGACTAAGCAATACTCACTTACTAGGGCAATTTTATTATAACCAACATATTGTAAATGTTAATGTAATTATATAATTAATTTCGAAATAAGAGTAATTATTGCAAAACATTACAGTGGTGAAAAAACATTGTCTGCATAGCACATAGGAGGAAAGCATAAAAAAGGAAACTTAAGTAATTAGTTCAAGAATTGCATTAAAACTAGCTCGAAGTTTTGATTTGAAGGATTTATTCACCGTTAAATCAAGGGGTTGAAGTTTCTTCGTCAGTCCACCAGGTATAATTGCTACCTTGGAGTATTTGTTGACCAATTTCTTTACTTCGGGCAGTAAATGGGCTTGACATGCATCCATAATTAAAACATATTTGGGGCTGAAGAAAGCATGTTTACGTTTTTTCCAAACATTATCTAACCAGGTCTTCAGCATTTCTTTATTTATCCATCCTTTTTCATTTGCGGTAACAATAAGGTCTTTCGAAACACTCCTCTTTGGAATTGTTTTCCTCTTAAATATCACCATAGGAGATATCTTGCAACCATCTGACGTTATGCACAATACAATTGTAAAATTTGACTTTTCGTGTGAAAGCTACCAGACTGCAAATCAACGTTTAAATACCATATATGAACATAGATAAGCTATGTAACGAAATGGATGATATGCGCTCTGGTAATATGCTTATCACTACTTCCTTTCTTGAAGTACAATTAACACTATTTATTGATTAGTAGTGTTAGCAGAAGTATTGTTACTATCTAAGTATTAACTATCAGTACGATTAGTATTATCGATTTGTAGAACGATTATCAATATCTGTCGATTATATCACTACTGTCTTTCTTGTAGTGCGTAACTGTCTTTTCCTAGACCCTCTTTTTAGCAAATTTTCATATTTGTTTACACAGATTTAAATTGAGTTATCTTCCAGTTTGGTTCCATCTATGCACGGAAAATAAAACACTGCAATGAAAGAAATCCTAGTAATATTTCCGATGCACCAAATTTAGAAAGGTTTTGTGTTCTTACCCCAATGAAATTCCGCTCATTCAATCAAACTCTTCCCACGCAGATGAAGGGGTGTCACCAGTGGCAGGTGCACACTTCCCGCTTTAATGAAATTTCTGCAAGTTTAGTACTGAATAGTTTTTCTCCGAGAGCTGCACAATCCATTTTAGTCATTCCCGTCCGTATAAATCCTGCCTTTATAAAATGATTTTTTCTTTTGCAAATATCTGAATTTCCTTACATCTTCCTTCATTACTTCAGTTGTTCTAAATCTAAAATTTCTTCATTTTTTTTAGCTTCTTCTGTACCACCTCCAAGATATTTTTGTTATTTTCAGCCTCTATTTCCCCATAGTCCATATCCAAGTTTTCTTTTAGCCATTGCTGCTTTCTCTCCCCTTCACCTCTTCAAATCCCCCGTTTTCTCTCTATTCCCTCCTTTATGAGTTGGAATCCCTTCGCGTTCAGGGGACGATCCTGATTCCTCAGTTATTTCCTCTCGTTCGAATCCGTGAGAGAATTCTTAAAGGGCGAAAAGAGTTACCGGATTCAGAGACCAAAAAATTAGTTTGAAAGTCATTCCGATAAAAGATTTAAGTCGAGAGGGGTTTTCTTTTTTAGACTCTTCTTGGAATGAAATTTCTAACGATCACTAGGAACGTTGAAAATGTGGATGAGTTAGCGCTATTCTGTTGAAATAAATTACCATAGATGTACTGTTTAAACATCATATTTGCGAAAGAAGAGAAATTCCATACATAAGAATATGAAATAGGATCGGAATAAATACAACGGATGAAACTAAAGCAAGCATTTAATCAAATTTTCGTAATGATCAAGCATCAAAGTAAAACAATTATACGAGAAGCGATTGTTGCGTAGTCTGTAGCCTTCATTGTGAAGTTTTACATTTAGAATTTAAAATTAGCTCTATATCATTTCAAGCGTGATTATGACTAAGGTATAAAAATTACGAGCCTGTCCAAGATTTGAACCTCTCGCACTCCAAGCGAGAATCATACCCCTAGACCAAATTTTTATTATATTTGTCTAAAATATCTTGAAATACATAATTAAATCGAACTTAAAATGTTCCACTTAGGCGGCGTATTCTATTAAAGGAAGCCTCATCGTACTATCTACTCCGTCGATAATTTAAGTGAGGTACAAACTTTCTAAAAATTCAACGTTAGCAATAAATTATATGCCTTAAATATCTATAAAGCAGAGCTAATATAATATTTTAATTATATTGGAAAATATTTCGAGTAGGCCGGGTTTAGAAACCGCTTTCAATGCGTTGGAAACCAGTGCATGGCATTATCAAGGAATCATCGTTTACAAACAATCTCCAAGTTCCAATTCCGGATGAGACACTTTCATTCTTATTCCGGACTTCTTAAATCACATTCTTTAATCGATGCTCTGGATAATGTCCGAATATTTGCAAACAACAATTTTACTTTGTTAGTTCACGTACATTTATGTAAAGAAATTCCTAAAGGGAAATAAGTTTGACGGGCACGAGAAAGTTTAAACGAGATGAAGAAAAGTATGCGTTGTAAATACCTATGAAATCTTTTAACCTATAGTCCAATTGATTTTTCAACACATAAATGGCCTGTTGGTCTAGGGGTATGATTCTCGCTTAGGGTGCGAGAGGTCCCGGGTTCAAATCCCGGACAGGCCCAAATTTTTAGGATAAACTTTACTAAGAAACTCTTTATTGTCTTTATTAGATGCATTGGATCAAGTTTCAACAATCTCGCTATAAAGACAATATTTACTGACTGCGAATAGCTTCAAATTAGTTTCCGTTCCGTCTCTGTAAATATTCTGGCCAAGGGCGTCTAGAGGTGGCAAGATAGAAATATTGGAAATTATTCGGTACAAAAAATGCATTCATAGATTCAATGACACGATGTAATGATGTTGCTAATTAAATATAATCTAGACTATGTCTGTGTAAGAACCCTATATGCCGCCTTTCGGCGTGTGGCAGGGGCACCTTGACTCTATTTCCATAATCGATTGATTTCGCGTATTGTTCGCGAAAAAAATGAATTCTTGAAACGATTCGTTCTAGCATCTATCTCCCTAATCTTCCTTGCAGTATCAGAACGGCCCATATAATAGATGGGTCGAATTACATCGGTTACATCATCTGAGAACGTAATTTCTCTGAACTTATTTAATAAATTTATCCTTTGAATTTTTCTTCTATCTTCTAATGATTCCCATCTCGCGTCCTGTAACATATGAGTAACACTCGCTGTTTATTCTTCCAATTCTTTACAAATCGTATCGTCTTTCGTTGTACTTTTACTTTTACCTATATCCCAAATATGACATTTCTCGGAGGGGTCCCATACGCTACATGCATACTCAAGGTGAGGCCTAACTAACGCTAAGTAACATCGCCTGCGAACTCTTTCTTCGCTCCTACCGGCTATGCTTGTAACGAAGGCCATTTGTTTGCCCAATTTATGCATCTTATTTTCATTTTTGGATTTTAACTTTTAATTTGAATTTACAAACCAAAATACTGAATTTGATAGCCAATCCCGATTCTTGAATCGCTCGATTTTCGTTACGTAAATGTTATTTCATCTTTACGGAAATGAATTTATTTTGAAACTAATCCGCAATTTATCGATTTGAATAAGAATATTCAAAACTATATTCTACAAAAAAATCAATGGCCCTGTGACAAACTTAACTATAAATTGAAGATAACAAGTGTAAAAAAATATATATAAACATGAATTAGGCCATTTAAATTTTCTTGAGCGTTTGACTAATTTTCATACTCCTTCATTTGAAAGTGTTTCCGAATTAAGCTTTTAAAACTTTATTTAAATCTGCTGAATCTTATGGGAAATCAAAGAAACCTTTTTGTGGAATAGACCAAACCTTTCAAGTATCCACAATATTTCCGTAGACTATCTTATATTCATGTTAAAGATTAACTTATATGTTATTCCTGACTGAAATTGCTTAATTTCCATTAAATATCACATAATCCTTCTAACGAGCGACAAACTACGTTGAATTTTACAGTCTTATAGTTGCCCAACTGTTCCCTCGTCTTGCCATTTCCGTTAATTCCTTCTTGAGAAAGTTTCCGAAATTCATTTCCCTTAATATGTAACTTTGTAACCCGTTCCATCCTTTCTTTAATCAAGTAAGCGGTCTTTCGTATCGCGAGCAGCAATCTTGAAAGTCGTAATGCCCAATTATCGCCTATTCCAATTTCTTTCCCTGATTTCAGTAAGAAATGTAATTTCAAATTTTACCTTGAGACTTCCTTCCTTAGTGTGACTTTTTTCTAGTTTTTATTCATCTATTTCACATTTACAATTACCTACATTTTTTGTTAAAGTAATTTTTAACAAGTTATAAAAATAAAATATTCTGTGTTCAGAATTATAATATGAAGATTACCTTTAATTATATCTTGATCTTTATATGTTTCCTCTGAATGTATTTATGAAAACTCTGCCATTAGTAATATATGGAACCAACTGAAAGAAAAGAAGAACTAACTAAGGTGTATACTCCATATACATCGGCAAGTTAATCAAGTTAAACCGAATCAAAAAGTAAATCAGTTAGGCTTGAATTCGAATGATTTCTGATTAAAAGGTAGGAGTGAAAGAGGAGTTATCCGACCTTGGTTTTTGAGTGTTTGGCTAAACGCTAACGCTCCAACCATAGGCCCCGGGTTCGAATTCAGGCTGATCGGGATTTTTCTGATCAGGGAATGGTTGTGTGTGTTTGTCTGACTTTCCCGTCCAGGGTTGGTGGCAGGAAGGGCATCCGGGCGTAAAAGTCATATCATCGCCAGAACTAACTTCATCCTCATAATCACCCAAACAATCATTCATCAGTCTTCCACATAAATTATAGGAAAAATGGCTTAAAGGAAGAAACAGTGAAAGAAGAGGCAAAAAGAGTGCTTACTTTCTTGATAATATACCTTATACGAACTTTATTGTGGCTACCGCTATTTGGGCAGAGCGTTCGGTTTTGATGAAAACGGTCTCAGATTCGATTGCCGGTGGGAACGCACGTGGGAAATGACCTAAGCTATCGAAGCACTTATAAGAATGTTATTACTACTACTCAAATTTTATTCATCTCCAAGGAAGATTCAATTTAGTTTTATACAGCTTCGAATCACATCATCAACGGCCTGTTGGTCTAGGGGTATGATTCTCGCTTTGGGTGCGAGAGGTCCCGGGTTCAAATCCCGGACAGGCCCATATTTTTACTCCTAAATCATAAGAAAAAAATTTGTTTATGCAGATTCCAGTATGAATGAGCTTGATCGGAATTTGAGATGTATTAAGTTTTAGATATGCAAGATTATTCTTCATATTCATCATATTGTTAGAAAAATTTTACTAAACTAAAACTCGCTCCCATCGCTTTAAAAATTTTAAGGTCTATCTTAAAAAGATGAGTTGTCGACATTTTTGGTACTCTGCTTTTGAGTTTGTGTACCAATTTTATATTAGCCGACGTATCAATATAACCGTAATCTGTGAATGAATTTTTCTAACATCTCATTTACTCTTGAGTTAACTTCGTTAAAAGTTGAGCTCCAATTACTTATCACTTCATATAAGCCGTAGTTCATGACGATATATGTCAGATGAGAAACTTTAAAAACTTAAAAAATCCGAAGCATCTCTATATCTACCTATCCCTTAAGATAGAATTAACGCAACTAGTGTCTACTTTAAATATCTCTTCCTCTCGCAGATCAGAATATTAAACTAGGAGTGAATAAAAATTTCCTAATCTTCGTAAATCACACTTCGCAACATTAAGAGATGGAAAACATTTCAAATAATGGTTATTATTAAATTTTGCAGTAAGTTATTGATAGTTTTTAGTCATGCCCTCTTACTAGTCTTGCTGTACCCTGTTATTTATAATTTAAACAAAATTTTAATATCCATGCAATTTTGATAATTATTGAGTTCTACGATATTAACTGTTCTCTGTCAGGCAGTTATAACTCATCGGATAATTTTGTATAATCGTGGCTCATAATCTTTTTAAGAAAGATAATCAAAATTCATAATGTTAGAAAATTGAATACAATGAAATTCGACAAGCTTAATTATAAAGAAATTTCCGTTGCAATCGATGAAAATCTTCCAAACATTAGCCTATTATTTAAAAGCCTCCAAAACGGCGTTAATGGTATGATCTAAAGAGAGCTATGGACGAATGTTAAAATCATCAAATTTAATACAATTATTTATAATAAATCTCCCACAACGATATTTGGAGGTAATCCATTATAAACATTAACAAAATGGGCAGTGAATGACTTGTTGGGTACCATTTATTTAGATTTAATAAAGCATTGCTTTCATAAATTAAACCAAAAATCACGTATTTTTATTTAAAAGAGCCAGGTGGTGTTTTTTGTATTTAAGTCTATATTTTTATAAATTGCAATGAAAGACTGTCTGTAATGAGAGAAAAAATTACATGGTATGTATCTGCATGCTCTGCTTCAATACCATTACAGACTCCAAATCGGAAGAAGAAAATTTATTTATTCGGTTGATATCACTCAGAAGATTCCCTTGTAGAATCTCTCTCGAATTGTTTACTAAAGAAATTCATTTAACATGTTGACTTATCCAGGGGAAGTCAATCGATACGTGGGAAACCGATTTCCTTAAGGTTTTGATAAAGGCGTCTCACGACTTCTCGAAGGTTCGGAAGAAAAGCGCCAATCGGAAACAGGTTTGAAGGCTTGAAAGAATGATAAATGAAAACGATACATATGCATCGGATATTCGACTCGAGTGATATATCAACTTGGAGAGAATCGGGAAAAGCGAGACCCGGCAACCCTGAATGTATGCAAATGAGACAGGGCATTAAGATTGATGACGCCAAGGTGATAATCGCCGTAAAGCTGTTGAATTCGCCGGAATGTCATCGAGGGAAATTATAAAAAATTGAATTTGGGAGAATTAAGAAAGAAGTATGAAGATGAACGAGGCACAGGCCGGCGCAGAAATGTGAGGAAAAGAGGTAATTAGGCAGTGGATGTATAATCCAAGGCAACGGAAAGATGGATGTGAGATTTATCCTTCAAAAAGGAATTGGAGAGGCGTGAGGTCATTCAATGATTTCCTCCTCAGTAAGATAAGTCCGAGAAATTAATAAAGAGAAAGGGAAATCCACAATGAAAATTGCTCTTGACGAATCCTATCCATTCTCTGGTTGAAAATCAGGTGTTCAAATGGAACATCGGATTGCTGATGAGCATGCAAAACGAATATTATCGTTTCGTAAATGTATTTGCAATTTAGAAGTAAAAGGTGAAAATATTTATCATTCGAACAGTATACAGACAAATTTTAAACTATGCAGATTCGTACTATATTGAATAGACCTTAAAATAGTTGTATTCAATGTGAAAAACAACTCAGTACTAGTAAAAACTAACGTATAAAACCCAATCCCAATCTCATAGAGCATATGTATCCAGATTTGGTGATTGTAAAAGTTTAATGAATTACTTTCTAGCTCTGGTCTTATCTATAGATCATTAAGTTTGTTCGTTCCTTTAGAATAGAGATAATCTCTACTTATATTTCAAATTTCTAGAATTACGGAGTAAATACTAGGAACGATAAGGCAATTTTCTGTCACAAAACGTAGATATTCAAATGAAAATTAATTTGATGCATCTATCAAATTAATGATCTTTTATATTTGCGGTTAAATATAGTTCAAGATCAGATTTTGTTAAATTTCACTACATCTTTGATCTAGAAAGTAAAGATGTAACTAGTAAAATTCATGAAGATAGCCCAAAAGTTTTAAAAATGGTTGTTATGTATAGTTATTAACTATTTCGTTATTCTTGTCACAAGCTTATTATTATTTAATAAGTCCATATGTTCATTACTAATGTATTTAAGAAAACAGGCAAGAGACAAAATTTCTCCATTTTTATTTAATACATAAATATAATAATAATAGAATTAGCTTATACATTTATAATTGATCTTAACATAACACAGATTGTGGAAAAGTATGGCGAGACAAAAAATTAGTAGCTTATAACTAAAATGGAGCCAAAATTATCTTCTTATTTTGCATTATATAATAAAAAATGTAGGAAATATTCCGTAAAACTGAAATAGTTCGTTAAATTTGACAAATCTTCTAGAATAAATAATGTGGGAATGAAGTTCATAAATTTCAGCTCGCTTTTAATTCAAGTAAATAAATCTTGTATGCGTATTTTAGTAACAATTTAACACCACTGAAATAATTTTTATGATTTTGAATATGTTTTCCACTTTTTGCCGGTCAGAAAGAATGATCTTAATTTTGGATTGATTTTGATTAAAAGAATTTATCAACTTCAGCATGATTGCTGCCGCCTTCGTTTGGATAACCTAATTACACCAGAAGTTGATTAATAGGTTCCACAAATCTCTGAAATTTTCTGGAACATCTTTTGGGCCTCTGGGTCTCAGTTGAACGCTGCTGAATTTTAATTAGAGAAATTTCTGCTCCAAACAAATTTTAAGGTTCTCTACAACCCAAAGCTCGCATCTTGAATACTGTTGCAGCAGTTTTCAAATTAAAATGCCAGTTCACATTTTCAACTCCATTTTCATGACCTTAGCAGACTATTTTGTTCTAAGTAAAACGCACAATAGAGCCGTTACATTCTATTGGTAACAGCGAAGATTTACGTTACCCAAGTAATGACGACGTGTGAAACGGCGTGTGAAAAACCGTCAGTGAGGCTACAAAATCAGTTCTCGCCAAGGAATTAAACTTTGCATCTGCTCCTAGCATTATGGATTTCATAGCTTCCATAGAACTGGCGATCCGATCCCTACCAACAGAAGCTGCGGAAGAAGTCAGAAGCAAAGTCGCAATCGCCCTGAAACATGCAGTTCCGCCAAAGCCGAACCTTTCCAAAGCCATATCTAAAGCCCTTACACGAAAATGAAAAATTACATACTTTAAATTCGAAGTGGAAATTTGGAAGAAAAAAATATAAAGTAATATTCCCAAGGAAAAACGGACTTGAAAAAAGTTTTCCTTGGGAATTTTCCTGGGTGCACGCCCTTATGTGCAAAGTCACCTAAACCCTTTCCTTATAAAATAATACTTTAAACAGATTTTGCAATAAATACGAGAAAATTGCATTATTGCCCAATTAATCTGGAAAGTTTCTCATTTGATAAATAATGTAATTTAATTGTATGGTTGGCGTTTTGTTAACGTTAAATTTCCAATTAATCTCATTTTAATGACCTAAAAGCCCACTCTAGTTTCCAATAATACCATGAAAATAAAAATTCATTTTTAAAAGCAGAAACGATTATAGATCCTTCGTGTACGCCAAAACTGTATTTTCACGGTGGAACTTTAAAATGAATCGACTATACACCTGGCAGAAACTCTATATCATCTCCTAAACGGAATCGATAATGATCAATAGAGTGCGTATCTATAAAAAAAACAGAAACGTCAAAATGAAAAATTTTCAATCATATTTTAGGAAAACTCAATTAATCATTGAAGCTTATTTTCCAATGGAAACGAATTTTGGTAAAGGCAGAAAACAGCTTTTAATTCGGAAATGCAATTGCCTAATTTGCTAGAAAAATGCAGTTAAATTAGAATGACAATACTTCATGCACACAGCCAATTACAATCAACTGCATTTAATATGCTGAATAAACCAGTGGGAAAGCTTTCAAATTTCCTTAAAAACAAACAAGTATAATAAAACGAAATATATGCAATACATAGATATCAAGCACGGTGCCTTTAAAAATATAAACGATGAGAAATATTTAATAAGTGGTACTGATGTCTACATTGACTGGCCACGAAACAAATAAGAACTGCCGACAAATATTGACAATAAAGCAATAAATTAAAGAGATTATCTCTGCTTCCTATGGAAACACGTTTTTGCTTTCTTGTCTCAAGAAACACGAGAAAAGACGATCGTAATGACGCAGTCCATACCGAGACTTAATCTAGTAGTTCTAGAAACAGTAAAACAACTTTCTATGAACTGAGAGATTGTGGAGATAGATATAGTCGAAAGGGTTCTCTGGATTAGGAGGGTAGATCTGGGATGGGATTTGACAGGAAGGAAGGAGAATGTACCAATTAAGGAAAAATCCGAAATAACGAAGGAAACAAGACTTTAATATTGGGGTTGTTGGGGACTGAAGGGGACTCAAAGGACTATTCGATTTTCGGAGAAAAGGACAGGAATGGCAGAAATACGGCATTCAGACGGAAGGAAGGAAAAGAAGGGGAGAGAGAAAGTCGGGGAAAAACTTGGCGGAAAAGGGATTAGAAACTTGGCATTGCGCGGGGGTGCGTTTGATTGAAATTGATGGAGGAAAAGTAGGCAAAAGAGAGGAATGAGGTGGTGCCGCTAAAGTGGTGAAAGATGTACGAAACAACTACACAAAGAAGAAGCGAAGTAAGAACACATCGGAGGAGATAAGAGGAGGATAGATAGGAGGAGAATAGAGGCGATTATGGTTCTCACTCATTCATCTTCCCCTGATAACCCTCATCGAGATAGGGAAGAAGAGGGATGGAATTAAAAGCACTATTGAGTGTATAAGATCTGTAATTAAAGTAACTAAAGTGGTCCAATGGAGAGTAAACATGTCATTACGCCCCCATAATATAAAGAAAGAGTTTTCAGAAAGATATGTTGGATTTTATATCTTGGAGATTATTTGTTATAAAAATTTCTGGTTTTCAGTATTAAGGAGGAATACCCTGATAGTTTTGTTTTCCACTTAATCTATTCCAATATGGGTACCCTTGGTGGCACGACAAACATCCAAGAGATATTCTACCTCATCCTACGTCGCTTGAAGCATGTCGGGTGTTACCGTAGACACAGCGTCGATTATGGAGGTTTTCAGGTGATCAATGCTGTTGATTTCCATCTGGTACACAATTTTCATTTTTTTCAAAAGTCATCTCGTTGTTCTCAGTGTGATTATCCAGAGCCAAGAGCTTTTGGTAGTTGGAGGTTCACGTCCATATTGAGTTTTAAAACGACGCTGAGCAGCCATCATAGACTTGAATTCGGCAAGCCACAACACGCATGTAACCTTCTTCTGCGGCATCGCCATTATTTAGGAAAGGAGGCGAGAAGGTACTGCGCATGCGCTGATATCTGACCATTTTTGGGGCGAATTGTATATTAGATAAACTTTGAAAGATTTCCTTTCAAATGGTGCATTCCGGACACGTATATAATAAATAATTTTCAAGAAGGAAAGGGTTTAGGTTTGCCCTTGCACACAAAGTCCCCAAAACGGCTTGTTAAAATGTTCTGGTCGGGTAGCCTAGATGGTTAAGGCAGCCTCCCGGTTAGAGGAAGATCCCGGGTTCGATTCCCGGCCCTGTCAGACTTTTTTCAAGTCCGTTTTTCCTTGGTAATTTTCAAGATATAAGTATTTTATTTTGGATAGCTTTCATCCGGACACTTAACCCATGTTTTAGCTATACTAAAAAATGACGCACATTAATGGTATGATGGTCACAATTTTCAGTTTTTAATTACAAAACATGCAATTATTAAATTAAATCTTTACTCGTTTACATATTCTCGCTTCTCTATTTTGAGATTGAGTTATTACAAACATTTCGCATATCAATTTCCGAATTATATTACTTTATTTTGCTAACTTACTTCACTGATTACTCAGATTGTAGTCGATAATCTTCACACAAATGTATATCGATCTTTTCACCAAATCAATAAGAAACTCTTTATGCTCCCATTTCTTGTAATAAAATTCAAACCTTATTATTATCTTTAATTCAAATTTCCTTCTTTGAAATAGTTCAAGATTCAAATCTCTTGTCTATCACAATCACATCAGTTGTTAAACAAATAATAAATAAAGGTTTAAAGCCTTTATTTCTTATTATTTTAGCATTTCATTGTTATATCCACGTTGTGCATTAAATATAGGCATGTGAATTTGATTAAGTTAAAGGTTATTTGCATGGGTTTATCATAAAAACGGGGATATATTCTTCAGTTTAAAAAAACACGAATGAAAAGAAACTCTCAATCCGAGAATTTACTTATTACTAAATTCATTTGTGATTATTAAACGTAGAGCTTTTATCAATAAATAAGGACGGAATCTATAAGAAAATTTTATTTTAAAATGAATGTCCGAAAATTAAAAAGACAATTTTGTTTTGGATATGATTAATGCTAAAACACTCTTTCTTATTCTCAAATATCTTGAATCATATTTAAATAGTATTTTAATTTTACTCAGTATGCGCATTAATATTTTTAAAAAATATTTTCTCTGAGATAATCTACTATATTGTTAGCATATTCTGTATAATGCTAACACAGAGCATCAATTTTAATTTTCACAATATCCAATGTGGATTAATAAATATTATTGCTCACTGCACTGACGTATTTTGCATCGTAGTAGCTCCTTGGGTCGTTAAATTTTGAATTTAAATTAATAGAAGGAGTTAGGATACCTTTTATTTATTATCGAAGATTTAAAAGTATATTACTTTATTTTGTATTTGATTAAGGACGATATTCTATATTATGACTAATTTATAGCTACTGGAGGTTCTTGGAGATGTTTTCTTTTTGAAAGCAAATGCCCACAGGAGGAAGGAAAATATTCTACTATATTAAGCTTGTTAAAATTCTACTCCATGGTTGCTACCTGGCCAGAAGATCAAATTTCTACGTAAAATTAAATAAATGAATAAAGGAAATATGATGCATCTAAAGTTCTTCAAGTAAGCATATTAATTAAAATGAAATACAATGTTTTTTCGATTTAAATTTATACATCTGTTTCGTTCACATACTTATACTAACAACAATACCTTATTATAAAGTAAGATTAGTGGAAAAAGAATTCTGTCAGAATATGATCGGAGGATACTCTTTGCTGTGCCCAATCGCTCTTGTGCGTGAAATGGCGCGTTAATGTCAAGCGGGAGAGTCGTTCTCTCAAAGAGCCCCAAGTTCCTCGCGAGAGCAGAAAACAAATATAAGAGAGACGAAAGCGCGAGTGCTTCGGACCGCGAGATGAAAAACGGATGTTTGCAGAAGGGGATTCTGGGATTGGACGAACGGTCGCGAAGGTGCGAGGATATGGGTGAGGAAACCATCTTCCGCAGTCGGGTTCACTGTCTTGAATATCCGATCCCGAGAATTTTCATTTTTCCCGGAGTCGGGGGTAATGTCTCTCCAGCCCCTTCACATTCAAATCTTATTTCCATCTTTTCCTTTTTCCTTTCCTCTCCTATGTCCCAGAAGCCTCTCTTGATCTTCCCTTTATCCTCCCACCGCGTTCCCTTACATTTTCCGCATTTTTCACGAATTCCTCGCATCGTCATTATTCCATCTTCCTTCTGGTCTCGGCGGTCATTTCGGTGAACTTTCCTCTTCCTATCTTTTCTCATGTGAGGATATCTTTCCTTCATGCTGAGCTTGTTCATGTGAATGCTGACGGGGTTCCGTGAAAAGTTTCCTACTTTCTCGAAATTTATCTTGTGGGAAATTAGGAGAACTTGAAGAAAAATTTGGAAGTTTGACTAAAATGGATACTCGTTTAATAATTCCACCTTTCATTCTCATTACTGTTCGCAAAAGGCTTTTCATTTAAAACTGCGATTTTCTCTGAAGAAACTCTTACTCATACATGCTTTTCCAATAGCTTATCAGCCGATAGTTCACAGAACTGATGGCGAACCTAATAAATACCAATAATAAATCCAAAGGAAAAACGAAGAAGACCGGAACTTGAACCCAGATATTCCGTTTAAAGGAAGGCCAATCTGTAACCAATTGAGCTATATTCTCTTAACATTCAAATATTCCGCTTGGGATTTTGCAGTCAAGTGTTGACGGTTCGTTAGATCGAACGTCATCGTCATCCACCGATATCAATGAGACTATCCTGAAAAATTGGTAAAAGAAGTTGATGGGAACCGGTCGTTATATGAAAATCCTGTTGAAATTTTGGTTGGGACAGGCATTTTATAGGCGTTTTTTCTTGAGATTTTTCATAGGTACACATTTTGCACAAAGTTAATCCTTTACTCTCTTCCTCATCAATGATGCATCCATCCTATTACCATAAAAGCTACTCATAAATGAGTGATCGTACTCCAAAATGAGCTAGCAATTTAATACTGTTATTTCCTATTCTTCACCCAATATACATCTATCAATTTTTTCGTGTGCAATGGCAAGTGTGGATTTGCATATTATAAAGTTTGGCTCTAATTTGCAACTTCGACCATTATACTGAAACTGAAAAAAATCGTTACCATGATTAATTTTAGATCAAAACAAGGTGGTATTTTACGAGCAACATGATCTTAAAAACTAATGCTTGTGGGGTACATATTAATTGCTTTATAATTTACGTTGTAAATATCCCACTGTACGGGTTTTTAAGTTAGTTATTTTTTTCGTTTTGGTTTTTAATTGTATGAAAATTATTAAGATATGTTTTCGAACAGTTAAAATAATTTTATGAGGATAATTAATTTACAATGGTTGCTACATTTCTCCTGGAGCCACATAAAAATCTAAGCGAGCGGCGAATCCTGCTAATCTGCTTTTCACGATCAATGAGTGTAATCCTATGATCGAGATCATCCTCCTAATTCCCGCAATAAGTCCTTTTTTGATTCCTCCACACGCTCTATATTTAACACTACCACCACTGCCGTTTAATGCTTCCCACTTAAGTCCTGCCCTTCAATTCCCTCGAGAGCGGTAAGCCTCAACCTCAATGATCTTACTCCCATCCATTCATCTAGTCGACCGCTATAAAGCCACTGCTTCGAGGCCCTCCAACTTACATCTTTTCTTACTTCTTCTCCTCCGCCAATCCATGCTAATTTTGAGACCAGCACTGACTTAAAGATACTTTAGACTGTATGTACCAAATCGATCGCTTGCATTGACAAAGGCCAATTAAATTGATATTTGCGAGCTCCTATTTGTATTTTTTATCTTTCGAGTTATTTCTTGCCTTATTTAGATTTTATGAGGACATTTTCCTTTGTTAGTTTTTTGGAAGAAGAAGAGAGATTATACATAATAGAAGGGCTTTTTCAGACTAAATAAACATTTTAAGTTCAAGCAAAATAGCAGTGACTTTGTTATAGAACTGTTTGGATGAAAACAGCCGTTACGTAATGAAACTTTAAGCAATATGCTTGAAATCGGCTAATCCAAAGCTATGCATTTTTATAACAAAAGTCACTTTCAATGGTGAAATATTCTAGATATAATTTTCCGATATGAAAATGGTTTGTAAATACGTTATATCTCAAAGTTTTGCAAAGATAACACGTCCCTAAATATCACTTTTGCGCTCCAGATAAACTCAGTATGGTTAAGACATATTTAATTTTGTTCAAACCTTTATCAGCCGTGTTTACTATCGTGTCCGATTGAATCCTTTTTTATACATTATGCAGCATACAATGTCGAAGCCAAATCTTAATTAAAGATCAATGGCTTCGTGCCAACTCATATCTGCTCCTCGTGTATGATAAATCGATAAGCATTAACTTTCATGTAGATATTTTTATGAATTTACTTAATTAAAGATTGTTTCAATTAATAATAGTTATTTAGAGTCAAATAGTATACTTATTAATTCTGAAATTCGTGGAGAGAGTTATTAAATTCGTTAAAGATTCATTACAGCAATTCGTAAACTCCCATCGACTTATTGCAATGTGACATATTTCTCTAGCGATTAAACATAATTTGTTGAAGTGCTCTCATTTCTATTATTAGAAGATCAACCTTCCTTAGTGATGTGGCTGGAGAACTCTAACCAAATCTCGTCAAAAAAGCTCATTCGTGCATGTATATTAACATTAGACTGATTATGACGACATTCTTGGGCGAGGGACCTTTCCTTCTATCCTGAAATATTTACTCCTTGCCTTTTCCCTATTGCTTCCTCTGCCTTCTCAATCATCCCCTATCCCACTATTTTGGGCTACCTGCCATAACACTTCCCTCCAGCCCACCCAAGAGACCAACTTGGCTCAACTTTCCAATCGAAGCGTCTTCAGACTCGCAATTTGGATTCATTCGCGGGCGAAATGGGCGGAGACGAAAGGAAGTTTGCTTTCCCTCCCATTTACCCCCCTTCAACCCCCTCCCCATTTGCAAGCTTTGGATAATCCACCCATCTATCTCTTACTTTTGCTTTCCTTCGTTTTTACCGATCCTCAGGACGAAGAACAAGGATTCCTGGAATGGGCTCGAGTTTTCCCGAGGACGGCGTTGCTTGCAAGAGACAGTCGAGAAAATTTTGAGAGGGAAAGGAGACGTCAACATTGCTAAAAATAAAGTGAGGAAGACGGAATGTGTCATCGCTGACATTGTTTCTCAGTCTTCGAAAGAGGATGGAGCGGCTTCGTCAGATACGAAGCTAGAAGTGATTTTATGTTAGCGTTTGGTGTTTTTGCCCCAAAAACTCAGAATAAACAGTGGAGGTAAACGAAATATATTCACCATGTAGATAGGAAAAGAAAGAACGAATTTTTATCCATCCAAACCTTCAATTATGTAAGTGTTGCCATAAATTTCATAGTGTTACTACCATATTTGTAGATGACTAAATACTAATAAGAAATAAATTTAATCATATAAGTGGAGCTGTACTATAAATTTCTCCACAGACTGATTTTCTTCGATCCAGTTACAGATTTGATGATTTCTATCAACCTGATAATATTGCCTTTGTACGGAGGTGAATCAATGTAGGAAAAATCGCTTGATAATGTAAACATTTGAGTACACTAATTAAAACGAATATAAATTCAACTTAAAAAGTGGTTTTGTCAGTGAAAATAATGTAAGTAATGGTTTTATAAAACTATAAAGTTTTATAAACTATATTAGTAATGTAACTAAAGCAGATATTCAGATGATTATAATTCACAAAAGTGTTTCAAATTATATGAAATTTTATTCAATTTTAAAAATTCTCAAGTTCTATAAGATGGTTACATTTTTTCTACGGCGTAACCTGATAATGGCCATCAACATCAACATCGTTAATGCTGTTATATTTTCGTGATGAAATCTTGAAACTGGTATAAAATTTCAATAATTCATGCAATAGTATTTTTTCTTTAAAAATGTCTCCAACCGAATTAAATCAATCCTAAATATGACTTCTTAAATTTTACTAGGATACCTTACAAATATAATGTGAACGGAAAACAGCCATGCTTTTGACAGCCAAAAGTAAAATTACATCTTCCGGAAACGTTGTTACGTGCGATACCTATGGCACCATCGCTGTATAAAATATTGTATCAGCTTTTAAATCTAAAAATAATATCCATTCCATGAAGATTGGCCAAAATCCTCGGAACTTCACATTCTCAAAACAATTTTATCTTACCATCTTGGCCATCCTCTTACTTACTATCAGACGAGAAATGGTTACATTAATTCACTTTCCTCTGTGTCCTCTCCGACCAATGACGGGATCTTTCCGAAAATACTGATTCGGAATTCCACTTCTATAGCGAGAATTCAATTTTCTCCGCAAAAATTCGATATTTCCATCGATGACCTCGCGGGGAAGACTCTTGAGAGATGAAATGCGCGAGGACGTGAAGGAAGACTAAAAGTCTCAGCAATTTAGAACGCGTTTTAACCAACGGAAAGTCATTTCGAAGCAATAAAACCAAGTATAGTGTCCATTCTCCAGGCAATTCTTTCTCTCCGTCTGAAACATCAATAATAGTTAGAGGAATATAGCCGTGGCCTCGCCCCCTCCATCCTTGGAGATCTCGATTGTCCCCTTAATGGAACACACCCTGGCCATTGTCATAGTTTCACCTTTCAGGGCCCCATTTCCTCTGTTCCATTCAACATCGTCCTGAGACCTCGGGAACTTTGCTTGTCCTCCCTCTTCTTGGACCATTCCTGGGATCACGATCTTGCCTTAATGCCCGCCTCCTCAGTCCACAACGTGTCTCTCGCGTCTTCAGAGCGCATTTCCGTAGCACATCCGCTGCATTTCCTTCGAGAACTAAAAGCTGAGCCCCTTCGTGAGGGTAAATACCACCCAAAAAGTCCTCCGAGTCCTAAGCAGTTTCTTACGGTATAGGCAAAAGAATAGTCTTATATCTCGTGCTTAAGAGCAACCTCTCAGCACACAGACACCGCCGACTTTCCAAGACTATTCTCTATTGAATTTCAATACATCGCGTAAGAAGCTCCAAAGAGTAGCCATAGTATATAACTCCAATCTGTGATTTTAATCCATAAAATATCGGATTCGGGTTACCGGCCGTGGTTACTAGGGTAGTTTTCGTCTGGGAAGCCAAAGATAGTGCGGCAGATGTAGAGAATTCATGAAAATAGTGCAAGCAACTCTGAAAATTAAAGCATTGAAGGGATCAGCTGGCCCATTTCAAGGACTTTTTCATGATTCTGCTTCAGCTACGAAGAATTGATCAGCATAGGAAAGAGAGATCTTACGAAGACATTCACCAAAGTCTTTCTCACACATAAGTTTGAGTTACATTAATTGTCAATATGCCTAAATCAACTCACAAGGTTTCTAACTTCAATTTTTTACAATAATGGAGAGGAATATTCCAAGAAATGTAATCAACACTTATCAGTAGTCAAGCATTATCTTTCTAAACAAACCCCAACGAACAGAACATTGCGAATCAATAAAGTGAACAATGCTGAGATCCTAAGATAATCATTGGCTGAAATGGACTGCTAAGTTGCGACTTCAGTGACTCTTTTAAGTAGGTTAAGTAGGTAGAGATGAAAAGCTTTTGCTGCATCTGAAATCAAAATATTTATTCAAATTTGGAAAATACGAGAGACGGATTGTGCATTCACATGTTAAATATGTTTCTAAATTTCTACCCACTATATCAATGACTAGGATTTATATTGATTGGTTTCTCTGAATGTCTCACTATACCAATTTATAAGGTGAGGAAAAATTCACCTTCCAAATCATAATTATTCCTTAAAAATTTTGCATAATGTCAGATTCGAAGAAAATCATAAGGCCTTTATTGAGCGAAGCGTAAGGCACCCACAAATGAAAATATCTGGACAGTTTTTATTTCAACATCAAGGCATGATTAATATCTTTACTCAGAATATATATATGATATTAATATAATATATGATATTAATATCTTTACCCAGAAGTCAAAAAGGTTCCAATGATAATTTAGCAGATGGAAAGGTATAACATATACTGAATTGCGATTTCCATTGTAGAAAGAGTAGAGCGTATTCTGATTCCGATATTTTTGATTTGCTTTTACGGTCCAATAAAACAGAAAAAATATTCAATGCTTTCTGTCCTTTAACGTATTCATGGAAGTCCGAAATTCCGAGGTAAGGTGTTCAAATATAGGCGCACGTCTCTGAGTCGGTGATTGCCGCGGCTCCAAGGCAAACAGCCATGTACGTCGGTTACACCTGCAGCAAATGATGTTGACGTGGACACTTCTCACGGCGACTTGCCGTTGATTAAATCAAGTGACTGAAACGGTTCACTGAGAATGATTACCCTCGCTCGATGGACCAAAATAGAAACGACAGGCAAGAACGTTTTTTTTAATGAAAAAGTTCACGAAACGAATACGCGACGCATTGATCCGCTCTATTGAAAGATCGTGGATGTGCTGCTTCATAGATTTCGCGGCTCGCGGATGACAGACCTCTATCTTCGCTTTGCTATGTAAACACAATTATGTAAATTCTGCTCTCAAATTATGAGGTTTCAGCGAAGCTGCTATTCAAATTTTCAATCCAAAAGTGCACGTGTGAGCTGAGTATCTCTTTCACTAATTTATTTCAATTATCCGGAGGAGGAAATTCGAGGAAGTTGATACATGATCGATATTTACAGAATTGAAGACGAAATTTCAAGAGTACAATGTTAAAAAATCACTTCAAATTATGATAAAATGTGTACTCCAAAAGGCTAAGTATGAAAATAACTTAATATTTAAGAATTTACATTATTAGATATAGGTTAGCACCAACTACAATTTTCTAAGAGAAAAGGGCATGAGAAATACTAAACTACATCTTATAATGTATAATAAAATTGTAACGGATCTTTTATAACTCATTCTAAATAAGGAAAATCGACTCAGATTTCACTTCGTGGTATTCATTCGCACAAATTATTGTGCGGTGTAGTAAACAGTCATGTCATTAACAATTTTTCATTATAAATAAATTATAGAATCCACTGCTTGGGCCGTGACTTCGTGGTAAGTCGCCATTAGGAACAAATGAAAAGATTAACTTTTACACACCACATATAATTTTATTCAGGAACGACCATGGTTTCGACTCTTGGAGTCATCTTCAGGTAAGGAGAAATTTTTACAAAACAATATATATAAGGACGGGAGACAGGGGGAGGGGGAGTTGGTTATGGGGGAGAGGGGTGAAGGGTGTTGATGACTGCGGATAGGATGGGTGAGGGAAAAGGAGAGAGGTATTCATTGATAACTTTGGTATTGGGATTATTTACATTTCTTAGTATCTCTAATTGCTCCAAAGAGTTTAACGAGGAACCCTTCTCCTGGAAATACAAGAACTCCATGCTAAACGACTTGTGGTCGTTAGCAAGGAGGTGATGGGCCATCTGCGACACAGCAGGGGCTGTGTCGCAGTGTGTTATATTATAAATACTATAAATCTATAAAAACTGTGTTATATTATAAATAAATTAACTAAAATAAAAGCAAATATAAATCTGTTATGTATAGACGCTATCTATCATATTTTCCGGGTATAATATATGCATAAAAGATACAAACCTACAGCATGAATCCCCAGGAATCATTGAATTGATATTCTTAGGGCGTATATGCCCTAGCGTGAAACTCCAAGGAAAAGTAAGAAATCGACGATGGGTGTCATATGTTCGAAGCTAGGTCGGGGCAAATTTTTCTTCGGAAATTTTTCGTATTTCTTTCGAACCTCCTCCAGATAAGACAGCTGACTATATATTGGGATTATGATAAGAGTTATTTATCAAAAATTTACCCCTACAGAAATGAATGGTAAACTCGGAAAGCGTTTAAAGTATACTTTGAGGTGGAATTATGACCTGAAACTTATAGCAGGTACCGTTAGCGCAAAATATATCGTTCTATGACGTAACCCTTATGTAAATGAATGTATGAATTTAATTCCAATTGAGCTGAGGAAAGGTGTCCAACTTTCTTTGTTGTAGTAAGAACTTCATGATCCTTCTGCTTCAGTGTATCCAAACACAGCTTCATACCATGCATTATATTTCGCATTGCGCCAAAATTTGCATAAGTACCCTGTTTAATTCCTTTTGGATAAGGTGTGCATGTACTGTCGGCCCATTATCTTGCAGTTAGTTCTATTTCTGCGTAAAACCCGTAGAAATACCGTATTTGGAATGGGAGTTGGTATTGAGGCTTTAGGCTTAATTCTACACGAGTTATTGTACAGCTCTTAGTGGCTTGGACGGCGGACAATCCTTTCTTTTAACTATTCCCGTTTTTGAACACAGCCTACTCGCCCTAATAAAGTCCTCTTATTATTATTATAGTTCATAGGTTAAAACAAAACGCTTTAAGTACAATTACAAACTTTTGAGGTTTTAAATAAATACCCTTACTGCGGGAGTCCTGCGGGAATCCGAAAGAATGGTTTCGATGCCAATATGTTTCCCTCTAAATATATTTTACAAAATTTTAGTATGCTATCCCTTTTCTGGGCATCGCATGCTTCTGACGCATTCTCGTAATTTACTTTTACATTAAGTAATGCAACACACGTAATACATTTCGCGGTTTCATAGTGCTTGCACGCCGTAACTGCTGTAGCACGGCCATTTTCACAAAAATGCGCACCCTGACAGTTAATCTTAATCTTAGCTTAATCAAGCCAGAGGTCTAGTTTTCGTGATGGTTAGTGCAATGTCTGCAAAGATTAAACACTGTCAACTCGCTTAAGTTTATTTAGCTTTATTAAAACGTTTCCCTGGGGATTATAAACACTTCAGCGGATCTTGTTACAGAGTTTCCAGCTAATTTTGAAAGCAAGTTGCCTTTATATCAAAATCCATATTGAGGAAACTTTTACTAAACCACAGAAAAGTTACAGAAACGACCATGGTTTCGCAGCATGGCTGCATCATCAGGTAAAAGGATAGGAAACAACACAGAATATATACACAAAGGAGTCAAACCAGGTGGCGGATCAGAAAACAGTAATGTTGGTTAGGGAGGGGGGAAGGAAGAAGGAATAAGGTAAGGTGGGGGAGGGGAAGGAGACAAAGGAAGGAATTCAAGTCAAAGAACAGCAATTGATTTAATTAAATTAATTTTTTAATGTGTTACTTTGTATCTATTGCTGTTCTTTGACTTGAATTCCTTCCTTTGTCTCCTTCCCTTCCCCTACCTTACCTTATTCCTTCTTCCTTCCCCCCTCCCTAACCAACATTACTGTTTTCTGATCCGCCACCTGGTTTGACTCCTTTGTGTATATATTCTGTGTTGTTTCCTATCCTTTTACCTGATGATGCAGCCATGCTGCGAAACCATGGTCGTTTCTGTAACTTTTCTGTGGTTTAGTTAAAGTTTCCTCAATATGGATTTTGATATAATTAATAACTAACACAAAGTTACGCCTGATTCCGTGTCGTTTTTGCCTTTAAATGTCGGATAATTTTCTAACTTTTTTCAAAACCACTAATTTTAACTCTTACAGCCAAGTATAAGATATAGAAAATACATATCCACTCCTGTTTCCGTAGACTGCGATGTAGTATAGAATGAATTTCTATATTATTAATCTATCTTGGTAAGTTTGTTTTTTTTTGGCACTTAGGTTAATATAGATATTTTAAAATACATCAATTTCTTCATCACACTTCATCCTAAGCTTTTATCTTTAAATTTATTTACCCTTTGATTTAATTGGAAAAATATAAAAGGAGTCGAAAAACCTCTCCCCCCATACGAAGCAAGTAATATGTGTCAATTTCACAAAATTAGTATTCTGCCAAAATATTGAACTATCTTTAAGTGTTTCCACGAAAGATTGAGGCTGAACTTTAAGTTTAATAACCCTTGGTCGAAGATCTCATACCTTTCGACTAATATTTTCAGCCTGGGATTCCCGGAACCTTACGTTACTGCAGTTTGAACTAGAGATTCTCCTTTAAAGTAGAATATGTTTGATTCAAATATATAAATGAACACGACCAGAAAGGAAAATACTTTAAAAAAGTTTGGTGATAGTACTACACATCAAAACCAAGCTGCAAAGAGTCTATTTCAGTTTAGGCATAGCTTTGAGTAAATTACTATGATAACTAAGTATTTCAAGGATTCTCTAAGAGGGAGTAGCGTGAAAAATACTAATTCACTTTGGAATCTACAAGAAAGATATAAGGTAACTTTATTAACTAAATATAGAGAAATAAACCAGTAAAAATAAATACTTTCAAACAATAGATACAGTGCATTACGTACTTCAATAATATGACTCGATTGTGAGATAAAATTAAAAACCTCCTATAAATTCTTTAAAACTTTTTTAAAGATAGTTATCCTATTTGGAGATGCAAATATTTTCACTACGCATATAAATGAAAATATATAAATATTACAACAAATTGTTCTCGTATGTTGTAAATCACCCACATCCTCGGCATGAATAAATGCACGGAATTCAAAGAAGGACAAATACAATCTGCTCCACGCGGGAGGCAACGAAATTTTTCAGCGAACGTATTCTTCAGACATTTCAACACAGGCTGACAGCGACAGCGTGAGTTAGACGAAACGAGCACCTGAAAGAATCTTCTGTATAAGGGAAGAGGAGCAGTTGGCGAAAGGAAAAGAACGGAGGGAGGTCATATGACCAAATCGATTCAATGTGTGCTTTTTATGGTCAGATGTCTGAAGAGATTGAATTGAAACAATATATTACGGAAAAAAGAGAAAGCGAGCTGGATGTCGGATGCAGATTCATACGTTTCTGAGCGCACACTTGAACCGTGTGAATGTGTGAATGACTAATAGGATAAGTTTTCCACTTGATAAAATGCAACTATCGTGTGATTAATAGAACATTCTTAATTCAAGTTCGATTTCAAACATATTTGTGATAAACTCAGCAATCAGTTCAGAAACTCATGGTCTTAGATAAAAAATTTTGGTATTCAATCATTGCATGACCAATGCATCAACAACTTTCACGTCTGACAAGGAGAATGAAATAATATATTATTAACCACAGCATTCATAACGTTACAAACGACGATTTATCTTCGATGTTCATTCTTTCATTAATTTATACTAATTAAAGTCTAGTTAAAAAAATAGCCGTTTCTTTAACTACTTACGATTATCTTAAATTTTAAGTCATTTTTTCATAGATGGAGCAAATTGTGTGATTAAACGATTTTCTTAGAAATCGAAGATATGTTTAAACTATTTACGATTATAGGAATTCAAGCTGACATAGAATAAACATTTGTGACCAAGAGCCTTAAGCTAGAGAGTAAGTTGCAAATTCTCCTTAAATTCTCCTATGAACACCACCATTAATCATGAACTTTTCAATTTTTCGAAATCTTCTCTACTTCATTTGAGAGTACGATGTATAGTAGAACTGCTGAAATATTATGTGTTTTTTTAATTAAGGGATATAAAGGAAACGAAAGAAATTAAATAGTATAATCTATCAATTTAGATAAAATTAATAATCTTCGGAAAGTTTTCATCACATTTCAGACACGAATGTTGCGTAAAATAAAATAAATTTCGGCAAACATTAATGATATATAAGATGCCATTAAGATGATTGTTCTTTTTGGAATCATTCACCAAGGAAGTTGAGTAATGCTTACATATAATTCGGAATCCCTAGTTTACACGATAAATTTCCATTTCTCAGCTGTAATACATATCCTAAAAACTCAAAAGGTCAAATTTTCACCTGTGTGTATCTTATAAGTATCAGGAAACAAGACCGTAAAATTCAGACACGAATCAGAAACGAAAACTTCAAAATTAAATGAAAATCAACGTCCTCCCAATTTCAATCCTAAAAACGTAGCTTACTCGAGGTATTCGCTAATCTCCCCGCCTTCTAAAAAGTCAAGCTCGACTCTGAAGGAAAAAAAGCCGCGGACAAACTGTCGAAAAGGTCACAGGTGTGTCCTAAAAAGAAGGTAAAGAAATCACTCCAATCGTAAAGAGGAAATAAAATCAAAGGATTTCCAGAAGACGAAAATACTTTCGAATCAATGTGGAGTGCGGGGGAGGACGAGCACCTAGATTCACACGCTAGAGCGGTAGCAAAGGAGGTAATTAAGTCACGGGGATGGCAGGTGGAAGGGGTGAGAAATTCAATTAAGCCATTTACTACTTGTGATGTGCTCCTCCTCGGGCTCTACAAACTTCGGCCTTTCCTCAACTCGTGCGCTACATCCTGCAGATCTGCTACCCTTTGCGATTCTTCCTCATTCACATTTCCTCACTTTTTCAATCCCAGCTTTCTGCGCAAGAATTCACTCGTTTCAGATCGCACTCTTTTCTCTGCGAATCGCAGAAAATACAGGTACGATATCCCCGGGGAAAGAGTCGACTGAATGAAGGGAAGATAAAAATAATCAGATCAGAAAAAAGGTAGAAGTTCCGCACCTATTCAAAGGTGGCGAAAGAATGTGTCGAAAAGGGTGAGTCAAAAATAAATATTAATACAATGTTAAAATAGAAGCGAAAAATATTCAATTGGCTGGGACTCGAAGCCAAGACTCCCACTTTCCGGGAAGGTGTACTTACTTACTAAACTACCGAGCCACGTCATAGCCTTGGGTTAAATAGCCTGTGCTAAGAAAAACACCATTTCTGTGATTTGTAGAAATGGTGTTTTAATTAGTCTTTTTATTTTATATTATTTGCCGCTGTTTAATTGTCGTCTGGTGGTTTCCCAAACTATAATCTACAACGAAAAACAACAGTAAGCCTTAATTTAAATAATATTCTCCTGGTATCCACTCAAATACACATATACCTCAGATATCGCATAATTACTGTTCTTGTATAGTTAGTTCTCGTCGTCTCTTTGTTAAGTCACCTATCATTTTGCCAATTTATCCATCAGTATACTTACAATTCTCTTTAAAATCTACTAAAATGCACATCAGTTCCATTTATAATACATTAACTGCAACTGTTAATAAATAGGTGTTAATATGTCAATCACATAGCATTACCGAGAAACTATTGCATTGGGAGTGATGCGTTTATTATCGGACAATATGAGATAATGTATTCATAGGCTATGCACATTATAAACGCATCTGCATTTATCTCAATAAAAATATACTATTCGAAGAGGATTAATCAAGAATAAATTCGAATAAATTATTTCATTAAAGGAAAAGGCTAGCGCGAATTTTATCCGTTTCAATTACCAGAAGTGAACAGGGATTACAAACATTCATACGTATTTATAATTCTTTCATTCGTATCCTAGCAAGATTTTTATGTTAGTCGGGACTGAAACATCGGACTTTGTTGTAAAGCTCGGTATCGAGGCCGAGCATATTTGTCAAGTTGGTTGCAGAAGTTAAAAGAAATTAAGAAAAATACCACAATACCGTTCCTAGGATTTCTTCTCGTAAAATGTCAATAGGAATCAAATTTTCGACTCCGAAGTGGACCTATTTCTCTCCTTTGGCAGTGAAATAAAAATCGTGCGTTGCGTAAAACGCGAATTTAATTCAATTCCATACTCTTTTCGAGAGTCGCTTTCTCAATTTAAAGCAAAGATGGATTACCTGATGCATATGTTATCGAATTTAGAAGAATTGTCAAATATACGATGCATTGAGAAGGAGACTACTTCCGGATCGATCAAATATAGAGCATTTTCGCTAACAGTTCCATCCTGTTTGCGTGAGAAGACCACCATTTCATACAAAATTTCCCGACAATTTAGAACTCGTGGAGAATTGCAGTCATTTATCGCAGTAGCAATCGAGGCAATTTGATCCGTAATCGCTGGAAATGGGAGGAATGCAAGGTGAGCGGGAAATCGAATTAACAGGCGCATTGGCAAAGAGCGCCATCGGAACAACCACTAAAATAAATGGAAGCCATCAATGGCACGGAGCGCACTAAATTATGAGACGCGTTTAGTATTTATAAAGTTTTAATTCGGATGAATTTTTTTCATTGGCCAACCTAAATGGCAGTTAGGATGCGGGACGCGACGTGAATGTTTAAATAGCGTTTCCTCCAACTGTCAATGCATTTAGGGCTTTAATGCGTCCCTCATATCAAAACAGAAATATTCAGTCCGAATAACTTGAAGCCGAATTCTCAAAGTTACTTTAATGATAAAATGAGACGACATATCGAGTGACCGTATTGTAAGAATGAATAATATAAAATTTCAATAGTGTCACATGATTTACTAGACTTAACTCGACCTTAACGATACTTCTGTGACTTAAGAAAAAGTTTAATTAGGTATTCTAATTTAATAATTTCAAAAGAGACAATCACAGACGGAACTTAAAAAAATGCTTTTTATTATTATATGAGTAATGACACCAGTATTTTAATGTGAGATTCACTACTAGTTTTTAAAATTTATATTGTAGTTTAAATCTATTAGAGAGGTTATATGAATGGCAACTCAGGACTGGTGCATTGTAACCTTGGTTTACTCTTGATCGTTTTCTTCCGATGCTGATTCTGCACATAGATTTAATGAATTACTATGTTCAATTAATAAAAAATCAAAATTTACTAGGATAAAAGAAAGGGAGTAAAACCAAAGGATAAACAGAAAAGAAAAATAGCGACATGGCTGGGACTCAAACCCAGCTATCCCTCCAGGGATCCATTCAATAAAGTGGAATTCTCGAAAAACTGAGCTTTTGCTGATTATAAAATACATTTATATTTTCGATAACACGCAATTATAATAGGTTTAATTTCAAATTTACAATATTGAATAATATTAATTTAACTTTTGTTAAAACAATCGAGATAATCATCTTTAATAAATAAAACGTTGAAAAAAAAAATAAAATATGGTTGCTTTTCTAGGTAATGATCTGCTCATTCTCATTCTTTAATACTCGTACTGGATAAGAATTCTGACTGTCAAGCTTAAAATTCCACCAGAGGTAAATTTTACATCATAATCTCTAAATTTCACATAATTTGTTGTGTACCTCACGGAAGTAGATATCACCTCATTTAAGCATGAAAGATTACATTCAGTCACTTAGGAAACGATTCTTAGATGAATTAAAAAATCGCACGATAAAGAAAAACACATTCTTCTGAAAGCTTATGAAGAAGAATTTATATCACGCAAATTTCAAATAAAAAGCAAACTTTTCTCGACAAAACGATTCAGCCATTTTGAGAGTTCCATGTTGAAATTTTCATTTCCTGTGTGGAACAAAAGCTAACTTGAGAAAATAAAAGGGACTCATCAAACGCGCCACCCGCTCTCACTCATGGAAAATCCGGTGAAAGCAAAGTTTTGGAGGGACTCTACCAAAGGCAATCACTTCAGAAAATTTGAATCCTTAGAGAGGCGTCCCTCACGCCTGAGAGGAAACTCCGAAAGAGACAATATGGCCAAAAAAAACTCACGGAGATATGCCTGGCATAAATATTCTTTCATCGCAAATACCTCCGAAAACATAAAATAATATTTCAAGTCTACCGCTTCTCGCGATATCATTTTTGCTAGTTTGACTCCATTCTTATAATTATCCCAGCGGAAACTAAACGAAACTCGTGACACGACGAATGGGAAATCGATAATAAAATAGCGAACACATATTAATGCAAGCAGAAAATAAACTTTCAGGATTCATGATTTCACCGAAAGCTAAAATTCAGGAGTTAAAGAGTAAATTAAGGGTTGGAAATTTCTCAGCTTGGAATTAAATAGTGAGTTTGAGATATTGAGAGAAGTTCTTTTGTTGAATATTTTTAAAGAGCTCCTTTTAAATGGCTGAAACTATATAACTGTTAGTGCTTGTTGTACGAAATATGGTTTAATAATTTAGATGAGTATTTGTTTTTGAGTAAATAATAAATCCAAATTAAAGGTGTGATTCCATTAATATAAAAATTATAGCTTGTTTTTCACTAATACCTTTACAATATACATCCTTAAAAGATTTAACTCTTTCATAAATATAAATAGACAATCAGAGTATTTAGAGAATTATGCATATTAAGGGCATTTAGGGTATCATATATACTCTTGGTAGTAAAGCGAAATTTAAATGAATGGATGTATACTTTGATGAATAATTCATTCTTTTCCGAATACACTAGTTAAAGATGACAAGTTGAGAGTTTCTCGTTCCACAGAAAAGAATAGTGGCATGTAAATCTATCGTTTAATCTCAATTAGAGGACAATTTTCAATTAAAACAACGAAGATTAGCCGCAATTAGTCCATATTAACGTTTAACTCTACGTATGAGTATCAATATGAATGCACCACAGATCATCTACGACTATTTATCATAAATAATTCCTCTAAAGTAAAATGATGGAGTTAACGCATTAAAATGGGCTTATGAATTTTAAATTATGCCCATTATCATTATATCGCTTATTATGAGTCACTGGTCCATAAATACTAAACGTGCAATGCGAGGTATGATAGACTGGGGCTACAGGCAGTGGAAGGTTTTATAAATGTACACTGAAGATACCTTTATAACAATCCGGGAAGGAATTTACTCGCAATAATCCACTTAGGAATTGAAAGAAAAATAAAACAGTAAACAAGTCAAAAGGTAGTATGAAAATAAATATCCGTAAGTATATCAACTTTTATATTTACTTCAGTTTTCAATAATTTTTTGTTAATTTCTCTCTGTCCCACCGACTTTGATGAAAATTAAATATCTATGATAATATCACATTTATTTTAAATATGAAATATGTGAGTAATTTATACCAAAGGCATTAAAGAGCTTGAAAATATAAACATTACTAAGTTTATGTAATAAATAAAACATAAATTTTTTGCGAAAACTGACAATAAAATTGATCATTCATATTTATTTTGTAAACAACGAAAGGCTCATAATGATGGCTTACTAGATGAGCGTAAAGAAAAATTAATGCCATTATTTTTCTTAGGAAAAAATATTTGTATATTATCCAAGCGTGAAAGATACAAATTCCTGAATTTTCTTTTCATGAGCTGAATCCCAAACAAAAGATACAATTACTTTATAAATATTTATGTTCTGATTTTAAATTAATCTTCAACAAAAAGTATTATATAATTATATTATTTATAAATCATTTTATACAATCATTTTTATACAATATTTATTAATTTACCTTGACAAATACTAATATTAGCTCATATCGTTAAAATCCGTTCAAAACGTCTTCCGCATAATAAATGCCTGTTCGTATTGTTTATAAATTCAAAAATTATTTTTACGTTTACGAGATTGGGACATTTGGGAGATAAAAATGATTCACACAACAATTTATATAGTTTTTGGCAAAATAAAATAAAAACTTCAAGTAAAAAAGACGATTTTTTCAGTTTCGATCTAAACTTCGGATCTGTGTAACATCAACATAAATGAACGAAATTGAAACCGCAATAAAGTTTTACATGAGCTGGAAGATCTTGCTGCGATCGAATGAAATTTCGATAAAGTGCAAATGTTTGGGACTTCAATGGTACGTCCATTCCGTCACCTTCGGATGTGAAATTCCACGGTATGAAAAATGAAATAAAAACGGCTCTGTCTTCTAAACGTCCATTTGAAGAGCGGTCGTTACGCCATCCCACTTATCGCGACATCTCTGTCATGGATACGACATTGATTGATACACGTAATGGGAAACAATGAAAAGCACTCCACTACCTGTACATTGGAATGATAAATGCCGCCGAGAGATGGATGTCTGAAGGAAAAGGCCGCCGAACGAAGCAAACTGTGATTCAGTGCAATCATTATCAATCCACTGACTTTTCTTATCGTTCAACTCTGCCTTGAGGTGGTACTATTAACGTGAGAATCTCACAATCATTTAATCGTCCCGCCTCTAATATTTCAAAACCAAACACATTGATAAACTATGAGAGAATTAGAAGAAAAATTTTCGGAAATTTAGGCGACTGCCTATACTATACCAGTATCTTTAATAGTATATATTTTTAGTTACTTACATGTAAATGTGTAACTATTTGTATTTTTTGTTTTTGCATGATATTATTGCTTTGCCTTTTTGTCTTTATATTTCATTTAATCTCATTTCATCACAAAATTTAGATTCCTATCTGTAGGTTTCACAGATTCTTACACCCCCTTCATGAGGATATTTCCCTGCTGTAGAATGTTTTTCCTAAGCTCTCAACTTAGGTTTTTTAAATCCATAAAGTAGTCTTTTTATGTGTAATTTTTTAAAGCTATTTCATTCGTTAAATTTATAAGACGAAGGGTTAGATGAAGGAAGATACTTCATAGTCTCAATCTCGCTCTAAATAAAGTCCTTCGTTATTATTATTACTACACTGAAATCGAGTAAATGATTATAAGTACTAAGAAACAAGATCCTGTTTAGTCGTAACTTTGCAAAATCCCCACATTGTAAAATTCACACGACTAGTTTCGATTAATAAGCGTCATTATTGATTCTTGCTTTCCTTTCCTATAAAAGACTTATTTAATACAAATTCTATTGAATTTCAGTGCCGCGTAAATATATCTTTCGTCAAATTGCAGTCTAGTATTTAGTAGAATAGAAATACCCGACTAATACTAAACATGTGTAATATACAATAAGAATCGTATCAGATTGAAACATTTTGTATTTAGAAGATATGAAGCACGGCCAGAATGAATGAATAATATGTACTGTGAGCAAAATAATACAAATAATAAAATTATTATAATAATAAAAATAAAATATAATAATATATTTATAACATATCATGTATAATATTTATAATTTGGATTTATTTATCCCTAGACATGTTTCAGACATTAGATCCACGGCTGGACTCGAAAAAGCATGGTGCAGTTGGTTGATTAGCAAATAATGGGTTACCGATGCATGTAGTTATTGCAATCGCCGTTTAGAATGGAATGATAATTCAGGATATTATTGGAAAGGTGCAAATTTAGCAATTATAATTAAATATAAGTAGCATTCTAACATCAATCGTGTAAAAAATCGAGTATGGATGATAAAAACGTAATAATTACTCCATTAGTATTAAAGATGTGATCAAAAATAATACCCAACAAGCTGCTTACATTATACTGCCTATTTAGACAGTAAAATCATGAATATATTAACCTAATGATCCTAATGGCTATGTTCAAGTCTGTCCTTATCAATGAACTTGAAGGAAAAGGCTGCTCCTGACAAAATCATACGCGTTGTAAACTGTCTCAAAATCCTCGACTTCGCCCAGACATTTAGATTTTTAGCACGAAAATGGCGATATTCTTCTTACTCCTTTTAAGAACGAGTTTTTGGGAGAGAATAAACACTGACGGGAACTCCATTGTTTATATTTCGACTTATTTCGGCCTCCTATCCCTTCTTAAACTCTTGGGGTTTAGAGTTCAGAGGAAAACATGGCTCCAGTCGATGTTCATGAAGTCTAGCCGACGAAAAGCATGTCGAGGAAGAAGGAAAATTTTGATTTTTGAAGGGAATATCTTGCGATAGACTTTCCTCTCGATACCTGCACGTTTTAATAAGGAGGTTTGAGGAGAATAAATTATCTACTTCTCAGCAGCCTCTCTAAGCCTGTAACTTTCATCTAACTCGTGGATTAATTATAAAATGTAGCATCGCCCGAAAGAGGAGTCATGAATAACCATGGCAGTCAGTTAACGAGAAAAGGGATTTACTTTTCAAGAAGAACGCTAAAGTGGAACAATCGCAATCATCACTAATGATTGATAATTTATCAGACAAATAATGAATACCTAGTTAGGAAAATCGTTTTATCGGTGAAGCTCGAATCGGAAACACAGTGTTTATGCACAAAAACTCTTTGGTAGTTAGTCCAACATCAAGTAACTTGAAGACTAGGGAGAATTAATTCAAACACTCAGAAATGCTACGCTCTAGTAATAGAGATCTGAATACTACGGTGTGCTCAGGGCTTTGGAGAGAACAGAAGAGACAATACACACTTTCCAAGAAGAAAAGAATATCCTAAGTCAATTTTTAATAAAATTCTCTTTAAAACACGGTTACTATGGAGCCTATGAAGATATATTGATCGTTATATGCGAATTTACTGTGTTTTGTCATATTTATAGGTTTTGGTGATTGGTGATTTGTCATATTTATAGCTTTGTAATGTCCATAGACAAAATTAGAGGTTTCGTAAATCTAAATTGTATTTCTTGGTGTTGGTTTAGTTTTGCGAAAAGAGATGACGGTGAACTCAAACATATTTCGCACTTGATATAAGCAGATCGACCATTCCTTTGATATACAGAGCTTATTTTATTTTCAAGGGCAGCCTCACTCCCTCTTTTCACATTCACCTTGTAAGAGATGTAAGACGAGAATAAGGGACACTGAAAAAGTTTCGGAAAAGTAGCAATTCTTCTTCGGCACCAGTGTTTGCAATGAGAAGTTTAAGACTGCGGAAGAAGTGAGGTCTGAGGCGAGAATATGAAGAAAAAGAGACGAAGGGCGATGGATGAGTTTTAATTAAAAGTTGGCAGAAGTCGTTGGAGGAGGATTTATAAAATATGATTGTTAATGTGTGATGATCGGGAGAAAAATATCAATGCACATCTATTCATCAGCTTTCAACTATTACACTTGATGAAGTAAAACTAGCCTTTTCAAGTTTAACTGCAATAAAAAATCAAATAAATGCTGTATTTAATGATAATTGTCCCAGAGATAAACTTGCATCAGAGTTTTCTTCCATTAAAAATTTACACAAATGCGAGTAGTTTCTCGGAAATGAATTTAGGTCAACGTTAACTGAAAATTTCAAATGCATGTATAGCTAAATTTTTAAATGATCAAGAGTTTTTAGTACTTAAAAATCTGTCAGCGCATTATTTCCGAGCTAGTAGAAGCAGTTAAAATAAAACGCTTAACCAATCAGCTGTGCATTTTAAATATATGTAATATTGCGTCATATTGCGTCAGCCTACGTGCTAAATGATCCAAGCTTTCGAAGTACTTTTAGCATTAATACCACTACTAACAACTAGGCACTACAACCCTGCAATGTAAATGCAACTCTAGCATAGATAAGATAATCTTCAAGTTTTATTTCAATTGCTTTTGAACTTAGGAAAATCAATGAAATTAAAAGTAAAATAAGTAGAATAGTTCTTCTAGGAAAAAACTATTCCCCTCTTGCATTTTCTTTATCAATGCTCCAACCTTGAACTTAATACATGAAATCCACAATCTTAATTGAAACTTCTAGTGGAATGAAGAAACGTAGGAAAATTACATTCAGCTCGACGAGAAGATTTTTGGGAGGACTTTATTACTTCTTCCTTATTATTTCAGAAAATAAGATAAATATTAAAACATATTTAAATTTCAACGAACGTATTCTAATGGCACATGCCAGGTGTATACCTAGAACGTATGAGAACAAAAAAAAATGTACTGCTTTCCTTTCCCATTTAAAATACTCATTTTTTCTGAATAATCAACGTAGAAGATGAAGATGCACGAAAAGTTTGCTGAATACAACGATGCATAGTAATGATTTAATTACTTGCTTTGCAAATAAGACGAAAGGTTAACTAAGTTAGAAAGGCCTGTCGGGTTTGTAAATGATGAAAGACAGAAAGAGTCCGGTCATAATTCACTGACTTAGCCGAATAAAATATTGAAAGGGAAAAATTAAACATCGTAATGGAAAAGAGGAAAGTGAAGCAGGAAGAATGTAAAGGCAAAAATTAAAGAAGATATTAGAAGAAAGAAAAGTACAAATTTGGGCCAAGCTGTGCTTGGTTTAGTTAAAAGGATTGAAAAACAAAGTGCCTGCGGCGGATAAGTAAAACGACCGAGCTCTCAAAATATGCAGCGTGACGAAGCAAACTACTCTAGTGCGGGAAGTCAGTTTTAATTAAAGCCATCGCAAATTAGATTTTGAGAATCATTCAAATTTAGCCTCAGGCTAAACCAGATGGGATAGTACAACAGCTCGGCTTCGATAAGAGGAATATCGCAGGAAGTTGATATAAAATATCTTCATAGGTGATGGAATTAAATTTACTTACACAAAATTTTTCTTTCCTGAATTTTTCCAAAATCAAATTTCCAATATTTAAATAAACATTTAATAGTGACACCCTCAAATAGTTTTATTTTCGGGCGGTAGTACAAGTGAAATTCACGTAGTAAAAATTATTTGTCTGGCAACGAATTATTTTAAGTCATTCTCCTGCATTTTCCAAGTTATCGAAATTTCCATACCTGAGATTCTCACAGTATTCTAATCTGTGACTTTTAAATCTTGCGCCGCTAGAGTTGAATTGCGGAAGTTCTTGATTTCCTAATGATGCAACGTTCTAACTGGATCAAAATGGAAAACCCAGATTTCGAAAAGTTATGTAACCCCTGAGAAATTTGCATAAAATTGATTTGTTGATTTTTAGGGAATCTGATATTTATATAAGGCAATTATTGGAAAACAATAGTGCTGCAAAATGCAAGAAGTGAGAAATTGCATTCATCTCCCTTTAATTTAACCAAACTCATTAAAATATCGACAGCCGAAGTTATGGATCAATGTTTCATTAATTATGCGGTTATTTATTCATCGCCTCTAATGGAGATTGATTGAGAGGTGAATGAGGAGGAGGATAGAAAAAATAACGTAAGAGAAACTAAACTTCAGAAATCTGATACGAACACAATTGGACTAAAATAATCCTTAGATTGTACCCTACCTCAGTTACGGCGGTGTCATATCTTCTCTGCTTTCATAAATATTAAAATCAGGATTGAAATTTCGTAGGATTTTTTCTCCTTGAGAAATATTTACGGTAACGGCTGAAACATAATGGTCCTATTAATATTTTAACTCATTTCATTTGTTGCTTTCGATTAATCAAGGAATTCTAGGGTAGTATTGGTACTTTGGAAGAAACTTTACATAAAATATATTTACATGCAGTTTTCTGTAAAGAATTGTGTAAAATATATCCCTTACTATGCTCCTTCAGATCCCAGATAAAAAGATGGTACTATTGATATTAAGTAATAGTAGATGAAACTAACATAGGATAATTCTCTATGAAGTTGCAAAATGTTGTTAATCTTAGTTTACTTCATCTATTATGGAAAATATTATAAAATCTAATAATAGTGCAAATGCATTAGAATTGGTGGCTGATTAAAATAACTGTATTACACTTTAAATGAGAATTGTTCACTTCAAAATATTAGACGATAGCTCTACTATGTTCATTAAATATAATAACTTGAATTTGATTTCACTTCATTAGACATTAGTGTCATTTACATTTCATTCAGCCATGATCGTCAATTTACAAAGTATTCATCGACCTACAATAATACGATCAATTGTTTAATCTAGTACAGATATCACTCCTCTGCATATTTAACAAATATTCGTGCAGCTACTTTTATTTTAATAACTGCAGTCAATCGTGTGATTAGCTTGAAAAGATTTCATTCCATATATATTCAGCAAAAATTCATTACATCAAAGCCTATTGAATCTAAATGTATAGTATATGCAGTGGAACAGAATGTTTCGCTGAAAAGTTATGAGTTCCAAGTAGCACAGTATCGACGTTTTATATATTTAAGGCACACCGATTAACAACAACGGAAATAGCCTCTCTTTAATACATGTATGGGTTTATGAAGCATGGTTAATCAATTCATGATACTTCACTGAACAATTTCCGCTCTCATTCAAATTGTAATGCTAAATGTAGTACACGAGGGACATTTAGATTTTTGATATTTCCAATAGTGCTTAGTGAAGCAATTAAAATTCATTCACTCAAAAGTACCGCTACACCATATTGAATGGACGTCATAAAATCCAAATCAATTTATTGGATTTCACATAATCATATAACTAAAAAAATTACCTATATATCAAATATATCAAAAATAAGAAAAAGAACGATATAGTATAAAAAATACTAGGAATAGTAATGAGCCCTTCAATTTGAGGAATGCAGTAAAAATTAAGTTTAATGACCACAGAATGAACATAGTGGTAATGAAAAATACAAAAGTATTCAAAAAATTATAAATGATTACTATTATTACAAACAATACAGTAATGTTTTAAAGAATAGTAACCAATAAATGATATGTATAGATTTATATGCGTCAGCATGGAGATAATACTTAACAAATCTATACTAAGAGTGCTACAAAACTTTACAAATAGATTGATATACGCTTAGCTACTTTGCGTTGGCAGATAGAACGGGTAAGTATAATATTTATCCATAGTGCTTGAGAGTGGATCCTTGCATAATGATTATTTAATGAACATAAATAGCTGATGTAAGAATGATAAGTATACAAATGCTATGCGCTTGGTCATTCCGTAAAATATGCACCTCATGTTTCTGAACTACTTGAACTTAGCGTATGCCGCAGTATCCATCCCCAGCGAAATCACACATCGTTTGCTCAAGTATTGCTAGATTCTCTTTATAACGAATGAAATGTATTTCACTGCCCATACCATTGAAATCTGTAAGGTTTTTCACTCGTCAGAAGTTCACACCTAAATTAAACATTTTCTTAAGCATGGCCCTTTCTTAACAATGCACCTTCTTCTGGCCTTCCGATGTGATAAGAGGTTTCCCCACTCCATTTAATTCAACGCACTGAAATCCACAGGTTTCCTCTTGGAAACCCGTTAAACGCCCCTTCTCGGTGGGAATGTCACTTGAGTTACGCGAGTTTTCAGCCTTTGAAGATTTAATCAACAAAAGTCCTTCGCCAACGGAAAATAAGCCATCTTTGAAACCATCCGTTTAATACCGCTTTGCATAGTCCGTTATTCCAGCCATATCTGATTTATAATAATATTCAGAAGTTTTCTAGAGAGCGCGAGAAATTGTTTTCAAGTTCCAGTCTGTCCATGACAGGTGGGCTTGGAACGATTTAGGTCTCCCATAAAGCTAAGCACTCCGATTCATTAAGATGGGGAATATTTATGCCACTTTATACATAATAATACATTCGTCTATTCCATGTATCGATGAGTCTTTTAGACACTACAGCTACGAAATAATGTTGTAAACTACTCTTATATTCGATCTTATGGCAGCAGTTAGATTAATACTCTATAAATCACTTCTTTATCCAATAGGAATTTAGCTATTACATATAAAATAACAACCTAAATTACTCATGGAAGAGCCGTTTAGAGGCTTTTAATATACACAAGCTGACTTAAGAACAATATTCGAATGGAAAGAAAGTAAAATTTAGGAGCCAGCTGAAAGAGTGGATATGGAATAGAATTGACAGGCAATGAATGAGTATTTTCATCTTCAAAGTTTGATTTTCGTAATTCACCAATAATGAATTTATACGTATCGTTATTCTTTGAATCAAGATGATTAGAAGAACTATATATTTTATCGCTAGCAATATTAATCGAGTTATAGATGTATAATTAGAGCTTGAAAATCGCTCTTCATACTCGTGCAGCCCTTTGAAATCTAATTCTCCGATATATTTACATTTAAATTCAACAATTCGTGAAATCGATGATATAATAGAGGGGAAAATAATCTAAATATGTGTATATATATTATTTTCTGGTCCTTTTAATACAAAAAATACTAATGAGTGCAAATGGGTCAAAAGCATCAAAGAGAATTTAGAGTAATAAAAAATAATTCGCTACCCCTTGGGTTCGTTTCGCTCCATTTAATTACTCCTGAAGAAAAATGCATCGCAATCGAAATACGTACTGAGTGCTCTTAAAAAGTGCGGTGTCCATTCTTGTTTCCTCATAATACTGGGGAATGAAAAGAGTAACGCCGACAAAAACGGCTTTGGAGATTTTAAACCTCAAATAACTCTTCAATATTTACCCTTTCGATTCCTAAATGTGGGTTCACCGTCGCTAATTCAGCCATACGAATACGGTTTCATTTGTGTCGAGACAATGTTTGAAACATTTACTTCGATCCCTCTTACCCAGTTTCCTCCTAATTAAATTCTTTCCCATTCATCCGGAATCCGCCGGACAATTTTCGGATAAAAATAATTGACCCATTTCGCGCAGGAGCACTTCCAACACTCACCATTTAGTTTACTTCCTCCGCTTCGAAAACAAACGCTCAATTCCTTATCTCCATTATTTGCTCATTCGGAAACCTCCCTCTCTAGACCTTCCTCCAGCCGCCAAAACTCCTTTTCAACCGCCGGAGACAGGTCAAAGGCGGAGAGAAAACTTTGTTCATTTAGCATTCTGCGAGGTAATGAACGGAGGCAACGAAAGAGTGCCGGAGTGAAAAGTTTCGCCTCCGTTTTACATTCTTTTCCGTAAATGGCCCCGTCACTATGGTTTCTTTCTCTCGCCAAATCTTTGCCTTAATGCCTCCTCTTCTTTTGCCGAGAAAAGACGTTTTTCCCATTGACGGCGATCTCGACCCATCTGCATCTTCCCTCCGCAGCCCAGCATCCGCTTCTTTTTTACGGATTTCTCTACTTTATTTATTTTCCACGGTCCTTCGCTCTTACTCGACCCACTTGCTCCTTTTACTTCAATACGAATCCTGTTTCCAAGTCCCATTATGTAGTATCCTTTCAAGTCAGCGGCACGATTCCGTCTTTGACGGCTCATTGGAGTTGGACGTTTGCAAAGGAAAAATATTTCGCCGGAGTTATTTCTAGCTTAGTGGTAGAGGCAACATGCGGGAAACAGAATTGCTGGAGATGCGTTGTAGATGGGGCATAAGTCAGGAAATCAGATTGGAAGAAAAGAGTGATGAATGAAAGGACGTGTTTGCTGGGTTCAACCAATACACGGTTCGATAATCCGAGATATTGATTAGTAGTATTATTATTATTATTCAAGACGATAATAGAATTGGTAGAACCGAATTTGACGCATTCTTTAATTTACTAAAAATTAGAAGATTTTTCTATGAAAATACCAGAAAATAATATAAGGTAATTCCGGGAGAGATGCCCCACATAAGAAAATTACTTATAGCAATGACTTAAGTGCTATAAGAATGTGAAACTGCGTGATAGAATATAAAATTTACTGATTATTAAAAGTATAAAATTAAACAAAATGATAAATGCCTTATTTGTAATTTCTCTTTTGATACAGAATTATGGAAGGAGTTTGTTTTATCGATCATACCGTGGTAGTGCTCATAATCTTTTTCTTCACTGTAATATTTTACATCTACTTGAAAGAATAATGGACAATGACATACAATTGTGTCAATTCTCACTAAATGGCATGAAATTTCAAAGAAGAAAAGCTTATTAATATCACTTTATAGAGTGGTTATTAAGTAATCTCTTAATGAAATCAAAAGGGAATATTCAACAGTTTTATTGCTATCTTTAGCATGTCCTTCTCTGCGTCTGGAACAAGAATTGAGAGTGAATGCGATAGAAAGAGTGAATTTCAAGTCATAAAACATGTCTAAGTTTACATAAGAACATAATATATTCTAAATTATATAGTTACATAATAAGATTTAAAGTAAATGTCATAGTTAGGCATTTGATGACAAACAGTGCGTAGGTCAATCAAAGATTGGAAATACCACTGTCTTCTCTTTGCATGATCATTTTGCATTTTAAGGTAGAAATATAAAATTTTTCTCATCTTCCATGCTCTATTTCGAATTTGTATTCCTAAGAAAGTGGTCATGTTGCTTGTAAACAACCAAACGCTTCGCTGCTAATCCTCTTATTTATAGAACATAGGAGGGGCGGAAACATCCTCTGAATTCTGATACCAGGTATGCGAAAAAGGGTATCGGATCATTGAGGAAGTCCTCCCCCCGAGCAGGTCAACGAAGGCTCGAGAATAAATGAAATGCTGGGAAGAAGTTCGGCATTCTGATCCGTCATGCTCAGGTAACATAAGATGTTGAATTCCAGGATTCCTCCGTGACCTATTTTAGATAGTTCAAACATTTCTTTCCTGCTCTCCCAGCATCTTTCGAATTCTCCCTTCTTCTCTTTCCTGTTTTCCTCGTTAAACTGAGATACGACCTACTTTTGCTATTCTGCTCGTATACTATTCCGTATTTCATCGATTAAATAGAATATGCACTTTCTTGTAATATAATAATAATAATAATACTTTATTTAACGGACAGATGTCCTATTACAAATGTTGAAAATGACCAAGGTAACATTTGAAAAGTTTGAAAATAAACATATGAGCTTAATTAAAGAAGATTGACACAAATGAAAATTACAATTAAATTGGAGATAACACATTACATGTTACAATAAAAGAAAAATACACCTTAATAATTCTGCACCATTAAACATTTTTTAAAATAAAATTTCTGAATACATTGTGTGAAAAGTAAAATATATCAGCGGATTTACAATGACTATTAAAATCTCTCATTATTCTAAAAATAGGCAGAAAATACAAATAATTATTACATACATATGGAATATGAAATAAATGATGGGATCTTGAATGAACAATTGGAACCCTAAAATTTATAAGAGATAAAAGATAAGAAGACTTGATATGATTATTTAACAGAGAGTGTAAGAATAGAACTCCATTTTGCTTCCTACGAGCAGAGAGTGTGTGTATATTTAGTAATTTCAATGTCTTTTCATATTCTCCACTTTCTCTCTCAATTCCAAACTTAAAAGCCACCAGTCTCAGAAATTTATTCTGGACTCTCTCTAAGCCTAAGTCGTACTTATGATAAGAAGGGGACCAAACTATTGAACTATATTCGAGAACTGGTCGAACTAGGGTGATATATAAATGTCTATAGCAAAAAATATTGTTAAAATCCCTACAATTTCTATACATGAAACCAAGAATTTTATAGGCTTTAGTAATTATGGTATCTATGTGCCTACTGAAAGACAAGTCGGAAACAAAGAGAACACCCAAATCCAGTTTATGGTCCAATCTTACAAGACTTTTTCCAGATAATGAATAGTCAGTTATTATAGGTGACTTGGATTTGCAGAAGGTGACAACATTACATTTACTAATATTTAAAAACATAGCATTTGTTTTGCACCATTCAGAGATATCTGTCAAACACCTTTGCAGTGCAGAAGCATCTGTATTCGAATCAATAGTATGAAATATTTTAATGTCGTCAGCATACATAAGATAATTAATTGGTTTAATTATGGTTCCAATATCATTAATGAAAATCAAGAATAAAATAGGTCCCAGATGGGATCCCTGAGGGACTCCAGATACGCCTTCAAAGGAAAAAGAAGTAATACCTTTGATTTTCACCTTTAGTTTTCTATTAGACAAGTAACTGCAGAACCAAGATAATAAATTCCCACTAATACCATAAGCTCTAAGCTTTGCTAGAAGCATGGAATGGCATACCTTGTCAAATGCTTTGGTAAAATCACAGTAAATAGTGTCTACTTGATGATGATCATGTACTGCGGTGGTGACAAAGTGCTGAAAAGATAATAGGTTAGTGACAGTAGACCTGCCACTCCTAAACCCATGTTGTTCATCATCTAAAACATTCTCAATAAGTGGGGTAAGTCTATTTGTCACTAAACTTTCGAGTACCTTTGCTAAAACAGATTGGATAACAATGGGTCTGTAGTTGTTCACATCATTTTTGTTACCACTCTTATGCACTGGAATTACATAAGAAGTTTTCAAGAAATCCGGAAAAATACCGTAGTCTAAGGATTTATTAAAAATAATATAAAGGGGAAAGACCAAAGCTTCGCAGCAGTTTTTGATAAGTAACGGAGGCAAGTTGTCAGGGCCAGGGCTTTTTGATACATCCAGTTTCCTCAGAATTTTTAAAATTTCATCAACGGTAACATTCACTGTTGAGATATTAATACTATGACTAAAATTAAAATTTGGAACAGAATAATTATCCTCATATGAGAAGACTCCAGAAAAATATTTTGCAAATAGATTAGCGATATCTTTTGGATTATCACACTTAATGCTATTATAGGACATTGATGATGGGATGTTATTAGTTCTTCGACGATTATTAACGTGTGACCAGAAAGACTTAGCATTAATTAATATGTTGTCCTGTACAGTATTTATATAGGAAGCATAACAGGATTTAGAAAGTGCTTTACATTTCTTACGGATATCAGAAAACTTTTGGTAATCGGTGGAGTTCCCAGAGGCCTTATAAACTTTGTGTAGGATTTTCTTTTGAGAAATTAATTGTTTTAAGGTGGGAGTAAACCATTTAGGGTAACTGCTATTACGAAATGATATGATAGGAGTGAATAATTCTATAGCTTGATACATTATTGAATAAAAACTATTCACAGCCTCATTACAATCTAAATTACATAATATCACAGGCCAATTAACTTCATTAAGGTAGCTATTTAAGCCAAAGAAATCACAGTTTAGCACAGTTAATATGGGACTTTCCAGTATCGATTTAGTCGTATCAAGTCCTTCATCTATGCGTATATATGTATATAACAAGTCATCATCATAGTACTAAGAGCAAATATCTATTAAAATATCCAATACTCAGGGAAAAGTTTAATGAGAATTTTCAATCTTTTGGGAGTATAAAAAATATGTTACTTAAAAATTCTATTCTTCGATTAATGACTTTTTGATTAACCTCATTTCTCCATCGATTGTGTAGTTAATGTACCATTATTATATCGGCAAAATGGCAGTGCTTTGTATAAAATCCTACAACGTTCACATTTGGGTGAGAAGAGTGGTGTATTTTTATATAAATGATCTATATTAAACCTTAACATGCAGTTAAACAAGTAATTTTATGTGTATGCATTGTAACGTAGAATATACAATATAAAATAAATATGTGATTTCGATTTATAGATAAGTAAGCTGACTGCATTGAATTATGTATAAGTTTTTAATCATTTTTATCCTGCGAGATATCTGTTCATTTTCAGTGCATTATGTGAATAAAATTGTGAATTTTTATGCCAATAAGTTACTACTAATATTACTATCTATGAATCTATTTCACACCATATCCTTCTTAAGATATCTTCTATTTTCTCTTTTGATATACGTTTCTCTTAACTTTACTTCCTCTCCTCCAGTCAACCCCCATTTTCTTCTCTTTCATTCTGTCTCTTCTCTTCCTTCCGTGACACCTTCTCATCTCACTTTAAAGCTTCCCCCATTCTTCCTTCATGAAACTTTTAGAGATTTTTCAGAAAGACATGCGATAGCTCGGTACGTCTGTTTGAGGCGAATTCCCTTTTATATTTGAAGAGATGTTTGAACGCTCTTTTTGAATTCACGAGCCCTTCAGAGGTATTAACTTGTCAGCTGTTTTACAATAGGAATTATTCATACGCTTGCCGCAAGGTGCCTTCGGAATCGGGGAATGTAAAGTGACGATCTGATATTGTGCTCCGGTTGGGAAATACAGATATGAGATTTCCGCCTTAGGAAGGCTTCAATATAGTATAAAGTATAAAGACGTCTGTCTTATTTATAACTCAAGTTGAAATATAAAATGTATTCGCACAGTATGGCATGTAAAATATCTTATATTCTTCTCAAGTACATAACTTGATAGTATATATTTAGTGCGGGGTTTGTGATAACCTGGTGATGATGCTAACAACATATTCTTTCTTAGGTAAATGATGTATACTAAACGTAAGACTGATATCGACTTAGTTACTTAAACAATTGTGAGATTGGTTGAGTTAAAATAATTATTAATACAGGCGAAATTGTAACTCCACCAAACCAAGACTGATGTAATTGATTTTAGAAATGCTACAGGTATTTTATACGCATTAAATGTAAACGCTTTTACGAAATTATTAGTTAACTAAATAGAGTTAAACATCGAAACGATTTGCATCAATTATGAGTTCAGTTTTGATAATCTGCAGAATAGTTTCATTAAAAAGTAAATTTGTATTAAATATTATTTTGCATAGTATTTCGAAAAACTCACTACTTCAACTTGAAATATATGTTAAACTAAAATGAGTGTTCCATTCTTCTTCAGTATAAGCTGTAAATGTAAAAAAAATCCCATTTACACATATTCTTTAAGTTTCTTATTAATAAATAATAAGTAAACACATATCATACATTTATTTTTCATGAAATAAACATGGGAGTTCTGGATCATTAAAGTTAATAAAATTAGTTCTAGAATTCCGTCCTAGATAACGTTACAGCTTAAAACTTGGAATTCGGAAGTTGGAACTTAGATATTAAAAATTCCAGAGAGTATAGCATTGCCGTCTACTACAGGAATCTGTATTTTCCTGTATTTCCCAATTCTTTCCTGCAAAATGTATGACGAATCAAAAATTCGTTTATGTCCTCAAATAAAGACTGACTTCATACTTGTTATCCGAATGCTTTTTCATGCTTTCCCTGTTTATCACTTATTCATCGCTCGGTATAATTTTAGATGACCCTATCCGCCTGTATCAATGTTCCCTTGAGCTTTAATTTCCTTACATATATCCAGTCTGAATATTTTTTTAGCCACGCCCTCTCTTATACCCTTTCAAAACTTCCATTGACTCCCTTCTTTCCTTTTCCCTCCCTCTCCAGAGATCTTTTTCCACGCATACTAATCCTCCATCCCTCTCCTTGCATCTCCTCAATTTTTCATCTCCGGCAGAGCTGTCGATGGATTACCTCTCTCCTCGTGGAATAAATTAGGCCGCACTCGGAGAGCGTTTTGAGTGAAAGCGAAGACCGCTCTCTCGCACTAGGTTTATCTGGGTTTACGCCACCCGTCTAATTCGTTTGCTTTTTCTCCATGGCGTGCATTTTCAGTTCCGGAGATTAAAAGGAATGCGCGTTTTGCAGGCGCAAAGGCAGGCTGGAATTTTTGTGACAGCGTCGAAAGTAATCTGGGATTGAAGGAAGCACTACTCACGCGTGATGCCAGAGTACAGAGGAAAGGTGCTTACCTGAAAAAAGAAGAGGTATTATTAGTAATCTCTTATCGATCTTCTGGATCAGACGCTTAATTATTTGCTCTTCGGCAGAATTTTGTTCTTAATGGATAAAAATTCGTATCGTAAACGAAATATTTTGGCTAGACATCGTGGAAAGGCAAAACAATAAAATCAATAGTCTTTCATATTTATTATAATCCATCCAACCAACCATTAATATTCCATTTATGAACAAATATTATCAGTATAATTATATATGTGTATAATCTTGCTTTGTTTATTGTATTTGTGCATAATAAGTTGCAAAATGTGTTTTATGTATTGTAAAACACTTGTTTCGTTATGCTATCCTTGATGATTTTAAATTTTAATTGGGATAAAACCCGTAATACACATTATTATTACTATCGTAACTTCCATTACTCTTTTAATAAACGAGTGGTTTTTTTTTTCAAGGAGGGCTATCGTCTAATTTTAATAGGATTCATATTAATTAAAATTATTGCATTATGATGTAGAGAAGACCAACCTTCCTTTGCGGTAATATACAAGATCATGGTCTCATTTCACTATATTCTTTATGTATAGATGCGTTTTAAAAGGTATTGTTTGAATGCTTCTTCTGTGGTTAAGCAAACTGTTATTTATTCGAGACAAATCACGAATGAAGGGATGGTTCTCCAAGAGATGCGTCAACATATTTGCATGATTTAATAGGTCCTTGTACTTCATATGGAATATAATTATCTCTTAGCACAGCGTTAAAAATATTTGATGGGACGTGTAAACAGATAGTGAAATTATATAGATGTAGAGTTAACGTAATTCTTGAATTATAAACTGTTTAATTTTTCTGTCTCATTACACAAGCAGAACAATTCAGTGTTTTTCTAACACTGAAAGAGAAACGAGATCATAGCAATACATAGATAAAGTACTTTAACGACACTTTTTCTCTATATTTAGTAGTGGACATGCAAATATCGTACCTTTTAATGACACGATAATAATGAATTAAAATAATAGATAATAATAGATTCTTGAGTAAAACAATAAATACAACCTGATATCTACTTAGGAATATATGGAATTTGGGTAAAACAACTCCCTTTTTCTAGCACTACGTCTAAGGAAACCAATTTCATATCAACAGTGGGAACCAGATTTTTCAGACAATTTCTAATAAAGGTAACTGGTACATCAATACTTTATAATAAAACTCAATCCTTAGGATTAAGATAAGGTTAGGATTTCTTGAGCTCAGCGACAAGAATGAGCGTTTTCAATTTGCCTTTTTAGACCGTGCGATCGCTCCTTAGGAATCAAATGGCTGTGTCTAGAACAATGAATCGGCGCCGGGAGACGGAGATTTAAGAGTCGAAGGTGTGCATGCGTGCGTTAATGGAAAAAGGCAAGTGAAAGAAAAGGCAAATAAAGGGCGAATGTAAATCCTCAAAATGTCGACCTCTTTCACAGGAAAAGGAGCGAAATGTATAGGAGTTGTGGTGGTGTAGGAAAAAATTATGGAGATTGGAAAAAGAGGTGAGAAAGAAATAAAGTTTGCAAATAGCCTCTTATTTTACGGAAGTGAAACATATTTTCCGGGGAATATTTAAAACGGTTGGACTGACTTAGGCCTTTATTTCCTACTCGTAAGCTGGAAGACCCAAACACCTCTCCTCACAAATCAAAACAGAAGAAGAGTTTAATCGCGTTCAATGCACTATATTCCATATTGACTGATTTATTCTAACTTGGTCTCGATTAATTTATTATCATAACATAAAATACTGAAATTCGATAGTGATAAGTGCTTTCTCGTGTAAAACAAGTATATTAAGATAGTGTTACTGAAATTCATTCTTCTATACTATGATCTTGTAGACTCGAACGCTTTAAACGAAGAGTGCTACTCCTTGAGAATTTTAAGTTTCTCTACCTCTCAATTATAACTGAGAAATGATGAATTGATGGGAACATTTAGGGTAAGACTCATAAAAGTGGATGGTTAAAAGAAGTGAGAGGAAAAAAATCATATTTTAGTCTTTATCCTCCACAATATAACTAGGCTAGTTAATTTGTCCAATATTTATGAAATTTACCAGTAATTGTGATTGTATTTAGCAATTAATAATTATCTATAATAATAAATCTCTGAAAAGAATTTAATTATAAAAGATAGTAGGAAATAAAGAATAATTTACTTATTGCGTAAATTAATATTATTTAATTCAATGTTACCTTTCTATTTTAAATACATCATACACTACATATGCATTCACCACATACCATCTTTTAAATAATTCATCATCAACTTATTCTTACTAGGATTGTAAAATTGCGAGCAGGAACTTTATTATGTGAGCATATTTTCCTTTATGTCAAATTTAATAATAAAATACGATCAAAGAGAAAGGAAAGACTTGAAGGATGTAGCGCACGAAGATATTGTTGACCTTTTCCCATGCATTCAGACCTCATCCTGTTCATTCCGTTTTCGGGGCAGAAGGATACTTTCCAGTTCAATCGCTCTTCCTCATCAACGTTTATGCATCGCTTTGATGGGAATAAACCTCGCGGCACAATATTGAGGACAATGCCGAGAATTGGACGGCTTTTATCAAGGCCGGTGAAAGCTAATTTTGTTCGATCCAACAAGAGGAAATGCCTATTCGCGGAAATGGCTTCGTTTTCTGTTTCTACATCGGAATATAAAAGAAATCCAAACGCGATTATATTAAGTTTCGAGAAAGCTTTTCCGTATCATGGTAGAGTGACTGTATTTCCAAGGATAGATTAGAAAAAAGCTCATTGTTTCGAAAAACTCAAACTTATGCATAACAGAAATATCTGCTGGAAATATTGTCTTGATAAAAATTATATTCCCTTGAAGTAAGGGCAACGTTTGCAACCAATACTTCACATTGAATTTTTGAATAAGTAATGATTAACTATATTGAAATGTAGGGTAATTATCCAGAAATAAATACTGATGGAACTTCCGTAATAATAACACGAAATATTTTATAGCAAGAACTCGAGAAATTTTAGTAATATACCCTTGGTAAAGAGAATATATGGTTTGGATTAGCTGTAAATCCGCCTTATTACTTTTGAGGATGGATTTTTAATTTCAGGACTAACGTTTCTTTCATGACAACAATTAGAAAGTTTTCCTTCACTGAATTTCATCCGAAATTTCTTCCTGAAATATCAATTATTACATACAATAAGCTATGCCAATTTACATCCATATAAGTAGATGTACGTTTAATGCGTAGATCTATATTTAAATTCCTTATTGTCTGTGCTGAAGGATCTTTGGAAAACTAAAACATATCGCTTTTCCATTTATTTTCCTATCTTTTAAGTCCATAAAGAAACATACTTTGCTGAAAATCATCAGTACTAAAAACAAATTATCAAATTTGAGACTGATAGAAGATTAAAAACAAGTGAAAATAACTCGTAAGCGAAATTAAATGTTTAAGAAGTTGAAGAATGCATAAGATTAAAAGAAAACAAGACGAGACAGCTGTTATTTTGTGCCATATTTGGCTGCATCATGATCATACTAATTATTACATAATAATATTAAATGACTCTATTTCAGAGCAATATTGAGACTTAAAAGCCTCCTCTTACATCTCACCCTATGCCATTGAAGATTACAAGAGAGAGATTTTAGAAATAAGACCAAGAATGAGGTAAAAAGAGGGAAATATTTTATAGGTTTTCAAAAAACATAAGTCAGTAGTTAGGAAAAATGAAACATTCTGCAGTGAAAACACCCACGTATATTAGGATAAGCAACATGCGAAACGAGAAGGAGAAAGGCGTCGGCCACACGTATGAAAATAATTCGATTAACGCCACCTATGGAAACTATTCTCTCGTATTTTCACTAAAATAACACGTTTTCACCTCTCTGGTTGAGCGTAATTGAAAGGCAGAAGAAACTTTCATGGACTTTGAATCCATTTCTCAACGCTGAACGTAGCAAATGACCTTTTCACGTCACCCACATCATGTCCGCGACGCAAGGACGTCTGAGAAGCCCATGGTCAGCGGACACACGTGGAATGAAGGACGTGCTTCAAGTGCGAGGGCGTGTAATCAGGGTTGAGTTTACTCTTGAAGCGGTGGAAAAGGGCGGCGCTGAAAGCGTGTTGGTCAGGTTTAAAGGGAAGAGTAATGCAGACGAAGGATTGCGGGAAATAAAGGAGCGTGAAGAGTGGAAATAGCATTAAAAGGTCTGAGTGTTACGTGATGAGGATGGGCTGAAGTGGGCGAAGGATTAGGGAAAGGGAGCGATGGGTTGAAAGGCACCATCACGTGAGCATCCTGGCAGATGCATTTTTAGGCAGAAAGGAGGCTAAGAGCCAGTGGGAAAGGATACTCAGAGTAAAGGAAGAAATAACGGCATGGGAGAAGTTCATGAACTTGAGCTTAGAGTATAATACGTCATTGCATCACCAGTTATGGATGTATCGATAAATTTAGATCTTAGAAATTCGCGACGGTAGATTTAGAAAAGTAAAATCAGAGAAGCTACTTCAACTTTGAACATGTGGCTGGATCAAACTAGAAAAATAGCTAAAAAGTCTTGAAACTCTAAAAACAGTATCGCTAAAATGGTTAAAAAATAAAATAAAACAATTCTACTTAAATATATAACATGTCCATTCAAAAATCATACTAACTAAATGCATAATACGAATGTTAAGTCTTCATCAAGAGAATGTGACGAAATTTTATTTTAAAATAAGTCGAGCACGTTAAATCAAGTCGTGGACACAACGTAAGCACTACAGAGTGTGAGAAGTCGCTAAAATAAAAAGAAGGTCGCTCAAAAAGATACAGTCAATAGATCTAGCGACGAAATCGCAAAATTGACATCCATACATATAGGAAACCTTAGGCAATCACAGTAAATTCATCCTTTTTCTGAATAAAAATTATTTTAATTTGATACTAAGCTTGTTGGTTTGCTTGTATAGTTTTCACGATATATTTAGAGATTTTTGTATGTGTAAAATCGCTCGCATAAGCCTTCAACGCAAAAATAGTTGGATGAAAATGCGAAAAAGTTTTACTAGAGAACGGCAATATATTTTAAGGTATGCTATTTCTTTCACGTGTTTAATATACTATTGCCCGAAAATATTGTATAACTCCAGCATACACCATAGCAGTAGATGGATTGATTATTCAATACCTCTAATATAGTTTTTTCATGAATATATCAGAACTTCAGATGACCTAGTCTCTTCCTAAGTTCTTATTTTATTGTTATATTAAAAACATATATTTCATTATTCGCTAATCAGACGTTCTTATAAACATAGCTCGAAATACATAGTTAGAATATATAATGACAATAAGTAGATAATGTATACCAATTCCGGCCTAATTTACGAAGCGGTAGCCTATAGTTGGTAGATATCTTTTTAACAACTTATGTAGTTCATAAGCGTTTTGGCTTGGATTTTAAATCGGAATTAGAGGAAAGGCCCGATTAAGGGCATATGAGGAACTGACGAGAGACAAGTTCGTGCTATCTTAAGATAAAACGTGCCAAAAGCGTCAACCAAGAGCAAAGGCGGAGGGAGGGGTAGTAATGCAGATTGGTTGGAAGGCAGTCACTGAAGAGGTGCGTGAAGAGGATGCCCTCGGAAAAGGCACGTTTCCCTTGGGGAGAAAGGGTTGCGAGATGGAAATGATGCCGAAATTTGAGAGAAATGAGGTCCCTCGTCGGGGTCGACGTCATTTCTCGAGTGTTTGAATCTCCCGAAGACAAATGCGGAGACTGAAGGACGAAGACGACATTTTTATTGACATTACTCCAGAAATTTCCTCTTGCTAAGAGGAATACTTCCAATTCGAGGTTAATATATTCCGGAAAATCTGCTCTTCAATCCTTTCCTACAAATATTTACTCTTTTCTTTGGATAAAAGTCATGCACATACATATTGTAAAGTTTAAGTATATCAAATTTATGGAAGTCGGTTAAATACTAGGGATTGCAGCATCTCGTAGTAATGCATATGTTGTTTTGATATATTAAATGTCATCACTTAAGTTTGGAGGCTAGAATAGCTTCAAAAAATGACGATAAAGTATTTATTTCGAAGTAAAGTTAGGAGAAATCGTATGTGAAAGCTATTGTACAGACGACTTACAAAAGAATTTTGAATAAACTTATTACCGTATTATATTTATTATTGAAATCTAATAGAATGCATTTCACAAAGTAAAATAAGGGATGATAATATTTCCTTTTTCCGAACATCTTTTCTAATACAATTAAAAGTTCCTCCTTCAATGGTATTCTTTTTAATGCAATTTTATTTAAATGAGATAAAGACAGTACATCTTACAATTCTCTAGTAACTCTCACTTTCTGATCCTCTCCTATTATAAATATGCGCAATGGCATTAACAAATTAAATAATTGCATAAGTTGCGTTGAAATTTGAAGAAACAAGAAGAAAAAAGAAAATGTATATTCAAAGAATTGCCGACTTAAGTCATCTTGCGCTAAAGGCATTTGAGTCAAAAGCTTCATTTCAAGCATTCCATTCACACATTCAAAGCAAGCTCACTGAAGATGCTTGAGTTACGAGTTTAAAAATATCGCGTCAACTTTACTTCTACAAAATCAGGTGGCGCGAAAAACAGTGCAAAAGAATATATTTCACGTGAAAAAGCTGCGATCACCCAGAGTGCTAAATCTGCATACCAGATCCCGGAATGATAACCGTCTTAAAAAGTTTTCTTCAAGGTTTCCGCTAAGCTCGCTCAAAAATATTTTCAACCCTTTTTTCAAACTTTTCAGAAACTTCTTCGATCCACGGCTTAGCACTCTGGCTTGCTCAAAACTAATATTAAAATTTAACGATGAGAAACAGATGAAGTAAACTTGTGTGGATTAAATGTCACCAGTCTTTCAGTTGCAACCTCTCATATTTTAAACATAAATACCATTTCCATAATATTATCGATAACTTCCACGGGTCTTCTTATGTAAAACGCGTTTTTCCCGACTGCTTTATCGCTTTTCTCCGTAGTTATAGTTCATGCTCCCCGACTCCATTCCAAGCAGATTCAATGAGATCGAATCGAGACTTTCTTGTAATACGTCACGGGGCGAAACACTTTGATGGGGACGTGGTATGGTTTGTGTACGTAAACCTTCACAGGATATGGAACTTTATGAGGAACATAAACGGGGTACGGCACTTTCTTCTCCACGGTGTAAGGCACGGGCTTCTCGACCGGGACGGGGTAAGGCTTCGCTACGATCACTTCGTACGGCTTCTGCACCACGTATGGCACCGGCTTCGGGACCTTGTAAGGGACGTGCTGGATAACTTCCACGGGGTACGGATGTGCGACGGGGTACGGGACCTTCTTCGTGATGGTGATGGCTTTGATGTGTTCGGCGTGCTGATCTCCTTCCCCTGCGCCCGATAAAAGCGTCATGTGACCGTCTGCAATTCCTCCTCCGTAGGCAACCGAGTTTTCTGAGCCCGACGATTCTCTCAAGAAACTCCCAGAGTTCCGTACGTCCCCATGGTAGCCTCCTTCTCCTTCGTAGCCTCCGTCATAGCTTCCGTCATAGCCTCCGTCATAGCCTTCGCCTCCATGATAGCCTCCTTGGTAGCCTCCGTCGTAAACTCCTCCGTAGGACATGTCCGAATAACCTCTCTTCTCGCGATCGGACGATGCGAGGTCAGCCGCCGCTACTAAGAGGAAACTTATCGTCTGCAAAACATTAAATTTCAACGACTTCAAATGTGCTTACGCTGGAAGGTTAGCATGGCTAACTTTAACAACTTCATAAAGTTCTGAGAGTGACTCACCAGGAGTGAAATAATTACACTGGCTCAAATAACTGAATGAAATTCACATGGGAGAAAAAGTATGATTACAGCACAGGAGAACAAGAAATAAAAAGGATACTTATAGCTTCCTTAACTAAACTAGTTGCTAATATACATTTTTAATAGTGAAGGAACCTACTACAGGGGAATATTTTCTGAGTTCAATAGCAATATGATTATACATAAAATAGCTAATTTATATTTAACATTGATAAATCCGAATAATGTTGGACAAGTATCATAATAATAACCTTACGCAATAAGTGTCTCCTGAATAATTAGATACAATTGCGTAATAAGTTCTTACATAAAAATATAAGAAATCACTCAAGTTTTTAAAGACATTAATTTTTTAATTTAAAAATCCTAATCTTACAGGAAATTCGGATGAACAGTAAAGGAAACTAAAATAGTAAAGAATGGCAGAGAATAATTAATAATTAAGCACATGACTAATGTAATAGCAGTAATTAACTGATACGATGGGATTTTAAATATGTGAATATTAATTGTAAAATTATCTTGAAAGTGGTTGAATAAGAAGTAAAAATCTAGTTTCGAGACTCCTTACCGCTAATTTCATGACCACCGTGTATCGATAGACGTTGTGTGAAACCTGAGGATTGAATGAGCTTAATCACCAGATGATTCTCTTTTATACGAAACGAAAGATTTGGTTCGTTTACTAGCAAAAAATTTCGCTCCATACCTCATTGTAAATGAGATCATCCTCCTTGATCCTTCTCAACCATAAATACATCGCTTTCGTGCTATTTTTCTACAAAGTACACAGTCTTTTAAATTTGCTTTCTTTTGAAAGCACTTAAGTCTATAGGTGTGAGTGATGGGAAGAAAGAGCTTAATTGCAATTACCATTACACTGGAAGCCGTCACACTAGATTGCTCTTTCTATTTTCAGATCCCTCAATTATACAGGCAACATAATTAGAAAATCTACAGTGCAATTTACTTTTCCATACAAGACCATTTTCATATTTTGTGTAACTATCAAGTTAATATATGATTAAATGGTTGAAATAATTTCTCGTATGAACTGCGGGCTAACTAAAGCCGAAAGTGAAAGCATAAGAAATAAAAATGTCAATAAGATATTTAAGGCATAAACCACTTGGTTTTTGCTAGTTATTTAAAACAAATATTTGAAAAATAAATAAATAGATTGATAGATATATTTTTTTTCTTTAATGCATACAATTATATAAGTAGTTATCATATGTTGGGAAGAAGTGATTGCTATACAAATTTTCAAGTTCCTCCCTCCCGTATAATCACTTTTTTCAATATAAAACAGTATGCAACGGAGAATAATGACAATTCTAAACAAAATAACCTAGACAAATTTAGTTCTTGTTTTTTTCAAATTCTACACATGTAAATAATAAATGGAGATATTGAGACCATTTATTATTTTATTGCAAAATCCAGCCCTAAATTTACGTAGTTAAATTTGTGAAATTCGTGTTATTATTTTCTTAAATTAAACATATAATATTTCAATTATATGTTCACAATTATATTGGACGTTATAAACTAACGTAAATAATTTCAGCCTAGTCTTATACATATTTCATGAACTGAATATTGCATTATATCATGAAGTTTTTACAGGCTCAAAAGGTGTATCCTCTTCCTTAAGATAAAATTCTAAGAAAGCTTATGGACTCTAAAAATGATTTCATATTGCATAAATCAGAATGCGATTTAATATGTATCATTTAAAATGTTTTACACAAAATTATTATTCTTGACGTTTTCAAAATACCAATTCAATGGCAATATTATTCTGTGGCCCAGCCTTATTATAAGTTACTGAAATCAAATAGCTTGGTTGTCCCACAATATATAAGAGACCCTGAAAAGAATTTACATAATTAATATTTACAGAGATAAAGGATGGATATAGAAACCTTTTACCTTTACTTATAATAAACGATTAAGAAAAAATTACTTAATTGATATTATATTTTCTTGTTTGCCAGCAGCAATATTGCTCTTAATTTCTCCGAAATCAAGTCTTTATTCTTAAGCTTTACAATAGATTTTACCTTGAGTTCATTAAGAACTTATTGTTTGCTCCTGCGTGATAACTTTTCCATACTCTCACTAAGCGCACCAATTACCCTCTTTTGTTTCTGGCCGTAGAATGCTATCTAATAAACTCTATGCACGAGGTCAACGCGTTGGTATGCGTTCCGTAATATGTTCCACGCGGTTGAATACATTCATTCCCTCTCAACAGAGTATCGCTCAGGCATCTGGGTTATTCGCTCCACCTAAGGATTTCTCAGAAAATGCTCCCTGAAAGCAACTGAAGTGCTGGAGATGGTGAAAGTAACTTCACATATCTCAATTCATTTACAAAACGTTGATCGGTAAGTGGTTTTATAATTAAATTCAGAAACGCATTCCTATGATTCATTATAACAGTAATGAAATGGACCCTTACGGCAGAGCTGAGGATAAATACCAAGAAAATTGATAATCACTGCTGTGATATTAACTCTGAGAGAATGTGTTCACTTCGCGTATACAAGAAAAATCACAGATTAGCGTTCTTTAGAGAGTTAGAGAGTTCTTAAAAACTAACTCTGGCGTTATCTCGGACTCAATGATGAAAAAATCAATGCTAAAGGCAGAATTTGCGTGTTATAGGGGGTAATATTATAATATTCAATTGTTAATAGAGAAAATATTACTTCAATATCAGTATATTTATTTGTTCTATAAACAGACATGTTTTTAAATTATATTACCTCTTCATTTAGCCCAAGCTTCTCGTGAAATGCATAGGCGCGTTTTTGAGTTTCAGATATTTTCTTTCTAGGTTAAGCTAATTAAGGAATAAATCTGGATTTAAAAGAATTCAAGCAGGTAGATATTTTATATTTTTAATAGTTAATTCTCCTAATACTGCCAAAATTAAATTAGATTTAGAATACTATATAATAATATTTATTATAATAAAGTTATTACATTTATGTTATTTCTTAAATAACCCTACTTAAATTTACACGCCTAAAAGATGATTTCAGCACGCAATATATCAGTGAATATAAATAAGAGAACAATTCACGTTAGCGAATGGAGATATAGTTCTTCCACGGTTTCTACGATGACATTTTGGCATGAGAGTGTTATTAAAGCTTAGTATAGCTAAAATTTGAAAAGTTGATCCTACAAATACCGGAGGATATTACTGTATTGTAATTAATTACAAGAACCTAGTAGCCTTGGTAAAGAGAAGACACGGTAAATGTGGCGCTTCCAATATGAAAGTTCACCTCGCCCCTTAGAGGGAGGTAAACCGATGTATCTGGCAAACTTCAGCGGCTGGTAACAGAGGATGCTTACAGCTAATCTCAATCCATTACCCAGACAATAAGAGACATAATCTTGGCCGCAACATACATCTTCATGCAGAGGCCTCCATTCCGTATCATTTCACAAATTCGCTTGTCTGCAGACGCTTTCCTCAGTGATTATAGCATCGCATCATTTGATCCTCCTTCTGTTTGGCAAATCGCAATGTCTCGGGAGCAGGGAATGCCTCATTATCCCGTAATAGCGCTTATGCTCGCCAGACTTCGCACCACTGCCACAAAAAGATGGGCATATACTCTCTATAGTGACTGGATAAATTAAAGCGAGATCTGTAGATTTTCTAGCTGGCGTATTTCTTGAAAGAAAGATATCAAGAAGGTAGATAATAATAGTAATTTAACCACAGTTATTCGATGCTACAAATTTATAATACAAAGAATAGTAATTCAATTTAGTTTAGATTCATCGTCAACAATGCGTCTTATACTCTGAGAAGGATTTTTTTAGGATGCTGATATAGTTGTATTTTACCGTGGAAGTTCCTCTTCTTATCATATAGGAATTGAAAAGAATGCCTAAATACCTCGTTTCCTAGCTCAAGCAACAAATTTTACTTCTTAGAGTGCCAAAAAGAACTGAAAATCTTTGATTGCGGATGGAGCATAAATATTTTGTGGTTTATTTTCAGTTTTATATTCGAGCGGTTTCGTAAGTAGTTAGAACTAAATTAATCAACGATAATTTAGTGTGAATAAACGTGAAAAAGTAGCCTTTCCCATGAAAAGAAAGTGATTTGTTAAAATCGAACATATTTATAACAAATTATTAGTAGTATTGTTAAAAGTGCATCAGCAACTTAGGTTATTCCGCACGTGGGCTTCCATTGGGAATCGATCCTAAACCTAGAAGAGCTTTCACCAAAGTCAAAAGTGCTGTCCAATTGGCTATATGGGAGACGTAAAAAAGTTTTATTAATAAAAACTACTTAAAAAGTAGTCTTCAATACACAGATGATCATTTGGAATTATTTTTATCAGCATAGAAAAATTTAAAATATCATGAATTTTTCTAAAACCAAGATCTCATTTCCTACCTCACACAGATTTTTGGTATCATTTATTACTCTTCGTCAAACAAGGAAAACTTGGTTAAACTTCATCGGAAGCTCAGAAAAGTCTGACAGCGCAAACAAACTCAAGAAGTTACAAAGGTGTTACATAATCCATAAGAAAAATGGTTGAATTCACGATTCACGACCGAGAGTCATTCATCGTTCAGGACAGACGACACACAACTTTCCCGTTGGTGGAAGGAAAAAAAGACTTCCGCAAACAACAAGGAACTGCATCGGATTTTCGTAGCTGCAAGGAGTCGAATGACAAGAGGGCCAAAAGTCACAAAGAAAGAAAAATTAGAGATTTCCGCATTACAGATATTATGGAGAATGGCTTCATATCACAATAGGAGATAAGGGGACCCAGTGTTTCCTTATCCCTTCACTGGACAATGGAGAAAGTGAACGGATGAGAAGGATACCATAAAAACTGCGGAATAAAAGCTCAATTTCCCCTGTGGTGCTAAAATCTCCTCAACGGTTGCTGAGGAGTTTAAGACATTAGGAATCGGACTAATGCTTTTAGAGATAATAAGGAAAATTTAACAATTTTGAGAACTAGTTAAACATAAAGGTATTATTATAAGTATTTAATATCTTAATCTATTTTATGTTACTGCATTAGCGCATAATTTTATTAGCATATTCTTCATAGAATAAATTATACATTGAATGAAACGAAATCAGTAAAAAGTATGATGGATATATTAGATAGAAGATCTTAAATCAAATGGAAAAATAGAAAATAAATATGCTAATCTCAATTTCTTAAAATATTGTTCTCAAGAGAAACTCTGTTTAAATAACATCGAATCTCAATAAAGATAAGGGACAGGGAAATCATTCGGTAAATTTCCTTTGGATCGAAATTTACCATCAAATTCTTATCTAGTGTCTGTGCGGCAAAAAATAACAAATCTGTTTTGAATATTCACCAAAAGATAAGGAACATATCTTAACGTGGACTATCATTCCTAAATGGCAGAGGCTGGATTTGCGTTAAGACCACCTACGAAAATCCTTTTTCGGGGAACCCTAGCAAGGAAGATGGCCATCGTTTACTATAAGGTTTAAATGCACAAAGACGTCCTACAGGGGTCTTATGAGGGTAATTTGAAGGGACACTGAGATAAGAATCCCTATAAACAGAGACGAGAAAGGAAGATAGAAGCAGTGGATTCGAGGAAAGGAAGGGGATCGTGTAGGAAAAAAGGACAAAGGAAAGACGGATATGGTTGTGGAAAAACGGGAGATAACTGAAATGAAGAGAAAAGGGAAGTGTAAAGAAGGAAAAGGGAATCAGAGAGGATTAGGAAATAAGATTTGTTAGAAGTGATTGGAAGAGGGAAGTAAAAATGTGCCGGATGGCAGAAAAAGGAATGGAAGAAGGGAAAGACTTTACGTCCTCCTTATTGGTGCTTTCGTGTTGAAGGAAATTGCAGATAAAGAAAGCAGAAATGAAATAAGATTGGTGAGGATTTGTTATATGGGGGCATCCTTTCAATTTCCATCGAAAAAGTAAAAATTCACGAAACAATGAGAACCATTGGACATTCTTGTATACTTTTTTTACAATAGAGGCACTCCAGTTTTTGCTATATATTTCATTTAAAGATTTATATCAATGGGGATTTTTTTACGATGATAATAAAACGGTGAGAACTATTGGAAACTCCCATTTACTTAAAATATTTTTTGTTTTCAGCGCCAGTTTTAGTTATGATATTCCCTTCCAAATATTCAAATTAGTGAGGACATTTTTAACGATGATAAGAAAATCATAAGAAGTGAGACGAAGAATGTTAGAGCATTAGTCATTATGGTAATTTCAGAAAAATTATTTTTTTCGTAGCGTGCTCGAAAAGAAGCATATTCTGCAGTGCCACCTTAACACTAGAAGGACGGTGGCGGTCATTTTGACCGTTTTCAGAGTTTAACTTCAAAAATTTCCAACTAAACATTTTTTAAATTTTTTACAGAAATTAACATAGCTTGAGATTACATTAGATAAAAATTTAAAAAGTTTGACAAAATTATGACTTATTATATTATTATACTATTGATGTACTATTAAGACACTATTACGAGTATCTCCTCTCTTTCAGAGATGAATTATAGGAAAATATCATTAAGTTTTATTTATAAAATTCTTTTAATTTAATTCTAATTGAACGGTTTTGACTACACTACTTTTTAGAGATCAGATTCGACAACTAAATACAATTAACAACTTAATTGAATCTAGTAGGGAATACAGTACGAATATAAGCTTTCCAAATTCTTATCAGGCCGCAAAGAGTCCTGAATGTAACATTTGAAAGGTTCAGTTCCATTCTTTCTCATAGGCCATCTCATTTCTTGCATGAGTAATCCAATAAAAATTTAGTGTCTGAAATCCAATATCATTTTATGAATCCTCTAAAGAGGTTTATGTAGAACCCTAACTTTTGCTGAGCAAGAGGTAAGCAGAGAGACAAAGATCATACTATCGTTTAATAACCACACGTCGAACAAAGAATAAATATTAAAAGAATTAAAAACTCACATCATTAAAACTGGATGATTATATTTTCTAGAGCAAAGTCACCGTGAGATAGCTTAGTTATTCATAGAAACTAACAAAATATCTGTATATCTATCACTTATCTGTAAAAGATGCAAATTGTTACGAACATCAAGAGTCTCAACTGCACTAAGAATGAAAGAAGTTTGCTCAGTAATATTTTAAAAGATAAAAAGTTTCGTTACTATTGATTATTTTCTCAGATTTGGAGACAAAATAGCTGAAATACGTTAATCAAAGAAAAATCAGATTTCAGCTTAAATTTCACTAACCCTATAAGGCATTTATCAAAATATTTCGGACAAATTAATAGGGGATGTCTATAAATTATATTTCATTTTGGAAAAATATTGTTTGGACTATGATATGCATATAAAACTGGGTAGATTAATCATACTAAAATACAATAAATAGCTGTAATTAGCAAAAGCAATTGGACATCCGAAGAATACGACCCATAGAAAGACCTGTCTTAGTTCTTTCGGCTACAAAAAGAATGCCTCAGAGAGTGTTATATGAGCTACGGTATTCTATAAAAAGATATTTGAGATTGAATATAACCTGATTCTCTTTCCACCGATCACTTCCAGATTTTCAGATGTCTGCATTTCTCAATTAAATAAAGCCGAAGCCGGGCTTGAGATTGAAATAAATTCAGACGTTGATATGGCTTTGGATTCCTTCACGATTTGCCTCTAAGGAGAGCATCTTCTCAGTACCGATATATCACTATCTGGAGTGCATAAAGGAATCAATCGCCTTAATAGAGGCAGACGATGCAGAATCATTGGAGCCTGAAGAATTTCTCGGGATAGGCACCATTTCAAAGGGAATTTTGGTAAAGACGAAGGCAGAGAGAAATAAAAATAATTCTCTACGGAAAAATGCGGCCTGAATCTGAAAAGAGACAAAGAAAGGATAAATCGTTTCCTCTTTTAAGAAACTGCTTCCACTTTGATTGGCCTCCCAATTCAATAGGATGGAAAAGGGCCAACCACAAGTCTTCCTCTTCAGATATAAAGATCCACTCACGAATTTTATCCCTTTTACAAAAAAATCAGCAGTTCGGCTGTTGATTAATAATGATACTGCATACTTGTAGCTATTTTAAAACACTCAAGAGTATTAAAATATGCGTTGATTATACATGACCACCAAATCATAATGCTAAGGTAAGCGAGAATAGCATATCAGAGATAATTAACTTAAAATTTGAGAGAAGTTCAATCACATTATTATAAATCTATAAACTTTAACCCTTCTCTATATTGTCATGGTTATTTGCGCATGAAAAAATATTTAGTTTAAGAAATAAAGTACACTAAGATAATTAGTCAATAGATAAAAATCATCTTTTTTCAAATATTTGTTTTCCCAACTAAAAAGGTTTCTCGAAAAAAATACAAGAAAATAGATTAAAAATAACACCATTGAATTAGCTGATCAAGTACTAAACAACAAAGAAATGCTTGGTTATTTTCCTCTCGAACACTGCTCATCAAAGGCGAATATAGCTATTTTAATTAAAATCATACTTCAGAATCGCAGAAAACTGGTCTTTACCTTGAAAAGAAGAAGTTTAATTTCTCTTAGCCTTTACCCGTATTAATCTGGTTACAGATTTGCATATTTAGCCAAGATAAGAGAAAATATTTAGTCATTCGCAAAAAATGTTAATAAAAAATGGTTCTTCATTTAGGGTTGGATGATATGAAGGTAAGATATATGCATGGCTACAATGACAATAATATTGTACATTTGTTATTAGCGTAAAGTTATTCTTAAAAAGGAGAGTATTAATGAAGCTCGATCTCACAATATACGAGTTTTCTGTTAAAGCCTTAGGGCTCTTTTACGTCGAAATAGGGTATGTATTTACAAGTAAAAGTAGCTAAAAGACGTTTTCCTTTTTTTTCGTTTTTAACAAGCGCTTATTAGGTTTACCTTATGAGGGAAAATGTCTTTCTCGTTTTAATTTCAGCATTCAGTACAAAGGCTTTTTTACTAGGCTAATAGCACTCATGAATATCAGCACGTTCCTCATGAATATCAATTGCCATTTAATATTCAACAAAGCGTATTCATGGCCGTGCTATGCAGAGTATTGCTACGCATACACACCATTTCTATTGAAAATCTACCTCTATTCCCAGCTCTTAACCCAAGCGGATCATAACCAACGGTTTATCCCCTGTTATTCTCCAATCTTCCCTCAAAAATTCCAGATATTATCCCCAACGTGCGAGAATGTGGCGATAGTTCTCGCATCTCCGCCATCTGCGGCAGACGCTTTCTTCTTCTACGGCACCATATGGGACTGCAGAAAGTCCTTAAGCCAATCGTTATCATTGTACATCTTTTATGGGATTGGATACGCACTTGCGTGAGTATTTGGGAGCACGTTTGGGTGCGATTGTCTGAATCCGTGTGAAGTTGAACGGACGGGGACGTCTGAAGGCGTCCGGAGGAGGGCGGCTCTGCGGATGGCGCATCAGACGGACGAAATGGATTCGTCGATAAGGAAAAAGGCGCGTCAAAGGAGAGGAAGGAGGATAAAGAAACAAATTGAGTGAGAGATATCCGGCGGAGTTGTTGAGAAGAGCGGCAAAAGAGGGAAGAAGGACAAATGGGAGAAGTTGGGAAGGATAGGGGATTTGTTAGTGGTGAAACGGGAGGAGAGTCGGTGCCTAAGCGAGGAGAAGTTGGAATGTAAAGCGGTGCGGTTTGCGCTAAGCCAGGCACGGCGTTTCAAGCAAGATGATAACCTCTTGCATGTACTGAAGGCTTAATGGATTTTCGTATTTGGGACCAGAGTACAGCCAAAATGCATCGGCTGCGTGATGATGTTAATATTGCAGTGCGAATTCTATTATTTCTTTTGAGTATCTTCCAAATGGGAAGCTCTTTTACGATAATCAAAGTATTCATCTTAAATTTATGCTCACATAACATGAAATATTTTGAGACTTAAATAAAAATTTGTCTTTTATCCTGAGGTCTGCGTGGTATGTATGAGAAATAAAGAGAAGTTAGGGACTATGAAAATCTCATTTATACTTCAATTCTACCAGGAAAGGGTGAACTGACAAATGAAACACAGCCCATTTGCTGCGTCAAAATGCAATGATACCTTAGAATACTGAATACTCAAGATTCAAATTTTGACATAAACTATCGAAAAGATAAAATCATACGTATTGCATATTGTAACATTCCGAGAAAGGTAAATTGTTGATTACATAATTCATGTACTATTGAGTGATGTGGTATTGATGATGGCTCTCTTAAGATTCTTTACTTTTAAATACGAGATCTTCTGTATGACTCACACAAAAATGCTTTGAGTTTGAGATCATGTGTTTTTGTAAATATTATTAATCCCAGTTCAGTCAATCGCAAAATTTCATGATTGTCTCCCTAACGGTTTTTATTTAAATAGTAAGAATTGTCTGTTAGACACCAACTCACTGTAAATGACTTCCTAAATACCGCGTCTATTTTTTCCCTAAAACCACGTCAAATAAAAATCAAAGGAATCTATCACCTGCTACTTTATGATTCAAACAAGACTTACATAATATCACGTCCTTTATATTTATTTATTTACTTCCCTTACTCCCATCACCATTTCAAAACCTTTCAAACATATCTTACCAACAAATATATCTTCTTCCATTCGAATAAATACATCGTAATAAAGATAAATACACAGTAGGATGAATGAGCTTTTTGTTTAGTTGATGTCTGCACCTTAAAGAGTTTTTGGTAAATTGAGTAAGGGAGCTTGAGCAAGAGAACATTATACAATTGGGAGACATTATACACCAAACTAATAGTGAGCCTTCGTAGGCAGCAGCGTAGTGGTTAAGGCGCTCGACTGCTACGAGCGGTTCAATCCTCATCCACGGCAAATTACCAGCCGGCATTTTTCAGGTAGGCCATGGGTTGACTCAGCCTGTAAATGTGTAAAAACGAGTACCGGAGGTAAAACTCTGGGTAATAGTAAGCGGTAAAAGTGTAATGCTGGCTAAAATACATTCTTTCATACAGTTTGGCTGACAATACGTATTAGAAGCCTTAATCTGAAACGCTTAGAAAGGGAGACTACTTCCACTACTGAAAGAATCCAAAATAATTTTCCGATTATTTTTTTCCGAATGCGTTATCTATATTCCTTTTCTTCACCTCAACGACTGCAAATGATGTGCGCTCAATATCATTTTCTTATATCTCCTTTCTCTGGGGTTTCACTCATGTTTCTTGTCAGCGGTGACTGTTTCATTAAAATAAGGAAATGGCGACCGCTGACAAAAGGAGCAACTGAAGCCATTCCATGGCCCTTCAGGCAAGCTGCCCATCTCATAAGGGACTTGTTTTGCAGGTGGCGCGACCGTCGCTTTATGTCACTTAATGTCTCGAGAGAGGGGACGAGGGTGTGAATGCAGTGAAAGGAGAGGAAGGATTCGTGCATCTGCTCCAAGTGAAGGAAACGTGATGAGAACACATTATTCCCAGACGAGAAGGTCGAGCGGTGGGAAAAATTGAAAGGCTCCTTCCTTTCCAGAAAGGACGATTCGGCCATAAGTTTGGATGACATTCTCCTCTATTGCAATACCTTGATATATAATCCCATTATATGCGGAAGACAGGGGAATGTGAGCAAGCCAAGAATGCCAAGAAAATAGATATTTCACCGTGAGAGTAGATGCTGCCCTTTCTCATGTTTTTTTCGAGCATCTAGCTCGTTGCTCCTTATTTATTCGCATGCATGGGGTAGTACTATAAAATGACTTGAATACTGATTTCATAACTTTAACATGTTATTACATACATTCTTGCTGTGATGAAATGTCTTATATTTATTAATTCTATGCATAGAAACTTCTCCATTGTTCCTTTTCTATATATTGTCATAAGAATAATATAATATTATCATTTATTTATTGTAAATTATAGGACACATTGTCACACAATGGAGGATGGTCAAAGAAGAATTTCTTCTTTCACCTTAACTCGATTATAATCTAACAATGGCAGCAAAAGAAAATATACCAATAGGATTATTAGGAGGTAAAATTTCGCAGACAAAATTTGTCAAAGTCAAAACCAAACAACGACAGAAAAAAATAATATTAACTAGTCAATGGAGTTATTTTTTTCACTCACTTAATGAAAGAGTCCGTTAGTTCTAATTAGCGTGCACGAATTTGAATTAAAATTTTCTTTTACTAAAATATATCACCATTATCTGCTAAAACTGAGTAGACATGCCCAATAACGTTTCCCTACGATAATTAATTATCATAACTTACCCTTTTTCCTTATAGCGAATTATAAGGATCTAGAAAAGGTAGACTTTATTAAATACATATGGGTATGCCAATTCGACAAGGCGATGTCTCATGAGGTGACCGATTTTGACCAAATTTGGCAAATTGCATTGATTCGATAAAAAATTAAAACTCCCGAACCGTTTTCTAATTTAAGTAATTGTTTACGAAATATTGTATTGTTTAAAAATTAAAATTTTACGAAAGTGCCTTCGAATTTGAGGCCATATCTCCGATAATATAGAAGCTAAAAATACCAAATATAGCTTAATTTAAAGATCTTGTGTTTGATAAGATAAATATGGAACATTTTTATAAAATTTAAACAATTTAATAAAGATTGTAACAATTTTAAATTTTCCAATCGATATTTGACGGTATAACCACTTCTTCGATTTTTCTCATTATTTTATATGTTGTACGCATAACCCTCATCTATACATTAAAAAAATTTGGTGAGGGTAATATTTCATTTAAGAAAGAAAAACATTTTTGAGTATAGGCGTGACGCTCGCCGTGGTACCGCGCCGTCCTGCTCGCGCGCCAAAGGTTTGGCAGTCTGTTTCCTCAGATCTCAGCACGCTTTTCACCTATATTTACTCTTTACCGACCTTTTAATTCTCTTTACCCTTGCCGTTCGCAATTTTCTTCCCACTGAAGTAACCGCTGCTTTGGTATCAAGGATAAACGACAGCATTTTTAACAGCGGAGGCGACAATAGGCCCACCAGCGCAGCGGCCGAGCTCGGGGGTCTCTAATGTTACTTTCCTCTCGTCTCCAATCTCATTTTCCTCGCATATATTATATTTTATTCTCAGAAACCTCGCTTTTCAAGCAAAGCGCTCAGTGGTCATCATGCACCCGCACGCATTCACATATTACCCATATTAGAGGTTAAAAATCTCCAATAGCCGTCTTTGTCGGCGACCCCCCTCTCATCCGCCGGTGTTCGGAGAAAACAAGAGAGGACACCGCACTTTTAATTGAACAGCCGTGTTCCAAATTTTTCTTTCTTTACATACTGCTCATAGAAAAATAATGGGCAATGCGAAGAGCCACCCATATTTCAAAATTAAACACGAAGAGTTATATAATAAAAGTAATATTAAAGTTATACTAACCGTGGAAAACAAGATGTTTTTTCCTCTTAATTTCATGGGAAAATAGAGATAAATATTTGAATGAAGAGTTGACTAAGTGAACAGAGGTGGCAAAAAATATAAGGGTATTAGAGATTTTCTCAAGTAGTAGAGTTTCTCTTTGGCATACAAGGTGAATAATCTTATAAATATAAGTTGTATAATCTTAACTATAGGGATTTTTTGCGATAGATGTAGGTAGGTATATTAATTTGTGGTCCATTTACACTTGAAAGTAGCGAAGTGACGCAACTCAATTGTTTTACTTATCCCACTAGAAACCTTAAATAAATCCACGTGCGTTACGTATAAAAAAGTTATATTTCGTGGAAAACCAATAAAATGTGGAAAATGATTGCCACCACGACCAAAGATTTTTTCGTCAAATTGCATTTTCGATGAATTTAACGGGAAAATTGACTTTCCAAAACTTTTTCTCAAATTGACAAAAAATGAGTTAATGGGGGAAATTTTAACGAACATTCCCCCGGAAAAATTGAAAGCCCGAATTTTTAAATTAATTATTAACTGATGCAATCCCGTTATCCTGTGTCGGACATCTGCCCGTGAAAAGCAATAACGACTGTGAGGACGGCCAAATTAATCCAATTAGTAGCCACTTTTCGAAAGGAGATGCCGCTCACAAATATGAAACAAGTTATGAATATCCGGCGGACTTTTGCGTCAACTCCTGCAGGTCGAGTTCATCTGACTATGAATGATGCGATCGATTCCCTCAAACGAGCAGATATTACGAGTATTTGGTATGCAATCAAAATATCTCGTAATCTATTTCCATTGAATAGCGAAAGTTGGCTTACTGGCGGGTAACCTCTATTGTTATAAAATAAGTATACATAAGTATCTCTTATACATGAAAAACGTATGTATGAATCAATAATGTATATGGAAGAGCCCTTATTAAAAGTTGGGTTAACCAAGGTAATAATAATAATTATTATTATTAAGAAGCTTTAATAGGCAAAATTGGGACTTTTGAGTCCCTGCTTCCATTTAACCAATAAATTTACATACAAATATTAAAAATACATATGACATAACGAAAAATAGAAATCTATACATAGATTTCTATTTCTATTTTCCATCATAGATCTATTTAATTTATTAAATTTTACATGTAAAATTTTAGAAAATAAAAATCTATAAATCTATGTGAAATGATACAAAATAAGAATCTATATTAATACAATCTTATACAAAATTAAAATACGATCATATACAAATATTGTAATTCTAACTTTAATTGAATTCGTTCTCATATGTACTACATACTATTACATTATACCCTACATACATTTCGAAGTGAATATGGGCATTCAAAATGATTTGCACACATTTCCATAAATGCATTGATTGTCCTCATAATAGGATACTATTTGCATCAGCGATGCAATATTCACTGTTAAATGTTAGAATGTGAGCAAAGTATCTTGGTCATCGACTTTTCCGGGTGAAATGAAAATTTTTCCCTTTTACTACATACTGCGAATTTAAATTTGGAGTATTTTCTTGTGTCTTTGCTATAGTAGAAAATCGAGTATATTGCTATTAATTACGGTGTCAGTAAATTTACCTTAGTCATGAATATGTTATTTGCTTTATCCTTCGTAACAGCCATTCACTGATTCAGATTTTTGTTTGGTTTTTCTCGTCTTCATCTCTTCAATACTCTCCCATGAAGGTATAATGCAGTTAATTTCTTTGCTTGAAGAATAAAGCTTTATAATTGATAGAGTAAGGGGGAATAAAGAATAATAATTTTCTCACAAATGTTTTGCTTCCACAGATCCAGAATATTAAGCCTTTAAATAATGAATGGTTACTTTGAGGAATTGAATAACTCGTAGTTGGTATCATCTGGAATAGCTGCATCATTTATCTATTTGGGAAAGCAAAATAAGTAAAAGAAACTATTGGTTCAAGGTGAGTGGAGAAAAGACCTAAAGAAATAAAAAGTTTATAAACACTGGATTGGCTATAGCAGCAATGATTATTTTTTCAGAAGCAATTAGCTCTATTAAAAAAGGTGGAACAAGGCTAAAAATAACCGTTGCAGTCAATAATGAGCTTCGTAGATTCGTAAAATCTTTTATAAATAGCAGAAACAGTCTATCGAACCTTACTCTTTATTGTCTCTGTTCAGAAAAGAGGCTTTTCCCTCGGAGTAGCCAAAACGGCTCGAAATACACAGACAAATTAAGAGATAAACATTCAAAGGGGGTATGAAAGAACAACTTGGTTCATCAGTGGTCCATCTAAATGTTCAAACTTCTCCAGCAAAATAGATCAAACGTCTACACCACAACTTGGCCTGAGACTCATCTTTGTGCGACAGACAACACGTTTGATCGTAATGTCGCCGAGAGGAACAAAAGAGCCGAATTCTGGGGAATGAGATTATTAGAAATGGCCCTCATATCCATTGTGTGAACTATCTTATTCGCTTAATACCAAACAAGTTCTCGGCACTGCAATGCATTAAATACAAGAAGTTTTTTCCAGCACATAGTCACCATTCTTACTATTAGTAAATTAATATGTATTCGAATCAATTATTTTAAAATACAATTCCCTATCTTTGGGAGTAATAATTTTTGAAAATTGGACATTTAAGATAGGATTTTAATAAGAGGAAGTGCTTAGCTGATAGTGGATGAAACAACACAAACATTAAATAAAAACGAAGAAAGAATGAGAATTACAGAAACAAAAAACGTGGACGAAAGGAAGAACGAAAATTCGATTAAAAAGAATTTATATTAAACAGAGAACTACCCAATGGTCACAGAAAGTAAGCGACGAGGAAAAAACCTAAGGACAGAAATGGGAAATCAAATTGAAGTGACACTTATAAACGTTTCTAGGGAAAGATTTTCGAATCAGCTGGATTCGAGCCCAAGATACATACAGAAAATAAATCACACTGTTTTTGTATTTTCTAGACATTTTACTTTCCTACTGAATGTCTAACATTTATCGCACTGGATGGTGTATTACAATTGGTTTCGAAGCAGTGAGACGCTGCGTACTTATGGTAAAATCTAGTCCTTTGGACATTTATGAGGTCAAACCCATGCTTTTGAGGTATCAAGTCAGGTTCTTCCCGTTTATTTTGACGATAAATCTATCATTTTTGAAAACCACATGTACTTCTAATTTATCATATGCTCAACGCGCTTAAACTCTGACTAACGAGCAAAAATGGAACAGATATGCTCTAAATATCTCCTATAAACAAGCTTCGGCTTCAATCGAATTATCTATGGATGCATCACACTATCGAAATGGAGAACAAAGCATCCATTACCTCTGGTGAATGAACAAACGTTATTAGTACGGAATTTCATCAAAAAGATTTATTAATTCTTTTAATGGTGAAAGTTTAATGGCATTGATGGATTTTCAGTTCACAATAGAGTATTTCTTCAAAAATATTCAATGTGATTAATATATGGCTGTACATAGTTTCAGTCAACTGAGAATTAAATATGTATAATAAATTATACGATTAAACTGAAGGGGTTATGATTGCCATTTCTGAATGGATATCAAAATTTATCAGGCAGCAGTATGATAATTCAAATTATTTTCCCACGCATTATATTTACATTAGGCTCAATTTTGAGCAACGAGTTTCGAAGCAGTAACATCAATTTGGTTTCCTCAATCTAGTCTATTGCGATATTCGTAACACTATGTAAACTCTGCTTTCATACATAATTCTCATGGTTAAATTACTCTCAATTTTCCTTTTGAACGTTAATTTTCGTGCACACAATTTGGCGAATAATATTTTACCTTGATCACTTTGAATTTTCTAGAGCTTGAATAAAGTGAAAATTTAATCTTGAAATGGAATGCATGAATTATTAATCTAAAATTTATACAACGAATTTCCATATCAATTAAGCAAGATAAAATTAAAATTCCTTTCTAACTTTTCGAAATCCGCTGAACTACGGAAGTATATTTCACTAAATAGTGAGGTACGATACCTGAATAAAAATGAAGCGCTTAAAAACGAAATACAATGGAATAAAATTCTAGTCAAAGATTCAAATCAATGAATAATCCAATAAATAAAAATAATGTGCGGTGGTAACTTTTAAAATCAATGGAATTCCAGACGATCTAAAAAATTAATATACTTTGAGTATTAAATAACAAGGAGTACAATACTCTTGTAAATTTTAGGCTTATTTTTAATATATGATGGTCAGGCGCGTCAGCATTCATTGATTAAAATACCGTTATTAACAAATTCAATCTTCGGGAGTTGGAATTTAAAAGAAGATAATCAGAGCAAGCTAAATGTATCTATAAATTATACAATTAATTATGGTGCTAATGATTTTCTTATACTATAAAAAAGATATCGAGAATAATTTAAAATCAGTCACAGAATCGAATCTCACTTAGTTCGAGGTTTAAAATCTCCAAAAGCCGTTTTTGGCGGCGTTCCATTTCTCATTCCCCGGTATTCCGAGGGAATAAGAAAGGACACCGCACTTTTTGAGAGCACTCCATACGTATTTCGAATGAGATGTATTCTTTATCAGGAGTAATTAGATACAAAAAAGTGCAGTGTCCTGTCTTGTTTTCTCGGAATACCGGGGAATGAGAAGAGGAACGCCGACAAAAACTGCTATTGGAGATTAAACCTCGAATACCTTAACAGCCGTGTCCCAACTTTCCTTTCTTTTCAACTCTCTCTTGGGTAAATTTGTAATTTAATCTGTGTTTTAGTCTTTGAATTATTAATCTGAATTAAGTTTTTAAACTATGACTGAAGTCATTTCATAGTTTCAAACTTTAATTTTGTAACACCAAGGAATGGTTTCGTAATCTTCTTGGTCTTGGTCAATCGTAAACACATAAAAGCATAATAAATAATCTACAATAATTTATCATATACATAATGCAATTTTATAATTTATATAGCATCAATTGTGTATGTATAGGCAACTGAAAACGGAAATCAATCGTGAATTCAAATATATTCCATTTCGTCGACAAAAAGATCAATCGGGCGAATGAAGCCTTTCGTTAAGGAGAGAGTGTATCACGGAGTGCCGAAATGACATAATATCAAAACTCCTACTTTCAAAGAAGATAGCCAATTCACTGCAAAGAGGAATTCATGGGTCCGACACATGACGTTGAAATATATATGCTATTCGGAAATTCGGGGAAAGAAATTCATAAACTTTGCTTCTTAGGAGTGACATGCCAAAATCGCACTCTTTGATCTGTAGGTGAAAGATATTGGCAACACACATTTCAAATTTACCCTACAGAAAGAGCGAAGCTGAGATATATTTTTATTTCAGGAAATCATTATTATATTCACTATTTCGATTAACACCCTCAAAGGAGGCTCCATGATGATTACATTTTAATTTCATTATAATTGGAAGTTTACATCAAACAGAAAATGCAACATGCAAAGAAATTACTTCTTTTTATACATGAGTGATTTTAAAAAAGTAGTACGATCAATAAATGAAAAAATTCATTCAGAAATCTAGTGATATTTTCTATGAAATCCTCTCTTTGAATCATAAAATCATTGATCTCTCTCATTTTAATAATAACCGCTATCAAGCCTTATTTTACCCTCTTTACAGTCATGGAAGTCATAGAAAAGAAATCAAAGAAATCAATTTAAGTGTTACTTGTTGGAACTTCATTAAAAAAAAACACCAAAAAATAAAAACACAAACTCACTTGTAGTACTTGTTTATATAGAAAAGACTTAAAAGGCTTTATTTCTCAATAATTTGTTTTTAGATGAAGTTTAAGCATCAATACTGAGCAATTGAAGCCTTATTCCGTCTTATGTTTAATCTTGTAATATCTAACGAGGCCTTTATTTATCGTTGCTAAAAAGAATTTTTCATCAGATATAAAATTTTGTTGATAATATGAGGAAGATGTGAACTCCTTAAAAGTGATTTATAAAAAGAGAAATTTTGAGAACTTTTCTTAGTTAAGATTTTACTAAGAAAAGACTTTCTTCTAAAAAAATCCATTTATTGTTATTACTTGATTATTTGTTATAAATTCCTTCTTACAAATTATTGAATTAACTTAACGAAAGCTTCTTAGTGAAATTCAAGTTCCCAATATTTTCAAATTGAGCAACAAAATTTTTAGAGCTGTGTTTCTAGTGTTATGATAATTACTGAAGCACTTAATTACATAGTCTTAACAATTTTTGTCTGTAAAGAACTCAGCCGGATTTCTCAAATGAGGTAAATCGCAGTTTGAAGTATAATACACAATTTTCATTCGTGTCTCATATCTCAAATGAATGCCATAGATGGGTGAAATCTGAGAGGGCGTAGGAACTGGCAGAAGAGCAGTTTATATTCTTCCATCGAAGGAAATATCTGTTCCATGTAACAGACAGAGTCACTAACGTGGTTCATCTGAATATTTGATGAATGGCTTGTGGTAGCTCACATATTCTAAGAGCATTAGTCTTGCGCTCGCAAGCACAAAAGTTTATTTCCGACGGACGGATGGTTGACCCATATTTGCAAGTAAAGTTTGAGCTATCTACTTATGTACCCAATATCAAAGCTCTCCATGACAAATACCGGCAGGAATTTTGGCGTCTCAGTTGATGGAATCGAGCAAAGTCTCCTGACTTTGAATTAAAATTCTAATTTTGGTGCAGCCAACGGAATAGATGAGTACAAAGAATTACTCATTAATATTGCAAAGCGCTGGAAAGCAAGTGAATGTTTTATCATCAGCCATAACAATGAAAATCCTATCCAATAGTTTTATAATATACTTAACTTATTCAAATGAAAGTTGCAAATATAAGGCAATGATGAGTAACAAATGTTTTTGCTATATTTCAAAATGAATATCATGATTGATGTTGAAATAACAATTCTAATATATGAATCATTTTATTCGTGAAGAATTTTGTTTTATTATTTGTTTTGAAAATTTTAATTTTCTTTAGTATGAGTTTTATAAGTGCTACAGGTAGCTACGTAGTTATACTGAATATGAATATTCCTCTAATTCAATAAAGAGGAATGAACTCCTCGCCTCAGTTAAGAGCTACCTAGCTAAAAGAAATACTGTAGCTTATACTAGGAATATACCCTAGATTTAAGATACCCAAGATTTCTATATATGTATATATATATAAGAAAAATCTTAATCTTGACCTTTCAAAGCCTTATTTCGATTTTGTATTCGTATTATATAGATTTTATTAAAGAATAAAATTTGCACCTAAAGAGTGTGTTTTCTGTGAATTATATATTACCTGAAATAATTTCGCAACTTTTGACGTATTGTTTTCCTTCAACCTCTATTATGAAAAGCTGAACAATTTAAAGGATGCCTAATATCATCAATCACTGAACAAGATGAATATTTTATTCAACTTGTAAGAGTCAGAGAAGAAAGAGGCTAGGTCAGACGTATGAGTATGGAGAAATTATCATAAAACTATAATCGTTTTTATCCTTGATGAAGATTTTTTATTCATGTTTAATTTCGAACTTGAATTTCGACTTTGTAATAATTTCGTAGCTTGCGATCAATGGCTATAGGTAATGTCAAGCTTACTTGAAAGTCATAATAAAATTCTTCTCATGATATATTAATAATTTCATGGCAGAGATACCAAGATGTTCCATAGACCAATTTTATGTAAGGTACCAGTTCAGGAAGGAAAAATTCGCAGCTCAAAAAATGCCTCTCACTGGTAATGCAAAATTCAAGTTATGGTCGGACACGCGCAATTAGGGAACCTCTACGCCCATGGAATGATCAGCTAGCGGCAATCAGAATGGTAAAATAATACGCGAGATTTGATTACAGCGGGAAAGGTCAGAACCTGCAAATACCAACTAAGGATGAGTGTTCTTGCTGCGGGAATTAACACTTTTTCTAAATTATGCAACAAAAATCAATTTTTAGTACTCGGACTATCTTCATGATTTCAACTTTTTGACTTTCACATCATAAATGTATAGACACTTATTGTAAAATCTTATTTCCTAAGATCAGTAAGTACAATAATTACTTCTGGGGAACGAACATTAAACAAAAGAGAAGCTAAGAATCTCATGGATAATTTTCGTAGCATTCATGTACGTTCTCTTTCTCACATTTGGAAATGCTCAAAATCACTCGACGTATATTAACTAAAAAGCACTCAATAATATTTCCTGTAAACCATAAATCATTGACGGAATTTAGCCTTTGCATTTCAGGCATACACTATGCATTCTGTTTGACTTAGCTGTATTGACTGCAAAACCTGCCAAAAAAATACGTAAATATTTTCCGCCTGTTTGATCAAGAAAATCCTATTACGTTTGACGTAATAAAATAAGTTCTTTTTTATAAATGGACGAAACTCTTTCATTGTTCAGATACTTCTCTTTGAACTCGATAATTTCCACATATCATTAATGCAAAAATCAAATATCGACGTCTAAATCATTTATTATGATTACCATCTCTATTAACGTACTCCATAGTAGTTCATGAATAGTACAAATGCTAAAAACTATAGTAAAAGATCAGTAATTCTCTTGTTAATCATAGTT